>JBBGZY010001130.1:2007500-3341250 GCA_037952925.1 Lithobates clamitans
GTTCGGATAAGGGTCTGGTAAGGATTGTGGAGGGGGCCCCATGCTGTTTTTAACAAAAAAAATAGGCGTGGTGAGCCCCACACAATACTTTTCATGTTCTATACATGGTATAGATATGCAACTTTACAGGCAGCCTAGGGGGACCCCCAGGCAATATATTTTAAGGTATTTTAAATTTTTATTGCTTCACTTTAAGCATCATTAAAATCACTGTTCCTGAAAAAATTATTGTTTTTAGAACAAATGTATGCATTGATACATGTCCCCCAGAGTAGTACCTTGATCCCCATACCTCTTTTATGGCCAATTACTTGCATATAAGCCTTCAAATTGGGCACTTTTGATTTCTTGTGTTCAGCTCCCATAGACTTCAATGGAGTTCACTGTTCGGGATAGCCCCTGTTCAGGAGTTCTGCAGTGAACCGAACAGGGGAGTGTTTGGCCCATCTCTACTAATAACATAGAAGGGATGTATTCTGTATTCTTCAGAAATAGCTCAGAAAGGTGTAACTAATTAGAGTGCAGTACAGCCAGGGAGCACAAGAATTTGTCAACTGACAAGATTTCTGTCAAGATCTTCTTTTAATTTTTTGTTTTGTCAAATCCACATAAAAAGTTAAAAAAAAATTACCCTAAACCATGTTACTTCTCTTTTAAGTAAACAAGTTCAACAACCAAATAAACAAATTGAAACTACAAAATCTAGGGCAATTTGACTAATATTACTTATCAGGGGACTTGTAAAGAATCTTGGTGTTGTAGTAGTTATTAGGTGTATATGAGCTAGGCCCCTAATGATGTCTTGTATGACGAAACACGTCGGGAGGAGTTACATACACAAACGCTACTGCTCATGCACGACCGGAGTTCAGACGTTTTACACAAGGGAAACTGATCAGCCCTAGATATGATGTATATACATGTCTTTTTATGCCATTTTCATGTAAGTGCACTACGACTGTATTAAATGTGAAACTTCTACAGTATTGCGCTATGTGGAGTTTTGTTATTCCTGCACTATGGATATTGATTAATACGGAGTGTTTCTGGAAGTTGCTTCCTGGCTTGTTTGGGAGTTCTCCATTGTATACCATTTGTGGCTATCCTAGAGGATGCACAGGCTCCTATTGAGTGGATTTAGGATCTAATTGAGCACTGTCTGACCCCCTGAGTAAGGGTGGTCGCTGGCTCACTGGTAAGCCTTCAACTGTCTTTATGTGGAGGGTGACACGATGGTGACTCTTCTATTTCATACTTACTACACGGATCCTTTATCGTCAGTGGATCTTTGGATTTTTCTGTGAGGCTTCTTTTTATGGACTTTAGTTTGATTATTTCCCATTTGAATATACTGATTATATTGATTTATGCACTTTATAGCACTTTTGCACTTTAATTTATGTAATTGCACATTTAGCACTGCTGTCACGTACCTTACAGCGGAGTCTGAAATGATGAGGGCGGCCTCTTGCACGGTCCTGGTCCTAGCACCCCTGGAGGTTGGGACAGGGCTGCTAGGGCAGCGGAAGGGTGCAGGTGCCTGCTGGCAGGATCAGGAACACAGAAGTCTTCGGAGAGAACCTGGGATGCTGATCACCGGATGGGTTCAGGAGAGATCCAGCAGAGACACTTGCAGGGTCAAAGACAGGCAGGAGTTGGCAACGTGCTGGCAGCGAGGTACACAATCGGCAGGCAGATTCGTAGTCAGGGACTGGCGGAGGTTGGCAACAAACTGGCAGCGAGGTACAGAATCGAGAGACAGAGCCGTAGTCAGAAGTCCAAGCCGGGTTCAGTACAGGAAGCAAGGCAGACAGAGATGCAAGGATGATCCGAGAGGGTAGTTGAGGAAGGCAGAGGTTCAAGATCAGGGTCAAGTAAACAAGGCAACAGCAAGGGTTCCGGAACGAGCTGAGACAATCCAGCACTGATACCAGTATGCTGATCATTTAAATAGGGCGCCCCGCGCCGTGATTCGTTGGCGTGCGGATGTGCATACGCTAATGTGCCCTTGTTCATATGATTGCATTACATGCGTGCCTAGTCCGGGGCTCGCTCATTCTTACCATACGTCTGGCTGGCACACGGGAACGAGCGTTTGTGATGGATCTCTGACATTGCCCCCTCCTTATGGGCAGCCACCGGATGCCCATCTGAGACCTCCTTTCCCGGTGAGAATGATGAAAGGCTTGTATAAGTCTTGGGGCATAGAGGTTTGCTTCTGGTTCCCAGGAATTTTCTTCTGGACCAAAACCTTTCCATTTAATTAAATATTGAGTCTGTCCCCGCCTTCTCCTGCAATCTACAATGGTCTCGATTTCAAACTCTTCTTCTCAATCGACCATTATGGCCTCTGGGGGCCCCCTTTCATGACCTGGAAAGGGATTAACCACATCAGGCTTCAACAAGGAGGTATGAAACACAGGGTGAATCTTAAATGAGTCGGGAAGTTCAAGCTCATAAGCCACTGGATTGATTTTTCTCTTGACCGGAAAAGGTCCTAGATATTTAGGTCCCAATTTCTTGGATGGACAGGCAAGTTTCAGATTCAAAGTTGACAGCCACACACAATCACCAACCTTCATATCCAGTTCTCCCCTCCTCTTCCTGTCGAAGAACCTCTTATTAACCTCTTGTGCCTTGGCAATGGTCTCTCTCAGCACCTGGTTATTGGTAGCAAGGAAATTCAATCTGTCCTGAACTGCTGGCAAAGAAGAGTCCAGAATCCATGTTGGCAAAAAGGAGGGGTGAAACCCATAATTGGAAAAGAAAGGAGATTGGTTGGTGGTGGTATGGGCAGAGTTATTAAATGCAAATTCTGCCAATGGCAGAAGTGAGGCCCAATCTTCTTGGGAAAAGGAGGTGAAGCAGCGTTGGACTGGGGATGATAAGCTCGAAGAGAAATTGAGTTTGATGCCCAGTGCTTCGCACAGTGCTTTCCAAAATCTTGAAGTAAACTGTACTCCTCGATCTGAGACAATGTCACTAGGGATTCCATGCAGTCTAACAAACTCTTTAATGAAGACTTTAGCAGTCTCAGTTGCTGATGGGGTCCCTTTCAAAAGGATAAAATGTGACATCCTAGAGAGGCGGTCTACCACTACAAAGATAGATGAAAACCCTTCTGATGGAGGGAGCTCTACAATAAAATCCATTGCGATTTTATCCCAGGGTCTCTCAGGAATGAGTAGTGGTCTTAATAGTCCCCATGCTTTGTTTTTGCTGTTTTTGTTCCTGAGACAGATTGAACATGAGCCAACATATTCCCTGCAATCCTTTGCTAAGCTTGGCCACCAAAAAAATCTCCGGATCAAATCCATGGTCTTGTATCCCCCGAAATGGCCGGCTAGCGGGTAGTCATGACACACTTGTAGGATGGTAGCACGTAAATTCTGCAGTATGAAAACTTTATTACCCCGCCAATAGAGTCCATCGTTTTCCTGAAGGTCCGTGTCTGGGGGCAAAGAGAATCCCCTGGATGCTTTACGTATCTGCGACATTAAGTCGGTTTCTGTAAGTAGAAAATTTCCAGCCTGTAGGATAGTATCTGTTTGAGATGAAACTTCAACTTCCGTAAACATACGTGATAACGCGTCAGGTTTCACATTCTTGGAGCCAGGCCGGTAGGTTATGTGGAAATTAAAGCGTGAAAAGAAAAGAGCCCACCTTGCATGTCTGGGCCTGAGGCGTTTGGCGGTCCTGAGATATTCTAAATTTTTGTGTTCCTTGAAGATCAGGATTGGGTGTGTTGCTCCCTCCAAGAAGTACCACCACTCCTCTAGAGCCAATTTAATTGCCAACAGTTCTCGGTCCCCCACATCATAGTTCCTTTCTGAAGGCCCTAACTTCTTTGAGAAGAAGGCCACAGGGTGCATTAGAGCCTTGGGTCCTTGGCGCTGGGATAGGATGGCCCCTATGGCGCTCTCTGAGGCGTCCACCTCCAGGATGTATGGAAGAGCGGGGTCAGGGTGCTTTAGTAACAGGGCAGAGGAAAAAAGTCCCTTTAACGTGTCAAAAGCAGCTTGGGCTGCCTCTGTCCATTGAAAACGGTTCTGTTTCTTGGTGAGCTGCGTGATGGGCATGATGATACCAGAGAAGTTTCTAATAAATTTCCTGTAGAAATTAGAGAAGCCGATGAACCATTGTACCCCTTTCTTATCAATGGGAGATGGCGAGGACGTTATAGCTGCAACTTTTTGGGGATTCATTGCCATACCTCCTGTAGAAATTACCAGTCCGAGGAAGTGAATGGTCTGCCGTTCAAATTCGCATTTCTCGGCCTTGGCATAGAGTCCATTTTGTCTTAACCTCAGAAGGACTTGTTTCACATGGACACGATGTATCTCTAGAGAGGCTGAGAAAATTAGAATTTCGTCTAGGTAGACGATCATGAATTAGTCTAAAAAGTCTCAGAAGATATTTTTTACGAAATGCTGGAAGGTTGCTGGAGCATTGCATAATTCGAAGGGCATAACGAGTTATTCAAAGTGGCCAAAACTAGTCTGGAAGGCCTTTTTCCACCCGTCTCCCTCCCTGATTCTGATCAAATTGTAAGCACCTCGTAAATCCAACTTGGTAAATACCCTTGCAGAGCGGAGTCTCTGGAGCAGTTCTGGAATCAGAGGCAAGGGGTAGCGATTTTTAATGGTAATCCGGTTTAATTCTCTGTAATCCACACACGGAGCGAGTGGTCTTTTTTTTCAACAAAAAATATTCCTGCCCCGGCTGGTGAAGTTGAGTCTCGGATAAACCCCTTCTTGAGGTTTTCATTAACATAATCTTTTAGGACTGCGAGTTCAGGTTCTGAAAGAGGAAAGATCCTCCCAAATGGGATTTCTGCCCCTGGTAAAAGTTCAATCGGGCAATCGTAGGCCCGGTGGGGGGGAAGAGTATCTGCTTTTTGCTCATCGAAAACATCCAGGAAATCATGGTACACGGATGGAACAAGGTCTTGGGATTCGGATACTGGTTCCAGACATCCAATAACTGGAGCTGTGTGATGGAGGATCTGGAGACAGTTGTGGAGACAGTAGGAGGACTGAAAGACTACCTTGCCAGTTGTCCAGTCTATCTGTCGATTGTGTGCTTGCAACCATGGCATTCCTAGAATGATCGGAAAAAGTGGGGAAGATATAACGTCCAGGCACAACAGTTCTTGGTGGTTGGGTGAGATGTCGGCGGGCAAAGGTTGTGTTTCTTGGATGATGGGCCCAGATTTGATGTTGGATCCATCAGCTAATCATATGAACAGTTTATGTTGCTTAGATCGTAGAGGACTGTTGTGTTGCAGGGCAAAGGCACGATCAATGAAGCAGCTGCAGGCACTGGAGTCAATTATGGCCTGGATCTGAAGCACCCCTTCTGGAAGCTGTAGAGAGACAGGAACAGCAATGTGAGTTGTCTTTGCTAGAGTCAAGGCATAATGATCAAGAGGAGGAGAGTCACACTTACGGGTCTTGTTGGGACACATATTGGCATAATGACCGGCTCCACCACAGTAGAGGCAGAGATTATTTATACGACAGCATTGTTTTTCTTCCGATGTCAAGGGTGCACGAAGACAGCCTAACTGCATTGGTTCTGGAGTTTCAGTGGTAGGAGCAGATAGTGGGGGTGCAGAGGTAGGTAGGTGGCTAGGTACCCTGGGTAGCATCCACATGGGCCGGTACTGGCTGGTCCTTTCAGATCTTCGCTCCCTCAGCCGGCGATCGATCTGAATGGACAGCTGGGTCAGTTCTTCGAGGGAATCGGGGACCCCTACATGACCTAGTTCATCTTTGAGTGCCTCCGAAAGCCCTAAACGGAACTGAAAAGGAGAGCGGCGTCGTTCCAATGTGTGTCGGAACTCCACCCTTTAAAGTCAGTAACATAATCCTCCACGGGCCTATGACCCTGCTGGAGGGTGTGGAGGCTGGCCTCGGCTGTGGTGGTACACTGAGGATCATCATAAAGTTTAGCCATCTCATCCAAAAAAGAGTCCATAGTGCCCAGCAAGGGACTGGCTTGTTCCAGTAAATGATGAGCCCAGGTCTGAGGTTCTCCCTGCAGTAATGAAATGATGAACCTCACCTTGGTACTTTTCCAAAGAGAAGATGGGGGGCTGAAGCAGAAAGTACAATTGACAGGCATTCCTGAAAGCACGGAATTTGCTGCGATCCCCATAAATTTCTCTGGAGCAGGAACTCATGGTTCTGGGGGTGGCACCATTACTGTGGGTGTAGAAACTGGAACTGATGATGCAGGTGCTGCGGTCCGAGGTGCTGAGGTGCTTGGAGAGAGAGACTCCACCCGTTGTTCGAGTCGCTGGTAGCCATCTTGCAGGCCCTGGACTGCTTGAGTGAGATTTGCAATCTGTTGACACAGAGCATCCATAGCTGAGGCCCCCCTTACAGACTCCATGTGGCTGGATTGTACTGTCACGTACCTTACAGCGGAGTCTGAAATGACGAGGGCGGCCTCTTGCACGGTCCCGGTCCTAGCACCCCTGGAGGTTGGGACAGGGCTGCTAGGGTGGCGGAAGGGTGCAGGTGCCTGCTGGCAGGATCAGGAACACGGAAGTCTTCAGAGAGAAGCTGGGATGCTGATCACCGGATGGGTTAAGGAGAGGTCCAGCAGAGACACTTGCAGGGTCAAAGACAGGCAGGAGTTGGCAACGTGCTGGCAGTGAGGTACACAATCGGCAGGCAGATTCGTAGTCAGGGACTGGTGGAGGTTGGCAACAAACTGGCAGCGAGGTACAGAATCTAGAAGACAGAGCCGTAGTCAGAAGTCCAAGCCGGGTTCAGTAGAGGAAGCAAGGCAGACAGAGATGCAAGGATGATCCAAGAGGGTAGCCGAGGAAGACAGAGGTTCAAGATCAGGGTCAAGTAAACAAGGCAACAGCAAGGGTTCCGGAATGAGCTGAGACAATCCAGCACTGACACCAGTATGCTGATCATTTAAATAGGGCACCCCGCGCCGTGATTCATTGGCATGCGGACGTGCATGCGCTGACGTGCCCTCGTTCGTACGATTGCATTACGTGCGTGCCTAGTCCGGGGCTCGCTCGTTCTTACCGTACGTCTGGCTGGCACACAGGAACAAACGTTTGTGATGGATCTCTGACAACTGCACTTTGTTTATATACGTTCTGTGTGCTTAGTGTCTGGGTATAGTGTACAGCTGCTTGTTTTTAGGGTCTGAGCGTGGATATACACTTTTTCTCTTTAGTAATTATTAGGTGTATATGAGCTAAAAGGTGTATGTGATGCTGCATTCTCAATATTGAATACAGTTCTCAAAGGCCAAGAAAATAAATTCAAAATGTAAAACATTATAATTGCAAACATGCTGATCTGCCAGGGTATATGAAAATAGCTAAGCTGTTTTAACAGTGTACTTAGTAGATGTTTACATACAATACTGTAGAATTTCTGCAGGTATGGACAACAGCAACCTATAAAATCAGCTTGAAAAATAAAACATTCAGGCAGAGCCCACTGACCTGGCATGGTTACATGAATGTAAACTATTTTATAGCCTATTGGCAGGTGCAGTGGCTTTGCTTTTCAGTGGTTTTACCTCATAGAAATGTAATCTGCCAATATTTCTCATTCGAGAATTTGGCTTCCAGGTGTTCTGTGTGAGTCGCTTTGTTATGTATCCACATCCATGAATACAAAACATGCAATACAGAGAAGAATTAATTGTAAAGGGGAAGGATATAAATTATATGCCACCATATTTACTTCTCTGCTTCATTAGCAAATGCACAAGCAATCAAAATATCAGCCAGTTCACGGAGTGAAATGAGATTAATTTCAGGCTGAATGAAAATGTAGTATAATTAAGGTGAAATGATTAGGAATAAAAGCTTTGGTATTGCACATTATGGCGTCCCCTTACTAAATGCGTTAATGACGCAAAGCGTTAGGGTCTTGCAATGTCTCATGGTAGTTTCAAAACAGCTGGAGGGCCAAGGTTGCCTACCCCTGGACTAGAGGATTGAGGAAGAATGTATTAATTGCCAAATTCTGTGGTGGCAGGCAGCAGTGAGAGAGAGAGAGAGAGAGAGAGAGAGAGAGAGAGAGAGACACATGACCTTAAACACACAGGGGCTGCTAATTATGCTGTATTTCACCTAGACCAGAAGCAGAGACTATTAGGCAAGTATTCCTATGTGCTGATAATTTAACTGCATCTGCCCATAGCTTCTCGAGTGTGTATCTAAATTCTTGTGACAGACTTATTTCCATGCTATTGTTATCATCTCACAGGCACCGTGCCAGATTGCTAGCTTTGTGCTAATGCATACTATATATGATGCAATGCTCTCACCCGGTTGTTGGTTCCATCTGTTGAAATGGAAACGCCTCACTGTTTCAGATGAGGTGGGTGAAAAATTATTTTTTTAACAGGGCTAGTATTTCCTCATATGGGCAACAAAATCCTAGGATTTTTTCAGACGGATGTTGGCTCAAACTTGTTTTGCGTATACACAGTCGCACAAAGTTGTCGGAATTTCCGATTGCCAAGAACGCGGTGACGTAAACCACGTATGACGAGACTAGAAAAGGCCAGTTCAGAACCAAGCGCGGCACCCTTTGGGCTCCTTTTGCTAATCTCGTGTTAGTAAAAGTTTGGTGAGAGACGATTCACGCTTTTTCAGACTCGTGGTATTCAGATCATTTTCTGCTGTTCAGTTTGTGCTTGTGGGTTTGTATCTACTCTTCAGTGCGTGCAAGCAAGCTCCACGTGACTTTTATTAGTCATTGTGTTCTTGTTCGTTCATTACTGTTTTTCAGGTCGCTCTTCACAGGCCTTGCTGTTCTTCAGTGTGTTCTGTTACTTCATTCTGAGCAGCCGACCGTTTTCTAGCCATGTTGCGTATACGTACTCCTCGTAGAGTTCGTGCTGTGCGGGGGCTTGGTGTTGGGGTCCTGACCTTGACACAAGCCCAGTCAATGAACAGGGTGGGGAGGAGTTCATGGGCCAAGAATTGGTTGCTTCAGCGTGACCAGTTCTGTCATATGCCTTTGCTCCGTGAGATCCGTGAGAATAATCCTGATGATTTCAGGAACTTTCTCCGGATGACGGACCCCGTATTTTACCTTTTGTTGGCTTTGCTGAGCCCCTATATTAGCAGGTAGGATACCTGCATGAGGCAAACCATCATCACTCTGGAGCAGAGGCTCGTCGCCACCCTGCGGTACTTGGCAACGGGGAGAAGCCTGCAGGACTTGAAGTTCTCGACAGGCATCTCCCCCCAGGCTCTGGGGATCATTATCCCAGAGACCTGTTCTGCCATCATCCAAGTCCTGCAGAAGGAGTATATTAAGGTAAGATTTTTATCCTTTTATATCACATTTTATTGTATTTTATGTTTGATAATATATTGTATTTCTTTCCTCATTCCCTAATTACCATGATTGGAATATGCTGTGAATGTGCCCTTTGTCCTCATGCATGGATGCATGGATTTTTATGTAATTATTTTTTTTGTCCTTCATACATATTTGCCTTCACTTACCTCTCCAGCATGGTCTCCTGCCCCATATTGACCTCATGTAGTCACTTAACAATGTATTTTATCAGCTCCATAGTAGTGCTTTACCCCAAACACCCCGTAAAATGTTTTTAAATGTGATTTGTAATTTAAATTCAGGGAGAGTGCCAGAGGCTTTTTTTAGGGGTCCCCAAATCATTTTGAACCCTCCCTCCCTCCAACTGCTAAGTCAGCTGTTAACAATTCTCTATCTATCCTCAATCATCTATCTGCTGACTTTGCCAAACCCATACACACTATACCTACCTCTTTTGTGGTCAGATTTATGGATGAATTTCCCAAAGCATGTAGTGCAAGGGCCTGCCTGTATACTTTCAAATGGTACTGTTTAAAGTTTTTGTATCCTATTATTATCTTGATAGGTAATAGCAGAATGTCCAAATGTGCTCAAATGTGTACAGTGTGTATTTATATCTTTGTATTATGACACTTCTTACCTGTCCAGTGGGCTGCCAATAGTGTAACTAAGGAGGGGCTGTTCAAAGTAATACACATTATTTAGGCATTCATCTCTCAATGAAGTGGAAAGGGTTACCTGTCCAAGAGCTCCCCCCTATAATGTTAGAAATGGCCCAGGAGAGGGGGGTATGATTAATAAATGTTATCTTGATGTTGGCCAAGAATGTTTGTGTCTAATCTGCTTTCCATGTTTTAATATGCAAAAAAGACTAATTTTTTTTGGTTTTCCTCCACAGTTTCCTTCCACGCCACAGAAATGGCAGACTGTGGCCTTCCACTTTGCCCAGCGGTGGGACTTTCGTAACTGCGGAGGGGTAATTGATGGGAAACACGTCCACATCATCCCACCACCCAACTCGGGGTCGTACTATTATAATTATAAGGGGTTCAATAGTATTGTGATGTTGGCGGTGGTATCGGCCGGATGTCCGATGGTGGAGTCATCGCCCAAACGGAGTTCTACAGGCATCTCCAGAATGGCAGCTTGGACTTGGCACCTCCAGAAGACAATGTGGAAGGACTCCCATTCGTCTTCGTTGCGGATGAAGCGTTTGCGCTGGGGGACCATCTTATGCGGCCATTCCCCCATTAAGTTGCAGCCAGGAGGAGGCGGGGCTAAGTTGAAGCCAGGAGAAGCCTGGGACCAGTCGCAGCCTGACAGAATCGCAGGTTCCTCCCCTCCGCCTTCCATACAAAAGACCGAGGAAGGCTACTCACATGCAGGATTCAGCGCTCAGGCTCATTTAGGAGGCTTCTGCATCCCTCAGAGCCTTACCCACTTCTGAAGAGACCTTTGCCTGCATGGCTGCCACCAAGCTGAAGTGCTTGCAGGAGGGTCAAAGCCTCATGTGTGAGCAACTTATTTATAAAGTCCTAACTAAGGGGGTGAGTGGCGAAATCACACCCAAAACCGACGTGATTGAGTTGGACCATCCTCCTCCTCCTCCTGCTGCCACAACTCCACCACCAGAGCCACAGCATGGAAGGAAGCGTGGAAGGAAGACCAGAGAGTGATGATCCTGGGTTCAGTCTGGTCTGACAAAAGCTGCAGTCTCTTGTATGACCACAGCCTGGGGACACAGATGTCATCTGCTGCTTTCAGGATCTATGAGACTTCTGGACCAGACTGCACTCCCTTAGATAAGGACTCCTCAGGGCACAAATTTTGCAGTAAAATAATTGATGTGTGCCCAGGGGGTCAAAGGCTTCACCAATTTCAGCTGTTTCTCCAGTGTTGCCTCCTTCTTTGTTTGGTTGTGAGCCCTTAATAAAGGAATTTTTGTTTCAATTATACTCGCCTTTGTATGTTTTCCTTAAAAAAAGGACAGTTTGTTGGTGAGGAGGCAGCTACATTTCAAAAATACAATGTGAAATTAACAAGAGACACCAACACCAAGCAATCTCCTTGAGATTAAATAATACAAGATATCAATGGTGTTGTGGTAACTTGACACACAAACACACACACAAAAATATTCTTTATTAAAAAGCATACAAAATTTGTAAACAAAAACAGCCTTGAAAAAAAAAAATTTACAATTAAAAAACAAAAAAAATTGGTCAGATGTGACAAATCAAAGTATATTGAGGAAATCCCGATAAATAATAAAGAAAGAAGTTTGTGAGAAGTCTGTGTGAATATAAGCAGCAAAACTACTTCATTCTTTTAACATTAAAAAGAAGAAGAGAGTGCGCTGTATTAAACCATTTTTTGCAGCGTGACGAAAGTGCTGTATCTATTCCGAACGCTAATTTTACCAGACCGAGCTGTTCCATCTCAGAATTTCTTCTGAGCATGCGTGGCACTTTGTGCGTCGGAACTGGCCACACACGGTCAGAATTGACGCGATTGGATTTTGTTGTCAGAAAATTTTATAGCCTGCTCTCAAACTTTGTGTGTCAGAAAATCCGATGGAAAATGTCTGATAGAGCCCACACACGGTCGGAATGTCCGACAACATGCTCCGATCGGACATTTTCCATCAGAAAATCTGACCGTGTGTACGGGGCATTACATCCAATAACAGTCAGTAACACAGCTCTTTTCTGCACAGCATCGGCCACCTTATTGGCTTCTAGGGAAAACTCTAACCTGTCAGCATAAGAGTCCCATGAGGATGGATTAGCCGCATCAATGTGTCCCAGAGAAGCCATGCTGGAGATATTTATAGATGTGTCTCTAACAGACAAGTGCCGATTCTTCACTCAAGCTGATTGCATGTGTTTCTGCAGTGTCCATTTACTGAAATCCCATCCTCGTCACCAGTTTAGTGTATTTAAAATGAATTTGAAGCATAGACATGGACAGGCATTCACAGGACTTCTTTACTTAATCATACACAGGAATACAGGAACCATATATGCTAAAGAAATACATAGCTCTTCCAGAAATATACACGAGTGAACATATTTACAATGCTTCCCTACTGGATGGAGAGCAGTATAACACACTAATGCATAGTTGCTGACCAGATCTCAGACCAGTCTGCAATGTCGAGAGTGCATCCAAGATCCTCCTCCCATTTCCGTGTGTATTGAGGTTTATCCGAGTCAGGTTTGACCAAAAGTTGGGAGTAAAGGGATGAGATCAATCCTCTAGCAGGTGGTTAATTTTTACATGTGGACTCAAAACTAGAGAAATGATTGAGAAGGGTACCAGTGTTTATGTTGGGTGTGTAAAAGTTTTTGATTTGGAGGTATCGAAACAATTCTGACGGGGTAAATTAGAGAATTTACTAAGAGTCGGGAAGGGGAGAAAAGTGGAGGAAGTAACAAGATTATGTAACCTTAATAGCCCTGAAGATGTCCTGCTTGAACATAATACTTATATACACATTTTTTTGAATATAGAATTCTCTTCTTCATGCAATGGAAAAGCACATAGAAACATTACTGTTCATACCACTGTGAATGGTTCAATTAGATGATGACTGCAGGCTTGTACTTCAAAGAAATATTTTCATTTAAAAGGTAGCGCACACAAAGTTCTGACGTTTTTGTGCTATCAATGGCTTTTAGTCATAAGCTATCAATTCAGAGTTTTGTTTTGCTATGCATACAAAAATAAAAGAAATATTACAGTGACGCTAGATGTTTTTATTAATACTTTAAAATTATGAGAGACCAGTAAAAAAATATCCATGCAAAAAGAGGAGAAATCCAAAACTAAAAAATGCATCGGGACATTACTAGTATCACAAGTTTGGATCTGAACTCTAAGCAGATATAAAAGACACAGATAAATGCAAATCTCTATGAATACATAATTGAATGTATTAATGCATGCAATATAAAATAGGTAGTTAAATTCAATTTAATATTAGCTTATTGTACTCCCTGTACAACAGAGCTTAGAATGGGAGAAAAAGCAGAAATCTACAATTATCTGCATTTAACATATTCAGAACAATCATACCAAGTGTTAAAAGTAACATTGCTTATTACTCTAAGGTAAATACTGCAATAATAACACAAAATAACATGAAATATGTTTTCACTGAAATTATACAATACTTTCCCATTACACAAGCCCATAGAAGTTTATTTATATCTATTTCAAATGGAAAAAACACAACTGCAAAAGTAGACCTATTATTTAACTTGATCTTACTTAATGAGATTTTCTCCATTATTCCCCTGTGAAATCTTTTCCAGTACTGCAGTACTTAGAGGATGATCTAAGTTATTTTCATCAATTTAAATATGTAATTGAAATGAATACTTTGTTAATAAAATTAGTGCTAACGGCTAGTGTTTGTTGTTGCATGTAATTTTAGTGGAGTGATTTTGAACATTATTCACCCTAATTAATTTAATTTCGAAAGGTATGCTGATAATGTGAATTGCAATCTTACCTAGTTGAAGGCAACAACTTGTGATATTATGTTTATGCATGTAGTGTTTTGTTACTCTTAGTCAAACAAAAAATGTAATTATATATTGGGCAACATAACAGTAATAGGAACTCATGGTAATTAAAAAAGTGTAGTCAGTTTAATTAATTCTGGGAAAAGTTAAACCACAAATATAATATTGCACACAGCATGTCCTATATCTTTATTTTCTATCTTGTATTTAAAACTTATCTTTTTTTAAAATATAAATTTATTAAATTTTCATATAAAAGTATAACATTTGTTGAATCAGGAGTAATCTGCCAGCAAAGGCAACAGAGTAAAAGACATAATACAATATAGTAAGCAGGATAAAGCTGCGTGGTTTGGAGCCTACAAACATTCATGAGATATCTACTAACATAGTATTTGGTCCAACACGAGTAACTAGCCGGTGGTTCTACCAAAGTGATGGCCTAAGGTGTGGATAAAGTGCATCTTTAGCCCAAACAGTTAAATCTCATATACATGTAAACATGTTATTGTGATTTGATCTTTTTTAATTTGATTAAAAATAAAACCTTGTAACCCTGCTATGTAGGTTTTTGTTCAAGCATTTTCTGTTCATGGGTAACAACTGTATCCCAATTGTCCTTTTGCATTGTCACCATCTTATATTCTTAGCATCTAAATTTTAATTCAGTCTTATAAGTATATACCATATTTATCGGCGTATAACACGTGGCGGTGTATAACACGCACCCCAAGTTTAGGAGGGAATTTTAAGGAAAAAACTTTTTAAGGAAAAAAACTTACATTTAAATGCCCATTAATGCAGCCTTATCAGTGTCCATCTACAGCCTTGTAGTGTCATTTCCAGCCTTGTCAGTGTCATCTGCAGCCTTGTAGTGTCATATGCAGCCTTTCAATGTCATTTGCAGCCTTGTAGTGTCATTTGCAGTCTTGCCCAGTGATACTGCAGACTTGTCAGTGTCACTGCAGTTTTTAAATATGGTGCCACCGAGAGACACAGAGCCGGTCCTGTGTCTCTCGGCGGCTCTCAGCTGCTTTCGGCTCCTCTCATAGTCCTGTGGGCGGAGCCGAGCGCCACCGATATACATACATAGCCGAGTGTACTCGGCTAGGTTCGCTAGCTCCGCTCACAATCACGCCCAGTCCCTATGTTATGTCCATCATAGGGCGGGACTGGGCGTGACTGAGTGGAGCTAGCCGAACCTTGCCGAGTACACTCGGCTATGTATGTTGGCGGTGCTCGCTCCTCCGCTCACAGTCAGCAGGGGATCAGCGTATAACACGCACCAGCAATTTTCCCCTGATTTTAAGGGGAAAAAGTGCATGTTATACGCTAATAAATACGGTAACTGAGGTAATGAGATCCTCTGTAATATTGTGTACATGTGAGGTCTTTTGAATTAATAACTTGCAGATGTTGACATTTGAACTGAGTTCTCAATTTCAAGAAGCTGTCATATCATTTTTGATTGATATAACTGGTTATATTTTCATAAAGGAATTTCTATGTTACTGATATTCTGTTTGTGAAACTATGGGTATAGTCATTCGGTGGCAGGCCAATTATCATCCCCCATTTCCTGTGTCTGGTATTGATTAGATATGCTGGTCGAATTGAGTTCTTACTCCTAGCCCCACCCTTGTGGGGAGTAGATGAGAGGTGATAATGGGAGTAATATGGGAGTGGTTAGTTCTGGCGTGAAATTGAACAAAGGGATCAAATTTATTTAAGTGAAAGGCTGCTGGCAGGAAGGTCTATTACACTTCTTCCACTACACTGCTAACATATCTACAGAAACTCAGCATACAGACAATTTTACAGATGCTCTCAAAACAAAGAACCCATCAGCCATCTTTGAACACGTCTTGAACTTATTTTTTGAAACAATTTTATCTCAAATCTTTGATCTTATTTGAAGCAATGTTTATTTTTGTATTTGTATGTACAATTTTTGTAACTTTTGTGTGGAAATAAATCACACAGTTTGATTTAAGCTGACGCAGTCATACAGTCAGAAATTTGTCTCACAATCATCGTTGAAAGGCACAGCTTTAAAGTGATATTTTTACATTGGCGTATGCCAACCAGTATCAATTTCAAGTTTTTTTTAACCACTTCCTTCCTTGATCAGAGGGGAGAAAGTGATGTACTGAAATCAAAACTTCGGAATTATTGAATGAACCTAGAAGAAAAATCGATCGACTGATGATTGTGAAGACCTGAGCATTTCGTGTGGAAATTAGTCTTGAAATAAGTCTGGAAATAAGTCTTGAAAGACGGTTATTTGAGATCAGCGCATAAGGGAAAGAGTCCTATATTCAGTGAGTAGAAATCATGAAATGTGTTGATTGTCTAGCTAATGAAAGCAAATTGGAATTTAAAGGTTAAGAGAATCATATGTCTGATACTATGTTGTGGAAATCAATGTATGAACAATGTTTACAGGCTAATGCTGAAATTGATAACTAGATTCTCATTAGCTAAAACTAAAAGGAAATTACGAAATGTCATGAAATTGGTTTCAGTTTTTAATTCAATGGTTTTTGATGTGCCAGAAAAACATATGATTTGTGTCATGAACAAATCAGGAGGTGAAAATGTTTCAGAAATTACACAAATACATGAGAATGTATCTATTGAACCTAGTTGTTCAAACTGTGATTTTGTAACTATATTGAGCATTTGGAGAGTGAAATGGAAATGGAAGATGTTACAATTTCAAAAAACAAACATATTTCGGGGCTTATGACAAGGTTTGTGAAACAACAGTCAGAAACAGCAAAGGCTTCTTACATACCAGATGTTTCTGTTGAGGTGGAGGAGGAGCCAAATGATGCGGATGTATGCAAGCAAAAGTTATTAGATAGAGCATCTAAGCTTAAGTTGCAAATACATGATCAGTTGATGAAAATTTTGAAAGATATCCTGCATTATGATCTAAGAGCAGATGCATTTCACAATGGGGATGTCTTTGAAACTTTTTGTGATCATTTCAACTTGAGTGATGATCAAAGGAATAAAATTTTCTGTTTATGGGTTCCTAATTTTATCGTAAGGCGTTTAATCAAATCACCATATAATCGCCAGATAATCATTAAGCTGAAGTTCATAGTGATAAATCTGAGAGATTACGTTAGTTGACTCCTTAAGAGTTACAATACATGATGACCCTTTTCATGAAATTAGAGAAATTTGCTAAGGCATTCGAGATGGTATATGCATTGTAGGACTAAAATACGGCTTTAATAAGGGCATTTGTTCGAAAATTTACATATTTAGATCCTGTATCAATGGTCTTTGTTAGACAGAAAATGTAGACGAGGCAGATTCAGTTATAGATATTGTAAGAAAACAATTAAAACTGAGTAATTTAAAAAACAAGATATCTGTCATTCAGAATAGCAATTTTGAAAGAGATACTCAAACTAGGTTTAAAGCAGCTGATGCTGCCCCCTTCAGGAATGACAGGGTAAGACAGTTTGATAATAAAAAGCCACTTGTTTCTACTTTCAAAGAGTAGGTCATTATATAAGTAACAGTGCAGGAAGTATTTAAGAGATATTGAGTTGAAAAACATTGGGAAAGAATATGGATTGATATCCATTCAACCTTCTGACCCACAGCAGAAGAAGTCAAAACTTTGTCTCCTTAAATTTCTCTGAGGAAAGAGCTAAGAGAGATTGGTATGAATACGAATGCACATTCAACCAGTGAAATCAATAGGAGACAGCCATCATTCTCATGTCTCATCTCAAGTTTTAAAGTGTTGCTCAAACTGTTGGCGCTATATAAATCCTGTATAATAATAATTATTGACTTCCCCATGACAAATAGAGGAAAAAAAATTAGTATGTCACTCTTTAGATTATGTAGCTCACATATTTCTAGACAAGAGTGGCCGTCCTTATTTAAAAGCTAAAATTAATGAACAAAAGGTGAGACATCTATTAGACACAGGAGCTCAGATCAATGTCACTGGTTTGAAATTACCAGGTTTATCCGATGCAGCAATTTCCATTGGTTTAATGGAACAGGTGATTCTCAGGCCTAAATGTGTACAAATGTTTCTTTTGAAATCCCAGGTTGTTTGCAGACTGAAATTGACATGTGGTTTTGCCAGGGAGCCGAGAATATAATCGGAACAGATATTTTGTTTCAAAGAGGATGGATAATTGATTTAGGCAATGGAGTGATTTGGAAAGGTTCAGCTAATTGTAAGCCTGTGGTAATTGGTCCGGCCAGTTATTCAGAAGTGGGAAGCATCTGTTTGACAGAAGCAGTTGACACTGATTACAAATGGCCTGATACAGGAGATAATTTGAAGTTAAAACAAGTGGTAAAGTCACACAAAAAACTCTGGGGTCAGAAAAAGAATGAGGTTGGTTTATTTAAAGGTATTGAGGTTAACATTGAGGGTAAGGACCATTCATTTGTCAAGCCATACAAGTTACCACCAGAGTCTGATGAACCTGTTTCAATGATTATTCAAGAGTTTTTAGAACAGCGAATCATCAGGAAAGCTACTTCTGTGACAAATAATCCTTTATAGGTAGTGGCTAAACGAGATGACCCTAGTGCATACAGACTCTTGATTGACTTAAGAATGTTTAATAAATACATACCATGTTGTTTGCAATGAAATGTTAATGCAAAAGTGTTTTCTGTACTAGACATTGCTTTTGGCTAGCATTGCTCTAGCCAAAAGCTGTCAATATAAATTTTCATTCATTTCACAGAAAAATCTTCTTGCATATGCTATTGTAAAAATTCCATCACATAAAAAAGATAATAGTGAGTTATCTGTAGGTAATCATACACCAGACACATTAGCAAAGGAAGCAGCTTTGCATGGAAAATTAGTGATTCAACCTGAATTGGTTTCAGTTAATGTTGTGAAGAAAACAGACACACGAATTCCCTTATTTCCAGAGGAACAGAGAAGGGATGCGTCTCTTTTTTCTTCTTCTTCGGGTGACCCAAAATCTTCCTTTGTTTGTGAAAATGGGATCTTGTGTCATGACTTAGATGGGTTCTGCGTACTGTTATACCACAACACCTGCAGGTGGAATTCACTAAACTCAATCATGAAATTTTAGGTCACATTGGTAAGCAAAACTTGCTTGACATTCTTAAAGAGAAGTTTTATTGGGACAAAATGGAAAAGACTGTAGACAGTGTAATTAGATCTTGTCTAATTTGTGCACAAGTGAATCCTAGACCAAAGGGTCAGAAACCTCCTTTACAAAGAATTCCTCCAGCAGACGGACCTTGGTCTACTATACAAATAGATTATTTAGGGATAGTACAATGAGGGAAAAATGGATTCAGATTTGCGTTAGTTTTAGTTGACAATTTTTCAAAGTGGATCGAGATCCTCCCAGTTCGCAAAGATGATGCTTTAACAACTGCTAGGATGTTAATTAATCATATTTTTCCAGTTTGGGGTATACCAACAAACCTCAGTAGTGACAGAGGATCCCTTTTTCCAGGTAAAATCATGCAGGCAATGTGTAAAATCTTGAGAATATAACAGAGATTTCATGTACCATATCATCCACAGTCTGCAGGTATTGTGGAAAGAATGAATAGGACTATCAAATCTAGAATTCCAAAAATGTTGTTAGACAGAGAAAATACTTGGGTTTATGCTGTAGCATTTGTCCTGATGAGTGTCAGAAGCACAGCATCTTCAGCAACAAAGTATTCTCCTTTTGAAAGAATGAAAGGAAGGAAAATGCTGCTTGTGTTTCCCTTGTGTTTTGTCTACGCCGCAAAGAGAGGCAATAGAGAAAACAAAATGGTTACAGATGTCACAGGACAATCTGAACAATATTTTGCCACATGCAGCAACTTGTATGCAAAAAATGGTTCCTCCACATATTTCTAAGTTTGAGAAAGGAGGACAACTTATGATAAAAATGTTCAGAAAAAGTGGACCGTGGCAAAGTAATTGGGAAGGTCCATTTGACATCTTGGATGTTCAAGGTGTAATGATGCAAATCCAAAGACCTCTCAATTCAGTGAAAAATGCACGTAGACAACAAAAAATGTGGGTACACAGTGATCAATGCAAATTGTACATGCCAAGATAATGATGCTGTATTTCTTTTTTCAGGAATGATTTCTAAAAATCTGACCTGGAGGAATCATGGATTCCAAAAAGAAGGAAAAATGACAACAAAAGAAAAGAAAAGTTTTAAAGAGAGAAGATTTATCATCATCATCAACATTATTTATCTTTTCTCTAGTGACAACTTTATCTTGGTAAAATATATCACAAACTGTTCCAGCTATGCAGAGGTTAACAGGACTGAAGATTTACACAACAAAGACATTATATTATTCAGAAACAAAAGAAATGTAGATGTTGATATCAATATAGATAACAAAAGCGAGCAAGATATTGATATCAGTACAGATGACAAAAGTGATAAAGATATTGATCTCAATACAGATGACAAGTGATAAAGGCATTGATAATAATACAGATGAAAAAAATTATAAAGACAATGATATCAATAAAGATGACAAAAGAGATAGATTTAGATATACTAATATCATTACAGCTAAAGATTGTTTGGATATGTATGCATAGAACAAGGATATGATTGTTGTATGCAATTGTATTTCATTCATAGTAACAATGTTGAAATCAAATTTAAAATAGAATCTAAAACAAATTTTGTTAAAATGCAGGGATCTTATAAACTAAACAACAAAACCGGAACCTTTGAATGTAATATAGTGGAAAGGGGTTTCTGGTCAGTATTTGTAAAAGGTAATGATTCAACAATATGGTCTGGAGATGTTACTAATAATATTATAAGATCTGGGAAATTACTTTATCCAGTGGAGAAATGTAATTACATGTTACAAAAATTTGAAAAAAAAATACTAGATCTAGAACATTTAAATATACTAGGAGATGAAAAAGGGGTCATTGTAAAAATATGGGATTTTTATGTAAGAAGAAAACTAGCTTAAATAAGGGTTAAAATTAGTATTACTGTGGTAGATATGATTGTTCCAGAAATTAAAATGTCTCCACAGTCTTAAAAATCATTGAAGACAAAGATAGTTTGCATTTGACATGTAGTACACAAATATATTTACCTCAAAGTTCATTGTTAACTTGGAAAAGGAATAGTGAATTTTTGGGTAGTTCTTTCACAATTCACAATTACAATTACATTTTTGTAACATGTAATTACATTTCTCCACTGGATAAAGTAATTTCCCAGATCTTATAATATAATTCTAACATAATTCATAAATTATAAAAAATAAAGAATTTTTGGTAGTGTGAATTGGATTCATGATAAATGTATTTATCATCAAATAGGTGTATCTTTAAATGATAATGGTATATATGAGTGTTGCATATCAATAGAAAAGTATCCGTTGAAATGTGCTAATGCAAGTGTTGTTGTAATGTCTCCAAGGAAAACACCATGTGTTGATAAGAAAAGTGTCCCTGCTAAACCTTTCCAGATTAACCATTTCCAATCCAGAGCTCTATTGAGAGAGGGAAAGTTTGTCATTATATTGTGGAACTTTAATATTTCAGAATGGAAAATTTCTACAAGGTTTCCACAATGTTAAGGACATTTGGTTAATATGGAATTGGGTATTGAAAGATGGTATTGAATTAATAGTAGGAATCATAACAGAAATAAGCATGGTATTGTTGAAGGTATTTTAGGAGGAGTCAGTACTATTGGAAGTATAAGAAATAGTATGGATATTAACACTTTAAAGGCTGATCTTGAAACAGCTGGTTTAGTGGGAAGTAAAGGTATTAAGGTTCAAAGAAATTTAAATCAGATATTAGAAGATATGGTTAAGTGAACAGCATTATTATATAGCCAGAGCATGCTTAGGGATCCAGACTGAATATTCCACTAATTTTAAAATAATTGTGCAAGCATTTCAGAGTGGAAAAACTCCTCTTGGCATTTTACAGAATTTACCCAGAGAATGTGTATGTGCAATAAATCATACAGATTTATGGATAAACAAATAGATATGATGCAGTCGGGATGTATGTTATAGTTCTTCTATAATTCCAACAGCAGGGAAAGAACAAATATTGGTTCCAATTGCTGTCTTGGAATTACCGGTCAGCTATACACAATTATTATAATATAAATTACAGTATACAGATTTTGCATTTAACAATGACAATTTTGAATTAGAACAATTAGATTTGTCATCATGTTTACAGTTTCAGCCTGAAGTTATTTGTTTACTTAATCAAGACAAAAGTATATTTTATTCTTGTTATCATAACCATACATTATGTTCAGCAAGATTAGAAAAAGTTGAAACTACTTCTGAATTCATCTGAATTATCTTGTAGATAAAAGGAAGGTTTGTTTCCAGATCATGACAGACACAGAAAGGGTTAAAACTTTTTTATCCTCTTGCACAAATACAGAAAACCTAAATCAAGGCTTGTATTGTATAGAAGGAGACATTGTAGCAATAAGTGTTAATAGGTTGAGAACAAATTTAACAAATATGCTTATGAAGAATATAAGTGCTCTTTCCTCACAATACAATATATCTCAGATGAATTTTCTTGGGAAAAATGGGCAAATGTAATTCAAAAGGATAACATTTTATTAACAGCTTTAGCTAAGGAACTTCAGAATGCAGAAATATTGTTTAAACATGAACAAGTAAATTTACAAGAAATAGCTCATCAATGGTCAGAGTTTTCAGGTAATAATTGGTGGAAAAATTCAGTAATAGTATATCAACTTGGGGAAAAATTTCAATTACTTCAGCAGCAGGAAATATTTTACAACATCCTATATTTATTATTATTATTATTATTATTATTATTATTATTATTATTATTATTATTATTATTATTATGTTATTAATTATATTTCAGTTATGCTTAATGATTAGAATAAAGAAATTAGGTTATTGAATTAGAAATGAAATCAGGAGAGGTGAAGATTTGTTGCAAAATATGCTTAAAAGAAGAATGGTTTCTGGAGTTGCAAACTAAGTTACAAATGACAAAACATTTGGAATCAAAGACAGAGTATTTGTGATATGAATGAAGTGTGTATGATTTAGAATATGAAATATGATTATCATATTTCAGAGGTGAATGTTATATTCTTAATATCTAAATTTTAATTTGGTCTTATAAGTATATAACTGAGGTTATGAGATCCCCTGTAATATTGTGTACATGTGAGGTCTTTTGAATTAATAACTTGCAGATGTTGACATTTGAACTGAGTTCTCAATTTCAAGAAGCTGTCATATCATTTTTGATTGATATAACTGGTTATATTTTCATAAAGGAATTTCTATGTTACTGATATTCTGTTTGTGAAACTGTGGGTATATTCATTTGGTGGCAGGCCGATTATCATCCCCCATTTCCTATGTCTGGTATTGATTAGACATGCTGGTCGAATAGAGTTCTTACTCCTAGCCCCCACCCTTGTGGGGAGTAGATGGGAGGTGATAATGGGAGTAATATGGGAGTGGTTAGTTCCGGCATGAAATTGAACAAAGGGATCAAATTAATTAAGTGAAAGGCTGCTGGCAGGAAGGTCTTTTACACACTTTTTCCACTACACTGCTAACATATCTACAGAAACTCAGCATACAGACAATTTTACAGATGCTCTCAGAACAAAGGACACATCAGCCATCTTTGAACATGTCTTGAACTTATTTTTTGAAACAAACAATTTTATCTCAAATCTTTGATCTTATTTGAAGCAATGTTTATTTTTGTATTTGAATGTACACTTTTTGTAAATATTTTTGTAACTTTTGTGTGGAAATAAATCACACGGATTGATTCAAGCTGACTCAATCATACAATCAGAAATTTGTCTCACAATCGTTGAAAGGCACAGCTATAAAGCAATATTTTTACACACCATGTTATATATTGTCCTTGTGGATACTGAAAGTGGCTGTGCCAACACACATTGCTCAAGTATGATGCATTACTGTCAAAATTTAAGTGATGATATGCAACCAATTCTGTAGCAAGTGCATGTAGAGGCAATAATCTGTAGATGACTCTTGGATTAAGTAGCACTCAACACACTTACATCATATAGCCTAAGACCTTATTCCCAATGGGTGATTTTATCCATGCCTCATGCTGGGCCACATTTTACCAGCACAGGACAGGTGTTGTGTGCATCCCTGTGTCGGCAGTCCCATTGCTGTCTATTGGGACACAGTGGCTGCAAAGACACAGCCGCTGTGAGTGCATGGCCCTGAATGCACTGATGTCACATTAGGAGTAGCGGCTGTATCTGTCCAGCTACTTCGTCCCAAAAAAGAGCACTGGGACTGCTGGCGTAGGGGTGCACGCAACACCCGTGCATTCCTGTGCTGGTAAAATAGAGCCCTACATGGGGCACAGATTAAATTAGCCCCTGTGCATGGGATTTAGCCAGGGTCATTCAGCCCCTGTGCATGGGAATCTGGCATTTTAATGCAGGCAGAGGACACAGGCACATCATCCAGCCACACCCCTGACAGCCTGTAAAACTCTTTAAGGTGCTGAGAGCTGCTGCAGCTAAACCGTTAGGGTAGCATGCACCCAGGAATGAATGCCCAGAAAGCAAGAAGTCTGCATTCTTGGCATTCATCCCTGGGTGCATACTGCCATAAATGGTAATACCCCTGGGTGTGTCATCCAGCCGCATCCAGCCACAGCAGATTTCAGCCTCTCATAGAGTTTTACAGGCTGCTGGCAATAGGGCTGTATAGTGCACCTGTGCCTTCTCCCTACCAGAAAATGCTGGAATTTTATGCACATGGGCTAAATGCCCAGTGTGCTTGAGGACTTATATATGGAGCAAATGACAGCAGGCCTCACTATGTTTAAATATCTACAAGATGGTGCATAATCAGGTTTTAGGTTAAGGTTTGGTCATTACAATAAAAATTTTGATCTTTGATATTTATGTACTAAAGCATCCCACAGCTTAACCACCCTTATTGCTTAGTGTGTTTTTAGCTCCCTTTTTACGTATCACAAGATTTTGTTTTTTTAGCAGGGGCTGCTTGATATTGAGTAGCACTACTAAAGTAATGGTTGACCAATGTCCCCAAGTTTTTCTCTACCTCTGTTTTGCCCAAATATATTTAGTTTAGTGTATATAGACAGTTATGTACTAGTTACATAATTTTATATTTTCTGCCATTTAACTTTCTGCCTATATTGCCATTTTGGCATTTTTGTAACACATTGCAAATCATTATCCTGCTGTGTTTTAATAATTCTGCATAATTATTTGTCATCAGCACAAATGGCAAAATTACTTTACTTCATCCAGTAGATCATTAATAAATATACTGAATAATGTAATCTGGATCTCTGTGGTACACTACTGCTAATTTTAATCCATTTTAAATGTTTCCATGTGCAACTTTTGTCTTCTATATTTTAGCCAGGTTTTTATTGATGTACAGCTGTGGTAGATGACATGGGTGTGAGACTATTAAGAATGTTAAAAGAAAATAGGAAAACAATTTGTGGTCACCAACACCAAAAAGTGCTATAAAATACTGTAGGTGATTTTCTTTTAAATTGTAGTACAATCAGGGTGGTTTGCATGTTACAGTATCCTATGACAATTGAAGTCTATGGGATCCACATTTGTCACATTTAAAATGCCCATATTTTTTGGGCTAATAGGCAAAGCATTAGCAAAAAAATAGCCCTGGGAAATACAGTGCTTTGAAAAAGTATTCACACCCTTTAAAATTTTCCACATTTTGTCATGTTACAACCACAAATGTAAATGCATTTTATTGGGATTGTATGTGATAGACCAACACAAAGTGGCACATAATTGTGAAGTGGAAGGAAAATGATAAATGGTTTTCAAATTTTTTTACAAATAAATATGCAAAAAGTGTAGCATGCATTTGTATTCAGCCCCCCTGAGTCAATACTTTGTAGAACCACCTTTCACTGCAATTACAGCTGCAAGTCTTTTTGGGTATGTCTTTACTAGCTTTACATGTCTAGAGTGTGACATTTTTGCCCATTCTTTGCAAAATAGCTCAAGCTCTATCAGATTGGATGGAGAGCGTCTGTGAGCAGCAATTTTCATGTCTTGCCACAGATTCTCCTTGTCAAAAGAAGTTTATTGAGTATACAATAATATAAAGATACATGAAGTAAGTTTACAAGGATCTATAAAGCAAGCTCATTGTTTTACAGTAAAGTTTGTATAAGTATGTATCATGAAATTTCATATATTAAATATTGGGTTCACATAAACCTAAAATAAAGGTATAAATTATTACATTAGTTTCCTTTGTAGGTATTTAAATGATTTATACCTTCTATACATATTATTTACAGGTAATATGTGTATAGGTCAAATAAATTCTGAAAATGAGCTTTAAATGTGTGTTGGAGGAAAGGAAAGAAAAAAGAAAAAGGATAGAAAGACAGAGGTATGGTCCACAAGGTTGTTCCGCTTGTCTGTTTATTGTCCATTAGCTTCTCCCTGAAGCCTTAAAATGGATGTCTCTATAAGTCATTTAATCTGCTACCATGGCAAAAGGACTGAGTCATTGAAATTTGACAGAAACTGTTGTTTTATCTAAGGATGCCAAAGTTTTTCAAATTTTGGAATTTGGTTTTGATCAATAGCTACCATCTTGGCATGAGACATTGTGTTATTCATTCTTTGAATTGTTTCTGCTAGTACCAATGTAGGGGATTTCCATACCTTGGCCACTGTTTGTTTTGCAGCCGTTATTAGTTGGATCATAAGTTTGAATTGAGAAAATGTTAACCATTCTGGTTTTAGATTAAGTAAAGTTATGAAAGGATCTGGTTGTATTATTCTTTTAAAAATTTTAGATGCAATCACAAAGACTTCCTTCCAGAAGATTTGGATTACTGGGCACGTCCACCATATGTGTAAATGTGTGCCTATGTCTGGACACCCTCGAAAACAAAGAGCTGAGGTATTAGGTGAATATTTAGCCACTCTGGCGGGTACAAGGTACCAACGGGTTAGGACTTTATAATTTGCCTCCAGTGCTAAAATATTGGGTGAAGATGACTTAGATGTGAGCCATATACTAGACCAATCCGTGTCTTCTAAAGTATGCCCCAGGTCCTCCTCCTATCTCTGTACGTAAGTAGGTTTATTGAAATTTATGACTCCATATAGTTGATTATAGAGTGATGAAATTATTCCTTTAGCGAATGCATCTTTTGCACAGATTGATTCAAAAATGGATAATTGGGACGATGGTATATCCTCATTTAGGAATGGTGTAAAGAAATTTTTGATTTGGAGATATCTAAATATCTCAGAGTTTGGTAGATCATATTTTTCTCTAAGCATTGGAAATGAAAGGAATGATTTAGATGCCATGAAATCATTTAGTGTCTGAATACCTGATGTTGTCCAAGCTTTAAATGAATTCAGGTAGATCCATAAAAGGCCGGATTTCTGATAAAAGAAAGGAGAGGATTGTGTGGAGATTGTAATTGATATTTGAATTTTAGTTTATCCCAGAGAGAAAGGAAGTGTTTAGTTATGGGATTATGAATTCTGGAGCGATGTTTAGGTTCAAGCCATATCAAGTTTGATATTAATAGAGGGTCACTTTCTGAAGCCTCTATAAATACCCATAGTGGGATTTCCTGTTTTGCGTGGTATTTGGAGAGACTGGCCAAATGAGCTGCTCTGTAATAGTTAGTAAAATTAGGATATCCCAGGCCTCCTTTATTTTTGGGAAGATGTAGTGTGTGTATAGGTATACGTGGTTTAGAAGAGCCCCAAATAAATGATGTTGCTCTTTTTTGCACTAATCTCAAAAAATAGGAAGGAATTGGAATAGGGAGGACTCTAAATAGGTAAAGTAATTTCAGTAGAATAGTCATTTTGATTGCATTAATCTTTCCTATCCAGGATAAAGGAAGTTGCGACCATTGTTTTAATAGATTTGTGATCTGTCTTAACATAGGAGGATAATTGGTTGAGAATAAATCAGAATGAGATGCTGTTAATTGAATTCCAAGATATGGAATTGATTTTTCTGCCCAGGTGAATGGAAGTGCAGCCCCAGCCAGAATCAGTTCCATGTTTGTGAGCGAAATATTGAGCACTAGGCATTTCTTAGGGTTAATCATAAGGCCGGAGAGGGCTGCAAATCCATCAAGAACTGGCATTAGATTAGGACCAGAAATCTGTGGTGATGATAGAAAAAGTACTATATCATCTGCAAATGTACATATTTTGTGTATAATACCTCCTACTTCAATGCCAGTTATAGTTTGGTTTGTTCTAATGTATTGGGCAATGGGTTTGAGTATAAGGGCAAATAATAAGGGAGATAATGGGCAACCTTGCCGGGTGCCTCTTTCGATATTAAAAGCATCAGATTTGTATCCAGCATATTTTATATAGGCTTTGGGTTTATTATATAATGCTGTAATCCATGTTAAGAAGTTGGGTCCAAAACCCCATTTTTGTAACGAATATTGCATATATTGCCAGGATACTGTATCGAATGCCCTCTTAATATCGAGAGATAAAAAACATAAAGGGATTTTCCGTTTTTTAGCAATATGTGCCAATAACACTGCCCTGCGTACATTATCACCTGCCTGTCTATTTGGCATGAAGCCTACTTGATCTCTATGTATTAATTTTCATATAACACTGTTGAGGCGTTTTGCTATTACTTTTGCTAATAATTTGATATCAAGATTTAATAGAGAAATGGGCCGATAATTTACGCAGGAAGTATCATCAGAAAGAGGTTTTGGAATCATACATACAATTGCCATTAGTGTTTTTTGCCGAAAAGAATGTCCTTCTAGAAGTTTGTTGAAAGTTTCAGTGAGACTAGGAGAGAGTATTTCTGAAAATGTTTTATAGTGTAAAGCCGAGTATCCGTCTGGGCCTGGTCTTTTGTTAAGTTTTAGATCTTTAATGGCATTAGCAACTTCATCTATAGTTATAGGCTCTTCCAAACTGTTTTTTTGATTCTGAGACAACTCAGGTAAGGTAATTTTTGAGAAAAAAGATTCAGCATCTGTAGGATTAAATTCATTATTTGACTTGTATAAGGTTGCAAGATGTGAGTGAAATTTATGGACTATTTTAACTGGATTACAAGTATAAACGTCTTTTGATAATTTCAAACGTATAGGTTTGAAAGATTTGTTAGTTGAATTTAATGCCCGAGCCAAATATGTGCCTGGTTTGTTTGTATTCATGTAGAAATTGTGTTTAGAGCGTTTGAGGGATTTATCTACTGATTCTGTGAGAAATAGATCGTATTCAAATCTAGTTTTTTCCAGTTGAGATTTTGTATTCTGAGA
Organism: Lithobates clamitans; assembly: GCA_037952925.1. Lineage (NCBI taxonomy): Eukaryota > Metazoa > Chordata > Amphibia > Anura > Ranidae > Lithobates > Lithobates clamitans. The sequence continues at coordinate 2,036,723 of JBBGZY010001130.1, forward strand.
TGGATTATCTTGGAATGAGATGTAGGCTGCATTATAATTTAGTTCTAGCTTTTTTGCTAGAATTTTGCGTTCCCGTTTAAATAGTGCCATTTGTCTTTGTATTACACCACGCAAGACAGGCTTGTGTGCTTCCCACAGTGTTATCAGGGGAATGTCTGGTGTATTATTGATTGATATGTATTCCTTTAAAGCTTGTTCAACTGCCATCTGATGTATTGGGTGTTTGAGCATTATGTTCGGGAGGTACCAAGTTGGGTCATGTGCTTTTGGTATGGCTGAGGCTATAGTAGTGTATACTGCATTATGGTCAGACCAAGGAATCAGAATTATATCTGATGCAATAATTTCTGGTATCATTCCTATTGTTAGAAAAATATGATCTATTCTGGTAAAGGTTTGATGAGGATGTGAGAAATAAGTGAATTTTTTTTTTATTGGGTTACTTTCTCTCCACGAATCTACCAGATTGTATTTGGAAAGAAGTTGGGAAAAAGGTAATTTAGAGGTTTTTTTTGGATGGTGTAAAAGGTGATTTATCTAGAAATGGGAGGAGGACCTGGTTCGAATCCCCACACATTATCACTGTTCCCATTTTGTGCGTATTAATCACTTGTAATATATGTGAGAGAAATGGTGTAGGTTGTTTATTAGGAGCATAGTAGGAAATCACTGTGACTGCTGTATCCATTATATAGCCCACGAGTATCAGGTATCTACCTTCTGGGTCTTTAATTTCTGATGATAAGGTGAATGGTGTGGATCGGTGAAATGCAATTAGAGTTCCCCTTTGTTTGGTACAGGCTGAAGCCGTGAAAATTTGTGGATAAAAGAGATATATATATATTTTGGTGAAGAATCTTTGGTGAAGTGTGTTTCTTGGAGGCACACTATCTGAGCCTTCTTGTTATGGAAAGTACGGAAAGCTTTGGTCCTTTTTTGAGGAACATTTATTCCCTGAACATTCAGGGATAGTATATTCAATGGTGCCATGGTATCAGATTAAATAGTTTTGACTTTCTTTTCATTATGCAATGCTGGCTGTGCAGATCAACCTGTGTGGACTGAAGAGATGAAAAGATAGGAAAGAATCCAGTGAATTCTGGAGTAAAGAGTAAGCAAAAAACATATGAAATTAAGTGATACATTGTATAAATTATATTTTGCAAGTAATTACAAGTTACCCGTAAAAGAGAGTAAATATCTCTCTCAGGGGAGTAAATACCTTTGTCACACTCCCACATAATATATTTGGGAGAATGAGGAAGGCTAATGGGGGTACATGGATCTTCCGCTTACAGGAGAGAAGTGCTATATAAAAAAAAAGCATGAAAATGATGACTCAATAATTGGAGTGCAGGATATAATATATTGTATATGATTAAAATAACTCTAGGTTAAATAATTCTGTTAAAAAGATACTGTTTGTAACTTTGGTAAGGATGAAGATAATTTGTATTATTTGGGGATTTTAAACCTATTAGAGTAAACAATTACATATTTTAATCATATGCCATTGTTTAGATACGTTAACTCATAGATTTGAGGTTGTATTGAGACAGATTAGATTAAACAGAAACAAAATTCTAGGAACTAGTTAGGTAATAATATATTTGTTTTGAGGAAAGAAAGAGAAAGCTTCCATTACTTCTGGATTAGCTTTTTTCACATTTGTTCTATAAAGTAATTTTATCTATTATTTTAACCAGAAATTATATAACTGAATGAGGATTTCCTTATTACATCTATCTATTTTAAAGCTAAAGGAATCCGAAGTAGTATGAAATATAACTTGAATGTAACATGACTCCACATAGTATGTGACTATCAGAATGAAGTTACATTCAGTTACAATTACAGGTTTTTTATAGAGAACCATCTCTCAATTGAGTATAATGAAGAGATACTAGGATTTATGTTGTCAGTCCATTGAATCTTCTTGGTCCATGGATGTTGTGGCATAACAGCCTCTTTTGTGAGAATGATAATTCCCATTTTGTTCTGAAATTTTCTGAGTACTGCTTGAAGGTGAAGATGACACCATTCTTCTGCGTGAAGGGGAATTGCTGCTTGTGGGTTCTGTCAGATTCAATTTTAAAAGGGTCTGTTGTAGTTCATCTGCAGATCTGCTTCTGTAAATTGTACCTTGGTAAGTAAATCTGATAGAAAAGGGGAAACCCCATTGATACATAATGTTGTGGCGTTGCAGTTCCATTAATTGGGGTTTCATGGAGCATCTTTTAGTAATAGTGAGTTGGGATAGATCAGCAAAAATTTGATAATTGTGACCTTGAAAATTAAGTTCCTTTTTTTTCTCTTGCAGCAGTTAATATTTGTTCTTTTGTCCTGTAATAATGGAATTTTGTGATTATATCACGTGGGGGTCCATCTTTTTGTTTTGCTGTGAGGGCTCTATGTACTCTGTTCAGTTCTAAACATTCATTAGGGATATCTGGCTTTAGTTCTTGTAATAGAGCAGTAATAGTAGATTGCAAGTCTGTCACTGTTTCAGGAATTCCCCTTATGCGCAAGTTGGAACGTCTGGCTCTATTTTCGTAATCTTCGAGCTTAGTTTGAAGTATTAAATTCTCTTCTTTTAGTTTTTCCAATTCTGTTATATTTTCGTGAGTTGTAATTTCAATTTCATCCATTTTTATTTCTAAGGCTGCGGTGCGGTTTCCCAGCTCTCTTATTTCTTTAGTTAGACTGTTTGTTATTTGTTCTGAAGTTTGTTTTAAAGCCTTATGGAGCATTTTTTCAAATTGTAATAGTATTACTGGAGATGCTGAGGAGGCTTGTGGAGAATTTTGTGAGAGGATTTGCTCTGTATCTGACTCAAATGGAGAGTCTTGCTGTGACATTTTCTGTCTGTGAGAGCGCGCTGATGCTGTATATGGTGAGGTGACTGGCGCTGCTTTAGTTGCGGTGTGCGCCTGTGAGCTCTTTGTGAGGTGGTTTTTTTGCCACGGCTTCCTCCCAGTACCATCTTTCCTGCCCAAACTTTTACAGTTTGTTCCCAGGGGCAAAGAGGTTCAATTGGGTACCTTTTGAGCCTTCCGTCTCCACTTTATCCTTTTCTCCTCTCCTCAGCGGTGCGGAGCTCTAGCAATGCATGTCCGTTCCCCTAGACTTCGCGCATGCGCCCCCCCTTGCCACAGATTCTCAATTGGATTTAGATCTGTACGTTTGACTGGGCCATTCTAACACATGGATATGCTTTGATCTAAATCATTCCATTGTAGCTCTGGCTGTATGTTTTGGGTCATTGTCCTGCTGGAAGATGAACCTCCACCCCAGTCTCAAGTCTTTTGCAGACTCTAACAGGTTTTCTTCTAAGATTGACCTGTATTTGGCTCCATCCATCTTCCCATCAACTCTGACCAGTTTCCCTATAAGAAGAAGAAAAGCATCCCCACAATATGATGCTGCCACCACCATGTTTCAGGGTGGGGGTGGAGTGTTCAGGGTGATGTGCAGTGTTAGTTTTCTGACATACATATAGCGTTTTGCTTTTATGCCAAAAAGTTCAATTTTGGTCTCATCTGACCAGAGCACTTTCTTCCACATGTTTGCTGTGCCCGCCACATGGCTTCTTGCAAACTGCAAATGGGACTTCTTATGGTTTTCTTTCAACAATGGCTTTCATCGTGCCACTCTTCCAGATTTGTGAAGTGCACAACAAATACTGTAGTTGTCCTGTGGACAGATTCTCCCACCTGAGCCATGGATCTCTGCAGCTCCTCAAGAGTTACCATGGGCCTCTTGGCTGCTTCTCTGATTAATGCTCTCCTTGCCCGGTCTGTCAGTTTAGGTGGACAGCCATGTCTTGGTAGGTTTGCAGGTGTGTCATACTCTTTCCATTTTCAGATGATGGATTGAACAGTGCTCCATGAGATGTACAAAGCTTGGGATATTTGTTTTATAACCTAACCCTGCATAAAACTTCTCCACAACTTTATCCCTGACCTGTCTGGTGTGTTCCTTGGCCTTCATGATGCTTTTTGTTCACTAAGGGTCTCTAACAAACCTCTAAGGGCTTCACAGAACAGCTGCATTTATACTGAGATTAAAATATACACAGGTGGACTCTATTTACTAATTAGGGGAGTTCTGAAGGCAATTGGTTCCACTAGATTTTAGTTAGGGGTATCAGAGTAAAGGGAGCTGAATACAAATGCACGCCACATTTTTTGAGATACTTGAGATTTGAAAACCATTTATCATTTTCCTACCACTTCACAATTATGTGCCACTTTGTGTTGGTCTATCACATAAAATTCCAATAAAATAGATTTAAGTTTTTGGTTGTAACATAACAAAATGTGGAAAATGTCAAGGGGTGTGAATACTTTTTTAAGGCATTGTATGTACTAATGTAAAAAAAGTTTTTCTACATTCCATCACAGCCAGGAGCAGTAACTTTTTAAAGTATTGACATTTAAGCATGTTATTATATGTTTTTAAATTACTGGCAAATGACATTTCACTTCTGGCTTCAAAATGCCATACAGATCCCAAAGGTTTCCCAAAATGCATAGCATACCCCTAAGGGTTTTTGTGAGCGAAATTCACCTTAGACCACACTCTGGATCAAGTTAAGAAGTTTTCTTTATTTGACTCGTATGAGGAGACAAGTTACAACAAAAGGACAGATATTTGCCCATTGATTCTGATCTCTATGACCCATGCAATAGGGCAGCATACATAGAGTTTAGTCTTATGAGCTCCTATCTGACTTGTCTGTCTAACAATTGTAAAACTTGCATTTATATACTTTTTACAAGCCTTATCTCAGCCATCTCTCCTAGATATGATTGATTGCTAAGATCTACGTCAATGTAACTAACCATAAATCTGACACCTGTTCTACAACCAGACAAACTTATCCATTCCCAGAATTCCTATATGTTTATTAAAGTGATTTATAACCGCTTTCGTCCAGTTAAAAACACCTGTGTAGAGACAGTATGGCACCCAGCTGTGTTAAATCAAACCTCGTCCTTATAAGATTTATACAAATCCAATAACTTTATTCAATATTGTCTAATTATTAAAATATACATACATATCAGTGTTTTCTTATTCAATGTATTTTAACAGTTTTAATGAGGGCACAAGCAGACCTTTGTTTAACCCTGTCAAACTTAATGAATGTACTGTACATAACTTTCCTATATTCCACATAATTATTTCTAAAACACCTGTATAAGATGTTCTTATCTTATAAGGCTGTAGCTCAACTGCTGTCAAACTAATTAGTGAACTAAAAATGAACTATCTTATCTCTGTGATTTATATGTATTTCAAGGACTCGAAACAGCTCTGTTTAACTTGAAATTATTCTACTTCTAAGCAATCTTATGCATAAATGATTATAAAATAAGCATCTAATTTCTCTAAGTTTTTTCAGCTGTTTTTTTTTTTTTTTTGGTGAGCCAGCTAGCATCTGGTATCATGATTGACATGGATTTACATGATAGGACAGCAGTCTCCGCTCAAATTCACCCCATCAGGTTGAGATCAGGACTCTGTGAAGGCCAGTCAAGTTCCTCCACCCCAAACTCGCTCATCCATGTTTTTATGGACCTTGCTTTGTGCACTGGTCCAAATCATTTGGAGGAGGAGGGATTATGGTGTTGGGTTGTTTTTCAGGGGTTGGGCTTGGCCCCTTAGTTCCAGTGAAGGGAACTCTTAAGGCGTCAGCATACCAAGACATTTTGGACAATTTCATGCTCCCAACTTTGTGGGAACAGTTTGGGGATGGCCTCTTCCTGTTCCAACATGACTGCACACCAGTGCATAAAGCAAGGTCCATAAAGATGTGAATTAGTTAGCTTGGGGTGGAGGAACTTGACTGGCCTGCACAAAGTCCTGACCTCAACCTGATAGAGCACCTTTGGGATGAATTTGTCGGGGCTGGGCTCAGCCCTTCCTCCTCTGAGCTGGCCGCTCAGCTGTTGGCTAAATGCCAGCTCCTTTCTCTCCACAGTGACTCAGCTGTTGATGATCTGCTCGTCAGTCCTGCCTACTTAAAGCCATCCAGCTCACTTCATCTCTGCCTTCACCTTTGGTCACATCTCAGAGACTTTCTCCTGCATTCCTGTTGAAAACTTGCTTGACTGATGTCTCTTCTGGCTCCTGATCCTGCTTGCTGTACTATTACTTTGATCTCTGGCTCTCTGACATTGGCTTTGGCTGACTACCCAATCTGGTTACTAAACTCTGGCTATGTATTGACTACGCTTTTTATTATTAATTATTTATTATTATTATACCTTTTTATTATTATTAAACTAGTGTGATTAACTGTACTTCTGTCTCAGTCAGATTCATGGTTTCTGACAGAATTAGAGTGGAGATTGCGAGCCAGGCCTTCTCATCCACATCAGTGCCTGACCTCACAAATGCACTTCTGGAAGAATGGTCAAACATTCCCAAAGACACACTCCTAAACCTTGTGGACAGTCTTACCAGAAGAGTTGAAGCTGTTATAGCTGCAAAGGGTGGGCCAACTCAATATTGAACCCTACAGACTAAGACTGGGATGCCCTTAAAGTTCATGTGTGTGTAAAGGCACGTGTCCCAATACTTTTTGTAATATAGTGTATATGAGTTCTGCAGTCCATTATTGCAGACCTAACAGGGGTAGTTGAAGTTTTAGTGCAACAAAGACTGTGCTGTCAACCCAAACAAGTTAGGGGCATACTAGGATTATGGCAGATCAACTGGTATTTTTACAGTACCTGTACAAGTACAGTGTTTTATAAAAGGATAAAACATGGGAAAATGGGCATGTATTGCAGAGATGTGCTGAATATGTCTTCTTTTTTTTGCCCTGAGATAAATTTAGGTAATTAACATTGAATGGAGATGGTGATGTTGTACTTTGACCATGCATGGTAAGGGGGACTTTATGCTTAAAACAGTGTAAAACAAGTCAGCTGTCAATGATATATAGCACTTACAGTAAACATTAGATACTATTTTGCCTAAGCTTGCTTTGTGATTCATTCCACAGCACTGCGGCCAAAGATTTATTGAAGTTGCAAGCTATCATTGGACAGTGCATACTGTTCTTATACTCTGCCCCTTGATGACACTATCAGATTAAACCAGTAATTAAAGGAGGATTGGCTAGGGTATACCTTTCTGATTTTATAAAACATGTCATACATACATAAATACTTAAACAAAAAATCTGAAGATACGGTGATTGCCAAAAAGTGGTAAAGGTGTAACTTAGTTTTTGTTAAAAAATAATCATAATCAATTACATACACTTTCCTGAGAAGTTAGTTTAAGTTTCTCCCTGCTACAGGTAGCATGATCAGTCTAGATTTGTAATAGAATACGAACATTGATAACAACAGTGAGCCAATGTCATTTCAAGCATGGGATGAGATTCCTAGAGTAGTTCATGCTCAAGTTCCATATAAGGAAGCCATTTTTAAATATTAATAAAGAAGGGAAAACAATAAATTTAAATAAAGGTGTTTATATAGACTATAATATGTATTAAACAAAAAGGAGTACTCTTTCAATCACTCTGTAACAATGAACCAAAATCATCAATGTGTGATAAATCTTATGCCCTGTATACACGTTCGGACATTGATCGGACATTCCGACGACAAAATCCATGGAGTTTTTCCGACGGATGTTGGCTGAAACTTGTCTTGCATACACACGGTCACACAAAGTTGTCGGAAAATCCGATCATTCTGAATGCGGTGACGTAAAACATGTACGTCGGGACTATAAACGGTGCAGTAGCCAATAGCTTTCATCTCTTAATTTATTCTGAGCATGCGTGGCACTTTATGCATCTGATTTGTGTACACACGATCGGAACTGTTGTCGGAAAATTTTATAGCAAGCTCTCAAACTTTGTGTGTCGGAAATTCCGATGGAAAATGTGTGATGGAGCCACACATGGTCGGAATTTCCGACAACAAGTTCCTATCACTCATTTTCCGTTGGAAAATCCGACCGTGTGTACAGGGCAATGGAAAGTATCAGAATATCTAAACAAATTTGCACATAATGGCATCCAAATTGCATTTCATTAGCATTCTATTTTTTGCTATATTTGTATCCTTATTAAATTCCAAGATTTAAGAAAGTAATAATGGAATCAGATCAGGATTAATCTAAATAAAGAACATTTTGCCAGGAAAAGATAGCTATAGTAGAATATCTGCATTGAACAATACGTAAGCCAAAAAAAAGGTTTTCTGGGTAAAGGAAACATATTGTGAGTTGATTTATTTTCATTTCCCAGTGGAACATGCTGTAGCAAAAAACATTTTGTTCCTATGTTTCTCTCTTTCAGGTAATGGGAAATTTTATACAAGGAAGAGATTTTTAAGTTTTCAGCTTGACGTTCCCCATTTAACATTTTCCACTCAAAGCAGCTGGAAAAAAATGTAGAAGATTGATAGAAATGATTCTGTGTGTCAAAAAGTCTTATGGTGTAGAATGAGCATCTGTCTTTGTGATTCTGCAATAAGCTCTTAAACCTCTAGGGAAATGAAGTAAGTTACAATATTTCATTGAGACTGAAACGTGGGTATTAAACAAGAAAACAATCAATGCTTATGCAGGCTTTTGGTTCCTGCAGTGCCAGTGATACCAGATACCAGATTTACCAGGCACATCTGGTAAGACAGCTAATAATGCAGTAACCTATAGTAATCAACCAGAATTCAACTCTCTGATCTAACATTGCCAGAGTTAAAGCTCTATTGAACTTTCAGTATTAATCAGGTAAATGCATTCTATTTGCAACATATTGTAACAGAAGTTGTGTAAAGTCCTACAGTTTTTCCTCTTTAAAAAAAGTCACATCCTGAGTAGAAAAGTCTGTCTCCTGCCAGCATGCTGCAGAAAGCGATCCTTGCTCTCTGTGTGGTAGTGGTCCCTCTATAGAGGGTACACAACCCCGATTATCATCAGTTCTGCCTGGATAAATGGGGGGTATGTTTGGCCCTTGGAAACACATTGATTTGATTCTGCTATTAATCAATTTTACCATTAAAATGCCTTGAACTCTTGAATTTTTATTTGGTGCTCTCATTGGATTATACTGTATGTCCCCTGCTATAGTTGTAAAAAAGCAAGCTACCGGATGGATGAATGAAAAGCTCTGATTCAGCAGGGGTCATGTCAAACCTTTGCAGAGAGATAACCACTTATACATAGAGACCAAGGGTCCTTCTCTGCAGCATGGGCTTTAACTCTTTCAGCTATAAATAAAATATGCAGAGTTACATGGTAGGTGAGGTTGAAAAAAGACACAAGTCCATGAAGTCCTACCTATGTGTGTGATTATATGTCAGTATTACATTGTATATCCCTGTATGTTGCGGTCGTTCAGGTGCCTATCTAATAGTTTCTTGAAACTATCGATGCTCCCCGCTGAGACTCCCGCCTGTAGAAGGGAATTCCACATCCTTGCCACTTTTACAGTAAAGAACCCTCTACGTAGTTTTCTTCCTATTTTAATGAGCGGCCATGAGTCTTGTTAAACTCTGTTCTGGAAAAAAAGTTTTATCCCTATTGTGGAGTCACCAGTATGGTATTTGTATATTGAAATCATATTCCCTCACAAGCGCCTCTTCTCCAGAGAGAATAAGTTCAGTGCTCGCAACCTTTCCTCATAACTAATATCCTCCAGTCCCGGGGGGGCGTGGCCTGAACTCGGGAGAAGATGGCAGCTTAAGTCTTTTGCTCCCGCTGACAGAGAGAACATTCTGACTAAAACGGAGGTTACCCACCCGCCCTTTCACGAAGAAAACATGGGGACCTCATCCCGCAGTTCCTCCGCGTCCAGATCCAGGTCCCCCCGTGACATGACTGGCAGGATTAGCCAAAATATACCGGAAATGTTCCGCTCACAATCTGGTAACATGGCGCCCACACGAGGCTCTCCTCAGACAGCAGGCCCGACAGCAGGACCCTCACCGCCCCCAGACAACGGAGCAGTGATTCTCATGCCGAATTCACAGCCTAGCCTCCAGGACTTACATTCCGTGGCGCTGGATATAAAAAACTCCCTGACGGCAGCCCTGACGGCAGCAATCATGGATCTCAGAATTGACATTCAAGCGATGGCGGGCCGAATCCAAGAAGTGGAGAAGACGACTACAACCCATTCAAATGTCCTCCGCCGTACGTGCCAGGTCCTAGATACCCACACCCTACAGTTACGAGACCTGAACCGACACATGGAGGACTTGGACAACCGCGGTAGGCGCCATAACTTGCGGGTGAGAGGCCTGCCAGAATCTATTGAAGCAGACAGGCTGCAAGCAGAGGTCTCCGCTTTCTTCAACAGCCTCCTGGATAAACCCCCCACCACCCCCATAGCTATGGAACGCATCCACCGCACCCTGCGTCCACGGGGGAGAGAAGCGGACCCACCCAGAGATGTGATCTGTCACATAATAGACTATCAACTGAAAGAAGAAATTCTACGTAAAGCTCGTATAGCTACAAAGCTATCACACAATGGCGCAGATATACGCCTCTTTCAAGACCTCTCTACCATTACACTGCAACGTCAGAGAGAACTGCGCCCCCTGCTGGAAGTGCTGCGTTCCAGGGAAATTCCATACAGGTGGAAGTTCCCCTTCTGCTTATCAGCCTCCTATCTGGGTCGTACCGCACTACTCAGAGTGCCAGAAGATTTGCGATATTTCTGCGACACCCTAGACATACCTTTCACGGATGTCCCTGAGTGGTATGCGGAATTCCGCCCTCCGGCCCCCAGGAAATCCCCGCCTGACAACAAACCTATGGATACTCAGCCGCACCGTTACAGGAGGCAGCGATCCCCATCCGAAGCCAGACCACGTCATCAAGCACCAGGCACGGATAGAGGCTCAAGCCCGCTTGACATCACGCAGACCAGAAGAGCACGCCGGGATCGCTGATCAGCGACGCTGGAACGATTACCACGCAGAGATTACTCACTGATTTCAAGAAGTTAAATTCAGTTCTTACCCTGCTTTTGTCATGCGTCATCACCACTAGCTGCCAGATTCTGACCACCTTCAAACCCTAGGCCCTTGAATCGGCTTTAAACACCATGCTCCGGGCAACACAACAGAACCGTTGGAAAAGACACATCACTTGATGCTGCTGGGGTGTGGGAACAGGAGTTCAGGATCACCGATTTCGTTAATGTAGAAGGTCACCGAAAGCTATCAAGACACGACTTTTCAGCGCGCACGGCTCTGGTCGTTTTTGACATTCCTGGACACTCTGACAACGTATCCTTTCCTGCACTGAAACCCCACTCTCTCACGCTATACATTGAAGGTGGGGGAGGCCGTTAAGCACTCCTAATAAATAGATAAATCATAGGGTGCCGGCTGTTACCAAACTTTTATCTCCCTATATTTTTTTTTTTTGTGTGTGTCTCCTCACCTATTAAGATCCTTGCTCTAGACCTAATTAGCTAATGTTGCTGGGAATGATGATCCGTGGGAAGGCATTAAAAATATCTCACAGAATGTACTAATATATGCCTACGTTCAGAGCAAACCTCTCAGAGCACTGCGATGTGGGAATGATCCGATTTCACACGGCTAGCTCCCTACATAAAGCTCGCGGTTAACGAGATTGCATATCTCACTGACACACTCAAGTTATACCGTACTCCGACTGCTCCACTTACGGCTTAAAAGTAAGGGAGACGCGATTCCTATGGATCATCACCACCTATGTTGAAAAGCAGAAAAATTCAATGTATATAATTAAGGGGTGGGATATCAATGCCGACATGCAAAGTCGATGGACCCATAATTGTTTCGACCGACATTGACTTGACTTATTCTACGCTAACAGGCGTTGGGAGTTGCCCCAACGACACCATAACACCCGCACATTACGATCTCGGACTGCATAGTTAGGGTAGCAATGCCCGACTGTGATTTCCCGATCACCTCCAGTTGTAGTCATACAGTATAAACAAGGCCACGATCTAATGGGAAACATAATCCCAAGACGACTGTCTCAACTGAAGGTTTAGGATCTCAATGACCACACTGTTACAGATAACCTCCTCCAGTTTAAGGTGACCCCCTTGACGCACACACGGTTGACCTGAGACGTAGATGACTGTTGTTCCTGCTGACCCCTATTACGCACATAGGAAAGTGAGAGTTTAGACTCCACCAAGCCTAAAATCCATCCAGGAGATACTAAACACCTATGTATGACCACAGGTACATTTGATGTGTGGCCCCTGTTCCCACATGCTTCACACTTCAGTTTCATACCTTCCAGATGTGTGCCCGATGGATCAACGCTACCTATTGCAGATAAGGTTCGCATCATAATACGCCTTGCTAGGATAAGACATAAGGCTCGGACCTACCTTCCCGCACAAAGGGTTGTAGCTACCTTAGTCCGTGTTCGTTAGACCAGGGGTGACAGCATGCCATGTTTAGGATCCCACTGTTTTAAGTTTTGTATTGCATAAGTCTAGTTTTCTTGTCTTACCCTTAGGGATTTTCCAGGAATCTCTAATTCATATGGTTACCAAATCTCATGTAAGGCCTTCAAGACAAGTATTGGTCGCACTTTTACCCAGAAGGCACCCTAAATATAGAGTGTCACGAACCAGGGGCACACAGATGACAACACTTAGACGATTTTCTTGCTCCAACATACCGCTTCTTCCCTATATACAGTATACGTTCCTGCCGCATAACATTTTCAACGCTGAACCCTATATTAATACTCCCTCCATCTACCCATACAATCCCCATGTTCCACCTTTATGCTGATTTATCACAATCATCAACCTCCTCCACAAGCGCCCATCCCCTCTCTGTCCAGCGGGTAGCCTCTCCTCCTCGAACCACACCTCTTCCTAACGATTTCAGCTGCTCCTCACCTCAGTGGCACCCTCAAGCACATCCACCGATTTATATAAAAGTTTTCACTACACGCCGCTGACTCAATCCGGTCATACCTAATTAAAGGTATACGTTTTATACGGATAAGCGAGCAGGATCTCGCTGATCACCGGAAACAACCGCACTCGCTCGCGGGCCACACAACCATCTTCACACGTATACGCATCGGTCTGATACTCAAAAGTATCGTATTCTTAGATCCCTATCCTCGATCTACAACCCATAAGAATCATCAAAACACTCCTCAAAAGATACAAATGCTTTGATATTTCTTTCTAGTCCCCTTTCTCAACCTCTCCTCCTCCTCCTCCGACAGAGATGCATAGCTATACGACACCCTCCTATCCCTCCTGACCAGCACACCTAAATTTTGACAACGCCATCATTATGCCGCAAATAAATTCAGCCAAAAATAAAACAATCAAAGTACTATCCCTAAATATACGGGGACTTAACATCCCTGAAAAGCGCTCTAATTTACTACTTTCCTTACATAAAAACAAAGCGGACATTGTCTTCCTCCAGGAGACGCATTTTAGAACAGGCTCCACCCCCAAACTTTCCAACTATCGCTTCCCAACCTTTATACACGCAACTAATAACTCCACAAAAACGAAAGGAGTCTCCATCCTCTTCGCTAAAAATTGCCCGTTTCACATCACTGAAACTTGCATAGACACGGAAGCACCTTTTTGTCAAAGGCACTCTCCACGGAAAACGAATGACCCTGGCCAACATATATGCTCCCAACACGAAACAAGTGCCCTTTTTCAGGTCCACCTTACAAAAACTCGCTGTGTTCCAAGAAGGCCTTCTTATACTAGGAGGAGATTTCAACGTTCCTCTAAACCCCTTGCATGATACTTCGACCGGCTCCTCCAGCCTACCATATAGCGCGTTACGTGCAATTAAATCACAACTAAAAGAGTTATCATTACACGATTCTTGGTGTACACTTCATCCAAACGAGAAAGATTTCACATTTTACTCGACCCCCCATAACAGATACTCTAGATTAGACTATCTATTCCTTTCGCAAAGAGATCTCCCGATGCTAACGACAACCACCATTGATCCCATGTATCTATCAGATCACCACCCAATATCCATGACGCTAGCATTCTCAAACACTAATCCCCGACCCCATATTTGGCGACTGGACCCCTTGCTCCTCACAGATACCGCAACAATGACAGCCATACAAGAACGCCTCTTGCTCTACTTCAAGGAAAATGACACATCTGATATACGTAGGAAGGAAAGACAGGCACACATAAGTATACAGACTTCCCGAATACAATCCTTAGAAAGAGCACACAAAACCTCCCAGGCATTGACGTCTCTCCCGAAACTGCTCCAAGCGAGATCTGACCTATTAGAGGCCCTCAACAAGCAAACAAAACGCAATTATATACTCTCCCAAAAAATATTCTATGAGTACGGCAATAAATCAGGCAAGATCTTGGCAAAAGCTCTACGGAATAAACAAGCAAAAACAACGATCCACTCAATAACGGATGCTACTGGGAAACGAATAGTTTCCAACGTCCAGATAGCAGGGCAATTCGTACACTATTATTCCCAGCTGTACAACCTACATACCCCCAACGCACAGAGGGTAGCCGACAATAGGACAAAAGCCATCCAAGACTTCCTCACAAACTATTGTCCAAAGCACATTTCACCGGATGAAGCATCCGATCTGGAACAACCCATATCTCCAGCGGAATTAGACGTGGTTCTAAAACAATTGAAGACTGGCAAGAGCCCCGGCCCAGACGGTCTCACGACCGGATATTACAAAACTTTTATTGATACCCTCAAACCACATTTCCTACTTGCGTTCAACTCTCTGTCCTCAGACAACCCCCCACCTAGAGATCTACTAACAGCTCATATAACTGTAATACCTAAGCCAAACAAAGATACGTCTAAGGTGTCGAACTATCGCCCTATTTCCTTACTGAATGTTGATCTCAAAATATTCGCCAAGATATTAGCTAATCGTCTCTTGCCTCTCCTGCCTAACCTCATCTCACTAGACCAGGTGGGTTTTATACCTGGCAGGGAGGCCAGAGACAACACAACCAAGGCGATCAATATACACCATTGGCTAACTACAAAACATCAGCAGGGATTCTTCTTGTCGCTTGACGTGGAGAAGGCATTCGATAGGGTGGCGTGGGACTATATGACAGAAGTACTAAAGAAGATCGGTCTACAAGACCGAATGTTACAATTCATATTGGCCCTCTATGCAGCCCCCACCGCACAGGTCCGTATCAACGGGCACCTATCGAATGCCTTCTCCATGTCAAATGGGACACGTCAGGGATGCCCGCTTTCACCGTTGATTTTCATCCTTACCTTAGAACCACTCCTCCAGCGTATTCGAACTAACCCAGACATCAAAGGAGTCTCCATGTCAGAAACTACATATAAGCTATCTGCTTTCGCAGACGATATCCTCTTGTTCCTGACTGAACCCCACATTACGCTACCCAATTTACTTAAGGACCTTAATACATTCAACCGCCTGACCAACCTACAAATCAACTTCACAAAATCTGAAGCCCTGAACGTCTCCCTAAAGAAAGAGACCCTAGAGTCATGTCAAACCAACTTCCCCTTTAAATGGACATGTGATGCGATTACCTACTTAGGTATCCGCATACCGATTCACCTTTCTGACCTTTATCTCAAAAACTACATACCGATCCTTCAACAAATTCAAAAAGACCTTAAATCATGGTCAACGGGACTCTTTTCATGGTTTGGGAGGACTTCAATAATTAAAATGAATATTCTCCCAAGAATATTATATATCTTGCAAACAGTCCCCATAAGATTACCACAGGCCTTCTTTGCATCGTACCGCAGGGCGTGCAACGATTTTATATGGGGAAAAAAACATCCTAGGCTTAGTTTTGAAAGACTGTCTCTTCCCAAATTAAAAGGAGGAATAGCTCTCCCAGACATTGCCAAATACCATAAGGCATGCCAACTGTCCAGAATAGTAGACTGGAATGTCCATTCACACACTAAAGCCTGGACGCAAATTGAAAATGAACTCTCACCGATCCCAGTTAAAATTCTACCTTGGACTCCCCCGCGACAGATTCCTATGGAATGCTCACAACATCCATTGATTTCATCCACACTTCACTCATTTAGGTTAATGTGCCAAAAACATCACATTTCCTCCACGCCCAGCCCACTAACACCGATCCGAAACAATGCAGATTTCCCACCGGGCTTACACACAACATTTCTCAAGGGATACTGGCCCCAGGACGATATACGCGCAAAACACTTCTTTTCAGGAAACACCTTCCTAGCTATTACAAACCTACCCGCACACGTGTCTGGAAAACCTTTTTCGCCTTGGATATATAATCAAATAAGGCACTTTCTCAGCCACCCCCCCAAAAAAAACGTGTACTCCAGGCAACTTACTCCCTTTGAAGCCATGTGTTCCAAGACAGAACCACTGAAACATGTGATCTCGGAGATATATACTCTCCTTTTCTCAGACCACACTCCCAAATCCAATATAGCCACTCGCAGTTGGGAAAGAGAATTAGCACTAGATCTATCAGACAGAGATTGGGAAACCATATACTCCTACATACACAAAGGTTCGATTAACGTGTCAGCACAAGAAAACGGATTCAAGATTTTTACTAAATGGTACAAAACCCCCCTCAAACTCCACAAAATATCCCCCACTATCCCTTCCACCTGCTGGAGATGTTCAGAGGCTGAAGGTTCCATGGTACATTTATGGTGGTTGTGCCCTCTCATTCAACCCTTTTGGAAAGAAGTGCACCGTATTATCGCTAATATTACCACATATCAGATTGAATTCACACCTGCCCAAATGCTGTTACACCACTCCTCTATCCCAAAAAAAGACTATCACCGCTCTCTTGCACTACACATGATAAATGCGGCAAAAATGTGCATTCCGACTCGCTGGAAGTCGTCTCAACCCCCAAATATAGCAGATTGGCTCAAGCGAATATCTAAAGTAGCCGAAATGGAGGAACTGATACATCAAGCCAACGATACTTTCTCTAAATTCATATCTATTTGGTCTTGCTGGCAACATTTCCAAACGACAGCCGAATATAAGGAACTATTGTCCTAAGATCTTATACTATCATTTGAAACTCTGTCGGAGGAGGAATTACTTTTCTTTACTTAACATACTTACTTTACTCTTTATCTTTTACTACCCTTATCCCGCCTATACTCTCCCCCCCCCTCTCATAGTCCACCCTACTCCTCGCCTCCCCTCTTCCCATTTGGGATTCTTCTAGATGACAAAAAGTAATTATAAGTAACCCAGACCCGCTCCGATCCTTCCTCCCCTAACCTCTTAATCACCCCACCCCCTCCTGATAGGACATTCCGTCCCCCATACACAACTAAGATTAGGATTGCTTGTGGTCCGGAGACCGCAATCCTACCACACGTAAACATGCCCAGAGGCGAATTACTCTGAAGAGTAGCACTTCACACAAAGACATTACCAGAACCCCACTCCATTAATTACAATTAGAAGTATGATGGAACGACCTCACACATACCTTCACGCACCCCAGTCGGACATATAACTTTATCCGAGCCATTCACAAGGGGTCGACACGAGATAAACGACAACTGACAGGCCCCCTGAATGATTTAAACGCACAATGGCTCAGGGACATCGCACGAATCATAGAAAGTCCCATCTGGGTCCCCAAAATAAAACATGCTCACTGAATAGCCTTTAGGCACAGACCTTATTGTTTTTAGGTTTATCACTGGAATACAGTTACTCATGGTTATATCATACTTTTGTTTATTGATAGTTTAGTTGACCATGCAATAGATTACTGAATAAGATGTTCATTGTACCACATATTATACACCAAAATATTCGTCTGTATCTTTACTCTGTTATGCTTTTGTGTAACTTTACTTTTTCTGACAATAAACATGATTTTGGAAAAAAAAAAAATATATCCTCCAGTCCCTTTATTAGCTTTGTTGCCCCTCTTTGTACTGTTCCATTTCTAGTACATCCTTCCTGATGGTGCCCAGAATTAGACAGCATACTCTATGTGCGGCCGGACCAGAGTCTTGTAGAGTGGGAGAATTATCGTTTTATCTCTGGAGTTGATCCCCTTTTTAATGCATGCCAATATTCTTTTTGCTTTGTTAGCAACAGCTTGGCATTGCATGCCATTGCTGAGCCTATCATCTACTAGGACCCCCAGGTCCTTTTCCATCCTAGATCCTATGCTGGGAACTAAGATTTAGACTAATGCCCCGTACACACGGTCGGATTTTCCGATGGACAATGTCCGATCGGAGCATGTTGTCGGAAATTCCGACCGTGTGTGGGCGCCATCGGACATTTTCCATCGGATTTTCCGACACACAAAGTTGGACAGCAGGAGATAAAATTTTCCGACAACAAAATCCGATCGCGTCAATTCCGACCGTGTGTGGCCTGTTCCGACGCACAAAGTGCCACGCATGCTCAGAAGAAATTCCAACACGGGACAGCTCGTTCTGGTAAACTTAGCGTTCGCAATGGATACAGCCCTTTCGTCACGCTGCAATGTTCAAAATGGTTTAATACAGCGCACTCTCTTCTTCTTTATAATGTGACAAGAATTAAGTAGTTTTGCTGCTCATATTCACACACACGTCTCACAAAGTTTTATTTGTGTTTTTTTTAGTGGGATTCCCTCAATATATTGTTATTAGTTGTCACATCTGACAGTTTTATATTTTTTATGTTTTTTTTTTTTTGGGATTTTAAGCCTTTTTTTTTCTTTAATGTTTGGATTTTTTCCAAGGCTGATCTTTGTTCAATGTTATTTTTATTTTTACTCCAGAATATTTTTGTGTGTTTTGTGTGTCAAGTTACCCCAACACCATTGATATCTTTTATTATTTAATCTCCAGGAGATTTTTTGTTGTTGGTGTCCCTTGTTCATTTCACATTGTATATTTGAAATGTACCTGAATCCTCACAAACAAACTGTCATTTTTGAAGTAAAACACATAGGAGAGTATAATTCAAAACAAAAATCCTTTATTAAGGGATCAGAACCAAACAAAGAGGAAGGCAACACTGGATCAACATGAATTAGTGAAGCCTGGGACCCCCACGGCAGACATCAATTCTTCAACATCAAAATTGGTGGCCTGAGGAGTCCATATCTAAGGGAGGGCAGTCTGGTCCGGGATTCACAGAGACACGGATAGCAGCAGATGACATCTGTGTCCCCAGGCTGTGGTACCACAAGAGGCTGCATTTTTTGGCCGACCAGACTGGACCCAGGGCAATCACTGTCTGGTCTTCCTTCCACGCTTCCTTCCGGGCTGTGGCTGTGTAGTTGGAGATGTGGCAGGAGGAGGAGTAGGACCTGGAGGAGGACTGGGAGGACCTGGAGGAGGACTGGGAGGACCTGGAGGAGAGGGAGGAGGAGGAGGAGGACCATCCCAAAGCTGTGTGTGAGGTGTAATTTGGCCCCTCATACCTTTCTCCAGAGCCTCTGATATGAGGGCCTGACACATGGCTTTTTGGCCCTCCTCCATCCTCTGCATTTTATATGCTATGAATGCAGCAATGTTCTCCTGCATGGTGTGTGGTGCTCCCAGGACCTCTGTAGCCCTCCAAAAGAATCTGAAAGCCGCCTCCTCTAGGGCACTCATCCTACTGCCACTTTCTGTTTTCAGGTGTGGTGGAGGGACCTGCAGATCAGCCAGCCGGCTCCGCCCGGCCACCTCCTGGCTGAGACTTCCCTGTGTATGAAAAAGGGACATGGTTGTAATGTTTTGCATCATCAATCACAATCCTAAATTAGTACTCCCAACTAACATCTAGTTAACATCATTGATTGGACAAGCAGAAATATTTAGAGGAATGCTATACCTGGCTCAATCTGGGCTCCTCCACATGCGTCCTGGAAGGCCCAGGTTGGGCGTCAGAAGCCTCAGCCAGGGGGAAAGGAAGCGTGGAAGGAAGACTGGAGAGGAATGGCCTGGGTTCAGTCTGGCCTGCCAGAAAGTGCAGCCTGTCGTAGTACAACATTCTGGGGACATAGATGTCATCTGCTGCTCTGGATCTCTGTGAATCCAGGACTTTCTTGCGCTCCCTCAGATATGTGCTCCTCATGCAACCAATTAATATCTTTAAATAGGTGATGTCTGCCGTGGGGATCACCTGCTTCACAATTTCACACAATTGCTCCAGTGCTGCCTTCCTCTTTGCTTGGTTCTTAAAATGGGGGTGGGTAATCTCCCACAGACAGGGCAGCTCACTTAGCATATCAATGAATAGTGACATGAAGTCAGTATCTCTCATTAAGATATCCATGTTCACTGCAAGACACAACACAAGACAAAGCCTAATGTCAAACAAAACTCTCCTAATCTTGTTACAATATAGGCCTCAATCTAGAAGCAGTATAGGCCCAAGTTTGTCTCTTACCTTCATTCTTACGATCGGCGCGTCCAATGCTCCTTCCTCCACTCACAGATCGTACGTAATACGCACGCGTGTTACGCTTTATACACACTGCGCATGCGTGTAACTCCGCCCGCCCCTGACGTTCTTTCTAGTGTATTCCCCGCCCCTTTTCGTTCAGCGCAGTGGGGGAAGAGCATGATGGTGGAGTTACAACAGGTGCGTGATAATAATTCTAACAACGAGGAGGAGGAGGAGGAAAGCCCGGATCCAGGCACATCCCGATCCAGAAGGAGACGTTTTAAGGCCACAAATATGTCATTTGGGGAGATGTTGGAGATGGTCGACATCATGAAGAAGTCCGACTATGACGGAAAAAATGGGCCTTACCCCAACCCCAACATCCGAAAGGCCAAGATCATGGCGAAAGTGGTCAGGAGTCTGGAGAGGAATTTCGGGGTACGAAGATCAAAAGATCAGCTCAGGAAGCGGTGGTCGGACCTGAAGTTGAGAGAGCCAGAGCAGTACCGAAAGATCTGGAGAGTGCTGCAAAAAAGTAAGTAGTTGTGCTGTGTTCCTATTCTTTCTGTCTTTATTCCGTTCGTTCTGCTCCATATGCTTTTAGTAATTGTAACGTTTAAAAAGGTCAACTTTAATGTTCACGGGCCCATTATTCGTTCGTATCAAACATTTTTCTTTCGGCCTCTAGAACACCATTGTTTAGGCCATATGCATTTTCACACATTTTTGGGGCCTACTTGGATGCCAAATATTTGTTTGTGTAGATGGGTTTGTTACTAGAATGAAATGCCAACTAGATTGTGTGTAAGGAGAGGACACTGAGCAGCTGTTTTCACATCTGGACACTGGAGCACTAATGTGGGACCCCAGAACACCATTTTTATTAGGGGGGGCACACAGGTGCTCCAGTGTATACTATAGGGGGGGCTACATCTGTGAAGCTTGTACTAAACAGGTAAAGTATTGCAGCTTGACAAAGGGCAATAAAAAAATATACATCTTGGAACTCGGCTAAAATTGACAATTGTACCCCACTTCCAAGCAATGTTTCCTATTTCTAGTTCTGCCATCAAATATCTGTGTGCTAATTATACCATTTTTGTTTTACATAGGGGAGAAAAGACTCGGAGGACACCCCTCATCCGAGGAGACCACAGACCCCCCCTCTGGAAGAAGGGGAAATACCAACACAAGAAGCTGAGCAGGAGGAAGAAGAAGATGTGGTGGAGATTGGCACCACAACAGGTGAGTGTCTGCAACCACAGGCTCAGGTAAAAGAGATGGATGTTGGCAGATTTTTGAGACCTGTTTTTTTTGTTCTTTATCTCTTTTTAGGTGATCGTGATCCAGAACGCTTTACATCAGAAAGTGCCCAGATACTGATCGGGGAGATCATGGGGTGTAATCTCCAATTGCAAAACATCCAGCAACAAATCAGTGATGTTATTAAAAAAAATAATAACATCATTGATGTTTTGGGGCGAATTTAAACCCCACAAAATCACCTGTTTTATCTTACTAAAATTTTTACAATGTTTAGAAAAGTCAAATTTGGAGGATGCACACAGTGTGCCAACATGTGCTATCTGCCATCATGGGAGATCAATGGATGCGTTTTGGGGTGCAACCCCTTCCTCAATTATAAGGTAGCGTTGAGGAAGGGCTTGCTCCCCCAAAACACGTCCCTTGATCCCCCCTGATGGCAGATAGCACATGTTGACATTCGTAAATTGGTGTGCATCTTCCAAATTTGGCTTTTCCAGGGGTGATTTCCCCCCATCTGAACGCTATATCAAACCCAGTTCCTAAATACTCATGTCTGATATAGCCTTCAGGTTTTACCTAATGTGAACTTTGTAAGTTCAAGTTTTTTGGCTTTCTTGTTGGTTTTACACAGGCCTGTTTTATCTGAAATGGATATTTCGATTTTTGATAATGCCCCCCCAAAAATTGTTATACAACAAATATGTTGGTTTGTTTTAAAAACCTTTTGTAAATGCACATGTGATTGTGCAGGTATAAAAAAGTGCCTTACTCAAGAATGTGTGGATTATTGTCTCAACACTACAACACTTTTGGGGTGATGTAATAGCTGTTTTATGCAGAAATGGGGGTTATTTCCTAAGGGCAAATACACTTTGCACTACAAGTGCAGGTTCAGTGCAGTTGCAAGTGCACTTGTAGTGAAATGTGTTTTGGCATTTAGGAGGTACCAGCCAACACTATTCTTTATAAGGTTACCCAATCATGACATTTTCTGCACTCAACACATTTCTGTCAGGGTCAGCTAAAACAAACACAAGCAGTAAATGTCCACCAAGAATTTCTTTTGGTTGTTTTTTATTTGAAAAAGGTGTCACAGATTGTCTGTCATATTGATAGCCCCCCTACCCGCAAAGAACTCCAGGTATCGTAACCGGACATCACAGGCATTCATGGAGGGCAAGCCAGGACGGCCACTTTCAAGCGCCGTCATTGTTGATGTATTTGGGATTCCGGCCTCAGGCCCAACTGAGCCAGCATAGTTGGCTGAATGTTTTCTTAAAAAATTATGGAGAACACAGCAGGCCAGTATTATATGGTTCAGTTTATACTCCGCCATATGGATGGGTGTCAGAAATAATCAGAACCGGCTGGCCAGGATTCCAAATGTGTTCTCCACCACTCTTCGGGCTCTGGCCAGCCGGTAATTAAAAACCCTCTGTTCCGGGGTGAGGGTCCTCATCGGGAATGGCCGCATCAGGTGGTCCCCCAGCACAAACGCTTCATCAGCAACGAACACAAATGGGAGACCTTCAACATTGTCCTCTGGAGGTGGCAAGTCCAAGCTGCCATTCTGGAGACGCCTGTAGAACTCCGTCTGGGCGATCACTCCACCATCGGACATCCGGCCATTCTTTCCCACGTCCACATACAAGAAGTCGTAATTAGCCGACACCACCGCCAACATCACTATACTATTAAACCCCTTGTAATTATAATAGTACGACCCCGAGTTGGGTGGTGGGACGATGTGGACGTGTTTCCCATCAATTGCCCCTCCGCAGTTAGGAAAGTCCCACCGCTGGGCAAAGAGGGAGGCCACAGTCTGCCATTCCTGTGGCATTGAAGGAAACTGTTGAGGAAAAAAAAATAAACATTACTATTTTGTCACAGAAACCTGGCAAGCAGATTAGACACAAACATTATGGGTCAACCTCCAGATAGCATTTATTAAGGGGAATTTAACAACAACAAAGTATAAGGTACACCTATCATATTCCCCCTCCCACCCCCTCTCATGGGCCATTTCTAACATTATAGGGGGGAACTCTTGGACAGGTAACCCTCTTCACTTCATTTAGAGACGAATGCCTAAATAATGGGTATTACTTGGAACAGCCCCTCCTTAGTTACACTATTGGCAGCCCACATAAATACACATTGTACACATTTGAGCACATTTGGACATTCTGCTATTACCTATCAAGATCATAATAGGATACAAGAACTTTAAACCGTACCATTGGAAAGTATACAGGCAGGCCCTTGCACTACATGCTTTGGGGAATTCATCCATAAATTTGAGCACAAAATAGATGGGTATAGTGTGTATGGGTTTGGCAAAGTCAGCAGATAGATGATTGAGGATAGATAGAGAATTGGGATCAGCTGACTTAGCAGTTGGGGGAGGGAGGGTTACAAAAAATTTGGGGACACCACAAAAAAAAGCCTCTGGCCCTCTGCCTGAATTTAAATCAAAAATAACATTTCCAAACATTTTAAGGGGTGTTTGGGGTAACGCACTACTATGGAGCTGAAAAAATACATTGTTAAGTGACTACATGAGGTGAATATAGGGCCAGGAGACACCATGCTGGAGAGGTTATTGAAGGGCAAATATGTATGAAGGACCTAAAATAATAATTATATAAAAATCCAGCATGCATGAGAACAAAGGGGACATTCACAGCATATTACAATCATGGTAATTAGGGAATGAGGAAAGAAATACAATATATTAGCAAACATTCAATACCATAAAATGTGATATAAAAGGATAAAAATCTTACCTTCATATACTCCTTCTGCAGGACCTGGATGATGGCAGAACAGGTCTCTGGGATAATGATCCCCAGAGCCTGGGGGGAGATGCCTGTCGAGAACTTGAGGTCCTGCAGGCTTCTCCCTGTGGCCAAATACCGCAAGGTAGCGACCAACCTCTGCTCCGGAGTGATGGCTTGCCTCATGCAGGTATCCTGCCTGCTGATATAAGGGGTCAGCGAAGCCAACAGACGGTGAAACACGGGTTCCGTCATCCTGAGAAAGTTCCTGAAATCATCAGGATTATTCTCACGGATCTCATGGAGCAAAGGCATATGAGAGAACTGGTCACGCTGAAGCAACCAATTCTTGGTCCATGAACTCCTCCCCACCCTGTTCATGGACTGGACTTGTGTCAAGGTCAGGACCCCAACACCAAGCCCCCGCACAGCACGAACTCTACGAGGAGTACGCATACGAAACATGGCTAGAAAACGGTCGGCTGCTCAGAACGAAGTAACAGAACGCACTGAAGAACAGCAAGGCCTGTGAAGAGCGACCTGAAAACCAGTAACGAACGAACAAGAATACAGTGACTAAAGTCACGCGGAACTTGCTTGCACGCACTGAAGAGCAGATACAAACCCACAAGCACAAACTGAACGTCAGAAAACGATCTGAAAGCCACGAGTCTGAAAAAGCGCGAATCGTCTCTCACCAAACTTTTACTAACACGAGATTAGCAAAAGGAGCCCAAAGGGTGCCGCGCTTGGTTCTGAACCGGCCTTTTCTAGTCTCGTCGTACGTGGTGTACGTGACTGCGTGGTTGTCGATTGGAAATTCCGACAACTTTGTGCGACCGTGTGTAGGCAAAACAAGTTTGAGCCAACATCCGTCGGAAAAAATCCGAGGATTTTGTTGTCGGAATGTCCGAACAAAGTCCGACCGTGTGTATGGGGCATTAGAGTGTTACTAAACCCAGGACCTTGCATTCACTATATATGGTCTCCCACAGTACATGGAAATGCAATTATTTTAGTAAATATAAACTGCTATAAGTTCCTTTTCTCATCAGCAGTATATGGTAGTCTTGTGACTTCTATCAGTGTCCGGCTGTGCACTGGCTTAAAGAATGTAGGAGAAGTTTTTATTCTCCTCTGACTGTCCTATGAGGATGCATGACCCATGACTTTCTGTCTGGACAGTGCTGATTGGCCCTGTGCTGATCACATGCATCCTCCTAAAAGAAAAAAAAAACTCTCTAGCAATACACATCAAACTGAGCATATGCAGTGTGCTGCCTAGGGCTCTGTTCTATCAGCAGATGGATTGGGGACAGTAAAAGAAGGGGGGCACCAAGCAGCCTTTTTTACACAATTAACCCCTTAAGTTCCATGGTGAGTATAACAAGCATGCTTTACTGCATATACAGACTTATTTTACTGTTGGGGGTTTAGTAACACTTTAAGTGTTGATACCTCTAGAGTTATCTGTTACAATTTAGAACCAAAGCTGTATCTAAATTCCAGACCCGAGCAATAGTCGGCACTTTAATTATTGCTTTACTCCATGACCTAAACAGGTACCGTAGCCTGCTAAGGTTCACTTAGAGATAGAATAGAGAGAAGATAGAAAGCCTTTATTGTCATAGGATACATACAACCAAATGTTTGATTCCAGTCTCACATAGAGAAACACAATCCTTACACACCTAAACAACATAACAACACACACAATACAATAAAAAAAATAATCATTGTCCCAAAAATTACCATAAATGACACTAATAAACTGCTATTGCACAAACCCCATCTAAACAGCAAATATGAGCTAGATGTAATATTCCATATATTTGCCTCAATGATTTAAAAGAGTTGGTTAATGGTATGGAGATCCTGAGGTTTGATTGAATGATGGTTTGGTTCTGTTGTTGTCCAACAGTATGTTGTTGATATGACATCAGGACATATGAATATTAGGGAGACAGCTTCTGTACACTGAAGGATTTGCGCAACCACCTTTTATTATGAAGATAATAGATACGGAAATTAACGATTAATTCAATAACAATATAATTGATCAATCAAAATTTTTTTGATTGGTAGGCTGCCTGCGCTGGGGCTGCTTTGGGCCAAGCCGTGGCTGCAGCGAAACGCTCCGCTCCCTCCTCCTCCACTATATGTCATACACAGTCTGCGGGCATCTCCCACTGTGTGTCTTGGAGCTGAGTGTGAAAACTTTGGCCGCGCTGTGAGAAAAGTCCCGCCCTCCTCCTAGATCAGCTTGTGTGATAGTCACAGTGTTCTGTCTATCACACAAGCTGATCTAGGAGGAGGGTGGGACTTTTCTCACAGTGCGGCCAAAGTTTTCACACTCAGCTCTGAGACACACAGTGGGAAATGCCCGCAGACAGTGTAATCCAGACACAGGCACCGACTACAGTGAGGCTGTGATTATGGGCACGGTGAGACTGCATTATGGGCATGGTGAGACTGCGTTATAGGCATGGTGAGGCTGCCAATATAGGCACAGCGAGGCTGCGATTATGGGCACGGTGAGACAGCATTATGGGCACGGTGAGACAGCATTATGGGCACGATGAGGCTGCGATTATAGGCACGGCGAGGCTGCAATTATGGGCACGGTGAGACAGCATTATGGGTATGGTGAGGTTGCAATTATGGGCACGGTGAGGCTGCGATTATGGGCACAGTGAGACTGCATTATGGGAACGGTGAGGCTGCGATTAAGGGCAGGTAAGTCTGAGATTATGGGCACGATGAGACTGCATTATTGGCACAGTAAGGCTGCGATTATTGGCACGGTGAGGCTGCGATTATGGGCACGGTAAGGCTGAGATTATGGGCAAGGCGAGGCTGAGTTTATGACGCGTGACGTCCTAGCCATGCCCAGCTATGTCTGGCTTTGGCCGTTGCTGTAACAACGGTGCTAAATCAGCTAAAAGTAGTTGAATCTGTATGTTATAATTCATCAAAATTAATCGATTAAAAAAAAATCGATTAATCGAGCACAAAAATTTTAATCAGTAACAGCCCTAGTATTTATTATTATATACCTTGCTTATGTAACGCTGGTAGATTTACAATCTACCGCAGGTTAGGTAAATTTATTAAATTGTGTGTTAGGAAGGTTAAAAGTTCACCTCTGTTCCAGCTTTGCTGACGTTGTGTGTGCTTCTGCGCTGACCGGTGGGTGTCGCTGTTGCTACTGGTCAGTGTTGGAAAGGCAACGTGTCAAAGTGTATAGATGCTCCTCTGTCTCGGAGACAAGCTCGGTGGAGGTGGTCCTCTGTGTTGCATTCTGGGAAGAGGGTATTTATGGGACAGATGCCATGTTCTAGGGTCGTTTTTACAGCCACCTGCTGGCCCTCCTGGCCGACAGGTATGCGTTAAGGAGCTACCTCGTGGTCCTTCGATTGGGAGGCCCGCGATGCTGCGGCACAGGGGTGGGTCTAGAGGCTTGTCTGGGGCCTGTGTGATGAAGCTGGACAGCCGAGGAGATCCCAGGGGAGGACCCATCTTGAAGAGATCACGCAGCGTGCTGGTCTATAGAGGGGCCTGGTGACTCGGCTGAAGGACGTATCCAAAAGAATTAACTATACAGCATTGTGTTGCCGGTTCGGCTTAAAGGTTCAGGCACTGTGACTGACTTTCACTGCAGAAAAATCTGATACATCCTGTGGCAGAGGATCATATGGATTTACCTCCCCAAACAAGTCTGTGGCAGAGACTTTCGATTCGTGCTGCGTGCTGGCTGCTAGACCGGTGATAGAGGCCTATCCAGACGAGCAAGGAGTGTGTCCCACAAGGGGAGCACATTCCACCTAATTATCTGAATTCTACCAGGACATTTGCCGCTAAGATTGTACAAGAAGATATTTGAGTTTCTCCTGAAAGTTTCCCTTTCCGCCTCTTTCCTGCTACTTCCCAAAGTTTGTCTGTTCAATAAAGCATTGAAAACGTACTCCAGTGTTGGTGCATGTATCGTCCAGAAGTAAACTCAACGGAACCCTAGACCCGGTGCCGGTGAAACAGAGGGAAGAAAGGTGAAGGTAACAGACCTGCTTAAACCAGCAGCTCCACCGTGAGTTATTGCTACACTATTATTTTATAAAAGATAATTAGTATTATTTTTTATCTTTAATGTCATATTTCAGCTCTGTAAGAAGGGGTGGTGTACAGCTCCCTGAAATGCATTTGATTCTTATATGTAGTTTGTATTTGGAATAAACCTAATTTTGGACTCAAAAATTACATGGTGGAGTTGCAATTCTAAATGTATCCATCCAAGATGTGAAATTCATTGCTGTATTCATGAATGCTAAAGGGAAATTCTCAAAATATGCAACTGTTAGGTGAAGTCTCCCCATGAGAGTTCAGCAGAGAGCGGATGTGAGCATTTTACTACTGAGAATATAAATAGGAATTCTTATTGCTGCCTATATGAAATGCGGTTAGGGCAGATTGCAAGATGGGTGGAGACATAGGAGAATGAAGAAAACCTGAACCCTGCCATCAGGAAAGGATCATCTTCCTATACTGTAAGATATAACTGTTAAAATCATCGCAGGAAAATTGTTTAAGGCCTAATATATATTTTTTTTTCCCGAAGCTAACACAAGTAATGATTGATAATATAAGTATTTTATTGCAGAAATTAAATTAATGATGCCTGTTTTATGAACATTTTAGAGGCAGAAAAATGTCTGAAGGAAATGCAATATTAATTCTTCTATCCTTGCTTGTACATTTTTAAGAAGTAATGCCGAAAAGTATGCATTTTTCACTGGATATTTATTGCCACTATTCATTGTATTTATGAATTGTTTTGTACATCAGACGTGTTTTAAAACATTGCTTTCTACTACAAACCTTTTGATAATCTTCTGCAGAAAATGCAGCACAGTGTTGGTATCATGTTTATCACATTGGGCAGAGGATTGCTTTAGTATAAAGAGTAATAGAAACTCCTATTTTCACTACATTATATTCGCAGTTTGACCATAAAGAGTGATAGAAATCCTCAACTTCATAATTTATTTCTCATTTTTGCTGCAAAGGGATCTTGGGTTTTAACTAAAAATGTTTGCCTATTAATGTAGAGGAGGGATTTGGTGATGAAACAAATCCTATAATTAGGATATGTGGTGGTCAACAAAGTGCTGACTGCTAATAATATTGGAATGTGGCTAGGGATTATTGGCTGTGCAGAAGTAAAAAATTGCAGTAAAGAAGAAGAACTAAGCATTCACAATTGGTTGTATTGTTCACTGAATCAATCACAGGTGTATTAACTGCACTTATACTTTATTTGAAAATGTAAAGACTTATTTTCCTTATTGCCACACTTTATACTAAGTTATACTAAGTTTTTTTTTTTTTTTTTTTAAGTGCAATTGTTTATTTTGATACATTATGCACGACACTCCTGTAGGGGTTATTTTTACATTTGTACTTTTTTAATGTAGTTTTGATTGGCATTCTAAAGTCTTGTATTACAAATGCTGACGTTGAGACAGGGAGATAATTAAGAAAAAGTGTCTTCATTAGTGATCCACGTGTCCTACATCATAATATTCAATTTATTTTTATTGAATAGTATGTATCCATATTGACCAATTTAAATACATTTTCTGTTGGTCTCCATGCTCTGATATTGGCATTTTGGTCTTTACTCTGAACATCACTGTGATTTGTATGCAGATTATTTTTTTATAATTAGATAGGGGAATTTGTTAAAGCATTTGTTATCCCAACACTTCATATTCCTGCTATATGCCTGCTGTACCATGTACTTGCATTTGAAAGTATCCTGCTCTCTTTGTATTGCTTCCTTTATGTGAAATCTCTGGTGTCCTTGCCAGTCCCCTTACTTTCCTATTAAAAATTGAACACACTAAGCAGGAGAACACACAATGGTCAGTCCTCTAGCTGTGCTGGTAACTCAATATGCAAGTGTAGGAGCAATAACTGAAAAAAAGCAGTAAAACAACCCTTATTCCATACGATAAATAAAAAGGAACAAGTCAATTACTGTAAACATATACTATAAAAATTATAAAAACCATCTCAGGTAATAAAATATTCCAAAACAATGGCATAAATTGTATATATATGTAAAATAAACCACGTATATACAGGAAAGTCCAAACCAGGACAGAGTCCACATGTAGGGCTGCCTTCAAAGGGAACTGAAACTGGGTTCCAAATCCTGAGGAGAAACACAAAAGAGAGAGAGGCGCCTCTGGGTGTAGACTTTAAAAAACAGTTTATTGAATAATCTTGTGTCAATCACACTCACGTTTGGAAGATCATAAAAAGGCATATATATGTGTGGAGTATCCATCAAGGGGGGTGTCATAAGGTCGGTCAGAAACCTTGTCTACTGGCTGCTCTGCCTGCGTGTGGAGGGATATTGCTTGAGATGTTAAAGCCGGCTGCAATACCGATAAAAATCCAAAACGAGGCTCGGAGCGCAGATGGAAGATGGACAAGGAAAAATGACGTCACTGGCAAGCGGCGCGTTATCCGGGCGTACGGGCTGCGATGACGTGACAGCCGCGCCCCTTCATCAGGCTATGGATGGATACAACTGGAGGCAATAAGAAGGGAAAAGAGGAGGAGTGAGCGAATTGAACAGTACCATGATTGGTCTGAGCAGAACTAGATGACACACAGGAAGGGGGAGTGGCCACAGTAATACTAAAGGAAAAGGAAATCGATGTGTGGCCAGAAGTGTCAGCAAGGGGGTATAAGCAATAGATACATAATATAGCAATGAATGGTCAGTGGTGGTTATTAACAGATCGTGGATGAAGGAATAATAAAGAAATAATATGGATGTGTATATATATAGGTATAGGAACCCGGGGGAGGGAGGGGGAGGAAAAATAGGTGGATTACTGAGAAATAATATGAAATACTGTACCTTAACTAAAGAGGGGGGGGGGAGAGGGGAGCCTAAACTAAATGAAATAAAAAACAAAAAAAGAGGAAAGGGGAAGAGAGAAAAAAGAAAATAATAATAAATAATAATAATAAATAAAAAAAAAGAAATAATAATAAATGAAAGTAAATAAATAAAAATAAAAATAAAATTAATAATAATAATAAGATAAAAATAAAAATAGCAATAATAATAAACAAAAATCTAAAATCTAATGATGGGCAAAATGTTTTTCCATTATCCTTATCCTTACCCTTATTTTTTCTAATGGGGATTGAGTAAAGAATGGGTTATAGTTAGTGTGAAAAAGGGACAATATGTTTGTCTCATATATATCTCTGCCACACGCACACAGGCACCATACGGAAATACCGTTGCAGATAGAGCTATATGGAAATGTGTGTACATCTATATATGTACATACACCCCTAAGCGGACAAATATGCAAATATACAAATAATGCAAATGTACACATTAAAAACTGAATGTGCTAATAAAAATCACTAAATTGAAATATGACGTAACATATACGTATACATATAGATAAAAAAGGTAGTAAATTACTGATAGTTAGATACTACTGGATAAGATATAGTAAAAAAACTAATGGGATTATAATATGGTGGAAATCTCAATGCTCTCATTGATCCCTCCTGGCGACAAAGCATCCAAAGTGTATATCCAGAAGGTCTCACGAGCGCAAAGCTTCTTAAACCTTTCGGGAGGGGGAAGGGATTTGGGGATCTGTTCTATCACCCAAACCTTAAGGCCTACCGTAGACCCTTGGTAAGCCAAGGCAAAGTGTCTCGGGACACTATGAGGGTCAGTGCCACCCTCGATAAACCTTCTGTGCTCGCCAAACCTCTGTCTAAGTGCCCTGATAGTCCGACCTACATAGATCAGCCCGCAAGGCCGTAGATCAGCCAACCAAGGCCGTAGACCACGAAGTCTGACGAGCAATTAAATCGCCCCTAGTAAGCTTAAACCCATTGCAGCCTCTCCTGTTGCACCTACACTAATACCTTTGGTAGGCATGTATCAGTGCCGGAAAGCCCTGTGCAAAACTTGCCATTTTGTCCATCATGGACAAAAGTCCTTTACTACAAAGGGAAAAACTTACCTGCTAAAAGATTTTTTTAATTGCTCGTCAGACTTCGTGGTCTACGGCCTTGGTTGCCCTTGCGGGGGTAAATCACAGAAAATATGGAAGAAAAAGGTTTATTTGTTTTTGCCTTCGTATGACAAAATTAAAAAGTGATCTGGAAAGAAATTAACATGTAACATAACACAATCTACAGAAAGCAACTGCTCAGATGACATGAGAGCTGGCATGCACTTTCAAAGGAGCAATGCTTATGGAGGAATTCAACCAATAGATATTGAGAAATTATGTGATTAACTCTTTCTTGTATTAAGTAAACATAATATATTGTAGTTTCTGGTAACCAATATATTTTTCTTTACATAACTACTTAAGCTATACGATAACATTGCAGTGCCAGGTTTCTCCATAAGGTATTGCAAACTTCCAGTTCCCGTAAATTCCAGGAGTTGCGGGAGATGGTCAGAAAGAGTTTTTTTGGGTTTTTTTCAGATGTTGCTTTTATGTTTTTTTTTTTATGCCAAGCAAATAGCCTTTTCCTATTTTTTATAACTTACATGCTCTCTTTTAAAGACACTTTTTCACATCTGCAGTTGCTTATTTAAAATGTCCCACATTGTTTACTAAATGCTAAATCAGAAATTTCCATGAAATACAATACAAATTTTTATTCTGCTAAAATATAATTTAGTATCTATGGCCACCACTGAAATGTCTAATATGTATTGGACACAGCCATTGTTTGTCATTTAATTATTGATTTTTTTGATAATACATGATGCACATTATCTGGGATTTCTGTATATTGGCAGATAGGCCATTAGCAACATAAGTGTCAACTATTCATCACAGCTAAAGGTAAACACCATTTAGTTGGTGGCCTTGCATGGCTGTAAAGCTGACAGTTAAACCTAAGTGATTCATGATCTGTAGTTATTTATTATGGCTATTGCCCATTCTATTAGAGTAGAGTGGAAGGTTCTTATGCTCAATAGAATGTCAGAGAATGTTATCAGTAAAATAAATAACCCAAAACCACAGGGTCTCGCTGAATACAGAACTAGGATGATTTACTGTATATATAAATAATTAATAGATAATAATATGATGATACTACAGTATCTACAGTATACAGTACAGTAGCTAAGTGATCTTCAAAGATAATGTTACTTTGCAGGCTCACCTCCTGCTAATCCACAGGTTTAGGGAGCCTGCTCCCTGCAATCGGAGGCGCCTCTAAAAAGCTCCACTCACAGACCCACAGGAAAACAGGAAGCAACTCATTATTAAAAGACCTGGTCAACTTTATTGAACTCTCCAACATATAGACTGTTCCACCTGGTGTTTACTTATTAGATCTTATATTTATCTCTGGAAGGAGAGAATTGTGTTAGATTTCTGGTGAACCAAGTAGAACAGTCTGTATATTGGAGAGGCCAATAAAGTTGAACAAGTCTTTTAATGGTGAGTGGCTTCCCTTTTTCTTGTGGGTCTATGAGTGGAGTAGGTGATTTTAAACTTGAACTTCAGGTATGAAGTTTATTGTGTGTCATAACTCTGTCATGGACCTCCTTTGATTACACAACCTTGTAATGCTATCAGGTCAGGACATCACCTTCCTCCTGTCATCACTAGGGGGCGATAGTGGTACCCTGTGGAACAGAGTGAGATTTTTCATTGAATATTTTTTCACTTATTCATGAATTCTATAAATAATTGCAAGGACTTTTTTTGCTCGCCTTTTGCTACTAAAAAAGGACACTTAGTGGACTATTTGCAGCTGCCAAACAAATACTCGTCAGTGTTCCCCTGACCTCTTCTGGGCCTTTAAAGAGCTTTAGCTTGGGTGAAGGCAAGTGGGGTAGGGTGTTTTATCTCTGCCACTGCTGCTTAAAGTGGAATCAATATTGATTATTTGTATTCCTCATGCTGCTAGCATTAGTAAATAGATAGGAAAGTATATTATATTTACTTGTTTTAAACTTTGTTTTTTTTTTACATTTCTTTAGTTATTTCCCAGTTTCCTGCCTAGGCAAATGATGGTGTACATCCCAGGAGTCTTCAGGAGGGGAGGAGAGGAGGAGGGGTTTTCTCAGCTACACTCTCAGTACACTCTCCTGTATGCATACTTGACCTAAGGGCAGGAAGTAAATGCTACATGAATCATTTACTCATACTCAAGATGGCCATGGCCAGAAATCCTTGGGGGTGTTTTTCAAAGAGATTTCTCACCAAAATAAAGCAAGGAGACGTGGATGGATGGGGGAGTTTGCTTTGAATAATACAAATTAATTAAATAGCGTTTTTGTTTCCCTTTTTGGGAACAGGTCCACCATCTAGTACTAAATATGTCCCCACATCAACTAGACTACTCCTCCACCCAGTACCTACTTCATTATTCCACTATATCAAGCCATTCATATCATAAATCCCTCTCTATGCACATGATCAATAAATTTGTTAGTTTGTCTGGTATGCTATATTTACATCCTATACGATCTAACAATTTTTGAGAATGATATCTCCTGATTTCCTTGTACTGAACACATATCCGCTCTTGGGCAATTTGATATTACTATGTTATTGTTTGATTATGAGTTGCCTACTA
Source organism: Lithobates clamitans (assembly GCA_037952925.1). Classification (NCBI taxonomy): domain Eukaryota; kingdom Metazoa; phylum Chordata; class Amphibia; order Anura; family Ranidae; genus Lithobates; species Lithobates clamitans. The sequence goes on from JBBGZY010001130.1 coordinate 2,071,834, forward strand.
TCTCCATGAAAAACTTGTGTATCTCTTGAAAATGTGTATATTTTCTCCCTTAAAAAATTTCAATAAACTCTAAGGGAATTAAATAGTGCTTTTGGTTTACGGTGCTTAGAAGCAGTGAAGATCAGCTTAACCTCCTTTAACAACATCTCAGTGGTATCTCCCCTAGAAATGTGCCTAAATAATAAAATAATATGTGATGGTTTATGTTGAAGCCGTATAAATGGTATAAAGATCTTTTTGCATATTATCCATACTTTTGTTTGTGCTGGAGGGATTATACATACCCTCTCCTTTTAAGGACCCTCTCCAGGTTTGTCTCCTTGGTGAGTCTCCTTTACTCCTGGAGTTCCATGCCAGATTGTCTACCATACATGCTTTAAATTGGTTTCTAACTCTCTTTCATTGTTTGTTTTGATATTTGTTATCTTATGTTTATGGTAACCTGATTCTAACCTCTTTAGTGTTGCTCCCAGGCTTCACTGGTTTTCAAACTGTTCACACCTATGGAGGGTCTATGTGGATGAGTACTTCTTTAATTTTTTTTATACTTTTATCAATGCCCACCTTGACTACCACAGATAACACCATACAACTTTTTTTTTTTTTTTTTTAATATATGTTTATTAACGGTTTCAAATACTAAAGTACTCAATGGGTACAGGCAAACCCACAGTTACAATGTCTAAATGACCATAAAAAATGTAAAGAGACATCAACTAAAGTATTAGGATATACAATGACAGAAATTAGACGTGACAGAGTAGAAATGCAGAGCATGGGATGGGAGATGCCTGCATTCTAACGCTAATACATACAAGAATTTTCTCGCATGGAACAGGTAGAGAAAACTTACTAGAGGCTTGGATGTCTCTTAGGTAAACAAATTTGAAACTAGGTCTCAAAAGTTACATAGTAAACAATGCAGGTCAAGATAAAAAAAAATAACAGGTCAAGATAAAGACAAAAAAACAGGGTTACAAGTAAATTTAGCTGTGCTGGGTGGTAGCCAGCCTGCTTAATTTGTAGTCTTCATGGATCAAATGGGCTCCTTCCTAATCCTGTTTCAGCTGTGGCTTCTTCCTTTTGTCAGTAGGTGGCACTGTTGTCTCTGGCATTAGTATGATAAGTTACAGTGAAGTCAGGTTATGAATAAACATACCTTTCTCAGCCAATCAAACTGGCCGATATGAATGCTGGGAGAAGGTATTTATTTGGAGAAAGTCAGGTAATCTAGGTCTTCTCTACCCAGACCGCGGTCTGGGTAGGTGTGTGAGAAACTGCTCCTGGCTGCTAGGTCTGTTTGCCTGAGGCCTGTCTGGGAGCTATCCTGGCTGCTAGGTCTGTTTGAGGCCTACCCAGGTGTTCCAGATTTCACAGAGGAGAGACTGCTCAATACCTGGAAACCATGCTGAGAGGAATGGAGTTCTAAAGAAGTACCAGAGGTGACTCTTCATGAACCAGGGGCCGAAGAGGAGGCTAGGAGAGCTTCAAGAGAGAACTTTTCCAGGAGAATTCCGTTTGATGCATTAAAGTTCCGTTACTATAGAAGAAAGAATGTTCTACAATGTACAGATGTGCTGGTTCAGCTTAAAGGCTCTTTCTTTTCCTGTTCTGCTGTCTGCCTTACCTCACATTTTTGTCTAAGGAGTCTGCCTGTCTGCTGGTCATTACTATTTTTGACTAAGGGTGTCCTGTGCCCATCCCCTCTCTCCCACATTTTCCTGTTTGTGAGGAATAAACTTTTCTTTGTTCAAGCATAAAAGTGACTTTCTCCCATCTTTCTACCTTGTACATCACCCACCATGCCTTGTAACCTGCACCCCGAAGAGGAATGTAGGCCCTCCCTGCCTCTGGGAGTCACCTCGAGGCCCTCGAAATTGGCTATATATATATATATATATATATATATATATATATATATATTATATATACAGTATCTCACAAAAGTGAGTACACCCCTCACACTTTTGTAAAAATTTTATTATATCTTTTCATGTGACAACACTGAAGAAATGACACTTTGCTACAATGTAAAGTAGTGAGTGTACAGCTTGTATAGCAGTGTACATTTGCTGTCCCCTCAAAATAATTCAACACACAGCCATTAATCTAAAGTTTAAACCACTGGCAACAAAAGTGAGTACACCCCTAAGTGAAAATGTCCAAATTGGGCCCAATTAGTAATTTTCCCTCCCTGGTGTCATGTGACTCGTTAGTGTTACAAGGTCTCAGGTGTGCATGGGGAGCAGGTGTGTTAAATTTGGTGTTATCGCTCTCAATCTCTCATACTGGTCACTGTAAGTTCAACATGGCACCTCATGGTAAAGAAATCTCTATTGATCTGAAAAAAGAATTGTTGCTCTACATAAAGATGGCCTAGGCTATAAAAAGATTGCCAAGACCCTGAAACTGAGCTGCAGCACAGTGGCCAAGATCATACAGCAGTTTAACAGGATAGGTTCCACTCAGAACAGACCTCACCATGGTCGACCAAAGAAGTTGAGTGCACGTGCTCAGCATCATATGCAGAGGTTGTCTTTGGGAAATAGACGTATGAGTGCTGCCAGCATTGCTGCAGAGTTTGAAGGGGGGGGGGGTCAGCCTGTCAGTGCTCAGACCATACCCCGCACACTGCATCAAATTGGTCTGCATGGCTGTCATCTCAGAAGGAAGCCTCTTCTAAAGATGATGCACAAGAAAGGCAGCAAACAGTTTGCTAAAGACAAGCAGACTAAGGACACGGAATACTGGAACCAGGTCTTGTGGTCTGATGAGACCAAGATAAACCTATGTGTTTCAGATGGTGTCAAGCGTGTGTGGCAGCAACCAGGTGAGGAGTACAAAGACAAGTGTGTCTTGCCTACAGTCAAGCATGATGTTGGGAGTGTCATGGTCTGGGGCTGCATGAGTGCTGCCGGGACTGGGGAGCTACAGTTCATTGAGGGAACCATGAATGCCAACTGTGACATATTAAATTAGAGCATGAACCCCTCCATTCAGAGACTGGGCCACAGGACAGTATTCCAACATGATAACAACCCCAAACACATCACCAAGATGACCACTGCCTTGCTAAAGAAGCTGAGGGTAAAGGTGTTGGACTAGCCAAGCATGTCTCCAGACCTAAACCAAATATGTGGGGCATCCTCAAATGGAAGGTGGAGGAGCGCAATGTCTCTAACATCCACCAGCTCGGTGATTTCATCATGGAGGAGTGGAAGAGGACTTCAGTGGCAATCTGTGAAGCGCTGGTGAACTCCATGCCCAAGAGGGTTAAGGCAGTGCTGGAAAACAATGGCCTCATGCTCCTCTACCTTCAACACAAAATATTGACACTTCAGGCCCAATTTGAACATTTTCACTTAGGGCCGCCACACACGCTTGACACCATCTGAACCAAGAGAATTGGACAGAAACGGTGGGGGTTAACCTTAGCCTAAAGAAAAGTGGCGTCGCTAATAGATGGTGTCTGGAGAGAGAGAGAGAGAGAGAGAGAGAGACAGAGAGAGAGAGAGAGAGTATAAAGGCTATGAGGGTACCTCATCCATATAAAGATTTGAAGAGAATTGGACAGATTAAATGGACTTTACCTGTACCAGAAAAGGACCAGCACTACACAATAATACTAAATCTCTTTATTACAAAAATTATTTTACAAGAAAATTATCAACTTAAAACATGTGTTTAGTTCACTATAAAAACAAAAAAAAAAGAGCTCTCATTAATAAGACCACTTATTAGATATCATAATAGATCTCTGTTACTACTAGGTCAAAAGAGGTCAATGTTTCTCTTTATGCTTCCTCAGGACCTTATTCCCTTGACTATAGACAGAGATCCTGTATAGAAGAGAAGGGAGAGGGAAACATCACATTATGGTCAGATAATAAGTGTAGCATCACATTTAACCAATATAGTCCACATGTACAAACATGGAAATACAATGTGCAGGGAGTGCCACTTACAGATGGAAAAGAGCACTCATACAGGTGGCGTGCCTAGTGGGCCTCTTGCATATGCGGGAGGCGGTTCACAAGAAATGTCTTCTAAAAGATGGATCAACCAACAAACAGAATGGACCAAAAGGTCCTATTTAGAAATAATTAATATTAGGTAAAGAATGGTTAGGCATCCATAAAGGATGCAAGGGGTGCTAACTATAATCAATTGCTTAGATGATGTGATACTTACTGGGTATCGGACCCCAAAGTAAAGAGAGAAGAATTGACCAGCAACTCTCTTGCTGCAATATTCCTACTGCCTAATGTCTCAGCATGAGCCCTAGAGAATCTGAACACAGAATAAATTAAGTACTCTAAATAGAGAGTTAATTGTCCTAACACTCCCATAAAACAGAATAGAACAAACAAATACTTACCTCAATAATATTGAGGTGACAATCAATAAAAATATTCAACTTGAGGACTTGATATCTCTTTACCAGAATATTCTATAGAGTCTAGACATAACAACAAAATAATGTATATTCAAAGAGACACCTATTTACTCAGCCATCATGCAAACACAGATGAAAAAACAAACTGTCCCAGTAAGGAATGAAAGCCAAATTCAGACTCACAAACAGACCAAAATCCAGGGATCCAAATAGATATAAATATGTATGTTGTATAACCACCAATCCTCTTCACATCCACATCAGACCATTCGGCCAGAATTAGTCTATAGAGTGTGCATATAAATACAACCAATAAGCTATAGTAAAGACCTCATTAGGATATGCAGAGTATCACCTCACACCACTTCCATTAAACAAACAGCAGCGTCCATTGCTGCCCACATCACAAACCAGCCTTTTAAAAGGCTGGCTTTGGTGCCAAAATGGCGACTTAATTAAGTGATTAGTATCAGTTGGAAAGGGGGAGGGCCAGAAGGGGCCAGCATTCAATATAGAGCGTTTGAAAAATGCCAAAAAAGCATCAATGACATAAAGACATTGTTAAACCTCCTGGATGTCCAATTATATCGAAAGTAGGTGCCAAGACTGAGAAAGGTAGTCATCTGCTGGATATTTTCTTACGAATCCATGTGCTAAAACTTCCATCGTATATTCAGGACACAATGGATCTATTACAGAAATTATATAATATCATTTTACCCCCAGAGAGTATACTTGTCTCCATTGATGTGGAGGCTTTTTATTGTAGCATCCTGCATGGACATGGAATTTCAGTGATAAAGACCTTCCTGGATTAGATGGATTTGGTGACTCAACCCTACAATGCCTTTGTGATGCAGTTACTGCATCCCATTATGACTAGAAATGTTTTTACTTTTGATGGCTCCCACTACCTTCAGGTGCAGGGGGTTGCGACAGGGACATGTTGTGCCCCATCGTGTGCCAACCTGTACATGGGGATGGGAGCGCACTTTGTTCGCTGATGATTCCTTGTTTGTGTGCCTGTTCAGTATTATATGCTGGCACAGGTACATAGACAATGTTTTCATGGTGTGGAACTCGAGTGAATTTGACCTGCTATTGTTTATGTAAAAGCTAGCAATGAATGATTACAATCTTAAATTCATGATGCAATGTAATTCACTATCAATATCATTTTTGGACGTGAATATATTTAAGCAGGAGGATGGAATGCTGGGCACTTCATTGTATAGGAAGCCCATTGCAGGAAATACTATACTTTATGCGTCCAGTGCCCATCCCCAACCATTAATCAGAAGTATACACTGTACCATACTCATAGTACCTACGGATTAGACAAAACTGTTCCAACGAAGAAGATTTCTTGAAGGAATCCAAATCATTGAGAACAAGGTTGTTAGAAAGAGGTTATATAAAAACAACTTTTAAAAAATTGTATAATAAAGCGTGTCAGAGAAGTAGACATGAATTGTTATTTGGTACCAAAATGAACAGTCAGACACTGTGAGGGTTGTTACTACATATTCCAATAACCATGGCATAGTGAAAGCGACGTTGGACAGACACTGGCATCTTTTGACTGGTGACCCTATCCTGAGGAAGTATATCTGGGACCATCCCCAGCTCACTTAGAAAAAATGTAGATCTCTCAAGGACCATTTAGTCCATAGTCATTTTCAGGAATCCCCAGTGACTATTGAACCAAGAAAGGCATGCATCAATGTGGTATGTGTGAGTACTGCAATTGGATTCAAGAAGGAACATCTTTTACTCTTCCGAATGGAAATACAGACAGAATTAAATATTGCACTTTGTAAATGTGGATCATTCTATGTCAGAAAGACATTCGGGAATTTCTGGATAAATAATCTATGATCACATCTATTATATTAGAAAAAAATTATTATATACCCCAATTGGGAGACATGTTGCCCTTCAACATAAGCATGATATATCTATGGTTCAGTTTACAGTCCTAGAGAGGGTTCTTGAGGATCCAAGGGGAAGAAATGTGGACAAAAAACTATTACAGGGGAGGCCAAAAGGATTTTTAAATTAAATGCCACCAGCCCACCAGACCTCAACGAGGCCCTCAGTTACAAACTATTCTTGGGTTAATCTTCAAGTTGGCTAGAATTATATCCCATGTTCTTTCATGATAATTTCATTTACATGTCCCACATGATAAGGTGGTTACATCATATTTGTATAGCTGCATATGTTCTGGTATGTTCTTTTTATCGAATCTAATTGATTGAATCATGAGCTATAATAATTTTTTGTTATAAATTGTATTGAAATTGATGTTATTATGAAACACTATATTTTAAAGGATTGTGGATGTAAGTGCAGTATTCAGGAAGCTTTATAATACACAAGGGATGAGATGATTTCTCTCCTGGTACATCAGTAATTTACTCTATATGTGCACAACAGTGACGTGCCATGGGGCTCTTGTGCGCAGTTCTAATTATTGTCTTCTTCTTTTGTGCAATTGGGACCCCTGCATGGCTAAGATCTGGGAGTAGGATGGCTTTGATGTGGCCCCTGCTCATCCAAGGTGGTGGTGTTGCAGCTGTTGAGGTAGGGGGAATCCTTTGCAATTATAGTACTTATTTCTAATATTAAGTAGGCATACCTTTGTTTTTGGTTCATTCTTATAACAATATTTCGTGTAAACTATTATGAATTTGATGCTTTTATGTTGGTAAAGTAAATACAAGATACCATAGGGATTGTGATAATCATTTTGTATTTATTTATTTATTTTTATTTTTTTCATTTTTTATTTTGGTTAAAAAGATCTGTTATATATTAATTGTTACCATCTGACAGTTGTTCGCTGCTGTTTGTAATCCTATAGACCCGTTCATGTGCTACGGCACATGCGTGCATTTCAAATCATCTATTTACATGCTACTTCGCATGCGCATACTTTCGCTTCTGACTTTGCTGTGAATGATATACCAAGCAGCTCATTGATGCTTTTTGGGCATTTTTCGAATGCTCTATATTGGGTACTGGTCCCTTCTGCCCCCCCCTTTCCAACTGATACTGATCACTTAATTAAGTGGCCATTTTAAAAGGCTGGTTTGTGATGTGAGCAGCAATGGACACTGCTGTTTGTTCAATGGAAGTGATGTGAGGTGAGTGTCAATGGGGATAAGGGCCTCTTCCCCACAACCCTTGCCCAGTGGTTGTGGGGGTCTGTGGATCCATCTTCAATCACGGCGTCCAACGGTACCGAGAAAAAATTAAAACGGAAAAACTCCGCCTCCATAGGTGACGTAAATAGGTGACCACCGTCCCCTCTGAAGTCACGTGATGTCAGAAGGGGGCGGGGTCACCAGGAGTTTTTCCTGTGGTTTTTTTGGTCCATTGGTGATGATTGAGGATGGATTTACATTGTGGGACACTTTTTTTTTTTAATAAAAGAATTGTCAAAAACTGTCTCCTGTCATTTTTTACTTTTTTTGCACTTTTTTTGGTGAATGAGTAGGGGTACAATGTATCGCATACCCATTTACATGGGGGGGCTGGGACCAGGGGGGATTCCAGATTCTGATAAGCCCCCCGCCCGCAGACCCCCACAACCACCGGGCAAGGATTGTGGGGAAGAGGCCCTTGTCCCCATCATTGAAAGGGGACAAGGTGTTTTGGGTGGTACCCCCAAATCACCCTCCCCATGTTGAGGGCATGTGGCCTGGCAGGGTTCAGGGAGGGGTATGCTCTCTCATCCCTCCTTTTCCATGGGCCTGCTAGGTTGTGTGCTCGAATAAGGGTCTGGTATGAATTTTGGGGGTGACCCCACCCCATTTTTCTTCCTAATGTCCATACCAGACCTGAAGGGCCCGGTATGAATTTTAGTGGGGACCCCCACGCCAATTTTTTAAAAATTTTGGTGCGGGGTTCTCCTTAAAATTTATACCAGACCCAAAGGGCCTGGTAATGGACTGGGGGGAACCCACACCATTTTTTTCAATGATTTTTATCTATATTGCCGGGATCCGACAATACATTACAGCCATGAGCAGTTTTAAATTACATTTTTTCCTGTAGAATATTGCTGTGGTACTGTTATGAACAGGTAGACTAAGGAGACTTCCCCAGGCATGATATTTAAAGGAATATTTCATTTTTATTGTTTCTCTTTAAGCATTAGTAAAATCACTGCTCCTGAAAAAACGGCCCTTTTTAAAACTTTTTTTTGGATTGATACATGTCCACCAGGGCAGTACCCATGTCCCCATACACTTTTTATGGCAATAACTTGCATATAAGCCTTTTAACAAAGAAAAAAAACACATGCAAACCAGCATCATAGATTCCCGCCACGGCACATCCAGTGCATGTCTGATGTTACTTCCTCTATGTACAATGCCTTGACTCGGAACTACTTGGTTAGCTTTCACTTTTGGTCCTGGTAATGTTGCAAAAAATAATTTAATATTCACCTTTCTGACATATTTATTTAAATCTATAAAAAAATTAGACAAACACCAGTCCTTGCTCTATAGTCCAATGGGTCCACAACAGTAACACACTGACTGAGAGTGATAGTCCTCAAGGGAAAGAGTTAATGAAAAGTCTATCTGCACACACCACCTTGCAGCTCCATAATCAGCAGGGAACTGATAGCTGAAGAAACATAAGGGAAAAACGAGCGCACAGGTTGATAGTCCTAGGACTAGCAACCAATTTAGCAGCTTGTTGATACACCGCATCTCCAATTGAGGTAAAGAGCCTATGAAGTGATGCATGGCACTTGATCACACAATTGAAATGTGAGCACTTTGACTAGCTTTCCAGTGCGTTTTGTTTGCACATATTACACAATATATTTTTTCTTTTTTTTTTAGCATCACCAGCGGGTATAAAAGGAAGAGGATTAATCTGCAGGCTTGTATTGCACCTGTGGAAGAAAGGAGAAACAGTGACAGGACACATCTTATTTTTAATGCTTGTACTTTATTCTGATTCATGAATGAAGAGGCTCTCATTTTATTTGGTGATGACCATTGCAAGAACATTTTGATTAACTTTTAAGGGCACTTGACAGCTGTTGAATTCCATCGCATATACATTCAACAACAAGTGCTTAGAAAATGTCAAGTAGGTTTCCTGAAGCAGTGAAACATCCCCCCTAAGGTGTAAAACCTGCATGCGTTTAATAGGAAAGTGGAGACCCTTGACATTCCAAGATACAAAGTTCACCATAGTTACTAGAGGAGATAATATGGCTTTGGTAGGAAAGGCTAATCCACATTAAGGGCCAGACGCTTGGGCTATAAGTGAGCAATATATGACCTGCATCAAAAAGGAAGAACAAGGAAAATACAGGAGGATTCCAAGAAAGAAATAAAGAAACTAAAAACAGGACTTCACTTTTTTCCACATGGAGTAACACAGGGGCCTAAATCCCTCAAGTCCATATATGCAAAGAGAGGAGAAGCAGGCAACAGGAACCGTATATAGTGCAAATTTCAAAAGAGGCGCTTAGCTCAACCAGTGATCGCCCCTGTCTTGGCAGATATGAGGGTGGGCAGATACAATAAAAATCAGCATTAAAGCAACAATAAACATAGCAATGGATAGAGCAGAATAGTCCAGAACAACATATTTGAAATGCTTCCTACAACAATGCAGCAAAAACATGCATACTAAACTGCCATAGATGCAGGAGTAGAAACGAAATGAAGAAAAAGGGTTCAACCGAGCAATCAGGGCATCTCACTGTGCCAGGGGGTGGCTCAGTATTTATTGTGATTGTAAAAGATCACCTTGCTAAACAACCCATTCAGTTTACAATAGAAATGCAAAACATTTGTGTATAGAAATTAAAAAAAACATTATAAATTCCTTTTCTTCCCTTTTTTTATAAGTGATCACATTCCCTCTGTTCTCAGCTGCATAAGGGCTGGGGGAAGGTAAAGCAGCAGCAAACTGAGCTTCCCAGTGAAAAGCTGTGTGGGGGGGCTTGTCTGATCATTGGAGGAGAGTTCCGTGGTCATTTATTAATAGGAAAGCAGAGGAACTGACAGGAACACCATGGATTTCACACAAAGGAAGCAATACAAAGAGAACAGGATAGTTCATGGTACAGCAGGCACATATCAGGAATATGAAATACTGGGTTTACATACTCTAACTTTTTTGAGGCATCCTTGCGAGGACTGCATTATGCATTTATGGGAAAGGGTTGCTTGTCTGACTGATGAAGGATCAGTACCAGTGCTGCCACATCACGCCTGAGTACCAGCACAGGAAATTCAAATCCCCCAACTACTGGAGTGTTCAGTCCCCCAAGAGCCAATGCCTCTACATACATGCCAGGCGGTCTTGCCAACCCAACATGGCTGCCATCCGACTCAGGATCACCAATTATTCCCCCTTTTACAGCACAGCCAGGTGTGCAGGCCAACACCCAAAATTTCTCAGAGATTGATTTCTTTTATCTGTTTTTGCCCGACACTTTGCTGCAAATCATTGTGGACCAGACAAATTTATATGCCCAGCAGTATATTGCCAACAACCCCCAATCATCATATGCCCGTCCGTTTGAGTGGAGAGATCTGAATTTGGAGGAGTTCAAATTGTTTATGGGCCTCACCCTAAACATGGGGCTTACAAAAAAAAAAAGAAGGACATGCCTATTGGTCCACCAACCCCATCCACAACATGCCCATTTAAATTTAAAATTATACAAGCTCTGTGAGAGAGCCACGGGATATCTGTATGCGTTCCGCACATATGAAGCAAGAGATTCCCAGCTCCAGCCCCCTAAATGCCCGGCCTACATGGGCACAACTGGAAAGATTGTATAGGAAATGGCATACCCTCTTCTGAACAAAGGATATCACATATACCTTGACAACTTCTACACCAGCCTGCTCCTTTTCAAACACTTATGCATCGCAAAAACCCTGGCCTGCGGAACCTCTAGAAAAAATAGTAAAGGCTTCCCACAATCTCTAGAAAACAAAAAGCTGTGAAGGGGGGAAAGAGCAGCATTGAGATGCATCAGCAGCAGTCTTTAAGGGATCATTTACAGTCCCAAGAAACCCATGGACTTGTACGTGAGGAGGTGGCTGCGGATCATGTCATCCTTAGTGACCCAGAGGACTCCGGACCGAATGCCTCAGCAAACTTACGCTGCATGGCCTCCCTGATCCTGCAAAGCCTGCGGAAGGATCCTTGTTCTCATGGTATCAAGGAGGATCAATACTGGCTGGCAATCCTCCTTGATCCATGTTACAAGGGTAAGGTTGCGGACCTTATCTTGCCATCGCAGAGGGAGCAGTGGATGAAACATCTTCGGGAGGCTTTGCAGAAAGGTCTGTGCAACACGTTCCCAGAGACAGGGAGGCTACACACTCCTGTTCCTGGACAACATGTTGCTGAGGCTTTGGTCAGTCTAAGAAGGAGCGGTGGAGAAGATGGCCGTCTAACCGATGCGTTCAGACAAATTTTTAGTCCGCAGCCCCGAGGTATGATTGGTTCCAGCAACCATCGCCAGCATCTGTTTTACATGATGCAGGAACACCTAGGGGCAAGATCTGACTTGGACACCTTTCCCACGGTAAATCCTCTGGGTTACTGGGTCTTGAGGATGGATCATTGGCCAGAGCTTGCACAGTATGCAATTGAGCTACTGGCCTGTCCTGCATCCAGCATTCTTTCGGAACGCACATTCAGTGCTGCTGGAGGTTTTGTAACCGAACACAGGGTGCGCCTGTCCACCGACTCGGTCGATTGACTGACCTTCATAAAAATGAATCAGTCTTGGATCACTACCAGCTACCAAACACCTGATGCTGATGTAACCAAATAATTTTTTTTGAAATGTCAGATCCCTTCAAGACTGCCTATGCTGATGCTGAGTGACTATCCTGTTATGCTGAGTGACTATCCTCTTCCTCCTCAATGATCATGCTGATAGCTTGTAAGAATATTTTTGGTTCTGGACGCCGCCACCAGTGGCTAAGGCCCAATTTTTTAGCCCATGTTTAACAGGGGCGTGTAATTACAATTTTTGATGCAATATTTTGCAAGGAGGGTTCATTGCTGCACTCAACTAGAGTATTTGTAAAGGGTTGCAGTGTTGTGGCACCAGCACCAGTGCCTAAGGTCCAATTTTTCAGCCCCCGTTTAACAGGTGCATGTAATTACAATTTTTGATGCAATACTTTGCAGGAGGGCTCATTCCTGCGCTCCAACTAGAGTATCTGTGAGGGGTTGCAGTGTTGTGGCACCAGTGCCTAAGGCCCAATTTTTTTGCCCCTGTTCAACAGGGACATGTAATTAGAATTCTTGATCTAATATTTCACAGCAGGGCCCGTTCCAGCTCCCTCCAAGAGTAACTGTGAGGAACTACGGTGTTGTGGCAACACCACCACCTAAGGCCCCAATTTCTGCAGAGTATATAGGGCAGGCCCTACTTTCAAGCATCCAACTTACAAATGACTCCTACTTGCAAACGGAAGGAGACAACAGGAAGTGAGATGAAATCTACCCCTAGGAAGGGAAATTCTCTCCTGTAAGAGTTAATATGGGAAAAACGTGTCTCCTCTTCACTGATGCTTTATCACCAATCCTTGTTTCACTAAAAACCCCAAATTGTCAAAAAACATTTGTCATTGGGACAGAAAATGAGGTAAAATCTTCTGAAGAGGTGCACAGACAGCAAAATAAATGTCACAGGGGTGATAACCCCTAATGTTTTCCAAAAAGCTTAAAAATAGATGTTTTGGCTGGAGCTACACTTGAAAAATGTACCAGTTCAAAATTACAAACAGATTCTACATAACAACAAAGCTACAGTCCCTGTCTTGTTTGCACCGCCTGTATACTGCTGTTCAGAGGGCCTGGGGCCCCACACATTTCCTTTTTTTAATTTGGGTGTGGGGTTCCCCTTAATATCCATACAAGACCCAAAGGGCATGGTAATGGACTAGGGGGGTACCCATGCCGTTTGTCTCACTGATTTTCATCCATATTACGGGGACCGAACATTACATTAAAGCTGTAAGCAGTTTTAAATGACTTTTATTACTTTAAAAATGTCATTTTGTGCAGGGACTGTTCTAAGCACGGGAAACACGCACCACTTTACAGGCATACTATAGACACCCCCCAGGTACGATATTTAAAGAAATATTTCACTTTTTTATTTTCACTTTAAGCATCATTAAAATCACTGCTCCCGAAAAAAATTTCAGTTTTTAAAACTTTTTTTGCATTGATACATGTCCCCTGGGGCAGGACCCGGGTCCCCAAACCCTTTTTAGGACAATACCATGCAAATTAGCCTTTAAAATTAGCACTTTTGATTTTGCACGTTCACGTCCCATAGACTTCAATGGGGTTCTAACGTTCGTGCAAATTTTCGGTCCGTTCTCATTTTCTGGTGCGAACCGAACCGGGGGGTGTTCGGCTCATACCTACTGGAGAATGACGGTTGGCTGGAGGTAAAGAAGAGTGTGGCGAAAATCGACTTCTTCTCTGGGTTGTGTAGCCCCTGGATTGGTGGACTTACATCAGTTTATCTTGTTGTTGTGCTGAGGGACATGAGTCTCGATGCCAGTCTGGTATCGCCACAAGGGGGATATCCAGGGTTTCACAAAAGGACTGTATGTCTTCGGGGTGTTGCAAGTGCGCGATTCGTCCGGGATTTCCCTCTGTGAGACAGGTGGGAAATTTCCACCTATAGGGCATATCCCTTTCTCTGAGAGTATCCAGGAGAGGATGTAGATCTTTATACTTTTGCAGGGTGATTTGTGAAAGACCATGATACGCTTTGATATTTGTGCCATGATATAAAATGCGCCCCCTGAGTCTGGCTTGTCTCAGTATCTCTTCTTTTAGTTTGAAGTTAACGAGGCAGCCTATTACATACCTTGGGGGATCAGTATCTCTGCTTCTGGGGCAAAGAGCTCAGTGGAGACATTCTAAATCAATTGGTGTGTCTAGGGGTCTGCCAAGTAAGTTGTTGAGATGGCTGAGGTGGCTAGGATCAACTGTTTCCGGAAGGCCTCTGATTCTAATATTGTGTCTTTGACCTCCTTTATCAAGATCTTCAACATTTCTGTGCAGATCTCTTAACTGTACAGTGTGAGCAGCCAGAGTGTGCTGGGCCTCAAGGATGGCGATGCCATGGCGTTCTGTAACTTCCTCTACTTCCTCTAAGTGAGACGCTACTGCTTGCATATCTAGTTTTAGATCAGATATTGCTGCAGATAGGGTATCCTTTATATCCGTGGCCACTGCTTTGAGATCGTCTAGGCTAAGAGATTTAGCTGCAGGAGCAGAGATGCCAGAGGGTTGTGTGTCAGGAGTTCTCGAGGACGGGTACTCACGGCTCTGCTGACTCCCGCAGCCTGTGTAGATGAGGCCGCCTCGTGGGACCAGGATCAAAAGATTTCAGGGATATTGCCGTTTAGCTGCGTGATCACAGTCGGGTTTCTCCACGGTGGCTGAGATCTTCACCCTCACTAGCAAGAAGATGGACTGAGGAGTATCGGAGGTGAGAAGTTAAGCTGCCATCTTCTTCAGCGTTCAGGCCACGTCCCCCGCATTACTTTATATTTTAATAGATTTATAAAAGGTTTTATGCTATGTGGAGCCTTTTGTTGTTTTGATACACTATTCATCCATCTGAACGAGTGACGAGGCCTGGGTACAGGAGAATGGTATTACCAGGAAAAAGGCTCAGGCTGGGTTATAAGCCATAGGCGCTGTTTGATCCCTTGTAACGGGGGATCAATTGGAGCTGGTAAGCAGCTAATCTTTCTGTTGGTGGTGGCACTGTTCACTTGAGGTGGTTGATGGTGGATCTAACATCAGGGATAATCAAGACTCACTATTTGAATCACTGGTGGACTTTTATATGAACTGTTTATGTTTTCATGTAATGAACTGATCAATCCTTTACTTGGTTATTCTATAATGTTTATATTATTGCTATACTGTAATTATGTCATAAAGAAGAATCTCTGCTTAATTTCTGTTTTTATTTGTTTTGAATTCTCATAGCACAGTTCTTCCTATTTTTTTTACATATTTAATTGTTTTTTAATTATTACAGCACATACATTCATTAATTGGCATTGCCTTAAGTTTAATGTTTTAGAAGAAGTGTAACTACAAGTCAAACAAACTGTCAACCTTTAAATCAATTTTTTTCTGCTTTGAGATACCATTAAAAAAAAAGGACTGGAAACCCTGAGATAAGTGCAGCATCAAGCTTAAAGACTGAGCCCAGGGTCACACTATAGCGATCTCAGACATTGCATGTGATTCGAACCCGCAATGCAGGTGCCGATCACATGCAATGTCTGTACAATGCAAGTTCGGCCATATGGTTGTATGTCTGAACTTGCATTTGATTCACAGAAAAAAAAGGTGTAGGGACTCCGGGACTCCCCCCCCCCCCCCCCGCACTCGAATCAGATTCCATGGGTGTTCCCACCCATGCGTTCCGATTCCTGTCCAAATCCACAGTTTGCACTGTGATCTTGAACTGATCTGGGGGTGTCATTAACATTGTATTGACACCCGCAGCTGTTCACAGAGGGCAGTGTGAACTGCCTGTGAGAGAGATGCAGGAACCGGCGCTGAAATGGTGCTGGTTCCCACATCACTACAGTGTGAACCTGAGCTGAAACTGCTGAATCTCACTACATAAAAAAAATAGAGTTATATGAGTGCAGTTAATTTTAAAGGAAATAACGTTAAACATCTATAAATTACCCAAACAGTTACCCATACAAGGAAAGTAAATACATACAAAATACACATACCTATACATACAACCAAACACTGCAAATAAGAAAAATGAACTCCAAACTGTATGAAAAGAATGCTATACACCAAATTATTAAAGAAAAAACATGAGCCTGTTTGATTTCCTATAATTTGATTTAGTTGTTCAAGTGCGTCTTCCTATTACCTATTTTGCCTAAATATGAAGTTGTACAGAGATTAGCCAATCAGATTGCATAGTGCATGACCATCTTAAGTGCAAAAATTTGTATTGCAGATGTGCCATGACCCACTTGTATTTTCTAAACTATATTTCTTGGGAATTACACAAGGCACATGAGAAACCACTTTTTTTCAAGAATGCTAGAGTGATCAGGAATCTTCAAACTATGGCTCTTCAGCTGTTATGGAACTACACATCCCATGAGGCATTGTAAAACTGACATTCACAGACATCACTAGACATGATGGAAATTGTAGTTCCTGAACAACTGGATTGCCGTAGTTTGAAGACCCCTGTGCTAGACCGTTATTATGCCTCCAGAATTGGGAGTGTGGCATCTACCCAACTTCTCTCTGCTGGTGGACACAAGAACCTACATCTATAGATATACAGTATCTATAGATACACACACTGAAGCAGGAAGCAATATACATTGGCCCGGAAGTGAATCTGTACGCAGAAAGAAGGTGTGTGTTTTGAGGTCAAATAATTTAGACATACACACATGACCCACACAAACACCACCCCATGTAAAAATAAATAAAAAATTATCTTAATTTGCAAATAAGGATCATCTCTTCCTCAGAGAACAGTGAGCGGGGCATGGTGGTGGGAAGAAATTCACAGCAGGATAAGCAGCTTCCTGGAGGGGCATGATGTAATTCCGCCGCTTCCGGAACCAAATATACGCCACGGGTACATATCTCCGCGCACACAGCAGTTGAGCATCTCACATACATAGCTGTCGTGCATCTAGCTGCAGGAACCCAATTTTTATAGAAATGAATAGTAAAGCAGATGCAGATTTGCAGGACTGGACTAGCAAATGTTTCTAGTGAAAGGCAACTGGTGTTTTCTATTAAACAAGGTCTAAATGGGCCATTGACATGCATCACAATTGAACTTAGGAATGTGTCTTTGCAAAGTTAAACGAAATTAAATCCTTTATTATTTTGCTTAGGGATAGAGTGCAGAGATATTTGAAGTCTTGTCATTTTTTGGGGATGACTGCTCCCCTGATAGGGTGAGAACACCTCCCAAATTTTGCCAGTTTCTCCTTCAGATTGATTCACTTCCTGTCACATAGCCAAACAGGAAGTGAGGGTAAAACCCTACCAATGATTTTCCTTGGGGACACACAGGTCAATCTAAATAGTTTCCCCATTAGGTAAATTGCACTCTAGCATTTTGCTGTGTATACCCCAAATTATTAGGTATATTGAACTTTGGTGTTTATTTACTAAAGGCAAATCCACTTTGCACTACAAGTGCACTTGAAAGTGCAGTTGCTGGAGATCTGAGGGGGACATGCAAGGAAAATAAAAAGACAGCATTTGGGGTGTACACAACAAAGTGCTAGATTGCAATTTGCCTAATGGGGACACTAGTTATATTGACCTTAGTGTCCCCAAGGAAAGACATTGTTAGTGTTCTACCCTCACTTCCTGTTTGGCTATGTGACAGGAAGTGAAGACAATGTTCAGAAAAGGGACACAAAGCCCAACCTAAAAAAGTCAAGCAGTGGTTCTAACACTCACCTGGTTTCCCTCAAATGCCCACAATTAGAATAGGAATGTCTTGAGCTAGATTTTAGCTCAGTGCTCTAAATCAGTGGTTCTCAACCCTGTCCTCAAGTACCCCCAACAGGCTATGTTTGACGGTTTTCCTTCATCTTGCACAGGTGCTTTAAATCAGACTCAATGGCTTGGTATTTTGGACAGCTATTTTAGCTAAGATAAAGCCCCAAAATATATCCTGTCGGGGGGTACTGGAGGACTGAGGCTGAGAACCACTGTGCTAAAATGGAAAATTGAATACTTACCTCTCTGTAATTTTCCTTTCCAGGTGCCTATCCGTGGCAGCATATGCACAATCCATGCATATGCTACCATGAAGGAATCAGGAAAGTAGCTTTTAGACAAATCACACCTTCTTTTGTTTTATCATTCCAATCAGCCTAGTTAAGCTGCAGCTGGGAAATCTGTTGCATGAAAATTGTTTGGGGGGGGGGGGGTGTAAAATGCATTACTTGGATCGAGCATGTATCTGCAAAACAAATTATTAACAAAACACATAAAACATACAAATTTGCTAAAAATTTTATTGGTCAACAAAAGAGGACTTGGAAATAAGCAAGGAAAGCAAAAAACATGTTATGTTAATTTGAGACACTAACAGAATATGGTTTTTAGGTCTGACCTTTTTGCAGAGGAAATTAACAGGAGTTAAAAGGACTGCACCCACAAACGGACAGTCTCTTAAGTATTTAAACATTTATTAGTCAAAACATCTTGAGGAAGATTTTGCAAAATAATGCAGCACAGACAATTAAATCTAAGTGAAACTAACAACCTACAAACAACACAGATTGACAACATCAAAAATAATTCAGTGAAAAATATCCCCCCCAATGGTGCTCTGAATGGGATGTGGTTTGGATTGATGAAGGCAGCTCACAGCCTTTTGAGAATGGAGTGGAGTGTGGAGTTCCCCTTTAAAAGCAAAAGTTAGCCCATGTAAATCCAAGGGATTAGAGGGGGGAGACAAGAGCATTGGAGAATGGAGTTTGGAGTTCCCCTTTAATAGCAAAAGCTAGCCCAAGGAAATCATATGCATTAAAGGGGGAAGGTTAAATGCCCTTTTAGGAGGAGCTAGAGGAGTGAGAGTCTTTTTACATAATTTTAACAAGGTGCATGTCACATGTTAGCAATGTAACATGCTAACATGACCTGTGGGCAAATCTCCTTAAAAAAATACATAAATGTGAACCAGCATAAATAAAAATTGTCAAGTTTAGAGGTGCACCCGTTCAACCCATGCAATTGCATGTACATTGCTTAACATTTACTAAGATTTTGGCTGAGCAATGAACAAACTCATGTGAACAAGAGCAAGAGCCACTTGCTCATGCGTACTGCTTACATCAATCTCACACAGTTCTAAACATACTTGCAGGCGCAGCAGGCTTTCTCTGAAAAGAAACTTTCTCATTCTATTTTGGGTAGGGATGGGCCGAATGGAGCCCTGTTCGGTTTGCAATCCATGCATATGCTACCATGAAGGAATCAGGAAAGTAGCTTTTAGACAAATCACACCTTCTTTTGTTTTATCATTCCAATCAGCCTAGTTAAGCTGCAGCTGGGAAATCTGTTGCATGAAAATTGTTTGGGGGGGGGGGGGTGTAAAATGCATTACTTGGATCGAGCATGTATCTGCAAAACAAATTATTAACAAAACACATAAAACATACAAATTTGCTAAAAATTTTATTGGTCAACAAAAGAGGACTTGGAAATAAGCAAGGAAAGCAAAAAACACGTTATGTTAATTTGAGACACTAACAGAATATGGTTTTTAGGTCTGACCTTTTTGCAGAGGAAATTAACAGGAGTTAAAAGGACTGCACCCACAAACGGACAGTCTCTTAAGTATTTAAACATTTATTAGTCAAAACATCTTGAGGAAGATTTTGCAAAATAATGCAGCACAGACAATTAAATCTAAGTGAAACTAACAACCTACAAACAACACAGATTGACAACATCAAAAATAATTCAGTGAAAAATATCCCCCCCAATGGTGCTCTGAATGGGATGTGGTTTGGATTGGTGAAGGCAGCTCACAGCCTTTTGAGAATGGAGTGGAGTGTGGAGTTCCCCTTTAAAAGCAAAAGTTAGCCCATGTAAATCCAAGGGATTAGAGGGGGGAGACAAGAGCATTGGAGAATGGAGTTTGGAGTTCCCCTTTAATAGCAAAAGCTAGCCCAAGGAAATCATATGCATTAGAGGGGGAAGGTTAAATGCCCTTTTAGGAGGAGCTAGAGGAGTGAGAGTCTTTTTACATAATTTTAACAAGGTGCATGTCACATGTTAGCAATGTAACATGCTAACATGACCTGTGGGCAAATCTCCTTAAAAAAATACATAAATGTGAACCAGCATAAATAAAAATTGTCAAGTTTAGAGGTGCACCCGTTCAACCCATGCAATTGCATGTACATTGCTTAACATTTACTAAGATTTTGGCTGAGCAATGAACAAACTCATGTGAACAAGAGCAAGAGCCACTTGCTCATGCGTACTGCTTACATCAATCTCACACAGTTCTAAACATACTTGCAGGCGCAGCAGGCTTTCTCTGAAAAGAAACTTTCTCATTCTATTTTGGGTAGGGATGGGCCGAATGGAGCCCTGTTCGGTTTGCACCAGAACTTTCGAACACTGCGAAAGTTCGGACTCGAATAACGAACCCCATTAAAGTTAATGGGACTCGAATGTCAAAAATCATAAGTGCCCATTTTGAAGGCCTATATGCGAGTAATTGGGCATACAGTGTTTATAGGGGTCTGGGACCTGCCCTGGGGGACATGTATAAAAAAAAAGTTTGTGAAAAACGTTATTTTTAAATGAGCAGTGATTTTAATTTTTAAAGGGAAAGCATAAAAATGAAAAATTCCTTCCAATATATTGCCTGGGGGGTCCCCTTAGTCTACCTGTAAAGTGGCAGATCTGTACCATGTCTAGAATTTGCTGCAGCAATAATTGCATTTATAAAGCCAAAAAAAAATACATTTTCCCTGCAAGCTGCTTTTATTTTGCTCAGCAACAGCTGGGGAGCCAGTGTGTATGATGAGGCCACAATGTAGTGCACTGGGAACAAGATTAGAGATTTTTTGGCTACATTCTGGTGTCACTTTGACTTTGGATAGAAGTAACGGGTGCGTAAAATTGGTCTTTGGGTGTCAGTGGTGCCTTCCCACTGTAACCCTATAGAGGTACTCTTGATGAAAGCAAGAATTGGCCTTGCTGTAAAAAATTGCAATGATATGCACCTGTCAAACAGGTGAAGAAAAATTGGTCTTTGGGTGTCTGTGGAGTCTTCCCACCGTAACCCTATAGAGGTACTCTTGATGAAAGCAAGAATTGGCCTTGCTTTAAAAAATTGCAATGATATGCATCTGTGAAACAGATACTGAAATATTGATCTTTGGGTGTTAATTGTGCCCATGAAACCTATACCAAAAGCATTCTTCCAGATGAAATGATTGAACACCCTCAAAGTTTGGCGGCCTCAAAGTCCTGCAGAGATTGCACATCCCAAAAAGACTTAATCAGTGACATCGGCATCAGGGGCTTCATAGCTTTTAATGTGGGACTGATTAATCTTTATAAAAGTCAAGTGGTCCACGGAGTCTGTGGACAAATGCGTTCTATGATCAGTAATGATACCTCCTGCAGCACTGAATGCCCGTTCTGAAAGCATGCTGGATGCAGGGCATCCCAACAACTCAATAGCATACTGGGCAAGTTCTGGTCAGTGGTCTATTCTCATAACCCAGTAAGTCAGTGGATCGTCAGCTGGAAATCTCTCCATCTCTGTTTTGGCCCCGAGATAATCATCCACCATCAGGCCTGTACTGGCCATCGGGACTACAGGGAGTTTCCCGGTGGGCCGATGGCTCAGTGGGCTGGTTTCAGTGACAGCCTGTCAAAGTAATGGCTTTCTTGGTTCGCCCTTAACTTCACACAGTGATGTGAGAAAGATGAGAAAAATACAGAGGAGAATACGTGAAATAGTAAAAGAGGTTAGTGAGGACTCCTTATGTTATGCTACTTATGTTTTTTTGCACAATTGAGTGTAGTTTATATACTGTTTTTGTGCTTGTTTGCACAAATAAAGTGGGCCGATCTGGATGAAGTCCAGGGCCAATTTTTTATCCCAGTCCAGCCCTGTCCACCATGTGATGCAGACGCTACCGATGGGATGTGGAAGCTGACAGCCCTTGGCGGCGAAGACTAAAAAAATTCAGAGAATGCCTCACTTAGGCGGACGCCTTCTCCAACGCTCCTCTCTTGACCAACAGAAGACTCAAAATTAAGTTTTCCACGACACTGTATCCTACTGGAGTCAGGAAAAACGTTCAATAAAATCCTCTTTAAAGCGTCCTCAAGAGATTTTATCTTCTGAACTCTCTGTGGGGATGGGATGAGTTCTAAAACCTTCCCCTTATAAAGGTGGTCAAGGAGGGTTGTCAACCAGTAACCATCCTTCTCCTTTATGCCACATATTCTTGGGTCTTTTCGCAGGCTTTGAAGCATGAGGTTGCCCATGCGCCTCAAATTTACTGAGGCTTGAGAAGCAGACTCCTCTGAGTCACTCAGGATGACAGCATCTGGAACTTCCTCTTCCCAGCCATGTACTACTCCCAGGGGTCCTGGGGTTGAAAAGCCATCGCTTACAGATTGACACATGTCTTCCTCTTCTTTGAAGCCTATGAAAGTTCTAGAATCCTCCTCCTCATCCTTCTCGCCTCTCTCCTCCTGTGTGTTCTGTGACATAGGAATGATGATGTCTGGATAAAGTGGGCCTTGAGAGGAAAGGAAGTCATTTTCTTCCTCCTGTTGCTCTGCATCCAGTGCCCTGTCCATAATGCCATGAAGAATTTGCTCCAGCAGGAATACAACAGGGATTGTGTCACTGATGCATGCACTGTCACTGTTCACCATCCTTGTGGCCTGCTCAAATGGTGACAATACAGTGCATGCACCCTTAATGATCAGGCATTGACATGGGGAAAAAAGCCGAGGCGGCCTGAGCCTGTCATCGTGCCGTGCTGACATGGCACATGTGTCAACTTTCCCTGTCTAAGGGCGGACAGGAGGTTTTAGCCATTATCGGACACCATGCCTGGTTCCAGCTGGTGTGGTGTGAACCACCTCTGGGCATGTCCTTGCAGAGCTGCAAGAATCTCTGCTCCTGTGTATTTCCTGTCCCCTAAACACACCAGCTTAAGCACTGCATGGTACCTTTTAGCCTGACTCTGGGAATAGCCCTTTGAACGTTTAGGGGTACCTGATGTTTATAGGACAATTCTGCAGAGGAGGGAATGGAGGTGGCAGAGGAGGGCGTAGAGCTCACAGGTCTGGCATCATCACCACTAGCTGTATGGAGGCGTGGGGGCACAACAAACTGCAGTACAGAGCCCTGTCCTGCATCCTTTTGAGTTGCAAGCAGCGTTACCCACTGTGCTGTGAACTAAATATATTGTCCCTGCCCATGCTTGCTGGACCACATGTCAGCAGTAAGGTGGATTTTACAGCTGACTGCCTTGCCAATGATGCCAGAACATTCCCTTCCACGTGATGGTAGAGAAATGGAATGTCCTTACGTGAAAAGTAGTAGTGACTGGGAACCTGCCATTGTGGTATAGCACTTTGTGCAAATTCATGGAAGGGGGGAAGAATCCACCATCTTGAAAGGCAAAAGTTGGAGAGCCAACAGCTTTGACAAGCTTGCATTCAGATGCTAGACATATGGCTGGCAGGGACTGTGTTTTTTTTTCCCGCTGCAGAAGATGGGGTAGAGAAATGTACTGGCTACAGTCTACAGCTGGTGGTTTGCTGCTGGCAGATGTGCTGTTAGAACCTGGGACACCCTGTGCTATACCATCATCCCTCTCAGTGGAGGCTGCTGAGAGGTAATAACTTGGTATCACAGGGGCAGACTGAAGTGGAAAAGGAGGAGGAGGAGGGACAGATTTGTGCCCCTTTTTGTGTGGCTTTTAGGTGCTTTTGCCAATGGGCTGAGTGGTTGGACATTAAATGCCTTGTTAAGCATGTGGTACCCAAATGGTTGGTGTTTTTGCCACGTTTGATGTGCCTGAGACACAGTTTGCAGATATCAACAATGCGATCAGCTGCAGATGTGCAGAAAAAAGGCCCAGATAGCTGAGCTTTGGGGAGTGGGCTGGGAGATAACAGGTGCAAAATGTGATGGAATAGGGTTGCTAGATGGCGTCAAACTGTCAGTAACACACACAAAACTATATGGCGTTAAACTGGCAGTAATGCACACAGAAGTAAATGGTGTTAAACTGATAGTAACACACAAAACAATATGGCGTTAAACTGGCAGTAACGCGCACAAAACTATATGGCATTAAACTGGCAGTAACGCACACAGAACTATATGGCGTTAAACTGCATTAATGCACGCAAAACTATATGTCGTTAAACTGGCAGTAATGCACACAATACAATATGGTGTTAAACTGGCAGTAATGCACACAGAAGTAAATGGCGTTAAACTGGCAGTAATGCACACAAAATGCTATGGCGTTAAACTGGCAGTAACGCATACAGTAGTAAATGATGTTAAACTGGCAGTAACGCTATCAAATAGACGATGTTCAACCGTCACTACACTGATGATATCTGAACTGTCCCTACTCTAGCTATACACTAATGTAAAGATTAATGACATGGTTTCACTACACTACACTGAAACTATATGAGCTGTCCCTACTCTACACTAATATATGTATGAATGACACGGTCTTACGACACTACAGTGAAACTATCTGAGCTGTCCCTACTCTAGCTGCACACTATGCAAAGCTGAATGAGGGTCCGCCTCACTACACTCACACTATCCCTAGACTGACACTAAACTAATATTCTACACTGACAATTGAGGCAAAATAGCACAGTATAGCACACTAACTAGCTAAAAGCACTGAACAGAGATCTGTTCTATATCTCTCCAAGCCAAAATTACACTGAAAATGGCTGCCATTGAAAGATTACTTTTATACTGTGGGGTGGGAATGAGCCATGATTGGATAAAGTCTTGATGGCAGTGTCCAATCATGACTCTGACAGTGCTCTGTGCTCTGATTGGCTGAAGCTTTCACTGCTTCAGCCAATCGGGGCTTGCAATGCATTGTTCTGTGCCACAATGCATTGTGGTCAGTTCAGGGGTCGTTCACCCATTCGTTCGGCTATTTGCCGAAAGACCGAACAACGAAATTTCATCCCGAACTTATGCTCGGGCCGAACCGTTCGCCCATCCCTAATTTTGGGCATATTTGTTACTTGGGCAGTTGTTACTAAACTTCCTCACATCACCCCATAATATTGGCACCTCCATCTTCTGTCAATATTGAATTGGAGATGCTGTGAGCCATGTCCATAGATGTGCACAATTTGCATCCTCCCGTGCGCTGAGATCGCTATAGTAAATGGAGGATTCAAACTCTGTTACCGGCGCACTGTGTCGTAAATATGGAAATGTGCATTGCACCTCACTGTGCGCCTCTACTGATGGTGCACGGCTTTAGTAAATCACCCCCAGAATCTGGTGCAGCTGTGCATAGTATCCAATCAGCTTCTAATCTCAGCTTGTTCAATTAAGCTTTGACAATAAGGCGTTCACACTGGTACGACAAACACTCCGACATTGGGAGCACATGTTGCATGACGTATATAAATCAATGGTTCCCCATGAGAGATGTCTTAACTGGTCTGACTTTAGAAAAGGTTCCTGCACTACTCTGGTCTGACTTTGATCCTACTTCAGCCCATTGAATATCATTGAAGTTGGATCAAAGTCAGATCATTATCTTAACATTGGCATTCAAATTGTACATTCAACTTGTGCTCTGAGGATCTTGAAATGGAACCCAACGCCAAAATTTAAAAAAAAGCATACAGGAGTTCCCCCTGCAAGACCATACGGGATCAAAGTAGGATCCTGTTAATTGAAGTCGGATGCAAGTCGCAGGGTAAAGTCGGACCCACAATCGTACAACTGCCTACTTTGCCTATTTTGCCTACTTTGCCCGGCTACATCTGTCCTACATCAGTCCTATTTCCATCTGACTTCCTTCCAAACTTGAACAGGATAAGATTTTGCTTCATTTTTTAGATTGTCTAAATAGTAGTCTGACTTGTCCTTTGACAAATCAAAACAATCCCAGTGTGAGATAAATTCCTTTTACTGCTGCTGTAATCACCATGTCAGATGTCACAAGTAGAATGGTTAGGACAAGGATCCGGCTTTGATCCGACTTCAATGATATTCAATGGGCTGAAGTAGGACCAAATTCAGACCAAAGTAATGCAGGAACCTTTTTCAGCGTCGGACCAGTTAAGACAGCTCTCATAGGGAACCATTGATTTACACACGCCATGCGACATGTGCTCCCAAAGTCAGAGCATACAGTGCCTTACCCTTTGAAATTTTCCACATTTTGTCATCTTACAACCAAAAAGGAAATGTACTTTATTGGGATTTTAAGTGATAGACCAACACAAAGTGGCACATAATTGTGAAGTGGAAGGAAAATGATAAATGGTTTTCAACATTTTTTACAAATAAATATGTGACAAGTGTGGTGTGCATTTGTATTCAGCCCCCTTTACTCTAATATCCCTAACTAAAATCTAGTGGAACCAATTGCCTTCAGAAGTCACAGCTGTTCCATGAAGCTATCAGAGGTTTGTTAGAGAACCCTAGTGAACAAACAGCATCATGAAGGCCAAGGAACACACCAGACAGGTCAGGGATAAAGTTGTGGAGAAATTTAAAGCAGGGTTAGGTTATAAAAAAATATCCCAAGCTTTGAACATCTCACGGGGCACTGTTCAATCCATCATCCAAAAATGGAAAGAGTATGGCACAACTTCAAACCTACCAAGACATGGCCATCCACCTAAACTGACAGGCTGGGCAAGAAGAGCATTAATCAGAGAAGCATCCAAGAGTCCCATGGTAACACTGGAGGAGCTGCAGAGATCCACAGCTCAGGTGGGAGAATCTGTCCACAGGACAACTATTAGTTGTGCACTCCACACATCTGAAATCTGGAAGAGTGGCAAAAGGAAAGCCATTGTTGAAAGAAAGCCATAAAAAGTCCAGTTTGAGTTTGCAAGAAGACATGTGGGGGACACAGCAAACATGTGGAAGAAGGTGCTCTGGTCAGATGAGACTAAAATGTAACTTTTTGGCCTAAAAGCAAAATGATATGTGTGGCAAAAAACTAAGACTGCACATCACCCTGAACACACCATCCCCACCGTGAAACATGGTGTTGGCAGCAGCATCATCTTGTGAGGATGCTTTTCTTCAGCAGGGACAGGGAAGCTGGTCAGAGTTGATGGGAAGATGGATAGAGCCAAATACACCGGACTGAATTGTCCGGAAACGATCGAGAAGCGGCCGCCACCCATAAAAGTGATCCTGTTGCGAATCTGCCTCTGGGACCACTTCACTCCCCTTGGCATTTTCCGTGTTTTGTTACCTCACAACCTGGAATTAACATTAATTGCTTGAGAATTTACATCATTTAGTTTACAGAACTTGCCCACAACTTTGAAGATGTTTTTATTTATTATTCTGAAGCAAACAACAAATAGGACAAAATAACAGAAAAAGTCAATGTGCATAACTATTCATCCCCCTAAAGTGAATACTTTGTAGAGCCACCATTTGGGGGTATCACAGCTCCAAGTCGCTTTGGATAAGTCTCTATGAGCTTACCAAAGCTTACCACTGGGGTTTTTGCCCATTCCTCCTTGCAAAACTGCTCCAGCTCCTTCAAGTTGGATGGTTTGCACTTGTGAACAGCAATCTTTAAGTCTGATCACAGATTTTCTATTGGATTGAGGTCTGGGCTTTGACTAGGCCATTCTAACACATTTATATGTTTCCCCTTAAACCACTGAAGTGTTGCTTTAACAGTGTGTATGGGGTCATTGTCCTGCTGGAAGGTGAACCTCCGTCCTAGCCTCAAATCACACGCAGAGTGGTACAGGTTTTGCTCAAGAATATCCCTGTATTTAGCACCATCTTTCCCCCAACTCTGACCAGTTTCCCAGTCCCGACTGCTGAAAAACATCCCCACAGCATGATGCTGCAACCACCATGTTTCACTGTGGAGATGGTGTTCTTTGGGTGATGTGATGTGTTGGGTATGCACCAGACATAGCCTTTAATTACCAAAAAGTAAAATTTAAGTCTCATCAGACCAGAGCACCTTCTTCCATACATTTTTGGAGTCTCCCACGTGCCTTTTCGCAAACTCAAAACTTACCATTTTATTTTTTGCTGAAAGTAATGGCTTTCTTCTGGCCATTCTGCCATAAAGCCCAACTCTAAGGAGCGTACGGCCTATTGTCGTCCTATGTACAGATACTCCAGTCTCTGCTGTGGAACTCTGCAGCTCCTCCAGGGTTACCTTAGGTCTCTGTGCTGCCTCTCTGATTAATGCCCTCCGTGAGTTTTGGTGTGCGGCCGTCTCTTAGCAGGTTTGCTGTTGTGCCATGTTCTTTCCATTTGGTTATGGTAGATTTGATGGTGCTCCTAGGGATCATCAAAGATTTGGATATTTTTTTTATAACCTGACCCTGACTTGTACTTCTCAACAACATTGTCCTTTACTTGTTTGAAGAGTTCCTTGGTCTTCATGGCAGTGTTTGGTTAGTGGTGCCTCTTGCTTAGGTGTTGCAGCCTCTGGGGCCTTTCAAAAAGGTATGTATATGTAATCACAGATCATGTGACACTAAAGGGCCATACACACGATCAGACTTTTTGACAACAAACATGCAAATTAGCTGTTTTGGAGCAACATCCGACCGTGTGTACGCTCAATCGGACAAACTTTTTCAGTTTCCATCGGACTTTTGTTGGCTGTGCGAACGGACAAACTTTCCGGCAACAAAAGTCCGATGGAGCAAAGTCCGATCGTGTGTACACAAAGCCATCGGACTTTTGTACAAACTATAGTACGCAGCCGCAAGAATGTTTCCAGCGTGATCGAAACGCGCTGGTTCTTGGCAGCAGGGTACTCTACATCTCGCGCTGGCTGCAATAGGAAAAACACATTTTCCTACTGCGGCGGACGCGAGAGGGAATTCCCCCCTGGGGAATACCAAGCCCTTCGGTCTGGTATGGATTTTAAGGGGAATCCCCTACGCCGAAAAAACGGCGTGGGGGTCCCCCCAAAATCCATGCCAGACCCTTATCGGAGCACTCAGCCTGGCCTGTCAGGAAAGGGAGTGGGGATGAGCGAGCGCCCCCCCCCTCCTGAGCCGTACCAGGCCGTATGCCCTCAACATAGGGGGTGGGTGCTTTGGGGAGGGGGCGCCCTGTGGGCCCCCCACCCCAAAGCACCTTGTCCCCATGTTGATGAGGACAAGGGCCTCTTCCCAACAACCCTGGCCTTTGGTTGTCGGGATCTGCGGGCGGGGGGCTTATCGGAATCCGGGAGCCCCCTTTAACAAGGGGGCCCCCAGATCCCGGACCCCCACCCTATGTGAATGAGTATGGGGTACGTCGTACCCCTACCCATTCACCTAGGGAAAAAATTGTCAATAAAAAAACACAGTACACAGGTTTTTAAAGTAATTAATTAGGCAGCTCCGGGGTCTTCTTCCGACTTAGGGGGTCCTCTCCCGACTTCGGGGGTCCTCTTCCGACTTCGGGGGTCTCTCTGGCATCTTCTCCTGGTGTCCACATCTTCTGCTGGATCCACCGCTATCTTTTGCCGCTCTTTTGCCAGCAGTGGTCCGGACTTCTGGATCGTCTTCTTCCCTCTTCTCTTCCAGAGATGTTGACACAACACTCTCCCCAGCTGGAATGGTCTCTGTGCTCTCCGCAACAGACTTATATAGGTGGTGACCCAGCCCCCCTATGACCTCACAGTCCCGGGGCATGCTGGGACTGTGAGGTCATAAGGGGGCGGGGTCATGTCATCCTATGACCACGCCCCTTATGACCTCACAGTCCCGGCATGCCCCGGGACTGTGATGTCATAGGGGGGCGGGGTCACGTCTATATAAGTCTGTTGCGGAGCGCACAGAGACCATTCCAGCTGGAGAGAGCGTCGTGTCCACATCTCTGGAAGAGAAGAGGGAAGAAGACGATCCGGAAGTCCGGACCACCGCTGGCAAAAGAGCGGCAGAAGATAGCGGTGGAGCCGGCAGAAGATGCGGACACCGGGAGAAGACGCCGGAGAGACCCCGAAGTCGGAAGAGGACCCCCAAAGTCGGGAGAAGACCCCCGAAGTCGGAAGAGGACCCCCGAAGTCGGAAGAAGACCCCGGAGCTGCCTAATAAATTACTTTAAAAACCTGTGTACTGTGTTTTTTTATTGACACTTTTTTTCCCTAGGTGAATGGGTAGGGGTACGATGTACACCATACTCATTCACATAGGGTGGGGGCCGGGATCTGGGGGCCCCCTTATTAAAGGGGGCTCCTGGATTGCGATAAGCCCCCCCGCCCGCAGACCCCGACAACCAACGGCCAGGGTTGTCGGGAAGAGGCCCTTGTCCTCATCAACATGGGGACAAGGTGCTTTGGGGTGGGGGGCCCGCAGGGTGCCCTCCTCCCCCAAAGCACTCACCCCCCATGTTGAGGGTATGCAGCCTGGTACGGCTCAGGAGGGGGGGCGCTCGATCATTCCCACTCCCTTTCCTGCGTGCTTTGATAAGGGTCTGGTATGGATTGTGGGGGACCCCCATGCCGTTTTTTCGGCGTAGGGGGGTTCCCCTTAAAATCCATACCAGACCGAAGGGCTTGGTATGCCCCTGGAGGGGAACCCATGGCGGTTTCTTATTTAAAATTTGATGTGGAGTTGGGGGGGCGTGGCCTGACACAGCATGGAGTAGGACGTGTATTCCCTGAGCTCCGTCCATTACTCCTGCTGTAATTAATCCTTGTCTTTATATACTGCCCTAAATGCTGGATCAACTCCCCTGTGACATCTACTATACCTAGCACCAACTTCTGGAGCGATCGGATAAACGGCGGCCCGAGCGGAGCGGCGATCCTCCATACGGCGGCCGGATTCAGGCAAGTCCGTGGCTTCGGCCTAGTCCTGGAAGTCCGCGGCCATCTTGGTACTCCTCTGCCTCAGGCCTGCTCTAGAGTGACTGTGCCCTGCTGCTGCTCAGGCATTGGGAAACCCCCTGGGAGCTTTGGATCACTCTCATCCCCATCTACATAGTCTTTCTTGATCCCCAGTGCCCCGGAGGGAGCAACGGCCGCATTTAGGCTGGGCTGTGGCTTAGGCCTGCATGTGGAGGCCGGCGGCCATCTTGGCACACCAGCAGATCCGACCTGTGCTACATTTCCATCTTGCTGCAATTTTTTTTTTTTTGATCTCCTGTGCATAACTTCTGTTGGGGTCCTTTCACACTCCCCACTGCAGCCTCAGATCACCAGCACCCCAAACAGAGCAGCAAGCTATCAAGCATTTGCTACATAAGAACAGTCCTCACCCCCGGCCATATTGGTGACCTTGAGGCCCTAGTCTGCACTCTCTCCTGTCCCACAGTCTTCTAACTCCGCCAACATAAGTTTAGGGACCTGCTGGGTGATACCCCGGGTCCTTACAGCATGTCACCAACCAAGTCACAGAAGGCAGCGGCGGCAAAACTGGATCAGTACCGCCGACATGACAAAGAGGACATGGAGGAAGATGGAGCCTCTGAGAAAGCTGGGGGGGGAGAACGAACAGCGAGTGATACAGATAAACTTCTTGAAGCAATCACCTTTTGCAGAACGTCCCTCACAGCACAAATTGAGGAAGTCAAGATGGACATTTCCCTTATTAGGCAAGACTTTCAAAAGCTCAGGGACAGAGTGAAGGAAGCTGAGACCAGGCTGAGCACAGTGGAGGATGCCATTTCGCCCCTACAAACATCCTCAGATCGCGTACAGCGACAACATCAACTTCTTACTAAACAGGATGATATGGAGAATAGGCTGAGAAGATGTAATATACGCCTGATCGGCCTACCAGAGGGGACTGAGGGCAAGGACACTACCACGTTCTTGGAACATCTTTTGATCAACACATACAGAAGAGAAGCCTTTTCCCCTATGTTTAGGTGGAGCAGCACATCGCATGCCAGCAAGACCCCCCCACAGGGAGCTCCTCCTCGCACGTTTATAGCTAAACTCCTCAATTATAAAGATCGAGATACAGCTCTGAGGATGGCGAGGGAGAAAGGCAACATCCCAGTGGGGAATGTTAAAGTAGCTATTTTCCCAGACTTTTCGGCGGAGGTACAGCGCCGTCGACAGAGCTTTACAGAGGCCAAGCGTAGGCTAAGGAACTTACAATATAAATATTCCATACTCTTTCCTGCCCGCCTCAGAATACAACATGACGGTCGTGCAGTCTTCTTTGAAGATCCTGAGGAAGTGATCTCCTGGTTGGAACGCCGTGCTTTTCCCGAAAGAGCAGACTGATCAAGCTCCAGATAAGTACATATAAAGGTCTACTCAGAATGTCCACAATCATCTACAGCGCAATTTTTCTCCAGAGTCGCACAACTATACCGTTCCCTGAAGTTACATGGAACTCACCCTCCCCCTTTTTTTTATCTCTTCCTTTTTTCTTCCTATTTTCTTCTATTTTTCCTTATATATTTTTGAAAACTGTGCACTCTATGATGTGAACTGTTTATTACTATACACAACAACTGTGCAACTATGACATGGAACCGTACATGAACCAGCGCAAATACAAAGTAAAAATTCTTGTCATTCACAGTATAAAAGTCCACTTACTTTCCGGGGCTCCGGAGGGGCAGAAGTCCTACCGACAACATGCATCGTGCAGCGAGACTTTACCCCACACAACACTGGGAAGCAGTACCATGAGTACTGGAATTTTCTATGGCACTTGTTTGTTGCAGTTAATTGGAAGCAAGGAGATCGGGAGACCATGCCATACCTTGTACAATTGATATGGCTGATACCTTTAGTTCTACTCAATCCCCGGGATCTTCTCAGGATGTTTTGCATTTTGCCTACAACCAGGAAGATGGAGTGTTTCCCAGTTAAACACAAGTTAAGGGAATATGCCCGCACCAGTTTGGGACAGTGCAGGGCAGGGAGGGGGGTGGGAGTTCATTTGTTTGTAATTTGGTTAAACTTGATTAGGCATATTAATCATAGAAAACAGGTAACATCCAGAATGCTATGTCCATGTGAATGTTCATATATGTTGTGTGACACAGGATTGATACAGTTATATTTTTGCACCAGGAAAATGTGTACCTTACACATAGAGAGAAAACTGCTTAAAATAATTGTCTTAATAGATATTAAAAAGTTTTGTTTATGGCATCTCTGAAGTTTCTCACGTGGAATGTGAGGGGCATGCGCGAGAAAATTAAGCGTGCAGCAGTCTTCACATTCGTGCTTATATAATAGCACTAGTTGAGACACATGTTGAGGGGAGCATCCAGATGGCACTTCGCCGGCCATGGGTTGGGTGGGCGTATCATTCTACCCACACATCCCATTCCAGGGGAGTCTCAGTATTAATAGCTAAATCGGTACATTTTGAGTTGTGTGAGTTATCCACTGACCCACTGGGCCGTTATGTCTTAATTCTTGCTAAAGTATATGGAGAACCCCTACTTATAATGGCTTTTTATGTACCACCCCCATTTAACATCTCCATAATTAAAGAGGGACTATCGTTCATGGCACGTCATTCGGCCATTTCTGCAGTTTGGCTAGGCGACTTCAATACCACCCTAAATCCGACTTTAGACAAGATACAACCTACTCCGCCTACCCTTAATACTCCCAATGAGACTAGGTTCTCTAAACTCATTTCTACCTTCCACTTAATAGACACGTTGCGCCACAAGTTCCCACAAGCCAAATCATACTCATGTTTCTCGTCTTCTCATGGATCCATGTCCCGTATATTTATTTATTTATTTATTTATTTATTTATTTATTTATTTCAGGTACTTATATAGCGCTGTCAATTTACGCAGCGCTTTACATATACATTGTACATTCACATCAGTCCCTACCCTCAAGGAGCTTACAATCTAAGGTCCCTAACTCACATTCATACATACTAGGGACAATTTCGACAGGATCCAATTAACCTACCAGCATGTCTTTGGAGTGTGGGAGGAAACCGGAGTACCCGGAGGAAACCCACGCAGGCACAGGGAGAACATGCAAACTCCAAGCAGGTAGTGTCGTGGTTGGGATAGACTTTATACTCATATCCCACAGATTGACACCAAGACTATTAGAGTCTGCATTTTGCCCCAGAATACTCTCGGATCATAGCCCCTACTGAATAACACTAAATATCCCTATAGCAAAACCACCAAGGTCATGGCATCTGAACCCATTTTGGCTCTCTCTTCTACCTGAGGATGATGAGCTTATGGATAAATGGAGAACATACTTTGTGGAGAACGACAAGTCAGCATCGCCCTCCGCAGTATGGGACTCCTTTAAGCTATTCGCTCGTTCCACATTAATTACCGCTATAAATAAAATTAAGACAAATTCCTCCAGTGCCCTTGGTAAGGCGCTGGAGGATTTATCCTCTGCTGAAGGAGACTTTGCCACCACCCCGACCTCTGCAAATGCAGACCTCCTTAAACTACAAACTAGAGTATTTACCCAGCTACAATACCAGAAAGCTAGACAAAAACTATTTTTCTCCAGACAAAAAATGTTTGAGCATGAGGAAAAAGCAGGCAAGTTACTGGCATACTTGGTACACAGCGAAGATAGGCCCCCAGTGGTTATTACACTACATGGCCCCAAAGGACAACAAATAACAGACCAACCCAGTGTAACTTCTATGTTCAGGGATTTCTTTGCTGATTTATACAAAACGACAGCTCCCACTGAGACACAATCCATGTCTATCTTTCTGGAGAAGGTGATTTTCCCACAACTGACAGAAGAACAGGTAGACCTACTAGAGGCACTCCTCACTACAGACGAAATTACAACAGCCATAGCCAGTTTCGCTAGATCTAAATCCCCAGGATCAGACGGATTACCAATTGAGTTTTATTCCCAATTTAGCAAACTCCTAACTCCTAAACTACTAAAGTTATATAATCATCTTTTTGAAACCGGGACTTTACCCCCATCTATGACGGAGGCAACAATAGTCCTTATCCCCAAACCAGGAAAGGATCCGGGATACCCAGAATCCTATTGTCCAATATCCCTTTTACAGGTCGATATTAAAATATTAGCCAAAGTATTATCCATTAGGCTTAATCAAGTCATTTTATCATTAATACATGCAGACCAGGCAGGTTTCATGCCTGGCCGCAACACCTCGTTTAACCTCAGGAAACTATATATTAACATACAGGCTACACATGAGGAGGTTGGCTCATGAGTAGTGGTGACTCTAGACACAGCAAAAGCCTTCGACTCGGTGGAGTGAAGGTATCTCTGGAGATGCTTGGAGGATTATGGCTTTGGCCTGAAATGTATTAAGTGGGTTCAATTACTATACCAGGCACCTAGGGCCAGAGTGGTAGCTAATGGGTGGTCGTCTCAGATGCTTGACCTCAGCAGAGGCACGAGACAGGGCTGCCCCTTATCCCCATTATTGTATGCCCTTGCAGCAGAACACCTCGCGATATCCATCCGCGCGAACCCGGAGATCAGAGTACTAAAACTGGGCTGTTTAATTGAAAAAATTAGTATGTATGCAGATGACACGCTACTATATTTAGCGGATTCTGGCCCATCATTGTGTTCTGCACTCCGCACGATTGAACAATTCGGAACATTTTCAGGCCTGAAAATCAATTGGGACAAGTCCCAGATTTTACCAATTGATAGCTTCCCACCCCCAGAGTCCCAAGCCAGGCTTCCGCTACAGAGAGTTGATGTTATTAAATATTTAGGGATCCATATACCTAGGTCCCCTGCAGACTATGTATCCCTCAATATAGATCCTCTCATTTCCACGGTTAAAAATAAAGTACGGGCTTGGTCCAAATTACCATTGGGAATCTAGGGTCGCATAGACTTAATCAAAATGATTTTACTCCATAAAATACTGTATGTCCTCTGGCATACTCCAGTTTATTTACCCCTGAAACATTTCAAATCCCTAGAGTCCCTTTGTGTGGGGTACTAACAGACATAAATTAGCATTGCAAACTCTCAAGAATCCGACTGACCTAGGAGACACAGCTCTCCCTGACTTTAACCTATACTACATTGCATCGCAATTGTCACAGCTTTTCCACTTAGATAAAACGGATAGCGAGAGATTTCTTATGCTCCTATGTCCAAAGTGGGCACAACATACCAAGGACTCAATATATGCAATAACATCGGGTTCGGGGGGGATGGAGCTAGGAGAAAATAGACATACCATGATGTACCACTGAAAATGAAATAAAAAGTAGCGCATAAATAGTGCCAAAAGTCTTCAATCAAAAAAACAACTGAAAAAAACAAATGTCCACAAATAATAAACATAACAGTGAAAAAACTTGTAAGTCTCTCAATATAGGTGAATAAAATCCTGTCGGTGAGTGGGAAACAAATGACATGGAATGTCCCGCTGAAAACCATGCGTGGATGCAGGGAGACAGAAGTTAAAATGCAGGTGAATCAACAAATCATCCCCAAGTTGTATCTCTCAACAACATGCGACTTGGTAAAGGTGGTGTGTAAGAAACTCTTACCAGATATGATGGACTCCCTTGTCAGCAACAGGGAGTCACTCGAGCGGGTTGCCTCTCAGGGCCAGTGAACAGACATCACAGCTCTGCGAACCTTCTGGGTCAAACTCTGCGCGGATCTCCCGGGGTCGCCAGGTGGGTCCTCCCAAAGGATGGCCAAGGTGCGGATCAGAGGGAACAATGCGTCACGTACAAAGGCTGGAGTGAAGGCTGGTTGAATCTCTCAGATAAGAAAAACCAGGGAAGATACCCTAAAAAGAGGGTCAACAAAGAACACTATTTGAAATTACAAACCAGCTTTATTATTTACCAAAAATAAATTAAACACCAATTAGAAATTTATAAGCAGTGAAAAAGAAGCAATGTGGGCAGACGGCTGCCACAGCCAATTAAAAGTTGGACAACGTTGTCACAAGGGGGGGTTTTATAAAAACAAATGGGGAGCCGCGGCATACATCCACTCAAACATATCAATCAATGCATCATACATCCTCCTCTAAGTAATTGGAGTTGGTGAAGTCCATGTGAGTAGGGTATTGGTTTGCAGATATCAAGTTATCCTATAGGAAAGTATCCAAAATATCACGGACAGTTCTAATACCAGCAGTATGATGAGAGAGTAGAGTGGGTGCACGGTCTGGCCGTAAGATTTGAGTGTGATATAGTCCAGTATGGAGAGGTTAGACTAGTTGCTAGTTAAATCACAAATAGATAATAGTTGTCTACCAGCTATATCAGCAGACTGCATAGGGAACCGTTTAGACTGCTATGTTAAGGAGATGTAAATTGCTTAGCTAAAGCAGTGGGTGATTATCCAAGGAGACAGCAATAAAAGGATGCAGGAAAATCGACATACATTTGTAAGCGCTGAGTGGAGTAGGGAAGTCTCACCAATCACGCTGTCCTCGTCGTCGAATAGTGGCAATCCTTTGTTCCAGGTCTCTGTGTAGATGGAAATCACTTACAAGCCATTTGGAAACTCAATGGATTTGCAGTTTGAGTAAGGTTCCGTCCGTAGCTGAGAGGCCTCTGTGAGGCGGTTTTTTCGATGCAGTGCGTGGCTGAGTAGAAAGGCTGTGATCAGCTGGTAGATGTGGAGTATAAACAGCAGGGCCAGATCGAATAGCGCGCGGCTCCCGGTGACGTGCTGACGTCACACCGCTGACGCGTTTCACCAGCCAATGGACGCTGGTTTCTTCAGAGCTAGGAGGAGACATTCGTGACGGGCTTAAGTAGAGATTTATCAGGTGCAGTTACTTGCACACTACCACTGGGTGTCACTAAGAGCTTCTCTTGTGTCAGACCGACAGCAATCAAGCAGCATACATTCTAAGTATATTAGTAAGGCAAGTAGAGGTAAAGATCGATGAATAGCGAGAAAGAATATGGCAGAGAAGGGATTAATAGGATAGAAGATAAGAAGAGAATGAAAGAAGGGAAAAGGAAGGATTAGGTAAAAGAAAGAAAATGGGTAGTGATGGAAAGAGTGAAATGACTGATTATAACAAGTGGCGATGGAATTTTATCAAAGAGTTTTAGAGAATACATTATTTCTCAAGGAAGGGTTGTAGGCTACATTCTGTGTTTAATCCTTTAGGCGCTAGAGAATCTAAATAGTATGTCCACATTTTCTCCTTTTGAAGGAGAATGGTATCAAAGTCACCTCTTCTAGGGGGCAGGTTCAACACATAGATTCCCTTGACTGTAAGACCCCTAGGGTTACTGTCGTGGAATTCAGCAAAGTGTTGAGGAATAGGTCGATCATCATTTTTATTCTTATTTTTAATCTTATTTTTAATCCCACTGATGTGTTCGCCGATCCTGATCCGGAGTTGGCGTTTCGTTTTTCCTATGTAGTTTTTATTACAAGGACATGTGAGCATGTATATGACTCGTGTCGTAGAACAGTTGATGAACTGTTTAATCTTATAGTCCTTGCCTCCTCTCGGATCGGGGAACACATCAGTTTGATGCACATACCTACAGATGTTACAGTGTCCGCATGCGTGCATACCTGGAGGGGGTTTTTTCCCCGAAAGCCAGTTTTTGCTGGTCGTTCTCGTGTATTCGGAATGAACTAGCACATCGCCCAGGTTACGTGCCCTTTTTGCTGTGAGTAGTGGTTTAGGACTAATTATGTTAGCGATTAGGGGTGTTGATCTTAGAATATGCCAGTGTCTGTTGAGGATCTCTTGGACCTGGGTCCATTGTGAGCCGAATCTCGTGATGATTCTAGGAAAATCATATGCTGGTTTAGCAGATGACTGAGTATTTGTTTTTGTAAGTAAGAGGTCTTCACGTTTTCTACCTAATGCATTGTTTCTGGCTTTTTTGAGGGAATTATGCGAATACCCTCTTTTCCTGAATCTATTATACATTTCCTGTGCTTCAGATTTAAATTGTTCCTCCTCTGAGCAGTTTCGCCTGATCCTCAAGAATTGACCTGTAGGTATCCCTTTAATTAGGGATTTTGGATGGTGGCTCTGTGCCAAGAGGAGGGTATTTGCCGCTGTTTCCTTTCTAAAAGTACTGGTTACAATCCGATTTCCTCTTTTTGTAATTTGTAAATCAAGGAATGGAAGGGTATCAGGATGATAGGAATAAGTTAAATGAATGTTTTTATTGTTAATATTTAGTTGGGATAGGAATTCTAGGAGTTGTTCTACAGTGCCCTCCCATATCATGAGCACGTCATCGATGTACCTTAACCACAGGGTACAGTGGTCAAGGTACATCGAGGACGCGTACACAGCCTCCATTTCCCAGAGACCCAGGTGAAGACAGGCATAAGACGGGGCCCAAGGGGCACCCATGCTGGTGCCTCTTACCTGTTGGTAGAATTTCCCGAGAAATTGGAAATAGTTGTTGCCCAACATGAATTCCAATAATTCAATAATGAACTCATTATGGGCACCCAAATCTGGGTAGTAGATGTCAAGAAAGGTTCTTATGGCTTGAATACCACAGTCATGGGGAATCGACGTATACAGACTTTCTACATCAATCCCTACTAGTAGGGTGTTTGATGATAGGGAGAAGTCAGATAATTTAGAGAGTATATCTCTACTGTCTTGGACAAAGGATGAAAGTTTAGTTACCATATCTTTAATCATCGAGTCCACAAACTTGCCAACTCTCTCCAGGGGGCCATTAATGGCTGACACAATTGGTCTCCCTGGTGGGTTGGATAAGGATTTGTGTAGTTTGGGGATTATATAGAAGGTTGGGATTGTGATGTTATCAGCTCTGAGATAAAGATATTCTTTTTTGGTTAGAAGACCAGCTTCCATAGCTAGTTTTAGTTTTGTATTCAGAGTGTCTGTTAGGACTGGGAAGGGATTCTCAGTGAGTTTTTTATAAGTAGAGGTATCACTTAGCAGTCTAAGTGCTTCATTCTCGTAAATTTTTTTCACTGAGTAACACCACATTCCCGCCCTTATCACTTCTTTTTATCACCAAATTGGGAGCTTCTTGTAGTTCACGTAAAGCTTTTCTCTCAGAGCCGGTAAGGTTATTAGATCCCAACCATTCCCAGTTAACCCTTCTAAGATCATGTTTGACCTGATCTAGGAATACTTGGAGCCACTTATGTTTTGATAGTGGTGGCATGTTGGTGGACTTGATTCTCAAATTAGATTTTCTAGTGATCGGATGGCTACTGACCGTTTCCGAATCGCTGTCAGCGTTTTCTTCCAGCAAGGATATTAGGTTATCTATAGCCTCTTTTTCTTCCTTATCAAGGTTAGGGTCAATAGTATTTGAATTATCAGGACCTCTCTGGTGCCAGAGTTTGAAAAGGACCTTCCTGAGAAATAGATTAATGTCTTTGAACACTTCAAATTCATTCATGGGCGCAGTGGGGGAGAAGGAGAGTCCTTTTTGAAGGAGTTTAATGTGATTAGAGTCCAGCTGAAAGTCGGATAGATTGACTATGCTCAAATCCATAGTTGTTGAGTTAGAAGATACATTCAGCGTCTTCTCTGACTCCTTAGTCTCCCACTGCGCCGATTCTGAACTGTGTCTCGGTCCCTTCCTCTTCCTTCTATGTTTCCCTTTCCTGTTTCTCTGGGATGACTCTGGTTGAATCTCTCAGTAAGTATGTGGAGAAAAAATAAACAAGCTCCACATAGTGTAGATGAGCAAAAATAGGATTTTTATTGCTAAAAACGCCAGATAACAATAAAATGTGATCACAGAGTATAAAATCGAAAATGGGCAACAAGGAGGATGCTGGAAGCGCCCGAAGCTTTTCGATCAATGGATCGTCTACTGGGGCATGATGTACCACTACAGGAAGATATGGGACTTGGCCGCCTCTAAACTTGAAATTCCACAGTTCAATGACTACACGCCGATATGGCATAACAAGAACCTTCCTGAGTTTAACAAAATTCATGACACATTTGTATGGTCCATGCAGGGAGTATTTTACCTTCACCACTTATTAAAAGATGGACATCTCAAAACCTTTGATTCACTTAAAGAAGAATTTACAATTCAGAACCAGATGTTCTTCAGATTTCTACAAGTCCGTCATGCGACACAAGCGCAATTTCCTGACTCCCTTCCAAACCCCAGACCTAATGTTCTTATAGCAGTAATTAAGAGCACAGACCCCCATAAATTGATTTCAGCTTTCTATAACATGCTCTCAACCCCTGTATCTACTAAAATAGCATATGATCTCAAACCAAGATGGGAAAGAGAGGTGGGACCAATAGAGGATGAGGAGTGGGGGGAGGCACTGGAGTCTTGCAAAGCTGTATCCCCCAAATTATTAGACCGTCTGTCGCAGCTTTACATTTTTCACAGGGCATATCTTACACCCCTTAGAGTAGCAAGATATAAACGAACACAATCTACTACATGTCAGATGTGTGGGAAGGAGGCAGGCACTTTTTTTCCACTTGATATAGACATGTCCTAGGTTTCAAGGCTTCTGGGAACAAGTTATGACCTTTCTGCACGACACAATGGGCTCACCCCTAGCTCTAGACCCAAAACAATGCCTTTTGGGTATAATTTCAGACACAATAGACAAATACACGAAAACATTTCTACGTGAAACGCTTTTTGCTGCAAGAAAGGTTATAGCCAAAAAGTGGATGAGACAAGCGCCTCCTAAAATAGTGGAATGGAAGGTGGAGGTGAACCATACCTTGCCATATAAGAAATGCATATATAATAATAAAGGTTGCCCTGCCAAGTACAATAAGATATGGGATCGATGGCTTCAAGAATCTGATACCTGTACATAACACAACTAAATTGATATAGAACGATTTCTTGGATGTGCGTCTGGATGTGTAGTGTTTAAGTGTTAAATGTATAGACTCTGAATATCTTTGCACAACAAATATATTGTACTTAATATCATCTGTATTGGATTTACAATAACTGTGCCTGGTATTGGCGGGGATCCAAGTCGGATCCCCGCACCAGTGTCAACCCGGCTCGCAAGGTGTCAATCTTGCCAATAGAAGTGTCGAGATTGACACAATATCAGACAACAATAAAGAAGTTGACCAAAGGGTGGTGGTAAAGAGCTGAAATACCATGTGATTTGGTGAAAATTGGCTGGAAAAGTCCTGTCGTCTGTATGCAAGACAAACTTTTGGGCAGCGCCCTTTGTACAAAAATCCAAGGGAAAGTTTGTACAAAGTCCTATCGTGTGTATGGGGCTTTAGATTGCACACAGGTGGACATCATTTCACTAATTATGTGACTTCTGAAGGTAATTGGTTGCACCAGAGTTTTTTATGGACTTCATAACAAAGGGGGTGAATACATATTCACATGCCAATTATCAGTTTTTTATTTCTGAAAAATAGTTTTATGTATATATTTTTCTAATTTTACTTCACCAACTTAGACTATTGTGTTCTGATCCATCACATATAATTCAGATTAAAAACAACATTGAACCAAAGGCTGTAATGTAACATAATAGGTAAAAAGTCAAGGGGGTGAATACTTTTGCAAGGCACTGTATACAGGGTTATGGCAGCTATCAGCTATCTGCTGCCATAACCATGGTATATAACATCAAAGTAGTGATGTATGTACACAGTGGTATACTTGTACACAAAGTGAACTCCGGAAAGGTTTTACCCCCTTCATGACCAGATCTTTTAGAAAAAAAAAAATTTTTTTACTTTCTGCTATAAAACATATACAATAAAAAAATAAAAAAACAACAATTTTTTTCCTGAATTTTGGCCAAAATATATTCTGCTGCATGTCTTTGATAAAAAAATCCCAATAAATGTATATTATATGATTGGTTTGCATGAAAGTTATAGCATCTGCAAACTATGGTATATATATATATATATATATATATATATATATATATATATATATATATATATATATATATTAGATTTTTTTATACTACTAATGGCAGTGATCAGTGACTTTTAATGGGACTGCGATAGTGAGGGACTGTGATAGAGTGGAAATCAGGGCATTTTTTCTGGCGGAACGCACCGGGACACTGTTCTGCCACCTTTGCCAGAGCACTCCACTTCTAATCTGCTGCCCGCGGCTGTGGAGGGATCAAACACGGGGCACCTACTCCAGAACACTCCCCCCTTATCCTGTGTGTGTACTACTCCTCCTCCTATGTAGCCTGCTGCGCGCTGCTGCCTATAAACATTGCCCTCAGCCCTGAGGCATAGAATGGCTGCAGCTTGTGAGAGCGGAAGGCAGACTAATCTGCACTTCGCCCCGCCTCTTAGTGCAGACCAACCAGACTGGAAGCTTGTTTTGGCTCGAATGATAATGGATGGTGTGTTTGGGTAGCCAGGCTGTCCTCCTGCTCACTTAACTGGTCTGTGCTGAAGTTTTCTGTTGTTAACAAAATGCTGCTGAATGGGTCTGTGATGTGTCTCTTTGCTGTGGACTGGGATGGGCAGTCTCTTTGCTGAACTGAGCTGGGCGGTCTCTTTTCTGTGGACTGGGCTTAGTGGTCTCTTTTCTGTGGACTGGCCTGGGCGGTCTCTTTGCTGGACTGCGCTGGGCGGTCCTTTGCTGTGGACTGGACTGGGTGGTCTCTTTGCTGTGGACTTGCCTAGGTGGTCTCTTTACTGTTGACTGGGGTGTGCTGTGTCTACTGTTGACTGGGCTGTGCTGTGTCTCTTTGCTGTGGACTTGGCTGGGCGGTCTCTTTACTGTTGACTGGGCTGTGCTGTGTCGCTTTACTGTTGACTGGGCTGTGATGTGTCTCTTTGCTGTGCACTGGGCTGGGCAGTTTCTTTGCTGTGGACTGGGCTGGGCGGCCTCTTTGCTGGACTGGGCTGGGCAGTCTCTTTGCTGTGGACTGGGCTGGGTTGTCTCTTTGCTGTGGACCGTGCTCGGCGGTCTCTTTGCTGTGGACTGGGCTGGACAGTCTCTATGGTGTGGACTGGGCTGGGCAGTCTCTTTGGTGTGGACTGTGCTGGGCAGTCTCTTTGCTGTGGACTGGGCTGGGCAGTCACTTTGCTTTGGACTGGGTGGTCTCTTTGCTGTGGACTGGGCTGGGCTGTTTCTTTGCTGGATTGGGCTGGGCATTCTCTTTGCTGTACTGTAAGTTATAAACAAATACATACCGCGCTGTCTCAAAAAAAAAAAAAAAAAAAAAAACTAAAGCAGCCAGCACAGCAGTGGATAAAGTTGCAAAAATGACAAATAGGGTGAAATGTGCAGCGCTTATGTGATCATATAAACCATAACAAATAATATTAGTACAGAAAACTTGAATAATAAATAATGTGCTCAAAAATACTCCAAGCAGTCCTCTATTATAACATGTGATGTCTATAAACAGAGTAACTTGGACGTGTGATGTCCAAAAAAGAAAAAAGTCAGTGA
The DNA here is from genome assembly GCA_037952925.1 of Lithobates clamitans. Classification (NCBI taxonomy): domain Eukaryota; kingdom Metazoa; phylum Chordata; class Amphibia; order Anura; family Ranidae; genus Lithobates; species Lithobates clamitans. The sequence continues at coordinate 2,116,344 of JBBGZY010001130.1, forward strand.
CAAGCTTCAGTCATGTGTGATGATAATCCTCAACCACATGTGGATATAATATAGTGACAGTCTTTAACTTCAAATATGTATGATGTAATAACAGTTAATAGTGGGTCCACAACCAAAGACACCAGAAGCTGCTTACCAGAGGTATTGAACTCAAATAGGTGTACACCTAGTGAGTCAATCAAGCTTTGTGGTATAATATACCAAGGGGATCAGATGCTCTATCCAGATATGACCTCCAGATGGACCTCCGAACAAGTGTAAGGTATGGATGGACTCAGTAGATATAGGCAGTCAGCCCCATAATTAAAAGAAAGAGGAAGGCATATAGTGTAACTCCGTATGGAAATTTTAATACATAAAAAGCAAAGGAAATACACTCATGTGTTTAACAGTAAAATCAAGCGCTTGTATAAAAGAAGACAGTGGTCTCAGCATATCCTTCCTTAGTCCGCAAATGGTTAAAAGTATATTTTTCATGAGAGAATTATGTAGGCATCCTCTCTTTTTGAAAATATTAGTTCTCTGGTTGCCATTATTTTCAATCCTTTATATGTCCTTGACTGAAACAAGCATAGAATCAGGGATTCTGACAATTTTCTGACACTCATTTACAGGATGTTTAGCTTTAGTGACTCAAGCGATTGAAGCTAGGCTCATACAAGCAACTAACATTGTCAAAAGGAGGCCAACATTGCCAGCCCCCAACTTTTCTCATGACAGGTGTATCTTATAGGAAGAGTTGACATTCAGCCCACGTCCACATTGGGGTGATTTGACACGCAATTTGACATGTCAAATCGCATGCCAAATTGGTGCCTATTTCTGGCAACGGCACCGTCTGAATCGGTGCGATGCTGACTTTGTGGCGCCACACTGATTCTCATAAGTAGTTTCTGTACTACTTTTGGCGACTTCAGGGGCGATTTCAATAGACATCTGTGCATGAACCCACACAGATATCTGTGAAATGGCCCCCAAAGTCGGACTGAAATGCCGGTTTGAAATCATGCGAGTTCAGCTGAACTTGCACAATTTCAAACCCACCCTCAGTGTGGATGTGGGCTCAGAGCTGTCCTGTTATCCTGGATTGCACAATGATTAGCATTTATGTTGTACAGATTTGAGAGTTGGAATGGTTGAGTTAGTTTGAAAAATACAGTGGGGGGAGGCAGACACCCCTCAGACCTAAAACTCCTGAGCCCACACACTTAAAGTGGTTGCAAAACCTCAGACATGAAATATGAACAAAGCATATCCTTCTATAGTGTGTTATTGTCTCAATGAAGAGTACTAAGTGTAATTTCCGTCTGCTGCTTCATTCCTCTGCTATCAGCATGAATCAATTCTGACAAGTATTCCTGACACAAAGAGAAAAAAGGTGACAGGGGAGGGAGCGGTTTACTGTGTGAGGAGAGGTGTGTCCCTTCTCTCCAATCACCTCTCAGAGCTCTCCTCACTGAGCTCTGCAGAGTGTAACTTCAGCTCTCCATCCCCTTTTTTCTAACAGCTCCAACAAGCTTTGTAATTTCTGAATTTTGAATGAATGTAGAGAATACTGAAGATAAACAGGTGCAACATATATAACAATATTTGTTTCATCCCTGTGTATCACCTGAGGCCAGTCACTTCAATGAGTTTACAACCACTTAAAGAGGACTTAGGAGCTGAATGCAGACCAACTGGCATTTTTCTGTACTTCAAATGGTTAAAACCCAAGGAAATGTGCACATATTGCAGAGATAAAATGCATATTTTTATTAATTTAAGTAATAATTATTGAGCTTTTTCCTAGAAATAAACTGATGGTTAGGTGTAATTTGAAGAAAACATTAGCATTAAGCATTATTAAACATGATTTATGATAGATTACTTTTGGAAAATAATGAGCTCATATTATTGAGCACCAGATGCATTTTGTCTGTTATAGTATAAACTTAAGGACATCTATGAAAAAGTTAACATATGTTCACTACTCCTAACATTTGTTTGTTAATATTACACCATATTCCTGGACAATTCCCATGTGTCAAAATAATCACAGAGGAGAAATACATATGTTACCTTAAGTTAATGTTTTTCATTAAATGTTTGTACTTGGTAGGAGTCTCTTACAATGTGCACAAATATTCTTCATGTAGACAATCAATGTCAGGCTTTTAATTGGTAGAATGTCTAGTCCAATGCCAGCTTTATGTAGACAGCAGAAAATGTGCCACTTCACCAGAACATTCTGGTTTTAATGTCAGAAAAAAAAACACACATAACAAGGCTAATTATGATTATAGGGGTGCAAACTGTTTAAACATTATCATTTATATCCATTCATTTCCTCAGGTCTGACCTAAGCATGCTATACATGGTTCAGTTGTTTTTATTCGGCCAGTGCACTGACCAAAAAAAAACTAAACCAATTCCTCCATCCAAAAATTCAAAGTGAATGAAGAAATGATCCCCACAGTTATATTGTATTCTGCCAGTGGGGAGGCTTCCCCCACTTTTAAAATACATAGATCAAAGCTACAGCCACTGATTGAGCTTCTTTTATCTGACAGGGCGGTAGAGCGACTTCTGTTCAACTGCAATGGCCACACATGGATCAAAAGTCAGCCAGTCTCTGTTGAACCAGCTGCATTTTGATCCCTGTATGGCCAGTTTAAGTCTAGGATTAATCATCATCTGTTTTTTTGTATATTTTAGACATTGTAACTGAGAAATCATAATTAGAATTTCTGTATCTTCTTTTCTTCTGTAGCAAACCTGGATGCTTTCCAGTATTATCTCAGAGACTTCTAATAATCAATACAAATACTGGGTTTCTAGGGTAATGAAAGTTACCTAAGAGCAGCTTTTATACTTCTGTTCAACTGCAGTGGCCACGCATTGTTTGAAATTCAGCCAATCCCTGCTAAACTGGCTGAATTTCTATTCATGTATGGCCAGCTTAAAGAGGTTGTAACCCTAAAAAAAGAGATCCTGTTCCCTTATAGCTGGTTTAACAGCACAGTGCTTGTGCTGTCTAATCTGTCCCTTTCCACGCTGTAAAAAGCCTAGTTGATTCTGCCTGTTCCTGTATCCCCCTTATGCCCCGTACACATATAGGATATACAGGATATAAAATTTTCCGACAACAAAATCCGTTGTCGTAAATTCCGATCGTGTGTACACAAATCCGATGGACAAAGTGCCACGCATGCTCAGAATAAATAAAGAGATGAAAGCTATTGGCCACTGCCCCATTTATAGTCCAGACGTACGTGTTTTACATCACCACATTCAGAACGATCGGATTTTCCGACAACTTTGTGTGACCGTGTGTATGCAAGACAAGTTTGAGCCAACATCCGTCTGAAAAAATCCTAGGATTTTGTTGTCGGAATGTCCAAACAAAGTCCAACCGTGTGTACGGGGCATTAGTGTGCTGACCATGGTAATCATGGCTGCTGATCCATGATTACCTTGGTCAGGTTATGTGCCTCCATCATCCTGCTGCTCTCTCCTTCTCCTCCTCTCCCCCTCTCTCCCTGCCTGTCAGCTCCTGTGTGTGTGAGCGATCTCTTCCCCTCCCCTCCTCTCCCCTTCCTTCCTGCCACTATTAGTAGCTGGGAGTAAAGTCAAAGAAAGATTGCTGCCAGCCCCTTTGTTCTACTAAGCCATACTACATAATGTAAATGTTTTGTACAAAATTATGCCTCTAAATACCTTCTTTCAGTTTGTTTCTGTTCGGTCACGTGATCTCCAGCCGGTCTCCTCCCCTGATCTAAGGGCTACAGTGGGAGGGGCTGAGCGGAGAGCACAGCGGTCACAAGACCTCCCAGCTGACGTCAGAGGAGGATCCTCTTGCTGTGTCCCTTACATTGAGGGAGGAGACTGGCCACGGGTCACATGACCAAACAGAAACAAACTGAAAAAAGGTATTTAGAAGCATCATTTTATACAAACAGGTACACAGTGTAGTATGGCTTAGTGGAACAGAGTGGCTGCACCCTGTCAGGTCACCTGAGTTCAGGTGACAGATGCACACTCAGAAGTGCACCGCTAAGGTATTGGACCCTACGGCTGACTGCTGTGGATGGAACTCTGGGTCGTTCAGGAAGGCAGGTCCACTGGAGCACCAACATGGATCCCACTGGGAGCTAGAGCATAAGATTCCCCAGGGAGCGGAGTCTAAGAGCCAGCAGATGTTCACCAGAGCCTCTAGTGGTGGGGATGGACTGTGCTGCAACTGGCTCCAGGTCGCGGCCACCAGGGTCTCGCAGCTCATGCTCGTGGTAGGCTACAGGAGGATAGAGAGGAAGCAGCAGCCCAGGACAACAAGGCATAGTAAGGAGATAAGCCAAAGGTCAGGATGACTAGCAGACAAGGATAGACAGAGAACACGCCAAAGGTCAGGGTCACAAGCAGGCAAGGATAGTCAAGAACAAGCCAAGATCGGTAACAGAGACAGACGTAGTGCACACGGCAAGCAGGAAACAGGAAACCAAACTCACAATATTGCTTGGCAAGGCAGGCTTGGAGAACACGGTGTTAAATAGTGGTTCCTGTAGAGGCTAGGGTGGAGCCACACTGAGGGAAGATTATCTAACCATGCAGGTGTGAGAGTGCAAGCCCTAAGGCTGATACACAGATCAGGTAAGAGACAGACAGGGCATGAAAGTATTACTGCAGAGTCATGACACACCCGACTTCGCTGATCTCTGGACTCCCGTTTCTCTGTCTTGTTCTGACTACCCATCCTGGTTACCAAACTCTGGCTATGTTTTGACTATGTTTGCTCTATTTCTACCATTTTTTTAAATAGTTTGATTTTTACTGCACTTCTGTCTCAGTCTGATTCATGGTTCCTGACACTCCTCCAGCACTTTCCTCTGGCTTATAGGAGGATGTGTGTGGCCAGTAGGGATGAGCCGAACACCCCCCTGTTCGGTTCGCACCAGAACATGCGAACAGGAAAAAAGTTAGTTCGAACACGCGAACACCGTTAAAGTCTATGGGACACGAACATGAATAATCAAAAGTGCTAATTTTAAAGGCTTATAGGCAAGTTATTGTCATAAAAAGTGTTTGGGGACCTGGGTCCTGCCCCAGGGGACATGGATCATTGCAAAAAAAGTTTTAAAAACGGCAGTTTTTTCAGGAGCAGTGATTTTAATAATGCTTAAAGTGAAACAATAAAAGTGTAATATCCCTTTAAATTTCATAGCTGGGGGTGTCTAAAGTATGCCTGTAAAGGGGCGCATGTTTCCCGTGTTTAGAACAGTCTGACAGCAAAATGACATTTCGAAGGAAAAAACCCATTTAAAACTACTCGCGGCTATTGCATTGCCGACAATACACATAGAAGTTCATTGATAAAAACGGCATGGGAATTCCCCACAGGGGAACCCCGAACCAAAATGAAAAAAAAAATGGGACCCTTCAGGTCTGGTATGGATATTAAGGGGAACCCCGGACAAAATTTTTTTTAAAAATGACGTGGGGTTCCCCCTAAATTCCATACCAGACCCTTCAGGTCTGGTATGGATTTTAAGGGGAACCCCGCGCCAAAAAAAAAAACAGCGTGGGGTCCCCCCAAAAATCCAAGAAGATGAAGGAAGATAGAAGAAAGAAGAAGCATTTAAATAAAGGAATTGTCAAAAACTGTCTCTTGTCATTTTTAACATTTTTGACAGTTTTTTAGTAAAATGGTAGGGGTAAGTACCCCCTTACCATTTCACACAGGGGGGGGCAGGATCTGGGGGTCCTCTTGTTAAAGGGGGCTTCCAGATTCCGATAAGCCCCCCGCGCGCAGACCCCCACAACCACCGGCCAGGGTTGTGGGGATGAGGCCCTTGTCCTCATCAACATGGGGACAAGGTGTTTTGGGGGGGCTACCCCAAAGCACCCTCCCAATGTTGAGGGCATGTGGCCTGGTATGGTTCAGGAGGGGGGGCCGCACTCTCGTCTTCCCTCTTTTCCTGCGGCCTGCCCGATTGCGTGCTCAGATAAGGGTCTGGTATGGATTTTTGGGGGGACCCCACGCTGTTTTCTTTTTTTTGGTGCGGGGTTCCCCTTAAAATCCATACCAGACCTGAAGGGTCTGGTATAGATTTTAGGGGGAACCCCACGTCATTTTTTTTAAAAAAATTGGCCGGGGTTCCCCTTAATATCCATACCAGACCTTGAAGGGCCTGGTATGGAATTTAGGGGGACTCCCACGTCATTTTTTTTTTTTTATTTTTGGTTCGGGGTTCCCCTGTGGGGAATTCCCATGCCGTTTTTATCAATAAACTTCTATGTGTATTGTTGGCAATACAATAGCCGCGAGTAGTTTTAAATGGGTTTTTTCCTTCGAAATGTCATTTTGCTGTCAGACTGTTCTAAACATGGGAAACATGCGCCCCTTTACAGGCATACTATAGACACCCCCCAGCTACGAAATTTAAAGGGATATTACACTTTTATTGTTTGACTTTAAGCATTATTAAAATCACTGCTCCTGAAAAAACGGCCATTTTTAAAACTTTTTTTTGCATTGATCCATGTCCCCTGGGGCAGGACCCGGGTCCCCAAACACTTTTTATGACAATAACTTGCATATAAGCCTTTAAAATTTGCACTTTTGATTTCTCCCATAGACTTTTAAAGGGTGTTCCGCGGCATTCGAATTTGCGGCGAACACCCCAAATTGTTCGCTGTTCGGCGAACTTGCGAACAGCCAATGTTCGAGTCGAACATGAGTTCGACTCGAACATGAGTTCGACTCGAACTCGAAGCTCATCCCTAGTGGCCAGATTAACCAAGAAACCACTGTGTGCAGTTAGAGTGCAAAGAGTAGCGTTATGGGGGCAAGGCAAAAGTATTACCATCACTGTCTGTTTTTTTTCTTTGTCTATTTCTTAGCCATGTGATACCACCGTCACCCTTTTTTTATTAATGTATTGCCTCCATAACATGTGTTGCTATCATTACCTTTATGTTTTATTTTATGTATGTTGTTTTATTTTATGTATGTTTTATATTTGTTGTCTGTCTAATATCACAACAGCTCTTTTTTTTCTTCAATGCATTGTCTCGATTACTCAATTCTTGACAATATATTGTTACGATTGCAGGTGCGTTCCACACGTATTACTCCTACAGTCCATTTGTTACTATATTTTGGTGTGCTATTTTTGTGAATGTGACCAAGTGTGTGTTTTTTATTTTGGGGGCCATAGTACCAAAGTGTAAACCTCTTGGAAAGGCTCATCACTATCAAATAAAATTTTTAGTTCACAGATCTAATTTAATGAGTCAATATGGAGCTGTTCTCTCGTGAAAGAATTTTAGGCTTATTAGCTCTTACCCAAAATTGACATTATTATTTGTATGGACTTGAACTTAAACTATGTAGTCTTTAGCCTATTATTTTATTAAACACTTCACTAATTTCTTCTAAAACAATACAAAACAAATCTGTATGGTAGTACAGGATATACAAGCCACATTCGCAGGATAGTGATATAAGTAGAGGATACACAGGTAAATGCAATATTGATAATATAATCTGACAGTAACCAATATAAACAAATAGGATTCAAAGAATCTTCCAAGAGGAATAATGGATATCAATATTAGCTGGGCCAGGCTTTCATAGGCCAAACATAGTTCATGTAAGGCAGGAGAATTAGTATTTATAAACCATCCTTTCCAATCTCTTAGGAAGATCTGTATCAGAGTTTATTAATAGGGGTATTAGCGATCAAAAAACAGATAAGGCAGGCGGGGGGCACTCCACTAATTTCTTGTTGTAAAAACGGCAGAGTAGTGGACTTCTGTTTTTTGAACACCATATAAATGTCCCTCCAGAAATAGCCCGCAAGCAACAAATGGGCTCATTTGTGTCTGTAAACCAAGCAGTCCTGAGACAGCTCCATTTACAGACATTAAGTGCAGAGTCATTCTGAGAGGTGCTGTGCCTTAGGATCACCATGAGTGGTCATGGAGAGATCAATTAAAAGAAAAACATGGTGTAAGGAGTATGTTATAATCTGAGTTCTCCCCTGCCTCTTACAATGAAGGAAGGTGAGAAAGTAAAACTAATAAATGAATGAGCCATTCCAGATAAATGACTGCAGTAACCCTATCACCTCCTCCTCTCCAATAAAGTTGTTCTTTAGGGTGTCTCAGCTGTGACCTGTATATTTTAATCCCTTCACCCTCTTATCCTGCACATCTGAGCAGTATCTCCTTTATCTACATCCTCCCAATGTAAGTGACCTGTACAATAACCCCTTCACTTCCTCCTACCGCTATGTATGAACTGTAAATTTAATGTGTCTAATGCATTATTGCCATAAACCATGTTTTACCCCTTCAGTACCAACATTTCTTCATTTCTAAAAAAGTGAGGTAAGACTTATCAGAGTGCTTACTTTTCAAAAAAGGGGTCATTTTAAGGGTGTTTTTATTTGCTATGTTTTATAACGGACGTTAAGACAGAGAGGTATTTTTTTTTTTTGAAAATCTTTTTATTGAGTATAAGACATACAAACAATTAACAACAATTAAACCTGCCACAGCATTGGGACTAGACCCACGCAGGAGTCAGTGCCAGCCGGCCATTGGGCTGCATCCAGCATTAATATCGTACATCTGTAGCATGTCCGAAAAAAAAAAAAAAAAAAAACAAACCTAGTGCGGTATTGGCTCCTGTTCAATTAAGTATTTCAGGATCAGATTTATCAGCTGAGACTCATGGGACAATATTAGATGTCAATTAAACCCTTTTCCGAGATTACATTACCATAAAATCAACCAATGTATCAGTATCACTTTCTCCCGTAGACTGGTATTATGTACCTGTTCAATCAGTCTGCGGTTGCCGTGGAGGCCTCAGCTAGCCATTTGGCCCACACTCTATCATATTTTTTGGGGCATCCCCTATTTTGATAGGTTTCCTTATAGAGTGGTATTACTTTATTGATATGTGTTTTCCATAACAATATGGATGGCGGGGCACGTTTTTTCCAGCAGAGAGTGATCATTTTCCTTGCATAGAAGAGCAAGAGCCCTATGAGGGTTCTCTCTGCTATCTTGGGGGCTAATTCTTCCACTAAACCTAGAAGGCAGATCTGCGGGGTTGGGGCTATGTCTGTTTTTACCACTTCTTGTATTACAGATATTACTTCTGACCAGTAGTTTTTAATTGCTGGACAGGACCAGAAAATATGTATAAAATCACCTGGATCCCCAGTACATCTCCAACACTCCGAGGACAGGGAGGTTCTCATCTTATGCAATCTGTATGGGGTGAGATATGCCCGATGTAGTATTTTGTATTGTATGAGACGGTCTCGAAGTGAGACCAGGATTTTGAAGGGGAATTCCCACATGTCCTCCCAATCCTCGGAGTCCAGTGTCGGGATATCCTGTGTCCATTGCTGCCGGAGCTTTGACAGATCTGGAGAGGAAACTCTTAGGAGATGTGCATAAAGGACTGAGGTCGGTTTCTTGGTACATTCATATCTTGTGACCCTCTCCAGATCGGATTGCACTATTTGCGTGTCGTTGGGTATTATTTGGGCTTTGAACGCATGAGACAGTTGCATATAGCGAAATAGATGCGAGGGAGGCACATATTGGGATACCAGGTGATTGAAGGAGTGTATGGCGGTGCCGGTGGTGAGGTCAGATATCAGTTTAAGACCGCATTTGGCCCATATTTTAGGGTCTGGTAATGAGTAGAGATGGGGTAGGGTAGGGTTGTTCCAAAGGGGGGTGTGCGGGGAGACTGCATTTCGTGGGAACTTCTCGAGTTCCAGTCCTGCCCTCCAGGCCCTTAGAGTCGTGTGCATGGAGGTGGTCAAATCATATGGAGCCTTGGGACCTCGAAGCGGTAAATGTGTAAGGGCTTCCACAGAGCGAACCACCGCAGCCTCCAGAACCGCAGCGGGGTTGGACGCATCCGGTACTAGCCACCAAACTGCCGTGACCAGCTGGGCTGCCAGAAAATATTTCTGGCAGTCTGGGAATGCCAGCCCCCCCTGCGACACCGGACGCATTAGTGTGGAGAGTTTAAATCTAGGGGGATTTGGACCCCAGAGGAAGGAGGAGAAAATTTGGTTCAATTTCTTGAAAAATGAGCAAGGTATCCATTGTGGGGAATTACGAAATAGGTATGTAAATTTAGGTATGATTTTCATTTTAATTAAGTTAATGCGGCCCAATAGGGATAGAGGAAGGTTCTCTCAAGCTTTGAGTTTGGCCTTGACTACTTGGACCACCGGGTCTAGGTTAAGGGGGATAAAGCTGGATGCGTCTCTCGAGACGCGTACCCCTAAATACACCATTTCGTCCACCCACTGCATCTGCAGATCCTGCGGGGCCAGTCTCTTTGCCTCAGTGTCAATAGCCAGCAACTGGGATTTTGTCCAGTTCACCCTTAATCCTGTTACTTTGGAGAATTCAGTCAATACTTGCAGCGCTCCTCTAAGAGAGGAGTCCGCGTCATTCAGAAAGAGCAGGAGGTCGTCCGCATACAGAGCTACCCTCTCCTCCAGCCAGGCTATTTTTAATCCTTTTATATGGGGTGAGACCCGCAGTGCCTCCGCCACCGGTTCCATAGCTATTGCGAATAATGCCGGAGAGAGGGGGCAGCCCTGCCTTGTACCCCTGGACAGCGGGAAGGGGGGAGAAACATTTCCTCCCAATCTAATTGCTGCCTTCGGGGATTTGTATAAAGTTTGCAGCCAGGCAATAAAAACCAACGGAAATCCCATCCTCCGCAGGGTTTCCCAGAGAAATGGCCATTCGATTGAATCGAATGCCTTTTCGATATCGAAGGAGGCAACCGTTCTAGTGCCCACATTGTCATGTATGGCATGTAAATTGGTGAATAATCTGCGGAGGTTAATATCCGTTGACCTGTGTGCCATGAACCCAGTCTGATCTGTGTCTACAATAGAGGGCAGAAGTGGGTTGAGTCTAACAGTAATTAGTTTAGATAAGATTTTGAAATCAGTGTTAAGAAGTGCAATGGGCCTGTATGAGGCGCACTGTTTGGGATCTTTATTGGGCTTAAGGATTAGAATAATGTGTGCATCTGCCATAGAGGGTGGGAGCGCTCCCTCCCCCAGACATTGGGTATACAGGTCCGCCAACAGGGGGGCCAGTAGATCCGCATGAGACCGATAAAATTCGACGGGTAGACCATCAGGACCCGGTGCCTTCCCAACTGCCAGTGCATTAATGATAGCATGTACCTCCTCCGCAGTGATAGGCCTAACCAGATGGGACCTCTCCTCATCCGAGAGCCACCCCAGAGCCAGGGGGTCCAGGAGAGGCGCCATCTCGCCAGGGGTCACATCCCGAGGGAGTGTGGTACTGTATAGTGCCTGATAAAAGGCCTGGAACTCCTTTAGGATACCTTCTTGGGACGTAATAGATTCACCCGTGGGAGAGATCAGTTCGGGGATCAGAGTTATGGGGGTGTCATGATGGGACATCATTGCCAGTAGTCTGCCATTTCTATCCCCCTGCTCAAAGAATCTTTGTTTGGTGTGGAATATCTCTAAGCGTGTAACCTCAGTGAGATGGAGGTGGAGATCTCTCTTTGCGGACTGCAGCTGTTCAAAGTTGGAAACCGAGGGGTCAGACCCGTAAGTGGCTGACGCCGCTTCAATCTCCCCCTCCAACTGCCTTGTGTTGGCTTGTTGATTTACTTTCACCGCCTTAATTGCTGACATGTAGTGTCCTCTAGTGAACGCCTTGAAGGCGTCCCAAACTATGGGTGGAGAGGATGACCCCACGTTATGTTCCCAGAATTCGCGCAGTGTTTGTGGAGTCTGCCCTGAAATCTCGTCATGGGAGATCCAGTGGGCCCCAAGGCGCCACATGGAGCCACTGCGTTTGTTTCTGGTCCGCATAGTGATCTTGAGAGGGGAATGATCAGATAGCCCGCTGGGTAGGTATGTTGCCTCCACTATATCATTTAGCATAAGTTGATTTGCAAACGCATAATCAATTCTAGAGGAGGTTTTATATGAGGTAGAAAAACATGAATATGCTTTAGTCTGGGGGTGTAACCACCTCCATACCTCAGTAACCCCTGCTGAAAGTGTCCACCCCAGCAGGTCCCCAGTAGAGGACTGCGAAGGCGTGGGCCTATCCAGATCGGGGGAGAGGGTATTATTGAAGTCCCCTAGGATTAACAATTTAGCTGGACAGTACGGGGTAATCCTCTCCAAAATAGTGTATAGCACCTCCGGTTTGAAAGGTGGTGGGATATAAACTCCTACTATAATATACCTTTGTTGCCAGGCCGTCAATACCAGAATCACAAATTTGCCATGAGGGTCTGTATGAACCGCCTCAACAGTACACGGGTAGGATTTATTTATCAGTATAGAGACCCCCCTGGCATATGAGGAATACGTGGCATGGAAAGTTTTCTGCACCCAGGGCTTTTTCAAGGCCATCAGTTTGCCACCCGTCAAGTGGGTCTCCTGTAGGATCAGCACCTGTGGGTTGTGCGACTTGACATACTGGAACATCAGTGCCCTTTTAAATTTGGAGTTGAGGCCTCTGACATTCCAGGATATCACCGACATTGTTTCCTGATCACGTGACTCCATGATACCAGGGGAGAATTGCTAACCTCTGGGTGAATGCGTCCCAACTGAAACCCACCCGATGAGTGTATTTAGAGCCAGGGCCAACCGCACATAACATAGAAAACATAGCAACCAATTTAAATCTTCCCAAGCACCAGGTGCTTATCCTACCATTTCCCAACATCCCCCGAAACAACATGGGGGAGGTCAGGAAGCGGCCTATACCCAAAAAAAAAACAAAACACTATGCCTGTGAACCTGGTAGTCAGGTCACAGTGCAGTCTTCATTAGCACTGAGCTGAATTAAAGCTCGACTTAAATAGTAAATGTCTCTTACTGGAGGCTCAAAATTCCTGGGATCGCCCCAGCTAGTGTTCAGCCTCTAACAGTAGGTGAGGGTTAGGGGATATGTATCCCAACACAGCCAGGAGAACCAGGTGATCTGGAGCAGTTGTATAGTACCGCCGGGTGGTGGAGTTCTCCAGATAGGTAGGAAAAAAAAAAAAAACCCGGCCCTCCGCTCTGAGAGATAAGATCAAAACTAACAAAAAACAAAAAACTGGGAGGGGGGGGGTTACGTGTAGAGGTACACTTGAGGTAACTCCGGTGTTTACAGACAGTTTAGTAGGATAGATCAAAACCAGGATGTGGAAGATCCGTGCATTAGATGACTTATTGAGAAAAAACTTTTAACGCAAATTGGTCAGCCAGTCGTCAGCATCCGCTGGGTTGTCAAAGAAGCGGGTCGCTCCATCATGTTGGACTCGTAAGCGGCTTGGGTAGAGCATGCCATATTTAATGTTCTTGTCTCTGAGTCGTCTGCGGACATCATTGAAGGTTTTCCTCTTCCTCTGCAGATCGGCCGAGAAGTCAGGGAAAAGAAGAATAGAGGAGTTGCAATGTTTGAGCGTGGGGTGTTTGCGGGCTTCCGAGAGAATCCTGTCCCTGTCCCGATAGTTAAGGAAGCGGACCAAAAAAGGCCTGGGAGGACTTCCTGGGATGACACGGCCCGTGGGCACCCGGTGGGCCCTTTCAACAACGTATGTAGGGGGAACGTCCGTGAAGCCCAATAGGTTTTTAAAGAACTCCTCTGCGAATACAGCAGGGTGGTCCCCTTCTTCTCCTTCAGGCAGACCCAGGACTCTAACATTATTGCGCCTCAGCCTGTTTTCGGCGTCGTCCGATTTTGCGACAAGGGATTGTACTGTGCGCTGCAATTCGGCAATCGAGGTGGCATGGGTGGCCGTAAGATCTTCGGTGGCTGATACTCTGGACTCGGTTTCGGTCATTCTCCCCCTTATTTTATCGAGGTCGTTCCGTATAAGGTTACACTCCTCAGCGAGGTGGTCGATGCGTACCAGCAGCGAGATCCTGCTTCGCTCGATCGCATCAAGGATCGTGGCCGTACTGTCTTGAGGCGGTGGAGCTGATCCTTCTGCCATTGGAGCCGGGCCAGGGTCCATTTCCAGGTCAGCCAGCAAGGCCCGAAGCCGCCCCACTAGTATTGGGTCGGTCTGTGGGGAAGATGACAGCGGTAGCCTGGACTGTGCGTCGGTCTTTGTGGTTTTGGAGGACCCCCTCCATTTTTTGGAGGAGGAGGACATCAGATAGTTCACCCCGAGAGCCCTCTATATGGGATATTTATCCGTGCCCAGGTGAGCATTCAGGAGGCAGTTAGAGGGCGATCAATCTGGCAGCAGGCGCTGAGCCCCAGGAGCGAACGCGCTGGGCCGGTCGTCAGTGTTCACCAGCAGCTCCTAACTTCACCGCAGACACAAAGGCAGGGACCAGGTGGTGAGGATGTGAAGCTGGGGGCACTAGGGTGGAGAGGGTCCAGGGCAGTGAGAGAGGCAGAAGGAGGCAGATGAGAAACACTAGGCCCCAGGAGTTTTCAGCCGGTTCAGGTAAGCAGTCTCTGCTGGGCAGCACACCTGGCCTCGGCAGGGGGGTGGATGGATGGCAGGAGTGTGGATGGATGGCAGGACAGGAGGTGACAAATGATCCACGCGCCCGAGTTCGGGCAGGCCGGCCGCGGCGCCCCCCCGGCGGGGTAGCGGCTCAGGAAACACCGGTGCTTTGTAGGCTGTACTAGGCCGCGCTAGGCCGCGGCCGCCACGGACGTCCCCAGCAGCAAAACGGGCCTCCGGACCGCACTAGGCAGGTGGATGGGCAGGCAGATGTGGATGGATGGATCCCCGGCGGGATGGCTTCTCAGGAAACGCCGGTGCTCAGCCAGCTGTACTAGGCCGCGCTAGGCCGCGGCCGCCACGGACCTCCCCAGCAGCCAAACAGGCCTCCGGACCGCACCAGGCAGGTGGATGGGCAGGCAGATGTGGATGGACGGATGGAGGACAGTCCCTTACCTCCAGTCCGGCCGGGATCAGATCCTCTGAGTGACACAGGCCTACAAGATGGCGGCGGCCGCAGGTGCCTGGAGTCTATGGTGAGTAGACGGCCCCAGGGGGGATAGACTCCGCAATTTTGCCCCAGGACAAGGCAGGGGACACCAAGGAATGGGCTGGCAGGGTGTCAGCCTGATTTGACACGTCGGATGCACGGATGGCGAAGGATTAGATCAGGATGCCCGGAGCTCCCCAGATACACGTCTTCCTGTGTTCACATCAGGACACGCCCCCAAGACAGAGAGGTATTTTAAGTCTTTTTTCTACCGTGAAAATAAAAAACAGTTATTAACAAACAAACATCAAAAGAAAGCTCTACCTATCCAAAAAATGGTATAACATTGACTTAGCTACAGTGTTGCAAGACCAAGTCACTTTCAGTTAAACTGTGAACACTGAAAAGTGGCATCCTAATGAAGGAGTATTACAGGCTAGTACTGTGGTTAAAGTGGTTAAATCACAAAAATTACAATTTCAATTTAGATAACTACCTATCATGCAATTATCATGTTGTATCCATTGCAGCTAGTCTGTTAGGAGCATAATGCAAGCCATCAAAAAAGATTGTGCATCACAGTGTTCACAAGAATGTACAGGCACGTCCACTACAGATACTGGCACCTAGTGGGCTATTTATACCTCTCCCTGCCAGAGACATTTTTGCATTTTTTGTACACATTTAAAAAAAAAATCATTTTAGGCCTGAACATTACATAAACCCCCCAAATATTATATATTTTCAAAAATCAGATTCCCTAGAAAAAAAAGTAGTCAGTTAAAATTGTTTGTCACATATGATATTAGCACAAAAGTTTATGAAACTCGAAATTTCAGTAAAAAATACAAGTTAATTTTAGGGCACATAAACACAATATATTACCCATTTTTGGTAAGGTATAACAGAGTGGAAGGTTGTGCAGAGTAAATAGATACCCAACATATCAAGTCTTAAAATTGTGTATGCTCATTAAATGACTACAAACTTTGGTATCCCATATTTTCCATAGGTGATGTTTTAAAAGCCCCTACAGGTCATCAGTTTAGAGTTAACCAAAAATACTAAGCGTAGAATTATTGCTCTCACTCTGATGTGCATGAAGATATCTAACATGTGCTGTGCAATTGACTTTTCATGTGTAGGTGCCATTATGAGTGCATTTACATTCGTACATGCATGTATATGTGACAAAAATTCCCCTGTTGTGACAGGTTCTCTTTAGTGAGACTTAAAGGGTCTAAAAGATACCTGGTGTCTTAACTGTCCTTCAGTGAAGCTAATGGAGTGCAGATTGTGTTCCATTAGCTTCTTTCGTAGCCATACTGGCTGGGGAAAGTGACACCAGGACCTGGAATTGACCTTTTGCACATTGCTTCTGGGTCATTAGCATGATGAGGAGATCAGTGAATGGATGTTTGCTGATCTCCCTCCAACCTACCTGGCAGCACCTTGCCAGTACTGAGTCTGCTGATGGTCGCACAGTGCCTTGGAATCATGACAGACATGTATGAGAGCATGTGGAAGTGATCCGGCAGCTGCACAGCTGCCAGGTCACTTCCATATGACTGCTGTCAGTTGGCTTGTCAGATTTATACTGGAGCCCCCACCATCACCACAGTGCTACATGTTTTTTTTTTTTTTTTCATTTTTTGAAAAAGTGCAAGTCAGAAAGAATAAAATGCTATTTACATTTTCTACATTTTCCTGTCAGCTTCTTTTTTTATATAAATAAAACAGAACCATCCAAAGGGTCTGGTAAGAAAATGTGGGGGTCTACCCATGCTGTTTTGTTACAAAAATAGAACAGGGAGGTTTAACCACTTGAGCTCCGGAAGATGTTACCCCTTTCATAACCAAACCATTTTTTGCTATTTGGCGCTGCGCTAATTTCACTGGTAATTGCACGGTCATGCAACTCTGGACCCAAACAAAATTTACAATATTTTTTTTCACACAAATAGAGCTTCGTTATGTGATCACCGTTGGGTTTTTTTTTAAATTTTTTGCCATATAAATGAAAAAAGACCAAAAATGTTGAAAAAAAAAAAACATTTTTTACTTTCTGCTATAAAACATGTCGAATTAACAAAATAAAAAATCTAATTTCTTCATAAATTTTGACCAAAATATATTCTGTTACATGTTTTTGATTAAAAAAAAAAATCCTTGGCAGGAAATTGAAAAGCATTGAACCTGAATGTGGCAAGTGAGGACTAGTTGCTACAGTTGTAATTATTGTTACTTGTTTTTGTCTTATGTTCGTTGTTTTCTACAAGGTCAGATTATGTATTTCTGGGTACAATTGCCAGTCTTATAAGTTATAGGTTTATGTACAAGAAAATCAACTATACTTTATATCCAGAATGTAACCTCTATGAACCTCTATGGGTTAAAACATCTACTATTACCACTGCATGTAGCTTCTGTTTATATACTCCTCTAAGTATACAACCTTTCTATAAGGGGCATAACCTGTATGATACCAACTAGCTAAATCAGACCTTCTAGATACATTGCGATTATGTAAATTTGTGACCTTGTACCTGTTTAAAACCAATAAAAACTTTGAATGTTAAAAAAAAAAAAAAAAAAATCCCAATAAGTTATTATTGATTGGTTTTCATGAAAGTTATAGCGCCTACAAACTATGGTATATATACTGGAATTCTTATTTTTTCATTTTTTTATACTACTAATGGCGGCGATCAGCGACTTATAATGGGACTGCGATAGTGTTTTGGACAATCTGACACTAACTGATTAATATAATGATCAGTGATAATTCTATACACTGTCAATGTACTAATGACACTGGCTGGGAAGGGGTTAATATCTAAGACTATCAAGGGGCTAAAAGTATGTCTAATGAGGTGTGATGTGTGTAAAGTGTGCTGCTTTTTATTAAAGATCTCTCAGTTTCTCATCCTTGCAAAGGAAACTGACAGATCGCTCCCTCTGTACAGAGCTCTGTGTTGTTTACCAACACAGAGCTCTGGGCTGTGATTGCACACAGTCGATTAGTGAGTCCCAGGTGTGAATCATTGGCCGGGACTTACTGACAGGCTCCCGCTGTGTACAATCACAGCGGGAGTCGTGGGGGGGGTGCCCTAAACCCTCAGGTCCACAGCGGACACTAGCGTGCAGTTCATTGCAGGTGGTCGCCAAGTGGTTAAACATTCCTCATGCATTCTTTTTTAGCAATTTGACTTTTAAATATTTTACATTAAACATTATTCAAATTCATGCTTTCTGCAAAAAATAATTGCAGTATGTGTCTGCTCTGGCATTGCCCAGACACCCTCCATGCCATCTACCTGCTAGTCTTGAAATTGGTTAGAGTTGATTTTAGAGATTTAGCTCCTATTGACTTTTAGGTCTCATTCAAAACAGGTCCAAGCACCCATACTGTGTACAAGAGGTATTTGTTTAGGCATTTGCATCCACTTCCAGCTGCATACAGACAGCCTATAGAGGTGGATGCAGATGCAGCTCCTGCACAGCCACATCCACATTACAATTGCTCATGCTTGTGCATGGCTCTGAATGCAGATAGTGTGCATTCAGGGTTATGCAAAACAAACACCTCCTGCACACAGTAGGGTGCGAGTGACATCTGAACAAGGCCTAATGGGGTTCGAATTAACATGCAGAACTTGTAAGTTGCTCAATGAACCTTCCATGAACCAAACCCAGATATATTCATCCATAGCTGAGACAAGGGATAAGCAGGAGGGGCTGCTGTACTGGGCTTTGTGGTATCATGTAAGGTGGGGGAGGCGCCACAAGTTTGGGGGAGGGGATTTTCTTTGAGAAGGGGAATTTGGGGGGCAGCAGGGGGTAAGAATTTTTTTAGGAGGGCAAATTAAGGGAGGTGTGCTAGGAGTGGGGATTTTATAAGGATTTTTGTTGGGGGGGGGGGAGATGATTTGTGCTAGAAGGGGGGGATTGGGTGATTTGTGTTATAAAAAGAAATTGATAGAGGGGAAATATTTTTGGGGAGAGGGGGATTTGTGCTAATAGGGATGATCAGGGGGGGTTTGTGCTAGATGGGGAAATTTGTGGGGGGAATTGTGCTAGCTTGGGGGATTAGGGAAGGGGAATTTGTGCTGAAAGGAGGGATTTGGTGTGGGGTGGGGGGGCTGTGCTTGGAGGGGAGATTTGAGGGATGGAGGATTTGTGCTAGGAAACATTTTTCTTTATTTTTTTTGGGGGGGGGTTGTGCTTGGGGCATATAGGGGGAGAAAGGAATTGAGCTGGGGGGGTAGGGGGCAGAGATTTGTGCTGGGAGGGCGATTTTCAGCAGGGGGGGCAATTTATGCTTGGGGGTTAGCATGCAGATTGGTGCTCAATTTTTTTGAGGGAGAGGGAATTTTCACTGACACAATGCCCATATATCTGGGGGGCACAATTTGGCATGTTTGCCCTGGGCTCTAGATTACCTTGTCCCAACAATGCCTTTATCTCATCCCTATGTCTTTTTCTGGATTAGGATAAGGATGGATTAGAGCCTGGATCTTGTACTCTGCAAAAAAATTCTGATGTCATTTTTTTTTTAAATAAAGGGTTTTGCACAGATTGGTCCTGATCCTCCTTTTCTGGGGTCCCCCCACAGCTCTACTGGCTCCTCCTCTTTTCGAGTGCCCCCATGTAGAGACAAATTCCATGGGGGCACTTGTGCGGGCGCGCTCCTGAGTCCTGCTGCTGCGTTCATTGACACAGACAGCAGAACTCGGTTCTGCCACCGGCTCCCGTGTCACTGGATTTGATTGACAGCAGCGGGAGCCAATGGCTCCTGCTGCTAAAATCTATCCAATGATGGCCGGAGACAGCGGCTGGAGCTGCTGTGCTTGTCCCCATCACTGGAACGATTGGGTTCAGGTAAGAAAAAGGGGGGGGGGGGTCTGAGGGGGTGCTGCAGTACAAAAAGGTTTTTCACCTGAATGCATTAAGGTGAAAAACCGTGAGGGTTTACAACCCCTTTAATTCTGGATATAAAAAACAATATTTCAGAAGATTTTGTTTATTTTTTAGTTGTATTCTTTTACTTTATATTTAGTTTAGACCAGGACTTTAATTCATGTAAATTAAAACTGTTTCTGTAAATAAAATGACAACCCTTTTTCCTTTGGCAAAGGAGTTGGAGTGTTTTTACTACTAAATGCAGGTACTCTTTATTAAACATCAATCACCTCTAATTATCTGATTTATTTAATCTTTGTGCATAATGCAGACATGCATTGTGTGGTCTCCTGTACACAGATGAAGGAACCTTGTTTTTAGGCAGATGCTACAATCTGCTACTTGTCAAAATGAAATGAGAAGCAGGTGCCTCTGTTCCCTTTACCTTTTCCAAATTATGCTTGTTGGGTTTTTTATTGTAAGGTGCATAATATAGATACATTTTCTTTTCCATTTAGTTAAGATCACTCACTCAACTAACTACTGTACATGACACACCCAGTTACCCAAATACCCATATTAATTAAAAAATGTAAAATTGCCTCCCACATTGGAAAAGGAATTATAAAAAAATTCAATTTATTAGATTTTCTTGTTCTTCAAAAAAGGGTTTTGCAACGTACTGACAAACTGTCATTATTACTTAAGGTGAACATGCTCCGAAACCATGCACACAAAAGCATTTTTTTATTCTGAGTAATCAGTAAATAGACTCTGTTGCCTTATGAGTTTATGTGAAATCTCCATTAATAGCTGCAAAATATTATAATTATGAATATAGTTAATTTAGCTTGTATCTATACTGTATAGGGCGTAGCATTATCTTCACATATGGTAGACAAGTCGGTGCCTAGGCTTGTGTATACAAACAATGGGATCCAAACCTCATTGTTTTACACATACTCACTTCAAAGGATCCCGTGCACTGAAGGGAGGCCAACCCATAATCAATACTTAACTTCCAGGGAACATTCAAGTTAATCTCCTGCTCAGAATAGCTCACCAATCAGAGCCACGCTATGCCAACCAGTGAGGCATCAACCTGTATTGATATACACAGACTAGATGGGAGAAAAACACATTATGGGAGAGCAGCCATCAGAATGGAACCTTGGTGAAAAGGGTAATTATGGAAAAGGTCTGCCCTTTACTTGTAATTCTCTTATTTTTATATAATATTTTCTTCCTTGGTGTAGACTATAGATAGATGGTTGTGTATTTGATAGACTTTCAACTACTTACCAATAAATGTTGTTATTGTGGTAAAGCTTTCACTCATGGTCAAAGAACTCTCATTTAACCCAAATCATATCTGAGAGATATTAAATCTTAAATATAGTACACGGGTAACAACTCATCTTTTGTAGCTATTGGCATTGTGGAGAAATCTATCTTAACATTTTACAACTGTGTCTTCCAGATTTCTAATGGTATTTCAAGGATACAAAATTGTCCATATGGCACGATGGACGCAGCTTGGGCTGAGACAAGCTGCTTTGAAGGAAAGTATAGTGTGGTCCATATCCTCAGGATAAATCCTACGGCTTTAGGAACCGCTGAAGAATCCAATCCAGCTCACTTCTGAGAGACTAAAGAGATCTCTAAGCGGCAAACAGACAAAAAGAGCAAAGTGTGCAGACTTAGTGGGTGTGTAAACATTTATTAAAGGAAAAGAAACAAAGGAGGGTGCAAATGCCTAATACCATTTTTTATTTATTAAAAAGCCAAAAGCATACTCGCAAACATGAGAAGATAAAAGCAGCATATCAAATCACAACTCCAGCATTGGGGATATCCAAATCACTGTAGTTGGAAAGCTAAAGGAAGACAATTAGCACCTCACATAAATTCTGCATAATTTGTCTTACTTTATGTGAGTTGATAATTGTCTTCCTTTAACCACTTCAATACCAGGCACTTAGACACCTTCCCACCCAGGCCAATTTTCAGCTTTCAGCGCTGTCGCAATTTGAATGACAATTGCGCGGTCATGCTACGCTGCACCCAAACAAATTTTTTATCATTTTGTTCCCACAAATAGAGCTTTCTTTTGGTGGTATTTGATCACCTCTGCGGTTTTTATTTTTTGCGCAACAAATAAAAAAAGACAGAAAATTTTGAAAAAAAACAAGTTTTTCTTTGTTTCTGTTAAAACTTTTTGTAAATAAGTACGTTGTCTTCTTCAATGACGGGCACTGATATGGCTGCACTGATGGGCACTGATATGGCTGCACTGACGGGCACTGATACGGCGGCACTGATGGGCACTGATGAGGTGGCACCAATGAGGTGGCACTGATGAGGTGGCACTGACGGGCACTGATGATGGGCACTGATATGCGGCACTGATGGGCACTGATAGGTGGCACTGATGGGCACTGATAGGTGGCACTGGTATGCGGCACTGATGGGCACTCATAGGTGGCACGGATGGGCACTCATAGGCGGCACTGATGGGCACTCATAGTTGGCATTGATGGGCACTCGTAGGTGGCATTGATGGTTACTTATGGGTGGCACTGATAGTTGGCACAGATGGGCATGGATGGGCACTGATAGATGGGCACTGATGGGCATGGATGGGCACTGACAGGTGGCACGAATGGACACTGATGGGTGGCACTGGTGACCCTGCTTGTTTGCAGTGATGCCCCTAAGGGTGGCATTGCTGGGCATCACTGCAACATAATAGTGCCAATCAGTGCCCATTTGTGGGCACTGATTGGCACAGATTTGGCACACTGGGCACATGTGGATGGCCATGGGGTACATACCTGGCCATCCACATGTTGTCCCTTCCCTGGTGGTCCTAGTGGCGATCCCTAGTGGTCCAGTGTGGTGATCTGCGGGGGGGCTGCACTGATAAACAATCAGCGTGGACCCCCCCTGCCAGGAGAGCCGCCGATCGGCTCTCCTCTACTCGCGTCTGTCAGACGCGAGTGAGGAAGAGCCGATCAACGGCTCTTCCTATTGACAGCGTGATCAGCCGTGATTGGACACGGCTGATCACGTGGTAAAGAGCCTCCGCCGGAGGCTTTTTACCAAGATCAGTGTAGCGGTGTGTCAGACTGACACACCACTCCATCAATCGCCGCGATGCGCGCCCCCGGGGGCGCGCTGCGGCATGTTATCCTGCTGGACGTCATATGACGCCCAGTCAGGATAACAGAACCACTTCCCGGACGTCAATCCGCCATAAGGCGGGCGGGAAGTGGTTAACCACCTCAGCCCCGGAAGGTTTTACCCCTTTAATGACCAATTCATTTTTTGCGATACAGCACTGCGTTACTTTAGTTGACTATTGCGCGGTCATGCAATGTTGTACCCAAATAAAATTGATGTCCTATTTTCCCACAAATAGAGCTTTCTTTTGCTGGTTTTTGATCACCTGTGCGGGTTTTATTTTTTGCACTATAAACAAAAGAAGACCAACAATTTTGAAAAAAAAAAACAATATTTTTTCTTTTCTGCTATAAAACATATCCAAAAAAAAATTTCTTCATCGATTTAGGCCATAATGTATTCTGCTACATGGTTTTTGGTAAAAAAAAAAAAAAAACATAGCAAAACACAAAGCATATATTGATTGGTTTGTGCAAAAGTTATAGTGTCTACAAAATAAGGGATAGGTTTATGACATCTTTATTATTATTATTTTTTTTTTTTTACTAGTAATGGCGGTGACCAGTGATTTTTAGTGGGACTGTGACATTTCAGCGGATAGATCAGACACCTAACTGACATTTTTGACACGTTTTTTGGGAACCAGTGACATTATTACAGTGATCAGTGCTAAAAATATGCACTGACATTGTACTAATGGCACTGGCAGGGACGGGGTTAACATCAGGGGCGATCAAGGGGTTAACTATGTTCACTCAGTGTGTTTACTAACTGTATGGGGGATGGGCTGCCTGGAAAAACACAGAGATCCATCTTCCTGCATAGCAGAAAGACAGGATCTCAGTGTAATCCCGTCAGAACGGAGATCTGTCTTACTTCAGCAGATCCCTTTTCTGTCTCTGAGGGGAACGATCGCGGGCGGCCGGTGGACATTGAGTCCCCCGAACCCACTGATTTATATACTTTTTTAATAGAATTAATGTACACTAGGCCACAGTTTTCAACAGATCATAAAAATGTTCATGTTAAAGTTTATTCTGTATCATTAGAACTGTTTCCTACAGTTTTCCACATACAACCATATACATAAAGGTCTGAAATTCCGAACATCAAGAATGCGGGGACGTACGACGAGCCGAGAAGATTGAAGTTCAATAGCCAATGTGGCTCTTCTGCTTGATTCTGAGCATGCATGGAATTTTGTGTGTCGGAATTGTGTACACACGATCGAAATTTCCGACAATGGATTTTTTTGTTGGAAAATTTGAGATCCAAATTTTGTTTGTCGGAAATTCCGACGGAAAATGTCTGATGGAGCCTACACACGGTCGGAATTTCCGACAACAAGCTTCCATTGAACATTTGTCAGAAAATCCAACCGTGTGTACGTGGCATTAATGTTCTAATGTGAAAAGCTGTAGTGTTTGCATTCAGGGACGAGCTTTGGGTTCAGATCGAAGATGAATGTGGTCCTAACTTTGCCTGTTTAGCATTTGGTGAGTAGACAAACTAAATGGGGCATTTGCCTACCTGCTGTGCCAAACCTCCAGCTGCAGCATGGAAGTGATGCACTTAGCAACTATTTAGCTAAATGTGATAGTTTCCTGCTCAGACCGGTTGTTTGGAAGCCAGCCTCCCCATGTTCAGGGCATGTGGCCTAGTTGGGTTCGAGAGGGGGCCACAAGCTCACAATTTCCCCCTTCATCTTTTATCCCTAGCCAGGTTGAATACGGTTAAAATACCATATTTATCGGCGTATAACACGCACTTTTTTCCCCTTAAAATCAGGGCAAAATCGTGGGTGTGTGTTATACGCCGATCCCCGCCAATCCTCCCCTGATTGTGAGCGGAGCGAAGCGAGCGCCACCGACATACACAAAGCCGAGTGTACTCGGCTAGTCTCGGCTCCTCTCACAGTCACGCCCAGTCCCACCATTGGTCCCACCAAGCTGCAATACACAAGGCTACAAAGACACTGGGCAAGGCAGCAATGATGGACAAGGCTGCAGATGGACACTGGGCAAGGCAGCAATGATGGACAAGTCTGCAGATGGACACTGATAAGGCTGCATTGATGGGCATTTAAATGTACATTTTTTTTCCTTAAAATTCCCTCCTAAACTTGGGGTGCGTGTTATACGCCGGCACGTGTTATACGCCTATAAATACGGTACATAATAAACACTTTTCCAGGGTTAGGGTTCTAATATGAATTTTGGCAGGACACCACATTTTTTTTTGTAATTTTTGCTGAAGGACAGCTTAAAAAGAAAAAAAATGCCTGCTATTTACATTTTCTAGTTGTTTTTTCTTTTTCTGTACAAAATATATTTCAGGCCCTTAAGGATCAAGAATGCACATTGGGGGTCCCGATGTCACTTTTTACAAAGAAACCAAGCTCGCAGAAAAATGCACTGTCCCACCCTTCCCGTTATTAATTTGACAATCCCTTGCTTATTACCTATAAAAATGTCTAGAACTGATTTTAAGGGTTCAGTTCTTATTAAAGTGGTGTTCCACCCATAAAAAAAAAAAATCATTCCTGTGCAGGAAATAATATAAAAAAAAAAAAAAAATTGGAGAAATTTTTTTTTTTTACTTACCTTTTCTTGCCTGTTGCTATGTGGTCCCTTGAAATCTTCCCCTTCCTCACCTCGGCTCCTTAAGTCACTTCCCTTGGGGCCTCCACTCGCTACTGCTCCTGGGAGATGTGTGTCATCATTTCCCAGGAGTCAGTGGGCTGCGCCGAGGGCTAGGTTTCCATAACAATGGGGCGGGCACTTCCAACGCCACCACCTGTTGTTATGGCAACCTGTATACTTTACAGCACCACTACAGCGCATTACTGCGCATGCACGAGAATGGGGAGGTGCTTGCTGTTCGCTCAGCTGCACCATATCCCAGAAATAAATGCTTGTGGGCTTCACATGCCCACAAGCAATATGACAATGGCAAGCAAGCAGTTATATACTTTTTTTTTTTGCTATTAAACGTGACATCAGGGGACGAATTGCTCAAAAAACAAGAGTGTTAAATGGCAATGTTAATAACTCATGAAATGTTTAAAAAAAAAATTATTAAATGTCGTTGGAACTCCGCTTTAACTTCAATGGGGTTTGGAATAACAATTAGAACTTGTTAGCTGTTTGGCGAAAGTCTCATGAATTGAACCCTGGTACATTCAGCTCATCCCTATTTATATCTCTTTAGTGGGCAAGTCTTAGGGTGCATCTCACCAAAAATAACATTATTTTTCCAGGGGACACCTAAAACGTTTCTTGTATCTTATTGCAGTCTTCTGGGAAAATCAGTAATCAGATTGCAAAAGCAGGTAATTACATTTCTGGGGGCATTCCCTACACCAGCCGTGTACAAGATATCTCCAGGTTACCTTATTGTAATGCATTTCTTGACAGTTTCATAAAATTACAGGGCCTGCACATTAAAATGGAAATGTATTCAAACTTTCTTGTGCAGTGTATTCTTTTTTTAAATACAAATAGAGTTTTCTTTTAAATTATTTTGGCAAATAACTACTTTTACAAATTTTTAAAAACTTCCAAACTTGTAATTTACAATCTTTTTCTAAAAGCTTTAGTCAACTAATAATTTAAAATCTTTTAGTTATATTCTTCAGTGCAACAGTTGAAAATCATACACAATAAATGGAACATTCAACAAATACTCTGTCATTCAGACATTAAACTATTGTATATCGGAAATCTATTATAACAAAGAATAGAAAGCATTTGCAAAAAAATATATATTTTTTTATTGAAGTCTAATCATTTGAAAAGCATCATAAATACATATTACATTATATCATTTTTGACATTATTGCAATTATCTTTTCTTTCTAAAGTTGCAACTCATTTGAAAGCATTGTGCTCCAAAGACAGATACAAAAATAAAACAATTATTGAAGATGCATGTTGAAAGACTTAGTTAAGATGAAAATACAAAGGATTATGGCAAAATATATACAAATGTTTTCTGTGATGTACCATGAGTCAGCAGTAATGTCATGACAAATACTTTATACATGACAAGGAAATTAAAGACTTAACATATGTTGCAAATAATAAGCTGTCCACCCAAATTGGCAATGCTGCTCAGAGCAGTCTGTACTTACATTATCTGTGTGTTATACGTGTTGAGGGAAAATTAATACAAAGAGAGAGATGAGACACTGCATGGGTCAAACACATATGCCTTCTCCAGTTATCTTTGTTGAAAACGTATCTTTATTTTAAGACTTCAACATACATACAGTATGTTTCACACAGATTGGTAAAAGTATATGTGAACCCTTACCTTATAAAACAACCTGTTCTGTTTAAAATAGCAATGCAAATGTTTATATATATATATATATATATATATATATACACACACACTATATTGTCAAAAGTATTGGGGCATCTGCCTTTACACGCACATGAACTTTAATGGCATCCCAGTCTTAGTCCGTAGGGTTCAATATTGAGTTGACCCACCTTTGCAGCTACAACAGCTTCAACTGTTCTGGTAAGGCTATCCACAATGTTTGTGGAGTGTGCGTCTATGGGAATGTTTGACCATTCTTTCAGAAGCGCAATTGTGAGGTCAGGCACTGATGTTGGATGAGAAAGCCTGGCTCGCAGTCTCCACTCTAATTCATCCCAAAGGTGTTCTATCGGTTGAGGTCATGACTCTGAGCAGGCCAGTCAAGTTCCTCCACCCCAAACGAGCTCATCCATGTCTTTATGGACCTTGCTTTGTGCACTGGTGCACAGTCATGTTGGAACAAGAAGGGGCGAGCCCTAAAAAGTTCCCACAAAGTTGAGAGCATGAAATTGCCCAAAATGTCTTGGTATGCTGATGCCTTAAGAGTTCCCTTCACTGGAACTAAGGGGCCAAGCCCGACCCCTGAACAACCCCACACCCTAATACCCCCTCCACCAAATGATTTGGACCAGTGCACAGATTAAGGTCCATAAGCACATGAGATGAGTGAGTTTGGGACAGTTTTCCTTTGATAATAAAAAAATCAGGAGATATCCATTACCATTTACCACTAACAGAAAGCCCAATTTGTGCTGAAAAAAATCAAACAAGGTATAATTCACCTGGATACACTAAGTAGTTTTACTAACACATGTCAAAGTTGCAAACTTGTACTTTAAATTTGTTTTATTCTTAGGTGGGAAGGGGTTAATAAAGGTGCAGATGTACCTTATAAATTAACTTCAAGGTCAGCCTTTTCCTGCCACTAAAAAAGTCTGTAAGATCCAAAGCCAGCACATTTGGCATCTGACCAAATTGTTTGGGGTTATGTGCGTGTGAGCCAAGATTTTCTGAAAAAGAAGACACATATAGCACCTAAATATAAATGCTGGTGAATGAATATAAAAATAACTATTCTACGTAAAAGCTCGCAATTCTGATGAGCTTAGATTGTTTGAAATCACAGAGGAACTGGAAAAAAAACTGTAAAGCCTACTAGAAAGAAATGTCTTTGGAGAACTGCCAGTACGATGAAAGTAGGGCACATACAATGTTGTCTGGCAGCAGTGTCAGCGGCTTGGAGTTCCAAGAGGAAAAAAAATGAGAACCGTCTATATTATGAGCCAATGATCTTTTTTTACACCTTCATTGATTTAAATGGCACTTTAGGACTAGAAAAAGATATTAAGGGCTGTGAAGGGATCACCAATGCTCGTTTAGAAGCAGAAATGGTGTTTCAGGGTTTTATAATAAAGTTAACCTTTTAGTTTCTGGAATCTTGTGATGAGTGTCAAAACTGTATGTAGACTTATTCTGTAGTTTGTAAAAGGAGAATTAATGATTTGCACAAGACTGTTACAATTAGCAACCAATGAAAACTTGTCTTTCACTGACAATCTTAGTTGTTCTGGGTTCCTACAGTTTCTACAAGTTATACATTGCACTTCCTTGTGGAACAAGCTCAGCAATTGGATTATTATGTGATTTGAAATTCTTAATTTATTAAAATATGAAGTGCATTATTCAAACAGAAATGTTTTCCAAATGGAGATATTATTTACAGCTTTACAATTTTATGGATCTTCTAATCCTTGCTCTTTTTGTATGAGTAATTATAAATCACATTGACTATCTTTTCTGTTTCATGGTAAATAGATACACAGCTGAGCCAGTAACAGATATAGCAATGTAGGTCACTTATCCTGGACTGTTGCTGATCTGGTTACATTGCATATACTGTACATATGCTCAAAAGTGAAAGGTATATGTAGTTGGAATACACCTTTTTAAAAAGCAATCCACAATGAGTTTAAAATCTTACTTTATGATCAGAGACTGTGAATATGTTATAAGAAGTGCCCAGAGACAGCAGAAATGAAGTATATGTACAGCAGGTTATGTATAAAGTGGATTTGTGGGGGGGATCATGGCAATATCAATAAGATGTGACACAGTAGTATATGCAATGCAATGGAACTATAGGTGAGTGAATCGGTCAAGTGAGTTGTGCTCACTTGTTCTAGACTGGAAATCTGCAATGTTCCTGAGACTGCATCCAACACTCTTGCAGTATGGTATCATGAGTCTCTCAAAAAGTTTTACTCTTGTTCTACTCTTCTAATGAAAAAAAAAAAATCTGTCTTTACATGTATTAGGGAGATTTCATGCTGGGGGCACATGCTGGGGTAACATAGGTTAATTTTCTTTCAATAAAAGTTGTTTGATTAAGTGGTGCACGTCTGCTCAGCCTCATCTGAACATCTCTTCTCTGGCCCTTCTCAGGTAATCTACGTTGGTGTTTTTACATCCACCTCAAAGTGACTAATTGCTATCAATGTGCTATATGGTAATCTATGCTGCTGCTTTCACATCCACCTCAAACTGAAACAGTGTTTCAACTTTATCAATGTGCTTTATGGTAATCAAAGCTCACTACATTTCCTTCTCACAGTTGTGTCCTTTCTCCTTTTTCCTTCCCCACTTTTTTCCACCCAACAGCTTATATATATATATATATATATATATATATATATATATATATATATATAACCCTCACGTCTGTCCTCTCCTTATTGCTGCATTCATCAACTCCTAATTCTGAACCCACATACCGTTAAACCCATGTCCCTTAATATAAATCACACTGCCACATTACTTCCCTCACTCTTCTTTTTTATATATCCAAACAAATTTTTTGAAGATATTGCATTATAACATAAAATGCAAGAAGGTTTTAGAAGAAATAAACTTTAGACTATCACCACATATATTGACATGGTTTATGTTCGATACAGCTTATACATAGAACATTTTTTTATATGAATGATAAAAGCATTTATCAAATAAATATACACATATTCGTGAAGTCTCATTTGTGGCCCATGGTATTTTGGGACAACTTACAAAAAAGGGGGATATAAGAGGTCTCAAGAGGACCTGAAGGGCTGACAGCTTCTCACTCCCGGATTAGGAAAGGTATAATTTCTGACTCCCTCACCCTTCTGCTTCTCCTATCTTCTGGAGATTTATCCCCAAACCCATCCATCATTTAACTTTGGTCAACAGACCTGCCACCCCATGCCCTCTGGCAGCAACCACAATCCGCACAATTTAGTTTCTATTCCTCATCTTCCCAAAACCAGCCTCCCCTTTAATGCACCATTTGGAGTGCCTGCTCTGTCTGTAACAAACTCACCTCTGTCCATGACTTTTTGATCACTAACTCTTTTAATCTACTTGACCTAGCTTCAAGAATCTGACTTTGCTTTTCTCTGCCATGGTAGTCTTCTCTGGACTTACTGTCCCAGACCCAGTGGATGGAAGGGAGGTGGATTAGGAATCCTTCTATCCTATCAAATCACCTTTTAGATTCTTCATTCACCTCCCTCTCTGTCCCTCTTCTCATTTGAGGCACACTAAATCCATCTTATTTCTCCAGTTTATTTAGGAATTGCTGTGATCTACCAGCCTCCTGGACTGGTATCAACCTTCGTTGATGACTTTTCTGCTTAGCTGCCCTACTTTTTCTCTTCTGTTCTGTTCCCACAATCATTTTTGGTAACTTCAACATCCCTGGTAATAATAACACTCTTGCTATTTTCTATTTTCTCAGTCTAAACCTCCTCTTTTGACCTGAAGCAATAGATACATTATTCTACTCTGATGGCAACACCCCCAACCTTGTATTATCCTACATATGCACTCAATGCAACCTCTCCAACAATCCTTTTCCTCTCTCTGATCACTACCATATTATTTTCACTCTCTCCCTGTCTTCCACCTCCCTTAACCACCTAACAGTTACCCATAGAAACCTTTGGCACTTTAACCCTTTTCTTCTCTACCTGCCCCAACCTAGTCAATTCTGTCTACAACAGTTGACTGTCATCCTCCCTGGACACACTCACCCCCTCACTACACAAAGAATCAGGCCCTGGTCGCTACAGACATGGCAAAGAGATGACACCAGGAGTCTCAAAAAAAACAGTCATGCTCTTGAGCATCTGTGGTGTAAACGAAGTCTCAGAAAAACTTCAACCAATATAAATCTGCTCTCCAAAAATACAATTCCTGACTCCACATTGCCAAGCAAACCTATTTTATCACGCTCTTTAACAACCTCTCATCCAGTCACAGTCAACTCTTTTCTACCTTTACATCTCTACTTGGTCCCCTACTGCCTCCACCCACTAACTCATTCACTGCCCAGGAGTTCACTAATCACATAAAAATTTAAATTGATATAATTTGCGATGAGATCTCCACTGTACAGATATCTCCTTCCCTTAACACTACATGTCCACAAGTACACTCAATACTTCCCTTTTTTAAAAACTGCTACTATGTGTTAGGTCACCTGACACATAGTAGAAGGAGTGCACTGCTAAGGTAACGGACCCTAGGACTGACTGCTGCGGATTGAACTCTGGGAGGTTCAGGAAGCAGGTCCACCAACACAGATCCTACTGAGAGCTAGAGCATAGATTCCCCAGGATGCAGAGTCTAAGAGCCAGCAGGTGTTAACCAGAGCCTCTAGTGGTGAGGATGGACTGCGCTGCAGTCTGGCTCAAAGGGTCACGGCCCCCAGGGTCTCACAGCTCACGCTCACGATAAACTTACAGGAGAAAGAGGAAGGAAACAGCAGGCTGGAACAACAAGGTCAGAAAAGGGATAAGCCAAAGGTTAGGGTGACTAGCAGACAAGGATAAACCTAGAACACGCCAAAGGTCAGGGTCACAAGCAGACAGGGATAGTCGAGAACAGGCCAAGATCGGCAACTGGAATCAGGACGTAGGAGGCACAGCAAGTTGCACACGAAAGCTAAACACACAATGGTTGATCAGCAAGGTTGGCTTGCAATGCACAGGTTGATATAATGTTCCTAATTAGAGGCTGAGGTGGAGCTATGCTGAGGGAAGATTATATCAGCAGTCAGGTGAGAGTGGCGGGCATCTAAAGATGAACACATGAAGGAGAGGTAAGCTGACACAAATGTTACTGCATAACGATGACAGTAGTCCCCCTCTTAAGAGGCCTCCCCCTCCCCGCCTGGGCCCAGGCTTAAAAGGGAAACTCCAGATGAAATCTCCTCAACAGACGAGGTGCAAAGATCTCAGATGCAGTGATCCAAGACCTCATCTCAGGACCAAACCCTTTCCAATGTACAAGGTACTGAAGAATGCCTCTACGGCACCGGGAATCCAGAACTTGACTAACCTAGTACTTTAGATTATCCTCAGAGACCAAAACCGAGGTAAGGAGAGGAGAGGACGAGAGGACTTATTGGAGGACTAAAGGCTTCTTAGGAATGGGTAAGGGCATGAGAAGACCATCAGGAGTCTGAGCAGGGTCCCCCAGACCCTTAAAGATGAGCTGGACATCCAGCACAGGACCATCAGACTGGGCAGAGGTCAGTGGATCCCTGAGACCAGGTTGGTTAGAAGGTGACGCGTCACAAGGGTCAAGCTGGATAGCTGAAACACAAGCAGAATGCAGAGAGTCCAGAAAGAAAGATTGAAAACCCCACCTGGCCGAATGAGGCAATCTATCCAAAGGATGGATTGACAAGTTTGAATGGATGTAGTAGTAGTAGTAGTAGTAGTAGTATTAGTGTGAGGCCAGGTTACAGAAGGTCCTGAATAGGAAAAAGCAGGAAGCTCACTGGGCATGGGCATGGGCTGGGCTGGCATAACTGGTGCAAAGGCCGACTGAATAGCATTGCCAGGTGTAGCGTCTACCTCAATCACATCGCAGGGCATAGCGACTGTGGAACTTGCGGACAAGGTAACCTGGCTGTGCGTCCAAGGGAGTTTAGGGACAGACAAGGGTCAATGGTTATGCAAACTGGAGTAAATGATTGGCTCAGGTTCACAGGTGGGCTCTTCATCCAGAGTGCCACATGACCTAGAGAGTGCCTCGGCTCGACTATTGCAGGACACATTCCAGAAATCGCTATTTACAGCGGGAAAAGCAGAAGATACTGGAATGGTGTCAACAGGAAGTTTCTCTTTTGGGGCAACCTTGAGTAGGCAGGAAGAGGAACAGGAGGAACCCCAAGCCAGGATCTGTCCAGCAGTCCAGTCAACGTGTGGAGAATGGAGCCGTAACCAAGGAAGACCTAAAATGATAGGAGATGAAGCCTTAGGTAAGACAAGGAAGGATATCCACTCCTGGTGGAGTGTCCCTACCGACATCTTAACAGGGAGAGTCTGGAAGCGGATAGGGCCCCCTGGGGGAATGGTGCCATCAATCGCTATGACCACCAATGGCGTTGTGAGGTGCAAAAGTGTAAGCCTCATTGAAGATGCAGTTCCCCAGTCCATGAAATTGCCAGTGGCTCCGGAATCCAGATATGCCGAGACCGAATCAGAGGAAGCGCCGACATGAAGGAACACAGAAAGGAGAAGATGAAAAGGTGATATTTCAGGGTCTAATACTTCACTTTCCAGATGTATTTTCCAAACAAAGAGAGCAACTGTCACGAAAAATTACCTTTGACCCCACAATAGAGGCACAGGCCCAGAGTTCTGCACCTAGCACATTCTTCCAGAGATAACTTGATCCAGCCCAGCTGCATAGGTTCCTCAGCAGGCAGGAGGTGCTCCTGGGGATGATGAGAGGGGACAGGGAGCTCAGGCTGCCTAAAGAACGGGCAGTGCTGGCGTCTTTTTTCCAGAGTCCTCTCTTGAAAGCGAATATCAATCTGGTTACACAAGGTGATGACACCATCCAGATCAGCAGGAATAGCTCTTCCCACTAATTCATCCTTCACTCTATCAGAGAGGCTATGTAAAAAGGTTGCAACTAAGGCCTCATTATTCCAGCTCAGTTCAGCAGTCAAAATACGAAAATGAAGAGCGTACTGTGCCACAGAAGCAGACTCTTCACAGAGACGTAAAAGGGCGCTGGACGCTGAGAAGACACAACCCGGTTCTTTGAAGATATTTCGAAAAAGTTTCAGGAAGTGAGACAGGCTAGATACCACTAGATCATTCAGTTCCCACAGAGGGGCAGCCCAGGCTAATGACTCGCCCGACAGGAGGGATACAATATAGGCTACCTTTGCCCGATCAGGCAGGAAGATATGGGGCTGAAGCTCAAAATGAATTGTGCACTGGCTAAGGAACCCCCTGCAGGCCTTGGGGTCCCCAGAGTAATGGGACGGAGCAGGTAAATGCAAAGAGTTTGTGGATGTGGCTGTGACCAGAATAGGTGCGGCAGCAGATAGCGGTTGAGGTTGTTGAACTGGGGGTCCTAAGGAGGCCTGAACCTGTTCAAAATGGGAGGCCAAATCCTGAAGGAATCGCATCACCTGGGTCTGATTGGATTCCTGGGTCTCAAGTCTGCGAGCTATGCCCCACAATGGATCATCTGCGGGTAGCGGCACATCAGCTGTGTCCATGGCTGATCAAACTGTCAGGTCACCTGAGTCCGGGTGACAGATGCACTCCGTAGGAGTCAGGAGTGCACCGCTAAGGTAGTGGACCCTAGGACTGACTGCTGCGGATTGAACTCTGGGAGGTTCAGGAAGCAGGTCCACTGGAGCACCAACACAGATCCCACTGGGAGCTAGAGCATAGATTCCCCATTGCACGGAGTCTAAGAGCCAGCAGGTCTCTAATGCCTGCCCAACCACCTGCCCACTGGTCCCAGTTCAATTGCAAATGCTACAGTCACCCCCCTGGCTCTATCCTACACTCAAACTTTCAATCTCTCCCCTTCTTCTGCCATCTTCCCTAACTATCTAAAACATACACTGGTCACCTGGCCAAAGCTTTCATTGGATTCCACCAGACTTAAAACCTACAAGATCTCCTTGTTACCACCTTACTGCAAATAACCTTCTTGATCCCCTTCAGTCTGGATTTCGCCCTCAACACGCCACAGAAACTACTCTCTTAAAACTCACAAGCAATTTATGAACGCCTAAAACCAATGGTCACTATTCTGTACTCCTTTTCTTAGACCTCTCTTCTGCCTTTGATACAGTGGACCCCCCCCCCCCTTTTCACAAAACTCCACTTCTTTGGTCTGACTGTATTGTTCATTGGTTCTCACCCTACCTATCCCACTGCACCTCCAGTGTCACTTACAATCCTACCTCCTCTCCTCTTCTTTTCCCTGACAAGGTCTCCCAAAGTTCTGTTCTTGGACCTCTCCTATTCTCGATCTACATCTCCTCCCTGGGTCAGCTGATAGCCTTCCTTGGCTTTTAAAACCATTTCTATGCTGATGACACCCAAATCTATCTTTCTAGGCCTCAGCTCACTCCATTAGTCTCTTCACGCATCACTAATTTACTGACAGACGTATCAGTCTGGATGTCATACCACTTCTTCAAACTCAATGTATCCAAAACTGAGCTCATAATACAAGTATTTCCTCCTATGTGCCCTTGACATCTGTGTTAAAATTAATGGAACAACTATCAGCCCATCATTGCATACCAGGGTGATAGGTCTAATCCTAGACTCTGAGCTTTCCTTCAGCCTCACATCTAGGCAATATCCGATTCTTACCACCTCAATCTCCGCAACATTTTCAAAATACATCCCTTCATAGCCAATGATACCACAAAGTGTCTAATTCACCCCCTGTTTATTTCTTGCTTCGACTACTGCAACTACCTGCTCATTGGATTACCTTTACGTAGGCTATCCCTCCTTTAATCTGTTATGAATGCTGCTGCCAGACTCACCAGACTTACTGTTCAGCATCTGCTAGCCCTGTCAATCTTTCTACTGGCTTTCACTAACCCAATTAATAAAATTAAAAATACTAAAAACTAATTACAAAGCTATCCACAATTCGTCCCCCAGCTACATCTACCTAGTCTCTAAATACCAAATCATTTTCTTCATCCCTCCCAAGACCTCCTGCTCTCTAGCTAGCTCATTACCTCCTCCCATGCTCTCTTCCAGGACTTATTCTGAGTCTTTTTCATTCACTGGAACTCCCTACCCCAGTTTGCCTGACTATCTCCTACTCTGTCCACTTTTAGGTGATCCCTGAAAACCCAGCTCAACCACCATGGTTGCATAAATAAATATAGTTATATTGTTGGTATGGTTGAATAAGAACACTAGTCCATCCAGTTCAACCTGTGTATGTTATTTCCTTTATGTTATTACTTGACCCTCCCTTTTTAGATTGTAAGCTTCTCCTGTATTGAATTGTATTATAGCTGTACTGTACTGTACTGTACTGTCGGCCTTCTTGTAAAGCACTGCCCAAACTGTTGATGGTATATAAATTATGTACAATAGCAATAATATTATTAATATTAATTCCCCATGATTTCCTGTTGCTGTGGAACACAAAGGGAAATCTCTTAAATGGAGACACAGGGGTTGTTTACTAAAGATACAGTCAGGTCCATAAATATTGGGACATCAACACAATTCTAATCTTTTTAGCTCTATACATCACCACCATGGATTTGAAATGAATCGAACAAGATATGCTTTAACTGCAGACTTTCAGCTTTAATTTGAGGGTATTTACATCCAAATCAGGTGAATGATGTACGAATTACAGCAGTTTGTATATGGGACAGATTAGCAATTATCCATTAAACTTTCACTTTTTAATACTTGGTTGCAAATCCCTTGCAGTCAATTACAGCCTGAAGTCTGGAATGCATAGACATCACCAGACCCTGGGTTTCATCCCTGGTGATGCTCTGCCAGGCCTCTACTGCAACTGTCTTCAGTTCCTGCTTGTTCTTGGGGCATTTTCTCTTCAGTTTTGTCTTCAGCAAGTGAAATGTATGCTCAGTCGGATTCAGGTCAGGTGATTAACTTGGCCATTGCATAACATTCCACTTCTTTCCCTTAAACTCTTTGGTTGCTTTTGCAGTATGCTTCAGGTCATTGTCCATCTGCACTGTGAAGCGCCGTCCACTCAGTTCTGAAGCATTTTGCTGAATATGAGCAGATAATATTGCCCGAAACACTTCAGAATTCATCCTGCTGCTTTAGTCAGCAGTCACATCATCAATAAATACAAGAGAACCAGTTCCATTGGCAGCCATACATGCCCACGCCATGACACTACCACCACCATGCTTCACTTATGAGGTGGTATGCTTTGGATCATGAGCAGTTCCTTTCCTTCTCCATACTCTTCTCTTCCCATCACTCTGGTACAAGTTGATCTTGGCCTCATCTGTCCATAGGATGTTGTTCCAGAACTGTGAAGGCTTTTTTAGATTTTGTTTAGAGTTTGCCAATCAGGCCTTCCTGTTTTTGAGGCTCACCAATGGTTTACATCTTGTGGTAAACCCTCTTTATTCACTCTGGTGAAGTCTTCTCTTGATTGTTGACTTTGACACACATACACCTACCTCCTGGAGTGTGTTCTTGATGTTTTCTTCACCAGGGAAAGAATTCTTCGGTCATCCAAAACAGTTGTTTTCCGTGGTCTTCCGGGTATTTTGGTGTTGCTGAGCTCACCGGTGCATTCTTTCTTTTTAAGGATGTTCCAAACAGTTGATTTGGCCAAACCTAAAGTTTTTGCTATCTCTCTGATGGGTTTGTTTTGTTTTTTTCATCCTAATGATGCTTCACTGATAGTGACAGCTCTTTGGATCTCATATTGAGAGTTGACAGCAACAGATTCCAAATGCAAACAGCACACTTGAAATTAACTCTGGACCTTTTATCTGCTTCTTGTAAATGGGATAATGAGGGAATAATACACACCTGGCCATGGAACAGCTGAGCAGCCAATTGTCCCATTACTTTTGGTCCCTTAAAAAGTGGGAGGCACATATACAAACTGTTGTAATTCCTACACCGGTCACCTGATTTGGATGTAAATACCCTCAAATTAAAGCTGAAAATCTGCAGTTAAAGCACAACTTGTTTGTTTTATTTCAAATCCATTGTGGTGGTGTATAGAGCCAAAAAGATTTGAATTGTGTTGATGTCCCAATATTTATGGATCTGACTGTAAATATAGACTGTGCACTCTGAAAGTGCAGCTGCACTCATTTTTCCTAGCACTTAGGGAATGTAGTGAAAATTTAAAAAAAATGTTTTTGCTTGCACGATTGGATGATGAAAAATC
Source organism: Lithobates clamitans (assembly GCA_037952925.1). NCBI lineage: Eukaryota > Metazoa > Chordata > Amphibia > Anura > Ranidae > Lithobates > Lithobates clamitans. Next base: position 2,154,953 of record JBBGZY010001130.1, read on the forward strand.
AGCAGAGCAGCATCACTCTGAAAGTGCAGCTGCACTCATTTTTCCTAGCACTTAGGGAATGTGGTGAAAATTTAAAAAAAATGTTTTTGCTTGCACGATTGGATGATGAAAAATCAGCAGAGCGGCATCACAGCTCAAAGCTCAACCCCATAGAGAGCAATAAAAGAGTTTAACTCTTCCCCACTCTATTAGAAGAGTATTGTATTGGTCTCTCTGCCCCATTACAGGGATTTCTGACTACTTTCAGCTTTTGTGTCCCTGTAACAAAAGGACAGGAAATTATACTGACTGACACTTTTGTTGGAAAGTTTCCCCCATGACCCCCACCTACTCACCTTATCTGCACTCCCTTGCATTTCCATGTGCGCCACAGCTGATGTCAATACCCAGAACTTAGAGGTAAACTTACAGGTATTCAGTAGCATGAAACCTGCTCTACTGTGAAGGTGCCTGGGCCTACCAGCCAATTGCTAGATTCAAGCACTGTGACATAACAATGAGAGTGACATAACTGCACTCCCAGGTCATCAAACATAACAGATCCCACTGCCAGCTGCAGAGCAGCAAGGTGTGAGAAGCAAAGGTAAGGTGAGTATAAGGAGGGCAGGGCAGGGCAAAAAGGGGAAGTTGCCCTGGGCCCTGTCATTGTTGTTGGACCCAAAGCAGCTGCCTCATACTTGCCAACTATCCCAGTTTAAATTCCCCTGTTCCTTGAAGTTTTAGTCCCGTGCTGTGTCCAAATATCTCAGTGTGAAGTTCTGTTACTAATGCTTCCTAGAGCTGCCCTATTGTTGTGTACAGAAGACTCACCTGCAGACCCTGTGTTTACATGTAAATAACCGACATTGATATGTAAATAATGACGCCTTTCATATGTAAAAAGCCTTGGGTTGGCAGCATTCATATGTAAATAGAGGTGGCATTCATATGTATATCATGCCGCCCCTGAGGTCATATCCACCATCACCTATACTGAATGCTGACCGCTGGGGAGATAAAGGGGCATGCTTGAAAGTCCTGCCTGCAACTGTGTTCATTCAGCCTAACATCAGCCTGTTCTGCAAAGGTAAGCAAAATGGTGTTGGGGAGGGTAGTGTGGGGTGTGCAAAGGAAGGCAGAGAAGGAATTACAGTTTGGGTGCACAAGTGAGTAAGGAGGAAATGAATAGAGGTAAGGTAGGTGTGTGCAAAGATGAGCAGAGGAGGCAGGTAGAGTTAAAGGGGTAAAGAGTTGGAGTGGAGAGGATGGGGGAGGTTTGGAGTGCAGAGGTTAGCAGGGGTTTTAGGATTCAAAGGTATACTGACAAGGTGGATAAAGATGTAGGTCGCATGTAGGGCAGCCCAATTATTTCAATGGGCTGCTCTATGTGCTAGAAATGCGGAATAAAGTCTTTCAAAATCACACAATTACAAAGCACATGTCAGCAGATGCGTGAGGGTGTCATTAATGGCAATGCTGTGTATCTGCTAAAGGGCAGCACATTTCTGTGGTGTCAAGAAAGCGATTTTGCATGCGTTCCCGACACATGCAGGCTAAATGTCTTAGTTACATTGGTGGTCAGTACAAATCTTCTCATTACATTGGAGCTTGGTGTAGAATCCTTTCATTTACACTAGTGGCCAGTGTAAAGGTCCCCCTTACATTAGTTGTCAGTGTAAACCTCCCTTACATTGGTGGTTACTAGACATGTGCATTCGTTTTCATCTGAATGCATTTTCGTCCAAATTTCAGGTATTTTCGTTATCGTGAAAGTGCAGAATCCGAAAAACGAAAGATCCGACATAAACAAATGCTTTATTTTCATTTTTGTTGCTACAACAGTTCGATATAGATAGGAGATTCGACATGATGATCACAATAACAATCTGTGTCCATCAAACCTGTGGTTGAATGTGCCTAACCTTAACTCTATTAGTCCAAGATTATTCTACATAGAGAGAAAAGATTCGACGTAGGGGAGAAAAGATGAATAAAAATAATAATGATGATGAATGTTATTGGCTGATTGTAACCAAAGAGGAGGAGCAGTAAAATAGCTAGAACTAAGTACACACATACTTTGACTTATGGTGTCTGTTGAAAGTTCTAAGAAGATTCGACGAAGCAGTTAAACTATACGGCGTTGTACAGTTTAGCTGCTCCGTCAAATCTTCTTTGAACATTCGACAGACACCATAAGCCTTCAATGACAGATTCAAACTTAATTTGGATTTTCGGACTAATGCAATTTTTAACAAAAAACGAAATAAATAAAAACGAATTTCGGGAGTAACTAAATAAATTTATTTTTCGGACGAAAACGAAATTCCGAAACGAAATATTTCAGTGTGCACATGCCTAGTGGTTACTGTAAATGCTCCTATTACATTAGTGATCAGTGTAAATCCCCTTTACATTGGTGGTCAGTGTAAATCTTCTCATTACATTGGGGTTTGGTGTACAATCATTTTATTAACACTAGTGGCCAATGTGAAGGTCCCCCTCCTTACAATGGTGGTTACTGTGAATGCTTCTATTACATTAGTGGTCAGTGTAAACCCCTAATACATTGGTGGCCAGTGTTGAAACTCCTCTTTATATTGGTAGTTGGTAAAAAAAAAAAAATCAGCACTACCACTGATCCCAGGAGTTCTAGGATCCCTAGGAGTTTTCTGTCTATTGATGGGTCCCCTCACCACCCCAGTTCATGGTGTGCAGGCAGATGGAGAGTGAAATTGCATGGGGGGGGTAGAAAATGTTTTCCCAAGGGTCCAATCAATATTAAAGCGGAGTTCCGTCCAGAAATTGAACTTCCGCTGATCCGGTTCCTCCCCCCCTCTAGTGTCACATTTGGCACTTTTCAGGGGGGAGCAGATACCTGTCTAATCCAGGTATTTGCTCCCACTTCTGGTGAAAGAGCGCTGAAGAATCCATGGCGAACTACGCCATGTCCGGCCCCTTCTCTGTCCCCCCTGCTGCCTTCTGGGAGACACACAGGTCCCAGAAGACAGCAGGGACAATTCAGAACGCGCAGCGCAAGTCACGTATGCGCAGTAGGAAACAGGCTGGGAAGCCGCAAGACTTCACTTCCGGATTACCTTACTGAAGATGCCAGAATCTGCACTCGGAGCCGAGGGATGGGGAAGGCTTCGGGTGAGGACATCTCGGGCGCTCTGGACAGGTAAGTGTCCTTATTTTAAAAGTCAGCAGTTGCAGTATTTGCATCTGCTGACTTTTATTCTTTTTTTTGCAGGCAATATTCAGCTTTAAAGACGGCCCTGGGGCAGGTAATGCCCTCTGCATTAGCATGGTGGCAGCATCTTTTTAAAGAAAAATACTCCAATAGGAACCCAGACAGAAAAAAAAAAACTGGCAGAGGTTGTAAACCTTCCACTCTCTGTCCAACCGCAACTGTTCAATCAATGGACATACTTTTGCTAGTATTAATGTACAAGAATATATTATATTTCTTTTAAGAAAATTTAGAACAAAACCACAAAACTTTTTTCCGGGAACAAATGTGAGGTCAAATCAAACCCATTTTATTTTTTCCTTAAAGAAACCAATCACTGTTTTGTGCAGAGCTGTGATAGAAAAACTAACATATTTGCTAAAAGGCTGGAACTTCAATAACGTCAGAACTGGGGCGACATTCATTTTCTTCCATGAGGCTTGACGTCTGATGACCATATTCTGTAACAGTTAGACAGCTCTCCCTAGCACAGTATGAACACCCATCCTAAAGACAGTAGTTTGACAGTAATATATCATTGTAATTACAACTGGGAGCACCACTGAACAATGCAGGCAAGCTGGTGAAGTAAAAATAATGATAGGCTTTGTCCTGGTAGCCAGCTAGAAATCTGTTAGCTGATTTTGGCACTGGGCTAATAATAATAATATTCTGCATATGGTTGGCTTAATAACTGTGCAAAACTTTCATTACTTGATGCAAAATGTAAAGTATTCTGCTTTGCAAGTTGCTACAGCAGTTAACTGCTTTAGCTTCTTTTCAAAACTATTAAAAAAAAAATCAATCAATTAATCAATCAGTTATTCAAAAGTAAAAAAAAATCAGGTCTTCTAAATATAGCTAATCTACAAGTTTTAAAAAGGTGGTACTCTCATGCTGTCAACTTGAGTCTGGTAGACAACCTACTGCGGCAAACACCGTTCGGCTGATCCGTAGCAGATACTGTATGTGGAAAGTATAAAATGGTGGTGCTGCACTGTAAGATGACTAATGAAAATAACTAAGTGGCACAATATCTACAGTTTAAAGTGCAAGTGCAAATAACATTAATGTGCAAATGATCCACACTGAATGAATGGATGTGACGGAGGAATCACAAACATGATGAACAAATATAACGTAAATGGATGAAAATCATATTGTGCAAACAAGGCAAACGGTTGAAACAGTGCAATGGAATAAAAGTGCAACTCCACAAGTTTTTTCTTCTGCTTTGCAGAAAGTCTTTCACAGTTGAGTTTATGTTGTTATGTAAAGTTACTTTGCTACTTTATTATATGTCCGCAGCCATATTAAAATGATTCTTTTTATCCCTTTCACTGTTGTTCCCTAGGTTTTAAAGGAACTGTTGCTATTTGAAAAATAGCACAAACTACAAAGAAAAGGGTTAACTTTTACCTCCAGCACCACCGACTGTCTGCTGTCTTCGAATGCTATGCTGGCTCAAAAATACATTTATGCAGTTGATTTACTAAGGGCAAATAGGGATTATTCCTTAGTTCAGTGAATGAAGTGAAACTCTGCTGACTTTCGTTATCCAATCAAGTGGAAGCAATAATACTTTTTTTTCTTTGCATGTGATTGGGTATCACGGCACCTGTAGTGGATGCATCATTAATGTGTCTCGTCAGACATGTGACATTGCCAATAGATGACGCAGTGACTCTCAGGCATGTCTTGGACCGGAAAATTGACCTCGATCTCAAAAAAGCCTATTCAGCACCAGGAGGAGCATGCAGGCCAGCTATCACATTAGCAGCAGTCGGCAGAGCAATTAGTAGCTGGACCTCTAATATTGAAAAACTACTGGCAGAAGCAGCTGATCACGTATCTGCTCTACAGGAACTCAGTCTAGCAGGGGACTTCGTAGCCGAAGCATCAGTAGATATAATAAGATCGACAGCAAGGGCGATGTTGGCCTCAGTCATGTCCAGGAGAGCCTTATGGTTAAAGCCATGGGTAGCAGATACAGCTTCCAAATCAAATTGGTGCAAGATCCCCTATGACGGAACCAACCTGTTCGGTTATAAGTTAGACCTCGCCATCTCGAAAGTTACAGAAAATGTGACTTTTCTGGGTCTTATTCCATCTGACTGAAGACCAAAACAACAGAAAGTTCACCCCTTTAGACGCAATCTTCCCGAACGATACCGAGATGCAAGATCATATAGACCAGGCAAGGAGTTCAAACAAAATTGGTGTAATACCCAATCATTTTTCTTGAGGACACAGAAGCTCAAAGCTCCTATTACAGGGGATCAGCAGAAGTTGTTTTGATGGCACGTCTGCCCAGCCTGTGTTAGTGGGAGCCAGGCTCAGCCTGTTTACACAGGTGTGGGTAGAACATATAAAAGATCCATGGACAATATCCACAGTCTGTGAGGGCCACAAATGGAGTTTCAAGTACAGAAACCCCAGAGATTACTTCCTAAAAACCTGACTACCATCACCTCTTCCGAAGCGGAAGCTTCTAATCCAGTGGTTTTCAACTCCAGTCCTCAGGACCCACCAACAGGCCAGGTTTGCAAGATAGCTGAAATACATCACAGGTGATATCACTTGCTGCTCAGTAGGGATGAGCCAAACACCCCCCTGTTCGGTTCGCACCAGAACATGCGAACACCGTTAAAGTCTATGGGACACGAACATGAATAATCAAAAGTGCTAATTTTAAAGGCTTATATGCAAGTTATTGTCAAAAAAAGTGTTTGGGGACCTGGGTCCTGCCCCAGGGGACATGGATCAATGCAAAAAAAAGTTTTAAAAACAGCCGTTTTTTCAGGAGCAGTGATTTTAATAATGCTTAAAGTCAAACAATAAAAGTGTAATATCCCTTTAAATTTCGTAGCTGGGGGGTGTCTATAGTATGCCTATAAAGGGGCGCATGTTTCCTGTGTTTAAAACAGTCTGACAGCAAAATGACATTTCAAAGAAAAAAAGTCATTTAAAACTACTAGCAGCTATTGCATTGCCGGTCCGACAATACACATAAAAGTTCATTGATAAAAACGGCATGGGATTTCCCCACAGGGGAACCCTGCGCCAAAATTAAAAAAAAAAAAAGACGTGGGGGTCCCCCCAAAAATTCATACCAGACCCTTATCCGAGCACGCAACCTGGCAGGCCGCAGGAAAAGAGGGGGAATGAGAGAGCGCCCCCCCTCCTGAACCGTACCAGGCCACATGCACTCAACATTGGGAGGGTGCTTTGGGGTAGCCCCCCAAAACACCTTGTCCCATGTTGATGAGGACAAGGGCCTCATCCCCACAACCCTGGCTGGTGGTTGTGGGGGTCTGCGGGTGGGGGGATTATCGGAATCTGTAAGCCCCCTTTAACAAGGGGACCCCCAGATCCCACCCCCCCTGTGTGAAATGGTAAGGGGGTACAAAAGTACCCCTACCATTTTACTAAAAAAAGTGTCAAAAATGTTAAAAATCAGTTTTTGACAATTCCTTTATTTAAATGCTTCTTCTTTCTTCTATCTTCCTTCATCTTCTTCTTCTTCTTCTTCTGGCTCTTCTGGTTCTTCCTCCGGTGTTCTCGTCCAGCATCTCCTCCGTGGCGTCTTCTTTTTCTCCTCTATCTTCTTCTCCTCGGGCCGCTCCGCACCCATGGCATGGGGGGAGGCTCCCGCTCTTCTCTTCATCTGCTTCTCTTCTTCATCTTCTTCCCTTCTTCTCCGGGCCGCTCCGCACCCATGCTGGCATGGTGGGAGGCTCCCACTGTGTGACCCCGCCCCCCTCTGACGCACGGTGACTTGACGGGACTTCCCTGTGACGTCACGGGGAATGCCACAGGGAAGTCCCATCATGGCCCGTGCGTCAGAGGGTGCGGGGTCACAGGGTGGCCCCTCCCCCGTTATTTAAGAACTGTCAGAAGAGGAGACGCGTCACACAGCAGGAGCCTCCCAGCATGGGTGCGGAGCGGCCCGGAGAAGAAGATGAAGAAGAGAAGAAGATAAAGAGAAGAGCGGGAGCCTCCCCCCATGCCATGGGTGCAGAGCGGCCCGAGGAGAAGAAGATAGAAGACGCAGCGGAGGAGATGCTGGACAAGAGGAGGAGAAGGAGAAGGAGAAGGAGAAGAAGAATTTAAGTAAAGGAATTGTCAAAAACTGTCTCTTGTCATTTTTAACATTTTTGACAGTTTTTTAGTGAAATAGTAGGGGTAATTTGTACCCCCTTACCATTTCACACAGGGGGAGGCCGGGATCTGGGGGTCCTCTTGTTAAAGGGGGCTTCCAGATTTCGATAAGCCCCCCTCCCGCAGACCCCCACAACCACCAGCCAGGGTTGTGGGGATGAGGCCCTTGTCCTCATCAACATGGGGACAAGGTGTTTTGGGGGGCTACCCCAAAGCATCCTCCCAATGTTGAGGGCATGTGGCCTGGTATGGTTCAGGAGGGGGGTGCTCTCTTGTCCCCCCTCTTTTCCTGCAGCCTGCCAGGTTGCGTGCTCGGATAAGGGTCTGGTAAGGAATTTAGGGGGACCCTCACGTCATTTTTTTTTAAAATTTGGCCGGGGTTCCCCTCAATATCCATACCAGACCTGAAGGGCCTGGTATGGAATTTAGGGGGACCCCCGCGTCATTTTTAAAAAAAAATTTGGTTTTGATTTCTCCCATAGACTTTTAAAGGGTGTTCCGCGGCATTCAAATTTGCTGCGAACACCTCAAATTGTTCGCTATTCGGCGAACTTGCGAACAGCCAATGTTTGAGTCGAACATGAGTTCGACTCGAACTCGAAGCTCATCTCTACTGCTCGGTGATTGCAGTATTCTAGTCTGCAGCTCCCCAAGGTAATACTTAAAATCTGGCCTGTTGGTGGGTCACGAGGACTGGAGTTGAGAACCACTGTTCTAATCAAATACGTACTAGAGTTCTTGCAGAAACATGCGATTACAGAAGTTCCTCAAGATCAGGAAGGAAAAGACTTTTACTCTCCCCTTTTTCTTGTCAAGAAAAAAACAGGGGACCTGCGTCCGGTTCTAGACCTAAAGATCCTCAACAGAATGATACTAGTAGAGTCTTTCAAAATGGAGAGTCTCCAATCTATCCTACTGGCAACAAATACAAGAGACTGGATGCTATCAATAGATTTATGCGACACCTATCCCCATATTCCTATACACACAAGTTTTCAAAAATACCTTCGGTTTGCAATCGGGGGACAACACTTTCAATTTTGGAGTCTTCTGTTTGGGATATCTACGGCACCCAGAACATTCACAAAAATCCTGCTTGCAATCATAGCATACCTGAGAGAGAAAGGTCTAAGAGTCCACCACTATCTCGACGATATCTTACTCTTGGCCAACAGCCAGCAGTTACTTCTTCAACATCGGGAAATACTAATATCCACATTACATCAATTCGGATGGATGATAAATTGGGGAAAAAGCAGTCTGGAACCAACTCAATCAATGATCTTTTTGGGAGCAGTAACTCGACACCAATGCCAACACGGTGAGTCTCCCTCAGGAGAAAATGGGTCATTTGGTCCAGAAAATAAAAAAACGAATGGAAGCAACACACCTATCTGCCAGAACATGTCTTAGCATATTGGGATCCATGTCTGCCTCCTTTACAATGGTCCGGTGGTCCCAGTGGCATACAAGGACATTCCAGATATCATTCCTGAAACAGTGGAATGGAACATCAATGAGTCAACTAATTTTCATCAATCAATCAGTGAAACAGTCTGCATGGTGGTGGACACGAACCAGCAATCTAAAAGCGTCATCGACATTTTGTGCCCCCTCAGCCGGAAATAGTCACGTCGAATGCCAGCCTACAAGGTTGGGGAGCACATTACCAGGATCAAGCGGCACAAGGCCGCTGGTTTTTCCGCCCTCTGGGCGTGGTGTCGAACATTCTAGAACTCAGGGCCGCCTTTCAGGCTCTCCTAGCATTCAGGCCATCACTCACAGGAAGGAGTGTATTAGTACGCATGGACAATACAGTGGCAGCGAACTACATCCAGAGGCAAGGGGGCACCCGGAGCAGTTCCCTCATGCGGGAGGTACGTCCCATCCTCGACTGGGCTCAGATCCATTTGGAAGACCTGAAAGCAGTGTATGTCCCGGCAGTGCAGAACAACTAGCCGAACGTTCATCTCGAACAACGAATGGTCACTAAGTCAACAAGCCTTTTCCCTTCTAACACGCAAATGGGGAATTCCCGATATCGACTTGGCAGCAACTCCAATGAACAACAAGTGTGCCAAGTTCTTGGTGAGAGTTGTCTATCCAACAGCACTAGGGGTCGACTGTCTCCATCACCAGTGTAGCTTCCGTTTAGGTTACATATTCCCGCCAATCCCCTTAATAGCCAGGTTCCTAGCCAGGCTGAGAAACTCAACATCCACGGTGATTGCAGTAATACCGTTTTGGCCGAGGAGGCCGTGGTTTACAACCATCCTACAACTGAGTACAGAGAACCCATTACTCCTTCCAGTAACTCCAGACCTACTCTCACAGGGCCAGTTCCCACATCCAGCACCAGAAAAGTTACACCTAATGGCTTGGAAGTTGAAAGGGAGAGGCTTCTAGATCAAGGTTGCTCGCTAAGGGTGGTGGCCACCTTACAACAGGCAAGGAAGAAGTCTACAAATGGCACGTATAGCAGAATTTGGGAAAGATTCACTACGTTGGCACAAGAACAGTCCTAGGACCCACTTTCTCCTACAGTGTCACAAATTCTTGAATTTTTACAATTAGACCCTGCGGGCCCCCCCTACCCCAAAGCACCTTGTCCCCATGTTGATGAGGACAAGGGCCTCTTCCCGACAACCCTGGCCGTTGGTTGTCGGGGTCTGTGGGCGGAGGGGCTTATCGGAATCCGGGAGCCCCTTTAATAAAGGGGCCCCCAGATCACGGCCCCCCACCCTGTGTGAATGAGTATGGGGTACATGGTACCCCTACCTATTCACCTAGGGAAAAGTGTCAATAAAAAAAACACAGTACACAGGTTAAGAGTAATTTATTAAGCAGCTCCGGGGTCTTCTTCTGACTTTGGGGGGTCTCCTTCCGACTTCTCCCGGTGTTCCGCCTCTTCTCCTGGTGTTCCGCCACTATCTTCTTCCAGCTCTTTTGCCAGCGAGGGGCCCGGTCTGCTGCTGCTGTCTTGTCGCTGCTGTCTTGCCGCCGCTGTCTCGTCACTTCTTCTCTTCTTCCTATGTTGACACGACGCTCTCTCCGGCTGGAATGCTTTGTGCGAGCTGCGGAGCCATTTATATAGGCGGTGACCCCTCCCCCTTGTGACGTCATGGTCCCAGCATGCGCAGGGACAATGGCGTCATAAGGGGTCATGACCCCAGAGTCCCTGCGCATGCTGGGACCATGACGTCACAAGGGGGCGGGGTCACCGCCTATATAAATGGCTCCGCAGCTCACACAAAGCATTCCAGCCGGAGAGAGCATCGTGTCAACATCGGAAGAAGAGAAGAAGCGACGAGACAGCGTCGGCAAGACAGCGGCGACAAGAAAGCGGCGACAAGACAGCGGCAGCAGACCGGGCCCCTCGCTGGCAAAAGAGCTGGAAGAAGATGGCAGCGGGGCCCGGGAGAAGAGGCGGAACACCGGGAGAAGAGGCCGAACTCCGGGAGAAGAGGCAGAACACAGGGAGAAGAGGCCGAACACCGGCAGAAGTCGGAAGGAGACCCCCCGAAGTTGGAAGAAGACCCCGGAGCTGCCTAATAAATTACTCTTAAAACCCGTGTACTGTGTTTTTTTATTATTGACACTTTTCCCTAGGTAAATGGGTAGGGGTACCATGTACCCCATACTCATTCACACAGGGTGGGGGGGCCGGGATCTAAGGGCCCCCTTATTAAAGGGGGCTCCTGGATTCCGATAAGCCCCCCGCCCGCAGACCCCGACAACCAACCGCCATGGTTGTCGGGAAGAGGACCTTGTCCTCATCAACATGGGGACAAGGTGCTTTGGGGTGGGGGGCCCGCAGGGCGCCCCCCTACCCCAAGGCACCCACCCCCCCATGTTGAGGGCATGTGGCCTGGTATGGCTCAGGAGGGGGGGGTCGCTCGCTCGTCCCCACCCCCTTTCCTGACCGACCGGGCTGCGTGCTCGGATAAGGGTCTGGTATGGATTTTGGGTAGACCCCCATGCCGATTTTCTGGCGTAGGGGGTTCCCCTTACAATCCATACCAGACCTAAGGGCCTAATATGCCCCTGGGGCAAATGTAAAATTTGGCGCAGCGTTCCCCCACAGGATTCATACCAGACAGCTGTCAGCACTGCCTGTCTATCATCGGGAAAGGAAAACAAAGTTTTCCTTTCCCGATGAGTGAGCCATCTCGGCGCTGGCTCCTGCAACGGGGCTCGCAGGTGTCAAATCTCGTCGAGAAATGCAGCGAGATTGACACAATATAGCGGTCACTAGGGATGAGCCGAACACCCCCCTGTTCGGTTCGCATCAGAACATGCGAACAGGAAAAAAGTTTGTTCGAACACGCGAACACCGTTAAAGTCTATGGGACACGAACATGAATAATCAAAAGTGCTAATTTTAAAGGCTAATATGCAAGTTATTGTCATAAAAAGTGTTTGGGGACCCGGGTCCTGCCCCAGGGGACATGGATCAATGCAAAAAAAAGTTTTAAAAACGGCCGTTTTTTCAGGAGCAGTGATTTTAATAATGCTTAAAGTCAAACAATAAAAGTGTAATATCCCTTTAAATTTCGTACCTGGGGGGTGTCTATAGTATGCCTGTAAAGGGGCGCATGTTTCCTGTGTTTAGAACAGTCTGACAGCAAAATGACATTTTGAAGGAAAAAACTCATTTAAAACTACCCGCGGCTATTGCATTGCCGACAATACACATAGAAGTTCATTGATAAAAACGGCATAGGAATTCCCCAAAGGGAAACCCCGAACCAAAATTTTAAAAAAAAATTGATGTGGGAGTCCCCCTAAATTCCATACCAGGCCCTTCAGGTCTGATATGGATATTAAGGGGAACCCCGGCCAAAATTTAAAAAAAAAATGATGTGGGGTTCCCCCTAAATTCCATACCAGACCCTTCAGGTCTGGTATGGATTTTAAGGGGAACCCCTCGCCAAAAAAAAAAAAAAAAACGGCGTGGGGTCCCCCCAAAGATCCATACCAGACCCTTATCCGAGCACGCAACCTGGCAGGCCACAGGAAAAGAGGGGTGGACGAGAGTGCGGCCCCCCCCTCCTGAACCGTACCAGGCTACATGCCCTCAACATTGGGAGGGTGCTTTGGGGTAGCCCCCCAAAACACCTTGTCCCCATGTTGATGAGGACAAGGGCCTCATCCCCACAACCCTGGCCGGTGGTTGTGGGGGTCTGCGGGCGGGGGGCTTATCGGAATCTGTAAGCCCCCTTTAACAAGGGGACCCCCAGATCCCGGCCCCCCCCGTGTGAAATGGTAAGGGGGTACTTACCCCTACCATTTCACTAAAAAACTGTCAAAAATGTTAAAAATGACAAGAGACAGTTTTTGACAATTCCTTTATTTAAATGCTTCTTCTTTCTTCCTTCATCTTCTGGTTCTTCTGGTTCTTCCTCCGGCGTTCTCGTCCAGCATCTCCTCCGCGGCGTCTTCTATCTTCTTCTCCTCGGGCCGCTCCGCACCCATGGCATGGGGGGGAGGCTCCCGCTCTTCTCTTCTTCTTTTCTTCTCTTCTTCTCTTCTTCTCTTTTTCGTTTTCTTCTCCGGGCCGCTCCGCAATCCATGCTGGCATGGAGGGAGGCTCCCGCTGTGTGACGGTGCTCCTCGCCTGACAGTTCTTAAATAACGGGGGGCGGGGCCACCCGGTGACCCCGCCCCCCTCTGACGCACGGGACATGACGGGACTTCCCTGTGACGTCACGGGGGAATGCCACAGGGAAGTCCCGTCATGTCCCGTGCGTCAGAGGGGGGCGGGGTCACCGGGTGGCCCCGCCCCCCGTTATTTAGAAACTGTTAGACGAGGAGCGACGTCACACAGCGGGAGCCTCCCTCCATGCCAGCGTGGGTCGCGGAGCGGCCCGGAGAAGAAAATGAAGAAGAGAAGGAGAGAAGAAGAGAAGAAGAGAAGAAAAGAAGAAGAGAAGAGCGGGAGCCTCCCCCCCATGCCATGGGTGCGGAGCGGCCCGAGGAGAAGAAGATAGAAGACGCCGCGGAGGAGATGCTGGACGAGAACGCCGGAGGAAGAACCAGAAGAGCCAGAAGAACCAGAAGAACCAGAAGAACCAGAAGATGAAGGAAGAAGCATTTAAATAAAGTAATTGTCAAAAACTGTCTCTTGTCATTTTTAACATTTTTGACAGTTTTTTAGTGAAATGGTAGGGGTAAGTACCCCCTTACCATTTCACACAGGGGGGGCCGGGATCTGGGGGTCCCCTTATTAAAGGGGGCTTCCAGATTCCGATAAGCCCCCCGCCCGCAGACCCCCACAACCACCGGCCAGGGTTGTGGGGATGAGGCCCTTGTCCTCATCAACATGGGGACAAGGTGTTTTGGGGGGCTACCCCAAAGCACCCTCCCAATGTTGAGGGCATGTAGCCTGGTACGGTTCAGGAGGGGGGGGCGCACTCTCATCCCCCCCTCTTTTCCTGCGGCCTGCCAGGTTGCGTGCTCGGATAAGGGTCTGGTATGGATTTTTGGGGGGACCCCACGCTGGTTTTTTTTTTTTTTTGGCGCGGGGTTCCCCTTAAAATCCATACCAGACCTGAAGGGTCTGGTATGGAATTTAGGGGGAACCCCACGTCATTTTTTTTTTACATTTTGGCCGGGGTTCCCCTTAATATCCATATCAGACCTGAAGGGCCTGGTATGGAATTTAGGGGGACTCCCACATCAATTTTTTTTTTAAATTTTGGTTCGGGGTTTCCCTTTGGGGAATTCCTATGCCGTATTTATCAATGAACTTCTATGTGTATTGTCGGCAATGCAATAGCCGCGGGTAGTTTTAAATGAGTTTTTTCCTTCAAAATGTCATTTTGCTGTCAGACTGTTCTAAACACAGGAAACATGCGCCCCTTTACAGGCAAACTATAGACACCCCCCAGTTACGAAATTTAAAGGGATATTACACTTTTATTGTTTGACTTTAAGCATTATTAAAATCACTGCTCCTGAAAAAATGGCCGTTTTTAAAACTTTTTTTTGCATTGATCCATGTCTCCTGGGGCAGGACCCAGGTCCCCAAACACTTTTTATGACATTAACTTGCATATTAGCCTTTAAAATTAGCACTTTTGATTTCTCCCATAGACTTTTAAAGGGTGTTCCGCGGCATTCGAATTTGCCGCGAACACCCCAAATTGTTCGCTGTTCGGCGAACTTGCGAACAGCCAATGTTCGAGTCGAACATGAGTTCGACTCGAACTCGAAGCTCATCCCTAGCGGTCACCTACTGTATCTGCCTTATCGGCCATGATGGGAATCAAATGGGCCTTCAATCCTCTTATAATCCAATTTCAAAAAGCATGCTTGAAACTTAGACCACCTAGAAAGCCAAACTTCCCGACCTGGGACTTAACAATAGTTTTGGAATCCTTATCGAAAGAACCATTTTTTCCTCTGGAGTCAGTGTCTGTATTGGATCTAACCCTCAAATTAACCTTCTTAGTGGCAATAACTTCTGCAAAAAGAGTGTCCGAGCTGCAAGCACTTTCAATAAAAGAGCCTCATCTGCGGTTCTATCCTGATAGAGTTGTATTAACACCATCTGAACAATTCATACCAAAAGTGGCATCTGCTTTCCACTTCAATCCAGAGATCAGTTTACCAGTTTTTCTCACTAACCAAGTAATTCCACATCCACTAGATATTAAATCACTAATTTCTTCATATCTGGAGGCCACAAAACCATTCAGGAAAACAGAAAACTTGCTAGTCATACCATATAGCCCTAGAAAAGGTCAGGCAGCTTCTTCCAGGACAATAGCCTCTTGGCTAATTAAGATCATTAAAAAAGCATATGCGATCCAGCTTCTTCCAATACCTAACGACCTAAAGGCTCATTTGACCAGCGCAGTGGCGACTTCTTGGGCAGCTTATTGTAGAGTGTCTCCAGAAACGTTCTGCAAAGCAGCAACTTGATCTTCTAGAACCACATTCATGTCTCACTACAATATAGACCCGGCTCGTTTAACGACTGTTGAATTTGGGAGATCGATCATTAAAGCGAATTCTTCTATATCCTGTGAATAAAATAAAATCTTCTTGCAAAGCACCCACTCATGTAACAAGTTATTTCCCAGTGTGTGTGCTGCCATGGTGCGTCAGAAAAACAGAAAATTGTATACTCACCTTTCTGTAATTTTCCTTTCCTGACGCATCCCATGGCAGCACACAGATTCTCTCCCGTCTAAGGTGATAGATACTGAGAATGCAGCGAGGGGCTCCTCTTCAAAACTTATAGCTAATCAGTCCTATCAGGTTGTGGGGAGCGGAGTCACAACCCAGTGTGTGTGCTGCCATGGGATGCGTCAGAAAAGGAAAATTTCCGAAAGGTGAGTATACAATTTTCCGTTGTCTTACTGCTGACTGCTTTTCTAAGTAAGTCTAGGTTCACATCTATGCAGCTGCAATGATGTGTTTTTCAGGCAAGTTTTGCAGTGCGTTTTTTATGCGTTTTTGCATGCAGTTTTCATGCATGTTATTTTTTTTCCCTCTTTAAATGCACTGTAAACACACTGTATATAGCTGGTTGCTAAGCAGTGGGCCAGGAAGCCAGCCACTACATCCTTAACAACCAATGAGTCATCAGCTGTCAGCTTCCCCGCTGAAAGCTGAATGTAAAAAAAATGGCTAAAAAAAAAAAATTGCAGGGCCTGGTATCCAGACGTGGTATAATATGGATTTGTAGGGCATCCCCCCCCCCCCAACACCAAAATTTTTTTAAAAATGGTGTGGGGTCCCCCCCAAAATCCATACCAGACCCTTATCCGGAGCTGTCTTCTTCCTCACCACCACCTTCTTCTTCTTCCTCGCCACAGCCATCTTCTTCTTCTTTCACGCCACTGACATCTTCTTCTACTTCCTCGCCACCACCATCTTCTTCTTCTTCATCGCCTCTGGTTACCCACTAAATAACAAAAAAAAGTTGGTCTTGTCCTGAAGCTGTCTTTCTCCGTTGTGATGTTCCCGCTGCCTGGCCCCCTTGCCCCAAAGCACCTACCCCCCATGTTGAGGGCATTCAGCCTGATATGGTTCCAGGGGGGCGCTCGCTCGTCCCCTTCCTTTCCTGATCTACTGGGCGGCATGCTCGGAAAGTGGCTGGTATGGAGCCTGCGGGAACCCCCACGCCGTTTTTGAATCCATACTAGACCCGAAGGGCCTGGTATAGACCTGGAGGGGGAATCCCACACCGTTTTTTTTCACAATTTTTTTTTTGCCGGCAATTATTTATTTTTTTACATAAAGCTTTCAGCAGGGAAGCCCACTGACAGCTGATGACTCATTGGTTGTTAAGGACGCAGTGGCCGGTTTCCCAGCCACCTGCTTAGCAACCAGTTATATACAGTGTTAAAATAAAAAACGCAAAACACATCAAAAGTCGCATCACAAACACAACACTTGCATTTCTGGTGCGGTTCCATTGAAGTCTATGACCCGCAAATCGTGGGAAAAAAGTCCCCAACCCTTTCCAAAAACGCACACGCTGCAAAAAGCATAGGTGTGAACTTGTACCATAGGAAACCATGTTAAATAGACTGTAGTGCGTTTCTGCAAACTGCAAAATGCACTAAAAAAAAAAACACATAGGTGTGAACCTAAGGTAAATCTCTGAGGCCAATTATATGACTATAAAATGCAGACACCCCCACTCAGCATTTAGGATGTAAGCTCAATCACCAACATCTGATGTAAACCTGACACAACCTGATCATAGCAGTGGCAAGTCTCCATCCCTGATATATGTTAGATAACAAAAAAGAGGAAGGAATGGCACTTTGTATGAGGCATGTCTCTGAATTAATACCTTGTACATATTGATCATTGAATTATTTATTGATTATCATCCCTGTCCCCCGTCCTCCCTTGGACATAGGTTGGGCATCACTACTGGGCCGCTCTGTAAGTTATAGACCTTTTTTTGAGAGATGGTTCTCTGTTTAAAGGGTATCCTATATTCATAGATATGTTATTGATTTCATTTCAGAGAATTTTACTCCTGATGATTGTCATGAGCCATGAAACGTGCGTCGAGTATTCATGAAACTGATGCTCAGACAAGTTTGGCTCACCAAGAGCAATTGCTTATGTTTATTGAATTATTATCAATGAATTTTATGATATTGTACTGATAATCATGTTGTATTTTACTTTGTATATTAATTGTATATTCATGCAAGCATGGGCATCCGCAGAACTTTTTTCAAGGGGGGGCATAATTTTATGGACACCCATGCTCGGTCCCTTTTCAACAATGGTGCTGGGGGGCGGGGCCAAGTCATACACTTGGCGTCTATGGATGCCGAATAAATGAATTAGGAGCGCGCCCGCAAGGTAACCCCCTTGGGAGAGCGCTTCTCCTAGGGGGTTATCTAATGCGGGGCAGAGCCGCAAGAGCCGTCGAAGGACCCCAGAAGAGGAGGTTCGGGGCTATTCTGTGCAAAACAAGCTGCACAGTGGAGGCAAGTATGATATGTTTGTTATTTTTTAAACAAACCTTTAGTATCACTTTAAGGGCTCGTTTATACCAGAAGGTGGTGCAGGAAATCCATGTTTCGTGTGCGTTTCCCACACTGCGTTCAAAAGGCACTGGGTATGTGATCTCCTGCAAGTGTATATATTTTTCTAAGGTCACCTCAAACACAGATCACAATTGCAGTGCTTTTGCCTGCCCCAGATCTCATGGTACCATAGTACCATGCAATTTGGTGCAGTACGCTTTTGAAAAAGTAGTGTGTGCATTACATTTTTGTGAGATCCAATGTGATTTCATCACAGTTAAATGAATGAGCTGAAAATTGCACCGCATGGAGTTGCACAGGAATCCAGCAGGCATTTTCAAAGCTGCATTGGAAAAAGAACAAGCAAAATATGGAACAGCAAGCAAGTAAAGTCAAATCAAAAAATTACTCCCAGGTAAAATTTTATTGAAAATTATTGCACTCCAATCACTGAATCACCCTTTAAACTAAAAGCAGTCAGTTAGTACATTAGTGGGTGGTGGTGGACACAGCAGCCTCCCCCCTTATCAGACCAAGTCAGGGAGGCAGAAACAAACACCCCACCCTCTTCTCACAGCACACCAGCTGAGGGCAGCGAACACCATGCCAACCCACATCCCCTTATCACAAGCTCACCTTGGAGAACACTGGCAGGGAGGGCGGCTGGCTGAGCCTCAGGTACACCAGGTCTGGAAGACACAGTGTGCGGTAGCAGCTGCGCCGCTCGGGCGAAGAATAGTAACAGGCTGAGCAGCAGTGGTGGGAGGAGCAAGGAGGAAAACATAGACCAGACCATTGCTGCTGCAGTACGGGGGTGATCAGAGAGAGCCCAGAGCAGCCAGCAGAGAAACAGACGTAGGAAAAAAGTCAGCGGCGGACGCGATTGCGGCTGCAGCGGACATTTAAACACACAGTCTGCAAGCCAACAACAACCTGATGATTCCAGGGAGGGCAATTGCCCTGCCTTGCCCCTATTTGCGGACGCCCATGCAAGTGAACTGTTATCTATAGTATATTGTGTTCTTTACTAAAGATTATTGATACCTTTTAACCTGATTTGTAATCAATAAATAATTCAATGATCGATATGAACAAGGTATTCATTCAGTGATATGCCTCATACAAAGTCCCATTCCTTCCTCTTTTTTGTTATCTTTAATATGTTCATGACATTTTAAAAGTTGTTTCGCAATCTTCTTAAATCTTCTTAAATCTGTAGCTTTCATTACAACAATACCCTGGGAAAAAAATATTTTTTTCCTGTGCAGAGGGACTGTGTCTACACTGCATGGGTTAACTGTTCATTTTTTCTAGGGGAGAGGACAGTAGAGATATAGACCCCCCACCAGCAGTCTTAAATATGGACAGTTCCCATATTTACCAACTGTCCCGAATTTCCTGGGACATTTCCAGGATTTAGACTATATATCCACTGTATCCAGTTTAGCTAGATTTGACTGCAGTCGGTTCCTGGTGTACTGTTTCTAATATACTTCAGGCAGGCAGGTGATTCAGTTAGCTGCAGTGAATAAAATATATATACAGTCTCCTACATATATATCCACTGCATTCTAGTCTAGCCAAGCCTATATCTGACTGCAGGCCATTCCTGGTGTACATTTTCAAATACACTTTCAGGTAGGCAGGTGATTCAGTGATCTGCAGTGCATACAATATATATACAGTCTCCTAGATATATATCCACTGCATTCTATTCTAGCCAAGCCTATATCTGACTGCATGCTATTCCCGATGTACATTTTCCAATATACTTTCAGGCAGGCAGGTGATTCAGTGAGCTGCAGTGCATAAAATATATATAAAGTATCCTACATATACTGTATATATATCCACTGCATTCTAGTCTAGCCAAGCCTATATCTGACTGCAGGCCATTCCAGGTGTACATTTTCAAATGCACTTTCACTTAGGCAGGCGATTCAGTGATCTTCAGTGCATAAAATATATATACAGTCTTCTACATATAAATCCACTGCATTCTAGTCTAGCCAAACCTATATCTGACTGCAGGCCATTCCTGGTGTACGTTTTCAAATACACTTTCAGGCAGGCAGGTGATTCAGTGATCTGCAGTGCATTAAATATATATACAGTCTCCGACATATATATATATATATCCACTGCATTCCAGTCTAGCCAAGCCTATATCTGACTGCAGGCCATTCCTGGTGTACATTTTCAAATACACTTTCAGGCAGACAGGCAGGTGATTCAGTGATCTGCAGTGCATACAATATATATACAGTCTCCTACATATATATTCACTGCATTCTATTCTAGCCAAGCCTTTATCTGACTGCAGGCCATTCCTGGTGTACGTTTTCAAATATACTTTCAGGCAGGAAGGCAGATGATTCAGTGAGCTGTGGTACATAAAATATATATACAGTCTCCTATATATATATATATATCCACTGCATTCTAGTCTAGCCAAGCCTATATCTGACTGCAGGCCATTCCTGGTGTACATTTTCAAATACACTTTCAGGCAGGCAGGTGATTTAGTGATCTGTAGTGCATACAATATTTATACAGTCTCCTACATATATATATCCACTGCATTCTATTCTAGCCAAGCCTATATCTGACTGCAGGCCATTCCCGATGTACGTTTTCAAATATACTTTCATGCAGGCAGGCAGGTGATTCAGTGATCTTCAGTGCATAAAATATATATACAGTATCCTACATATATATCCACTGCATTCTAGTCTAGCCAAGCCTATATCTGACTGCAGGCCATTCCTGGTGTACGTTTTCAAATACACTTTCAGGCAGACAGGCAGGTGATTCGGTGATCTACAGTGCATTAAATATATATACAGTCTCCTACATATATATATATACTGCATTCCAGTCTAGCCAAGCCTATATCTGACTGCAGGCCATTCCTGGTGTACGTTTTCAAATACACTTTCACACAGGCAGGTGATTCAGTGAGCTGCGGTGCATAAAATATATATACAGTCTCCTACATATATATCCACTGCATTCTATTCTAGCCAAGCCTATATCTGACTGCAGGCCATTCCCGATGTATGTTTTCAAATATACTTTCAGGCAGGCAGGTGATTCAGTGATCTGCAGTGCATAAAATATATATACAGTCTCCTACATATATATATCCACTGCATTCTAGTCTAGCCAAGCCTATATCTGACTGCAGGCCATTCCTGGTGTACATTTTCAAATAGACTTTCAGGCAGACAGGCAGGTGATTCAGTGATCTGCAGTGCATTAAATATATATATACAGTCTCCTACATATATATATATATCCACTGCATTCCAGTCTAGCCAAGCCTATATCTGACTGCAGGCCATTCCTGGTGTACACTTTCAAATACACTTTCAGGCAGGCAGGTGATTCAGTGATCTGCAGTGCATACAATATATATACATTCTCCTACATATATATCCACTGCATTCTATTCTAGCCAAGCCTATATCTGTCTGCAGGCCATTCCTGGTGTACGTTTTCAAATATACTTTCAGGCAAGCAGGCAGGTGATTCAGTGAGCTGCGGTGCATAAAATATATATACAGTCTCCTACATATATATCCACTGCATTCTATTCTAGCCAAGCCTATATCTGACTACAGGCCATTCCTGGTGTACGTTTTCAAATACACTTTCAGGCAGGCAGGCAGATGATTCAGTGATCTGCAGTGCATTAAATATATATATACAGTCTCCTGCATATATATCCACTGCATTCCAATCTAGCCAAGCCTATATTTGACTGCAGGCCATTCCTGGTGTACTTTTTCTAGCAAACTTCAGGTGGTGTTTTGCTAATAAAATCTTACAGCATGTCTGGAAGGCCACCAAGGAGAGACAGACGTTCACAGGCCACTAAAAGAGGGCAAGCAGGCTCTGTGTCTACAGCCAACAGTGCTGGTTGTGGACACGGTGCATCCTCAGCACGTGGCTGTGGGACATGCTTGTCCTTTTTTCAGCAGCTGGCCATGTTGATCCACAACCTGCAGAAGAGTTGGTAGAGTGGATAACTAAGCCGTCCTCATCCTCCTCATCCTCTGTCACCCAGGCTCAGAGTAGTTTGCCTGCCAATGCAGCTGCCAAAGTGGCCTATTCCATCGGCTCAATGTAATCAGTCACTCCTTCCCTAGCCCCACCATCATGTACGGAGGAGTCATCCGAACTGTTCAACCACAGTGTCGAGTACATACTGCAGGGGGATGCGCAGCATTATGAAGTTGGTACCCAGGTTGAGGAAGACAGTAACGTGAGCACAGAGAGGGGGGGTGCCCAAGAAGGACAAGAAACTAGCAGTCATGTTCCCCCAGCTACAGCATACTGCCAGGTTTGCTCCAGTGACGAGGAGGGAGGGGATAATGAGGTCACTGACTCTACATGGGTGCCTGATAGAAGAGAGGAGGAGGAGGCACATCTACAATGAGGCAGGATGCCCTCCAGGGGCCAGCTTAAGGGCAGCCACCCGACTGCATCACACCGCAGAGCTCCACATGTGGGCACTGCTGACTCCCCGCGTATTTTGAAAAGTTCTTTGGTGTGGGCCTTTTTTGATACGCGTGCAGCAGATCGCACCATTGCTGTTTGCAATATATGTCTGAAGCGTATCAAGTGTGGCCAAAACAGCAGCCGCTTGGGCACCACATCCTTGACCAGACATATGTCGATCACCCATGCAGTCTGTTGGCAACAGTACTTAAAAGACCCACACCAAAAAAAAGGCGGACCTCTCCTTGCTCCTATCAGCTGGGATCTCCAACCCCAGTATACCTTCAGTCCTCTCAAAAACCTGCACTGAGAGGAATAAAGGTATAGAATTTGGTGTGCCAAGTACTTGCGGGCAATCTGCTATCACTACACCAACATCCGATTGTAGCAGGCAAATTTCCCTACCCCAGTTGCTAAACCGTCAAAAGAAATTTGGTCCCAGCCATCCACATGCTCAGCGGCTGAATGCTAGCTTGGCTAAATTGCTAGCACTCCAACTGCTGCCTTTTCAGCTTGTAGACTCTGCCCCTTTGGTGAATTTGTGGAATGTGCAGTACCTCAGTGGCAGGTTTCCAAACACCATTTCTTTTCACGGAAGGCCATTCCGGCTCTCTACCGGCTTGCGGAAGGCAATGTCTTGGCCTCGTTGGACAGGGTGGTCAGTGGTAAGGTGCATATTACCGCTGACTAATGGTCCAGCAGGCATGGACAGGGACGTTACCTTTCTTTCACAGCGCACTGGGTAACTCTGCTGGCAGATGGAAAGGATGCAGGACAGAGTGCAGTATTGTTGGAGTTTGTCCCACCACCACGCCTCCAAAATGCTAGTAATGGTGATTTTGCCACACCCCTCTCCTCCACCCCTCCTCTTCTTCTTCCTTCATGGCCTCTTCCTCTGCAGATTTGTCCTCGGAACCAGCGGTTCTCATAGGCATTCAAGGGGCTACGCAAGCACTCAGGAAAAAAGATGCCATGAGGTGCTTGAGTTGGTCTGCTTAGGGGACAGGAGCCACACTGTGGCAGAGATTCTGTCAGCTCTGCAGGGGCAGACTCAGAGGTGGTTGACCCCACGCCAGCTTCAGCCAGGAATGGTGGTTTGCAACAATGGCACCAACCGCCTCTCCGCCCTCCGACAGGGACACTTGACCCATGTTCCCTGTTTGGCTCACGTCCTTAATTTGGTGGTTCAGCGGTTCTTGTGCAGGTACCCGGGCTTACAGGATCTCCTGAGGCAGGCCAGGAAAGTCTTTGGGAATTTCCACTGGTCATATAATGCCAGTGCTCAGCTGGCTGACCTTCAAAAGGAATGCAACCTGCCCAAGAACCGCCTCATTTGTGACATGCCCACCAGGTGGAACTCAACATTGGCAATGCTGCAGCAGATGCACACGCATCAGAGGGCCATTAATGAGTACCTGTGTGATTATGGCACCAGAACAGGGTCAGGGGAGCTTGTCTTTTTTTTACCACTCCAGTGGCTACTGATCAAGGATGCATGCACTGTCCTGTCACCATTTGAGGAGGCCACGAGGATGGTGAGCAGTGACAGTGCATGTATCAGTGATACTGTCCCTTTTGCCTTCCTGTTGGAGCACATGCTTCGTGGAATAATGGACAGGGCACTTGAGGCAGAACAGAGGGAGGAAGAGGAGGACTTCCTTACCTCTCAAGGCCCCCTATATCCAGACAGTATTCCTGCAGGCCCGCCGATCACACAGGAAGAGGAGGAGGACGATGAGGATTGTGTCAACATGGAGGAGGAGCCTAGCACTCAGCTTCAGCAGCAGTCTTCAAGGGATCGTTTTCAGTCCCCAGAAACCCATGGACTTGTACGTGGCTGGTGAGGAGGTGGCTGTGGATCATGTCATCCTTAGTGACCCAGAGGACTCCGGATCAAATGCATCAGCAAACCTTTGCTGCATGGCCTCCCTGATCCTGCAAAGCATGCAAAGGGACCCTCGGATTCATGGTATCAAGGAGAGGGATCATTACTGGCTGGCAACCCTTCTTGATCCACGTTACAAGGGTAGGGTTGCAGGACTTATCCAGCCTTCGCAGAGGGAGCAGAGAATGAAACATCTTCGGGAGGCCTTGCAGAAAGGTTTGTGCAATGCGTTTCCAGTGCCTGGGAGGTTGCAATTTCCTGGTCCTCCTGGACAACATGTCCTGGACATGTTGCTGAAGCTTCGGTTAGTCACAGAAAGAGTGGTGGAGAAGGTGGCCGGGTTCAGACAATTCTTTAGTCCGCAGCCCCAAGGTCTGATTGGTTCCAGCAACCATCGCCAGCGTCTGATTTACATGGTGCAGGAATACCTAGGGGCAAGATCAGACTTGGAGACCTTTCCAACCAAAAATCCACTGGGTTACTGGGTCTTGAGGATGGATCACTGGCTAGAGCTTGCACAATATGCAGTTGAGCTACTGGCCTGTCCTGCATCTAGCGTTCTTTCTGAACGCATATTCAGTGCTTCTGGAGGCTTTTTAACCGATCACAGAGTGCCCTGTCCACAGACTCAGTTGATCGGCTCACCTTCATAAAAATGAATCAGTCTTGGATCACCAGCTACCAAGCACCTGATGCTGATGTAACCAAATAATTTTTCTATGAATTTGAGATCCCTTGAAGATTGCTTATGCTGAGTGACTATCCTGTTATGCTGAGTGACTATCCTATTCCTCCTCAATGTTCATGTTGATAGCTTCTAAGAACATTTTTTTTCAGGGCACCACCAGTGCCTATGGCCCAATTTTTCTGTGCGTGTTTAACAGGGGTGTATAATTATAATTTTTGCTGTAATATTTCGCAGCAGGGCTCGTTCTTGCGCTCAACTAGAATATCTGTGAGGGGTTGCAGTGTTGTGGCACCACCACCAGTGCCTAAGGCCCAATTTTTCTGCCCCTGTTAAACAGAGGTGTGTAATTACAATTTTTGTTGTAATATTTTGCAGCAGGGCTCGTTCTTGCGTTCAACTAGAGTATCTGTGAGGGGTTGCAGTGTTGTGGCACCACCACCAGTGCCTAAGACCCAATTTTTCTCCCCCTGTTTAACAGGGGCATGTAATTACAATATTTGATCTAATATTTCATAGCAGGGCCCGTTCCTGCGCTCAACAAGAGTATCTGTGAGGCTTTATAGTGTTGTGCGATCGCGACCGCCACTGCCTAAGGCCCAATTTTTCTGCCCCTGTTTAACAGGGGCATGTAATTACATTATTTGTTCTAATATTTCACAGCAGGGCTCATTCCTGCGCTCAACAACAGAATCTGTGAGGGGTTACAGTGTTGTGGTACCACCACCACTGCCTAAGACCCAATTTTTCTGCCCCTGTTTAACAGAGGGATGTAATTACAATTTTTGATCTAATATTTCACAGCAGGGTACGTTCCTGTGCCCACCAAGAGTAACTGTGAGGGCTTACAGTGTTCTGGTACCACCAACACCTAAGGCCCAATTTTCTGCAGAGTATATAGGGCAGGCTGTATAGTATATACAGGCGGTCCCCTACTTTCAAACATCCGACTTACAAATGACTCCTACTTACAAACGGAGGGGGACAACAGGAAGTGAGGGGAAATCTAGCCCTAGCAAGGGAAATTCTCTCCTGTAAGAGTTAATATGGGAAAAAGGTTTCTCCACTGATGCTTTATCACCAATCTTTGTTTCGCTAATAACCCCAAATTTTCAAAATCCAATTGTCATTGGGACAGAAAGTGAGGTGAAATCTTCTGAACGGGGCACAGACAGCAAAACAAATGTTACAGGGGTGATAATCGTTCCCTATGTTATCCACTAAGCTTAAAAAAAGATTTTGCGGCTGGAGCTACAATTGCAAAATGTACCTGTTTCAAATTACAAACAGATTCAACTTAAGAACAAACCTACAGTCCCTGTCTTGCTTGGACCGCCTGTATACTGCTGTTCAGAGTATATAGGGCCTGGGGGCCCCACTTCTTTTCTTTTTTTAATTTGGGTGCGGGGTTCCCCTTAATATCCATACAAGACCCAAAGGGCCTGGTAATGGGCTAGGGGTGTACCCATGCCGTTTTTCTCAATAATTTTCATCCATATTGCCGGGGATCGGACATTACATTACACCCGCATGCAGTTTTAAATGACTTTTATTCCTTTAGAAATGTCATTTTGTGCAGGGACTGTTCTAAACATGGGAAACACTCGCCACTTTACAGGCATACTATAATCACCCCCCCAGGTATGATATTTAAAGGAATATTTCACTTTTATTTTTTCACTTTAAGCATTCTTAAAATCACTGCTCCCGAAAAAAAGGCAGTTTTTAAAACTTTTGAATACATGTCTCCTGGGGCAGGACCCGGGTCCCCAAACACTTTGTAGTACAATAACTTGCTTATTAGCCTTTAAAATTTGCACTTTTGAGTTTTTCACGTTCGGGTCCCATAGACTTTAACGGTGTTTGAATGTTCACGCAAACCTTCAGTCCGTTCGCATGTTCTGCCGTGAACCGAACCGGGGGGGGGTTTGGCTCATCCCTAATCACTATTACCATTCCTGGGGTATTCTGACATCAACACCTTCTCTACTACACATTAATACAGAGGCTCAATGAGTATATGGGCTTTAAGGAGTATAAAGATAGCTCACAATGCCATTTTTTGCATTTAGTTTCCCATATATGTTTTATCTGTGTTTTATATATGTGCATTTATATTTCTGTGTATATGTATATAAATATCTCCACTTTGTTATTCATTTTTTATTCTTTCATTTTTGCCCATTTTTTAATGTGACATTTATTGTCATATTTATTGAAAGGTTTACTGATATTTAATTCCAGTGTGTAACCAGTCAGGAATTAGTTATATGCTACTATATACTTTATACTAAATATTTTATTTTATTTTATTTTATTTCACTTAACCTATCTACCCACTATTTGATCACATTGGGCACTATGAAATGGATGAGATTGCCCCATAAGGGGTTACTACCATTTGAGTCAGTACACCATATATATGTATGTGAAATGGACATGTTCTGTTGGCTCTGAAGAAGAGGGAAATCTTGAAACGCATTAGCCGATGTGACTACAAGTGTTGAGGATTTTCACATATGGATTTAAGCAGATGATTTTGATTTTTGATAATGCTATGACACAAGTATTGATTTGTGAGTATATTCACCTCTATTTTATTAAATAAAACATGTATTGAGGATAATATGCTAGGCCTATGCACCCTCTGTGTTCTTCTATGCTTTTAGTTCATTTGGACTTCCCCAGTCTTTGGAAGGCAGTGAGGTGTGCATTATCCACATGTTTTCTAACATGCCAAGATACGAGTCTTATAACACATTGGGACAGCGCAGGAGAGTGAACATTTTGATATGCTCACATACTGCTCACTGGCTGCCTGCTACTGCATACTGCTCACTGACCACCCAGCCATTACATACTGCTCACTGATTGCCTTGTCACTACGTATTGCTCACTGACTGCCCTGCCATTGCGTACTGCTCACTGACTGCCCTACCACTACATACTGCTCACTAACATGCTACTCATTGACTGCCCTGACACTAAATACTGCTCACTGTCCACACTGCAACTACATACTGCTCACTGACTGCCCTGTCACTATACACTATTTACTGACAACCCTGTCATTTCATACTGCTTACTGACCACTAGGGATGGGCGAACGGTTCGGCCCGAGCATAAGTTCGGGCCGAACTTTGGTTGTTCAGACATTTGGCGAACAATGCACATTATGCGGTCTTTGCGGCAAATTTGAAAGCCACGGAACCTTGTTAAAGTCTATGGGACACTAACATTAAAAACTAAAAGTGCTAATTTTAAAGGCTTATATGCAAGTTATTGTCATAAAAAGTGTTTGGGGACCCGGGTCCTGCCCCAGGGAACATGTATCAATGCAAAAAAAAGTTTTAGAAATGTTTTTTTTTTCGGGAGCAGTGGCTTTAATAATGATTAAAGTGAAACAATAAAAATGAAATATTCCTTTAAATATCGTGCCTGGGGGGTGTCTATAGTAAGCCTGTAAAGTGGTGCTGTTTTCCCATGTTTAGAACAGTACCGCAGCAAAATTACATTTCTAAAGGAAAAAAAGTAATTTAATACTGATCGCGGCTGTAATGAATTGTCAGGTCTCAGCAATATAGATAAAACTCATTGAAAAAAACAGCATGGTTCCCCCCCAGTCCATTACCAGGCCCTTTGGGCCTGGTATGAATATTAAGGGTAACCGGAACCAAAAATTGAAAAAAAAATTGCGTGGGCGTCCCCCCAAAATCCATACCAGGCCTTTCAGGTCTGGTATGAATATTAAGGGGAACCCAGTGCCAAATAAAAAAAAATGGCATAGGGGTCCCCCCAAAATCCATACCAGACCCTTATCCAAGCAGGGAACCTGGCAGGCCACAGGAAAAGAGGAGGGGATGAGAGAGCGCCCCCCCTCCTGAACCGTATCAGGCCACATGCCCTCAACATGGGAAGTGTGCTTTGGAGTAGCACCCCAAAGCACCTTGTCACCATGTTGATGGAGACAAGGGCCTCATTCCCACAACCCTTGCCCGGTGGTTGTGGGGGTCTGCGGGCGGTGGGCTTATCTGAATCTGGAAGCCCCCTTTAACAATGGGACCCCCAGATCCCGGCCTCCCCCTATGTGAATTGGTAACGGGTATATTGTACCCCTACCATTTCACAAAAAAAGTGTCAAAAATAGTAAAAGAGTCCTTTATTAAAGAATTAAAAAAAATGTCCCGCAATGTAGGTCCATCTCATGTCGCGCGACGAGCCAAAAAAAGAAAAAAAAAGCCGCAACAAGGCCAGGGGCCTTGCTGACCTCACATGCTGTTCCACGAGCAGATCCTTACCTTTCCTCCATAGGATACAGCCCAGCTTCCCCTCCGGCTCCTTGCGGCTTACACAGCCTGGATTTGGAACTCCTTGGAAGATGCTCTTGACACCCGTCATATCCCCATGAGACTCCCATTTTCCATTAATACATCTGTACTTACTGATATGTAAGTGTTTAATACTTTATTGTACTATACATTAAAGAGCCTGAAGGGTCTTGTATGGATTTTGGGGGGGGGGCTACACTATTTTTTTTTAATTTGGCGCAGGATTCCCCTTAATATCTATACCAGACCTGAAGGGCTAGTATGGATTTTGGGGGGACCCCCTACACAATTTTTTTTTCAATTTTTGGTTTGGGGTTACCCTTAATATTCATACCAGACCCAAAGGGCCTGGTATGGACTGGGGGGGGGGCCCATGCCATTTTTTTCAATGAGTTTTATTTATATTGCTGAGACCCGACAATTCATTAGAGCTCCGATCAGTCTTAAATTACTTTTTTTCCTTTAGAAATCTCATTTTGCTGTGGTACTATTCTAAACACGGGAAAACTGTGCCACTTTACAGGCATACTATAGACACCCCCCCAGGCATGATATTTAAAGCAATATTTCATTTTTATTGTTTCACTTTAAGCATAAAAAAAATCACTGCTCACGAAAAAACTGACGTTTTAAAAAAAAAAAATGTTTGTATTGATACATGTCCCCTGGGGCAGGACCCGGGTCCCCAAACATTTTTTATGACAATAACTTGCATATAAGCCTTTAAAATTAGCACTTTTGATTTTTCATGTTTGTGTCCCATAGACTTTAACAGTGTTCGTGTATTTGTCTGAATTTTTTGCCTGTTCGCAAGTTCTGGTACAAACCGAACCAGGGGGTGTTCGGCTCATCCTTACTGACCACCTTGCCACTAAATAGTGCTCACGGGATCTCAGAACCCTCAACTGTCCCTGCCTATTACTGTCACAAGGGATGTTTACATTGTGAATGTAAAGGGACGGTGTAAAAATAAAATAAAATAAATAAGAAAAACATTTTTTAAAATGCCCCATCCCTCCGCACTTGCGCGCAGAAGCGAACACATATGTGAGTCGCGCCCGCAAATGTAAACAGTGTTCAGACCACACATGTGAGGTATTGCACCGATCGTTAGAGTGAAAGCAACAATTCTAGCACTAGGTCTCCTCTGTAACTCTAAACTGGTAACCGTTAAATGTTTTTAAAGCAGCAGCTATGGAGATATTTAGGTACCATAGTTTTTCGCTATTCCACAAGTGTGCGCAATTTTAAAGCCTGACATGTTAGGTATCTATTTACTCAGTGTAACATCATCCTTCACTTTATGCAAAACATTATACAAAACAATTGGGCTAACTCTACTGTTTTTTTTAAGTCATGAAAGTGTATTTCTTCCAGAAAAATTGCATTTGAAAGACCGTTGTGCAAATACAGTGTGACATAAAATATTGCAACAATCACCATTTTATTCTCTAGGGTCTCTGCTAAATATATATATACATATATATATATATATATATATAATGTTTGGGGGTTCTACGTAATTTTCTAGCAAAAAATACAAATTTTAACTTGTAAGCAACAAGTGTCAGAAAAAGGCTTAGGCTTAAAGTGGTCCACAATATTGTGTCTTTTTCAATGCTCAGATAGGGTTGCATAGTAAGAGCTAGTATACTAGTGTTTTATTTGAAGAGAAATCCGTGTTCCTATCATTCTTCAGAGAGTGTTTGAAAGGCTTTAATGAAAGGTGTTGTATCTCTTTACTTATATTTCTTACTGTCTGCTTTAACTCATCCCCCAACCCCCCCCCCACCACCACCATTGTGCCACAACTATGTCCATAGAAATAAGATATACCTGTGCGCAATGAAAAAATAGGATTTTTTAGTTCACATATCTTTCAATACATGTTTGAAACATCTATCTTAAACATGTATTGCAATATTTGTGAACTAAAAATCCCCATTTTTTGAATTTCAGAATTTGCTAGAAAGGGTATATAGCAGTGTGCAGAGGGTACAACCACGTCCAAGGTTGCTGGGCGCTTCCATTCAGGTATATGGGTGGGGTTAAGCGAATAGTACTGCCTCCTGAAAGGGACAGCAGGGATCATTATTGCCGCAATGCAATGGAAACCATTGAAGCTGCAACATACAGCATGTACACAGCCCTCTGCTGCCTTTGCAGTTAAAATGTGAAAAGTTCAGTTTAGGGGTTTTACTGCCCCCCAACCATTACTGTGCAGGTGCACAGTGCACATCTTGTGCACCTACAGCTTTTTTTTTTCTTTTTTCAATTGCAAAAGTTAAAAATAGCAAAAAAAAAGTAAAAATATTCTGCACTTAGTGTAAATTTCCCATAAATTGTAACAGTGTTCAATAGTTTTGACAGCTGCACTCACTGTATTGAACATACCAATACATATACATAAAAAAAAGGAAAAAGTGTAGCGCTATCAATTAAACAGTCCTGGTTCTGCAGAAATTAGATATGAGCTGGGATTTCAAATCTCCAGACAGCTGCAACAGCTGTGTGGTCACTGACAGCTCATTATCCATGGAGGTAAGTACAGCAGGGACTGGGGGAGTGGGGAGGGTGAACTAACGCTTTAACTTTTTAAATCAAATGGACCAATCCAGTCATAACTGCAGTTATTTCAATTGCAAAAGAATTTGACTAAATTAGCTTATCTAGATATTTTTATCATGAGCAGAGTGTGAGATTTTAGCTCACAGTTTAACACAGCTGGAATGAATAAGCTTTGTGGTAAAATTCTATTTTTAATCGGTATGACATCATTAAGGCCAAGCACAAGAAATTATTTCTGTGGTATACAGATGGCTAATATATTTGCATGCACTGGAATGGGAGAAATTATTATAATGGGGAATGGCAGGGCGACAAAACTTACAATGTGATTTGTTAAACAGGATACTTTATTGCACAGACTGTCAAACATGTCAGGCAGCAAAATAATATGCCTTCTATGTTTGCATTTTTTTTTGAATAAAGCAGAAATTATTATAATTGAACCTTTTGAAGCTTGTTCTGTGCTTACCATAGTTAGAAAAAAAAGACAGAACTCTGTAATGTACCAGCACTTTGTTTTAAATGCTACTGCTTGGGCTTTAGTGGAAATATAACTGTCTTTGAAGTGGTTGCTCTAATTTATACCGCACTGTGAGTTTTCTTAGTGGCTCTGCAGACACTACATTTGCCTCAGGCACAAATATAAATGTATTATTTCAATGTGGCTTATCCAAAAATTCACAGAGCAAAGGCCAGCAGCCCATAGCAGCAGATCAGAACTGAAGTATAAATGATTATATTGAATTACAACCTACTGTATGCATATCATGATTGTTATGCAAGATAGTGTCGAATTAGCATAATAGCATACAGCATTACTGTTGTAAGTTTCAGCAGTGTCTTTTTTAAAGAGAAGGTATTTACAAAAATTGAGGGTTTTTATAGCTACAAAAGTGAGGGTTTTGTTGTGGAAACAATTGAGAATTGTTGTTGCTCAGAAAGTGGAACTGAAACATTCAAATAAAACAGAAAGAAAAATTTAGAAAAATTGCTATTAATAGTTAAAGCTCATCTCCAGACATTTACAAAAAAAACAAAACACACCTCCCACCCACCCCTAGCTGATCACACCTTATGATTTAAAAAAAATAATAAAACAAAGTAAAGCCATCCCAATACTTGAAATGGTGGCCATGTAACTGGCTGTATCCGATTCTGCATTCTTCATCTCTGCAGAGGGAACGGATCCTTCATAGTACAGCAGCACTGTCGTTGCCTTCTGCTGATGGGTTCTCCCTGGTGGCTGCTGCAGGTGTCCATCATCTGAGTCATTGCAGAGTTCTTTTGAAATGGCACTGTTACATAACAAATAAATGGTAAGGAGACCAGTCAGGGAATAGAGGAGACCAGCAATAAATCACCAGTCATTACAAAAGGACTCACATGGTTTCACATGTGTGTCTAGCAGGGGTAAGGCTAGTCAGAGGTAGCAAGAGAAATATAAATGAACCCCCTCTTTAACCCAATTTTGTTGTTATTCACACACTGGGGGACAGCCTTGTCAAGACTTAAGTCAGAGCTTATATGGGGCTGACTGTCTGGGCCAATCCCTTACATTGTTCTCCTCTCCAGAAAAGACAGCAAAGTGTTTGAGCTAGCTCATCCTTAGATGAATATTCTTCCAGAAATAGTAGGAAGTTATGTGCCTGGGACCATGCTCTAATATCTTCCCCTGAGTTTTTGTATTTAGAAATGGGCCAAACGACCCCCTGTTCGGTTCACAGCAGAACTTTCGAACATTGCAAATGTTTGGAACCAAATAACGAACCTCATTGAAGTCTATGGGACCCAAACTTGCCCATTTTAAAGGTTTATATGCAAGTAATTGGGCATACAATGGTTATGGTGGTCTGGGTACTGCACTGAGGACATGTATCAATGAAAAAAAGTTTGGAAAAAACATAATTTTATATGAGCAGTGATTTACTTATGCTAAAAGTGAAACCATAAAAATGAGAATTAAAAATGAAAAACTAAATATAGTGCTTGGGGGGTCCCCTTAGTCTGCCTGTAATGTGGCACATCTGTACTGCGTATAGAGCCTACTGCAGCAATAATGACATTTATAAAGCCAAAAAGATCATTTTCCATTCAAGCTTTTTTTATTTTATTAACAATGGCTTGGGGAGCCAGTCTGTATGATGAGGCCACAATTTTGTGCACTCAGAACAAGATTAGAGATTTTTTTGGTAAATTCTGGTGTCTCTTTTGTAGACTTTGGTTAGAAGTAACAGGCGCGGAAAAATTGGGCTTTGGGTGTTGCTGGTAACTTCACACTGTATACATATAGAGGTACTCTTGATAAAAGCAAGAATTGGCCTTGCTGTCAAAAATTGCAATGATATGCATCTGCCAAACAGATGTGGAAAAATTGGTCTTTGAGTGTTAATTGTGCCCATGAAACCTGCACCAAAAAAATTCTTCCAGATGAAATCAACACCCACAAATCTAGGCAGCCTAGACAGTCTCTCAGAGATTTGAGATCCAGAAAGTACTTAATCAGTGACATCGGCATCAGGGGCTTGATAGCTGCTGCTAATCCAGAACAGATTCATTTTGATAAATGTCAGCCGGTCCATGGAGTCATGCGCTCTTATTTCTCACAAAGCCTCCAGCAGCACTGAATGCCCGTTTGGAAAGCATGATGGACACAGGGCAGCCCAGCAGCTCAATTGCATACTGGGCAAGTTCTGGCCAGTTTTCTATTCTCATGACCCAATAACCCAGTGCATCGTCAACTGGAAAGCTCTCCATGTCTGTTTTCGCCCCTAGATAATCTCCCACGATATAATGCAGACACTCCCGATGGAATGTGGAAGCTGACAGCCCTGGGCACTGAGGACTAAAATTTTTTTTAAAGTTATCACTGAGGCAGCCCCCTTCCCCATCGCTTCTCTCTTGGTCAACAGAAGCCTCAAACGCCATTTTCCAACAGACTGTAACCTACTAGAGTCGGGAAAGGGGTTACATAAACTTCTCTTTAAGGTGTCCTCAAGAAATTTAATCTCATCTGAGTTCTGAGATTTTCCCTTGTAATGAAGGGTTGCCAACCAATAGTGATCCTTTTACTTGATGCTACGTATTCTCAGGGTACGTTTGCAGGCTTTGAGGAATCAGGGAACCCATGTACCGCAAATTTTTGGAGGCATGAGAAGCAGACTCCTTGGGGTCACTAAGGATTACAGTATCTGGAACTGCCTCCTCCCAGCCACATACTACAACTAATGGTCCTGGGGATGGAAAGCCATCTGTTAGGGCTTAACATATGCTTGCTCTGCTTCAATGCCTCCAAAACTGCCAGAATCCTCCTCCTCATCCTTCTTCCTCTCCTCTTGTGTTTTCTTTGGCGTGACAACAATGGTGTCTGCATAAAGCGGGTCTTGAGTGCCCTGTCTATATTGCCACGCAGAGGCTGCTCCAGCAGGAACACAACAGGGATTGTGTCACTGATTCATGCATTGTCACAGCTCACCATCCTTGTGGCCTCCTCAATGGTGACAGTACCGTGCATGTATCCTTCATCAGCAATCAATGGTGCAGGGAAAAAAAGCTGAGCCGGCCTGAGCCTGTCGTTGTGCCATATTCACACATGTACTTGTTGATGACCCTCTGCTGCATGTGCAGCAGCTGCAGCATTGCCAAGGTCGAGTTCCACCTGGTGGTCATGTCAAAAATCAGGCGGTTTACAGGCAGGTGGAATTCCCACTGAATTTTAGGCAACCAAGCACTGGCTGTGTATGACTGCCTGAAAAGGCTACAGACTCTTCTGTGCAGATTTAGCAGATCTTCCAACCCTGGGTACCTGTTCAAGAAATGCTGCACTATCAAATTGAGGACATGTGCCAGGCATGACTCATGTGTCAATTTTTCCTGTCTAAGGGCGGACAGGAGGTTTGTGCCATTATCGCACATCACCATTCCTGGCTCCAGCTAGTATGGCATGAACCACCTCTGGGCCTGCCCATGCAGAGCTGCAAGAATCTCTGCTCCGCCATGGCTCCTGTCCTCTAGACAGACCAGCTGAAGCACTGCATGTCACCTTCTAGTCTGACTCATTGCATAGCCCCTTGAACGCTTAGTGGGTACTAGTGGGTCATAAGACAATTCAGCAGACTAGGGCATGGAAGAGGAGGAGGAGGAGAAGGGTGTAGAACTGACAAAACTCGCATCATCACTACTAGCTGTATGGAGATGTGGCAGCACAACAAGCTGAAGCACTGAGCCCTGTCCTGCATCTTTTGGAGTTTCAAGCAGAGTTACCCAGTGTGCTGTAAACTAAATATATTGTCCTTGAACATGCTCACTGGACCACGTGTCAGCAGTAACGTGGACCTTGCTGCTGACTGCCTTGCCCAACAATGCCACAACATTGCCTTCCACATGATGGTAGAGAGCTGGAATGGCCTCACATGAAAAGAAGTAGCAACTGAGGACCTGCCATTGTGGTACAGTACATTCTGCAAAATCACAGAAAGGGGCAGAATCCATCAGACGGAAGGGCCAGAGTTGTAAAGCCAACAGCTTTGACAAGCTTGAATTTACACGCTGGGCATGTGAGTGGCGGTGACTGTATTTTTTTTCCTGCTGCAGCAAATGGGGCAGAGAAATTTGCCTGCTGTAGTCTACAGCTGGTGGTGTGCTACTGGCAGACATTTTGCAAGGACCTGGGACACCCTGCACTGTACAATAATTCCTGTCAGTGGAGGCTGCTGAGAGATCATGAGGTATAGCGTGGGTAGACCGGAAAGGTAAGGCGTGAGGAGGAGCAGAATTCTGTCCCTTTTGTGTGTCTTTCAGGTGCTCTTGCCAACGGGCTATGTGGTGGGAGGTTAAATGCCTTGTCTAGCATGTGGTAACCAAAAGGCTGATGTTTTTGACACGCTTGATTTGCTTGAGGCAAAGTTTGAAAATTGCAACAGTGCGATCGGCTGCACATGAGCTAAAAAAGGCCCAAACTGCTGACTGTGGGAAGTGGGTCAGGAGATAACAGCTCCATGTTGTGGAATAGGTTGGTTGCTCTCTACTCTTCCATGATGGCTGCCTCTCTGGGGTTATGCCTCACCCTCACTTTTCACCCTGTGCTATACCATCAGCCCTGTCAGTGGAGACTGCTGAGAGGTCATGAGGTATAGCGGGGGCAGACTGAGGTGAGTAATGAGGAGGAACAGAATTGCGTCCCTTTTGTGTGGCCTTCAGGTGCTCTTGCCGACAGGCTGAGTGGTGGGAGGTTAAGTGCCTTGTTTAGCATGTGGTACCCAAATTGCTGGTGTTTTTGCCACGCTTGATGTGCTTGAGACGAAGTTTGCAAATTGCAACAGTGCAAATGGTTGCACATGTGCTAAAAAAGGCCCAGACAGCTGAGCTGTGGGAAGTGGGCCAGGAGATAACAGCTCCA
This sequence comes from Lithobates clamitans, assembly GCA_037952925.1. Lineage (NCBI taxonomy): Eukaryota > Metazoa > Chordata > Amphibia > Anura > Ranidae > Lithobates > Lithobates clamitans. The sequence goes on from JBBGZY010001130.1 coordinate 2,192,194, forward strand.
CAATGTGATGGGATAGGGTGGCTGCTCTCTACTCTTCCATGATAGCTGCCTCGTTGGGGTTGTGCCTCACCCTCACTTTCCTCCTCTGCTCTATCTGGCACCCAAGTCACGTCAGTGACCTCATCATTATATTCTCCTCCATCCTCATTACCACTGGAGACAACTTGGCAATACACTGCAGCTGGGGGAAAATGATTGCCAATTTGTTGTTTAACAAGTGTTCTCCCCTCTCTGTAGGCTTGTGTTCCTGCCTTCCTCAACCTCAGAACCAAGATCTGAATCAAGTAATGGCTGTGCATTGTCAAAGAGCAAGTGGCTGACACTGTTTTCAAATAATTCAGCTGACTCCTCAATGCCTGATGCTGGGGCTATGACCAGAGTAGCTGTGGACAAGGAGGCAGAATAAGCCACCGTGGCAGCTGCAGAGGACTGTGCACTAGTCTCTGCTTAGGTGTTGGAGGATGAGGAGGATGATGATGGTTTAATAAGCCAGTCCACCACCTCCTCTGCATGCTGTGGCTGGATAGCACAGACAACATCACTAAACAGAGGAAATGATGCCCTGCCTGAGGACGGACCATGCCCACATTTGCCTGTGAACACATACGCTGCTGCCCCCCTCACAGTGCCATGGGAATGTCTGCCTCTCCTTGTTGGCCTCCCAGACATGATGGGGGTGGGCGCTTATTAACAAAATGTAATAAAGATGTGGAAGTCTGTACGTGCATGCACTTTATTCAATGGAAAGTAGTGTTTGGTGCACTTTAACTTGAGTACTTATTACACAGAAACACTCCACGCTACAATATATTGCATTGACGCACGGCTATATACTGTGGTAAATGTGCACTAAGGCACTGAAATATACTGCACTGAAATATACTGCATTAAATGTGCAGTAACACACTGAAATGCACTGCATTAAATGTGCAGTAACACACTGAAATACACTGTGTTAAATGTGCAGTAATGCACTTAAATATACTGCATTAAACAAGCAGTAATGCACTGAAATATACTGCAGGAAACCTTCCCTGACAAAATAAACTGACACTAAATGAATGGTCAAACTACACTCACGCTGCGCTATCACTACATTCACACTAAACTGATAATCAACACTGAAAATAGAATCACTATAGTACACTATAGCACACTAACTTGCTGGTAACTCTGTTGTATTTCTTTCCACGCCAATATCACTCTGCAAATGGCCGCTATGGGGAAAATATTTGCATTGGGTGGGACTAAGAGCAATGAGCCATGATTGGCTAGAGTCATCATTACTTTCTCCAATCATGGCTCTGACAGTACTCTGTGCCCTGATTGGGCACAGCTTTCATTGCTTCAGCCAATCAGGGCTTCCAATGCACTGTGGGGCGACGCAGTGCATTGTGGTCATTTGAAGGGGCCGAACAAATGGTCGAACATCCCCATAATTTGGGTGTTTGCTGAACAGGCGAACAGCCAATGCTCGTGAAAGAATGCTCAGCGGAAGTAAAAGAAATGGCCCTATGCAAGTGGAAGTAAATACTGGCCCTGCATTAGTGGTCAGTAGGAATAAATGTGTCTGCTTTAATGGTTAATAGGGGGAAAAACGTTACTTAGGTCAGTGGGCCTAATTAATGCCCTTTGGTCAGTGAAATAAAAAAAAATCCCTGTATCATGTCATCATTGGTGTCAGTGAGATTTTTATATTCAGACCATCATTGGCATGTATGCAGGGCCTTCTCATCGTGGAGCCACTAGTCAAAAGTTTAGCTCCATTTATACAACTTGCAAGGAATAGACACTTTTCTTATTGTGAAATAAACAAACAGCGTTTAACCGCTTGCCGACCAGCCGCCGTCATTTTACAGCGGCAGGTCGGCACAATCCCGGGAGCCGTCGTAGCTATACGTGGGCTCCTTTAAGCAGGATAGCAGGCATGTGCAGGCACCCGCTGCACTGCGGGGGTGCCGATGCTCGTGGCCGACGGTAGCGATGACCGCCGGCCACAAGCAATCACAGGCACGAGAGGCAGAACAGGGAAGTGTGTGTGTAAACACACAAATCCCTGTTCTGTACTGTGAGGAGAGACAGATCGTTCCTAATAGCTAGGAACCACAATCTGTCATCCTCTCTAGTCAGTCCCCTCCCCCTACAGTTAGAACACACAGTCAGGGAACACAGTTAACCCCTTGATCGCCCCCTAGTGTTAACCCCTTTCCTGCCAGTGACATTTATACAGTAATCAGCGCATTTTTATAACACTGATCGCTGTATAATTGTCAATCGTCCCAAAAATGTGTCAAAAGTGTCTGATGTGTCCACCATAATGTCGCAGTCATGATAAAAATCGCAGATTGCCGCCATTACTAGTAAAAAAAATATATAAAAATGCAATAAATCTATCCCCTATTTTGTAGATGCTATAACTTTTGCGCAAACCAAACAATATACGCTTATTGCGATTTTTATTACCAAAAATATGTAGAAGAATACATATCGGCCTAAACTGAGAAAAAAATTTGCTTTTTTAAAAAAAAATGGGGATATTTATTATATCAAAAAGTAGAAAATGTTGTGTTTTTTTTTCAAAATTGTCGCTCTTTTTTTGTTTATAGCCAAAAAAATAAAAACCGCAGAGATGATAAAATACCACCAAAAGAAAGCTCTATTTGTGGGAAAAAAAGGACGTCAATTTTGTTTGGGTACAGCGTCGCACGACCGCAAAATTGTGAGTTAAAGTGATGCAGTGCCGTATCGCAAAAAAAATGCTCTGGTCATTGAGCAACCAAATCTTCCAAAGCTGAAGTGGTTAAAGTAAGTGAAATACAATAATAATTAAGAATGACAAAAAACAGAGAGGCAGCGGGACTTTTTATATAGACACTCGGGAGCGGGAATAAAATTAATAGCTTTTATTGGAATCAAATGGTTATAGAGTTTCTGTATTCGAATAATTCAATGCATGATGCTATATATAAAACCATTCGTACAACTACTACAATTCATTGAAACCAGAAGAGATATACATACATACATGTTCCAACAAGGAATCAATACATAATACATAATATAAAAACATTTAGAGCATGGTTACATGATTGAATGGAAAAATTGGAGAACAAAGAGAAGAAAGAGGGTTTTAAATCGTAGGGGGCAAAAAACAAATTATTAAGGAACGGCCTGGTCAGATGCATCAATGTGTACACTAGGTTGTTGATGGCTCTACGCGTTTCAAGGTATTTAACCTATCATCAGGAGCAAGGAACCATAGTGATAATCTAAAAATTGAAGGAAAAATATTTAATTGAAAGTATGAGGGAAAAAAAAGAGAAGAAAAAAAGGAAAAAGGAAAAAAGAAAAGGGAAAAAAAGAAAAAGGGGGAAAAAAAAAAAAAGGGAGAGGAAAAGCTCAGAACAGGCAGGGGGGGTCCCCCCTAAAGGGCCCGAACTGCCTGTGCACTTACATGTATGGTCCACACAGTGGCGGTGCGGCAATGAAATGCACAGGCCAGGCCAAATATGCCATGCACGGGAGCTGAGGGGACATGTCGCAACGGGCAAAACACAGGAATGGACGACATCCCGCAGGAGTGTCATTGTAGATGGTGGTGAAAAAAAAACAATTCTGTAAAGAAAAAGAAAATTATGTGGCTGTGAAGTGGATATGGGGCAAAAATGAAAAGAAGTGGGTGGGGAGAGAGAGATGTAGAGCAAGGGAAGGAATAAGAGGGGTGGAAAAAGATTAGTGTGAAAGGCAAAAAGGTGTGAGGACATAAAAGGGGTGGAGGGAATAAGAGAATAAAAGGAGGAAGAAAGAGAGGGTAGAATAGGCAGGGTGATGCAAGGGGAGCAATTAAATGAGGAACAGAAAGGGCAGGAGTGGGAAGGAGGAGAGGGAAAAATAGAAAGTCATGAAAGTGATGAAGGGAAGGTGGAACTCGGTTTGAAGGTCAAAAGTAATGAGAGGGAATGTATACCTGATAATCAGAGTGTCCAGCCAGAAATGCATTGATGCATAGGTGATAGGTGGGAACAGGTGTGTACCAAACAAGGTGCGGAATCCATGCGGGGATGGGGTCCATAGCTGCCAAGCCCCCGCAGCCATGTCCCCAACGTCAGACGCTGGCCCACAGATGGGGAGAGGAGGGGAGGACGCCGACAACCCAGGAACCAAGCCATTAATGGTCCCACCGGCGGCGGCGGCGATCAAATCACCCCCAATGGGCCAGGAGATAGAAATCACTCGGACGGCACGCCGCGCTATAAGGCGCCAGCGTGTGCCGGCCGGGATGTGTGACGTCGACGCGCAGTGAGCACAAGCCCCGCCCACCCTCCGTCACAACAGGGTGGAGGGGGGGTCCGCAGTGCGCGTCGCAGCTCCCGAACAAGACAGAGAGGCAGGCCCGGCAAACCAGCAGACGCACGCACCACTGCGTGCATGTAAGAAAATGGAAGTGAAACTAAAATTAGAAATCAAAAGAGAAAATAAGGAAGGACAAAAAAATATAATTATCGAAACGGATGAAATTAAATATGGGATTGAAAACTAATGTTAATGATTATAGAGGCAATTAAGCCTCTGGCAAATAGAGATAGGAGTCAAAATATTATTTTAATATAAATATATGGTTAACGCCGCCGTGTGCCTATCATCCCTAATTGGTTAATAATAATTGGGAAGAAAATGAGGGAGTTAGTGGGACTTTATATGAGGTATAGGGGTGCCGTTCAGGTCCCCCCCTCCATCCCGGTTGAATGAAGAATGACAAAAAACAGAGAGGCAGCGGGACTTTTTATATAGACACTCGGGAGCGGGAATAAAATTAATAGCTTTTATTGGAATCAAATGGTTATAGAGTTTCTGTATTCGAATAATTCAATGCATGATGCTATATATAAAACCATTCGTACAACTACTACAATTCATTGAAACCAGAAGAGATATACATACATACATGTTCCAACAAGGAATCAATACATAATACATAATATAAAAACATTTAGAGCATGGTTACATGATTGAATGGAAAAATTGGAGAACAAAGAGAAGAAAGAGGGTTTTAAATCGTAGGGGGCAAAAAACAAATTATTAAGGAACGGCCGGGTCAGATGCATCAATGTGTACACTAGGTTGTTGTTGGCTCTACGCGTTTCAAGGTATTTAACCTATCATCAGGAGCAAGGAACCATAGTGATAATCTAAAAATTGAAGGAAAAATATTTAATTGAAAGTATGAGGGAAAAAAAAGAGAAGAAAAAAAGGAAAAAGGAAAAAAGAAAAGGGAAAAAAAGAAAAAGGGGAAAAAAAAAAAAAAAGGGAGAGGAAAAGCTCAGAACAGGCAGGGGGGGTCCCCCCTAAAGGGCCCGAACTGCCTGTGCACTTACATGTATGGTCCACACAGTGGCGGTGCGGCAATGAAACGCACAGGCCAGGCCAAATATGCCATGCACGGGAGCTGAGGGGACATGTCGCAACGGGCAAAACACAGGAATGGACGTCATCCCGCAGGAGTGTCATTGTAGATGGTGGTGAAAAAAAAACAATTCTGTAAAGAAAAAGAAAATTATGTGGCTGTGAAGTGGATATGGGGCAAAAATGAAAAGAAGTGGGTGGGGAGAGAGAGATGTAGAGCAAGGGAAGGAATAAGAGGGGTGGAAAAAGATTAGTGTGAAAGGCAAAAAGGTGTGAGGACATAAAAGGGGTGGAGGGAATAAGAGAATAAAAGGAGGAAGAAAGAGAGGGTAGAATAGGCAGGGTGATGCAAGGGGAGCAATTAAGTGAGGAACAGAAAGGGCAGGAGTGGGAAGGAGGAGAGGGAAAAATAGAAAGTCATGAAAGTGATGAAGGGAAGGTGGAACTCGGTTTGAAGGTCAAAAGTAATGAGAGGGAATGTATACCTGATAATCAGAGTGTCCAGCCAGAAATGCATTGATGCATAGGTGATAGGTGGGAACAGGTGTGTACCAAACAAGGTGCGGAATCCATGCGGGGATGGGGTCCATAGCTGCCAAGCCCCCGCAGCCATGTCCCCAACGTCAGACGCTGGCCCACAGATGGGGAGAGAAGGGGAGGACGCCAACAACCCAGGAACCAAGCCATTAATGGTCCCACCGGCGGCGGCAGCGACCAAATCACCCCCCAATGGGCCAGGAGATAGAAATCACTCGGACGGCACGCCGCGCTATAAGGCGCCAGCGTGTGCCTGCCGGGATGTGTGACGTCGACGCGCAGTGAGCACAAGCCCCGCCCACCCTCCGTCACAACAGGGTGGAGGGGGGGTCCGCAGTGCGCGTCGCAGCTCCCGAACAAGACAGAGAGGCAGGCCCGGCAAACCAGCAGACGCACGCACCACTGCGTGCATGTAAGAAAATGGAAGTGAAACTAAAATTAGAAATCAAAAGAGAAAATAAGGAAGGACAAAACTATAATTATCGAAACGGATGAAATTAAATATGGGATTGAAAACTAATGTTAATGATTATAGAGGCAATTAAGCCTCTGGCAAATAGAGATAGGAGTCAAAATATTATTTTAATATAAATATATGGTTAACGCCGCCGTGTGCCTATCATCCCTAATTGGTTAATAATAATTGGGAAGAAAATGAGGGAGTTAGTGGGACTTTATATGAGGTATAGGGGTGCCGTTCAGGTCCCCCCCTCCATCCCGGTTGAATGAAGAATGACAAAAAACAGAGAGGCAGCGGGACTTTTTATATAGACACTCGGGAGCGGGAATAAAATTAATAGCTTTTATTGGAATCAAATGGTTATAGAGTTTCTGTATTCGAATAATTCAATGCATGATGCTATATATAAAACCATTCGTACAACTACTACAATTCATTGAAACCAGAAGAGATATACATATATACATGTTCCAACAAGGAAGCAATACATAATACATAATATAAAAACATTTAGAGCATGGTTACATGATTGAATGGAAAAATTGGAGAACAAAGAGAAGAAAGAGGGTTTTAATCCGTAGGGGGCAAAAAACAAATTATTAAGGAACAGCCTGGTCAGATGCATCAATGTGTACACTGTGTTGTTGTTGGCTCTACGCGTTTCAAGGTATTTAACCTATCATCAGGAGCAAGGAACCATAGTGATAATCTAAAAATTGAAGGAAAAATATCTAATTGAAAGTATGAGGGAAAAAAAAGAGAAGAAAAAAAGGAAAAAGGAAAAAAGAAAAGGGAAAAAAAGAAAAAGGGGAAAAAAAAAAAAAAGGGAGAGGAAAAGCTCAGAACAGGCAGGGGGGGTCCCCCCTAAAGGGCCCGAACTGCCTGTGCACTTACATGTATGGTCCACACAGTGGCGGTGCGGCAACGAAACGCACAGGCCAGGCCAAATATGCCATGCACGGGAGCTGAGGGGACATGTCGCAACGGGCAAAACACAGGAATGGACGACATCCCGCAGGAGTGTCATTGTAGATGGTAGTGAAAAAAAAACAATTCTGTAAAGAAAAAGAAAATTATGTGGCTGTGAAGTGGATATGGGGCAAAAATGAAAAGAAGTGGGTGGGGAGAGAGAGATGTAGAGCAAGGGAAGGAATAAGAGGGGTGGAAAAAGATTAGTGTGAAAGTCAAAAAGGTGTGAGGACATAAAAGGGGTGGAGGGAATAAGAGAATAAAAGGAGGAAGAAAGAGAGGGTAGAATAGGCAGGGTGATGCAAGGGGAGCAATTAAATGATAATAATTAAGTACCATAAAATATTGATTTGAATCCAAAAGATGATGTCCCCTATATCACCAAAATATAAGTCCTGTGTTCTCTTGTGCCAAAAATTTTCAGATATATCAATCACCACCCTTATCCCTCAAGTAGAAAGGAGGCTTACCAGAGTTTAACAACCCCTTGTAAAAAGTGAGTTATACAATGTTTTTCTGTATAGTCTCAGCTCGCTCCAAACTCTTTGGGAATCGTTTTTTTAAGGTACGTCTTTCTCTCTTCAACCCAGTCAAAATGGAATGTATCATAAGAAGAAAAAGGACTTCATAGTGTAGTAAATACATTTACTAATAAATTCAAATGAGCATAGTGTAAAGTGTAAAGTTTATATATTTTAGCACTGTTTTTTTGGATGTTTATGTGTTCAAACACCAGGGGGTGTTATTTTACCAGCAGCTTGGGGAAGTAGAGTTGCAGGTAAAGTGGATTATTTAAGGAATAGACACTTTAAAGAGTTAAGCAAGCCATACACTATACAATTTACTTTCCTTCAACCACGAGTTGTAGGAAAGAAAATTGCTTGATTTTCTCCATCAACATAATCAGTGTTCTTGGGGGAATCCCTCCTTCTGTGCTATTGTATTGTATTGTAGTGGCATAACATAGGAAAGAATCCAGCTGAAGTCTTGAGCAGCACCCACCATTTGGTTTTAAATCTTTGTTGGCAGCTATAGCAGCCAGCAGTGATTGCACAAAAAATCCCTGACAAGTTGTTTGTACTGAAGTCGATCGATGAATTGAAAAAGAACCGGCTGAATTCTGATCTGTCTATGCCTGGCATTTGTCTATGATAAAGTGTGCAAGAAAATTACAATAATTTAGCCATCCTGGAAAATACTGTAAGGGAAATCTGTCAACAAAATTGGCAACTAATTCTGACAAACATTAAATGTTCTACAGTTGTTGTTTTTTTTTTTTAATATATAAATACTGTAGCTGCTGACTTTTAATAAAAAGACACTTAAAGTGGTTTTGAGCCACTTAGTAAATTACATGCAATTCCCTCTTTTTAGAAAGAGTCCTATGCTGCAGTGCATGCGCTTTGTAAACAATATGGCCATTTCTACCAGAATTCATAGCGCCTCTCGGTGCTCACGTGACTCCTCACAGCTCCCTCTCCCAATCTGACTGCTAGAGCTGAAGGAGCCGAGAAACCCCTGCTGACATCACTCGGGGGGGGACGGGGGACGGGACAGGACTAGAGCGGCGCTGTGAATACAGGTAGAAATGGGCATATTGTTACAAAGCACAGGCACTGCAGCATAGGATGCTTTCTAACAGAGGGGATTTCATGCAATTTACACTGTAATTTCAGCAGCGGGGGGGGGGGGGTATAGGGGACAGGATGGGGGAGAGGCAGAGAAGAGAGCTGCGGATGATTGTGGTGTCAGGGATCAGCAGGCATGATAGACTGTGGTCAGTTTACAGAGGGGAGGGCAGAACCAGGCAGGATCAGCCAGGTATTTCAGGTGATACAGGGGGGCAAATTACATAGCACAAGTACTGTGTTGTTTAACATGCATTAAAGTAACAGGATCCAATTTTTTTTGTTAGGGTTACAGACGCTATAACTGTCCAGGGATCCAGCGCTGTCCTCACCTGGGCTGGTTCTTTTCTGGCCTTTAGGGCCCCAGCGTTGACCGTGGGAAGCTGACTGTGACTACCCATAACTTCACCGCTGACTCCCCTTCGCACATGCATAAACTGCACTGTGCTCTGTGAGTGGTCCCCTCAGCCTCCTGGGACCTGTGACATGTCCCAAGAGGTTGCGGGCAGAGAAGGGGAGTGAGAACGTCTGCCGGTGTCACCTAGACAATTCAAGTAGAAGTGGGTGCAGGTACTTGGTGAAAATAGGTACCCCCCCCCCCCAAAAAAAAGTGGAAGAAGAGGAGGGGAGAAAGAGAGAATTGGTGAACTTTCATTTTAAGGTGAAGTTCTGCTGTACTTGCTAATCAGACTTTTTTCTAAAACTATTTGCAATAGTTCTTGTGTATTTGTGACCTTGCCCTATAATTCTGAGCAGCCAGCTGAAACAGTTTTTCAAAGTTCTTCCACAGATTTTCAAGCAAAAACACACACAAATAAGAAGTGGCCAGGTCAGGTTTTTTTTTTTTTTTTTTTTTTTGCTGTGCCACTTTAAAACAACAAAAAGCTGAATCCACAATTATTATTGACAATTAAAGCTTTCTTTACTCGCTAGTCTGTTCATCTGTGACCAAACAGCTGATTTAAATGTTTGCCTGGCCTGAGACACCCTCAGATTTTGATGGCTGCAATATTTAATTTAGTTTGAAAAGTAAAATACATAGTACTACCATAAACCACAGGAATGCACTGGCTTTTAAGGAAAACACTTTCAAACTGCATTCCCACGTCAAGGACTTTTTAGCTGCCTTCTTGTGCAAAAGGTCATGGACAGATTACTTTGTTCAAAGGCTTAAGCAAAAGTGATCTAAAAAAAAGAATTAATGGACATAGAACCAAAAAAGGTTTACATGACTGACAGACCCTAGTAAGCTGAACACCGAGCAGATATAAGCACTGTATTAATCAATACTCCATTACATGTACAGTGCCTTGCAAAAGTATTCACCCCCCTTGGTTTTTTACCTATTTTGTTATATTACAGCCTTTAGTTCAATGTTTTTTTAATCTGAATTATAGTCTAAGTTTGTGAGGTAAAATTAGAAAAATATATACATAAAACTATTTTTCAGAAATAAACAACTGATAATTGACATGTGCGTATGTATTCACCCCCTTTGTTATGAAGTCCATAAAAAGCTCTGGTCGGTGCAACCAATTACCTTCAGAAGTCACATAATTAGTGAAATGATGCTCACCTGTGTGCAATCGAAGTGTCACATGATCTCTCATTACGTATACACACCTTTTTGAAAGGCCCCAGAGGCTGCAACATCTAAGCAAGAGGCACCACTAACCAAACACTACCATGAAGACCAAGGAACACTCCAAACAAGTAAAGGACAATGTTGTTGAGAAGTACAAGTCAGGGTTAGGTAAAAAAAAATATCCAAATCTTTTGATGAACCCTAGGAGCACCATCAAATCTATCATAACCAAATGGAGAGAACATGGCATAACAGCCAACACCAAAACTCATGAACCTGGCAAGGAGGGCATGGGATATCCCAGCATGCACTGGGAAACCAACAAACGACCTAGAAAGATGTCATCAGCAGTCACTTCCAGTTCATGTACAGTATATATATTCTGGAAGTGTCTGGTGTAGACATCTCATCTAGTGTGCAGCGTGGAGCAGCAGGAAGGTGAGCAGGGTCCGGACTGGAGAAGAGAACCTAGCAGATGGCACACGTGGTATGCAACATTGGAACATTATAGCAGAAGGTGACAGAGAGAACAAACTAAGTGGCAGAGGATCAGCAGAACTGGGAGACAAGAGCAGGATAAACCAGCAGATGCCACATGTGGTGGGCAGCATGGGAGCAGTATAGCCAGAGGTGAGGAGAGAGAGGGATATCAACAAACCAAAGGATCAGCAAAGCTGGGGCTTACTACTGAGTGGGGAATCAAAAGAGCTGGGGGCTTACTACTGAGGAAGGGTTCAGCAGAGCTGGGGGTTTAACACTGAGCAGGGGATTAGCAGAGCTGGTTGTTACTTCTAAGCAGGGGATCAGCAAAGTTCTAGGTTACTGTTGAGCAGGGAATCAGCAGAGCTAGGGGTCACTACTGAACAGGGGATTAGCAGAGCTAGGGGTTACTTCTGAGTGGGGAATAAACAGAGCTGCGGGTTACAACTGAGTGGAGGATCAGCAGAGCTGGGGGTTACTACTGAGCAGGGATCAGCAGAGCTAGGGGTACTAATAGGATGGGGATCTGCTGAATGAGGGTACTAATGAGCTGGAGATCTGCTGAGTGGGGGTACTACTGAGCCTGGGGTTTTACTAGGTCCCTTTAAAACAAATAAAAAATCAACACACACAGGACATTTGCAAGGCTTTTTTAAAGTTTTAAAAACACATCAAAGAGACATCACTGAAGCATCAAAACACAACAACAAAGTATGATGAAGCGTTAGGCTTTTTAATGTGTGTTAAACTCAAAGCATGTGTAAATGAGCCCTTATGGTCTAATTTTCCAATCTCACTGAAGCATGCACTGGGTCCAATTATAGGTAGAAGATGGCCCTTCGAGTGAATTCAAAAATTAACTTTTCATAGAATTAAAGTTAAAAATACTAATCTTATACTTACAGTATACAGTAGGCTATATCATTTTTTTTAACAAAAATGGATTTATACTTTAAAGGATCACAGCACCTAAAAATAGATATTTTTCAAAGCCTTTTAACATCTCTACCCCCCTAGGTCGCATACCCAGAAAGTAAAAAGTAAAGGAATCCTGCTGTGCTGTCTGCTGTCTACTTGATTCTTTTGCTGACATTTGTTTCAACATTTCACATCAATACTGGTTATATTGAAATACAGAAGGTGCTTCCATTTTTAAAGTGGAACTAAATTTTGCTGTGTAAGTTTTTGCTATAGTGTGAAAATATGCACAGCATACTTGCACATTATGGTACACTTCCTAGTGTTCCTCCTTCAGCAACAACTGGTCCAAGCTTCAGGCTCCCCTCCATTCATCACTGTGATTCCAGCTCCAACATGGCTTCCTTTTGGCCACTAGGTGAGCACTGATATTACATGGGCACAGAGGTTACAGTACAGATGCTTCTCATAGATGCTGGAAATGAGCCAGGACTGCACATTTTCCACGTACACAAAAAAAAAAAATTGGTAGGATCATTGCGAATCATTTTTTGGGCAAAATCATCCAATCATGTGCAAGCTAAAATGCTGTTTTTTATTTTTCTTGCATGTCCCCCAAGGATCTACAGCGACTGCACTTTCAAGTGCACTTGCAGTAAAAAGTGGATTTGCCTTTAGTAAATAACCCCCTTTGTGTGTCTCTTCTGTCAAGAAAACTCTAAAGCCGCGTACACACAAGCGGAATGTCCGACAGAAAAAGTCTGACGGTAGCTTTTCATCGTCTTTTCCGATCGTGTGTATGCCTCATTGGACTTTGTATTTCAAAAATTCTGACGAACCTAGAAATAGAACATGTTCTAAATATTTCCGACGGAACCAATTCCTATCGGGAAAACCGCTCGTCTGTATGCTTTTCCGACTGACCAAAAATGACGCATGCTCTGAAGCAAGTACGAGACGGAAGCTATTGGCTACTGGCTATTGAACTTCATTTTTCTAGTCCCGTTGTACGCGCTGTACATCACCGTGTTCTGAACGATCGGACTTTGGTCGGACTTTGGTGTGACCGTGTGTAGGCAAGACTGCTTGAATGGAATTCCCTCTGAGTTCCGTCGGAGTTTATTCCGACAGCAAAACCAGTCGTGTGTACGTGGCATAACTGCTAATATTTTTTTTTCCCTGTGGAACTTCAGTTCAGCTTTAAATCTAGAAATGATTGGCAGCTTTTAGAGGTTTGTAGGCAATCCTCTCTGAGCAAAATGTGATAACCCTTTGGAAATTTTCAGCAAGAATGTTTTTTGAAAATTAGAATAAATCTTACATACAGTATACATATATAGACAATATACTCGACGGTCTTACAAAAATATATATAATGACATTTTGTTTCGATTGTCCTAATGGAAATATTTTAGGGTTGATTTACTAAAGGAAATAAACTGTGTTCTTTGCTAATGCAGTTCTGCTCATTTCTCCAAGTGTGGTGATGCTTCACTTTGTAAAGAAACCCAATCAGGTGCAAGAAAAATACAGAAAAAAAAAAAAATTGTGCTTGCACATGATTGGATGATGGAAATCTGGGGAAAATGAGTGCAACTGCAGTTGCAAAGTGCACAGGTTATTTGCCTTTCGTAAGTCAACCCTCAGTTTCTATTCCTGCTGCAGTGATGACTCAAAGGGGTTGACTTAATAAAGGAAAATAGGCTGTGCACTCTGCAAGTGCAGTTGCTCCAGGAGCTTTGTAAATGAGGTAAAGCTTCACTTTGCAAAGAATACCCAATCACGTGTAAGAAAAGTAAAAGAGAATGCATTTTTGCTTGCACATGATTGGAGGATAAAAGTCAGCAGAGCTTCTGCTCATTTACTAAGCTCTGGAACAACTGCTCTTGCAGAGTGCAACTGCACTTTGCAGTGCTGTATTTTGGCCTAGGCTGACAAGGCCCAGGCCTAGGGCGGCACTTTGCGGGGGGGTGGCAAAAAAGCTGCCACCACATACAAAAAAAAACCCCTTCCCCTCCTCCCACAAGCAGGGCCGCACAGCTGAATCCCAGAGCTCAGTGCCAAAACAAGTTTCGGCACTGAGCTCCGGTAATTGGCCAGACAGGGATGCGCTAGCGTGGGCACCCGGGACATCTGCCGCCCGGGGTCCCCCAAGCTGCGATCAGTGTTCCGAAGCAGCTGACCCCTCCCTCCCCACTTACAGCTGCACACACTCCTTGGTTCCTCCTCCTCGCCTCCAATGTTCCTTTGTACACAGCCAGAAGAAGGAGGAGCCACAGAGGAGGAACACATTCAGTGAGAGAGCTGCGCTGCTGGTATGTGTACTGTGTGCAATCAGAGGGGGACATGGTAACCGGGAAGGGGGAGGGCAGGTGCACACATGGAGTGATGGGAGGGGGGTAAGGGGATATGTGCTGGGGGGTGCTTTGGGAGGGGAGAAGATATATGCTAGTGGGGGAGGTCTGATTCCCCCCCACTAGCACATGTCCTGTCCCCTCCCAAATCACCCCCAGCACATATTCTCTTACCCCCCTCTCCCCCCAAATTAAAAGATGTGGCGTCCCCCCACCGCATCGTCCCTCTGCCCCCCTCACCACAGCATCCCTCTGTCCCCCTCCCTGCGGCCCTCTGCCCCCCCCACAGCAACCTCCCTCTGTCCCCTTCCCCGTGGCATCCCTCTGTCCCCTTCCCTGCAGCGTCCCTCTGTCCTCCTCCCACGGCGTCCCTCTGTCCTCCTTCCACGGCATCCCTCTGTCCTCCTCCCACAGCATCCCTCTGTCCTCTTCCCACAGCATCCCTCTGTCCTCTTCCCACAGCGTCCCTCTCTCCTCCTTCCACGGTGTCCCTCTGTCCTCTTCCCACGGCATCCCTCTGTCCTCCTCCCACAGCGCCCTCTGTCCTCCTCCCACAGCGCCCTCTGTCCTCCTTCCACGGTGTCCCTCTATCCTCTTCCCATGGTGTCCCTCTGTCCTTCTCCCACGGCGTCCCTCTGTCCTCCTCCCACGGTGTCCCTCTGTCCTCTTCCCGCGGTGTCCCTCTGTACTCTTCCCACAGCATCCCTCTGTCCTCTTCCCACAGCGTCCCTCTGTCCTCTTCCCACGGCATCCCTCTGTCCTCCTCCCACAGCGCCCTCTCTCTTCCTTTCACTGCGTCCCTCTGTCCTCTTCCCACGGCATCCCTCTGTCCTCCTCCCACAGTGCCCTCTGTCCTCCTCCCACAGCGCCCTCTGTCCTCCTTCCACGGTGTCCCTCTGTCCTCTTCCCATGGTGTCCCTCTGTCCTTCTCCCACGGTGTCCCTCTGTCCTCCTCCCACGGCGTCCCTCTGTCCTCTTCCTACGGTGTCCCTTTGTCCTCTTCCCACAGCATCCCTCTGTCCTCTTCCCATGATGTCCCTCTGTCCTTTTCCGATGGCGTCCCTCTGTCCTCCTCCCACAGCGTCTCTCTGTCCTCCTTCCACGACATCCCTCTGTCCTCCTCCCACAGCGTCCCTCTGTCCTCTTCCCACAGCATCCCTCTGTCCTCTTCCCACAATGTCCCTCTGTCCTCTTCCCACAGAGTCCCTCAGTCCTCTTCCCATGACGTCCCTCTGTCCTCTTTCCACGGCATCCCTCTGTCCTCCTCCCACAGCGCCCTCTCTCCTCCTTCCACGGCGTCCCTCTGTCCTCTTCCCACAGCGCCCTCTGTCCTCCTCCCACAGCACCCTCTGTCCTCCTTCCACGGTGTCCCTCTGTCCTCCTTCCATGAAGATGACAGCATGGGTCTTAAAAATAAAGGGGTGTGATCTTGACAGGAAGGGTTTCATATTTAAATTAGGGGGTGCGTAAGTTTAGTCAGGCCTAGGGCAGCACAAAACCTAAATACACCACTGGCACTTTGCAAACTGCACAGTCTATTTGTCTTTAATAAATCAACCCCAAAATTTTTGATTTTCCCTCACTTTCAGCCCTGTTATGCTGTTCCACTAACACTTAGCTGACAGGTAGCTAAGAAAACTGATAGAAGCAGCGTTGTGTTTA
This sequence comes from Lithobates clamitans, assembly GCA_037952925.1. Classification (NCBI taxonomy): domain Eukaryota; kingdom Metazoa; phylum Chordata; class Amphibia; order Anura; family Ranidae; genus Lithobates; species Lithobates clamitans. Next base: position 2,208,190 of record JBBGZY010001130.1, read on the forward strand.
ATTCCAAAACTGAATTTACTTCTGTGAATAGTTCTGTAAAACTGCAATAAAATCACATAAACTGAGGTTACAATATGCTTTTGCACATGTCTCTTTCAAATGTATACAATAAACACATTTCTTTTGCACACAGCCCACCTTAAAATCCCACAGCAAATACACAGCAATGCAATCCAGATAGATACAGTATATATCATAAACCTTAACAAACAATAAATTGACTTACAAGGATATGTGTATCAAAGGAAGAATGGAGGAGACCTTCACTGGTGTTCTTCAGGAACCTAAAAGGCTACACAGCCTTGTTCTGATACTTGTCGCTTACAAGTTAAAATCAGTATTTTTTGCTATAAAATTACTTAGAACCCCCAAATATTATATATATATATATATTTTTGTTTAGCAGAGACCCTAGAGAAAAAATGACAGTGGCTGCAATATTTTACGTCACACTGTATTTGCACAGCAATCTTTCAAATACAATTTGTTTGGAAGAAATACACTTTCACGAATAAAAAAACAACAAAAAAACAGTGAAGTTAGCCCAATTTTTTTGTATAATGTGAAAAATGATGTTATGGTGCATAAATAAATACCTAACATGCCATGCTTTAAAATTGCGCACACTCGTGGGATGTTGACAAATTACGGTACTTAAAAAGAATTATTGCTCTTACTGTAATGATCACAGTGATACCTCACATGTGTGGTGTAAACACTGTTTACATTTGCGGGCACGACTTACGTGTGCGTTTGCTTCTGCGCGCAATCATGGAGAGATGGGCCGATTTACATTTTTTTTTTCTAATTCACTGTCCATTTGATTTTTTTGGTCACTTTTTTTGCTGTCACAAGTAATACCGGTAGGTAGTGACAGATATTCTTTATGGAGGGATCTGGGGTATATAAGACCCCAAATCCCTCCTTTGCACTTAAAAGCATTCAAAACATTAAGTTTTGCCATTTTGAATACTGACATTTTTTTCAAATCTGGCGCCTTTAAGTCTTCAGTAAACTGAAAGGGATGTCATGACATTGCTTCCGGGTTACCAGATCTGAGAGCCGATCATACTTGATTCCAGCTTTGTTTGAGTCCCTGGCCAGCCGGCAGACATGCTGGCTGGTCGTTCGGGCCTCCCGGCGGGATGGGAGAGCCACCGAAGGTTGCAGGGGAAGGGGACATCCTCTCTCGCTGCTTGTAATAACAGCCGAGTGGGCTGATTAGCTGCATCAGTTGTCATTACAAGAAAGCAGACCGTTCGCTCTAAAAAACGGGACCGGGGTGATGTGTAGCTGCAGGCATCACCCCAGTACACAGTAGTGGCTGGTGCTCAAAATTTTGGGGGGCGGGGGCACAAAAAAATTTTGAAAAAAAAAATCATCAATTGCAGCCACTGTGTCATCAAACGCTGCCACTGTGCCCATCAAACGCTGCCACTATGTCATCAAATGCTGCTACTGTGACATCAATTGCAGCCACTGTGCCATCAAATGCTGCCACTGTGCCCATCAAACGCTGCCACTGTGCCCATCAAACGCTGCCACTGTGCCATCAAACGCTGCCCATGTGCCATCAAATGCTGCCACTCTGCCCATCAAACGCAGCCATTGTGCCATCAAACGCTGCCAGTGTGCCCATCAAATGCTGCTAGTGTGCCCATCAAATGCTGCCGGTGTGCCCATTAAATTCTGCCAGTCTGTCCTTGAATGCCCCCAGTGTGACCCCTGCCTGCTCACCGTCTGCCCGGCATCTACCCTGTCTTAGTGGGGCAGTGGGTGACAGCGACGAGCGGGGTCCTTCGTGCGTCTCCTGCCATCCTCGTCTCCTGTCCTCTCCTCCTGATAGGCGTCCAATAGCGGCACCTGACGTTTCAGCCAATCAGGTGACAGGTAACAGACCCAAGCACCTGATTGGCGGAGAGGTGGTTTAGTGTTAGGAAAGCAAATATTCATTCACTTTTCTAACACAGCTAAGTGACCTGCGAGCACCCAGCATGGTGCTCGCGGGTCACCTTTTCTGACGCCTATTAGAGCCTATGGCTCTAATCAGATGCTTTAAAAACACCCCTCACCGCTGAAATTCAGGTGCCCTGTGCCCAAAAAAGGGCCAGGCGCCTGAAAAGGGGTGGCAGCAGCAGCCATAGATAGATTCATGCAATGCAAGAATCTATCAATTGGTGATAGAGGGGGTAGCAGGAGAGAGGGGACGGTGCCCGTGCGCCATTAATGCACGTGCCGCCACTGCCGATACAACCCCTTAAAGCTGAAGGCCACATATTTGCATTACGTCGGCATGATATGGTTACAAAGCTACAGGACACTCCCTATTCTTGTTGAAAGGGATCATAAAAACAGGTGTAATTGCAGTGAACAACCAATAGATGGCTATTCAACACAATGATAATGGGATACACAGTACACCCATTGACATAGTGACGTAGTGATCAGGACAAATAGAGAGAGCAAATGAGAAAGTGGTTCTAAACTATTGCACTCTAAAATCTAAAACCTAAATAAAGGACACAAAAAGTGCTGGTCTTTCAAGGCAGATTATTCATACAAGAAATAGCAGCACAAATGTAACAAATGAAATCGATTTGTACAGTTTTTCAGTCTTTGACAGAGAGAATTTGATTTGAATGCACAACTGCATTATAATGATTGGTTGCCAAGACTCGTAAAAAGCTAATTTGATGAAAAATAGCATAACCATTCTAATTTTACTAATTTGTGCTTTTTTTTATGATGCTTTTGCTACAGCTATAGAGATGTCACCTAAAAGGCATGAGGGAGAAACATTTTAAGCTGAACAAAGTAGTAATTTTGTATCTTTAATACACAAACAAGAAAAATAAACGTTTTTTTGTCTGGTTTACTAATTTAGTACATTATGCTCCCAGCCTTGCTGTGGTTGGAAGAACAAAGCAAGCTTTGCCAGCTTTCAAAAGACTAATGAAGTCTCAATCAGCAACTTTCATTGTGTTACTCTATAAAGACACTGACCTACATTTGAATGGCTGAGTACACTTATTAGACAAATGCATCAGTTCTGCATATTTTCATAGTCCCATCTAAAAAGGATTCCATTTATCTACAATCTCAGCTGCTCTTTTGAAGACATGAAATGCAAGAAGGGAAATGAGAATTAGTTTTGTTTCTAACAATATTTGAAGACTAATACTTTGCTATGGACATTTCCTGTAATGGATCCTAAACTCTAATGAGAAGGTCTCATTACAAGATCTTCAGTAACACAACGTCCTTCTGTTGATAATACTCAGAATCCCTGGAAAATAGTTATCTAAACATAAAGTTAGTGGAAATTTAGTCAGAAAATGAAGTCCCGCTAGATCATTTTAGGCTGGCTCCTTTTGCAGGTATACCGTGTGTAAAACGTTAACCACCTCCCACCCGCGCTATAGCCGAATAATGGCTACAGCACGGGCCTTAATTGCCTGGAGGCCATCAATAGACGTCCTCCCTAACATGCGCTGTCTGAGCGTCCCTGCAGTCCCGGCCCCTTACCACGTGATCAGTTGTCAGCCAATGATCACATGATGTAAACAGAAGATCTGTAATTTTTTTTCCCTCATGCTAACAGCGTGAGGGGAAACAACAGCCAATCACCGACTTCTGAGTGAGGGACATCGGTCCCTCACACAGAGAGCCGCAACTGCCTTATCTGTGGTCACCAGTGCCACCTGCCAGTGCCCACAAGTGCCACCTATCAGTACCCACCAGTGTCACCTACCAGTGCCACCTATCAATGCCCACCAGTACTGCCAATCAATGCCCATCAGTGCCTCATCATCAGTCCCACCGATCAGTGCCGTCCATCAGTGCCAACTATCAGTGCTGCCTATCAGTGGCCTTCAGTGCCACCCATCAATGCCACCCATCAGTGCCACCTCTCAGTTAGGGATGGGCGAACAGTTTGGCCAGAGCATAAGTTCGGGCCGAACTTTGGTTGTTCGGGCATTCGTGAACAATGAACATTATGCTGTGTTCGCGGCAAATTCGAAAGCCGCGGAACACCGTTAAAGGCTATGGGACACTAACATGAAAAACCAAAAGTGCTCATTTTAAAGGCTTATTTGCAAGTTCTTGTCAAAAAAGTGTTTGGGACCTGGGTCCTGCCCCAGGGGACATGTATCAATGCAAAAAAAGTTTTAAAAACGGACGTTTTTTGGAAGCAGTGATTTTAATAATGCTTAAAGTGAAACAATAACATGAAATATTCTTTTAAATATCATGCCTGGGGGGTGTCTATAGTATGCCTGTAAAGTAGCTCCGTTTTCCAGTGTTTACAACAGTACCACAGCAAAATCACATTTCTAAAGGAAAAAAGTACAGTATAACACGCGTCGGCGTATAACACGCACCCAAGTTAAGGAGGGAATTTTAAGGAAAAAAACTTTTAGGAGTAAAGTTTAAGGAAGAAAAACTTACATTAAAATGCCCATCAATGCAGCGTTATCGGTGTCCATCTGCAGCCTTGTCAGTGTCAGTGCAGCCTTGACCCAGTGTCCATTGCAGCCTTGTCAGTGCAGCTTTGCCCCAGTGCAGAATTGTCAGTGCAGCCTTACCCCAGTGTCCATTGCAGCCTTGTCAGTGCAGCTTTGCCCCAGTGCAGCCATGTCAGTGCAGCCATGTCAGTGCAGCCTTGTCAGTGCAGCCTTGTCAGTGCAGCCTTGTCAGTGCAGCCTTGTCAGTGCAGCAATGTCAGTGCAGCCTTGTCAGTGCAGCTTTTCTCCAGTGCAGCCTTGCCCCAGTGCAGCTTTGCCCCCATGCAGCCTTGCCCCAGTGCAGCCTTGCCCCTGTGCAGCTTTGTGGGATCGCCGCGATCCCTGCCGTCATACACAGCCCTGTGTAAATTTAAATATGGCGCCGAGACTGCAGGGACTCGGCGGAGCGCTGATACACATAGCCGAGAGTCCTCGGGTTTTCTCGGCGCCGCTTACAGTTCTATGGGCGGGACTGTAAGCGGCGCCGAGAAAACCAGAGGACTCTCGGCTATGTGTAGCTCCGCTCTGCCGAGTCCCTGCAGTCTCGGCGCTGTATTTGAATTTCCACATGGCTGTGTATGTCGGCGGCGCTCCGATCACACACAATTGGGGGGGGATCGGCCTATAACATGCACCCACGATTTTCCCCTGATTTTCAGGGGAAAAAAGTGCGTGTTATATGCCGATAAATACGGTAATTTAAAACTGATTGCGGCTGTATGAATTGTCGGGTCTCAGCAATATAGATAAATATAGATAAATAGCAATATAGCAATATAGATAAAACTCATTAAAAAGAAACGGCATGGGTCCCCCCCAGTCCATTACCAGGCCCTTTGGGTCTGGTATGAATATTAAGGGGAACCCCAAACCAAAAATTTAAAAAAAAATTATGTGGGGGTCCCCCCAAAATCCATACCAGGCCCTTCAGGTCTGGCATGGAAATTAAGGGGAACCCTGCACCAAATTAAAAAAATTGGTATAGGGGACGTGGCCTGGCTATGGAGGGGTGAGGACGTGTCTCACCTCAGCTCCTCGTCCACCGCTACATTCCGCACCGCACATGTAGGGGAAAATTTGACCCCAGAACACCGGAGATTATGTCTCAGGGACGGAGAGCGCTGTCCCAGCAATCGAGAACCGAGGGGTCCCGGCAGGGGCAGCTAGAGACATACTTCGGCCTGAATTGCGGGCCGGGACACAAGGCCTCCAAGATGGCGCCGGCCCCGACGCCAAAAGCTACAAAGGCTGCAAAAGCTGCACAGAAGGCACAAGCCCAACAGCAACAACAGCAGCAGCGAGACTCCCCGATCCCCTCTCCGAAGCTGTTGAGTGACACAGCCCCTCCACTCTCCCCAGGATCCTCTGCCTCCCATGACCAGGACCCTGACATGGCTGATTTCTTAGGGGAAGGTGATATAAAGCGCCATATTTGGTCCCTCCCCACCAGGGAAGACCTAGAGAGATTCACTGCCAGAGTGGAGAAAGCTTTCAGGGAGGACATAGCCCAGCTTAAGGCTGACACTAACCACCTGGGGGCTAGGGTGGAAACTGTAGAGCAGAGGATGGATGAAGTGCTGCCTGCTATCACAGCGTTACAAGACAGATGCAGCCTCCAAAACCAGAAAATTGAAACATTGTTATGCCAATTAGATGATTTTGAAAACTGCAGCAGGAGAGCGAACATTCGCATAGGCGGTCTGCCAGAAGCTACAGCTCATAAAGACATTAGGCCCACACTGGAAGATATATTCAGAGAAATACTAGGTCTGCCTGCCACAACTCCGATTGAAATCGACCGTGCTCAGGGGGCCCTTACACCACCCTCTCAGGACGCAGACAATCCGAGAAATGTCATCTGCAAGCTACATAAATATACCTTGAAAGATAGGATTATGCAGAAGATGCGTGGGAAGCAATACTTTGACTTCGACGGTGCACACCTGTATTTTTACCAGGACATTTCAAGATGCACTCTTATGCAACGCAGAGCTTTAAGACCCCTACTGGAAGCTCTTCAGAAAGCAGGTTTGCCGGGGGGGCGGAGCCGGCAGCCAGAGCTCATGGACGTGTGAGAGGAGAGCTCTGACACACCGGGTGTAATCAGCGGCTCACAGCACACCAAAAACAGCCAAAAAGCATACCATCTGAGAGAGGAGAGCAAGGGGCACACAGCAGGCACGATGTACAAAAGGAAGGAGAGAGAGGGACCCCGAAAACTGACTGATTTCTTCCGCCCTGCTGAGGGCCGAAAATTCCAAGATGGAGCCGGCCCCAGGAGCCGTTCATCTGCCTCCACAACACAGCCACACAGCAATCCAAAGCCATCCTCGGGTGAGTCACACTTTAATGACAATCCCTTGTCATCCTCCCCATTCTGCAGCCCTGTTAAGCAAAAAAGGAGGCTTGGGGAAGGAGGGGAGAATGAGGATGAGGCAGGAGCAGCAGGGGAAGAAATGGAGGAATCCTCCACACAGGCAGAGCAGCTAGATGCATTCCCCACCTCAGGTCAGCCTATTATTGACACTACAATGAAGGAGATGCTGCAAACCCTGAGGGGAGCTCTTCAATCTGATATGGCAGTGTTTATGAGCAACACAAAAAGGGAAATATCTGCTGTCAGCAATAGAGTGGAATATGTAGAGAATAAAATGGAGGAGTTCACTCTAGCACACAATGAACTGGTAGATGCCCACTTTGAGGTAGAAGACGAAATCAGAGCCATGCGCCTTAAAATGGCAGATATTGAGGACCGGGCCAGAAGGAACAATATCAAGTTTAGGGGGGTCCCTGAGACGGTCAAACCCGCAGAGATCACTACCTACCTGCAAAAGCTCATGATGACTGTCCTCCCCTCTCTAAGCCCAGCAGACATCACTATTGACAGGGCACACAGACTGCCAAAACCTTCCTTCCTGCCTGAACAAACACCTAGAGATGTGATAGCAAGAATCCATTTCTACCACATTAAGGATCAACTCATGCGATTCGCAAGACAACATCCCTCTCTACCTGACCCATATGCTGGTATCGCACTCTATGCAGACCTGTCACAAGCCACCCTGTCAGCCAGACACAACTTGGTGCCTATCACTAAAATTCTGCGCAACAATAAGATCCTCTACAAATGGGGATTCCCTGCTAAACTCCTTGTTGACATGAACAACGAATCGCATGCGATAACATCGCTAGAAAAGGGCCTGGATCTCCTCCGAAAATGGCGCTTGCTTCCCGCAGACGCAGTACCTGAGGACCCTAACCCACAATATAACAGACGCAACAACCACCGTTCAACTAAGAACTACAAGTAGCAACCTGCCTCAGTTGATGCTACTTGATGCTATTTCTTTTAGTGAGCACTCTCCCCTAATAACTGTCATCTGGCTAGTTATGGTGCTTTGCAGCTCTCTAGGAAGCTGTTCTTTCTGATCAACCACCCGATGTTCGGCTGTTCAAGGATTTACCTTGTTGAACCCCCCTCGTTAGTTACGAGATGATTCCCGTGACCTACTATCCGCAATTCATGCGGCCTACATCCCATCATTTATCAACAGTTCAAGTTTGTTCAGTTAAACTGTTCATTTACAAAGCTATGAGGACATTGCTTTCTCAGACCCCATGCATTATAACCATATCCAAGATCTCAACTCCAATTCCTGGAACTACCACTAGATGGCACTACTGCACAACTTTCCACAAGAATGAATCTTAAACTGATGTCATACAATGTGAGAGGCTTGAACAGCCCCTACAAAAGGAGGGCCCTTTGGAAGTCAACCTTAGAAGAGAAATGTGACATTCTATGTGTGCAGGAAACCCATTTCGCCAGTGACAACTCCCCAAAATGTACACATCCCAAGTTTCCGCACGTATTTATGGCCAAGAATACGACAAAGAAGAATGGAGTAATGATTGCATTTAGGGACACACTAACCTTCTCTCTCTTACAGGAACATATAGATCCCCAAGGTCGCTTTCTGATCGTGGTCGCAGAACTGGACCACATCACATATACTATAGTTAACCTGTATGCACCTAATGTTAGATCTCTAAGGTTTATTCGCAAAGTTGTAAGTATGGCTAAAAAGGTACAAAAAGGCAACTTAATAATATGTGGTGATTTTAACTTGATTATGAACACAGAATTAGATGTGTCCTCGATGGCCTCTAAGCGGCGGCCCTCTCTAGATTCGCTGTGCCACGAAGAGAGACTCTATGACCCTTGGCGTTGCCTTAGAACCACCGAGAGGGACTACACATTTTATTCGGCTGTACATAAGAGCTATTCTAGAATAGATTTTTTCCTCACTGACCTGTACACTCTGCAAAATGTCCAGAAAGCTGACATCCACAATATCACATGGTCTGACCACGCCCCAGTGACTATTGAAATTGTGGATGCCAACAAACACTCCCACAAACCATTGTGGCGTAACAATACGTTTCTCTTATCACACCCCAAAATCAGAGACGAAATTGCAGCAAAAATTACGGAATTTTTTCAATTCAATAATAATGCAGATTGTTCACCTATGACCATCTGGTGTGCACACAAAGCATTCGCTAGAGGCGCCCTTATACAGGTAGCCTCTAGGGAAAAGAAAAAGAAACAGCAGCGCATGACAAACCTACTTGAGAAGATAGCAGATCTGGAAGCGCAACACAAGAATCCTGCTACCTCCTCAAGTGAAATACTCAAAAGCCTTAATAACTGCCGGGAAGAAGTAAGACAGGAAATTAGAGCGGACTATGATACTTTTTTTAAAAAACTAAAAGTCTCCTACTACTCCCAAAATAACAGAGCAGGTAAAATCCTAGCCTCCCAGCTTAAAAAAAAACAGGCACGTTCTAATCTCAAAAATCTCAGACATCACAGTACCAAAGCCCTACATCACAATCCCAAAGATATCGCCAACGCCTTTAAGGACTATTATGAATCCCTATACAATCTCCAGACGGACCCACTCACTTACCAACCCTCGGACATAGAGATTGACGAATTCTTACAGACTGTTCACCTTCCCTCAATAGACAAAACTTCCCTACAAAAAATAAACGCGCCCATCACACTCACAGAGGTTGAATACGTAATTCACTCTCTACCCATGCACAAATCGCCAGGAGCAGACGGGTTCTCCGCTGAATATTACAAGGCTTTCTCTGCCATCCTTGCCCCTGAACTGGTAAAGATATTCAATATAGCAGCCTCTGATGGTACCTTCCCGAAAGAAATGCTCCAAGCCATCATTATCACTATCCCTAAACCTGGTAAAGACGTAGCGGATCCACAAAACTTCAGGCCTATTTCCCTACTAAACTCCGATTTAAAGATCTATGCAAAAATTTTAGCAAACAGACTTATGGAAATAACCCCCTCCCTCATAGGACTGGACCAGGTAGGTTTTGTAAAGGGCAGACAGGCACCAGATGGGACGAGGAGGATGCTAGACCTCCTGCGCATATCAGAATTAAGCAAGCAGCCCAGCATCTTTTTAGCATTAGATGCAGAAAAGGCCTTCGACAGGGTCCATTGGGGATACCTGTCCAGGACCTTACTCAAGTTTGGTCTTTCGGGAATGATACACTCAGCAATTATGTCCCTGTATTCAGACCCATCTGCAAGAGTCTTCACATCTAGCTTGCTATCCGACCCCTTTGCACTAACTAACGGCACTCGGCAAGGATGCCCATTATCCCCAATTATTTTTTCTTTGGTCATAGAACCACTAGCAGAATCTATTAGAGCTAATGATAAAATAGAAGGCATTAAAGTTGGTTCTGTTAACCACAAAATAGGACTGTTTGCTGACGACATAATCCTCTCTCTATCAAACCCAGCCACTTCTTTACCCATCGTCAAAACGCTATTACATAAATTCGGACAAATCTCCTTTTATAAAGTAAATACAACCAAAAGCTATGCACTCTCGCTTTATATATCAAACGAGAACAAAAGCAGGTTGAAAAATATTTTTCCTTGCAACTGGGACCCACCTTCCATTACTTATCTTGGTGTGCAGCTGACTTCCTCTTCCTCCAAAATTTATTCCCAAAACTTTCCTCCATTATTAACAAAAATCGAAGAGGAACTACATCAAATTACCAAACTACACCTTACATGGTTGGGGAGGATAGCTGCATACCAAATGCAAATCTTACCAAAACTCCTATATTATTTCAGATCATTACCCATACCAATTCCCCAGAAATTTTTTATACAACTAGAGAAATGCCTGAAAAAATACATATGGGGGGGTAAAAAACCCAGAATAGCATTGGCCCACCTCTATAAACCTAAACATCTAGGGGGAGTAGGGTTACCTAATGCACAGACTTACTATAAAGCTGCAATACTGGACCAAATGAAGTACTGGTTCTCCTGCCAAACAGACAACCGCTGGTCAGACATTGAACGCACCGTAACACCAGGTCACGACCTCCCTGCATTGGCTATAGCAGCCTGTATACACTGCAGACCAAACGCCCCACCTTACTCAACTATACGAGCAACAATAGATGCCTGGTCCTCCATAGTGCATAAACACTTAACAGACACCCCAATTAGAAAACTAAATGTACCACTGGCATCCTACGAATACCTAATCCCAAACTTCTCAGTCCAACCATGGAAATCCTCGGGAGACAACTTCACCACACCTGCTCCACCTCATCAAAATGCGATAGATAGATATAGAGAGTACCAATTACACCACTACAAGAGCAAAAACCCAATACGACAAATAGCTATACCACAGATTCTGTGGGACTTCCTCTTAAGCAAGACTTCTAATAAGCGTAAGGGTATATCGCTCTTTTACAAATTCACCACCCCCCTCTACCTACACTCCAAAACCCCAAGCATGATGAAATGGGAATTTGAATTACAAAAAGAATTTTCTATGCCTCAATGGCATGAAGCGATAAAATACAATCATAAATCATCAGCATGCGTAGATCACTGGGATAATGCACAAAAACTCTTACATAGATGGTACATTACTCCGCACAGATTAAACAAAATGAACCCTAGTATTACACCTCTCTGCTGGAGAAACTGCCAAGCTATTGGCAATATCCTCCATATATTCTGGAACTGTACAACTATAAAACCTTTCTGGCAAAAAATACAGTCACTAATTAGAAAGGTGACCAGCTCTGATTGTACCATCAACCCTGCTCTTGCTCTTCTAAGCTTAGGCATCGAAAACTATCCTCCTCTGAGGAGAAAGGTAGTCACCCACATTTTGTTTGCTGCACGTATAGCAATAGCCAAGGAATGGCGCTCTACTTCACCTCCAAAAATTGCAGAAGTCATATCAAGAGTGAATGCTCAATACACTATGGAAAAAATCCTAGCATATACAGAAAGAAGAACCCCGAGTTTCCACAAACATTGGGAAACTTGGAGTTCCTCTAAATATGCCTCCTCACATGTATGAAAACTATTCCTAATCCTCCACTACTGAAACACAATCATCAATGATCTAGTGGTACAATCCATTATTGGGTATGGTCATATATGATATGGTATTATACTAAGCACACAGCATAGCAACACTACGTGGTTTACCTGTTATCAAAAGAATGAGAAAGTCTAATTAAGATGAATCAGTCATTCTAAGTTTATTATTATTGGTTAACGACAAATTTACAGGGAACTTACGTGATAGTATATTTGAGGGGACCCTCAGTAAGGTCCTCTCAGGGCTAACTTTGAAAACTTAAGCAGAAAGTCTGTTTACAGTGTGTACCCACAAGGGGTGACAGGCTTGACAAATGTACAATGCTTCATTGAGGATATTTCTTAGTAACCCTACCAGGTAATCTGTTTTACTCTATTAATGTAGTAAGCTCCTGAATGGCAAACAATATGTACAAATGAGAAATGAGAAATCTGCTTGTATTTTGTATATTTTGGAAAAATACCAATAAAAATTTATTGTTTAAAAAAAAAAGAAAGCAGGTTTGCCTTATCGATGGGGATTTCCTTTCTACCTGCAAGCATCTAAAGCTGGGAAAAGCGTCACGCTGCGTACTAAAGATGACCTTCCTTTTTTCTTGGAGACTTTGGGACTTGAACCGGTGGATTTTCCAGATTGGAGAGGCCCACAAGACCATCCACATATGCAACTTCCTCAACCTTGGCTCCCAGTTAACCGCAGGAGTCACAGACGGGAATGCAGACGCCCCACGTCTTCCTCCCCTATGGAGCCGGTTTCACCTCGGCATTAGCTGAAAACACCTTAGTGCTGATTAGATTTCTACACTCCTGTGAGGAATATCTTTGCCTCAGTTACAGGGCTCCACCTTATCCCACGCAGGAATTCATGTCCATTCGAATGAATAAGACTGATGCTGGAAGCTGAGACATGGCCATAAGCAAATGATATGTTCCTGGACCCTCTTCCATTAAGATCACCACCCACCATTCATGAGCTAGACTTTGACCTCATAAACGCTGCCCTGGGGGGGACTACGGAGATTATAGTCTTGGAAATACGCAGGCAGGCTATTGTTTTTGAAAGCCCTGCATATAATTTTTCTTTATTTTTCAGATATTTTTTCCCTCACACTCAGGTTTAATTTGTACCCCTTGGCCCCCTTTTTTCTTTTTCTTTGTTTGGTTCTTTTTGCTTATGGGACAGTTCTCCCCCCCTACTCAATATACCCTGTATGTTACTTATTGCTCAGGAGGCGGCGGTGGACGGGGGCTGACCCTCGCCTTCCCCCCCTTCATGATGGCACACGTTCCCCCCGTAGGCCATACCTTCTTAGGTATTTTTTTTTCTTTTTTTGGAAATAGAGACGGGTCTCGGGATCTTCTCCCTTGTGGGGAGGAACCTGATGCCTGACCGCCAGACATCTCAAGTTAAAAATATGTTCACAACAATGCACTCTGTGTTTTATATATGCCTTATTCTCTTTAACCTTGTTTTTTTCTTTTTTTTTTGTTTACTCTTTTCTGCTGTATATCTCTCTACTGGGACTGCCTCCGGCTCCGCCTCCTACTCTGCACCTTTAAGGAAACAACAAGATTTCACCACTCTGAGAATCCTTGATGACATCACTTAAGGTAATCTCGTATAACGTACATGGTCTCTGTTCCCCATGTAAACGCAGCAAACTATGGTGGGAACTTAAACGTTCAGGGGCTCAGGTGATCCTGTTACAGGAAACACATTTTAATCCCCTTTCCATACCTAAATTGCCCAATCACATTTATAATCAATGGTTCCTAAGTAACTCACCGGTTGCAAAATCCAGAGGTACGGCAATTGCAATACACAAGTCTTGCCCTATTCAGATTCTAGACAGTAAGGTGGACCCCCAGGGGAGATATGTTTTTTTAAAAGGGACTATGGCTGGGCAGAAGCTTAAAAATGGCCACAATATATGCCCCAAACGCAAACCAACTCGCCTTCCTAGACCATACCCTTAACAGTTTGGCGGAATTCAGGGAGGGCCCTTTGATCCTGGGAGGTGACTTTAATATTAGCCCTGACCCTCAGATAGACACTTCACATAAGCGCTCTTCCCAATCAAACGCCTTTCTTAAACACTTCCGCAAATCCTTACAAACTCACCGATTACTTGACAGTTGGCGAATCCTCCACCCAGTAGATAGAGATTACAGTTACTACTCAAAAGTGCACGACACCTATACCCGCATAGATATGATTTATGTAGACCATCTGGCCCTGGAGTGGCTGCAGACCTCATCCATAGGGACTATTACACTCTCCGACCATGCTCCAGTAACGGCATCACTGGTTATGCCACATGGCACTCGCAGAGCTTGGTCGTGGAGCTTAAATGAATCCCTGTTGGATGATGCGGCTGTGGTATCTGGAGTCACAGAAGTCTTATCCCATTACTTTAAAGAAAATAACACAGAGGGGATGAGCAAGGGAATGATATGGGAAGGCCATAAAGCAGTGGTAAGGGGAGAGCTGATCTCTCAGGGATCCAGGCTTAAGAAGGCTAGACAGGTAGATTTCGACAGGGTACTTCAAGCGTTGCAGCAAGCGGAACTTAAGCATAAACAAAATAGTGATCCGGAGGCCATGAAAGCACTGACAGAATTGAGGGGACTGTTCTCACGACTGCTAGACCGACAAGCACATAGACAACTGCGATACATGTCGCATAAATACTATGAACACGGCAACAAATGTGGCCGTATGCTGGCTAGGGCTCTTAGGAAAAAACGTGCTCACATGTATGTACATCAGCTACGGTTTCCCTTGGGGGAACATACGGCCAGACCTTCCTAAATAGCTGCTGGATTCCGAGACTATTACACTACATTGAATAATTTAAATTCATCCCAGACCCCAGAAGCCCAAGCTGCCAGGAAGAAAGATATTCAAACATACTTCACTGAATCTGGTCTTCCCAAAAATGACAGACGAACAATGTTCTTTGCTAGAAACCCCCATTACTGCCACTGAAATAGAGTCCACGGTGACCTCCTTACCTAATGGAAAAAGCCCAGGCCCGGATAAACTTACCAAAGCATATTATAAGATGTTTCTACCCTTGTTGTCTGATTCGATGTGAAGTTATTTCAATTCTATAGCAAATGGTACTGCTATCCCTAGCGAGGCCCTATTGGCCCATATTTCCGGCCCATATTGGCCACGGACTTAGGCATATAACCTACATAGATCTTGCAGAACCTACAAGAAAATGGCCGCGGACTTCGGCCTGCAAAATAGCATATACCTATCAATTGCTCTATTGGGCTTCGGTCTGCAAAATCTCTCACAAAATGGCCACGGATTTCCCTTTGGTTTATTTCCTGTTTTTACAACACTAGGGCCATTTCCTGTTTTTACAACACTAGGGATATTCCACTAAAGGTTTATACACTTGGCTCTGGTCTGCAATAGCCACATGCAAGATGGCCGCGCAAAAACCTAAGGGAAAATGGCCACCGGAGGTTTCCGGTGTGCAGGCATGCAGCACATCGCACAGTATAAAAGGAGGGGAGGTGACGCAAAGGGGGCACGCTCCAGTTGACGTCCCTATGATGAAACGCCTAGGGTGTGGCCTATTCTGACGCTTTTGCATCATCTCCCAGAGGATCACCAACTTAAATCTGACGCTCTCCTGTTTTGATGACATTTGGTTGCCTATTATAAACTGCTTAAATGTGAGTACCATTCTGCGTTCAATAAAGTTTTATGGTTTTACGCTATGGAATCTCCTCTTTCTTCTCTTATACCTAAAATGTCACCGTGACCCAGAAACAGCCTGTGGATTGCCGCACAGTGGCATACACTGTGACTGCGCATTACCCCCGCAGGGGTTAAAGAAGCTGCCTAAAATGTCACCGTGACCCAGAAACAGCCTGTGGATTGCCGCACAGTGGCATTTTTCACTTAAACTGCACTAAGCACTAGTCACGATTTAACCTATGTAATTATTCAGCAATGTTATGTTTGTCAATCACTATATGGGGTTTTTATGTGAATGGAATAGCTTTGGCTAAAGTCATTTTTTGATTTCATCCCCTGTTCCCCTCCCCCAATTCAAAGGGGGCCAACCTAGCCATTATATTTGCTATATGCGATTTTGTTTATATTTTGTTTATAATTTACATGCGATTTTACATGTGAGATCTGGCTACACACGATTTACAAAGTATTTTTTAAACTAGGACAACGTTACACCTACACACTCCAAAGGGGGTCACTTTTCTGTTTTATGTTTGGTTTTATTTTCGTTGAATTTTTTATTTGCAATTTTGGTTTATGCGACTTTACATATGGGATTTGGCTACACACAATTTACCAATTATTTCTATAAATTAGGACAGCGCCACACCCACACACTAACCCTTCACATATTTCCGTAATACCTAAAGAGGGAAAAGACCCTGCTCTACCCCAAAGCTACAGATCCATATCCCTTCTTAATGTGGATATAAAAATTCTAGCTAAGATCCTTGCGACTAGATTGAAACACCTCATCCCTTTAATAGTTCACCCAGATCAAACGGGGTTTATAACAGGCAGGGAAGCTAGAGACAATTCAATCAGAGCAATTCACCTTATCCACTGGGCACAAACTTCCCCTGACTCTCCCCCCTATTTGGTCCTGTCTACCGATGCAGAGAAAGCCTTCGATCGGGTGGACTGGACCTACCTGCGGACTGTACTGGAGGCTTTGGGTCTACGTACCCATATGCTCGCATGGATTATGGCCTTGTACTCAGACCCCAATGCCCAATTCAAGGTAAATGGCTGTCTCTCCCCGAGATTCCTGATCAGAAATGGCACGAGGCAGGGGTGTCCCTTGTCCCCGCTGTTGTTCGCCCTAGTGCTAGAACCGTTTTTACGAACTGTTTGGGCAAATGTGGATATTAAAGGGCTCACGGTGGGACACGTGGAGCATAAGCTATCGGCTTATGCCGATGATGTGCTATTCCACCTTACAGACCCCCTAACTTCTTTGCCTAACCTGATGCGAGAACTCCAATACTTCGGGACACTTTCTAATTTTAAAATCGAAGATATTACCTATTCAACTGACACCATCCCTGACTGACCGACTGCAAGCTGCCTTTCCATTTACATGGACTAAATCGTCCCTGAAATACTTAGGTATAAAATCTATCAGTCAATTTTATACCTAAGTATAAGCGGTCGGGGAGCTTCCCTATGGATTTTTGGCGTTACAGACAAATTCACCATTTTTTCAAAACACAGGGAGGCTCAATAAGAGACATCTCTTCCCTTACACCTTTTGAGCAACTTTTTGTTACAGAAGAACCACTTCCACACATGATTTCTGAACTGTACCAATTGCTTAGCTCGGCTTCTCCTGTGGTGAAGCCCCCATACGTTAGGGCCTGGGAACGAGACCTTAATATTGTTTTTACTCCTGCTCAACTTTCTTCCCTATACCAACTTACTAGAACTAGCTCAATAGACTCTAATGCCGCGTACACACGGTCGGACTTTGCAGCTACAAAAGTCGGACAGCCTGTCCGACATACTTCCGGCGTACCTTCGGCGGACTTGGGGCAGACTTTCTTACGAACGGACTTGCACACACACGACCACACAAAAGTACGCCAGCTTAGTACGCTGTGACGTACACCAAGTCCGACGAGACTATAAAACGGAAGTTCAATAGCCCGTACGACACCCTTTGGGCTCCTTCTGCTAATCTCGTGTTTATCTCGTGTTAGTAGAAGTTTGGTGAGACGATTCGCGCTTGTGAGACTCGTATTTTTCAGTTCGTTTTAACTGTTGTTCAGTCTGTGCTTGTGAGGTTTGTATCTGCTTTTCAGTGCGTTTGGTCAGTTGGCATTGAGAAATCTTTGTTTTATTGGCCGCTCGTTCCTGATTTTCAGGTCGTTCTTCACAGGCCTTGCTGTTCTTCAGTGCGTTCTGTTTAGTGCGTTTTGACCA
The DNA here is from genome assembly GCA_037952925.1 of Lithobates clamitans. NCBI lineage: Eukaryota > Metazoa > Chordata > Amphibia > Anura > Ranidae > Lithobates > Lithobates clamitans. The sequence continues at coordinate 2,226,116 of JBBGZY010001130.1, forward strand.
GCCGACCGTTTTGAAGCCATGTTACCTGTACGTACTCGTCGTAGAGCTCGTGCATTGTATGTGTTTGGTGCTGTAGTTTATTCTTCAGCCCAAGACCAGTCCATGAACAGGGCGAGGAGGAGTTCATGGACCAAGAATTGGTTGCTTCAGCGTGACCAGTTCTGTCACATGCCTTTGCTCCGTGAGATCCGTGAGAATAATCCTGAGGATTTCAGGAACTTTCTCCGGATGACGGACCCCGTTTTTGATCGTTTGGTGGCTTTGCTGACCCCCTATATCAGCAGGCAGGATACCTGCATGAGGCAAGCCATCACTCCGGAGCAGAGGCTGGTCGCTACCTTGCGGTATTTGGCCACAGGGAGAAGCCTGCAGGACCTTAAGTTCTCGACAGGCATCTCCCCCCAGGCTCTGGGGATCATTATCCCAGAGACCTGTTCTGCCATCATACAGGTCCTGCAGAAGGACTATATTAAGGTAAGCTATTTTTATTTTATTAGCATCACATGTTCTTTTATGTAATCTTTGATAATGTAATGTATTTCTTGCTTCAAACACTACTTCCCATCATTGCAATATAGTGTGAATGTCCCCTTTTTATCCTCACACATGCTGGGATTTTTTCCTGTTATTTTTTGTCATGCATGTATAGTTTCCTTCAATAACCTTCCCAGCATGAAGTGATGGGAACATATCCACCTAGTCTACTCATTTTGAATGTATTTTGTTGGAGTGTATTTAGTGTGCTTATAATTAGCAATTAGCTAGATTTCACAACCCCCCCCCCACCTGAACTCACTCCAAATAGTGTGCTGCTAATTAGCAATTAGCTAGATTTCACAACCCCCCCCCCCCCCCACCTGAACTCACTCCAAATAGTGTGCTGCTAATTAGCAATTAGCTAGATTTCACAACCCCCCCCCCCCACCTGAACTCACTCCAAATAGTGTGCTGCTAATTAGCAATTAGCTAGATTTCACAACCCCCCCCCCCACCTGAACTCACTCCAAATAGTGTGCTGCTAATTAGCAATTAGCTAGATTTCACAACCCCCCCCCCCCACCTGAACTCACTCCAAATAGTGTGCTGCTAATTAGCAATTAGCTAGATTTCACAACCCCCCCCCCCACCTGAACTCACTCCAAATAGTGTGCTGCTAATTAGCAATTAGCTAGATTTCACAACCCCCCCCCCCCCCCCACCTGAACTCACTCCAAATAGTGTGCTGCTAATTAGCAATTAGCTAGATTTCACAACCCCCCCACCCCCACCCTCGTTAAAATTTGCTTGAATGTTCTGTGGTGTTGATTTGTCTAAAGCAAATCTATGTTGCACTTTGCAAAATGCATGTGCACTCTACAAGTGCATTTGTTCCAGTGCTTTAATAAATGAGCAGAAGCTCTGCTGATTTCCATCATCAAATCATATGCAAGCCTCAAAGTGTTTTCATTAATTGCCCTTGCATGTGATTGTGTACTCTTTGCAACATGAATGCCTTTTGACATTACCTCATTTACTGTAAGCTGGTTAGCAACTGCACCTGCAGAGTGCGACAACTGCAGTCTTGTAGCCTTTGTTATCCTTAAATTCCTGCGTGTTGTTAAAGTAATTTTTTTTTGGGATTTCACAACCCCCTAAAATGTAATCAATGTTCTATCAGAGGGGGTGAGCAATCTGATAAGTGTGCCTTTTTCCATATTAGTTATTCCAGAAGAATTAAATTATTGAATGTTATACTGATGCTGGGGAATAATGTTTTTAATTGTCTAATTTTCTTGCAATGTTAGCTTCCAAATTAATTGATTTTGGTTTTCTTGTTTGATTCCCCAGTTTCCTTCAACGCCACAGGAATGGCAGACTGTGGCATCCCATTTTGCCAGCCGTTGGGACTTTCCCAATTGTGGAGGGGCTATAGATGGGAAACATGTCCACATTGTGCCACCACCCCATTCGGGGTCATATTATTTTAATTATAAGGGGTTCCACAGTATTGTTTTAATGGCGGTGGTGTCGGCACACTATGATTTTTTATATGTGGACGTGGGGAAGAATGGCCGGATGTCGGATGGAGGAGTATTTGCCCAGACGGAGTTCTGCCAGCGTCTCCAGAGTGGTGGCCTGGGATTGCCACCTGATGAGGATAACGTGGAAGGACTCCCCTTTGTCTTCATTGCCGATGAAGCCTTCGCTCTGAGCAAGCACCTCATGAGGCAATTCCCCCAAAGAACCCTCACCCCGGAGAGGAGGGTTTTTAATTACCGGCTGGCCAGAGCTAGAAGAGTGGTTGAGAATGCGTTTGGAATTCTGGCCAGCCGGTTCCGCCTGTTTCAAACAGCCATTAATTTGGCGGAATACAAACTTAATTTTATAATTTTATCATGCTGCATTCTGCACAACTTTTTAAATAAGCATTCTGCCAATTATATAGGCACAGTTGGGCCTGAGGCCGGACAAATAGAAGCCAACCTTACAGGCCTGGATACTGTCCGTACTGGCTTGGCCCCCCAAAGTTCCCGTCAGGTTAGACAGCAATATGTTGATTATTTTATGGGTAGGGGGGCCATTGCAATGGGCCAGGATATATAATTTTTTGACAATAAAAAAAATATTGCTGAAATCTGGCATTATATTTATTGCTTGCCTTTCTTTTGGGCTGTCTCCTAGGTTATGGTCGAGCAGTTGTAGTGCCAACTGTATTAGAATTTTAAAAATGTCTAAATAAGCTCCATTGCCACTGTAAACAACTTTTTTACAATTATAACCAAACTGATACTGAGCCTTGAAATAACAAACCACACATTTGTTAAAATCCTATAAAAGGAGATGTTTTTATTAATGGTTGTTATGCATTCAGTTCTGCATTTAGTATAAAATGTTCATAGACAAAAATATAATGGTATCTTAATGATGTAGCAAAATATAATTATATTTTAATATTTCTACCTAATCCACAAAAAAATATTTTGGGCTTTAGGATTTTCGAAAACAGGCTTTTTTTTTTTGAAAATCAATTTTTTTTTTTTTTTGGTGTTTTTTAAAATCAATTTTTTTTTTTTTTTGGTGTTTTTAAAAATCAATTTTTTTTTTTTTTGGTGTTTTTAAAAATCAATTTTTTTTTTTTTTTTTGTTTTTTAAAATCAATTTTTTTTTTTTTTTTGGTGTTTTTTAGAAAATCAATTTTTTTTTTTTTTGTGGATTTTTGACAGCCCTCCTTTTTGACATTAGGTTAAACAGCCATTTATGTTATGCCAAAAAAAAAAAGAGAAGGCCCAGAATGGGGTCAGCAAAACAGGAAATGAAGGACATGATTGATGTTTTGGGGTTTAAAAAAGGGCATTTAGATTCGACCCAAAACATCAATCATGTCCTTCATTTCCTGCTGCATACGATCCAGCCTATTACGCATTTGATCCATGTCTTGATTCCAGGCCATTATTTGACCAATTAGACGTTGGGCACTTTCCGAGGTGAAATAGTCACTTCTTGTTGTTCCTAAAGTGGAATGAAACCAAAAAATGTCTTTAGAAATATGCACACATACATAGTTTACCTTACCAGAAATAAAGCTGTTGTCTCAGACACTGACCTGGTGGGGTGGCCATGTAGCCTAATTCCTCCACATCCTCGGGGGTGTCACTGTTGCTTGAATGAAGCACAACCAGATCCCCTAAAATAGAGTAGACAAATTCAATTAAACAAAAGGCAGCCATGCATAGATTAACGTAAGCTGGTGTGTCAGACACTCACCTGGTGGGGTGCCCATGTCGCCCACCTCTCCTTCCTCCACATCGTCAATGGGACTTGGGCTGATTGCCCAATCCTGTTTTGCTTGGGGTGGACTGTGTTCTTGTGGTTGGCTGAGTGATTTTTCCCCTATGTGAACCAAAAAATTAGTAATCTAATTAGCACACAGATATTTTAGGACATAATAATTTTCCAACATTTGTAGTGAAGTGGTTTGTGTAGAGTTCCTATTTTAGTTCAATATTTAAAATTATAAAGACATACCGGATAGATAGATATCAATATCTCAAAATATAGTTAATAATCTTTTGATCTCTCTCTATATCTGTAACAAAATCTCTAAATATCTAACTAAATGTAAATCCAAAAAATTAAGAGAATTTCAAATAGATATATATATATATATATATAGATATATAGATCTATATCTATATATCTATATATCTATATATATCTATATATCTATATTTATATATATATTTCTATATTTTTATATATATATATATATATATATATATATATATATATATATATATATATATATATATATATATATAGATTTATATATATTTATATATTTATATTGATATTTATATATATATATATATTTATATATATTTATATATATATATTTATATATATTTATTTATATATATATATTTATATATATATATATTTATTTATATATATTTATATATATATTTATATATATATATATATATATATATATATATATTTATTTATTTATATATATATTTATATATATATATATATATATATATATATATATATATATATATATATATATATATATATATATATATATAGATATATATATATATAGATATGGATATGTAACGAGGTTTCTTCAAAGATCGTTTAAAACGATGAACAAAAATCGTATAGGAAGGAAAAGCACATGGAGCAGTATACAAGGTAATAAACACAAGAGAAAAACACGACAAGTACTTACTTTTTTTAATTACTTTCCGGATACGTCGGTATTGATCCGGCTCCCTGAGTTTCAGGTCAGACCATCTTTTGCGCAATTGATCTTTGGAGCGCTGGACCCCAAATGATGCCTGCAAAGTCTCCACGACCTTCGCCATTATTTTGGCCTTGCGCAAATTTGGCCGTGCGTACGGCCCATAATTGCCATCATAGTCGTCTTTGCGAAGAATGGCCACCATCTCCACCATCTCTTTGAAACTCATATTAGAGGCCTTAAATCTAGGCCTCATAGATTTGGTTGACGTTCCAGACGTTCCAGCCTGCGGGCTGTCTCCACTACCTGAGGTCGTCAACATTTCAGGTGTCTCCGCCATTCTTTAACTCCACTACGCGCCGTAACAAAAAAGGGGCGGAGAACATGAGTTCATTTCGAACGTCAGGGCCGGGCGACGCAGGCGGAGTTTCACACATGCGTAGTGTATAAAGGAGGGCCTTTCGCGCGTGTCGTACGTACGTTCTGTGCGTCAAATTAGGGGGCGGAGAACATGAGTTAATTTCGAACGTCAGGGGCGGGCGACGCAGGCGGAGTTTCACACATGCGTAGTGTATAAAGGAGGGCCTTTCGCGCGTGTCGTACGTACGTTCTGTGCGTCAAATTAGGGGGCGGAGAACATGAGTTCATTTCGAACGTCAGGGGCGGGCGACGCAGGCGGAGTTTCACACATGCGTAGTGTATAAAGGAGGGCCTTTCGCGCGTGTCGTACGTACGTTCTGTGCGTAGGTGATAGTGGACCAGGACGTTCCAAAACGAAGGTAATTTGAGATATATATATTTTTTTTGGGGGGGTTTATGGTCATGACTTTGTAGCAAGCGGCCTATATGGCTTGATAGATTGATGAGGCCTACATAGGGAGAAGATGATGAGGGGTTAGCAGAAACATATAATAAGTTTTTTTGGTCTTGTGACTTTCTCTTTTCCAGATATAATGAATCCCCTATTGAAGGATCCAGAGTTCCTTACTTCTTTTATTTCAAAGTATCGAGAGATGAGGAATTTGTGGGAGGTGAAACACCCTCAGTATTATGCCAAGCATGTGAGGAAGTCAACGCTGGAGAGACTTCTGTCCTTTGTCCAGGAGACCATCCCGGGAGCAACAATGGAGACAGTGCTCAAGAAAATTGGGGTCTTGAGGAACATGTATAAAAGGGAGCATAGGAAGATCCAGGAATCAAGGAGATCAGGAGCATCAGCAGATGATGTTTATGTACCCAGGCTGTGGTACTACAATCAACTCCGTTTTCTTGATGACCAGAATGAAGCCAGGGCATCACTTTCAACCCTTCCCTCCACCCTTCCCTCCACCCTTCCCTCCACCCCAGCAGAGGCTGATGAGGAGCAAGCTGGGTCTTCCATCCTGGATGAACCGGATATGACCATCTGGAGTCAGGTAAATTATTTTAACAAATATTTACTGTACTAATATTAATGATGTTAACTGGATGTTATAATTGTCTCAAATAATTTAGCACTCCAAATTGTGTATACATATCAAATGATAGTAGTGACTAAATATGTTTGGCACCTGCTTGAAATAATTAGGGTGTCTGATTAGACTCTTTTATTAAAGAGATGTATTCACATTGAATTTGCTAGTCATGAGAAGCAAACTGTGTGTCATTGATGAACCCAAAAAAAGAAACTAAAACTATTGTCCTTTTTTTATACACAGGATGAGTCCATCCAGGAGGAATGTGGGGAAAGTGGCAGGCAGGAGGAGACCGGGCCCATGGACAGCCTGGAGGAGGCCGGATTCACAATCATCCTGGAGGAGGCTGGGCCCAGTGTCAGGCAGGAGGTGGCTGCTCCCAGTGAGGTGGCTGGGCCAAGTGAGGTGGCTGGGCCAAGTGAGGTGGCTGGGCCAAGTGAGGTGGCTGGGCCCAGTAGGAGCCTCACCCAATCCCAAGTGCCTCCCCTCCACCTTCCCAAAAAAAGGGCCAAGAAGGGGATGGTCACACAGGACGCGTCCCTGCGCCTCATGCAACAGGCCACCCGTTTTTTAACAAGCCCCCCCGAAGCGGAAGAAGCCTATGGCTGCTACTTAGCCAGCAGGCTTCTTCAGATGGATTGGGAGCAGCGCCTCATTTGTGAGCGCCTATTTGGGGAAACAATCCATAAGGGGCTGCAGGGCACGCTAACCAAAAACACCCAACTACATGAGGCAGCCCCCCCCCTCCTCCTCCTCCTCCTCCTCCTCCTCCTGCCACAACTGAAACACCAGAGCCACAGCCTCAAAAGAAGGCTACAGGGAAGGCTACAGGGAAGGCTGCAGGGAAGGCTGCAGGGAAGGCTGCAGGGCAGCGTGGAGGAAAGGCTGCAGGGAAGAGAAGAAAGTGATGACCTGGGTTCAGTCTGGTCTGACAGAAGACGCAGGCTGTTGTAGGACCACAGTCTGGGGACATCTAGATCATCTGCTGGTGCTGTTGATCTCTGGGATTCTTGGACCAGATTGTGCTCCCTCTTATATGGACTCCTCAAGATCCCAATTTTCTTGTACACCGACTTTTTCCAGCGTTGACTTCCTCTTTATTTTATTTTGACCATGAATAAATGGATCTTTTTTGAGTTTAGCAAAAGACTTTTATGTGTTTTCTTTTAAATCATTGATTTTACACACAATGTTAAATTAACAAGGGACAACAATCTCATTGAGTTTTAAAAAAACACAACAAAAATACATTACTAATGTTAAGAATGTTCAAGTGGTAAGTCTTGAAAAAAAAAAATATACATAAACAAAAACGGTGCTTTGGGTTAACTTTATCTAAAAATTAAAAAATAATCACTAGAAAAAAAATAAAAAAGAATAATGGGTTCTTTGTGGTAACTTTACAAACCTAAAAAAAAAAAAAAAAAAAGGGAAAAAGTATTATTAGTATGGAAACATTGTTTATAAAAAGCATACTATATCATTCATGAGATCAAAGAGAAAAAGAATTCAGAAATCAGTTTGGGAGAACTCTGATTATGAACAGCAAAACACCTTCGTTCTTTAGAGCATTCGTAAAGAAGAAATAAAATGCGCTGCATTCAACGATCACAGATTTTGCAGCGTGATGAATGTGCTACCTACAATACGAACACTAGTTTTACTAGACCGAGTGCTTCCGTTTAGTTTTTGCTGATGAGCATGCGTCGTTTTTTTGTCCGTAGGACTAGCATACAGACGAGCGGACTTCGGGGTCCGTCGTAGTTACGACGTAAAGATTTGAAGCATGTTTCAAATCTAAAGTACGTCGGATTTGAGGCTAAAAAAGTACGTTGAAAGTCCGAAGCAGCCCACACACGATCGGATTACCAGCCAGCTTTAGTCCGTCAGCGTCCGTTGGACTTTTGTAGACGAAAAGTCCGACCGTGTGTACGCAGCATAAGATGCAAGAAACAAACTACAAAATTTTGATGCGTTGGTATCGGGTACCAGCAGACCTGGCTAAAATATATCCAACCGTATCAGACTTATGTTGGAGAGGGTGCGGTCAAAAAGGCACCCTTTTACATATTTGGTGGGAATGCCCCATAGTCAAACCGTATTGGGAAGACATTAAAAACCAAATTAAGGAAATTATGGGCATTGACATACCTCTCTCTCCGATTCACTTCTTGCTACACATTCCTCCCATGCCAACAGGTCACTACAAAAAAAGTGTCCTGCCTCATCTGCTCAATGCAGCAAAGCGGCTGCTTCCCATATTTTGGAAGCGCTCGCAAGTTCCTTCCAGGGAGGAGTGGAGGGGCAGATTGAGTGACATCCGAGAGGCAGAGGAGTGGATTGCCACTTGTAGAGGAGTCCGAGAACGATTTACAGCAACTTGGCAACCCTGGATAACATATACCTCTGACCCTGGCCATGTACCCTCTAGTTTAGATGTGGCCCTCCTTGAGTTAGCTGATCCGACCTTGAAGGGACGCCTTAAAGATAACTAAATGGGAACTTTGCTTTAAGTGTCAAAATACCAGTCTGTCACATACACAAAAGAGAGAGTAGGGAAGAGCCACGTCTTTTCTCTCTTAGCCTGTGGTGCTGTTGGGGGAGATCGGGGAGGAGGGGGAGTCGGACGCGAGTTCCCAGGTATATCTCTTTTTTTTTTCCTACTTCTTACTTCTTTTTCTCTTACTTTTTTTCATTTATTGAAAGTTACGATTTAACTGGTTATAGTTGCATATCTAAAGGTAGCTACTGTGTCTGAAGTTGTAGAGACAGACAGAAATGGACAGACAGGCTGACTACGTAGGCTTTGAGGATCCGATGGCATGGGATACCCTGATCTGTAAGGGGTATTGGCACCTTTGTGCCGACATGGTGTGGATTTCTGGTGGATGGGGGGTTTGGGGAGGGTGGGGCTGTGGGGGTTGGTCAGATGGAGGCATTAGTTGCCCCCCTGCCCCCGCGAGTCCCCGCCTTCTCCATCCCGTCACTCTCTTTGATAAATAATAGTGGGAAAGAAGTGGTGTAAGATGTTTGTCCTTTCTTTATAATCTGGCTACCGAGTCACGCTGATCCCATTATATTACCACTTGACCAAACTGTTTTAGCCACAGACTACAATACCAGCAACAGTTATAGCAGTTGCACATTTCTTATCTTGAATTCAAATTTTTATTATTAATTTATTTTTATTCTTATGTTCATTACTATTTTTCTCCTCTATATATTAACAAAAAAGAAAAAGGAGGAAAGATTAGTGTATTACCTGGAGTTATCACCTTTTGAAGAAATAACTGTATTTTATAGTTTGTTATTGTGCAATGTAATACTTTGTCTTTCATGAATAAAGATTTAAAAAAAAAAAAAAAATGGTATAGAGGTTCCCCCCAAAATCCATACCAGACCCTTCATGTCTGGTATGGATTTTAAGGGGAACCCTGCACCAAAATTTAAAAAAATGGTGTAGGTGTCCCCCAAAATCCATACCAGACCCTTATGTGAGCACGCAACCTGGCAGGCTGCAGGAAAAGAGGGGGGGACGAGAGAGCGCTCCCCCTCCTTAACCGTACCAGGCACATGCCCTCAACATGGGGAGGGTGCTTTGGAGTAGCCCCCAAAGCACCTTGTTCCCATGTTACTGGGATCGGTGATGGGCATGGCGCATCACTGATCCCAGTAAAGAGCCGATGATGAGGCTTTTTACCCATGTGATCAACTGTGTCCAATCACTGCTGATCACATGTAAACAAGGAAATGCCCATTATCGGCATTCCTTTCCTCACACTGACAGTGTTTGAGGATAGGAGAGCTGATCAGCAGCATTTCCTCACAGGGGAGATCTGCACAGATAATCACAGTATTGATTATAAGTGCCCTAATTATCACTGCAGCCCCAACAGTGCCCAACAGTGATGGCGATCAGTGCCCATCAGTGATGCCAGTTAGTGCTGCCTTTGCATGCTCATCAGTGACGCCTATCAATGCCACCTATCAGTGCCCATTAGTGCAGCTTTGTCAGCGCATATCAGTAAAGGAGAAAAATTACTTATTTACAAAATTTGATAACAGAAACTAAGAAAACTTTTTTTTTTCCTACGTTTTCAGCCTTTTTTTTAGCTAAACATAAAAAGCCTAGTGGTGATTAAATACCACCAAAAGAAAGCTCTATCTGTCTAAAAAAAAAAGGTGCCCAGTAGGCAAGTAGTTAAAATCCAGTAATACGCTGTCTCACTCTGCTCTGCACATGCTCAGTTGCTCTCCATTATTAGGCACTGCTGAGTATGTAGAGGCCGATCTGCTGACAGCTTTAAAACAAATTAAATCCTCCTTTCCTTTACAGTCAAGAAAGCTGCTTCTGTTTGATCTGCAACTGCCATGGTGCTGCACATGTGATCAGTTATGACACCAGCCATTTGATGGTTTGACAGTTTGGTTGAGGACACACACAAATGTGACAGTTAGCAATCCCAGCATTCCAGGAATGTATCTGTTTTTTGAAACCATTAAATCAATTTTAGTTTAGTTTAGTTCCACTTTATGATTGCTGGAGGAAATTTGCAGCACACACTAATTTTGGTAGCATTATTATTAATGTGGAATGTATGTTCCTTGCTAAAGAATATTATTTTTATCAAGTTGTTATGGGTAAACTTCCACTTTAAATATATTAAAATATATTGAAAGCCCAATTTTTTTTTTTATTTTGCATAGAGTAGGGAAGGGTTAAAAGGGTAAAAGAGATAAGGGGAAAGGGAAGGCAGAATTCACCTCAAGGACAAATACTGATATCGGTAGCGTAACAAGTCATTATACCATAACTATAACTATTACCATTATGACCCCGTTCCTGTCCTAGATTTTCAATCTAAATGGACATTCTCCCGAAACTTCGGGGGAAGGAGAGAGGGTTTGCATTATAAATACAAGCATAAACCTTACAATATCTTAGGCTCACATAAAGTAAAGTAGGAACATATAAAACATAAAAAAATATACAAAAATAATAATGGCAAGCACACCTAGTTTATTGGTTGATGGGATATGACTAAACTAGGAACACAAATTCTAGTTCTTGTTCTGAACCTGATTCAGGATAAGATTCACCTGGACAAGTTGCCCAAATGCAGGATCTGCCAAGGTTAACAAAGCAAAATCTAGACTAGAGGAGACTGGGGCTTGTCTAGAGGTATGACTTTGCCATGATGCCCAGATTGAGTCAAAGTGCTCACAAGTCCCCTTGCATGTGGCCAACCATTCTTCTGCTTCCATGATCTCTGTCACCTTCCCAAGTTAGTGCAGCTCACTCAGAACTTGGGGCTCTTGCAAAGAATTTGTATAAGGCGCTTTGTGACATTGAGAAGGTGAGGGAGAGAGGGGGATGGATGGAATGTGAAGCAAAAAGTGCTTCGGGGAAAAAGGTACGTCGATGCTAAGACTATCTGATGTGCTTCTGCGGACAGCAGACCAAAAGGGTGATAACAATGGACAGTCCCACCAAATATGAAGGAGTGTTCCCCTCTGCCCGCATCCCCTCCAGCACAAGACAGAGATTGAAGGGTAGATTCTAGCAAGGGAAGTGGGTACTCGGTACCACCGTGACAGTAGCTTGTTGGGTTTTTTTTGTGTTTTAGAATCCACTGAGCTGTGAGTTGATCATATCACCAAAGGTCAAAGGGGAAACTACCGTACCGCTCCCTGAGGGTGGCCAGCAAGGTTAGGCTGTGACCCTGCATTAAGCGGGACAGGCCAACATCTCTAACAGTTAACCAGGGTCCAAAAAAGGACAACTGCTCCCCAAGAGGACACCACGGGAAGCCACTGACAGGCGCTAGTAGTGATGTTGGGGAGAGTCAGAGCTAAGGACCTATAATTAAAAATTAGAACATTTGTAAATTCGAAATTTCATAAATTCGAAATTCGAAAATCCAAAAATAAGAATGAGAACCAGAAAATTCAAAAGAACAAAAATTCGAAAATCCGAAAATTCAAAAATCTGATATAATAACTAATAATAACTTAACTATTACTAAACTATTAAATTATAGGTATTGGAATTTCCATTCAAATTTGGCTATTAGTGAACATAATGAATACGAATTTATCCAAAGTTATGAATTATCCAAAATAATGAATGCTGAATATAAACAAATGCAACATAACAAATTACTTTTTATTATTATTTATTATTAATTTGTTCAATTCCATTTGTTTAGACGTGGCATTTGTTATTTTGAATAATTCGTAACTTCAGATAATAAATTCATATTCGTTACATTCACTAACAGCCAAATTTGAAAGAAAATTCCAATACCTATAATTTAATAGTTAGTAATTATTAGTTAGTTAGTTTTCGGATTTTCTTTTTTAATTTTTTTTTTCTTTTTTAATTTTGGATTTTCACATTTTCGTTTTTTCGCATTTCCGAATTTTCTAATTTATGAATGTACGAATTTACAAAAAAAATGAATGAAACGAAAACAAACACATTTTTTGGCAGTGCACATGTCTAGACAGCAATTCTGTTGTGGATATAGGGATTTCTAAGTCAACCTGTTGTTTAGGAGATAAGTTAGGGAGGCCTGAGGAGGATAGATAAGCTTCAATGCGGGACTGCTTATTTTCTACGTCCAGAGGAGAGGAGGCAGAATCGAAGTTGTACAGGGCTGCGTAGTAATCACGGAACATAGAAGCAATTTTCGATGTACAGTATCTCACAAAAGTGAGTACACCCCTCACATTTTTGTAAAAATTTTATTATATCTTTTCATGTGACAACACTGAGGAAATGACACTTTGCTACAATGTAAAGTAGTGAGTGTACATCTTGTATAACAGTGTAAATTTGCTGTCCCCTCAAAATATCTCAACACACAGCCATTAATGCCTAAACCAATGGCAACAAAAGTGAGTACACCTCTAAGTGAAAATAACCAAATGGGGCCCAATTAGCCATTTTCACTCCCCAGTGTCATGCGACTGGTTAGTGTTACAAGGTCTCAGGTGTGAATGGGGAGTAGGTGTGTTAGATTTGGTGTTATTGCTCTCACTCACTCATACTGGTCACTGGAAGTTCAACATGGCACTTCATGGCAAAGAACTCTCTGTGGATAAAAAAAAAAGAAAGAATTGTTGCTCTACATAAAGATGGCCTAGGCTATAAAAAGATTGCCAAGACCCTGAAACTGAGCTGCAGCACGATGGCCAAGACCATACAGCAGTTTTACAGGACAGGTTCCACTTACAACAGGCCTCGCCATGGTCGGCCATAGAAGTTGAGTGCACATGTTCAGCATCATATCCAGAGGTTGTCTTTGGGAAATAGACGTATGAGTGCTCCCAGCACTGCTGCAGAGGTTGAAGGGGTGGGGGTCATCCTGTCACTGCTCAGACCATACACCGCACATTGCATCAAATTGGTCTGCATGGCTGTTGTCCCAGAAGGAAGCCTCTTCTAAAGATGATGCACAAGAAAGTCCACAAACAATTTGCTGAAGACAAGCACTCTAAGAACATGGATTACTGGAACGATGTCCTGTGGTCTGATGAGATCAAGAATAACTTATTTGGTTCAAATGGTGTCAAGCATGTGTGGCTGCAATCAGGTGAGGTGTACAAAGACAAGTGTGTATTCTCTACAGTCAAGCATGGTGGAAGGAGTGTCATGGTCTGGGGCTGCATGAGTGCTTCCGGCACTGGGGAGCTACAGTTCATTGAGGGAACCATAAATGCCAACATGTACTGTGACATACTGAAGCAGAGCACGATCCCCTCCCTTCAGAGACTGGGCCGCAGGGCAGTATTCCAACATGATAATGACCCCAAACACACCTCCAAGATGACCACTGCCTTGCTAAAGAAGCTGAGGATAAAGATGATGAACTGCCCAAGCATGTCTGCAGACCTAAATCCTATTGAGCATCTGTGAGGTATCCTCAAACAGAAGGTGGAGGAGTGCAAGGTCTCTAACATCCACCAGCTCCATGATGTCGTCATGGAGGAGTGGAAGAGGACTTCAGTGGCAACCTATGAAGCTCTGGTGAACTCCATGCACAAGAGGGTTAAGGCAGTGCTGTAAATTAATGGTGGCCACACAATATATTGATACTTTTGCCCCAGTGTGGACATTTTCACTTAGGGGTGTACTCACTTTTGTAGCTCAGTGTTTAGACATGAATGGCTGTGTGTTGAGTTATTTTGAGGGGGCAGCAAATTTACACTATTAAACAAGCTGTACACTCATTACTTTACATTGTAGCAAAGTGTAATTTCTTAAGTGTTGTCACATGAAAAGATATAATAAAATATTTACAAAAATGTGAGGGGTGTACTCACTTTTGTGAGATACTGTATGATGCACCGTCGCTCCCATCGGGGACTGTAAATCATGAACATGAGCAGAGGCGCGGTTATTGCGAAGTGTCCTAGCCAACATCCTGCCACACTTGTTGCCATGTGCATAGTACTTATGAGCAGAAAAATGTAGCTGCTAGCAAATACATCAGTCTACAAGTCTAGAGAAAAGCGATCGCAATTCCGTCAGGCGGTTAAGTGCCTCCTCATCAGCCCGTCACTTATACTGCAGTTCAGCCTGCTGCAAAGCCACCAAATCTCGCTGGAAGTCTGCCTGTCTCAGCCTACTGCAAAGCCACCAAATCTCGCTGGAAGTCTGCCTGTCTCTCCTTTTTTCACTTAGTACCCAAGGCAATTAGGGAGCCTCGTACCACAGCCTTGTGACCTCCCCAGTGGCATTCTCTTTAAAATAATGTGTTAGAGTTTTTGCCTGCCACCACCATCACATCATCTACGAGACTTTAATTCAGCCTCCACGACCAAGTTCTGACTGCAGCGTGAGGCAGTGAAAGTTAAAGGGTTATCAGGGTATGGTCAGAAATGGTGATCTGCTTGATGGTAGAATCGACTAAGAGGTCCACAGTGCTATGATCACAATTAAATTGATTCTAGTGTACACGTTGTGGACCCTAGAATAGTAACTATAGTCTCTCTCAGACGCATACAGTGCTCTCCAACAGTCCACTAAGGTGTGATTAAGGAGAGATTTGCAAAAATGTTTCAAGAAAGCATATGAGTGAACAGAGCGATTCGCAGAGGTATCCAGGGAAGGGTCCGGGCTTACATTGAGGTCTTCTACCAGAATCAGCCTACCCTCCCGACAAGCAAAACGGTTTAGGATCGAGTCAATAAATGAGAGTTGTTGGGAATTGGGAGCGTATAGTGTAGCACATGTATACCTTTGGCCTGTAATAAAACCTGTCAGAAACACGTAATGGCCCTGAGGATCCGTGTAGTGTGAAGTGGGCTAAGACAGGCAGCTCTTTTGTTAAGCAATAGCTACGCCACGGAACTTCACTTTCGTAGAATCACTTAGATAAGGGAAAAAGTGAGTGGAGAGATTGGGGGCAGAGGTATCAGTAAAATGTGTCTCCTGCAGAAATAGCACCTGTGCCCCTAAATGCTTCAACTCCAGCCATAACCTATTTTGCTTGTTAGGGAAGCATAGACCACGAACGTTTTAAGATACTACCTTAACCATAGCCATGATGGGTTAGGGAGGCATTGTCCAGGCTAACAGCAGAACACAGCCAAACCAGGTGTGAGCAGTAGCGGTCTTGAGTCCTAAAACTAAAAGTAGAAAATGAGCAACATAGATCAATATAAAGAGACATCACAAGTAGAAAAGCAGGGCTGCCAAAGGCCGCAATAGCTGACAGCGGGCCTGTGAAAAACTGCATGCCTGACCTCACTAGCCCAGCTAGAAGAGGAGGACAACCTGGGTGAGGCATGGTGCCTTCGTTGGGGCATGTACCCAAATGGGATAACCCTATGTGGGGAACGTAATCAGACATACAGGATTCAGTAAACTCCTGCACCTCACAG
The DNA here is from genome assembly GCA_037952925.1 of Lithobates clamitans. Lineage (NCBI taxonomy): Eukaryota > Metazoa > Chordata > Amphibia > Anura > Ranidae > Lithobates > Lithobates clamitans. Next base: position 2,242,187 of record JBBGZY010001130.1, read on the forward strand.
ATAATAACGAGCAATAAGAACAAGTAGGGGGTAATTCAACTGAAAACATTTGAGCACCCACAAAAGGGTGAAGGGACAACCACAGCTGAGGGGTGGTCTCTAGGCCAGTAGAGCCATGTAAAGAAAAAACTGCCAAACTCCAGCCGCAGTAAAGTTGTTGCAGTTCCACAAACGCCCAAGTTTAGTAACTTACTAACCTTAGTGTCCAGACCTTGCAGCTACTACAATACCCCCCTTCCATCTTTACTGTGGTAACACTTCTCCCCTCTTATTTAGCACTTCCAACATCTAATATTAGGCCTTCTTCCACCTGCCTATACAGTGTCATTGACACTGCCATATGGGAGTGACCACTGGGGGGAGCTCCCAGCTCTTAGACAGTGAGGGCTGTGCCCTTCCCGCACGGCTGAGCTCTGTGCAGTTGCTTTGGCCTACTGCGCATGCGCCGCCGTGGTGAGGTTGCGCACGCAACCCCTCCTGGCCGAGTCAGGTGATGCGGCTGATTCAGCACACCTGACTGGGGCGTGTATATTAGGCTGAATGTTCAGCCCTACATTCACGGCATCTCTCCTAGGCGGAGGTCCATCCTTGAACTCCATTCTAACCTCATATCTATCCTGGAAAGGTATTTACATGCACACTCTAATGATCCTGTCTATTGTACTCTCTCTACTGGACTGTCTATAGAATACTTACCTTAGTTATATGCCTTCTATCTCCTAGATAGTTTGGATCTGCTGTGTGCTAATTGAATGCGCTGTCTAATTGCAAATCCTCACTCAAGCCCTTTTTTTGCTGTCAGTTACACAGAGACATTGCAGCTTGCCCTCTTTTTGATAAAAAGATTTCTTTACTAATTATCAAGATTACAAGGTGAGATTACATAATATATATATTGTATTTTAAACTGTCTCCTCATTGGATTACATCTCAGCTGGAAGCACGCTCTTACTATCTTTATATATATACAGTTATCCATATTACAGACTACGTTGCTGACTGTTGATTACAGCTTTGCCATTCAAACTCTTATGCCGTGTACACACGAGCGGACTTGAATCCGACAAAAGTCTGAAGGACTTTTCGATGGAGTTCCGACAGAGTTCCGCTGAAACGGACTTGCCTACAAACGATCACACTAAAGTCCGACCACCTAGAACGCGGTGACGTACACCAGGTCTGATGAGACTATAAAACAGAAGTTCAAATGCAAGTGCGCCACCCTTTGGGCTCCTTCTGCTAATTTTGTGTTTACCTCGTGTTAGTAGAAGTTTGGCGAGAGACGATTCACGCTTTCAGACTTGTGTTTTTTCAGATCGTTTAACTGTTGTTCAGTTTGTGCTTGTGAGGTTTGTATCTGCTTTTCAGTGCGTGTAGTCAGCATTGGTTTATTCAGTGCATTCTTTTCCGCGTGTTGCTGATTTTCAGTTTGCTCTTCACAGGCTGTTTAAGTTCGTTCTGACCAGCCGACCGTTTTGAAGCCATGTTGCATGTACATATTCGTCGTAGAGTTTGTGCTTTGCTTGGGCTTGGTGTTGTAGTTAATTCTTCGACCCAAGCCCAGTCCATGAACAGGGTGAGGAGGAGTTCATGGACCAAGAATTGGTTGCTCCAGCGTGACCAATTCTCTCACATGCCTTTGCTTCGTGAGATCAGTGAGAATAGTCCTGACGATTTCAGGAACTTTCTCAGAATGACGGACCCCGCTTTTCACTGTTTGTTGGCTTTGCTGACCCCTTATATCAACAGGCAGGATACCTGCATGTGGCAAGCCATCACTCCGGAGCAGAGGCTAGTCACCACGTTGTGGTACTTGGCGACTGGAAGAAGCCTGCAGGATTTTAAGTTCTCGACGGGCATCTCCCCCCAGGCTCTGGGGATCATTATCCCAGAGACTTGTTCTGCTATAATTCAGGTCCTGCAGAAGGACTATATTAAGGTAAGATTTTTCCTTTAATATCACATTTTATTGTATTTCATGTTTGCTAATGTATTGTATTTCTTTCCTCAATCCCTAATTACCATGAATGCAATATGCTGTGAATGTTCCCTTTGTCCTCATGCAGGCTGTAATCTTTTAATGCTCCTTTTTTGTCCTTCATGCATATTTGCCTTCACTAACCTCCCCAGTATGCTATGCTGGGCCCATATCCACCTAGTCTAGTCACTTAACAATGTATTCTGTCAGCTCCATTGTAGTGCTTTACCCTAAACACCCCCTTAAAATGTTTCCAAATGGTCTGTGTGTCCTTAAATTAATTTATAAGCTCCCCTTAAAATGTTTCCAAATGGTATGTGTGTCCTTAAATTAATTGAAAGCCCCCCTTAAAATGTGTCCAAATGGTCTGTGTGTCCTTAAATTAATTTATAAGCCCCCTCCTTAAAATGTGTCCAAATGGTCTGTGTGTCCTTAAATTAATTTATAAGCCCCCCCTTAAATTTTAGCAATGGGCCATCAGAGGGGGTGAGGAATCTGATAAGTGGGCCTTATATTTTTTTCTTTAAATAATAATTAAAATAAATGTTATACTGAAGTTGGGCAAGAATGTTTTTTGTGTAATCTGCTTGCAATGTTATGTGCAAAGTACTTATATTTTTGTTTCTTGTTTCACTCCTCAGTTTCCTTCAACGCCACAGGAATGGCAGACTGTGGCATCCCATTTTGCCACCCGTTGGGACTTTCCCAACTGTGGAGGGGCTATAGATGGGAAGCACGTCTACATCATGCCACCACCCCATTCGGGGTCATACTATTTTAATTATAAGGGGTTTCATAGTATTGTGTTAATGGCGGTGGTGTCGGCACAATATGAATTTCTGTATGTGGATGTGGGGAAGAATGGCCGGATGTTGGATGGAAGAGTCTTCACCCAGACGGAGTTCTACCAGCGTCTCCAGAGTGGTGGCCTGGGATTGCCTCCTAATGTGGATAACGTGGAAGGACTACCCTTTGTCTTCATTGCAGATGAAGCCTTCGGTCTGGGCGAGCATTTAAAGAGGCCATTCCCCCAAAGGACCCTCACCCCGGAGAGAAGGGTTTTTAACTACCGGCTGGCCAGAGCAAGAAGAGTTGTGGAGAATGCCTTCGGGATAATGGCCAGCCAGTTCCGCCTGTTTCTGACAGCAATACATGTGGCAGAATACAAACAATCATATTGTCCTAGCATGCTGCATCCTGCACATTTTAAGAAAAAATGCCAGAAATTATATTTCATCAGTTGGGCCTGAGGCCGGACTTACAGACAATCCTGTGATGGGCCTGGATACTGGCTGTACTGGCTTGGCCCCCCCAAATTTTTTGACGGGTAGGGGGGCCATTGCAATGCCAGACAATGTCTGATTTTTATTAATAAAAAAATAATGATCAGATAAAATCTCAAAATGTATTTATTACTTGCTATACTTTTTGGCTGTCTCCTAGTGCACTTGTAGTGCCAAGTGAATTTTCCTTTAGTAAATAAGCCCCATTGTCACTGTAAACACAAAATTACTTAGTAAACATTTTAATCTGTGCACATTATTACGTTTATAATAATTTTTTTAAAATATATATTTCTTTTTTTAACAATATAATTTTTTTTAATATATCTATTTTTAACAATATATTTTTTTAAAAAATATATACATTTTTTTTAAATTTTAACAATATAATTTTTTTTTTTTTACAAACAGGCATGTTTTAAAACATAACATACACACAACTCTAGAACTCAACTCTGCATCTAAAAAGGAAATGAAGAACATGATCGATTTAATTTTAAATTCTTTTAAATTCTACCCAAAACATCGATCATGTTCTTCATTTCCTGCTGCATGATGTCCAGCCGATTTCACATGGCTTCAATCTCCCTATTCCAGGCCATGGTCTGGCCAATCAGTCTTTGTGTGCTGTCAGTTGAAAAAGGTTCGTCCGCTTCCCCTTCCACAACCAGCACATCACCTAAAATTGATGAAAAAACATGTATTTAGAAATATACAGGCATACATAGATTACCTGAAGCTGGGGTGTCAGACACTAACCTGGTGGGGTGCCCATGTCACCCACTTCCTCCACCTCTCCTTCCTCCACATCCTTGGGGGGGCTGGGGCTAACTACCCATTCAGGCTGGCGAGGTCGGGGGTCCCTGGTAGCCTGTTGTCTGAGTCTTTTCTCCCCTATGAGAATGAAACAAAAGGTATACTTAGCAAACAGATATTTGAGTCCAGAAATATGAATATGAAACATTGCTTTGAAGTGGTGTACAATTGCCTATTTGGGAAGAGATCTAAGTTGAAGACATGATTAAAAATCCCTTTTAACCAAACTGCAATACTTAACTTTTTTGGCCAAGTTTCACAGATGGAGACACCCCAAATATCCACTGGAGCACCTGTGTGGGTTACCCTAAAAAATGTGCTCCTGAGTCCAGATGTGTAAACAGCTGCTGCGTGTTCTCTCCTTACATTCCACTGAATCAAGTTTGCAATTCATTCAAGTTTCAAAGACATCTAGACAACAATTTCCTAAACTTCTTTTAATAAGAAAAATTAGCAAGACCAAAATGTTGTTGAAACCCTGTATCAACTAAATACACCTTATATATTTTCAAACAAAGTTTCCTACGAACGATGTTTCCTATGAACGATTATTGTGTCCACAAACATGAAAGTAACCATTTTAAACTGTACAACAGTAAAGAAAAGCACACGGAGCAGCATGCAAGTTAATAATCAGAATAGGAACACACAAAAAGTACTTACTTTTTTAAAGCACTTTCTTTACTCTTCTGTACTGATCTGGCTCCCTCAGTTTAAAGTTGGACCAGCGTTTCCTTAATTGGTCTTTGGAGCGGCCTACCCCAAAATTCTGCTGCAGGGTCTTCACAACTTTTGATATGATTTTGGCCTAGCGCAAATTTGTGTGGGTGTACGGTCCAAGCTTCCCATCATAATCGTTCCTCCGCAAGATGTCCACCATCTCCACCATCTCTTCAAAAGCCATATTAGAGTCCTTAAATCTCTTCTTCCCGGATCGGTACGTTTTGGGCTCCAGGATTTCCTCGTTACTGGAATAATTTCCAAACACCTGCTGTGTCTCTGCCATGTTGCTCCTACTGCGCACCGTAGAGAGAGGGGGCGGGGAATATTCGTGAAAAAAGAACTTCAGAGGCAGGCGACGCAGGCTGAGTTTCATGGTTGCACAGTGTATATAAAGCTAACACGCATGTGTCGAACGTACATTTTGTACGCGTAGGAAAGAGGAACTGAAGTTGGGAGTGTCCGAAACGAACATCAGTGGCCTATACTGCTTAATGATTGAGGCCTATGTTGGGATAAGATTATGAGAGTTTAGGCTAACATTAGTGCTTTTGTCTTGTGTATTGTCTTGCAGCAAAAATGAATAATACGTTTAAGGACCCTGAATTCATGTTCCAATTAATTGACAAGTACAGGAAGATGAGGAATCTGTGGGAGGTCAAACACAGTGCATATTACAATAAACCAGTAAGGAAGGAAACGCTGGAGAGACTTCTGGCATTTGTGCAGACTTTGATCCCAGAAGGAACCATGAAGATTTTGGAACATAAAATTAGGATCTTGAGGAATATGTATAGAAGAGAGCATAACAAGGTCCGGGCTTCCCTGAGATCAGGAGCATCAGCAGATGATGTGTATGTACCCAGGCTGTGGTACTTCGAAAAACTGTGTTTTCTTGATGACCAGACTGAAGCCAGGGAATCTCTTTTGACCCTTCCCTCCACCCTTCCCTGCAGCCTTCCCTCCAACCTTCCCTCCACCCCAGCAGAGGCTGACAAGGAACAACCTGGGCCTTCCATCCTGGAAGAACTGGATGTGCCCAGCTGGAGCCAGGTATATTATTTTTAGACATATTTAGTGTCCTAATATGGTGTCTAGATATTTCATCTCCAGACCTTATGAAGTCCCTATGACACCTATAGGGATGTCATATCATTTTTATGTAGTTTTATATAAACACAATTGTCTACAAAAAATCACTTTTATGTTTTATATTTTATTCTGCTCATCACAATGTTTACTCTCATATTTTGCTTTGATGACACTTTGGTTGCTGGATAAGAACAGCCACTATATTGCCAGATATGTCCTTTTATATTCACTACCATTGGGATATGACATGTTAGGCATCCTATATACAGTTTTTTGTCTTCCCTCTTCTCTTCACAATTCATTACCATTGAAACTTGGTATGTCAGGCATCCAATATACCTGTTTCTTTCTTTTTTGTTTGGTATTACACGTAGACACCACGTTAAATAAATAAAATACGTTTTTTTGTCGAACTACAGCCTAATACGCATGTTTGACCAGTCTGTTCTAGACTCAATATCAGATTGGACTTCCCTATTGGGGAGTTTATTCACACTATCATGTCCCTGTGTCTATATACATACATTTTTCCTTTTGCTCGGAATACATTATTTCTTTTAGTGATTTACATGTATGTACTTATATTGCTTGATATACCGTTCTCTTCCGGGTTGTGTGGTCTGACTTCCCGAAACTCAGATTATCGCTCTAATGCCAATTTCTGTATTCATGTGAATATTGGCTCCTATTTCCATTGTTTACCTATTACACATTTATTTCCAGTTTCAGTGAGCCTTTGAAGCGCATATGCGTTCCAAATCCAACACGATCAAGTTCCTGCTTCTTGTCTCCGATGATACCCACTCTTGCAGCGCAGATTATGTCATTGCGCAGTGTCTGGCCACATGGAAGTCACGTGACCACTATTTGTGTTGCATTTGCTGTTGAAGTAGTTCTACGCTCTACAGTGGGGAGTTGTTGATTGGAGTACGATATTGAGACTTGGTTCCTGACCAACACTGCTTACATGCTATTGGCCTGTCAATATCTCACATGATAGCAGATTGACATGTACGTTAACGAACCCGGAAGTCAGGCTGTACATGGTCGGATCAGGTGTTTAATGGCTTTTTATCAATTTATTTCTATATAAGCGCAGTGATGGCAGGCTGGCATATACCCCAGTAGAAGTCTATGAGGATGAAACGCATCAGTTCTATTTGCTACCCCAGCCACTTCTTTTACTGCGTTTTTTAGTTAAATTGAACCAAATCTTTACTGCCCATACTTTTATTGAATGTTGGAAAACCTTTTTTATTTCAATAAATCCTATATCCTTGTTGGATTTACACTATGTGGAGGTTCTCTTTTTTCCTTTATACCATGGCAACTGTCTTTGATTAAGCGGAGCTCGGTTGATCATTAAAGCTAACCCGAGGACAGCAAATCAAGACAGCAGGAAGTCCAGGCTCAGTTCATCCCCTCCAGTGGTGAGTAAGGCTCCAGGCTCCCCCTCTGTTAAGAACATCCCATCGGTTGGGATTGGATCTACTCTCACCGCTTGGCGGTACAAGCACATTTGACTCACCGCTGATGGCCTGTGAGTCCACCACTTCTGGTAAGAGTATTTCATCTTTCTTTACTTGAAGCTTTCTGAAGAGAAGACATCACTCTATATGTCAGCACACGCCCAGCGTTCTATGAGAAGCATATAAGATTTGGAGTACCAACAGCATTATGGCTTAATTTTTATGAACCCTCACCTTGTATATTTACATGGACTTTTTATGTTAAATATTATGTTCATGACATCAATTGTTTTATGTTTATGATGCACATTATGTCGACATATCAGACATGTGGTGTTGTCTTTTATATGTACTTATTCACATCTGTATATTTTTTGGCACGTTGTGATTTTTAAAATCACCCATTCACGGTGTGTTAATCCTGATTTTTATCTGTTTTTTTACTGATGATGTGATATTCACTGCGATCTGCGGATATATTCCGGTCACTAATACCATTCACATTTGTTTTTATACAGTTTATCAGTGAATATTTTGTTTATAGGTTACAGCGATTTCTGTGCCTATAATTGGCCATATAATCTCATTAACACTTATAGATATATGTTTTATTACATAAATTATTATTATTTTTCATTTTTGAGTGTCACCATCACGGTTTAGATACTATATACATATAGATTTACATTTGGATAATTCTCTAATGTATTCAACTTTATTAGCGCTACACATTTTGTTTACACTAATATTAATGATGTTAAATAGATGTTATAATTGATTACCTATTAAGGATTTTATCCAAAATATGATGTATACATATTAATTGACAGTAGTGGCCAAAAATATTTGTCACCAGCTTGCAAAAATGCTGGGATCAGAATGATACTCTTTTATATGTATTAACATTGAATTTGCAAGTCATGAACTGAAAATTGTGTGTGATTGATGAACCAAAAACTAAAACTATGTCCCTTTTTTATACACCGGATGAGCTCAGCCAGGAGGAAGTTCTGGAAAGTGGCAGGCAGGAGGAGGCTGGGCCCAGTGACAGCCAGGAGATGGCCGTGCCCAGTGACAGCTAGGAGGTGGCCGGGCCCAATGTCAGCCAGGAGGTGGATGGGCCCAGTGTCAGCCAGGAGGTGGCCGGGCCCAGTAGGAGCCTCACCCAATTGCAGGTGCCTCTCCTCCGCCTTCATACAAAAAGGACCAGGAAGGGGGCGGTGACAGAGGAGGCATCACTGCGCCTCATTAGAGAAGCTATGAATGTCCTCACGAGCCCCCCCCCGACGCTGAAGAGGCCTATGGCTGCTATATAGCGAGCAGGTTAGTCGAATTGGAGAAGGGCCAATGCTTTTTCTGTGAAAGAATAATTTTTGATGCCCTTCACAAGGGGCAGAGGGACGAGTTAACTGCCAACAGCCAAATATATGAGCAAGCCCATCCTCCTGCTCCTCCTCCTCCTGCCACATGTCCACCACCAGAGCCACAGCCTCCGAGGAAGGCTGCAGGGAAGGCTGCAAGGAAGGCTGCAGGGCAGCGTGGAGGGAAGGCTGAAATGAAGAGAAGAAAGTGATGACCTGGGTTCAGTCTGGTCTGACAGAAGACGCAGGCTGGTGTAGTACCACAGCCTGGGGACATATATGTCATCTGCTGCTGATCTTGATCTCTGTGTTACCTGGACCAGATTGTGCTCCCTATCTTATGGACTCCTCAAGATCCAAATTTTCTTTTCCACAGACTTGATATGTGCCCTGGGGCCAAAAGGCTTCACAAACTCCAAAAGTTGCTCCAGCGTTGCCTTCATCTTTATTTTGTTAACCAGAATATATGGATATTTTATTTTCTGAAAATACTTGCCTATGTGTTTTTATTCAAATACATTTCTAAAAGACAATGTCAAATTAACAAGCGACACCAACCTCCTTGAGGTTACAAAAAAACAAAAAGATAATGTTATTGTGTTAACTTGACACACAAAAAGATAAAACATTATTAATGTTATTGTGGTAACTTGACACACACAAAAAAACATTATTAATGTTATTGTGGTAACTTGACACATAAAAAAAAATGGAGATCACTAGAAAATAATTTTTAAATAATCATAAAAAAAAGATCTTGATAAAATCAAAAATAATAAAAGATGACTCAAAAAATGAATTTGTAAACATTATTATGGAGATCGGGCTTTTAAAAAAATACGATATCATTAATGAGATCGAGAGAAATAATCCAGAAATCTGTTTGTGAGAACTCTGTGTGAATATGAACAGCAAAACAACTTTGTTCTTCTAGCATTATAAAGAAGAAATAATGTGCTGCATTAAACAATCACAGAATTTGCAGCATGAGGAATGTGCTAGCTCCAATACGAACACTAGTTTTACCAGACCAAGCGCTTCCGTCTCTTACTTGCTTCAGATCATGCGTCGTTTTTTGTCTGTCGGACCAGCATACAGACGAGCAGATTTCTCGATAGGAACTGGGTCCGGCAGAGTTCTGTCGGGAAGATTTCAAACATGTTCCAAATCTAACGTCCGTCTGATTATCGACAGAAAAAATCAGCTGTAGGTTCGATGAAGCCCACACATGGTCAGATTGTCCACCGGATTCGTTCCGTTGAAAAGTCTGCTCGTGTGTACACAGCATTAGTTTACCAGAATCTTCCATATATTCTTACTTACCTCTGCTATTTTATATAAGGTAGGCTGAAAGGCCCTTCTAAATGATTATATCTGCACATTCTCCCTTTTTTGTATTTGCTTTATCTAGTCAGTACTCTTACTTTCTCTAGTTCACCCTCTGTTGGCCTCACGGTATGCATCCTATCTGGTTTCCTTTTTTACAACCTTTACCACTTGATTCTATATTTCATGTTACTTTCTACCAGACACGCCCCCACGTGTATCTCGTACTACCTTATGCACGCCATACTTATTGGGAGTCCCTATTATGATTGACTTTTGGGTACTCCCTGCAAAAAATTCTGAGACCTCCTACCTATGTGTATTGTTCATTGATATTGATTGTTTGTAAAAAAACGTGTTTCTTTCTTCTATAGAATATTTAATAAGCTCCCGAAGAAGCATTCAATTGAGAAGCATGTAGAGCTCCTTTCTTGCATATCACTTTATGATTGTAGGACTCCATCCCTGCAAATGTTATGCAAGTACCGTACTTTGTATTATCCATACTAGAGAGATTTAGCTAGCTGCAATTTTTTTGCAATATTTTATTGTATGTTTTTTGTACTTCGTGTTTAATAAAATGTAAATAATTTTTTATAATTGGTGCCTACAAATTCCATCTTTGTTGCTCTCCCATTCCAAATTGTTGTTTAGGACGTGGCACTGCTCTTTCATCAAACTTCCACAGTTCCATCCTGTGTTGGAGTTTGGTAAATTTGTTGATATTTATGTGTATCTGTGTAGCTTACAGATAATGTCCCTTGGATTGGATGCATTCTGTGAGGGAGGCCTAAGGGCCCTATGTGCCCTATCAATTTTGACTGGATCAGTTGGAGACAGACCAAGAATGTCTCTAAATATGCCCTGAAATGTGGGGAGAATGTCAGTGGCTGCTGTTGCCTCTGGCAACCCTCGAATGTGGATATTAGAGCAGAGGCTGCGATTCTCATAATCATCCAGTTGGCATAAAAGGGCCTCAATCCTCTGATCCTGTGCTGAACTTTTATCCCTGAGCAGAGACATAGCTGGGAGAGCCTCTTCAAACCTCTGTTCCAAAGTATCTAGCCTGTTCCCCAAATGAGTGGTGTCAGCTTTAAGTTGTGAAAATGCTTTGTTTAAAAGCTTTCTCCACTCTGCATGCAAATTGGTCTAAGTTCTCTCTTGTGGCTAGTGACCACAAGTGCTGCTTTAGATCTCTGTCACCCAGGAGCTCAGAGATATCAGGGCCCTGGTCCTGTGAGGCAGTGGAGCTGGGAGAGGCTGGAAGGGCTGTGTTACTTACCATTCTATAGCGGTGTAGCGGCAGTCTGTGAGGAGCTTCGGCAGTCTGCGTCCACACTCCTCCATACCTAAGCCACGTCCCCTTTCTGTATCTTTTTAATACTAAATTTATTTCAGTTGTTTTACACTATGAGATCCTCTTCCTGTCATCCTGCCCGATGAGTGTTATTATCGGGCATGTTGAGTATCATCTGGCAAAGTCAATTGGTGTCAATCAACTAAGGGACTGCCCCACAAGCCCTATTGACCATACTAGAGATAGTTGGGCAGTTATATATGGTGAATGTTAGTCCAAATGGGGCACTAAAAGCACTTTGGAGTGGAGCACAATTTTATGTCCATAAGGAGCACTGGCACATGATAGTGCATCATCATATTGGAACTGTAATATTGGGACTTTTTATATTGTATGCAATCTTTTATTTGCTATCTTTAATCAGAGCCGTATATCACAATTTGTATGTTTATGATATGCATGATCTATGTATGGTTTCTTCAACTCTGTAAATGTACCTAGATTTAAAAGTTAGGTAAGTGGGATAAAAATGTACACTCATATAGGCATACTTCCCAACTTTTGAATTTCAGAATGAGGGAAGAAGCAACCTGCGGCGCCCTACGTGCACTGCGGCAAAAGTGGGTGTGACCAAAATTAACAGTGCGATGGGCTTAATGGCCGTGGTAAAACAAAACCCAGGTTTCCTTGTACCTATAAAATATGCTTTGATTGCTGTGCAACAAGCAAAAAAAAAGAATAAAGAACTTCCGTCACAAATGGTTTTGCATAAACTATGGAAGTGTGCATTACACAAAGTGTAGAAGGATTCAGGCGTCCATTATATACAGAGTACAGGGTTCAGGAATGCATTACATACAAAATGCAGAGTTCAGGAATGCGCTACGTACAGAGTGCAGGGTTCAGGAATGTATTATGTACAAAGTGCAGAGTTCAGGAATGCACTACGTACACAGTACAGGGTTCAGGCATGCGCTATGTATAGAGTACTGGGTTCTGGAGTGTGTTATGTACTGGGTTCTGGAGTGTGTTATGTACTAGGTTCTGGAATGTGCTATGTACTGGATTCTAGAGTGCGTTATGTACTAGGTTCTGGAGTGCATTATGTACTGGGTTCTGGAGTATGTTATGCACAGGGTTCTTGAGTGAGTTATGCACAAGAAGGTGAGTTCTGGCGTGAGTTATGTACATGAAGAAGGGTTCTGGAGTGAGTTATGCACAGGGTTCAATATAACACTAGGTACAGAGTCCATTCAGCCATCTACATCTCAATACTGCATCTCTCCTTAGCTGATAAAACCCCTGAAACACACACACACACACATACATCTCTCCTCTGCCCTCATCTTCCCATCCCCCAAAGCTCCACCACCCTCCACATGATTACCTTTCTTGTACAAAAGGTTTATTGAATAGAAAGACCATTAATAATACAGAAAAAAAAAACACATAGATGAACATAGTACAGTGACATGCCTACATAGGCTTAATGAGTAGTCTCAAATTACATTACATAACAATAGCAATACGTGAAATGATGTATCGTATGATGCACGAATGAATGTATTATCTGACCATAAAGTAATGAACAGTTCTCTAAAGAGGCAATATGTGCTCATATAAAATTGTCATCTTATACCCTGTCCCAATCAGGAGTAAGCCCGTGGGTCAGAGACTGAAAAAAGGAACCAGAGAATGTTAGAGAAGAAAGGGGCAGAGAAGAGCTATAATAGGTATATAGAATAGAAAAGATGGGGGGGAAACAAAGAAGAGAGTATGAGGGGAGAGGAGAAGTGGTAGAGGGGAGAGGGGGTCCGCGGAGTGAAGGGGTGGAAACCTACTACAGTGAGAGTAGCATCGAATCAAATCTGGAGGGGTGGGCATAATTCACCCATGGCTGCCATGTCCGAAGAAATTTATCATGCGTATCTGATAATATTGCAGTCAGTTTTTCGTTGACCATGATGTCATTAACGCGTTTTTTTACCCCTTCAAAACTAAGAACTGGGGTTTTCCAAGCTTTTGCGATAGTTAATTTAGTTGCAGTAAATATATGGGATGCCAAATGGCGTTCTGGTCGCAACAGTTCAGTGATTGGTTTCCCCAGGATGGCTTCAAATGGGTCCCTCTTTTAGTGTTGAAAAGACTTCGAAGGAGTGCATAAACTCTGATCCACAGTCTGCATACCCTGGGACACCTCCACCAAATGTGTGCCATCGTGCCTTCTTGTAAACACCCACGGAAACATAAAGGGGAATATGATGGGATGAAACTCGCCAGTCTGGCTGGAGTATAGTACCATCTATATAGTACTTTGTATGCATTTTCCAAGAAAAGAACATTCCTGGAGCTTTTGGACAATGCAATAGTCATGACCTGCCAATCCTCCGGGTCCAACCTTTTTCCCAGTTCTGCCTCCCACTGGAGATGATATGGTCTTAACGGCGGTTTTGTGGAACCAATGATGGCTGCATAAATTAATGAAATCAGACCCGGGGATTGGGGCCGTGATCTGCAAAGACTTTCAAATGGGGTTAATGTGTAAGGGGTAGTTTGTGATTTTATGAGGGATTGGAGAAAGTGTCTTATTTGTGTGTATCTAAAATGTTCTCTAAGAGGGATATCGTGGGAAGAGCGTAAGGCTGCGAATGTTATAATCCTAGTTGGGGAAAGCAAGGAGTGGATATCCATAAAGCCGTTTTCAGTCCACCACCGGAATTGCTATGGGTTATCATTTCCTGGCGGGAACAATGGACAGTGAAGAAGAGAAAGTAGAGGAAGATGTGGAGAGATTAGACCTGCTGAGTATTTGACTGAATCCCATAACCGTATTGAGTGTGCCAAGCATGGACCTATATTATTTGGACGGTATGTCTGAGGAAGCCATGGGAGGGAGGCTAGAGGTATTGGGTGTGAGTCTACCATGTCCATCGTGGCCCATAACGGCATTTGCTGTTTCTCATGAAGATGGGATAATGGTGCTATAGCTGCTGCTGTGTAATATGCCTGTAGATTGGGTACTGATAGACCCCCATTAATCTTACGAGCAAAAAGCACCTGCTTCTTAATTCTAGGTTTCTTGGAGCCCCATATGAACTGCATAATTTTGCTCTGATGAATGCGAAGGATATGAGAGGGGACCTGAACCGGTAAAACCCTAAAATAATAAAGCAATTTTGGGAGATAAGACATACGGATGGTAGCAATCCTACCAAACCAGGATAACGGAAGATTGGACCACGAGGAGAGCATACCTGAGAGTTTACTAAACAATAAGGGAAAATTAGCTTGATATAGGCCCGAATAATTAGGGGGAACACATGATTACCTTTCTAAAAGCACTTTTCTGTAACTGGCTCTCTCCTAGCTCTGTTACAGCTGTCACAGCTTCCTTTTCAGTGCACACTCCTTTTCAGCTCCTAAACTCCCGACCAGATTGTGATGCAGAGCAAGGAGGCTGTTGAAGGAGCTGTGGGAGAGCTGTTCTGCTTTCATTTTCATCTTCTGCAGAAGACTATGCCTCTTTCCCTATGCACTGGTTGTTTGACAAAGGGAGCGGGTATGGGTAGAAGTCCTGCCCATCCCAGATGTCAGAGCTCGGATATGACAGGTGCAGTCTCTCATCTTAGCTGCACAGTGCACATCCAGCCAGCTCGCTCGCCAATCCCTGGCTGTGCTGGATTTTCACACTGCTACAGGTCCTATTGAGCCTGAGGTCATATTTGTACATCAACACAATTATGTGGGACAAAGCCCCTGCACAGTGGGAACCCAGGACAAAGGTGTAAATGCGGAAAGTCTCGCCCAATCCGGGTCTGTTGGGAGGTATGATTTAGGTGAGTCTATTGCTAACATAAAAAATGACATGCATGAGTGTAATGGGTGGTTCAATTTTTAAATATCAATTGAACTGCTTTGTAAAGCAGCATTCTTTCTTCAAAAATGACAAAATAACCCACAGCATTCAGATATTAAGTAAATTGCTTTTAGTGTATTTGACAAAACAAATTTAGTGGTAAACAAGCCCTAAAGGGGAAGCATATTGTGTATGTATTTTATATATAATAGGAGGCACTGACTGGAAGGTTTGTGGTTGGTGCATATGTGTCACATGGTTTCTCACCTACACATGAGAGGCTCCAGGATTTGTATCTGTTATAGGGAAAAAAAACCTCTTTGTTTTCTCGGAGTCTTAATGGGTCTTGTTCTGGGCTCTGGAGCCCAGAGGGTAGGTAGGAAAGGCATTCCTTCCTAGCTCTTACCTGGGTGCCAGGCCACATTAATTAGTCTCAGTTGTTCACAGGATTTTTTTTATATGTGAGTTGACTGACTCTCTTGATCAATTGCAGTTTGTTGTGTATGGGTCCTACCGTACATCGATTAGGGTGCCCATGCTGACCCGTGTCCAAAGACAAAAATGATTACAATGGGCACATGAGCATTAGAACTGAACCACGGAGCAATGGAAGCAGGTGGCCTGATCTAATAGGTCACATTTTTTTTTACATCATGTGGATGGCCAGGTGAATGCGCATCACTTACCTGGGGAAGAGATGGCACCAGGATGCAGTATGGGAAGATGCTTTGGGCAATGTTCTGCTGGGAAACTTCGGTCCTGTCATTCATGTGGATGTTACTTTGACACAAACCTCCTACCTAAACATTGTTGCAGACCAAGTACACTCCTTCATGGAAAACGTACTACCTGATGGCCTTAGGGTTTCCACCTCATCCCTTTAAACCCAAGAACATATTAATTACACAGGTTCTGAGGCTAATTTAATGCAGATAAGGCACTAAGTGAGTTTAATTACCACCCTAATCAGCCACAGAACCTTTGTAATTAATACGTGTTCGGGTTTAAAGGGATTGCAACCCTATATGGCCTCTTTCATCAGGATAATGCTCTTTGCAACACTGCAAAAATGGTTCAAGAATAGTTTGAGGAATACAACATTGAGTTTAAGGATGTTGATTTGGCCTTCAAATCCTCCAGATCTCAATCCATCAGGCATATGTGGGGTTTGCTGGAAAAAACAGTACAATTTAAGGCGGACACACCTTGCAACTTACAGGACTTTAGGGATCTGCTGCTGAGGGCTTGGTTCCAGACACCACAGCATACCTCAGTAGAACAGGGGGACCTACTCAATATTAGGTGGGTCATCATAATGTTATGGCCGATCGGTATATGTGTATGTACAGTATCTCACAAAAGTGACTACACCCCTCACATTTTTGTAAATATTTTATTATATCTTTTCATGTGACAACACTGAAGGAATAACATATCGCTACAATGTAAAGTAGTGAGTGTATGGCTGGTATAACAGTGTAAATTTTCTGTCCCTCAAAATAACAGCCATTAATGTCTAAACCGCTGGCAACAAAAGTGAGTACACCCCTAAGTGAAAATGTCCAAATTGGGCCCAATTAGCCATTTACCTGTCATGTGAATCGTTAGTGTTACAAGGTCTCAGGTGTGAATGGGGAGCAGGTGTGTTAAATTTGGTGTTATCGCTCTCACTCTCTCATACTGGTCACTGGAAGTTCAACATGGCACCTCATAGCAAAGAACTCTCTGAGCGTCTGAATAAAAGAATTGTTGCTCTACATAAAGGCTATAAGAAGATTGCCAAGACCCTGAAAATGAGCTGTAGCCTGGTGGCCAAGATCTTAAAGTGGTTTAACAGGACAGGTTCCATTCAGAATAGACCTCACCATGGTTGACCAAAGAAGTTGAGTGCACATGCTTAGAGTAATATCCATAGGTTGTCTTTGGGAAATAGACATATGCGTGCTGCCAGGATTTCTGCAGAGGTTGAAGAGGTGGGGGGTCAGCCTGTCAGTGCTCAGACCATACGCCGCACACTGCATCAAATCGGTCTGCATTCCCAGAAGGAAGCCTCTTCTAAAAATGATGCAAAGAAAGCCCGCAAGCAGACTAAGGACATGGATTACTGGAACCATGTCCTGTGGTCTGATGAGAACAAGATAAACTTATTTAGTTCAGATAGTGTCAAGTGTGTGTGGCGACCACCAGGTTAGACGTACAAAGACAAGTGTGTCTTGCCTACAGTCAAGCGTGGTGGTGGGAGAGTCATGGTCTGGGGCTGCATGAGTGCTGCCGACACTGGGGAGCTACAGTTCATTGAGGGAACTATGAATGCCAACATGTACTATGACATACTAAAGCAGAGCATGATCCCCCTCCCTTCAGATACTGGGCCACAGGGCAATATTCCAACATGATAACGACCCCAAACACACCTCCAAAATGACCACTGTCTTGCTAAAGAAGCTGAGGGTAAAGGTGATGGACTGGCCAAGCATGTCTCCAGCCCTAAACCCTATTGAGCACCTGTGGGGCATCCTCAAATGGATTGGGGGAGGAGTGCAAGGCCTTTAACATCCACCAGCTCTGTGATGTTGTCATGGAAGAGTGGAAGAGAACTCCAGTGGCAACCTGTGAAGCTCTGGTGAACTCCATGCCCAAGAGGGTTAAGGCAGTGCTGAAAAATAATGGTAGCCACACAAAATATTGACAATTTGGGCCCAATTTGGACATTTTCACTTAGGGGTGTACTCACTTTTGTTGCCAGCAGTTTAGACATTAATGGCTGTGTGTTGAGTTATTTTGAGGGGACAGCAAATTTACACTGTTATATAAGCTGTACATTCACTACTTTACATTGTAGCAAAGTGTCATTTCTTAAGTGTTCACATGAAAAGATATAAAAAATATTTACAGAAATGTGAGGGGTGTACTCACTTTTGTGAGGAGATACTTACACATACGTGTATATGTATGTGTATATGTGTGTGAATATATATATATATATATATATATATATATATATATATATATATATATATATATATATATATATATACATTTATACATTTATAGTTGAAGCCCTATGGCTGATACGGACACAGGTAACATTTATAGTTAAGATAAGACTTACCACCTATGATGGACCTGGGAGTGTGGACTCACCACATGAAGTGGACCTGAAAGTGTGCCTTGGTCTGATGGATGGTATATCAAAATAAAGGGGCATACCCTAGATTATAGAAATTAATATTTGAGAAATGCCCTGGAAAGGGGATGGGAGGGTGGGTATCGTGCACAGGAAACCGACAAATACCACAGGCGAGCAGGCTGGTTAAATACATCCCGGGCTCCTCCCATAAATTCAGGCCACCATACTGACCTTCCTACTTATAGTTTAAAGCCCTATGGCCAATACGGACACAGGTAACATTTATAGTTAAGATAAGACTTACCACCTATGATGGACCTGGGAGTGTGGACTCACCACATGAAATGGACCTGAAAGTGTGCCTTGGTCTGATGGACGGTATATCAAAATAAAGGGGCATACCCTAGATTATAGAAATTAATATTCTGTGAAGAGAAATTAATATTTGAGAAATGCCCTGGAAAGAGGATGGGAGGGTGGGTATCGTGCACAGGAAACCGACAAATACCACAGGCGAGCAGGCTGGTTAAATACCCCCCGGGCTCCTCCCATAAATTCAGGCCACCATACTGACCTTCCTACTTATAGTTTGAAGCCCTATGGCCGATACGGACACAGGTAACATTTATAGTTAAGATAAGACTTACCACCTATGATGGACCTGGGAGTGTGCACTTACCACATGAAATGGACCTGAAAGTGTGCCTTGGTCTGATGGACGGTATACCAAAAGAAGGGGGCAAAAACATTCAGGTAGGGGTATAGTATTTTATTAGTTTTCAGTTGTTATTGAGCTAATTTAGTGAATGCCTTCGCCATCTCCACTTGAGGATTAGGGATGTAACGGATGAAGCAGGCTGGCTTCCACCTGCCGAGTCTTTTAATGACGTGGTCCGGGACCCCGTGGCGGGATGCCTACGAGGCTGCTCCAATGCGGAAGGAGTGGCCAGAGTACTGGCTGGGATTAAGGCAAAGGTTGTGGAGTACAATCCTTATGTGTTTCATGAACTGACAGGCACTTAAGGGTTTGACTGGGAACGGTAAAAGGGGACTGGAGTCCAGTTGTTCAGGCAGGAGTGACAGGAGATTATTGAGTACGGTGACTGGACACCAGCTGTTATTGGTTTTGTAAAGGTGAATGTCCACTCCAGAGCCTGCCTGCTGGGTCTTAGAAACCACAAGTTGTAGGATGAGGTGGTCTTGGTAGCGGACCAAGTGCCATCTGCGTAGCACCTGGCCTGAGGGGTTACTACAGGTGAATTCACCAGGTCTCAAGAACCCGTAGTAGGCCAAATATATGGCTGCTTGTAGGACCATACTGGGGAGAAGACCAAACGGAGAAGTAGTCAGGATAGTCGACATACCCCTAAAGATGGCCCCCGTTATGGGTAAGCGTTTGGCACTAACCACCGGTTTGTGTTTCTGGGTGCCACGTAGGATGGCTTGGATGGCGTGGGATGTGAATAGGGAAGATTTTGCAGGGTCTTGTAGTGTCAAGAAATGTTGTATGCCGGCTAGGTATAGCCGAATAGTGTTATAGGATAAGGTCAGCTGAGTATGGAAATATGAAATGAAGGCCAGTACGTGCTTGACATCTGTTGTATCTTCGAAGCAGTGTGCCAGGAATTTATTGAACGCACTCCAGGCGGTCTGGTAGGCTTTTAGTGTGTTATGGGACAGTGAGCAGTTGATGAGCTGGGTCGCTCCTTGTAGGTGCTGCGCTAGTCCAGGGTCAGCTGAGACCAGATGGGGATAGGGGCTGACACTGGATCGGCTCCGGGCACTTGTTTAAAAAAGGAAGTGTAGTTAAAGCGTGACAGTGCGTCTGCTGCTATGTTGTACTTTCCTGGAATAAATGAACAGTGGATATTAAACTGATGTTGTAAAGACAGTTGTACCAGTCTGTGCAGGAAGGACATGACTGTGAGGGATTTGGACCTGCCTTTGTTGATAATATCTGCCGTGGCCTGATTGTCGGTGGTGAAGACCACGGTTTGCCCTGTCCAACGATGACCCCAGAGCTGTGCGACTACCACTATCGGATAGAGTTCGAAAAGGGATGATGTTTGAGTGAAGCCAGGTATTAACAGTATCTATGGAGGCCGGGGTCCTGAAAACCATTGGTGACCAAAAATTGCCGCAAAGCCTGTGGAGGCTGCAGCGTCTGTCACTACTTGGGGTGAAAGGGACGAGACTGTAGGTATGAATAGGGATATACCACTCCAGGCGGAAAGGGATACCTCCCACATGGATAGGTCTGCTAATGATGCGGTATCTAGTTTGAGGATCTGATCAGGGTCCTGTGTTTGTGAAAGGAATACCAGCACACATGATACGAAGGTGCGACTCTGTGGAACAATTCGCATGGCGAAATTAAGCATTCCTAAAAGAGATTGCAGCTGGTGACGTCATGCGTAGGGACGGGACAGGCACTCTATGACAGTTATTGTACTACGAGCTCGCCGCTCGTCGGATCTCCACCCGGTTCTAACGTTTTTATGTGAGTACATATGCTTTTTCTTAAATTAAAGTGGTACGTTTTCCATACAATACTACACTATTGTGGGCTTCCTTTTTAATTTATCTGGGTGACCCCGGGACACTACTTGAAAGGACCAGATGCCCCCACGAGAGAAGTGACCAGGATAGGACCATATCTCCACTATCCCTCACAGCTGGTTATATCCACGGTTTCTACAAAGGCTGCCATGCCTCAAAGTGGCTAAATGCGATTACCCCATTACCTTCAGGTAAGGGGCCACTGCCCACCAGTGTGCGCGTTGCTGCATGAAGATTGATCACCATTGTCACCTATATTTTAGCACCGAAGGGATCACTCATATTTTATGGACTTTGATTAATTGTTTATTGCCGAACGGAGCACCACATCTTATATTATTTAGCACGCATGATTTGCATGCATATAAATGTACTTTTTAGCACCCAGCCACATTAAAATTGTCACTGTATGCACTTTAAGCACTATCCACTTTGTCTATACATGCACCTGAGAGTGTGTTGATTTATATTAGGTATATGTTAAGCCAGTCGGTGACTGGCTATGGTGTAAGCTAGCTGCTATATACTCTTTATATATCTTTTTATATATACCTATGTTTTGTGAATATGATGTTTAAGCACTGATCACTTTGCATGCTTTATATATTATTAGCACCAGTTGAGTACCTGCATTACTAGTATATAGTCATACATACCACCAGTACACAATTACACAACTGTCACATTAGGTTACCTCTCCACTGATATTTTTTTACAGTTGTAAATATTTATTCCATTTGTACTGGGAGGTACTCACCATCACAGAGTCATTACACGCCTATCTTAATAGGATTAGCGCAGCACCACATTTTATTCAATTACTCTCCATTTATCACCACCCCCTTGTAGCCAGTTTTCAATTCATGTACTCACCCTTTGGTCCATGCCAACGGACCTTATTTTGTACAGTAAACGTTTCTGGGGAACTGTGTCAAATGCTTTTGCAAAATCCAGATACACCACGTCTATGGGCCTTCCTTTATCTAGATGGCAATTAACCTCCTCATAGAAGGTTAGTAGATTGGTTTGGCAAGAACGATTCTTCATGAATCCATGCTGAATACTGCTAATGATACAGTTCTCATTACTAAAATCTTGTATATAGTCCCTTATCATCCCCGCCAAGAGTTTACATACTATTGATGTTAGGCTAACTGGTCTGTAATTCCCAGGGATGTATTTTGGGCCCTTTTTAAATATTGGTGCTACATTGGCTTTTTTCCAATCAGCTGGTACCATTCCAGTCAGTAGACTGTCTGTAAAAATTAGGAACAACTGTCTGGCAATCACTTGACTGAGTTCCCTAAGTACCCTCGGATGCAAGCCATCTGGTCCCGGTGATTTATTAATGTTAAGTTTCTCAAGTCTAATTTTAATTCTGTCTGTTAACCATGGAGGTGCTTCCTGTGTTGTGTCATGAGGATAAACACTGCAGTTTTGGTTATTGAAGCCCCCTGATTCACTCGTGAAGACTGAGGAGAAGAATAAATTCAATACCTTCGCCATCTCCCCATCCTTTGTAACCAGATGTCCTTCCTCATTCTTTATGGGGCCAATATGGTCTGTCCTCCCTTTTTTACTGTTTACATACTTAAAGAATTTCTTGGGATTTTTTTTTGCTCTCCTCCGCTATGTGTCTTTCATGTTCTATCTTAGCCGTCCTAATTGTACCCTTACATTTCTTGTTCCTTACATTCTTTATAAAGTCTGATTGCTGAGGATGATCCCTCAACCTTGTATTTTTTGAAGGCCTTCTCCTTTGCTTTTATATGCATTTTTACATTGGAGTTAAGCCATCCGGGACTTTCGTTCGCTCTTTTAAATTTATTACCCAATGGGATACATTGGCTAATGCCCTTATTTAATATACTCTTAAAGCAAACCCATCTCTCCTCCGTATTCTTTGTTCCTAATATTTTATCCCTATCTATAGCAAGGTTTGTAGTTTAGGGAAGTTGGCTCTTTTGAAATTCAGTGTCTTTGTATTGACTTTATGTTTCCTATTTGTGTGATTTATACTGAAACTAATTGACCTGTGATCGCTGTTACCTAAATTGCCCCGTATTTCCACATCCGTGACCAGATCTGTATTGTTGGTAATCAGTAGATCCAGTAATGTTTTATTTCTAGTTGGTGCGTCTACCATCTGACCCATAAAATTGTCCTGCAAGACATTAAGGAACTGGCGAGCCTTAAATGAATGCGCGGTTCCTTCCGCTCAGTCTATGTCTGGATAATTAAAATCCCCCATTAAGATAACACTTCCCATCCTTGCTGATAATCCAAATTGTGATAGGAGACCTGTCTCCACTTCCTCCCTCAGGTTAGGAGGCCTATAGCATACTCCCAGTATTATTTTCCCCTTAGCTTCATCCCTTTGGAGCTCTACCCATAAGGATTCCACCTCCTCCCTAGCTCCCTCAGTGATGTCATCTCTCACATTCACTTGTACATTATTCTTGATATATAGGCATACCCCTCCCCCTTTTTTTATCCTCTCTATCCTTGCTGTAAAGGGTATACCCTTGAATGTTTGCCAGCCAGTCATGAGAGCTGTTGAACCAGGTTTCTGAAATTCCCACAAAATCCAAATCCTCCTCGTACAACAGTATCTCTAGTTCACCCATCTTGTCTGCCATGCTCCTGGCATTGGTGAACATGCCACATAGTTTAGACTGGTCGCATATTGTCCTCGTATTGGGTGTTTCGAGATTGCAACTAGAACTTGCTACTATACTTACCTTGTGTTTTTGTGCTTTGGTCAACCTACCACTAATGCCCCTAATACTACCCTCTGGAATATCTTCCGCACTGACTACCTCTACCTCTGGACCCTCCCCCCCATCGCCTAGTTTAAAAATCCCTCTAACTTTTTGGCCATCTTCATTCCCAGCATATCTGCACCCTCCTCATTTAGGTGCAGTCCGTCCCTTCTATAGTACCGATTATCGACTGAGAAGTTGGCCCAGTCCTCGAGGAACCCAAACCCCTCCTTACTACACCAGCTCTTCAGCCACTTGTTTACTTCCCTAATCTCCCTCTGCCTTTCTGGTGTGGCTTGATGTACCGGTAGTATTCCTGAAAATAATACCTTGGAGGTCCTATTCCTCAATTTAGCTCCTAAGTCCTTAAAATCGTTCTTTAGGGCACTCCATCTGCCTCTGACTTTGTCATTGGTGCCAACGTGCACCATGACAGCTGGGTATTCCCCAGCTCCTCCCAGTAATCTGTCCACAAGATCCGTGATGTGCCGAACCCGAGAGCCCGGTAGACAACATACTGTTCGGTGCTTCAGGTCTTGGTTACAGATTGCCCTCTCTGTCCTTCTAAGAATTGAGTCCCCTACTACCAGAATCTGTCTTTCCTTTCCCTTCGCTGCCCCCCCACTCTCACTGGAGGAGTTCTTCCCCCGGTAGCTAGGAGAGTCCCTCAGCTCCAGCAGTGCTGGTCCCTGACTGGTTTCACCAATGTCACTCAATGAAGTGTACTTATTGGGATGTTCCAGTCCTGGATCGACCTCCCTGGCACTTCCCCCTCTACCTTTCCTGACTGTCACCCATCTACTCTTTGCTAGTGCCTGCACCTCTTTGTCTCCACCCGCCTCTGTGCTGGCCCCTGCCGGCACCTGCCGTGTACGTTCCTGGCTCTCCTTTAGTATGGAGGGACTTCTCAGTGCTGACAGTTGCTTCCCCAGATTCAGAACCTGGGCTTCCAGGGAAACAATGAGCTTACATTTTGCACAGCAGTATTTGACCTCGATCGGATGATCAAGGAACGCATACATGCAGCAAGATGTACAAAGAGTCACCTCTCCACACCCACCGGGCATCGTACCTATTAAATTTAGTGAGGATTGGGGATTATACCCTGTACAAGTTACCTAACAGCTAGCTTCCTGGCACTAATACTCAAGACAATACACAGGTACTCAACAAGACAATACACAGGTACTCACAGACCTACACGCACATGCAAGTTGACTCTGAGAAAGGTAATGGTGTGCGCTGGGCCGTCAACTTTATGTTCAGCGATGGGAACATTGAGACTTCCAAATACAACTCTCAATTTGTTGAGGTCTCCTGGGGGCATGCCAGGTGGTTCTATTAGTAAGAAGTTGTCCAGGTAATGGATGACCTCTTAACATTGAGCTTTGTGCAATAGTATCCAGGTGAGGGACTGAGCGAATGTGTCAAAGAGCCAAGGGCTACTCTTCGAACAAAAAGTTAATTTGGTGGCAAAGTAGTATGCGTCCTTCCACTTGATGCCATGCCAGCACCAAAGGGACGGGTGGATAGGCAGGAGCTTGAAGGCATCCAAGATGTCAGCTTTGGAGAGCCAGGCGCCTGTACCTGCTTTGATGATCGCTTGGATTGCCATATCCACGGAGGAATATTTCAGGGAGAACTCTTCGGAGGGGATTAGGGAATTGAGACTGGGGATGTGGGAAGAATGAGGCGCAGACAGGTCGTACACCAGACGTAATTTATTAGAGAACTTGCCCTTGACAAGCCTAATAGGGCTGACTCTCCAAGTACTGAAAGGGGGCTGAGTGAAGGGGCCTAAAATGAAATCTTGGTCTATTTCTGTTTGTAAGAGGCGGTCGATGGCCTGCTCGTCAGTGGCCGCTGAGTGGAGATTCCTGCATTCGTAGGTAGTATGGGGCAGAGAAATGAAGCCGGTATGAAACCCTGCTGTGAATCCCTGGATAAGGTAGGTGGCCAGGGAGGGAGTGGGGTGTGAAGTGAGGTAGAACCCTAGCCACAGGACATTGACTCGGCTTAGTCATGCCCTCTTCTGTTGTTTGACTTCGCACAAATTCCTTGGATGCGCCCTCTGGCATAGGGTGCAGATGTGGAGCAGGCGACACTGACTGAAGTTGCAGGATCCATAATTATAGTTGTTGCAGATCGCTGCTCCTCCCACGGTTCGGACTGGGCATCCGAATTTGTCCACCTGAGGCGTTTGTGCAGGAGCTGCCTGGCCCTGAACTATACCGGAGGTAGATGGGAACTCGAAGGGGCGTCTGATTGTCGCATTGGCGCACCAGGTGGCGGTGTGGGTGGAGGACTGGCAAATTGTGCACAGTGGTGAGCGCATGCTGGCAAAGTGGCGACAGAACAGCTCTGTGTCCATAAGGCTCCAATTTGTGGTTGTCTGAAATTGTGTGAGCCTGGCTGCTGCCTTTGCGGAAAAAGAACGGTGATAGTCATAAAAGAAAATCCTCCATACTTGTAGCCCAGGTCTACTACAGTATGGAGGTATAAGTCCAGCTCTTCTCTCCTGCTGGGAGCGGCTGAACATAGGACATCCCTCAGCATGCCGAAGGCCAATGTGAACTCTGGAACTGATCATTTCCGGTTGAGCCTGGGGTCTTTGGCCTTAAGGACCACTGACACATCACCCCAGGTATAGGCTTTATTTTCCGCCAGATCATGGACGGAAATGAGAAGAGAGGCAAGGTTGACGTCCCTGCCGTCCAGAATTTCCTTCCTGATGCTGGCTGGAACCAAATGGGGGGGTAGACAATGGGGCTCCACCCTGTGGTACCTGCAGGAAGGGGTGTCAAAACCTGGAATGCAGTCGGGTCAGGAATGGCAGTGGCCGGGCGAGCCTCCAGGAGTGCCACTCTGGTTTGTACATCCATGACTGAGGTAGACAGGGATGATACTATGGTGTGGAGTTATGAGATGGCAGAAGATATTGACTGGAAGGATGCCTGCTGGGTGCTGGGCCCTGCTGCGGCTGGTGGGGGAAGAGGAGCTTGAAGAGCTCGCCTTTCCTAGCTGTAGCGGAGAAGGGCACACCTCTGCGTCTTAGTTCTGCCGTCAACTTGGGGATAGTTCATCCCCTGAGGGACTGTACACTGCCGCTCTCTGAGACCTCTCTGTGAGGTCTTCGCTGCTGGCCTGGGACATGGTTGATCTAGATAAGATATCCTGTCCTTGGGGTCGTGTTTTGATCGACTGGAACTTGTTGGGGGTGACATGAATTTCAAGTTTGCTTCTTTTCCCTAAAAAGGCATACGTACCCAGTTTGTGCTCTTTTTGTGGGTTTTTTTTTTTTTTTTTACCTGGGGGGGATATCGTCCAACCTGGTGCAGGGTGGACCTACTGAACTTGACTCACCTGGAGGAAAATGAAAAGGTGACAACTTGTGAAGGGTTTGCGTAACTAACTTGAAGAAGTAAACTGTATGGTGATTTAAACGACAGGTGTATGGAACAAAATAAATTAGTGAAATGTGAATGCCTTGATGATGGCACGAATCGGTATGCTGCGACTGCGACAAGCTACGTATCGAACTGTGGGACCAGGCATGAAACGAGGCCAAGACTGTTGTGGCCTACCGGGATGAATCGATACCTCATGAATGCCCAGGTTTCAAATCTAAGTGCGGTGTATGAAAATGAATGAATTGTTTGCCTTGATCATGGAATGAATAAAACATCTTGCCATGACAGAGGCCTGGCTCAGTCATGCCGCGACTGCGACTGACAGCAAATTGGACTCTGGAGCTTGTATTGAAATGGCGCAACAGAAAACATTGGTGCACACCGGAATGAATCGGTGCATCTTGGATGCGACTGGATTCGAACAGGAGCGCAGTACGTAGCAATGAAATGAATTAAATGTTTTGCCCTGACAGAGGCGCGAATCGATTGTGCCGCGACTGCCACTGACAATCAACTGAGCTCTGGTACAGGTATTGAATAAGGCCGAAACAACTGGGGCACATCGTAACGAATTGGTGCATCTCGGATGCGACTGGACTCGAAACGGGGGTGCGATATGTGGGAGTGAAATGAATGGTAATTAATTCCCATGACAAAGATGCGGATTGGTCGCTCGGCATCAGCGACTAACCACGATCCGGACTTTGGAGCATGTACTGAAATGAGGCCAAGCAACTGGGGCACACCGTAACGAATCGGTGCATCACAGATGCAACTGGATTTTAATCGGAGCGCGGTACGTGACAGTGAAATGGTTTTGATTTGCCATGACAGAGGCACAAATTAATCATGCCGCTGTTGCGACTGACTACGAATCGGACTCTGGAGCATGTACCGAAATGTGGCAAATACCTGGGCACGCCGAGACGAATCTGTGCGTTTTTCAATGCGACTGGATTCATACCGGAGTGTGATACGTGACAGTGAAATGATGGCCATGTCAGAGATACGAATCGGTGAGCCGTAACCTGTGACTGACAACAAATCTGACTCTGGAGCATGTACTGAAATGAGGGCGTAGGCAACTGGGGCACACTGGAGCGAATCGGTGCATCTTTAGATGCGACTGGATTCGAATCGGAGCGTGGAACGTGACTGAAATGAATGAAATGATTTGAAATGGTTTGAAATGCTTGAAATGCTTAGAAATGTTCTGAAATGTGAAATGAATTAGTATCGAACTGACACGAGTCGATATAGAGAATTTTGTGAATGACAACAGCTTGTCTTATGAAGCATGGTAAACAGTTTTTCAAACATGCCTGAATGAAGCGACGTCTGCGTCGCAGTGGGGTACAAATAACGAAATGGCTAACATAACGACGGTACGAGTGGTATGCATTACGATTACGTTATGAATTTGCGAGTGATTCGTAAGTTTGATATCAAGGTTTAGTGACATGATATCTAACAATGCGTGAAAATAAAAACGTCACCTAAAACCCTACCTGCGACAGCCGAGCCAGACGCGTTGTACAAAAATACGAATCAGTAACGAGGACCTCGAAACTCTCAAACACGGAAATTTTGCGAATACGGGAACTCGCGAACACGAGAACTCAGGGACGCTGAGTTTCGAATAGTTGGCCTAGTGATGTAGTATCGCGCACAGGAAACCGACAAATACCTCAGGCGAGCGGGCTGGTTAAATACCCCCTGTGCTCCTCCTATAAATTCAGGCCACCATACTGGCCTTCCTACATATATACATATATATATATATATATATATACATATACATACATATATACATACATACATATATATATATATATATATATATATATATATATATATATATATATTGTTACTATTCTTATTTTGACCCATGTGTATTTAATTCTAGGAACCAATCAGATTTTTTGGATATATTCATAATTAAATTTACAGTTTTTTTTTGTTTTTTGTTTTTCCAGATAGACATTTTAGATCTGCTAACAAACAGTACATCTTAATCTGGTGCACTGCTACTTCTGACCACTGGAGGGGATAATTGACAAAAGAAGATGCAAACTGATAGTGTATTCGTCTCATATATTCAATACAAGACATGCTCTAGACTATCTTATCTTGCTCATTTTCATTTAAACTCCCTCCACAGTGAGTAATGGCATATGCTGCTAGTAAATGTAAGATGTGATAAAGATTTCTTGTCAATTCAGATTATTTAGCTTGTGTGACAATTTATTTTTCCTTACATATCAGCTGCTGCATGACTGTTAGGTTTGCACACTGACATTGCATGGATTTCACTATAGCAGATGAGCAAGTTCAAACACATATATGAGCTGTGCTGTGCAATACATACTGTAGAGAACTGTATTTTTTTGCTCCGTCAATTGATTGGTAGGTAGTAAGATAGACTTACACAAAGTGTTAGCTCTATGTATATTTTCAGTGGGTAAAAAAAGCATATGTAATGGAAGACTTTCTTCTTTTTTTTATAATCAAAAAGAGATTTTATTAGTATTGAAATGGGCATAAAGCAACAACATAAATGAGGAGAAAGACATGCAGTAAGGATTTAACGTGGTTCTAAAGGCTCAAGGTTTTTTACCTTCATGCATTCTATGCATCTCTATCCAATGATGTGCACAGGAGCCTTGGCTCTCTGGGGACACTCACTCCTCATAGGCTGAGGCAGCAACAGGAGCCATTGGCTCCCCATGCTGGCAATCACAGTCAGTGAGCCAATCAGTAGAGGGAGGGGGCAGGACAGAGCCGTGGCTCTGTGTGTGAATGGACATGCAGAGGTGCGGCTCGGAAGCGAGCCTGCTTGGGTGTCCCCAGAGAAATCTGCTTGCTCTGGGGGCACTTGGCGGGGGGAGGGACCAGGAGCATCGGTGGGGGACCTGAGAAGAAGAGGATCCAGGCTGCCCTGTGCAAAACCGGAGAGCAGGTATGTACAACATGTTTGGTTTTTTCTGTTTTTAACCACTTGCTGCCTGCCCACCGTCAAATGACGGAGGAGCGGTGCAGCTCTTGTTCTGGGAGGGCGTCATTTGATGGTGCCCCAAAATGGCTGCTCTTGAGCGCCCACAGAGGGGCACAGCATCGTGGCCCTGCCGTGTTTCTAGGACATGGCGTGACCTCAATCCCTGTAAAGAGCCATGGCTCTTTAACTGTGTGATCAGCTGTGTCCAATTGGCTCTCCTCGCCTCACACTGATAGAGTGTGTGGCAAGGTGTGCCGATCAGCAGTATCTCCTCTCAGAGGTGACCAGGGCAGATAATCAGGGCACTGATCACCAGTGCGTTGATTACAGTGAAGCCCCATCAGTGCCACAAATCAGTGCCCATCAGTGACACCAATCAATGCCCATTAATGATGCGAGTCAATGCTGCCTCTCAGTGCCCAACAGTGCCTGCAAATCAGTGCCCATCAGTGCTGGCCACCAGTGCTGCCTATTAGTGCCTACCGGTTCCACCTACCAGTGCTGCCTATCAGTGCTCATCAATTCCGCATATCTGGTTTATTGCCTCCTCATCAGTGCCACCTAATCATTGCCCATAAGTGCCGCCTCATCAGTGCCCATCAGTGGAGCCTATCAGTACCCATCAGTGCAGCCTCATTAGCGCACATCAGTGAAGGAGAAAAATTACTTATTTACCAAATTTACTGACAGAAACTAAGAAAAACTTATTAAAAAAAAACCCAAAAAATAAAAACCCATCAGTGATTAAATACCACTAAAAGAAAGCTCTAATCTCACAACTCTATGAACTAGATACTTCAACACTGATATTACTGATATTAACTACAAGATGTGAGAATATAGTAAAAAAAATAAATATCATATTATATAAAATAAAAATCATATTATACTGTACTGATCAAATAAAAATAAAATGACATGGTCAACTTTTACACAGCAGCTTTTTGTGAGAAACCTATTATACTGTGCATGTATCTGTAAAGGGATGACAGGTCCACTTTACAAGCCTATATGGATGGCCTGTTTGGGCATTAAAGAATAGAAGCCTCCTGACACAATAGGTGGTTAGCTAGGCTGAGAATTCTGGCTTGGTGAAGAATAGTCAAGGTATTTTGTTGTACAGATATGGTGTCCTGCCCCAGACAACATACAGATGACTGATTGTTAGACAGAGTCAATGTTCACTCCAGTGACAATATGTGAATGCTCAGAAAATGAGCAGATGTACCCTAGGGTACTGTCAATCTCAACCAGTGAGCCAATGAGGAGAGAGTGGGGAGTGGGGCCGAGCTACGGCTCTATGTGTCTTATGGACACAGAGCGGGGCTCGGGAGTGAGCATGCACCAGTGCCCCCAGAGCAAGCAAATTGCTATTGGGAGCACTGGCTGAAAAGGAGGAGCCAGGAGCACTGGCAAGGGGATAAAGAGGAAGATTGGAGCTGCTCTGTGCAAAACCACGGCACAGAGCAGTTAATTACGACATGTTTGTTACTTTTTTTAAATGAGTCTTTACTACCACTTTAAGTCCACTGAACACATTGCATAGTGGCACATTATTTGATTAACAAGAATATGGCACATTGGAAAATTATCTAACGTGAAAATATGAAAGATATGTCTAACCCGTGAGGATTCACGTGCAGATGATGTACAGAGTGACCTAACCAAAGGCTTTTTAACTGCTCCATCCTGGTGCCAGCTTCCCAAAAACCTCACCTCAGCCTAAAGAACATGCATATGAGGAATTAATGCTGCTCTCTGAGACTGTGGGAGTTATTTAGAAAAAAGCGGAGAGTGCAAAATCTGGTTCAGGTCTGCATAGAAACCAATTATCTTAGATTGTTAAAGCTTAATTAAACAAGCTGAAGTTGGAAGCTGATTGACTACCATGCACAGCTGCAGCAGATTTTGCACTCTCCAGTTGTATTATTATTATTATACAGGATTTATATAGCCCCAACAGTTTAAGCAGCACTGTACAACGTTAGGGCAGACAGTACAGTTACAATACAATTCAATACAGGAGGAATAAGAGGGCCCAGCTCATTAGAGCTTACAATCTAAGAGGAAGGATCAAGTGATACAAAAAGTACAAACTGTGGGGGATAAGATGATGAAGAAAATAAAAGAACAGTTGTTAGGTGAGAGCGGGATAGGCTTCTCTGAAGAGAAAAGTGAGGGATCGCCTAAAAGTGGATAGAGTAGGAGATAGTCGGACAGATTGGGGTAGGAAATTCCAAAGGATGGGAGAGGCTCGAGGGAAGTCCTGGAGGCAGGTGATGAGGGAGTTAGAGAGCAGGAGGTCCTGGAAGGAACGAAGAGGACAATTTAGTTGGTATTGTGAGACTAGGTTAGTGATGTAGCTGGGGGCAGAGTTGTGGATGACTTTGCAAGTAATTTTAGTATTTTGAATTTAATTCATGAGGTGTGTGGCAGCCAAGAAAGGGATTGGCAGAGAGATGTAGCAGAGGCTGAGTGGTTTGTAAAGTGGATGAGTCTGGCAGCAGCATTTATTATGGACTGAAGGGGGATAACCTAATTAAAGGTAAGCCAATGAGGAGGGAGTTGCAGTAGTCGATGCAAGAGATAACCAGGGAGTGAATCAGGAGCTTTGTGGTTTTATTGGTTAGGAAGGGACTTATTTTGAAGATGTTGCAGAGGCTAAGGTGGCAAGCTTTGGAAAGTGATTGGATGTGGGGCCGAAAGGAGAGTTCAGAGTCCAGAATAACACGTAGCACCCTGACATGTGGGGAGGGGTGGATGGTTGTGCCATTGCTCTTGATAGAGAAGTCAGGGGAAGAGGCACGTGGGGAGGAAATATTATGAGCTGAGTTTTGAACAACTTGAGTTTGAGGAAGTGGTGTGACATCTTAGTAAATCAAGCCCTGTATGATTAAGACTAAGTACAAAGTGATAGCAGAGAAGAAACGCTCCTGCGCACAAGTGGATTACCAAGCAGGCTATATAATGACACAGGCCTTGCTGCCCTCAAGGATGGGGGACCCTAATAGTCAAAGATATAAATGGAAAAGAAGGGGCACACCAGCCTTGTGCATTATCCTTTGGATATATTTATTAAAAATGTTAAAAAGAAGACTACTCACAAACAATGGTGTAAATTTTCGCAATATGAATAGTCATCAAGTAGCAGCATTCAGAGATGAACAAAACTCTCCAAGGGTCACAGAGGAACTCACAGAAATCACTGTCAACTGACGCGTTTCGAAGGGACCATCCCTTCTTCCTTAGAGCTCAGCACTGGGCACTCCTTTAGCAGCAGCACTACCACTACAGGTCCTGTAGTAGTAGTACTGATGTTGATGCTCTATGTACAGTTGTCAATGATTGGTCCTACTGCATACACTGTATGTAATGTATGCTACTGCATGTAGCAAGGGCTAAGTAATGCCCCCCCCAGTGGGAGTTCTACCGTTCGGGCCACCCACCGGGCTCAGGGGGAGGGGCTTAGGCCCTTGATTGGCTGACTGATTGAAGGTGCATATGTGCATACAAATGTGTGTGTGTGTATAGAGCTGAGCTCTGAGGAAGAAGGGATGGTCCCTTTGAAACGAGTCAGCTGACAGTGATTTCTGTGAGTTCCTCTGTGAACCTTGGAGAGTTTTGTTCATCTCTGACTGAATGCTGCTACTTGATGACTATTCATATTGCGAGAATTTACACCATTGTTTGTGAGTAGTTTTCTGTTTAACATTTTTAATAAATATATCCAAAGGATAATGCACAAGGCTGGTGCGTCCCTTCTTTTCCTTTTATATCTTTAAGTACAAAGTGAACCAGCTGTAGGCTTTAATATGTTGCAATTGCCCCTCTTTAGATGACAGCTTCTCAAAAAGCTCACCTCAAAGAACATGCATATGGAAGAACGGATGCCAGTGTCTACAAAGGATGCTATGATTAAGCTGCTCAGAGTGATGCATGACTGAAGGTAGATTTCATGCAGAATATGCTAAGAACAATAAATTTGATTCATTAAATTGGGACTCACAGTGCAACATTCGTCCTTACATATGCATGGGGAATCATGGCAGTGTATTGAAATTACTGAAATAAACAATTCTCCTGATTTGATTAGGATTCATAATAAACAATAACAATAAACTAAAGTGCATACTGATCTCCTGATGAACATGCTGCTACACTCCAAATAATTTTCTTTCAATTCTGATGAGCACATTGGCACACTCTACATGATATCCTATCAGTGAACGCCTGCAAGTTGGAAATATTTAGTGAATTTTTATGTATAAATGCCCAATAGTTAATTTTCTAAAGGTGTTGAGAATGTTCATTTGGTAAATTGTGAATATTATCAATGATTTGAAAAGGAAGCTCCTGTTTACTTTGAATACCCATTCACATGCAGATGAAATAGGTAAACAGGAATTTGCTTTCACTTGGATGGATAAATGAATATTCATGCAATTGATTGAGTTAAGATTCTCAACTCCTTTAGTAACTCAGTCATACTGTGTTGTCTTTACATCAGAT
This sequence comes from Lithobates clamitans, assembly GCA_037952925.1. Classification (NCBI taxonomy): domain Eukaryota; kingdom Metazoa; phylum Chordata; class Amphibia; order Anura; family Ranidae; genus Lithobates; species Lithobates clamitans. The sequence continues at coordinate 2,276,750 of JBBGZY010001130.1, forward strand.
GTTGCTTTACTTTTGGTGTAAAGAATTATTTTCATGAGTAAGGAAAACATAAACAGTTTGTATCTCTTACTGATGCTATGTTCAAAAAATTTCACTTTATATGTGGAGTAAAAGGATGGCATATACAGTATCTCACAAAAGTGATCACACACCTCACATTTTTGTAAATATTTTATAATACATTTTCATGTGACAACACAGAGGAAATGATACATTGCTACAATGTAAAGTAGTGAGTGTACAGCTTGTATAACAGTGTAAATTTGCTGTAACCTCAAAAAAAACTCAACACACAGCCATTAATGCCTAAACCGTTTGCAAAAAAAGTGAGTACACCCCAACTGAAAACGTCCAAATTTGGCCCAAAGTGTCAATATTTTGTGTGGCCACCATTATTTTCCAGCACTGCCTTAACCCTTTTTCGCATGGAGTTCACCAGAGCTTCACAGGTTGCCACTGGAGTTCTCTTCCACTCTTCCATGACAACATCACAGAGCTGGTAGTAGTTAAAGGCCTTGCACTCCTCCCCCATCCATTTGAGGATGCCCCACAGGTGCTCAATAGGGTTTAGGGCTGGAGACATGTTTGGCCAGTCCATCACCTTTACCCTCAGCTTCTTTAGCAAGACAGTGGTCATCGTGGAGGTGTGTTTGGGGTCGTTATCATGTTGGAATATTGCCCTGTGGCCCAGTATCTGAAGGGAGGGGGATCATGATCTGCTTTAGTATGTCACAGTACATGTTGGCATTCATAGTTCCCTCAATGAACTGTAGCTCCCCAGTTCCACCAGCACTCATGCAGCCCCAGACCATGACACTTTCACCAACCTGGTTGCTGCCACACACGCTTGATACCATCTGAACCAAATAAGTTTATCTTGGTCTCATCAGACCACAGGACATGGTTTCCAGTAATCCATGTCCTTAGTCTGCTTGTCTTCAGCAAACTGTTTGCAGGCTTTCTTGTGCATCATCTTTAGAAGAGGCTTCCTTCTGGGACGACAGCCATGCAGACCAATTTGATACAGTGTGCGGTGTATGGTCTGAGCACTGACAGGCTGACCCCCCCCCATCCCTTCAACCTCTGAAGCAATGCTGAGCAAGTGCATTCAACTTCTTTGGTCAGCCATGGCGAGGCCTGTTCTGAGTGGAACCTGTCCTGTTAAATCGCTGTATGGTCTTGGCCACCATGCTGCAGCTCAGTTTCAGGGTCTTGGCAAACTTCTTATAGCCTAGGCCATCTTTATGTAGAGCAACAATTATTTTTTTCAGATTCTCAGAGAGTTCTTTGCCGTGAGGTGCCATGTTGAACTTCCAGTGACCAGTATGAGAGAGTAAGAACGATAACACCAAATTTAACATCTGTTCCCCATTCACACCTGAGACCTTGTAACACTAATGAGTCACATGACACCGGAGAGGGAAAATGGGAAAATGGCTAATTGGGCCCAATTTGGACATTTTCACTTAAAGGTGTACTCACTTTTGTTGCCAGCGGTTTAGACATTAATGGCTGTGTGAGTTATTTTGAGGGGACAACAAATTTACACGGTTATACAAGCTGTACACTCACTACTTTACATTGTAGCAAAGTGTAATTTCTTCAGTGTTGTCACATAAAAAGATATAATAAAACATTTACAAAAATGTGAGGGGTGTATTCACTTTTGTGAGATACTTTTATCATATACCGAGAATAACTCCTTCTATTAGTACTGTCTCTTTTCTAACTCTCTTTTCCTGTTGACATGTCTGTGTTTATAAGTCATGTCCCCAGTGGAATGCAAGTAAGACCTCTCTGGCCAAATACATAGAGAGATCAATAGAAATGAAACTTCAAGCAAACAACAGACCAATCAGGATTTTGTTGCTGTGGAGACTGGAATCTACAAACTCTTCAGAAGAATGTGACTTCCATTACTAACCTTGTATGTAGTGAGATTGCAATTGATTTGTAACCCCAAGAGACAAAGCCTTTGTGATGTTATTATACAGTGTCTAGTTTGTATTTCTGTCTAAATACAACACCCTTTAGCAAGATACCAGGAAATGTCAAAACATCCCCTTTAAACCAATTTATCATAGCTTAAATTCCTTAATATTATTATAAATTGTATCACAGATAGAAATGACATGCTGGAAAAACAGTAAAACATCTAACAGGACTTACAAGGGGTTCATGATATATTTGGTGAGACAGAATATCTCTAGAATGCTCTGGAGATGTCCTGCAAGCTTCCTCTGATTGGTGGTTGGACAGGGAGGAGACTGGCTGACTGACAGGAATGTACAATGGGATGAAAGGGTTAAAATTAACTTCACTCTGGGTCAGGTGGTTAAGTGTGTTTTCTGTGAGGAGCTCCCTTTTCCTGTTTATATATCACACAGTAGAAGCCATTAAGTACCTGCTTTAAAGTAAAAATAAACAATACCCTTATTCTCCTAAAATAATCAATACACATTTATTACCTAAAGGTCATTTAACCTATTTTTCAATACATCATTTACTACAGTGTTTTTGTGCCTCCTTGTCAGGAACGAGCAGTGCACAATAGTTCTGGTCATGTGCACTGTACTATGCATACATCACATGCCAATGTCCCCTCTCAATCTGAGGAGCAAGAAAGAGGGTAGCTACGTTCCTACATACCATGAGACCATAGAGCAGTGGTTCTCAACTCCAGTCCTCAGGACCCACCAACAGGCCAGGTTTGCAAGATAGCTGAAATACATCACAGGTGATATCACTTGCTGCTCAGTGATTGCAGTATTCTAGTCTGCAACTCCCCAAGGTAATACTTAAAATCTGGCCTGTTGGTGGGTCCCGAGGACCGGAGTTGAGAACCACTGCCATAGAGAATGAACGTAGCCACCCTCTAACAAGTCAGATCACATCAGCAAAAAAGAAGGGAATTTGGGGATGGCTGAGTGTAATACGTGGTAGTTTTCTAAGATAAAAAAAAAAAAACATTAACTCAAGTAAGTTGTCACTAGGGATGAGCTTCGTGTTCGAATCGAACGCATGTTCGACTCGAACATCGGCTGTTCGACCGTCCGTCGAATTGCGAACGTTATGGGCCGTTCGCGCCAAATTCGTGTGGCGCGTCACGGCCCATAATTCACTGTGGCATCGCAGTGCATTGCTGGCTGATGATTGGCCAAGCATGCACTATGACCCGCATGCTTGGCCAATCAAAGCGCCGTCAGTAGAGAGAGCTGTAATTGGCCAAAGCCAGGGTGGCTTTGGCCAATTATGGCTCAGGGGATTTAGTACACGCCCCACACTATATAAGGCCGCCTGCACGGCGGCCCTGTGTAGTGTGTTCCGGTGTGCTGATAGAGAGAGAGACAGACAGTGTCATTTGATTTGAGTTAGCTAGATTAGGTTAGATCTGTTCCTGCTATTTACATTTAATGCAGTGCGTCCTGCTCAGTGTTCAGCTAGATCCGTTCCTGCTATTTACATTTAGTGCAGTCAGTGCGTCCTGCTCACAGTGTTCAGCTAGATCCGTTCCTGCTATTTACATTTAGTGCAGTGCGTCCTGCTCACAGTGTTCAGCTAGATCTGTTCCTGCTATTTACATTTAGTGCAGTCAGTGCGTCCTGCTCACAGTGTTCAGCTAGATCTGTTCCTGCTATTTACATTTAGTGCAGTGCGTCCTGCTCACAGTGTTCAGCTAGATCCGTTCCTGCCATTTACATTTAGTGCAGTGCGTCCTGCTCACAGTGTTCAGCTAGATCCGTTCCTGCTATTTACATTGAGTGCAGTGCGTCCTGCTCACAGTGTTCAGCTAGATCTGTTCCTGCTATTTACATTTAGTGCAGTGCGTCCTGCTCACAGTGTTCAGCTAGATCTGTTCCTGCTATTTACATTTAGTGCAGTGCGTCCTGCTCACAGTGTTCAGCTAGATCCGTTCCTGCTATTTACATTTAGTGCAGTCAGTGCGTCCTGCTCACAGTGTTCAGCTAGATCCGTTCCTGCTATTTACATTTAGTGCAGTGCGTCCTGCTCACAGTGTTCAGCTAGATCCGTTCCTGCTATTTACATTTAGTGCAGTGCGTCCTGCTCACAGTGTTCAGCTAGATCCGTTCCTGCTATTTACATTTAGTGCAGTGCGTCCTGCTCACAGTGTTCAGCTAGATCCGTTCCTGCCATTTACATTTAGTGCAGTGCGTCCTGCTCACAGTGTTCAGCTAGATCCGTTCCTGCTATTTACATTGAGTGCAGTGCGTCCTGCTCACAGTGTTCAGCTAGATCTGTTCCTGCTATTTACATTTAGTGCAGTGCGTCCTGCTCACAGTGTTCAGCTAGATCCGTTCCTGCTATTTACATTTAGTGCAGTCAGTGCGTCCTGCTCACAGTGTTCAGCTAGATCCGTTCCTGCTATTTACATTTAGTGCAGTCAGTGCGTCCTGCTCACAGTGTTCAGCTAGATCCGTTCCTGCTATTTACATTTAGTGCAGTCAGTGCGTCCTGCTCACAGTGTTCAGCTAGATCCGTTCCTGCTATTTACATTTAGTGCAGTCAGTGCGTCCTGCTCACAGTGTTCAGCTAGATCTGTTCCTGCTATTTACATTTAGTGCAGTCAGTGCGTCCTGCTCACAGTTTTCAGCTAGATCTGTTCCTGCTATTTACATTTAGTGCAGTGCGTCCTGCTCACAGTGTTCAGCTAGATCTGTTCCTGCTATTTACATTTAGTGCAGTGCGTCCTGCTCACAGTGTTCAGCTAGATCCGTTCCTGCTATTTACATTTAGTGCAGTCAGTGCGTCCTGCTCACAGTGTTCAGCTAGATCCGTTCCTGCTATTTACATTTAGTGCAGTGCGTCCTGCTCACAGTGTTCAGCTAGATCCGTTCCTGCTATTTACATTTAGTGCAGTGCGTCCTGCTCACAGTGTTCAGCTAGATCCGTTCCTGCCATTTACATTTAGTGCAGTGCGTCCTGCTCACAGTGTTCAGCTAGATCCGTTCCTGCTATTTACATTGAGTGCAGTGCGTCCTGCTCACAGTGTTCAGCTAGATCTGTTCCTGCTATTTACATTTAGTGCAGTGCGTCCTGCTCACAGTGTTCAGCTAGATCTGTTCCTGCTATTTACATTTAGTGCAGTGCGTCCTGCTCACAGTGTTCAGCTAGATCCGTTCCTGCTATTTACATTTAGTGCAGTCAGTGCGTCCTGCTCACAGTGTTCAGCTAGATCCGTTTCTGCTATTTACATTTAGTGCAGTCAGTGCGTCCTGCTCACAGTGTTCAGCTAGATCCGTTCCTGCTATTTACATTTAGTGCAGTCAGTGCGTCCTGCTCACAGTGTTCAGCTAGATCCGTTCCTGTTATCTTCCTACTGACAGGCAGGCTTGTCTGGTTACAGTATATAAAGCTACCTGAAGAAAATTACAGGTGTTCTATCCCAGCTTAGTGCAGCTACAGGCCATTAGTATGTCTGGAAGGCCAAGAAGGAGAGGCAGACAGTCACAAGCCAATAAGAGAGGGCAAGCAGGCTCTGTGTCTAGTGCTGGTCGTGGAGACGGTGCATCCTCATCAGCCCGTGGCCATGGGACACGCTTGGCCTTTTTTTCGGCAGCTGGCCGTGTTGAGCCGCAACATGCAGAAAACTTGGTCGAGTGGATGACCAAGCCGTCCTCATCCTCCTCATCCTCTCTCACCCATGCCCAGGGTGCTTTGTCTGGCAAAGCAGCGGCCTCTTCCCTTGGCTCAATGTCATCAGTGACTCCTTCCCTAGCTCCACCATGTCCTCCTGAGGATTCCCTCGAACTGTTTGACCACAGTGTTGGGTACATGCTCCAGGAGGATGCCCAGCGTTTGGAAGGCTCTGATGATGATACTGAGCTCGATGAAGGCAGTAACATGAGCACGGACAGAGGGGGTGCCCAAGAAGGATAGCAATCTGGCAGTCATGCTCCCCCTGCTGCAGCATACTGCCAGGTTTGCTCCAGTGATGAGGAGGGAGGGGATGATGAGGTCACTGACTCAACGTGGGTGCCTGATAGGAGAGAGGAGGAGGAGGAGGCGGCACATCACCAACGAGGCAGGATGCCCTCCAGGGGCCAGCCTAAGGGCAGCACATTGACTGCATCACACCCCAAAGCTCCACATGTGCAGGGCGCTGCAGTCTGTGCGCGTTATTCAAAAAGTTCTTTGGTGTGGGCCTTTTTTGAGACGAGTGCATCAGATCGCATCGTTGCTATTTGCAACATATGTCTCAAGCGTATCTCGCGTGGCCAAAACATCTCCCGCTTGGGTACCACATGCTTGACCAGACATATGTTGACCTGCCATGCAGTTCGTTGGCAAGCATATCTAAAAGACCCACACCAAAGAACAAAGAGGATCTCTCCTTGCTCCTCATCAGCTGAGATTTCCAACCCCACTAGACCTTCAGTCCTCTCTGAGACCTGCAGTGAGAGGAATGAAGGTGTAGAATTAGGTGTGTCACAGCCAAGTACTTGTGGGCAATCTGCTTTTGGTACACCAACGTCAGATTGTACCAGGCAAATTTCCCTGCCCCAGCTGCTGCACCGCCGAAAGAAGTTTGCTCCCAGCCATCCACATGCCCAGCGGTTGAATGCTAGCTTGGCAAAATTGCTAGCACTTCAACTGCTGCCTTTTCAGTTGGTAGACTCTGCCCCCTTCCGTGAGTTTGTGGAATGTGCGGTTCCTCAGTGGCAGGTACCCAAACGCCACTTTTTCTCACGGAAGGCGATTCCGGCTCTCTACCGGCATGTGGAAGGCAATGTCCATGCCTCGCTGGACAGGGCGGTCAGCGGTAAGGTGCATATTACCGCTGACTCATGGTCCAGCAGGCATGGACAGGGACGTTACTTAAGTTTCACGGCGCATTGGGTGACTCTGCTGGCAGCTGGGAAGGATGCAGGACAAGGTGCAGTAGTGTTGGAGGTTGTTCCGCCACCACGCCTCCAAAATGCTGATTGTGACACACCTCTCTCCTCCACCCCCTCCTCTTCTTCTTCCTCCATGGCCTCTTCCTCGGAACCAGCGGTGCTCCGTAGGCGTTCAAGGGGCTACGCAAGTACGCAGGCCAAAAGATGCCATGCGGTGCTTGAGCTGGTGTGCTTGGGGGACAGGAGCCACACTGGGGCAGAGGTTCTGTCAGCTCTGCAGGGGCAGGTTCAGAGGTGGTTGACGCCACGCCAACTTAAGGCAGGAATGGTGGTTTGCGACAATGGCACCAACCTCCTCTCTGCCCTCCGACAGGGACAACTGACCCATGTGCCCTGTTTGGCTCACGTCCTTAACTTGGTGGTGCAGCGGTTCTTGGGCAGGTACCCGGGCTTACAGGATGTCCTGAGGCAGGCCAGGAAAGTCTGTGTGCATTTCCGCCGGTCATATAATGCCAGTGCTCGGCTGACGGACCTCCAAAAGGAGTTTAACCTGCCCAAGAACCGCCTAATCTGTGACATGCCCACCAGGTGGAACTCGACATTGGCCATGCTGCAGCGGCTGCACACGCAGCAGAGGGCCATCAATGAGTACCTGTGCGACTATGGCACCAGGACAGGGTCAGGGGACCTTGGTTTTTTTTCCCCACGCCAGTGGGCCATGATCAGGGATGCATGCACTGTCCTGTCACCATTCGAGGAGGCCACGAGGATGGTGAGCACTGACAGTGCATGCATCAGTGACACTGTCCCCCTTGTCCACCTGTTGGAGCACACGCTGCGTGGAATAATGGACAGGGCACTTGAGGCAGAACAGAGGCAGGAAGAGGAGGACTTCCTTAGCTCTCAAGGCCCCCTTTATCCAGACAGTGTTCCTGCGTGCCCGCCGATCACACAGGAAGAGGACGAGGAGGAGGAGGAGGAGGAGGAAGATTGTGTCAGTATGGAGGTGGAGCCTGGCACTCAGCATCAGCAGTCTTTAAGGGATCAGTCCCAAGGAACACATGGACTTGTACGTGGCTGGGAGGAGGTGGCTGCGGACGTTGTTGTCCTTAGTGACCCAGAGGACTCCGGACCGAATGCCTCAGCAAACCTACGCTGCATGGCCTCCCTGATCCTGCAAAGCCTGCGTAAGGATCCTCGTATTCGTGGTATCAAGGAGAAGGACCAATACTGGCTGGCAACCCTCCTTGATCCACGTTACAAGGGTAAGGTTGCGGACCTTATCTTGCCATCGCAGAGGGAGCAGAGGATGAAACATCTTCGGGAGGCCTTGCAGAAAGGTCTGTGCAACGCGTTCCCAGAGACTGGGAGGTTACAAACTCCTGTTTCTGGACAACGTGTTGCTGAGGCTTCAGTCAGTCAAAGAAGGAGCGGTGGAGAAGGTGGCCGTCTGACCGATGCGTTCAGACAATTTTTTGGTCTGCAGCCCCAAGGTATGATCGGTTCCAGCAACCATCGCCAGCGTCTGTTTTACATGGTGCAGGAATACCTAGGGGCAAGATCAGACTTGGACACCTTTCCCACCGAAAATCCTCTGGGTTACTGGGTCTTGAGGATGGATCACTGGCCAGAGCTTGCACAGTATGCAATTGAGCTACTGGCCTGTCCTGCATCCAGCGTTCTTTCGGAACGCACATTCAGTGCTGCTGGAGGCGTGGTAACCGATCACAGGGTGCGTCTGTCCACTGACTTGGTCGATCGACTGACCTTCATAAAAATGAATCAGTCTTGGATCACCACCAGCTACCAAGCACCTGATGCTGATGTAACTGAATAATTTTTTTCAGATCCCTTCAAAGACTGCCTATGCTGATGCTGAGTGACTATCCCTGAGTAATTATCCTCTTCCTCCTCAATCATCACGCTGATAGCTTGTAAGAACATTTTTGGTTCTGGGCGCCACCACCAGTGCCTAAGGCACAATTTTTCAGCCCCTGTCTAACAGGGGCGTGTAATTACAATTTTTGATGCAATACTTTGCAGCAGGGCTCGTTCCTGCGTTCCAACTAGAGTGTCTGTGAGGGGTTGCAGTGTTGTGGCACCAGCACCAGTGCCTAAGACCCAATTTTTCTGCCCCTGTCTAACAGGGGCGTGTAATTACAATTTTTGATGCAATACTTTGCAGCAGGGCTCGTTCCTGCGTTCCAACTAGAGTGTCTGTGAGGGGTTGCAGTGTTGTGGCACCAGCACCAGTGCCTAAGACCCAATTTTTCTTCCCCTGTCTAACAGGGGCGTGTAATTACAATTTTTGATGCAATACTTTGCAGCAGGGCTCGTTCCTGCGTTCCAACTAGAGTGTCTGTGAGGGGTTGCAGTGTTGTGGCACCAGCACCAGTGCCTAAGGCCCAATTTTTCTGCCCCTGTCTAACAGGGGCGTGTAATTACAATTTTTGATGCAATACTTTGCAGCAGGGCTCGTTCCTGCGTTCCAACTAGAGTGTCTGTGAGGGGTTGCAGTGTTGTGGCACCAGCACCAGTGCCTAAGGCCCAATTTTTCTGCCCCTGTCTAACAGGGGCGTGTAATTACAATTTTTGATGCAATACTTTGCAGCAGGGCTCGTTCCTGCGTTCCAACTAGAGTGTCTGTGAGGGGTTGCAGTGTTGTGGCACCAGCACCAGTGCCTAAGGCCTAATTTTTCAGCTCCTGTTCAACAGGGGCATGTAATTACAATTCTTGATCTAATATTTCACAGCAGGGCCCTGTGAGGGCTTACAGTGTTTTGGCCACAGCAACACCTAAGGCCCAAATTTCTGCTGAGTATATAGGGCAGGACCCTACTTTCAAACATCTAACTTACAAACGACTCCTACTTGCAAACGGAAGGAGACAACAGGAAGTGAGATGAAATCTACCCCTAGGAAGGGAAATTCTCTCCTGTAAGAGTTAATATGGGAAAACAATTTCTCCTTTCCACTGATGCTTTCCAATCCTTGTTCCACAAAAAAACCCAAATTTTCAAAAAACATTTTTCATTGGGACAAAAAAGTGAGGTGAAATCTTCTGAAGAGGAGGAAAGACGCAAAACAAATGTCACAGGGGTTATAACCCTTCCCTATGTTTTCCAAAAAGCTTAGAAAAGATTTTTTGGCTGGAGCTAAACACGTTAAAAATGTTCAAAATTACAAACAGATTCTACTTAACAACAAACCTACAGTCCCTGTCTTGTTTGCACCGCCTGTATACTGCTGTTCAGAGTATATAGGGACCTTTCCTTATTTTAATTTGGGTGCGGTGTTCCCCTTAATATCCATACAAGACCCAAAGGGCCTGGTAATGGACTGGGGGGTACCCATGCCGTTTGTCTCACTGATTTTCATCCATATTGCCATGACCCGACATGACATTAAACCCGCAAGCAGTTTTAAATGAGATTTTTTCCTTTAAAAATGACATTTGGTGCAGGGACTGTTCTAAACATGGGAAACACGCGTCACTTTACAGGCATACTATAGACACCCCCCAGGTACGATATTTAAAGGAATATTTCACTTTTTTTTTTTACTTTAAGCATCATTAAAATCACTGCTCCCGAAAAAACGTCCGTTTTTAAAAGTTTTTTTTGCATTGATACATGTCCCCTGGGGTAGGACCCGGGTCCCCACACCCTTTTTAGGACAATACCATGCAAATTAGCCTTTAAAATGAGCACTTTTGATTTCAAACGTTCGAGTCCCATAGACGTCAATGGGGTTCTAACGTTCGTGCGAACTTGCGGTCCGTTCGCGGGTTCTGGTGCGAACCGAACCGGGGGGTGTTCGGCTCATCCCTAGTTGTCACATACCTTGTGGAAGAGCCTGACGTGTAGAGGGAGGCCTATAGTACACCCCCGGGTCTGAGACCACTGATGCTGCCTCATAGTCTGCAAGTGCGAGGTGAGGTATGAGTTCCTGTAAGATGTTCTGTCAGCCGCGACAGAATGTCACAAGTGTGTTGCCAGTGGCAGGTCAGCTCACTGGAGCAGCGGATGGCAGCAGAGACAGCAGACCCAGGATTGGGCAGACAGCAGGTGGAAGAAGCTTGATGGGGAGCTGGCATATGGCTGGTGTGGCAGGATAGGCAACACTTGGCAGATGAGGAGCCAGCAGGGACCAAGTAGCATGAAGAGTAGAACTGGAGAATCACTGGATGCAAGGTCATACAAGCCCGATCGGCAACAGATGGTCAGATACAGGCATAGACGGTAGGAAGAGAATGGTCAAGATACAAGCAGAGGACAGCAACTTAGAATCAGGCAGATGAACAGGAGACAGAGAAATTCCAGGGACATGCCAAGGTCAGGGCAGGAAGCAATCAAGCAAGGTCAAGATAAGCCAGGTCAATAACAGGAGTCAATACAGGAATAGATACAGGAACACAGGTAATATCTGCAAATCAGACAGCACTGGCTAATAGTCCTGCTGCAGTTTAAATAGTATCATTGGCACCAACATTAGCGATGGACGCATGCGAGAGCACGCATGCGCATTTGCGCACAGTTATGCATAGGGAGAGGGGCACCTGCATATCTGCACCTGCACACCTGTGAACATCTAGTGGCTTCAATTACTAGTGCCTTGCTGACATAAGTATTCTTTATTAATCATCACTTTAGGTTATTGAGGCTTTTTGGGGCATTTGTGAGGTCCTAGAGCACCCATAGTAATGTTGGGTGGCACTTTTGTAGAGTGTGGAGAAGTAATATGCTTTGTTTAATGAAGTGGGCAGCATGTGTGGATGAAGCTGATACAAGTTGAATTCTAACTGCACTCAGATAAATGTCAGAAAGAAAGCAATGCACTGAGTGGAGAATTGCATTTAGGAATTGTTGAATCCAAAGAAAATGTTATTTAGGGTAGGTGGCAGGCAGAATCTTCTACTTGCTATTCACTACTCTTACTTGGTTTTGATTAGTGGCTTGTAAGGGACAGGCTTACATCCTCCATGTTTCCCTCCTTGTTGGGAGCCAAGCAAGGCCTACCCCAGGGGTGGGTTTTTCTGAGCAATGCTAGGCACCTTGTACAGGGTCACTTTATTACACATGGGGTACCTTTTGCTTTGTGCCATCTTCATTAATTCCCTGGGACAAGGCTAAGACTGCTGTGGGGGAATACTTGACCTTGCTGTTGGCCTCCACTCCTATAGATAAATGTACACCATATACACTGACACCTTAACTGTTCTCCAGTTAATTCTCTGTTTCCATGACTGTATACACCTTCTCTGTAAGCTACATTTAGGAGGGACATCCTGAGCCAATGTCTACATCCACCTCACCAGTGTTCTCCACTACAATTAACCAATATCAAAGTGGGCCCTGCCATGCACCCTGTGTGGGCTCCACACATACAATCGACTTTACTCTTAAACTTCCATACCCCTTTACAGGGTGGAAAACCTCTGGAGGTGCAATCTGCTCCTGCTTCTCTGGGAAACAGACAGTGCCGACAACATCTCCCTCGCTGCTAGGCCGTGCCACCTATAACAGGTACACACTATTGACAGGCTGTTTGTTACACCTCCATTAACCTAGGTAACCAGTTGTGTCTTCACACTACTCCACATCGATGTCTTCATACTTCAGTGTGCTTAAGACCCACTTGTTAAACTCTGTGTGTGCCGGTTACTTGTGATACACCTGTTTAGTAAATTCAGACCAGGCAAGGACATTGTTTCAATACTTTATTTAAGAAAGGTGCAAAATAGACATTTCACAGTTCAACAGAAAAAGGCATTATGCATTCCTAATTCCCTAATAATAACTACAAGCTTGAGTGCTGCCCCGGCATACCTGCTAAGATGTAATCCATCAATAACAGTTCTTCAGAGGCTCTCTCACTCAGATACAAGTCCTTCGGAGGCATGCTTCACAGCTGGTGTCTTCAGGGCGAACCCTAAGTTAAATGTCTTGCGGGCAGTGCATAATGACTCAGAGACTCAGCTGATCCCTGACACGAGCATGATAACAAACAACGCTATCGGGTGCTCTGGTTCTCCCATCCCTTTCTCTATCTGTGGGGGAGAGCCCCTTCATCTGTGACCATTCGCAAGCCCTACGAGTCAGCTTTGCCTTCCCTCTGGGATGCAGGCAGGGACGAGGATCTAACGGAATCCAGGATCACAAGTGGGGAATTCTTCTGCTCTTTTTTTCTCACGCTTTTAAAGATGTCTCCAGATAAATGAGCCCATACGGTATAGAGGAGCTTTAAGGACCCCCTGAGGAAGACCATGACCCTATAAGGTTGAAATGCACTGGGGTTTTGTCCAACATCTGAAAGTATAAATACAACCATAACTGATATTAGGAGTCCTTGGGACTACATCTTCTGGATTGACACCCTGTTGTTGCTGTGGAGCTGCCCAGGGATGAAGCTGACAAGATTCCCTACAGAGTCTCTTATGGGACATCCCTTGAAGTCCATCTCACATCTCTCTCTACTAAGCCTGAATAAGGGCGGTCGCAGGCTCTCTGGTAAGCCTTTATTACTTTATCACCAGGTGGTGGGCAGCACTGGCGGTGGATTATGGATCAAGATTTCCATATGGAATAATCTCTGGATTTCACCTACACCATATTTAGAACTTTTATTTGCTTTTATTGCATTTGTTTCCTATCACCTGTGGACTTTGATTGGATGCTTATTTATTAGTCACAATTATTTATTGTCATTTACTATTGTTTTTTAGTTTATATTTAATTTTTGAACCAACTTTTTCACAATTCTTTTTCACTTGCCATAATTGTCCAGCGCTGCACTGTTTTTTCTTTGAATTAATTTCTTGTGCCCTTGTATTGGGGTTATAGTGTCCAGCAGCAGGACTTCCTTCACGATCGCTTTATTATAATTAATTTTTCATATATATTATTTTTTTGAGCACCTAGCGCAATTCTTTTTCTTTTTCCTAGTGCATAATGACATCCCTCTGTTCCTCTGAGTCTTATCCTTTGTCTTAGTCCTATGGGCCTTGGAACTCACAGTTGTGCTAGAACTCTCTCCAATTTCCCCTTCCAGTGCTCTGCTAGGGGGGAACCCTCTGTGCTGGACCACTGACCCAATTTATATTTCACAGGATAAGTGGTCCGGCCCCAGACATGATCCCACCAAAAAGACCAAAGAACTGGGAAAGGAATTAACTCTGACCTGACCAGCAGGGACAGCACCTAACTAACTGTTTCAACCTGCCCACAGGCTCTTATGTGTTTAGGTCCAACGTACTCAGGATGCAGTGCCATATACTGTTTTGTGATCCATTATGTCTAAATTGACTACTAAATTCCAAATATCTTCATATTTGAAATGGCACATGCTTTAAGTTTAGGTTTCCATAGTTTCTCAAACCGTTATACTTTAATTATATGGGATGTGCTATAATATTTTGCACTTATTTCTGTGAACAGTCTGTGATTAGATCTCTAATTTCATTTGTCTTCAGCAATTTCAGTACTTGCCAATTATCTATGTAATATATTCCTTCAGTGTATGTGATATTGCAGAGACCTTGTCTTATCTATTCCTTTGACTGAATAAGTACAACATAGATGCATGAACTTATTATCATTGATGCTGTTACTTTATGACCATTTCCATGCTAAAAAAAGCTTTTGGTTTTAAAAAAAAAAGTTGCTGAACTGCATTCTGTAAAGTCCAGATTTATTTTCCTAAAATTCCAGCTTGTAAAACAATGCTGTAGTAATCTTTGTGAGAATTGCTGCCAACCAGAGCATGGATCTGCAGAGACAAGATAGATTGAAGCTCCTCTCACACAAGAGTTAAGCAAGCATACTGTTGTGAAGGAGGGGTGTCACACTAACCCACAGTTTGTCATTTCATTTCTAACAAGAAAGAGGTTTCTCTGTAATCTGTGTTACCAGAAAATGAATTTAGTTGATGTCACTGTTATATTTATGTTATAGGGTCATGATTACACATATTGCGAGCTGTCACATGTGTTAATGTGCAATAATTATTCCAATAACTTGCCTCAACAAGGGAACCTTTAGAAATGTATATATAACAAGAAGGTATCATATCCTAAAGCTGGGTATGCACCAATAGATTTTTAAATGAACATTTGTACAAAAATGTTCAGTAGATTTGATTAATGAATGTCATTTGAGGCTAGTTGATGTTTTGTTTGCTTTTGACATTCGATTTTGGAGTGAATGAACTTTACTGAATGAAAACAAGTTTCTAAAAGTGAATGTTTTACAAAAATTTTCAATCTCGCTCCTTTGAATTTTCTCATCACTGCAGTTGAAAACAAACATTGATATGACCTTACTAACAGTTTGAAAATCAAATGAAAGTTATTAAAACAATTTTTTTTCCTCCAATTCTTTATTTCTTTACAGGAATACAGAGATGGGTCTATGGGAGCATACCACTTCCCAAAATGTTCATATTTCATACATATTTCAAACCAAAACACAATTTCCAAATCAAAATCTGCATTCCTGTTATTTTACATACAAGACAAAGACAATTCCCCCTTACCTCCTCTTACTCTGTGGCCAGAAACCCTAAAAGGCCACAATCGAACAAACAAAAAAAAAAAAAGAAGCCCCCCCTCCCCTGGTAGCCTCCCCATCCAGAAAGGTTCCGGGCCATCTCACTATATCCCCCCATTTGCCCCTCCTGCGTACCCTACTCTGCTTGCTCCTCTCCAATCAGCCTCTTCCCCTCCTCCGTTTGTAAAAATGCCTCCCAAGAAGCCCATATTTGGGTAGTACGTTCCATTCTATCCAAAGTCATAGGATCATAGGATGTTTCCATCAGCTGCCGGGTGCTGCCACTGCCATTGGCGGTAAGGGAACCCGGTAGTGAAGCATTACGGCTTCACGCCGGGTCCTTACTGCGCATGCGCGAGGCTGCACTCTTCTCCTGGCCCAGTGTAGGGGGAGGGAGGAGGAGGGAGCTGAGCTGTGACGTAATGCACTGAGCCCCAGACTCCCAAAAGTGGGGATAGGATACCTGTCAAAGACAGGTATCCGCTCCCCCATCCCCCTGAAATGTGTCAAATGTGGCACTAAAGGGGGGAGGAGACAAATTAGTGGAAGTTCCACTTTTGGGTGGAACTCTGCTTTAATTTCTAGTTGCTGTGCATGTAAGCATAATCAAGACCAAATTAAGCATTAGGCACTGCAGGCACATGCATATAGGCAGCCGAGGTGAAGAGATGATTTTTGGCCACACACGTTTTTCCATCATCAATAAGAATAGTCATCTCATGTAAGGTTACTTACATACTACATCATCTTATAACATGGTAAACTGAGAATACACCTTGTACAATCAAAATCCCTGTGTAAAATAGATGATTCTGGCAAAGGAGTGTTACTTAGGGCTCCAAACCTTGTGTACCTTTTGGCTCCAGTTATGAAAATTTAGCCCTGAGCACATCATGTGATTGGTTGCTACAGGCTCATCTAGTTTTCTACATAATATGGGACCCTAGGTTTAATTTGATTTTGCATTGACATGGCTCTGCATGTAATGTCATCTATACTTGAATGGCTTGACTGTAGACTAGAAACATATTAAGCAGACATGCTGTTTTACTGTATACTGAGATATGCACTATTATTCAACTATGTTATTGAACTCATCATGGCTCTTTACATACGTTGCCATTTAAGCTTATAATACAAAAAGAATTATAATAGCTCACTGGTAACTGATACAGGCTATAATTGATTAATGGGCCACAATTGAGCTCTATTGTAACTTTATTGTTTGCAAAATATTTAAAATGTATTTTTTCATAGCAACATAGGGAAATCATTTTAAGTTTCACTGGATGAAAAGAATAGTGGGAATATGTCTAGTATTTTACTGACAGTATCAGATTAATTTACTCTGTGTTATGCAAATTTTGATACTACAATTTTATTTGTGAAAGGAGCAGACTGGTGTGCAGAGGGAAGAATGCAGTGTACCTCCCCAGTTTAAAACCATTGCTAGGCTGTGAATATAGGGATGCTTTCTGGCTATGTGAACAAGTGACATTAATGCCCATGTTTGAATCGGGATGTCTAAACTCATAAAGCTGTGATATTCAGATGTTCACAAAATTTTGGTCATAACGACTAAACACAATCTCGGGTCAACTGTTAAAAGATGGCAGCTATGTTTGGAGTGGCTCCTTAGTAACATTCACAATACAGCAGGGTGATCTGAATGAAGAGGTGATGTATCAAGCAGCTTACCCAAGTGAAAGCTACTAAAGATGGGCACATGTACACTTTACCATGCACCCCTTGCATTTGAAAATGTGCCATTATAGATCAGTGCACATATCCAAGCACAGAGAGCTTTAACATGTATACTCCTACTTCAAGTTACTTGAGGTTTAAGAAAAGCCATCCAAAAACTCTGGGGTGCTGGAGACAGGGGCTGTCCATTTGGAGTGCCTCCAAGTTCCAGGTTAAACAATTACACTAGTAAACAGAATTCATGAAGAAAGCTATAGATTGCAATCCTGCTATTGCTTTTGCCACTCTGCTTTTTTTTAATAATTACTTTATTTTTTTGTAAGTAGGTGATTTCAAAATTTACATCACAAACTGATGTTGTTTGTATGTTTGGAGAAGTCATTCAAAAACGTATTTATTTTTTTTTGCTGGAGATAGGTGCTGCATTATTGAATTAAAGAGAAGCGAACACTCAAGAGTGGCACACGGCTTCTGGAAAAAGGTATACAGTAAGTTTCGCATTTCCAGATCCCCAGAATGTTGCCATATGCTATATTGCACATTCAGTCAGGATTTCTGTTTTTTAACTCCTCAGTAGTATAATTCCTCATGATTAAAAAAAAATATCCCAAGCCTCCTTCAGTGTTGATAGTTTTCCTTAAAAAGCATGAAGTCTTCATGTAATGTCCCTTCTCTTAACCTCTCCAAGACACTCTTCAGCATGATAGATGTCTCTGAAGATGCTGCATACAGGTAGCCATCTGCCGTAGTTAACCTTCCCAGGTAGCTATTGATTTTTACAAATAGCCATCATCCATAGTAAACATTCCCAGATAGTTTTTCTTTTTGCAGGTAGCTGGTTCTTTTAAAGTTTCTCCATATAGGTAGTCATCGTCCTGATTCTTTTTATGATAACCCATGCAGGTAGCTATTTTCCTGTTTTCTTTTGAGATGCTAGATGTGCCCTTCACTAAAGCAGCATAGGCCTTAACACAAGCCTCTGACTGGGGCAAAGCTCAAGAAGAAAAGACCTCTTCACAGTGACCTCATCACCAGGCAAAATCCCAAGAGGGATAGACCCTTATAGAAGGTTGCTCCAAAAAATGTATTCTCTCCCATAAGCTCACATCACTGGATTAAAACCTTCAGTGATTGGCCAAGGCAGATAAACATTCATAACTCATACACTCTTACTTCTCACACTAATTGCTGGGCACAACTCCACAAAAAATCAATATCCTGATATCCTGAGTTTGAGAAAACCCAGAAAACACTGAAAATATAAAAAAGCCCAGGATAAATACAGAGCACCTAAAAACAACACAGCATTTAGCTAGGGACACCCCAGCTGAAGGCAAGGTCCATATACAGTATCTCACAAAAGTGAGTACACCCCTCACATTTTTGTAAATATTTTATTTTACCTTTTCATGTGACAACACTGAAGAAATTACACTTTACTCCAATGTAAAGTAGTGAATGTACAGCTTATATAACAGTGTACATTTGCTGTCCCCTCAAAATAACTCAACACACAGCCATTAATGTCTAAACTGCTAGCAACAAAAGTTAGTACACTCTAATGCCCGTACACACAGTCGGATTTTCCGATGGAAAATGTCCGATCGGAGCGTGTTGTCGGAAATTCCGACCGTGTGTGGGCTCCATCGGACATTTTCCATCGGAATTTCTGACACACAAAGTTTGAGAGCAGGCTATAAAATTTTCCGACAACAAAATCCGATCGCGTCAATTCCGACCGTGTGTGGCCTGTTCCGACGCACAAAGTGCCACGCATGCTCAGGAGAAATTCCGACACGGAACAGCTCGGTCTGGTAAAATTAGCGTTCGCAATGGATACAGCACTTTCGTCACGCTGCAATGTTAAAAATGGTTTAATACAGCGCACTCTCCCTTTTTCTTTATAATGTGAGAAGAATGAAGTAGTTTTGCTGCTCATATTCACACACACTTCTCACAAACTTCTTTCTTTATTTTTTATTGGGATTACCTGAATATATTTTTATTTGTCACATCTGACATAAATAATTTTTTTTTTTTTTAAAGCCATTTTTATTTTAGATTTTATGTTTGCATTTTTTCAAAGGCTGATCTTTGTTTAATGTTATTTTTAGTTTTACTCCAGAATATTTTTGTGTGTGTTTTGTGTGTCAAGTTACCACAACACCATTGATATCTTTTATTATTGAAGCTCAAGGAGATTGTTTGGTGTTGGTGTCCCTTGTTAATTTCACATTGTATATTTGAAATGTACCCGAATCTTCACAAACTAACTGTCCTTTTTGAAGTAAAACAAACATAGGCAGGGGGGGCGTGGCTTGATGGTGGAGCGAGCGGTCGCATAGTCACAGCGCTCCGGCTCTCAACAACCATCCTACAGGCATCCTGAGTCCTATCTCCTCGCCGAAGGTCTCAATTTGTTCCCCACGGCAGTGGGCAAGAAGCAGGCTGGCTAACATGGTGAAATACGGGCCGGCTTGGCCCCCATCCACGTCGGACCGTCTGGCGGGATTCCGGAGGCAAGATGGCGCCGGGACACAAACATCTCAGGCAACCATGCTGCAGGCGAATATGTCTGATGACCGGAGCTCTGCTAGTGGGGTGAGTGCCTCTACTCCTGCTATCTTCCGCACACAGTCTGTCTCCCAGATATCACAAGACCCCCAGACAGCCCAAGACCCCCAGCAATTCACAGATGATGATGGAGAGCTAAATCCTCCTGCTGAACCAACCCTAGCCACTATTATGCTGGCTATACAAGATTGTAAGGCCTCCCTCACTACTCAAATAGCCTCCATAAGAATGGATTTCTCACTCCTCAAACAAGATGTCCAAAACCTACGTGACAGGGCTGGGGACATGGAGGAACGTATTAGTTCCGTGGAGGACACTATGCACCCCCTAACTGTTAAAGTGAGAGATAATACTGGGGAGCTAGCAGCTCTTCGCGCCAAAATCGACGATTTGGAAAATCGTTCTAGAAGGAACAATTTACGTTTTGTTGGATTCCCTGAACGCGCGGAGGGCTCCCACCCTGAAAAATTCCTGTACTCCTGGCTGCGGGATATTTTTGGCACTGATGCGCCATCATTTTCATATGTGATTGAGAGGGCACACCGTACACCTCCACGTCCTCCCCCAGAGGGAGCACCTCCACGCTCAATCATTGCCTGCATCCTTAATTTCCAGGATAAAATGGCCATTTTACGAATAGCAAGAGAGAAAGGTCCGCTCAAATACAACGGCAACAATATCTCTATTTATCCTGACTTCTCTGCTGAGGTGCAGCGCCAGCGCATATCATTCTCAGCAGTGAAGAGTCGTTTACGTGAGGAAGGATTGAAATATGCCATGCTGTTCCCTGCCAAACTCCGCATCATATCCGATGGTAAAGATCAATTTTACTCCAACCCTAAAGAAGCTATGGCTTGGCTAAATGATCGCTATGGGCCCACAGACAGGCGCAGAGGACACTGACAGCTTCCCCTGTGTAATGTTCCCCTTGGCTGAACTCTTCCTGGATGAAACCATACAGTCCCCTATTCACCACAGGCTTACGTCAGCATATAGGATTACTCGCCTATACCTGAGGTCTTGTAATGAAAGGAAAAAGAGAGAGAAGAAGGAAGAAAGATCTATAATCCTGCAACGGTCCTTGGCATTTTTGCTTGATCCGGCATTTCAACTTCCTTTTTCTTCCAGTTACTAGTGCGAAGGACTGATCCTGAATCAGGACATAACTTTAAATTTTTTTTTTCTAAAATTAGTTGGGAGCCACACTGATCTCCACGTTACCTCCCCACCGGATAGTGGTGTGTCCACGGAATAGTTAGACCCTCAATAACACTTTCTTCCCCTTTTTTACGGGGTAGAAGGGGTCTGTTTGGGTTTTGGGATCCAAGGCTCGCTAAGTTGGGGATGGCCGAGTGGGGCGGGGGTTACGGGTTTTTCAAACACGGTTTGCACCTTTTTGTGCTCTTTGGTATTTTTTCTTATTTTTTTTCTTTTTTTTTCTCTTTTACAATTTATATAGATATTGCTCGGATCGATTTATTGGTTTACTCGGGCCTGTATACTGACGATGCAGATTCAAGTAAACATAGATATTTGAAATATGTTATACACATCATTGAATGCATGTGGCCTGGCGCGGCCTGTGAGGTACTAGATGAGTATGTGCATATGTATCCTTATGAACATGATATATTGTTTGGCATACAATGTCGGGGTCCCTAAAAATAGTATCATGGAATACTAGAGGTTTAAATGCCCCCCAAAAACGAGCTCTCGTTTTTTCAGTCCTAAAGAAATGTCGCCCTCATGTGGTATGTCTACAGGAGACCCACCTAACTGACACGAAGGTGAGGGCCCTTAAGCGTCCATGGCTGGCTCGGGGTTATCATGCTACGCACACAAATTACTCTAGAGGAGTCTCCATCTTAGTGGCAAAATCCCTCCCAGCAGAAACTTTACAAGTCAAGACAGATCCAAATGGGAGATATGTTGTACTTACTCTACAAATCTCCTCAATAACGTTTACTATTGTTAACCTCTATATTCCTCCACCCTTTTTGGTGGAGGTATTATTGAAATTGTCACTGCACTTATTGGATAGACCCCCTGGACCTCTCCTCTACATCGGTGATTTTAATGCTGTACTTGACCCGGCCGTGGATCGCTTGGGGGGTGGGGGTAGACCCTTTCCCTCCCTTTTGAACTGGATGCAGGTTTATAACCTTACTGAACTATGGCGCTGGAAACATCCAGATGATAGTCAGTTCTCTTGTCATTCAGACTCATTTCACACCATGTCTCGAATTGATATGGCCTTTGCCCCAGCAGACACCCTCCCCTTTGTCGCTGCAACTTCCTATTTACCTAGGGGGGTTTCAGACCATGCGCCCCTTTCTGTGGACCTCACCATCCTTCCAGGATCTACCCCCTCCATTTGGAGGCTAAATTCTTATTGGCTGGAGGATGAGGTGGTACAGGGAACATGTAAACAAGGTATCAGGGAATATTGGAGAGACAATGTGGGGACAGTGGACCCTTCTATAGAATGGGAGGCCTTCAAGGCCTCATTGAGGGGCACCTTTATGTCCATCACTGGAGTCTTGAGAAAAAATAACCAACAACATACGGCAGAGCTTGAAACTGCCATGGTACAAGCGGAGTCGGTATATACCTCTGATCCAACTCCAGACAACAGAGAAACATGGCTATTGAAACGTAGGGAGTATGAAATACGTCTTTTAGACCTTACAAAAAAGAAATTGTTACACACGGCACAAAAATCATTTGAGCATGGCAACAAGGCCGGGCGCCTCCTAGCATATCTGACGAGGCCTGACCACCCCCCAGTATCTATTCCTCGTATCTATACTAAGACAGGTCAAATGAGTGAGGCCCCTGGGGATATTATGGAAACTTTTCTAAATTTCTACACAGAACTTTACACTTCTAGAGCTGAGTACACTGAGCCCCAGCTAAACGAATACCTCGCTGACATATCTCTCCCCTCCATTTCCACTGAGGAAAGGGAAATGTTAGACGCCCCCATCTCAGTTGAAGAAATTGCAGTAGCCATTACTCAAATGCCAGCCCACAAGACTCCTGGGCTAGATGGTTATCCCACTGAATGGTATTCACAATTTAAGGAATTACTGTGCCCATTTCTGCTACGTACATATAATAAGGCTTTGGATGCTGGTATCCTTCCCCCCACCATGCGAGAGGCCTTGATCGTGCTCCTGCTGAAACCCCGCAAAGATCCACTTAAATGCGAGTCATATCGCCCAATATCACTCATAAATGTGGATGTTAAGATTCTAGCAAAAGTGCTTGCAAATCGCTTAAATACTGTAGTTACGTCCCTGGTTAATAGCGACCAAGGGGGTTTTATACCTGGGCGGTCCACAAGAATGAATATTCGCAGACTATTCCAAAACTTGCAATACCCTCATGAATGCCCTCGTACCCGTGCCATTGTGTCTTTGGACACATGCAAAGCATTTGATAGTGTGGAGTGGCCGTATCTCTTTCGTGTGCTGCAGGTGTACGGTTTCGGTCCTCGCGTGGTGGCATGGATTAGGCTACTTTACACATCCCCCCAAGCCCGAGTGCGTGTTAATTCCTCCATCACTAAATCATTCTCCATTACCAGGGGCACGAGGCAAGGATGTCCTTTATCCCCGCTTCTATTCGCCTTGGCTATGGAGCCACTGGCGGCTAGGATACGTACATCCTCCTCCATCAAAGGCCTGCCTATTGCTACCATTGAGGAACGCATTTCGCTGTATGCAGATGACACTTTGGTGTATCTGGCAGACACCAGTGCATCACTTCGGTCGCTACTGGCTGAGATTAATAGGTTTGGGGATTTTTCTGGATTCCGGGTGAACTGGGACAAGTCCAGCCTGTTCCCTTTGGATTCAGCAGCGGTCTCCCAGATCCACCCGGACTCCAATTTACAGGTAGTGACTTCCTTTCGATACCTTGGAGTGTTGGTGCAGTCGCCCCTGTCCACCTACATTACTAATAACTTAGACCCCATACTGAATAGACTACAGGAACAAATTAAACAGTGGATGGACTTACCCCTGGATCTTATGGGAAGAGCAAACCTCCTTAAAATGATCTACTTACCAAAACTACTATACGTACTAGCTAACTCCCCTTGCAAAATCCCCAGATCTGTTTTTAAAAGGATAGACGCGATTTGTACAACGTTCCTGTGGAGTGGGGGGACCCCCAGGGTGGCACTGGAGACGTTGCGGTTGCCGTCACATATGGCGGGGTTAGCGTTTCCAAACTTTTTTCTTTATTACTTAGCATCACAGTTGGTGCATGTGCATGATTGGCTATGTCCGGACCCGGCAAACGCATGTACTACCACCGAGGGAGCCATTGCGTCTTCCATGGAAACTCTACATAATATTGTTTATAGAGGTGGGGTTCCAGGTCGACCGGGCACTTCCATGCTAGCAACTTCTTTTTTACTTTTTCAATATATCACTACAAAAATATCTAAATCTTCCTGGTCCACATCCCCAAACAATCCCCTGTGGTTCAACCCTACTCTACAGGAACTACACTCATTGCCAGACACTCAGAGATGGTACTCTAAGGGAATAAAATACCTATGTCATCTGTATGATGCCCAGGGGTTTAAAACCTTTCAACAGCTGAGATTGGACTTCGACCTACCAAGCTCCTATTTACTCTACTACTATCAACTTAGGCATGCTATACGAGCTCAGTTTGGCTCCTTAAAGAATCCCATTAATTTGCCCCCACTAGAGAAACTACTAAGACAACCAGACCCTAATAAGCTTATTTCAACCTACTATGAGGCCCTAATGACGGACGTTAACCCCCGATTCAGTAAAGCACAGGACAAATGGGCATCTATGAACATCTCATTTACTGAGGAAGACTGGACTGAATTTAGAGACACATATAAAGCGACGGTCATCTCATCTAGAGATAGAGTTATACAGATTAAATTTTTTCACCACTCTCATCTTACCCCGGCCAGATTACACAAAATGGGACTGAGGACCTCTGATGAGTGCTTCCGTGGTTGTGGAGGGAGTGCTGATTTTATGCACTGCTTCTGGAACTGTCCGGTGGTTCAGGACTTCTGGGTGGAGGTGGGCTCCTTTATTTCCTCAGCTCTGGGCCTTCCCAATATTATCCACCCAAAAAATGGTCTATTGGGGATTTTTGGAGACTTACAGATATCCACACAGGCCAAAAGACTACTGCGAATCCTATACTTTTATGTCAGAAAGACCATCCTGTTGTCATGGAAGGGTGTATCAACACCCTTGAAATCTCTATGGCTAAAACTGATCAATGATGTGATACCACTGTATAGACTCACTTTCGAATTAAGAAAGCGGAAAAAAACATTCCATAGGATCTGGGACAGATGGCTTGCTAGCCCTCTGACCCTCACCTCATAGGATATGTAGCTGGGGTGTTTACAGGTCGCGCCAGGATGATATATATAATTTATGTAAACTATTGGTACCGTTATGTACAGACGAACTGCTTGTATGAGTTGTTACGTGCAAATATTCGCAGATGTACCAATGTCTATCTCTGTTTATATGAGCTACATGTTATTGCTGTTTACCAATGACTGACCGAGCATACTAAGTGGATGTTTGTTGTGCTTGTTTTGTACTACTGATTTATAAAAAAATAATAAAAATATCTTTAAAAAAAAAAAAAACAAACATAGGCAAGTATAATTCAAACCAAAATTCCTTTATTAAGGGCTCAGAACCAAACAAAGAGGGAAGCAACGCTGGATAAACAGCAGAAATTAGCGAAGTCTTTTACCACCAGGGCAGACATCAATTCTTGAACATCAAAATTGGTGGCCTGAGGAGTCCACATGTAAGGGAGTGCAGTCTGATCCAGAAGTCCCAGAGATCCGGAAAGCAGCAGATGACATCTGTGTCCCCAGAAACGGGGGGAGAAGGGACTTATGGACTTTTTAGGCACCACAAAATAGTAGATAAAAATTCCTTATTTTATTTGATATCAAAAAACACACATAACAAAACAAAAATAGTATAGTTTAAAACACAACATGTGTCTGTACTTGAATCGTTGCTATACAACACCATCTACAGTATGAAATTCTTCGGGCATTAGGAGGAATAGCTTCCCATGTAGATCAGTCCGAAGAGGTGGCTATATAGCAGTTCCATAGTCAGTTCATATGTTGAGATTGATCGATGCTCGACATGTTTCGCGTATGGAC
This sequence comes from Lithobates clamitans, assembly GCA_037952925.1. Lineage (NCBI taxonomy): Eukaryota > Metazoa > Chordata > Amphibia > Anura > Ranidae > Lithobates > Lithobates clamitans. The sequence goes on from JBBGZY010001130.1 coordinate 2,302,633, forward strand.
TACGCTTCCTCAAGAGCAATAGCAATGTATGATGTAGCTATCAAGGTATATAACATTACAGTTAATTGTTAATACATATACACATAGATAGAAAACAGGCGTCTACAGAGGCGCCACATATCTAGGGGAGGGGGGGGGGGAGGGAAAGGGAATGGAGAGCGGGGGAGGGGAAGAAGAGGGAAGAAGAAGGACAGAGTGGGGGGTTCAATGGTAGCCCCCTACTAGCACAAACAAGCAGTAAAGGTAAATTATGAAGAAAAATACTTACATTTAAAACCAATATGAAATATTAAAGAGAGGTATTAGTCTATTGAGTTTATTGACTTTGGTCAATAAACTCAACTGCAACTCGTTCAATTTGAAATTTACAGTATGCAGTGACCATTCAACCATTACCTTCCTTGACCTTACAATTTGTAAAGATAATGATGGTAAACTGGCCACCTCTCTGTTCCGCAAAGAGACAGCAGGGAACAATCTGCTACATGCGGAAAGCGCCCATCCATATACTCTTATACGCAGTATACCATATGCCCAGTACCTCAGACTCCGGAGAAATTGCACCTTTACAGAGGACTTTAAACTACAAGCTAAAGCACTTCGTGAGCGTCTAAATGCAAGGGGATATAGTAAATTATTACTTCGTCGTGCATACAACAGGGTACTGCGTCAGTCCCGTAACACTTTACTGTATTAACAAAAAGCTCCAAAAGTAAACACGATGGTTAGATACATCACAAAATACTCCCAACAATATGCTGAAATACGGAATATTTTATCTAAACACTGGTCGTTATTACGCAAAGACCCGATCCTGGCCAAATACACAACCCCCACTCCCACCATCATTTTTCGAAGAAGCAGATCCCTTAGGGACAAACTCACATCCAGCCATTTCTGCAATGACTCTACAACACAGTCCCACCCGATAGGAATGACCATATGTGGTAGATGTTCATTCTGCCCCTGGATCCGTACAGGGACCAGATTCCAACTCCCCAATGGAGAAACATTTACTCCTCACTTCCATGCCAATTGCGAAACTCAGGGCCTAGTTTATCTCATGACATGTGAGTGTCAAGCCTTTTACGTCGGAAAAACTATCCAACATTTCCGTTCACGTATCAAAGATCATGTGTATTACTCTGGAGGAGGAAAAATGATTACATCTGTTAGTAGACACTTGGACCTCTACCATAAATTTGACACCTCGGTGGTCTCCTTTTTTGCCCTTGCGGTTATTCCCAGAAGCCCTCGAGGTGGCGACTGGGACAAACAAATTTTAAGGCAGGAAACCTTGTGGATAGAGCGTTTAAATGCGACTCGGGCCCCTGGCATTAATGAATCACAGTCTTATAAACCTTTTTTGTAACTACCACTGGGCTACTATTTAGAAGCACATACCCCCTCTGGCTAATCTGGATAGACCTATACGGGCCCAAACCCACTTTAGAGATATAGAGGTCAGAGTTAAGGTCCATATACAGTTCTGTATAGAGCAGATACATCAAATATAAATATGGAGGTATTTATATGCAATAATAGAAATTTCTGTATTGCTCCATTGTAACTTAACATATGTTTTGAATAACCCCCTTTTCAAGGTACATGTGTATAACTTCTCTTTATGTGCCCAGCTCTACAGATGGAGGTGTGCGCTGGCGCCACCTGGTGGTGCATTCTTGACTGCTATGCGGCCGCCCAGCGCCGCATTGGTCTTCTCTGATGCGGCGCGCGCATCGGCTGGCTACTCTAGCCGGCGGATGCAGCTCGCGGTGGGCGTGTGCCGCCCTCTTGCTGGAGGCGCCGTTCGGATTGACGGCCCTTCCGGCTGGTGGGGGCGCATGCGCACGGAGAGCCCTTGGCCGGTCCGGATGACGTCACGTCGGCGGCCGCCGATTGGACGTCAACGGACGGAACGGGCACACAAATAGGACAGCGTCCTGACACAGTGTGCGTTCCGCTCCAGGATCAGGAGGACCATACATGCTACAGGCTTCCCCTTCTTTATATTCAGGTATTTTGTTTGACCACGGCATCAATTATATTATGGCATATATTGCTGGATGGTGGCTTTATATTATTAACCCAGGCTCCACTCTTCCCCTCTCTCTCTTCCCTCTCTGTATCTTTTTCTCCCTTGTGCTCCCGGCTCTATTCATACTTCAGGGTTTATACCTAAGTTTACACTGGATATTACAACATTGACACTGCGATCTATGTCTGCTTGTATTCCATGGTGGAACTCAGAGGCACATAGACTACAATCCTCAATCTGTAAGACTAATGGTGGTGAGTGTCTCAGACCACAGCAAGGAAATAGGTCACTTTTAATATATATATAGATATATAAAAACTTATGTCTGATAAAAAATTTTCCTTTCCTTTAAAAATGCATTACCTTCTCTACTTTAGGAACAGGCCCATATATATATATAAGAAAATAGCAAACATACTGACCCGGATACGTAAAGCTCTATCATATGGTCAAGTTATATGGTCTTTCCTTGCTAGCGGACTAATACCTCTCTTTAATATTTCATATTGGTTTTAAATGTAAGTATTTTTCTTCATAATTTACCTTTACTGCTTGTTTGTGCTAGTAGGGGGCTACCATTGAACCCCCCACTCTGTCCTTCTTCTTCCCTCTTCTTCCCCTCCCCCGCTCTCCATTCCCTTTCCCTCCCCCCCTCCAACCTTCCCCCCCCCCACTCTCCCTCCCCTTCCCCCCACCCCCCTCCCCTTTCCCCCCCCCCTCTTCCTTACCCCCCTCCCCCCCCCTTTTTTCCATTCCCTTCTTTCTTTCCCCCCCCTCCCCCTTTTTCCCTTCCTTAAATACCTGACCGGGGTCACAAATTTGAACACATTTCATATACCACCTAGAATTATGTTGTGCACGCCCCCATAGCAGTCTTTTAGTATCGCTCAGGCGTTGACGCCCACCACCACCCTGTCATGAGCAAGCACACAATTGTTCTTTTTGTACTAGATATGTGGCGCCTCTGTAGACGCCTGTTTTCTATCTATGTGTATATGTATTAACAATTAACTGTAATGTTATATACCTTGATAGCTACATCATACATTGCTATTGCTCTTGAGGAAGCGTAGTCCATACGCGAAACATGTCGAGCATCGATTAATCTCAACATATGAACTGACTATGGAACTGCTATATAGCCACCTCTTCGGACTGATCTACATGGGAAGCTATTCCTCCTAATGCCCGAAGAATTTCATACTGTAGATGGTGTTGTATAGCAACGATACAAGTACAGACACATGTTGTGTTTTAAACTATACTATTTTTGTTTTGTTATGTGTGTTTTTTGATATCAAATAAAATAAGGAATTTTTATCTACTATTTTGTGGTGCCTAAAAAGTTCATAAGTCCCTTCTCCCCCCGTTTTTGGTATATGTAATTGATAGGACGTGGCACGGTACTACTTTCAGTGTATCCACGGCACCACTCCGTGTGATGATACACATTTTCTATATATCTTTCCTATCTGTGTCCCCAGGCTGTGGTACCACAAGAGGCTGCATCTTTTGCCAGACCAGACTGGATCCTGGGTCCTCACTTTCTGGTCTTCCTTCCACGCTGTGGCTCTGCTGTTGGAGATGTGGCAGAAGGAGGAGTAGGACCTGGAGGAGGAGGAGGACTAGTAGGACCTGGAGGAGAAGGAGGAGGAGGAGGAGGACCTGGAGGAGGAGGAGGAGGACCATGTGTGAGGTCACAAAGGTGTGTATCAGATGTTATTTGGGCCCTCAACCCCTTATTGAGAGCCTCCAACATTAGGGACTCACACAAGAGTTGTTGGCCCTCCTCCATCTGCTGCATTTTACAGGCAATGATGGCAGCGAAGTCCTCCTCCGCAGTGTGTGGTGCTCCCAGGGCCTCTGTAGCCTTCCAAAAGAGGCCTATGGCAGCCTCCTCTAGGGTACTCCTCCTCCTGCCACTTTCTCTTTCCAGGTGTAGGGGAGGGACCTGCAGATCAGGCAGCCTGCTCGGCCCGTCCACCTCCTGGCTGAGACTTCCCTGTGTATGAAAAAGGGACATGGTTTTAGATTTTGCATCATCAATCACAATCATAAATTAGTACTCCAAACTAACATCTAGTTAACATCATTGATTGGACAAGCAGAAATATTTAGAGGAATGCTATACCTGGCTCAAGCTGGGCTCCTCCACATGTTGCTGCCTGGAAGGCCCAGTTTGGGCATCAGAAGCCTCAGCTGGAGGGGAAGGAAGACTGGAGAGTGATTTGGGGAGATGTTGGAGATGGTCGACATCCTGAAGAATGCCGACTATGATGGAAAGTATGGACCTTACCCCAACCCCAATGTCCGAAAGGCCAAGATCATGGCGAAAGTAGTCAAGAGTCTGCACCGGCATTTCGGGGTATGACGATCGAAAGATCAGCTCAGGAAGCGGTGGTCGGACCTCAAATTATGAGAACATGAGCAGTACAGAAAGATTCGGAGAGTGCTGCAAAAAAGTAAGTAGTTGTGCTGTGTTCCTATTCTTAATGTTTATTACGTTCGTGCTGCTCCATGTGCTTTTCTTAAAAGTGTACATTTTAAAATGTCAACTTTAATGTTCATGGGCACATTATTCGTTCGTATCAAACATTTTTCTTTCGGACTATAAAACATCATTGTTTTGGCCATATGCATTTGGCCACATTTTTTACGCCCTACTTGTATGAAACTAATTTGGTGGTGTAGATGGCTTTGTTACTAGAATGAAATGCAAACTAGATTCTGTGTAAGGAGAGGACACTGAGCAGCTGTTTTCACATCTGGACGCTGGAGCACTAGTGTGGGACACCAGAACACCATTTTTATTAGGGAGGCACACAGGTGCTCCAGTGTATACAATAGGGGAGTCTCCATCTGTGAAGCTTGTACAAAATAGGTAAATTATTGCAGCTTGACAAAGGACACTGAAAATGCTACATCTTGGAACTCTGCTAAAATTTACAATTGTACCCCACTTCCAAGCAATGTTTCCTATTTATAGTTCTGCCATCAAATATCTGTGTACTAAGTATAGCATGTTTGTTTTACATAGGGGAGAAAAAACTCGGAGGACACCCCTCATCCGAGGAGACCACAGACCCCCCACCTCTGTAAGAAGGGGAAATACCCCCAACCCAAGAAGAGCAGGAGGAGGAAGACGTGGTGGAACTAGTTACCACAACAGGTGAGTGTCTGCGACCACAGGCTCAGGTAAGAGATGGATGCCGGCATATTTTTGATACCTGTTTTTGTTTTGCTCTCTTTTTAGGTGATCTTGATGTTGTGGATCCAGATCCTTTCACATCAGAAAGTGCCCAGATCCTGATCGGGGAGATCATGGGGTGTAATTTACAATTGGAAAACCTCAAGAAAAACATCAATGATGTTATCCAAAAAAATAAGAACATCATTGATGTTTTGGGGCGAGTTCAAAACCCCTCAAAATCACTTTCTTCTTTTGTGTTCTACAAATTTTAAAATGTTTTAGCGATTTTTCTAAAAGCCAAATTTGGAGGACGCACACAGTGTGCCAACATGTGCTATCTGCCATCACAGGAGATCAATGGATGCGTTTTGGGGGTGCAACCCCTTCCTCAATAATAAAGTAGCTGAGAGGAAGGGGTTTCTCCCCCAAAACACGTCCCTTGATCCCCCGTGATGGCAGCTAGCACATGTTGACATTTGTAAATTGGTGTGCATCTTCCAAATTTGGCTTTTCCTGGGGTGACTTCACCCCATCTGAACGCAATATCAAACACAGTTCCTAAATACTCATGTCTGATATTGCCTTCAAGTTCTACCAAATGTGAACTTTGTAAGTTCCAAGATTTGTGTCTTTCTTGTTGGTTTTACACATGCCTGTTTTATCTTAAATGGACATTTCTATTTGTGATAATGCAACCCCAAAAATTGTTATACAACAAACATGTTGGTTTGTTTTAAAAACCTTTTCTAAATGCACATGTGATTGTGCAGGTATTAAAATGATTGTTAATAAAGAATGTGTGGATTATTGTGTCAACGCTAAAACACTTTGGTGGTAATGTAATTGGTGTTTTCTGTGAAAATGGGGGTTATTTCCTAAGGGCAAATCCTCTTTGCACTACAAGTGCAGTTTCAGTGCAGTTGCAAGTGCACTTGTAGTGCAAAGTGTCTTTGCCTTTAGTAAATAACACCCAACAGTGCTTTGTATAAGGTTACACAATCACGCCATTTTCAGGACTCCCCACATTTCTGACAGGGTCAGGTAAAACAAACACAAGCAGGAAATGTCACCAAAGATTTTTTTTTTTTTATTTGATAAAGGCTTCACAAATTGTCTGGCATATTGATGGCCCCCCTACCCGCAAAGAACTCAAGGTATCTTAACCGGACATCACGGGCACTCAGGGAGGGCAAGCCAGGACGGCCACTTTCAAGCACCGTCAGGGTTGGTTCATTGATCATTCTGGCCTCAGGCCCAACTGAGCCAGCATAGTTGGCAAAATGTTTGCGTAAAAAGTTATGTAGAACACAGCACACCAGGATTAGATGACTAAGTTTATACTCCGCCATATGGATGGGTGTCAGAAATAGGCGGAACCGGCTGGCCATGATTCCAAATGTGTTCTCCACCACTCTTCTGGCTCTGGACAGCCGGTAATTAAAAACCCTCTGTTCCGGGGTGAGAGTCCTCATCGGGAATGGCCGCATAAGATAGTCCCCCAGCACAAAGGCTTCATCCGCAACGAAGACGAATGGGAGTCCTTCCACATTGTCTTCTGGAGGTGGCAAGTCCAAGCTGCCATTCTGGAGACGCCTGTAAAACTCCGTCTGGGCAATGACTCCACCATCGGACATCCGGCCATTCTTCCCCACGTCCACATACAGGAACTCATAAGTAGCCGACACCACCGCCAACATCACAATACTATTGAACCCCTTGTAGTTGTAATAGTATGACCCCGAGTTGGGTGGTGGGACGATGTGGACGTGTTTCCCATCAATTGCCCCTCCGCAGTTAGGAAAGTCCCACCGCTGAGCAAAGTGGGAGGCCACAGTCTGCCATTCCTGTGGCGTGGAAGGAAACTGTTGAGGAAAAAAAAAAAACATTATTATTATTGCACATAACCATGGAAAGCAGATTATAGACACAAAACATTCTTGGCCAACATCCAGATCACATTTAAGGGGAATTTTACAACACCAAAGTATAAGGTACACCTATCACATTCCCCCTCCCACCCCCTCTCATGGGCCATTTCTAACATTATAGGGGGGGTGATCTTGGACAGGTAACCCTCTTCACTTCATTGAGAGATGAATGCCTAAATACAGGGTATTACTTGGAACAGCCCCTCCTAAGTTACACTATTGGCAGCCCACTGGACAGGTAAGAAGTGTCATAATACAAAGATATAAATACACATTGTACACATTAGAGCACATTTTTACATTCTGCTCTTACCTATCAAGATAATAATATAATACAAAAACTTGAAACAGTACCATATTAAAGTATACAGGCAGGCCCTTGCACTACATGCTTTGGGGAATTCATCCATACATCTGACCACAAAAGAGATGGGTATAGTGTGTATGGGTTTGGCAAAGTCAGCAGATACCGTATTTATCGGCATATAACACGCACTTTTTTCCCCTGAAAATCAGGGGAAAATCGTGGGTGCGTGTTATAGGCCGATCCCCCCCCAATTGTGTGTGATCTGAGCGATCGCGGCAATTGCCGCGATCGCCGCCGTCATAAACAGCCGTGTGGAAATTCAAATACGGCGCCGAGACTGCAGGGTCTCGGCGGAGCGGAGCTACACATAGCCGAGAGTCCTCGGGTTTTCTCGGTGCCGCTTACAGTCCCGCCCATAGGGCGGAACTGGGCGGGACTGTAAGAGGCGCCGAGGAAACCCGAGGACTCTCGGCTATGTGTATCAGCGCTCCGCCGAGTCACTGCAGTCTCGGCGCCATATTTAAATTTACACAGGGCTGTGTATGACGGCAGGGATCGCGGCGATCCCACAAAGCTGCACGGGGGGGCAAGGCTGCACGGGGGCAAGGCTGCACGGGGGCAAAGCTGCACTGGGGACAAGGCTGCGCTGGGGCAAAGCTGCGCTGGGGCAAAGCTGCACTGGGGCAAAGCTGCACTGGAGAAAAGCTGCACTGACAAGGCTGCACTGGAGAAAAGCTGCACTGACATGGCTGCACTGACATTGCTGCACTGACAAGGCTGCACTGGGGCAAAGCTGCACTGACAAGGCTGCAATGGACACTGGGGCAAGGCTGCACTGACACTGACAAGGCTGCAGATGGACACCGATAACGCTGCATTGATGGGCATTTTAATGTAAGTTTTTCTTCCTTAAACTTTACTCCTAAAAGTTTTTTTCCTTAAAATTCCCTCCTTAACTTGGGTGCGTGTTATACGCCGGCGCGTGTTATACGCCGATAAATACGGTAGATGATTGGGGATAGATAGATAATTGGTATAAGCTGACTTAGCAGTTGGGGGGAGGGAGGGTTAATAAAAATTATTTGGGAACACTACAAAAAAAAGCCTCTGGCACTCTGCCTGAATTTAAAGCACAAATCACATTTATAAACATTTTAGGGGGTGTTTGGGGTAAAGCACTACTATGGAGCTGATAAAATACATTGTTAAGTGAATACACGAGGTGAATATAGGGCCAGAAGAACATGCTGGGAAGGTTAGTGAAGGCAAATAGGTATGAAGGACAAAAAAAAAAGATTACCTAAAAATCCAGCATGCATGAGAACAAAGGGGCCATTCACAGTATATTACAATCATGGTAATTAGGGAATGAGGAAAGAAATACAATATATTAGCAAACATTCAATACAATAAAATGTGATATTAAAGGATAAAAATCTTACCTTAATATACTCCTTCTGCAGGACCTGGATGATGGCAGAACAGGTCTCTGGGATAATGATCCCCAGAGCCTGGGGGGAGATGCCTGTCGAGAACTTGAGGTCCTGCAGGCTTCTCCCTGTCGCCAAGTACCGCAGGGTAGCGACCAACCTCTGCTCCGGAGTGATGGCTTGCCTCATGCAGGTATCCTGCCTGCTGATATAGGGGGTCAGCGAAGCCAACAAACGGTGAAATACGGGGTCTGTCATCCTGAGAAAGTTCCTGAAATCATCAGGATTATTCTCACGGAGCAAAGGCATATGACAGAACTGGTCACGCTGAAGCAACCAATTCTTGGTCCATGAACTCCTCCCCACCCTGTTCATGGACTGGACTTGTGTCAAGGTCAGGACCCCAACACCAAGCCCCCGCACAGCACAAACTCTACGAGGAGTACTAGAAAACGGTCAGCTGCTCAGAACGAAGTAACAGAACGAAGTAACAGAACGCACTGAAGAACAGCAAGGCCTGTGAAGAGCGACCTGAAAAACAGCAATGAGCGGGCAAGATCGCACAGAAAACTCTGATACGAACTTACTGCACGCACTGAAGAGCAGATACAAACCCACAAGCACAAACTGAACCGCAGAAAACTATCTGAAAGCCACGAGTCTGAAAAAGCGTGAATCGTCTCTCAAACTTTTACTAACACAAGATTAGCAAAAGGAGCCCAAAGGGTACCGCGCGTTTGGTTCTGAACTGGCCTTTTCTAGTCTCGTCGTACGTGGTGTACGTGACCGCGTGGTTGCCGAAATTCCGACAACTTTGTGCGACCGTGTGTATGCAAAACAAGTTTGAGCCAACATCTGTCAGAAAAAATCCTAGGATATTGTTGTCGGAATGTCCGATCAATGTCCAAACATGTGTACGGGGCATAAGTGAAAATAACCAAATTTGGCCCAAAGTTTCAATATTTTGTGTGACCACCATTATTTTCCAGCACCACCTTAACCCTCTTGTGCATGGAGTTTACCAGAGCTTCACAGGTTGCCACTGGAGTCCTCTTCCACTCCTCCATGACGACATCACAGAGCTAGTGGATGTTAGAGACCTTGCTCTCCTCCACCTTCCATTTGAGGATGCCCCACAGATGCTCAATAGGGTTTAGGTCTGGAGACATGCTAGGCCAGTCCATCACCTTTAGCCTCAGCTTCTTTAGCAAGGCAGTGGTCATCTTGGAGGTGTGTTTGGGGTTGTCATCATGTTGGAATACTTCCCTGCGACCCAGTTTCTGAAGGGAGGGGATCATGCTCTACTTCAGTATGTCACAATACATGTTGGCATTCATGGATCCCTCAATGACCTGTAGCTTCCCAGTGCTGGCAGCAGTCATGCAGCCCCAGACATGATACTCCCACCACCATGCTTGATTGTAGGCAAAACACTTTTCTTTGTATTCCTCACCTGGTTGCCACCACACACGCTTGTCACCATCTGGACCAAATAAGTTTAGCTTGATCTCATTAGACCACAGGACATAGTTTAAGTAATCCAGGTCCTTGTCTTCAGCAAATTGTTTGTGGGCTTTATTTGCATCGTCCTTATTAAAGGCTTCCTTCTGGGACAACAGCCATGCAGATCAATTTGATGCAGTGTATGGCGTATAGCCTGAGCACTGACAGGCTGACCCCCCACCCCACCCCTTCAACCTCTGCAGGAATGCTGGCAGCACTCAGATGTCTATTTTCAAAAACAACCTCTGGAGCATGTGCACTCAACTTCTTTGGTTTATCATGGTGAGGCCTGTTCTGAGTGGAACCTGTCCTGTAAAACCGCTGTATGGTCTTGGCCACCATGCTGCAGCTCAGTTTTAAGATCTTGGCAATCTTCTTATAGCCTAGGCCATCTTTATGTAGAGCTGCAGTTATTTTTTTCAGATGCTCAGAGAGTTCTTTGCCATGACGTGCCATGTTGAACTTCCACCCAGGTAGCAAGGATAACTTGCCACACATTTGTGGCAGTATTGAACTGTAGATCTTGTGAACTTGCTGCACGTCTTCCCTGGCAAGTTGTATACTTGCAGTGCACTTGAAGCACAAGTTCTAGACTTTTAATATTTGTAGCAAATTTGCGTGGCAAGTCTCTAGCAAGAGCAAAGTTGCAGTGATAAGTCTACAGCAAGAGCCCTGCAAGTCTACAGCAAGAGCCCTGCAAGTCTACAGCAAGGGCCCCACAAGTCCAGAGCAAGAGCCCCGCAAGTCTACAGCACAAGCCCCGCAAGTGTAAAGCCAGAGTTATGCAAGTCTCCATTTTTGGCAAGAAAAAAGAAGCAAGCAGTGCAAATCTATAATCCCACAATCTGGTAATAGTGAACCCACTGCTATTAACCTAATCCCTTACTGTACATATGTTAAATACATTCAATCCAACAATCATATATAATGTCATTGCATAAAATAATGAATCTATCATACAAAAAATATTTGTTTCTATGAAAAAAACAATTAAAGTCCAAATGCTGTTAAAAAAAAAGTGCAAAAGAAATATAATGTGCTGACAATGTGAACAAAAAGGGCTTAGTGCAAGAAAATATAATTCATTAGTAAAATGCATGCATCAAAAATTCATATGTGATCAAAATATTTGCAGTCCATGTTGCAATCTCAGGAAAAATCCAAGATTATTATCATCACTTTCTTGGATCTTTCCTGGGATTGCAAAATGGACTTCAAATATTTTGAACACATGCATTTTTGATGCAAGCACATAATAATGAATACCGTATTTATCGGCGTATAACACGCACAGGCGTATAACACGCACATTCATTTTAAGAGGGAAGTTTCAGGAAAAAAACTTAAATTTTAAATAAGGAACTTTGAAGCAAAATAAGGGTCAGTGCCCATCTGCAGCCTCACTATTGCCATCAATGCAGCCTGATCAATGCCCATCTGCAGCCTCACAAGTGCCCTCAATGCAGCCTCATCAGTCCACATCAATGCAGCCTCACCATTGCCATCAATGCAGCAGCCTCACCATTGCCATCAGTGCAGCCTGATCGATGCCCATCTGCAGCCCAGAGGGGACAGGGAGGGGGGCGGGACGAGCGCCGACAGATTACATACAGTGAGAATCTCCTATGATAGACAGAACAGTGGTCCAATGGCGGCCCAGGAGACGGGACTTCCTATTACAGAGGCCGCCAAGTAAACAGGAGATTCTCACTTTATGTAATCTGATGGTGCTTGTCCTGCCCCCCTCCTGTCCCCACCGAGGCAGCTAAAATTGAAGTATTGGCGTATAACACGCACCCACTATTTGCACCTGATTTTCATGGTGAAAAAGTGAGTGTTATACGCCAATAAATACAGTAATATTTTCTTGCACTAAGTATTTCTTGTTCACTGTGTCAGCACACAGTTTTGGTTTGTTTCATAGAAACAAATAATTTTGTATGATAGATTCATTATTTTAAGCAATGACACAGAGTTTATCATTATACTTAATTGTTGGATTGAATGCATTTCACATGTGTACAGTAAGGGATTAAGTTAATAGCAGTGGGTTCACTATCACCAGATTGTGGGATTATAGATTTGTGCTGCTTGCTTCTTTTTTCTTGCCAATTAACTGGTGATCATAGGCATATGCAGGGGGTGTGCCAGGTGTGCCTGGGCACACCCTAATCACCCCGAGCACATTAGCATTATCGCTCTGTGCGTAGGCAAGGAGATGGGAAATATCTCCCTCTGACCAGTTCTGCCATTCATAAAGTGCTACCATACTTTTTCACTGTACCGGCTCTACCATGTATACACACACACATGCATATGTGATCTTTGGGTTGCGCACCCTAATGCAATAGGCTATACACACCTATGCTGGTGATTCACTTAGGTGGCAGCAATCTTATTTAATCCCTCAATCTTCGGGCACTAGTTTTTCTTGTTGTTTGTCCAAGTGTCCATTTTTATCGGGTCTATTCACTAATAAGTGAAGAGAGGTGAATTGTTAGAAAAATTGCAAATTCTAAGCCAAAGTGGCTGAAGTAGAAAAAAACAAACAAACAAAAAAACACACTATCACTGAAATGTTTTTAGTTCAGTTTTTGTGGCCTATATGTTACCATTTCCCTAAAAAAATGTACCTCGGTTCACTGAATAGTGCATTAAAACAAAACTGATCTTTATAAAAACATTTATTAAAATATTTTAATAAAATCAATACATAAAACTGGATTACATCTTAGTTATTTTTTTTTTTTTATTAGGGTGAACATTTAACAAAACATAAAAAAGAACATTTATAATATGAAAAATAACATTCTCAAAAACAATAAAAATGATACAATAAAAAATAAAAATGAAAAACACAAAACAAAAATTGCATTAATATATGATATTATGTGAAACAGTGATGACGTGCACTAATTCAAGAAGCTAAGCAGCAAAAATAGGCAAATATGCATAAATGCCTACCCCTAATAAAAAAATACAATAAGCGATAATATGTGAAATTGTGATAAAATGCTTCAATCAAAAGCAGGTATTCTGATTTTACATAAGAAACAATAATAAAGTCCCAAATAATAAAGTGCATGTGCATCAAAAAGTGATGAGATGTGAAGGTAACGTGATCAAAAAACAGTTCTTGAAAGTTGTGAACACAATTGTTCCCACCATCCAGGCATCCACCAGGAGTGTGCCCTAGCAGCTTACCTTAAACAAAGACCACAGCAGGTCTAGTGGCACTTTGGTATACAAATGCTTAATGGCAGTTCACGTTCCACTATCCTCTCCTCGCCTGCATCAAAATCCACAGCTGGTCTGACAAGGATTTAATATATGGATCCTTTATGGAAAATCACATTTCTCTCCACTCTCTTCTCGTAAAGGCGCCACTAGACCTGTTGTGGTCTTTGTTTAAAGTGGTGTTCCGGCCGAAATTATACTTTTTAAATAAAAATACCCCTATAATACACAAGCTTAATGTATTCTAGTAAAGTTAGTCTGTAAACTAAGGTCTGTTTTGTTAGTCTATAGCAGTAGTTTGTTATTTTATAAACTTACAGCAGGCCGTGGCCATCTTAAGTGTGGGCATTTGAAGCCAGACTGTATTTCTGTCAGGTCACCTAGAGGCTGGGTGACAGATGAGCACCGTTGGGATCAGGAGTGCACCGCAAGGTAGTGGACCCTACGGCTGACTGCTGCGGATTGAACCCTGGGAGGTTCAGGAAGCAGGTCTACTGGATCACTGACACAGATCCCACTGGGAGCTAGAGCATAGATTCCCCAAGGCGCGGAGTCTAAGAGCCAGCAGATGTTCACCAGAGCCTTTAATGGTAAGGATGGACTGCGCTGCAGTCTGGCTCCAGGTCGCGGCCCCCAGGGTCTCACAGCTCACGCTCACAGGAGACTACAGGAGAAGAGGAAGGAGGCAGCAGGCTGGAACAACAAGGAAAGTAAGAGACAAGCCAAGGTCGGGGCCACAAGCAGACAAGGATTACACGCCAAGGTCCTGGGTAACAGGCAAACAGGGATGGTCGGGAACACGCCAAAGGTCAGGGTCACGAGCAGACAGGAATAGTTAAGAACAGGCCAAAGTCGGTAACAGGAATCAGATGTAGGAAACACAGCAAGTACACACAGAGGCTAACACACAATGGTTGATCAGCACTGCTGGCTTGCAGTGCACAGGTTAATATAGGGTTCCCTGATAGGGCCTGTGGTGGGGCCATGCTTAGAGGAGAGATTACAAAAGCAGTCAGGTGTGGGTCAGCTGGTCTCTAGAGATGAACACATGGAGACAGGTATGCTGATCGACAAACTCTATTGCATAACCATGACAGTACCCCCCCTCTTAAGACCTCCCCCTCCCAGACTGTGCCCAGGCTTAAAGGGAAACTCCAGATGGAACCTCCTCAATAGACGAAGAGCACAGACCTCAGATGCAGTGATCCAAGACCTCTCCTCAGGACCAAACCCTTTCCAATGTACGAGGTACTGAAGAATGCCTTTACGGAGCCGGGAATCCAAAACTTGACTAACCTCGTACTTTAGATTATCCTCAGAGGCCGGAACCAAGGTAAGGAGAGGACGAAAGGACTTATTGAGGACTAAAGGCTTTTTAGAAATGGGTAAGGGCACGAGAAGACCATCAGAAGTCTGAGCAGGGTCCCCCAGACTCTTAAAGATGTGCTGGACATCCAACACAGGACCATCAGACTGGGTAGAGGTCAGTGGATCCCTGAGGTCAGGTTGGATAAAAGGTGACGTGTCACAAGAGTTAAGCTGGATAGCTGGAACACAAACAGAATGCAGAGAGCCCTGAACAAAAGGTTGAAAACCCCACCTGGCCAAATGAGGCAGTCTATCTAAAGGATGGATTGAGCCTCTTAAACAGGTTTGAACGGACGTAGTAGCAGTAGGGTGAGGCCAGGTTACACGCCAAGGTCCTGGGTCACATGCAAACAGGGATGGTCGGGAACACGCAAAAGGTCAGTGTCACGATCAGACAGGAATAGTTAAGAACAGGCCAAAGTCGGTAACAGGAATCAGATGCAGAAAACACAACAAGTACACACAGAGGCTAACACACAATGGTTGATCAGCACTGCTGGCTTGCAGTGCACAGGTTAATATAGGGTTCCCTGATAGGGCCTGGGGTGGGGCCATGCTTAGAGGAGAGGTTACAAAAGCAGTCAGGTGAGGGTCACCTGGTCTCTAGAGATGAACACATGGAGACAGGTATGCTGATCGACAAACTCTATTGCATAACCATGACAATTTCTTCCTGAATCTCATCCTTGCAGATCTCGCACATGCTCAGTGCAGCACAAGCAGTGTAATAGGTTTCAGGTCAGGTTTCCATAGCAACGGCAGTTTCAGAGGAAGTTGCCGTCCCTTCCCAGAAGGCATTGCAAACAGGAAATGATGTGATGGGCCGCGGCCAGGGAGGAGTAAGTGAAAAATGAATACAGCAGATATACAGTAGGTGCTGAGAAAAAAATATAAAAAAATATCCAATTTGTTTACAGTGCACAGTTTAGTGAGGGATGCTGAAGAGTTGTAAAAGTGGGTGGAACTCCACTTTAAGGTGAGCTGCTAGCATATAAACAAGGAAACATAAAACATTCCAAATTGTGCTCCACCAATGGGATATTAGGGTTAGTCACTCCTTGATTTCTACCTCTCTGAACTCCATATCAGATATCATGGATACCACTCACCAGGGGCGGACTGATAACTCATGGGGCCCCCGGGCAATAGGAGATTATGGGGCCCCCAGGCAATCAGAGATTATGGGGCCACACAGTATACAATCACACAGTATACACATACATGTACACACAGTATACACAGACAGATGTAAAAAAAACACAGATTTATACATACTGTCCCTGGTTTCACTGAGGCTGGCAACCCTGATGGGGCCCCCTAGTGGCCCAGGGCCCTCGGGCAGTGCCCGAGTGGCTCAATGGTCAGTCTGCCCCTGCCACTCACCTCTCTGCACACCACTCCCCAGCAGCAATTAAAGAAAAACCTTACACACAGCAGGGAGCAATGATGAAAATTTAGCCACAGTGGCCCCTGTGGTGGGATAACTATTACACAACATACCTGAACCAGAACTTGCAGAAGACTTGCAGAATGTTTGCAAAGAAAGCTGTTCTGGAGTCATGCGATGCACACTTGCTGAAATTGTGCAACAAACTTTTGAAGCTTGGCAAGTTTAGCAAGAGCTTAGCAAGTCATTTTCAAATTTGCAGCACAATTACTTGATATCTGGGCAGTAACCAGAAGGAGAGAGTGAGAGCGATAACACCAAATTTAACACACCTGCTCCCCATTCACACCTAAGACCTTGTAACACTAATGAGTCACATGACACCGGTGAGGGAACATGGCTAATTGGGCTCAGTTTGGGCATTTTCACTTAGGGGTGTACTCACTTTTGTTGCCAGCGGTTTAGACCAGGGGTCTCCAAATTATGGCCCTCCAGTTGTTCAGGAACTACAAATACCATCATGCCTAGTCATGTCTGTGAATATCAGAGTTTTACAAAGCCTCATGGGACTTGTAGTTCTGGAACAGCTGGAAGGCCGTAGTTTGAAGATCCCTGGTTTAGACATTATTGGCTGTGTGTGTTGAGTTATTGTGAGGGGACAGAAAATTTACACTGTTATATAAGCTGTACATTCACTACTTTACATTGTAGCAAAGTGTCATTTCTTCAGTGTTGTTATATGAAACTTTTGTGAGATACTGTATATATATATATATATATATATATATATATATATATATATATATATATATATATATATATATATATATATAAATTTAGATATAGATCTATATATTGATCTAGATCTAGATCTATATCTATATATAGCTATATATATATACACACACACACTTTTTCCCCTTCAATGTGCTTGTTAGTCCTCCATCAAAGTTTATGTAAAAGTTATAAGTTTATAATACATCTTTTTTTTTAATTACTATTTCTTTTGCTTTGTACTGTTAAGGAGATTACCTTTACTTCTTGTCTTGGAGATGCAACAGAAGTGAATAGGAATCTTTACAATGTAACATGAATTTCCCTCTTAGTCAATTATAACAGTAACAAGTGTCCCCATTGGAAGATTTCCCCTTTACTGCTGCTTTGGTGACAAGCAAAAATGTAGATGTAGATACAATGGTCACCAGGACAAATAGATAGAGTGAGTCTCCCTCAGTAGCACAGTCATAACTAAAAATAAGACACATGCGCTAACCCTTCTGTCTCTATTTTTTTTTAAATTGGCTATGCTTGCAGAGAAACTTCAGCTCAGTAGCTATAACAGTATTGACATGTACCTTGGAGGTGAGTCTGACATGCAGAAGGAGACCTCTCGTACAGCCCTGGCTCTGGAATCACTGGAGTTGGGACAGTAGGAGCACAGTGAGGTATGAGTGCCTGCAGAGTTCTCTTGGCTGGAGATGATGACAGCTGGCAGAGACAGGAACAGGCTTGGGTACTGTGAATGCAGGTTAACAGATGCAGGTGTGCAGAGGGGCAGCGGATGCAGATGCACACAGTTGCAAGACAGCAAGCAGGAACAAGGTCAGACTAGCCAGGTAATACACATAGGATCAGTCAGGCAGAAACGGCAGGCAAGGAATGGTCAGAGTTCAGGCTGGGTTAGTAACGAATGATTAGGCAGACAGGTAAAGAGAGCAAGGTCAAGGAAGCCAAAGGTCAGGACTGGAGACAGCAGCGAAGTCAAGAAGCTGGGTCAGTATTGGATCAAATGCAGGTTCAGGATCAGATCAAACAGCAAAGGATAAATGCAGCTGGAGCCATTTTAAAGGCCACTGGGCGCCAAGGCAACTTAACTGTGCACGTGTACGCCATCTCTGCAATATACACATGCGCATTGGCGCATGTCTGTTCAACGCTGGGTGCCTTTAATCCAGACTGCGCCTCTGTGAACCTGTGCGCCTGAGACCTGTTGCAGAACTATGAGCAGTGCGTCCATGACAAGTATAGAGGCTCATCCCAAGCACTAAAAGGTGTTTACCAGAGCTCCTGATGGAGGAGATGGGTTTTGCTGTGTGTTAGTACTAGGTTGCAGTCCTCAGGATTGCCCCACTAAGAGGTGAGCAAGCCGGTGTTCAGTAACAGATTGAGCAAATAGGGATCAAGCAGAAGCGTAGTCAAAAAACAAGTCAAAAGTTTGATAGTGTGAAAGCACTGTTTGATAGTGTGAAACGCATCAGCTCTTCTATCTGTTCTGCTGTGGCATGTATTTTTTATCTTTTTTGACAAATAAAGGCTATTTTTTTAGAGTGCGGCTGTCCATGATTTTTCTCAAGTTTATTAACAAGTGGTCACAGGTTGTGATTAAGCAGAAGTGTAGTCGAGGAACAAACCAAAAGTCGGTAATGAGTAGTAGAAATACAGACGGCAGCAGGAGTGACAAGAGTGAGATATTGGCTATAGAGAGCACAATAATATGCAAACATGAAGTGCAAAGGCATGGCTTAGATAGAAAGTTCATGGGAGGATCAAGCAGTTCAGAGTTTAGCAGAAACAAGGCAAAGAGCAGGATTGTCCCAGGCAGCAAAATAAGAAGAGACATTGCCAGACACAGCAGAGGTCCTGGGTTCAGATCCAGGCCCTGGTACTGGGACAGGTGATTTGCCCCTGGAGGCTTGAGAAGAGGGTGGGGCAAGGGATGCAAACCTTGCCTAGGTGAAGATTGTGGAAATGATTACCAATAAAAATTGCATCCCCCTCAAAAACCTGTAACTGAGTTACAGGTTAGGAGTAAGGAGCGAACCAGTGGAACTTCACTTTTTGAGTGAAGCTCCACTTTAAGTATTGAAAATAGTCTAGCTTTATATAATCAAGGAACAAAACCCTTTTTGTTTTACTTTTCTTTCAAGTTATTACTATTCAGAGAAAGAAAAAAGCCTTTTTTTTTTACTACAAAATACATCTCAAAACTAAACCAGGTCTGTGTAAACAAGAAACTACATTGGTTTACAATGCTGGACTGAGTAGGCAAATGACAATGTAATGTAATGTACCCACCCAGAAAGAAAATCTTCAAACTCTATTTATATAAAGTGCCAAATTTCAAACCGCAAGCCAGAGATACATTTAATTGGTGGTAGCAGAAAAACACAGTAATTTTAGATAATAAAAATGCCTCACCATTGTAAAAATAGCAACCTTCTATTATAGCTCCGGGGAGGGAAGCTATGTTAATCTGGGCCATCTGGGGCTTAAAAATTGTTTAAAGCAGAACTTAAGGCAATAAACACAATTCAAAGCTATTTTCCTGCAAATAAGTTTAAAGTAACTAATAAGTAGCAGTTAACGTTTTCTCTTCGGACAACGAAAAAGTAACATTTGCAATGACTTGCTTAGTTGCTCTAAACATGACTGTCACTTCTCATTGTTTCTGAGTTTTTCTGAGAAATAGATCACTCAGTGTCAGTACACTTGGTAAACTTCACAAACAATATTTAAAATTCCCTTACCATCTTCTTAGACGGTAATGGCTGCAGTTATTTTCTTTTTTTATTTTCTTGCATCTGGTGATCCAGCCAGTAGGTCTGTTGTTTTTCAACAGAACAACAAGCTCTCCTGCAAATGTAGCAGTTATAGTGTTGAGACAAACCATTTACCACTAATGGGGGGTGCTTACAATAATCAGCTTTTATTAATTCAGGTAAAATCTTTATCCCAAAAGAAAAAAGAAATTGTTGCTGTAACTGCTTGTTTAGCTGCAATGTGGGCTGGAGTTTGGCTTCAATTTGTTAGTGTATCTAAATCTGCAAGTACACTTAAAAGAAAACAAATGCAGCCACCACATCTATTGACTGGTAAGCTGCAATATATTACATTTTTGGTTTTTGGTTTAATACGGAATTTAAAAAAAAACTAAGCTAAAAGTCAATATTACATTCGTAAATCCATGAAAAACTCACTAGTTTACTAGTCTCAAGTTTTCATTGCATGCCCATTTCTGGATGTCCACATTGGTCCCTGGTTGATGTAGACACTTCCTATTAGTTATGCAATGAAGGGGACCTCTCAAGCCCCAGAAGACTGCATACCGTGGTGATGTCACAAACAAGTGACTGGTAAGCCCAATAAAAACTGTTGTGGTAGATCATCTGTCAGTGGTGGCTGATGAGTTTTTGTTTGGGGGCGGCAAACAACGGAACCCCCCCCCCACGGCAACTCAAACCCCCCCACGCCACTGTGTGCCGGTCGGTCCACTGGCACTTACCCCATCTAGACATCCGAGGAGCGGCAGGGATCAGGCATCCGAGGCGCAGCGGTGGAGGTCGGGCATCCGAGGAGCAGCGGCAGGGACCGGGCATCCGAGGAGCAACGGCGGGGACCGGGCATCCGACGAGCAGTGGCGGGGACCGGGCATCCGAGGAGCAGCGGTGGGGATCGGGCATCCGAGGAGCAGCGGCAGAGGTCGGGCATCCGAGGAGCAGCGGCGGAGGTCGGGCATCCGAGGAGCAGCGGTGGGGACCGGGCATCCGAGGAGCAGCAGTGGGGACTGGGCATCCATGCATGGGCTCTTCTCCTCCTCACTTCCAATGTCTCCTCCACTCCTCCTTGGCATCCAGTAGGAGCGCCTGTCATTTCAGCCAATCGGGTGACAGGTATCAGACCTGATTGGCCAGGAGGAGGATCAGTGTTGCAACAGCGAATATTAATTAGCTGTTGTAATACATTTGGGTGAGATTTGAGCGCACTCTCTGCGAACCAATACCACTCTACTTTGAAGCCTATTAGAGCCTCTGGCTCTAATCAGGTGCTTAAAAAAAAACCTGGCCGTTCTAATTCATGTGACCGGTGACCTGAAAAGGGCCGGACACATGAATATGGGGAGGCCGCAGTGGCAATGGATCTATTGCATATACAGGGATGGCGAGGAGAGGGGGGCAGCGCCCGGTGTCCCTAATGGACGGACAGACACTGTCATCTGTCATAGCTCCTGGAATTGACGCCAGCTAGGAACAGATGAATAAAGGGGCCTTTAGAAAGCAATTTTTTAAAGCTGCTGATCGGGTAGGAAGGGGTGGGAGGGTGGTCGAGCTTTGCCTGGAGATGTATTTTTGCCATGTAGTCAGTGATAGCAGCAGGATGATTTAGCCACTGAAACATCTTAGTCTTTATAGTAGAGAAAACAGTGTATGTGCAGTGTTTGATAGAACTTCAAAAGCAAACCATACCTGTCATTCTCTGGATGACTGTGTACTTAGTTCTTCATATTAAAATTTATTGTTACTGATTTTTTGGTGCTTAAAACTAACATGATGATGAGTTTAGTATTATTGTGTCATGTATGTGGTAATCACATATTTGAAGAGATATGCCCTTCTCAATTTTGATTTATTTTCAATAAATCTTTAATGAGAGCCCGTATTTCCTATACTCAGAACTACAAAATATAAATGACTTAAAATTATAATAGTTACTAGATTCTATTTGGTTTTGACAGCAGGACAAAAGGTTCTCAAATCCTGACTTAAAGTGATTGTAAAGTTTTTTTTTTTAAAAACAAACACTTACCTGCTCTGTGCAGTAGATTTGCACAGGGCAGCCTGGATCCTCCTCTTCTTGGTCCCTCTTTCTGCTCCTGGCCCCTTCCTCCTGTTGAGTGCCCCCACAGCAAGCAGGTTGATATGGTGGCACCCAAGCTGAGCTGCAGCTCCGTGTGTCCATTTAGAGACGGAGCTGTCGTTCGGCCCCACCCCTCTCTCTCTTGATTGGCTAACTGACTTTGATTGACAGCATCATTTACCATACAGTATATTCTGTGAGGTCAAGGAGTCGAGGAGGCAAGGAGTCTAGGATTCCCCCCCCCCCCCTTAGGCCTATAGGAGAATTCTGTAAAGTGTGGCACTATATCATTACATTCTGCAGAATTTAGGATCTGCCCACCACCATAGGGAGAGGAGGGAAAGAGGCTTTAGCAAGTATGCTTTGTGCATAGCACTCTCCTGCAGCTGCAAAAAAAAACTGTTAACCATTATCTAGTAATAGTTACAATCAACTTTACCTGTGTACATTTTAAGAGATTTCAAAGCTTATATAAGTCACCTTTTCAGCGTCTTGGAATAAGTGGCTTGGATAAGCTACAAAACATCTTAAAAATGATAGCATAGGTCCAGTTGACTAACTACTACAAGATACGCCATGACCTGGATAAAGGAGAGCATTTACAGATCTGTTAATCTAGGCCAGCCTTTTTCAACCAGGGTGCCTTGATGTTTCTTCAGGGGTACCCTGACAAAATGCCTAACAATTGCTCTAAAATTGTATACAGGGTGGGTGGATGAAGCTTACCGTTTAGTTACACAAAGCCAAAGGTTTTCATTGTGCACCATTACAACCTTCTAGCTGCCAACCATTTAACAATCAATGTCATCATCAGTTGATAAGGAGGATGTTAGTCACCTGCATAGCAGTCTTGTTTGACCCTTCCCTGCCTCTTCCCATCAGCTTTGGGGTCACATTAGCTGAGTGATGGAGAAAAACTGAGGAAGAAGCGAAACATTGAAATACCAATCAGTACTAGTTTGCACCTCTAACGTTGGGTATCCTATGTGTGAGGATGTTGCTGCATTATGTACAACTATTACAATAGTCTTTACATTTTAGAATGGGGTGCCTCAACACTGTCCATAGTTTTAAAGGATGCCTTGAGACTGTCCATAATTGTGGAGGGTGCCTCGAGATTGTCTATAATTTTAAAGAGTGCCTTGACTGAAAAAAGATTGAGAAACACTGATCTAGGCTGAGATGATCACTCATCTAGTTCATACATAGTATCCCTTCTCTTTGCATGCATTCATTATAGGAATATTAGATATATACAGGATTTTAGCACCATTCCTGTTTTCCTTGTTACTAGCATCTATTAATCTGACAAGGCTTCCAGATTAGTCGTTATTAGTTGTGATGGTTTCATGCTTTAATATATTTCTGTGTAAGAGAATTCTTTGTTTTTTTGAGAGATCCACCAATCATAACACTTCTATGCCCTACCACAGAACACCATTATTTCTAAAACAATGGCTACGTTAGTCCCTGGATTTACTATGAGTATATCTGGACAAATTTGAAGAATTCAATATGTGTAAATCATTTTTTCATTGGCAAAGGTGTGGTTTACTGGTAAATGCTATGGGCAATTGTAAAGAGCAACCTAGTAAAATGACAGGACTAGCAGAAATGAAGCACTGGGCTTAGCATGGCTCAAAAGAACCCAGTAGACTAACATAGGCTGCATTCAGTGGAGCATGTTATGTTCTCAGTCATAAAACATTCATTAGGCTGGATACCTGCCTCTAGATAATTCCCTGTAATTTGTTTGCCAAGCCAGAGCTGAAGGGATTTAAGCACTGCTGTTATTTATAGGCATCTTCAAATGAGCAAACAAGAAATAGGTTGACATTCTATACAGGCAGCTTCATTTCATTTACTTTTATTTATATTCTTCAAAAGGGAAAGGACATTTTAAGAATTGTTGATATTGATCTTTAATAGTCCTACAAGTTTAACTGTGACCACAAATACATTTTCTAGCTGTATAGTTATTGAGTTTGATTTACTGAAGGAAAATGGAGTGCATTTGCTCCAGAGCTTAGTACATTAAGTAACGCTTCAAATCAAATATGCAATGGGATTTTTAGTGTGCCTAAAAGAACCATATGTTACATATTTACAAAAATAAAATACACATTTTTTATTCCAAAGGTACATTAAAAACTATATAAGTAATTTAAAACATTAAAGCGGAGTTCCACCCATATAAAAGTCAGCAGCTACAAAAAGTGTAGCTGCTGACTTTTATTAATCAGACACTCACCTGTCCCACCGTCCAACGATGCAGGAGTATGAAGCCCTGCTCCTCTCCTCCTTCTCTTTGCAGGGCAGGCATTGTCACTGTGGGCTCCTGGCTGTGGCTTCACAGCCGGGCACGCACTGTGCATGCGCGAGCCATGCTGCGCACTGTGACATGTCACAGATGATTGCTGCGAGGGAGGGGGGAGAGTTGAACTTGCTTTCGGTGCCACGGTTCCCCCAAGAGGAAGTGGGAGCTGGATCCCTCTGAAAAGAGGGTATCCGCCCCCCCCCCAAAAAAATGACATGCCAAATGTGGCATGTCAGGGGGTCACCTGCACTTAAAGCAGAAGTTCCATTTTTGGATGGAACTCCGCTTTAAAACTAGATTTACACATGTCCATTTTTAAAAGAAGTCCAGTGCAGCTTTGTTCGAGCCTTATTTGAGGTGCAATTCAGGTGCAAATTTTTACCTGAATTTGCACCTGAACTAGACATAAAATTGCACAGGACTCTTTTCAAAAATGGAACGTGGCCTCTCCGGACATGTGTGAACCAGCTCAATTGCAAGCCGGTACAGTTCACATGTTATGCGAATCGGATGTGGTTAAAAACGCATCTGATTCGCATATATGTGAACCGAGACATGTGAGTCTTGTCAGGCACATAAACTTCTCAATTACATATAACCATAGTTGCTTGGTGTAGTCATCTAATCTTAACATGTTTCACCTTGAATTCAGCTTCATCAGGAGATTTTATACTGCAAACTTACAAGCTGTGACAACATACAAACAAAGAACTGGCATACAAAGAAATGGCTTGCTCCATTATGATTTTCATACAATAATTAAAACAAAGTAAGATTAAATTTGAGAAAAAGCATCTCACTACTAACAGATATATGAAGTTAATTTGAAGATCTGCATAGATTAGATGTATAAGCCTATCCCACATGAGCCTACATTGAGTCCAGAGTAGTATTTGGTGAGCCACAGGAGGGGTATAAGGAATAAAACTGACTGCATAGTACTAAAAGGTATTAAAAAAACAAAGCCAATATAACTGAAAAATGCCAGGAATAATTCTTCAAAATACTTCCACCACCATTGAGGGTAGATACTGTATATACCACACAGATAGTTGTTCACGTAGCTGATTGTATCATAGCTCAAAATATATAGCAGGACTGAAGCATTGTCTCAAATATCCAAATACAGCAAAGTTGGAACATTGTCTTGGATATTTCCAGATCCCCCAAAATCCAAAATGGATTCAAAAAGGTCCCCAGATCTATAGACTACGAACTTATAAATACCAATAAAAATAGTGGGCATAAAGAGTTATAATGCCTTTGATAATTTCAAACCACTTACATAGTGCTAGATAGAAGAATCATGTGTTGGTACAGATACTCCAAGTGCATGTGCACCGTTGACTATGGCCACCGGAGACATATGCTTTTATACCCCTCCTACCCTGCCAGCGTGTGATGTCACTGGAGGGCCTCAGATGCAACAGGCATCACCACGCATGTATAGCCCCAACCTCCACTCCTACGTCACGCACATGCATGTCTCACAGACTCCATCTCTCTCCCCCAAATAGTCCCTGTGGTATAGATGGGCCAGAAATTCGGGGACAGAGACTGGCGGCCATGAAAGATATTGAGCTACCTTGTGGAGACCAGGCAGATGTAATCAGCCTACTTATGTGTAAGATGGGGAAATGATATTCACCCAATACTCACACTAAACCAGTCCTAATAAAGGGGACTGGACATCAAAGGAGAGCAATTATAGATTAATGGAGGAGAAAGAGGGAAGAAATGGAACAAACGCAAGCCAGAGGCACCTAAATAGGTTGCCACATAGTGAGGCTGGGGCCAGAATAGAGCAAACAAATTCTCCCCTGGTACCATAACTCATCATGAGTGCTCTGGGAGTCTGTATGGTCACCTAAAAATGGACCCAGGTGCACGGGATATGAAGGAATTCAAAGGAAACTCTTAAACGGTGACAAAATATAAATGTTTATTAATTTGCATAGAAAAAATTAACTATAATATGTATGCATCACATGCACAAAGCTGCATATAAATACAAGGAGGACCAGATGCCTTTCAGCAAATCTGAACAATATCCATTTCCATCAATTTCAATATTACCTACGCAAAGGTCTACTCTAAGGGAACAGTGGGAAACTTAAAAAAGTTCCAAAAATGATTTAAAGCTGTTTGCTTCATTAAGACCAGGGAATGTAGTGGCTTAAAATGTATAGATCCACTTTGTTTCCCATTGTAGCAAGATTTTGTGTATGTCACCCCCCACACTCATGGGGAGGTACATGGTCTATCGCAAAAAAATAAATGTTCAGGACATGGTGTGTGGGGCATGGCCTGGACGGAATCAAGGCTGAGGCCGCTACCACTTTTACATAAGTATTTTGTGGGATGTGAGGCTTGTGGCTTTGAGGCCTTTTTCCTTCTTCGTTGACTTCTATGAAGCTCTTTCCCTGCCTGCACTCCCAGCGGTTGTCAGCATATAAAGCCTACTGGACCCTAAAGCTGCACCCTCAATTTCTTTGTATGGATTCACAGTGAGAAACACTGGTGCCTGTGACTGCTAGTCTCAAGGAATTTTAAGTGAGATTTGCTGATGTCAATGCTGTCATGCTTGCTGGAGAGAAACCTGGACCTGTGGACCTGTATTGTATGCATTTTCCTACTTCATTCATTCTATGGATCTGTATTTTGTCCACCTTTTCTACTGCTTCTTTACTATTCCTCCATCAGTCATTGGATCACCAGTCATCAGGGAGGGGTAGTTATAACATGAAAAAGTCCTTCTCCTTTACCAAGAGGGCTGGCTCCACACCTCTAGAGATACATTGAAAAACAAGACATGGTAAGTTAGTAATCGGTAAAAGATCAACTTAGTCCTGTAAGGAAACAAATCTTCTATACACCGACAGCAAGTGCTAAAATGTTTTTTTTTACCATAACTTCTTGCCGACCAGCCGCCGTCATTATACTGCAGCAGGTTGGCATGGCTGCACAAACCGCCGTAGGTGTACGCTGGCTGCTTTACGACCTATAGGAGCCGATGCGCGAGGCGACCTGTGATCGCTCATCAGAGAGCCAGAATGGGGATCTGTCAATGTAAACAGGGAAGTAGAGAGAGATCTGCTGTTCCTAATGATCAGGAACAGCAATCTCTTTCTACTCCCTGTCAGTCCACTCTGCCTACAGTTATAAACACCTCCCTTGGGAATACTTAACCCCTTGATCGCCCACCGGTGTTAACCCCTTCCTGCCAGTGACATTTATAGTGTAATCAGAGGTTATTTATAGCACTGATCGCTGTACAAATGTCAATGGTCCCAAAAAAATGTCAAAAGGGTCCGATCTGTCCGCTGCAATGTCGCAGTTCCACTAAAAATTGCTGATCACCGCCATTGCTAGTAAAAAAAAAAATTATCCCCAAGGCCAAACAAACCCATCACCTCCCACAGATAAGTCCACTTGACGCTGTTGAAAGCTTTTGCAGCGTCGAGTGACAGAATTGCTCTCCTCCCAGGGTTATCAGATGGTAATTGCATATTCAATCCTATTCAATTATCCTTGAAAAAGTCACGTGACTGTGATGTAACGCGTGGGAGGAGCCAAGGAAGCTCTGTGCAGATCTTCAGTTTCACACAGTGTACTGCACTAAATCTGCTCCTGTCTAAGGCGGCTGACTGCTATAGTAAAACCTGCATATGCCTTATCATTATAAGGCACACGTGAGTGGATTGAAGTTTGCCTGTGTACCTTGGTATCCTAACTATTGCACAATGATTGTTTTTTTTCTCTTATCTGCCTGTTTATGATTCCCACATTGGTTGTGAATAGAAGCAAAAAACACGTTGGTACTATCAATGAGCACCCTAATTAAGCAAGTGTTTTTAAACAGCTTTGCTAGTGATCAAAAGCTCTATACCAATCAGGATTCTACACCTGTATAATTGAACCTTCTGAATACATCCCTATATATTTATTTTTATTTGGATTTTTTATGTGAATTTTTTACACATTTGGTGTCACTAATTTTTTATAATTTTACACTATTTTGATTGCTGGATTTTATAGGAATTTTTACTCACCGCTGGATTTATTTGACTATTTATATTTATTCTTATATATTCATTTTCATGCACATTGTGAAGTGCTTCAAATATCATTATTTATGCATATTCAAAAAAAGCCTCCTTAAATTAATAGCTGTAGACCTTGTAGGGATAAAATCACACTGATCTCGGTGAATCAAGCTCTGCATATATCTCCTTAGTCTTGTTGCCAGGACCCTGGCCAGAATCTTAGCGTCCGAGTTCAGTAATGATATTGGGTGGTAAGATTCTGGAGCCAAAGGATCCTTTCCAGGTTTTGGTAGCACAATGATACAGGCATCCCTCATAGAATCTGGAAGCTTAAATGATTCTAAGGCCTGGTTAAGAACCTTCAACACTTTTGAATTTAAACACCTGTAATATACGGTTGACCTATGTTGTTGACCCCTTCGAGATTTCATTCTTGGACCTCTCCATTAGGGTTGAGGGTGGCAGGCTTGCCACCAGGACCTACTGCAAGGATACCACAGCAAATATCCTCTTACGGGCTGATAGTTACCATCCAGAGTCACTCAAACGGGGCATCCCAGTGGGGCAGTTCCTTCGGATTCGAAGGAACTGCTCCTCAGGTGAGGACTATCGATGAGAATCTGAATTGCTATACCAGAGATTTAGGGAATATGGGTACTCACATAGAACCCTAAGGAGAGCTAAAAAGATAGTGGTACAAAAAGTGAGAGAGGACATACTAGTACCCAAAATCCACTCAAAGATGGACACAGATGGCCCCAGAATTAGTGGTATGTTCCCATGTGGTCATTGCAGTACCTGTAAGTTTGTTGATCGCTCAAAAACTTTCAGAGTCTCCGATTTCAAACATGAATATAAGATCGAGTCTTTTATCAACTGTGCGACTACTAGAGTTTTAGACCTCCTAGAATGTCCATGTAAGAAATTATAAATAGGAAAAACTAAATGACAGTTACGGGTACGCTTTCTAGAAAATCTGAAAAGTATCAGATCAAAAGAAGAGACCCCCATAGCCCAACTTACAGGCCCATCAAGGCAATACAAAGGGACTCAAGGTAAAAGGATTTTTTTCCCTTGATCTCTCTGCTCGTAGAGGGGACTATAATACAGTACTCCTCAAAAAAGAAAAGTACTGGATATTCATGCTGAAAACTCTCCAGCCCCTAGGCTTGAATAACGAGTTGAGCCTGAAAATCTTTTTGGAACCCTGATACTGTCATAGTATGTATTACCATATACACTACAAAATGTTATAGGATAAATAATCCTGTGACATAAAGATTCCTCTCTCTTTCTCCTCTGCTGAAAATAATAGATAAATATAAGAGGTTTTTCTAGACCCTTAATTGACTGAATGTTAAAAGTAACGATGGTTAAAACTTGTTCATAGAGATTTATTCATTATTTATATGGCTACATCTAGCTAATCAGTTCCTATTGAATGTTTAATTCATTGGAATTCCCAAAAGTCACCACAAGATGGCAACCTCTTTTTTCTGGCATGTGATGTACAGGTGATTGAGTTTAAGGCTCTATAAAAAGATTCTAATTTCTCACGTACAATGTCCAGATGAAGTACACGTTCCAGTGTAGGAAACGCGTAGACGGAGGGTAGCGCTAACATGCCCCCACATATCTTTGATGACCCCCAAGTCCGAGCGATAAGGCAGAATTGCCTACCATTTACGCTGGATTAAACAGCTCATCTGACATTCACTTGATATCCACCTGATATCCACCTGGGGGCTATCTGGACTATCCAAGCCGTACTCCACAGACACTATCTCTGCATGTGTCCTGCACTATGCCTGGGATTATTGAATCTTCTCCCTGAAAACCAGCAGTTTTAGGCATTATCTTTCTATGATACAACGGCTACAATTGCGGACACTAACCAAATCAAAACTACAGCCCCAAATCATCAACTGATCCAAAGGACATCTTAGCAGATTGAATTTGGAAATCCAAACTGGACATACAGAGATCTGTAACTGCGATACAATCGGGGTAAGATGACCATACACGGGCCAATATTGTTCAATTACATTCCCGTTTTAATGTATGCAGCGGGTTTAAGATTTTGTTTATCAGTGGATACGATTCATACCTTGGAGCCAACAGATGAACCAAGTGCTACATATTCTGCTATTGATGATTCCTCCAGGTCAGGTGGTAAATGTGAATTACGGATATAATAATTAATCAGCCGCTCCTTCGGGGGTAAGCGATACATATATAACAGATAAATGAATACATAAATCAATAAAGTGCCTGGTGTGATAAATACAATGACAAAAGTTTCTAAGCAGTCCATATTGTGCCAATGCAACATCAAGTGATTTCAAGCATAAAAAGGTATTCCTCCACAGAACGTTCTGTTAGGCAGATGAAAACCATGAGGTGCTTAAGCCAGGAAATAATAGTGACTCCTCTTTGTGAAAGAAATCCCACACTGATAACTAATGGCCCCTTACCTCAAGGTAATGAGGTATCAGCGTTAGCAGCAGTGCTGGTACTGGCTCCCTCTATTATTGTTCTTGGACCTGAATCCTGTTCTTCAAACACCTTAGTCCCTCAATGGGTGCGGGGGACGTAGATAGAAAGAAGGGGGTGCCACATAGTGTAATATTGTTTGACTATAATCGGAGTTTATTTAAAATAACATGAAGTACTCACATAAAGCAGAGCAGCAATGACAAATCACCAACGAGCAGCGAACTCATACGCATCAATCAGTAGAAAGTGCCTGTCCCGTCCCTACGCGTGACGTCACACACCACGTGACTTCATCAGGGGATACTGCTACCTTTAGCACTATTAATTGTTTTTGGATTAGCGCAGCACCACACCTTACACTGGCTTATACTGATGTTTTGGGGTTGATGCTGACTCTATTCGGTGGAAGCTTTTCCACCTACTTCGCCTATCTGAACATGATAGCGCGGGAATAACTACTTTTTAATTTGATATCAGTCTAATTGTCATCTACATGAGACCATATACATTTTGAAAAACACCTATACTATGGACATTTGACACAACACAAACCGAAATTTTTACCTTTTGGGTGTTTACATTGCTTCCCTTGATCCGGCTTCAAACTTGATCCAGCATCAAATCCCCCCTTTTATGTCCTAAGAACCTTCAACAGTTCCAGGAGCAAGAGCTCCCCATGTTGTGTGTATACTTCTGATGGTAAACCATCAGTACCCGGGGCCTTATCGTTTGGGAATTCTGCCACTCCCTTGACAAGTTCCTCTAATGTCAATGGGGTGTTAAGTTCCTGTCTATAAGTTACAGAGAGAGAGGGGAGTTTTAGAGGGTCTAAAAATTCCTTAAGACTTCTCTTAGAATATTTAAATTTATTTTGATATAAATTACTATAATAAGTAACAAAAGATTGCAGTATTTCATTCTGTTCGTAAGAAATATCTCCCCGTGCTGTACAAATAGCGCAAATTAATTTAGTATTTTCTTGAGACTTTGCAATTACGGATAGCATTCTACCTGATCTTTCCCCCTCCTCAAACTGTGACATCTGGACAAAAAGCCAGATCGGGCAGCTTTGTGAATCATTGCCTGTTTATGTAATAATTGTGCATCCTTCCAGACCCCTCTATTAGAGGTGGTAGGATCCTTAATATACTGAGCTTCTTTCTGCTGCACATTGGCTGCTAACAGGGATTCCCGTTCCCGACTAGCTTTTTTATAAACACTTATGGTTTTAAGCAGAGTTCCCCTTAAAAAAGCTTTCATGGTATCCCATACCACCTGAGGTAAAGTTGAGTTATTATTTATATGGAAAAATTTGAGTAAGGCCCGACTCATTGAGTCCCCCTGAGACGAAACTTTAAACCAAAAAGCAGGAACCCACCAGCTACTCCTAATTCTGGGCTGAGCACTCCAGGACCTTAATGTGTTTCTTCTTGAGCCACCCCTTTGTTGCCTTGGCCTTGTGTTTTGGGTCATTGTCATGCTGGAATACACATCCACACAACCCATTTTTAATGCCATGGCTAAGGGAGGAAGGTTCTCACCCAAGATTTGATGGTACATGGCTCTATTCATTGTCCCTTTGATGCGGTGAAGTTGTCCTGTACCCTTAGCAGAAAAACACTCCCAAAGCATAATGTTTCCACCTCCATCTTTGACAGTGGGGATTGTGTTCTTGGGGTCAAATGCAGCATTCCTCCTCCTCCAAACATTGGCTCCTGCTGCTGTCTCAGCCAATGAGAAATGAGGAACCTGGGAGAAGATCAGCTCTCGTGCATATCGCTGGGTCAGGAGGGAGCTCAGGTGAGTATTAGCAGGGGCTGGGGGGGGGGGGGGGGGCACTGCACTCAGAAGGTTTTTACCTTAATGCATTGAATACATGTAGGTAAAAAACCTTGAGACTTTAAAACCACTTTAAGCCACTTACCGACCACCCACCACAGATGGTAGGCTCTATTGCGCAAAACAACGTACCTGTACATCATTTTGTGCAATAGCCACTGGGGAGCGTGCGTGCTGATTGGACACAGGGGATTCCATCAGCGTGTCTGGCAGACCCGATATCCGCCGGCCACACGCAATTGTTCCTGGGAGAGACAGAATGGTGATCTGCCCATGTAAACAAGGCAGATCACTGTTCTGACAGGGGAGAAGATGGAGATCTTGTGTTCCTGCTAAGCAGAAACACCGATCTCTGTCTTCACCCAGTCACAGCAACCCTGACATAGTTAGCAAGCACTGCCTAAGGACACACTTAACCCATTGACTGCCCTTGGTGTTAACCCCATCCCTGCCAGTGTCATTAGTACAGTAACAGTGCATATTTTAGCACTGATTACTGTAACAATGTCACTGGTCCCCAAAAAAGTATCAAAAATGTCAGTTAGGTGTCCGATTTGTCCGCCGCAATGTCGCAGGCCCGCTAAAAATCGCTGATCGCCGCCATTACTAGTAAAAGAATGGAATAAATAAAAATGCCACAAAAATATCCCATAGTTTGTAGACGCTATACATTTTGTGCAAACCAATCAATATACGCTGATTGTTTTTTTTTTTTTACCAAAAATATGTAGCTGAATACATATTGGCCTAAATTGATGAACAAATTAGATTACATTTTTTTTTATTGGATATGTATTATAGCAGAAAGTAAAAAATATTGTTTTTTTTTTTTAAATTGTCTGTCTTTTTTTGTTTATAGCACAAAAAATAAAAACCGCAGAGGTGATAAAATACCAAGAAAAAAGTAATCTCTATTTGTTGGAAAAAAAGGACATCAATTTTATTTGGGTACAGCGTCACATAACCACGCAATTGTCAGTTAAAGTAACGCAGTGCCGTAATTGCAAAAAATGGCCTGTCATTAAGGGGGTAAAACCATCCGGGGCTGAAGTGGTTAAGCTTTGACAAAAAAAAAGCTGAATGGTTTCCATGCAGAGCTGCACCAGATTTTGCACTTTCCAGTTTTAGTAAATCAACCCCTATGTGTGTATGGCCAGCCTTACACGCTTTTTAAATAAGAGAGAAAACCTTTTTATTTTGTTTCAGATTTCATTTATCTGGCATCGGATTTTCAGTGTCATATTCAAATATTCTATTAAATGTACATTTACTTACAACTGCTTTATGTCGGTCAAATCTGCAAGCTTTTTGTTTCTATAAACGCTGACCTGTTTGAATATTTATTTAGCCAGTACTTATGTATTTTTATATCTATTGTGTGGTTCATAATGATAAAACAGTTAGGTTTTAGAGAATTTCTCTGCTTGCTTCCCAGTATGTATATGCAACCTGTAAAATAAAGAACAAGTGCTCTGGCTGCCATATGGAAAAATCATTAAGACAGGCACGGAGGAATGTTTTCACAGAAACATTACCTACTTCTATGTAATGCTGAGATGCCTTTATAGCAAAGTTTTTACCAGGTCATGCTGTGATAAACCATCTGTCTTGAAAAACTCATGGCGGGATACCTGTTCCAACCTAGACCACTCTGATGTAAATACCCCATTGTGTTTGCCTGAAATTAAAAAAATAACATTTACGGAAAAGACCATTGAAGGAAGGAAGGGCTCTGAGTTTCATATTAACTTTATTCTTTTCATGTGTGTTCAGTCTCTTTCCACTCCAGATTTTTTTTATAAATACATCTTGGCTTCTTG
Organism: Lithobates clamitans; assembly: GCA_037952925.1. Taxonomy (NCBI): domain Eukaryota; kingdom Metazoa; phylum Chordata; class Amphibia; order Anura; family Ranidae; genus Lithobates; species Lithobates clamitans. The sequence goes on from JBBGZY010001130.1 coordinate 2,337,173, forward strand.
ATGAGATTTTGATTTTCATGACATTTTTTCCTAAGGCTCTCTAAACTGTCAGTGATTATAAGTGTAATGAGGGAGTCAATTATCAAATTGAAAGATTGGCTGTTATAACATATTTTTGGTCCCTTGTTCACACTGGTGTACAGTATACAGGAAATATGTCTTGGAATGACTAATGGGGTAAAATGCAAGGACCTGGAGGTTTGATTGCTGTGAAATAGTGATAGAATACACATCTGAGGCACTGGAACTGAAAAAATGATAACATTGTGTTACTGATCATGTGCTGTAGTACTAAAACTGAACTGCAGAAAAACAGAAAAACACATATATGTGAGCTATTTTACCTGTCAAAGGATTTGCGATTCTATTCATCCAGTTCTGAGATGTATACAGGTCTGCCATACAGCACAGTCTTGGTGGAAAGGGCAAAGGAACTGATCTTTCGCTTTTGTAATTTCACTTTCACTTACAGGTCCTCTCCCTGTCCCCAGTCAGTAAAAGGAGAATTAGTGCACTGATAACCTCATCTCTCTGTCAATCTGCTAGCAGCATGTTCATGATTAGATCACCTGTCGAGTTAGATAAGTATATACAGCCTGCCTTTACAGGCACATTAACTTTAATGGCATCCCAGTCTTAGTCCATAGGGTTCAGTATTGAGTTGGCTCACCCTTTGCAGCTATAACAGCTTCAGCTCTTCTGGAAAGGCTGTCCACAAGGTTTAGGAGTGTGTCTATGGGAATGTTTGACCATTCTTCCAGAAGCGCATTTGTGAGGTCAGGCACTGATGTGGATGAGAAGCCTTGCCTCGCAGTCTGCACTCTAATTCATCCCAAAGGTGTTATCGGGTTGAGGCCAGGACTCTGTGCAAGCCAATCAAGTTCCTCCACCTCAAACTCGGAAATCCATGTCTTTATGGACCTTGCTTTGTGCACTGATCCAAATTATTTGGTGGAGGGGGGATTATGGTGTGGGGTTGTTTTTCAGGGGTTGGGCTTAGCCCCTTAGTTCCAGTGAAGGGAACTCCTAAGGTGTCAGCATACCAAAACATTTTGGGCAATTCCATGCTCCCAACTTTGTAGGAATAGTTTGGGGATGGCCCCTTCCTGTTCTAACGTGACTGCGCACCAGTGTACAAAGCAAGGTCCATAAAGATATGGATGAGCGAGTTTGGGGTGGAGGAATTTGACTGGCCTGCACAGAGTCCTGATCTCACCCAATAGAACACCTTTGGGATGAATTAGCATGGAGACTGCGAGCCAGGCCTTCTTGTCCAACACCAGGGCCTGACCTCAGAAATGCGCTTCTGGAAGAATGGTCAAACATTCCCATAGACACACTCACAAACCATGTGGACAGCCTTCCGAGAAGAGTTGAAGCTGTTATAGCTGCAAAGGGTGGGCCAACTCAATGTTGAACCTTACAGACTAAGACTGGGATGCCATTAAAGTTCATGTGCGTGTAAAGGCAGGCGTTCCAATACTTTTGGTAATATAGTGTAGATAGGTAAGTAGATTTACCCACTCTGTTTATCCATTTCCCTGATGAAGCTTGTCACAAGAAACAAAGTTATAAGAAATGTAAAAAAATTTAATTGTTCAAAAAACGGAGATGAGGGCAAATCTGTCAATGTGAATATGTGGACACATGTTCTGGTGACAGTTGTCTAAAGGGGGAATTCCTTTAACTTTGTAGAGATTACTTCTTACTTACACATGCATCTTCTGGACAGGGCGTGGAGGGAAATCTCCCCAATGGGACACGGACAGCAAAGAAAAAAATGGGAGTTATTCCTTCTCTCCTCTATCAAAAAATAATAAATAAAGTTTTGGTTATACATTATTATATTATTAAATTATACAGGATTTATATAGCGTCAACAGTTTGTGTAGCACCTTACAAAATAAAGGCAGACATTACAGTTACAAAACAATTTGGTACAAGAGGAATCAGAGCGCCATGCTCGTTAGAACTTACAATCGAAGACATGCACTTTAAAGCGGGGGTTCACCCACACCGCCAAAAAAAAAAAATATTAAAAGCCAGCAGCTACAAATACTGCAGCTGCTGACTTTTAATACATGCCCACTCACCTGTCCCAGGGTCCAGCAATGTCGGCAGGGGACGCCGAGAACCCGCTCAGTTCTCGGCAGCTGCCGCCGCCATCCTAGGTGAGGGAATCAGGAAGTGAAGCATTGCGGCTTCACTTCCCGGTTCCCTACTGGGCATGCGCGAGTCGCGCTGCGCATCCCTAGTGGTCCCCGCTCTCTCCTGGGAGCTGTGTGTTCCCAGCAGACAGCGCGGTCAGGACAGGAAGAGGCATAGACTCCCATGGGAGTCTATGCCGGAAGTGGGTGCAAATACCTGTCTTAGACAGGTATCTGCACCCCCCTGAAAGGTGCCAAATGTGACACCGGAGGGGGGGAGGGTTCCAAAAAGCGGAAGTTCCATTTTTGTGTGGAACTCCGCTTTAAGTTGGCCACACATATTACAGTCTGATTGTACAATTTACCAATGGCTATGAATTGCAAGGGGCTACCTAAATAATACATTACATTTTTTTTACAATGAATCTGTTGATAAATCGAAAAAAGATTATACACTCAGATTGTAACATGTGTAGTCAGCTACACAAATTTCTAAAGTAACTGTATTATTCTAAAGTATGTATATTATATTTACTTTCATCTTTGAAGGTCTTTGAGTCTTAAAGCTAAAAGGCACCAGAGCTGAGAAGAGCTACATGGGGTAGCATTTATTTTTAGAGAGCTTTGCAGTTTTCCTTTAGCTGAGGCAAGAAAAGGGAAGAATCACCTCTTATACTTATACCACTCCTTCAAGAATACACCATGATTATTGATCAGATTTCACTTATTGTGGTAGCATACTGCTTTATATTCCATCACTACAGGACCATAGTTGCAGTAAACAATGTGTCCATGACAATAAAAGCTAGTGTTTATCATCACACAGCAGGTCTGTCCAGATGGAAAGTCATTTATATACTTGGCCAGCAGCCAGTAAATGCAGGAGCATTCATACAAGGCAGGTGACGTTAAGCAAAACTAGCGGTAAAGAACCTTATTAGCACTAATACTATAACAATTATTTGGCCATTGAAGACATAAAGATATTATTTTGTCATCAAGCACTCATATTGATACCACATCTGTATAGTGGTTCTAATAACAATTTGTGCTTTGCCTTGTCCTCCATTCCCTCACCCTCCTAATGCTCTAAAGCAGGGATATGCAATTAGTGAACCTCCAGCTGTTGCAAAACTACAAGTCCCATCATGCCTCTGCCTCTGGTCGTCATGCTTATGGCTGTCAGAGTTTTGCTATGCTTCATGGGACTTGTAGTTCTGCAACAGCTGGAGGTCCACCAATTGCATATCCCTGCTCTAAAGTATTCCACCCTCCCCAAATGCATACCTTCTTCAAACCTAGGTCTGTGGCCTTCAGCAATGTTCACATTCCTTGAGGAAAAGTTCTGCACTAGCCATGCCTGCTTAGTGAAACCCCATAGTGGTCTGTTGGACCATTTTCTGAGAGCCTCTTGCCTCAGGGAGCATTCCAATAGGAGTCACTGCCTGTGCATACAAGATCTCCCCCTCTGATGGGTGTTAACATTTTGGTGTGTCACAGCTGCAGAATGGAGGTAGTGCAAAAGTGGAGGTAACTTTCGGTTGGGGGCAAAAGGATACATGGCTATTCATTTGACTCCCCAGCATCTACAAAAACAGAAATATCAGTTTCTTTATTATTTTTTGAGGGACACAGGATTGTTAATCCATCCCTTGTATAAACCCTCTTCCAGCCATCATGGCTCAGCTTTTTGTTGATGTCCTAGAAGGCTAGCAGCCTATTCCTCGTAATTTCTTTTTTTCCACAATGTTGTTCTCTTCAATTAAGATATATTTTTAGACCATGGACCTTTTTCTTTGTTAACTTCAAGCAAGGCTCCAAATATACTGCTTGAGCTGGTCTCTTCTTAGCAGCTATCTGGAGATCTGCACATGTACATAATACAGCTTATGATCCACTGCAAAGTGTCAAAAATATAGGCATATCCACACGTTAGGGATATGCAGATAGGAAGTATTACAGATAATGGCAGGTAGGAAGTTGTCGGGAATTCCTTGGATCCCGAGTGTAGATAGGGGCCTTTCAAAATGGACATCACCTTTAACTCAGAGTACATTAGCGACCTTGGATAAATTAAATCAAGTGGGAGATTATGCCCCCCGGATATCACCCCTGACCCCATTGGAGGGGTACCCATGTTTCCTGCCGGGAGAAGAGGTAGGATCTTTGGGATCATGGCGGAGGGATGGAGACATGACATGTGGCAATTTTTCTCCACATGGAATGCTAGCCCCCCTCCTGGATTTGGCATTAAGGCTGGGAAAGGTACATATGCTGGAGTGGAGATACCATCAATTGGTGTGTTTTTTTTTCAATAAGCTGAAACCATTAATGAGGCCATTAAACTCTCTTACTGTATTTGAATCTATGTGTGTACATATATCAAGCGCTAGACATTTGCTGTCGCAAATGTATAGACTGGTCCTTGGGACACAAAATAAAACAATTCCCTTTTTCATTAGAGAATGGGAAGGGGAGTTAAAGCAGGGTCTCTCTAGGGCACAAATTAAAAAGATTATTGACCTAACACACTCTACATCTATAAGTTCACGGATTCAGGAGATGTCATATAAATTTCTAGCTAGCTGGTAAGGCTGGCACCGATGTACCCGACCGCAAATGCTAGGTGCTGGAGGGGGTGTGGGCAAAAGGGTACTTATCTCCATCTATGGTGGTCCTGTCCCAGGGTAAGGGAATTTTGGGAAGAGAACGCTCCATGTGTAGAGAGGTTGTCCTCTCTACCCATGGAATTAACGCAGTTAAATTTTCTATTTCATTGGACACCAATGTCGATTAGATCATATAAGAAAAGTATTACTCCACATCTATTGAATGCAGCCAAATTGTTAATACCCAGGCTATGGAAACAGACTAGATGTCCAACTCTGTTGGACTGGAAGAGAGAGGTCAATTTAATAATGGAGGCTGAAAGATGGGTACATACAATTAAAGATAGAAAGGAAACATTTAGGGTAATATGGGCAGGTTGGGAACAATGCTCTATGGAGATCGTGTAGACTAATAATATATAAAGCCGCATGGTCTCTGGGCTCGGATGCGGTTGCCTCTGGGGTGGAGGAGGAGAAGGGTTTTTTTTTTCTCTCCCTTCCCCCTTTCTTCTCTCTATCCCCTCTCTTTCTTCCATTTTTCTAGGTGATATAGGTAGGGGGAAGGAGTGATGCACTTGATGTCGAAGAAGGTGGGATTAAGAAACTCTCTTACTGTATTTGAATCTATGTGTGTACATATATCAAGCGCTAGACATTTGCTGTCGCAAATGTATAGCCTGGTCCTTGGGACACAAAATAAAACAGTTCCCTTTTTCATTAGAGAACGGGAAGGGGAGTTAAAGCAGGGGCTCTCTAGGGCACAAATTAAAAAGATTATTGACCTAACACACTCTACATCTATAAGTTCACGGATTCAGGAGATGTCATATAAATTTCTAGCTAGGTGGTAAGGCTGGCACAGATGTACCCGACCGCAAATGCTAGGTGCTGGAGGGGGTGTGGGCAAAAGGGTACTTATCTCCATCCATGGTGGTCCTGTCCCAGGGTAAGGGAATTTTGGGAAGAGAATGCTCCATGGGTAGAGAGGTTGTCCTCTCGACCCATGGAATTAACGCGGTTAAATTTTCTATTTCATTGGACACCAATGTCGATTAGATCATATAAGAAAAGTATTACTTCACATCTATTGAATGCAGCCAAATTGTTAATACCCAGGCTATGGAAACAGACTAGATGTCCAACTCTGTTGGACTGGAAAAGAGAGGTCAATTTGATAATGGAGGCTGAAAGATGGGTACATACAATTAAAGATAGAAAGGAAAAATTTAGGGTAATATGGGCAGGTTGGGAACAATGCTTTATGGAGATCGTGTAGACTAATAATATATAAAGCCGCATGGTCTCTGGGCTCGAATGCGGTTGCCTCTGGGGTGGAAGAGGAGAAGAGCTTTTTTTCTCTCCCTTCCCCCTTTCGCCTCCCTATACCCCCTCTTTATTCTATTTTTCTAGGTGATATAGGTAGGGGGAAGGAGTGATGCACTTGATGTCAAGGAAGGTGGGATTAAGAATGGGAAGAGGGGACAAAGCACATAGGGGGGAAGGGTAAAGGAAGGTGGATATATAGGATGGGGGGGGGGGAAGGAGTAGATATGGTTAAAGAAAGATGAGGTGTATATTCACTATACATAGGTAAGGGGTGGAGTATGTCTTATAGAAGCCTCATTTAATATAAGGTATTTGTAGGAGGGAGGAGGGGTGGAGGGAGGGGGGAGAAGGGAGAGTTTCTCTTTTTTTTTGGGGGGGGGGGGATTGGGAAATGGATAAAGATGTGTTTACTCTTTGTGATAAATATAAATATGTTATGAAGGTAGTTTTAATGGACATGTCAAATTTAATACAAATTTAATAATTAAAAAAAAGGGTGAGTGAGTGGGCATTTCCAGCACTAGTTTTGGTGCCAAGAGCCCTATTTGAAGCATAGCACAATCGAGGTAAGTTGCTGAGTAGAGATGGGCCCGGTTTGCAGCAGAACTCCCGAACAGGGAAAATGTTCTAACCAGAACGACAAACCCCATTGAAGTTTATAGGAGTATAAGTGCCCATTTTGAAGGCTTATATGCAAGTAATTGGCCATCAAAGGGGTATGGGAGTCTAGGTACTGCCCTGGGGGACATGTATCAATAAAAGACAACATTTTAAAAACAATATTTTTTTCAGGAGCAGTGATTTTATTTATGCTTAAAGTGCAACAATAAAAAATAAAAACTCCTTTAAATATAGTGCCTGGGGGGTCTCCTTAATGTGCCTGTTAAGTCTGATATCAGAAGAAGGGGGTGTCACCTGGTGATGTAACTGGGTGGTATTTCCCCTTGCCTATATAAGAAATGTCAAAGCACAGAGCGGGCATATGGCGGGGGGCCTCCCAAGAGACGTGAGCGTTTTTTTCTTTCTATTTTTCGGGCCCGGCGGGCGTCGTGATTGACGGTGGATTTACATAGAGGGACACTATTTTTTTTATTTTTTATTTTTTAATAAAGGAGTTATCAAAAACTCTTGTGGTTATTACTTTTTGACGCTTTTTTGGTGAATGGGTAGGGGTACCATGTACCAGATACTCATTCACATAGGGGGGAGAGACTGTGATCTGGGGGCCCCTTTTTTGAAAGGGGCTTCCATATTCCAATAAACCCCCCACCTGCAGACCCCAAAAACCACAGCCTGGGAAAATGCCCTTGTCCCTATCAACATAGGGACAACATGGGGACAAAGCACCCATCCCCCCATGTTGAGGGCATGTGGCCTGGTATGGTTGAATCATCAGCTGTCAATGGGTTTCCCCAACTATATATTTTGCCTGTTGTCTCAGCACCTCTGCTGTCTGTGTGTCAGGGCTGGGTTCAGCCCTTCCTTCTCTGAGCTGGCTGCTCAGCTGTCGGCTAATTGCCAGCTCCCATCTCTCTCCACAGTTACCCAGCTGTTGTTGATTCTGCTCGTCAGACCTGCCTACTTAAAGTTGTCCAGCTCACTTGATCTGTCTTCGCCTTTGTCAACATCACAGAGACTTTATCCTGTGTTCCTGTTGAAGACTTGCTCGGCTGATGTTTCTTCTAGCTCCTGATCCTGCTTGCTGTACTTCTACGTTTATCTCTGGCTCTCTGGCATTTGCTTGGCTGACTACCCGATCCGGTTACTGAACTCTGGCTTCTTTTGACTTTGCTTACTCTGTTTACCTTATTATTATTATTATTATTATTATTATTATTATTATTATTATTAAACAAGTGTGATTTAACTATACTTCTTTCTCAGTCTGATTTATGGTTCCTAATACTGTGCATTCAGTCTTATTGATCAGTAACAGCAAAGACCTATCCATTACATTCTTTTTGTAAAACTGGTCTTGATGAGGACTGGAATCAACCAATGGAGTCATATGACTCCTTTAATAATGTAGATTAACGCTTTTCCTTTCCAATAGATTTTATTGACAGGTAGTATCTACCCCATGTAGATGGGCCTGTCATCCACCCTATCAAATATGCCACCAAACAGGTTGATGATGTTCTTAGATTTAAGAATTTCACTGATTTTCACTTGGGTTCTGTTCTAAGGTATCCAAGCTGACTTGTATATCAGTTTATCCCATATTGATAGTGACTCAACTTTCTGCATCCATGTCAATATTGATTAGTTCTTATAAAAAAATATTATTCCATCTCCTGGGCAGACCAGCATACCCTGGATATTTTGGACCAAGCTTAGAAAGAAACACAGCCTTGCATTTCAGCTGTGACAGCCTCTTGCAAGTAACTAAGCTTGCCTCTCACATGAGCATAATGTCCATTCACAGCACTTTGGTGCTGTGCTGGGGAATCTGATGATGCTCCCCAAAGGAATATTTTATTTACTTCCCCCCCAGGGTAGACCTCTTTGAAGAGGAGAGGGTCATCCTCTTCATAATGGTTGACCCCATATTTGCCATGTAGGAGGCTGTCTGTTGTTTTAACTGGACAATTTGTTAGTTGCATCCTAACAGTTTTGTTACCCAGGGTTTCCCCTGTAGCACCTTGCTTTCTGAAATGTAAATTTAGTATTTTTGGTTGACCCTTTTCTGACATTCTTGCAATCCTTTGTGTCTTTTTGCCAGCACTGCTTTTGTGTTTTTATTTTGTGCTTTAATATATTGTATATTTGATCTAAAATGCACTATCCTACTTATTCCTGCACCCATCTCTACCATGGAGCTCTTTCCTATTATTGGACTTCTAATCCTTACCAAGAGTGATCTTTTCCAAACCTTATTCATCACTGTAGAAATATCCTAACTTCCTAATCTACAAGAATCAGTTTACAATACTTCAGTTATTTGTTCTTCTTGTCGTGGCACAGAGCACTATGTTACCCCCTGTGCCTTCTATTCTTTTAATCCTCTCCTTGTAATTCTTTACATATTTTCACCTAAAAAAGTTAATGTCTTACACCCTAAAGCCGTGTACACACGGCCGGACTTTTCAACCGGACTGGCCCGACAGAACAAATCCGTCGGACAATCCGACCTTGTGTGGGCTTCATCGGACCTTCAGCTGACTTTTTCTGTCGAAAATCAGACAGCCAAACGTGTTTCAAATCTTTCCGATGGACTTGAGACCGGTCGAAAAATCAGTTTGTCTGTATGCTAGTCCAACGGACAAAGAAGGACGCAAGGGCAGCTATTGGCTACTGGCTATGAACTTCCTTATTCTAGCCCCTTCATATGTCATCACGTTCAAACCAACGGACTTTCGAACGGACTTTAGTCCGTTCGCGTGTGGGCAAGAAAGTCGTCGTAAGAAAGTCTGTCGTAACTCCGTCAAAAGTCCGTCGGAAAGACCATCTGACCTTTGATGCTGAAAAGTCCCCTCATGTCTAAACGGCATAACAGTTTCCTGGAACAGGGTACTAAAATTTTACCTTACTAAGATACATCAAATTCAATCTCATTGTCCTCTTGAGGGATAATCTGCAAACCCCTTTTTCCATGTTACCAATAATATTGCATTTTTTCCCCCATATTGTGGATTATCCCTTCATTCATTTTATAACCCATACAGTCTGCTTTTTTCTATTCAGTCCATCTTGATCTCATATATTTTTTTTCTTAATTTGAGGATTGTGAAACCTTATGCTGAGGATGTGCGCCTATTTGCAAGGTAACATTGTCTACTTTTTCTTTTGTACCTCCCTGAAAGGTCAAAAACTTGCATTCTTTATTATTTCAAAGTCCTTGCCATTAATGGAATATTGTAATTTTTTTTTTGCCACATCAGCCAAGCAATATTCTTAGGAGGAAATTGTTTCAACGTTCAAGTCAAACTTATCCCTTAGTACTTTCACATCATTGTGGCGTTTTCTTTCTTTTTTTTTTTTTCCACTTTATCTTTTTATTCCATCCAAATGGTAAATAATTGTGGTTACAACTTACATTTCTAATATCCCTATACCAAAGCACTATCCCCCCCCATACCCCCTACCCAACCCTATACCCAGTTGCCCACCAAACCCCCCCTCCCATCCCCGCAGCTCATCCCATAGAAGTCCTGACCTGAGCCTCTCATTGTCCTCCTCCTGCTCTTGATCCTGTTTGAGTATATATACTCTAGCTCAGTTTTGAGTTTGAATTTTTATTTGGGTGAGTTATCTGACTCCTTATCCCACACCTCAGCCACCTGGGTAGAGGACTTATACTTTGCCCAGTCTCTCCACGTCTCTTCATACTCCTCCATCTCTAGTCCTTCACTATATCTCAGATATTCCAGGCAGTGAATTTCCTCTATTTTGTTGAACCACTCCCGCATTGAAGGCCTCCTGCTATCTAGCCAGTGTCTGGAGATGAGACTTGGTGGCATTGAGTGCGGTAACAGTGCTTTCAAGTACCTCTTAGAGGGCATGTCACTCCCATGATGCAAGCACACCCAAGGGTCGTCCGGGATCCTCTTATTAGTGATCGCATATATAATCCCCCTTATCTCCTCCCAGAATTTTTTCATTACCGAGCACAACCACCATATATGCGCGATTGTCCCTATTTCCTTGCACCCCCTCCAGCATAACTGCGGAGTTTCTTCCTATATTTTATGCGCTATATCCGGAGTGACATACATTCTTGCCAGGATTCTGAAATTCATTTCAGCAATCCTATAGTTCACTGAGGTAGCGTTCACTCTGCTCAAGACCCTGCCTACCTCATTTTCGTTGATCTTTTTTCCTAATTCCTCCTCCCATTTCCTGAGAAATACTGGGCGCTCCTCTTCTCCCATTCTAATCAAAGTTCTATAGATCCTGGACATTCCTCCCCTCCTGTTTTTCTTTGTACACACTTTTTCAAGGGGGCGAAGATCTTCCATCGACCTAATTGGCTGCGGGAGGGACTCAACAAAATGTTTCAACTGCCTATACTTCCAGTTGTCCATAACAAACCAATTGTCTTTAGCTTTTAGTTCCTGGTAGGTACATATCTTACCCTGGCTTGTAGTATCTTTAAGTTGGGCCTTTTCATTTAAAATCCATCTTCCAAACTGATCTTCCCTCCCAGGCGGAAAATAGTCTGTGTCCTTAAGCGGAACTAGTGGTGAATTATATCCCCACTTCTCCCTATCGTGTATTTTATCCCATAGATTTAAAGCGTGCTTAGTGATATCCAGTGTTTTCGTGCATAATTTTCTGTATTGTGGTGGTATCCATACATTTTTACCCAAATCTACCCCACTCATTATGTTCTCTATTTTCACCCATTGCTTGTCTTTTTTATTATTCACCCAGTCTAAGACGCGTGGATTATAGGATTATAGCTGTGTAATATTTTTTAATATCTGGTGCCCCCCAACCCCCCCTCTTCTTAACATTCACTAGTTGTGCATACTTGATTCATGTTTTTTTCCCCCTCCATATGAACCTTAGAAACATTGTGTGTAATTTATTCAAAAAACTCTGTGATATTGCAATTGGGAGCATTTGGATTTTATATGTGATTTTAGGGAGAACTGACATTTTGAGTAGGTTTATTCTGCCTCCCCATGAAAGTCGGTTCCACGGAAATCTATTCAACTCAGCCCCGATCTCATTGAGGAGAGACATGTAGTTGGCTTGGAACAGTGTCTCTTTTACTGGTGATATTTTAACTCCTAAGTAGTTAAGTTCTTTTATCCCCCATTTAAATGGTAGACACTTTTGGTAAACCTTATCCCCATCTTTATCTTCTACAACTTCCAATATTTCCGACTTGGTTGAATTAACTCGAAAATTGGATAATCTACCATATTTCCTAACGATCTCGAGTAGGTTCGGGAGGGTATACCTTGGACGGGTGACATACAATAAGACGTCATTGGCAAAGGCAGCTATTTTAAATTCTTCTTCACCAATTTTAACCCCACTGATATCCGGGTTGAGCCTTATCTTAGCCAATAGAGGTTTCAACGTCAACACGGAAAGCAGCGGGGAGAGTGGGCACCCCTGTCTAGTACCATTATGCAACGCAATAGGATCGGAAAAGGTACCATTTATCTTAACTCTAGCGGTGGGGGAGGTGTAGAGGGCTTTTATCCTACTAATCATTTTATTGCCTATGCCAAACTCTTCCAAAGTGTTCCACATGAAACCCCAGTCTACCCTGTCAAATGCTTTTTCAGCATCCATGGACATGAGTAGTCCTGGGGTTCCCCTATCCTTCATTATCTGGGCCACCATTAATGTTTTAATGCCGTTATCCCTCCCTTCCCTTCCAGGTACAAAGCCCACTTGGTCGGAGTGGACAAAATTGTTTATAACCTTTTTAATCTATCGGCCAAAATCTTTGCGAAGAGCTTCGTGTCAACATTCAAGAGGGAGATGGGCCTGTAACTGGAGCACAACGTGCTATCCTTTCCCTCCTTCCCTATAATAGCGATACTTGCTTCCAGTGCTTCCTTTCTCATCTCCCAACTTTCCCCGATCCCATTCATATAAGAGCACAGTATGGGGAGCAATGGTTCCCGTAGTTTTTTGTAATAAAGGGCGGTCAGCCCATTAGGACCTGGGCTTTTCCCATTTGGGGTATCTTGTATGACCTTCCTTAATTCCTGTATGGTCACAGGGGCATCCAACATAACTCTGTCCTCTTCCGTGATTTTTATTAAATTTGCCTCTTTTAAAAAGGTTTTACTAGCCTCACGCTTGCGTTTATCTGACTCCTGAGAGTTATCAGCATTAATTGCATACAACGCCCCATAGAACTCTTGAAATGCTTTCGCTATGTCACGTGTTTTGTATTTAATTTCCCCTGACTTGGTCCTGATTTTTTCAATATAATTGCTTGTTTTCTTTTTTTTCAGGGCCTTAGCTAGAAGCTTACCCTGTTTGTTACCATAAATGTATCTTTCTTTCTTAACCAAGTTATAAGTTTTACGTGTTTCCTGTTCTAGAGAGGCCCTTAACTCTTCTCTTCTTTTATTTAAGTTTGTCCATACCTCCCTCCCTCCTGATACTTTATGTTGTTGCTCTAGTTCTTGGATCTCTTTAATCAGGCTAGCCTTTCGTTTTTCAATCTCTTGTTTTTTTCCGCCCCTACCATCATAAATATGCCCCTAATGTATGCTTTGTGGGCCTCCCAGATTGTAGCCTCATTTACCTCCCTGGGAGTATTGATTTTAAAGAACCACTCCAACTCTTCCTTAGTTCTCCTTAAGATGTCTTTGTCTAGTAACAGGTCTTCGTTCAGTCTCCACCCTGATCCCTGTCTATCAGTTTCACCTATTTTTATATGTAAACTCACGGGTGTGTGACCTGAGAATGTCATGTTGCCAATAGATGCCCCTGTGACCTCTTCCAGCAACCTATGCTCTACCAGGAAAAAGTCTAGTCTCGAATATGTCGCATGCACGGGGGAGTAGTAAGTGTAGTCTCTTGTGTCCCCCTGCTGGATCCTCCAGACGTCCACCAGCTGAAGCTGGTGCAACTTCTTTTTGAGTTTTCCGGCCCACACTCCCCCCCTCCCCCCGGACATGCGACGAACAATCCCTTTCAGGGTCCAAGCACAAATTAAAATCCCCTGCAACAATAGCCTTCCCCATCTTGAAATTCTTAAAATTTTGCCAGTATGCCCATTACTTTTCTGTATGTATTTTTGTTAGGCCCATAAATGTTTGCCAGGGAGCACTTCGAGCCATTGATTTTGCCTTTCAGGAAGAGAAACCGACCCTCCGGGTCAGCTAAACCCTTCTCTAGTTCAAACCGAGTCTCCCTGGCAAACCCTATGGCCACTCCTCTTGCTCCCTTAATTGGTGAGTCACTATAATACCAGACTGGGAAGTCACTAGAGTAAATTTTTTGGTTCTTATTGGTACTTAAGTGTGTCTCTTGAAGCATTGCGACCTCAGCCTTCAAGAACTTCAGTTCCCCCAGGATATTTGCTCGTCTTACATAGGAATTCATTCCCCTAACATTATAAGAGACAATTTTTAGATTAAGCATCATCACTCACTCTCATTTGTTTTCTTCCTTCTATAGTACAGGCTCCTAATACTATTATATTCGTTAAACCCTCTCTTACCCCACCCCCCTCCCTTCCCCCCAGTCCCCCCCGTCCCCCCTTCCTGACCCCCCCCAATCACCCCTAGCCCCTCATCTCTTACCCCCCCTCCCTCCTCCCCCTTCCCCAAACTTTTGGGGGTGAAACGGGTCTTAGCTAGGCCCAATACATAACCGTGGCCCCCCAACTCCACCCGGCCACCCGGTTGTCCCCCAGAGGTTGAGCTCAGGGTGGGGTCCATTCGAGACCACAGATTTCCCACTGAGTATGGGGGGACTACCTGCCCCGATCATCCCTCCCGCACACCTCCCGCCTCCCCCCCACCAACCCCGTAGGAAAGAGCAGACTGCGTTTATATCTATAATAGATCTCTACTAAGTCCACAAAGCTATTTTTGCCCCTATGCTCTTTTGGCAATTAATACTGGTTTCCAGGTGGGCAGATCCCCTGTTAGCTCCTGGTTGGTATTTTTCTCCCACCAACCCAGGATTTCCATCACAGGTATTCCTAGACGTTGGCAGAATTTTTGAGTTTCTTCTGGGAATCTTAGCACGGCCATTCGGCCCTCTTTGCGTCCGATTAGACAAGCAGGAAAGCCCCAGGAGTATTGGACTCCATGTGATTTCAGGATTGCCAGTAGTGGTTTCAGAGTTCTTCTCCTGTTGAGGGTCTCCGCTGCAAGATCCTGGAAAATATGCAGACTTGTTTCTCCATACTTTACCTGCAGGTTTTTCCTTAGATTAGAATTTATCTGCTCTTTATCCAAGTAATTGTGGAATCGCACGATGACATCGCGTGGGGCGTCCCCCCTAATTTCCGTTGGCTTTCTAATCCTGTGCACTCTGTCCAGTTTTAATTTTCCGCTGACTTCAGTTGGATTCAACAGGTCTTTAAAAATTACTTCCATTTTGTCCTGTAAATTCTCTGTTTCTCCTTGCGATTCCGGGAGACCTCTGATCCGGATATTTTTTCTTCTGCTGCGGTTCTCTTGGTCTTCCAATCTATATCTTATATTTCTTTGTTCGATCTGCATTGCTTCCATCTGGTGTTTCAAATTTTGGATTTCTACTCCTTGCTTATCCACTATGGATTCCACTTTCTCCACTCTTTTCAGAATGTGACTCATGTTTTCATTCACAATACTGATCTCTTCTTTAATTGAGACCTCCAACCTTGCAAACATTTCTGCTATTTCTCCCTTAGTAGGGAGAAGTTTTTCCTGCTGGGTCTCCACTGGCATTTCTGTGCCTGCTTCACTGCCTGGGGGTCTTATTTCCACATCAGCCGTTTGTCTTCTTGTCCCCATTTTACCTGGACAATCTGGTGTTTTGTTTTTTGCCCCTGTTGCTCCTATTGCCCTGTTGATTTACCCGGGCTACCCTCGTTTACCATGTATTTCCTAATGGTGCCTGGGCTTGTGCTGGTTCTAGGTGGGTTTGCTGTGGCCCCTCTTGTTGATTTGCCTCTCATTTCTGCCTTCCTCTCTACCCCTGAGAAGGCAGACCGGTAGGATGGGCTAATAATCAAAAAAATGAGGTTACCTAATGGTGATGAAAAATAGCGTGATGCAGATTGCCTCTTCAGTCTTCTCACGAATCGCTCAGAGTCGCTAAGAGACCGCCAGGGAGCCTTCTCCCTGTCTCATCCATAGTTATGCTCCCACCTGGACCCCCAGCCCCGGGTGTGTTATATGGAACTGAGAGAGCTTTGTTTGGGTACTACCCCAGACCCTAAAAACTCCTATTCACCCCAAGGACCCCTAATACGGGGTGCTCCCCCTGCTAGATCACCCCTTCCTTTGTTGCTTCTTCCTTTTCAGCGGGCCACCCTCTGTGTCTCTCCCTGTGCCAGGTGTATCATATTATACCAAACTTATGAGCACTTTAGATGAGTTGTTGCAGCAATGCTTTGTAATACTTTATAAAAGTCAGTTTAAGACTAAAGGCAGCGGTCCCTTCAGAGGAGAGTTCCATAAAGCTTTAAAAGGTGAATAATGGGTTACTTACCCTCCATTCCAGATTTAAAGTTAGCCAAAATCTTACCCACCGTGCGTCCTTTACACTACGCCTTAAGGGCTCCTGGGGCTTCCACCTGTACCTGAATTCCCTTTCATACAGCTGTTACATTCTGTCTTCAGCTCCTATTGGACAAACGCTGTCATCTCCTTCACTGGCATGTACATTCTTGTGGACCTCTCTTCCTATTGTCTGCAGCCTTCGGCGTGAGATAAGGGAAGGCATGACTGTCCCGGCTGAGCTCCGGACCATGATAGCCCTTTGCCGCTACTGCTCGGGCACGCCGCTCCCACCGCCTTCGCCCCTCGCAGCCAGTTCACGGGGCCGGAAGGTAGGACGGTTGGATGGTAGGGACCGCACACAACGCGCGGCTCTCCGGGGTGAGAGGGCGGAAGGCTAGCGTGCGGTCTGTGAGCTCATGTCGTGCATCACGCCTGGAGGGACGCAGAGCTCCCCGCTCTCAGCCACAGCAGCCCGACCTCGACCACATCCGGCTCCTCCCTCCTCCTACCTTGTAGCACCTGATCACTTGACTATGGTTCTTCACTTTATTTTCCTTGCGCTTCTAAGCAAATTCCTGAGATTTCTGCTCAAGACAGTCAAAGATATATTGATTTCTAAAATCTTGTTTTGGTCAATCACGTTTCTCAAAATAATTTGAGTATAAATAGCATGTATTCCTTCTCAACTTTGTGCTACTTTTGTTTCCCTATTGAAGTAAAGCTGGCCATGCATGAATCAAAAGTCGGCTACCATGCTAGTGCATTGATGTCTAACCTTGCCGCTCTGCTCCAGCACCGAGCAATTCTGCCCACATAGGTGCCTCTCTCTCTTTCCCCTGCAACCTCACACTGCTCCTGAAGAGCCGTATACAAGCAGGAATTACCTGAAAGAGGAAAAAAGCATTGCAATCAAAGAAACTTCCTTATTCCTTCTCCACAATGAAAAGGGGGATGAAATAGAGGCAGAATTAGTAATTGAGAGGATTCACAGGCTGCCCAAACCATCACACCTGCCTATCCATATCTCCCGGGATGTTCTGCACATCCATGTTTTTCACATAAAAGAAAAGCTTCTTGCCGCTCTATGTAATGCTGCACAAGTATAGGAAAAATATTCTACACTTCTGTTTTATTCAGACCTATTGCTATATACATGGCAAAAATTGAAATCTCTACTTCCCATTACCAAAGCTTTGCAGAATCATAACCTTCCCTATTAATGGGGATACCCTATTAAACTGAACATTACTAAACTGTGATCTGCTTTTATGATCGCTACAATGGGTGAAGGCCTACTAAAACTCCTGCCCAAATGGGACATTCTACTGGATCAGAACCCTCCCCTGCCTTCAACATCTCCTAAACTGGATATCTCAAATGAATGGCAGGTGGCCACGCACAAGTGTAAAAACAAGAAATTCTCCTCATAGGCACCCCAATGTTGTAACCAACAATTTCACCCAACGTATTGCTCTGGCATGTTAATACCAATATACCACTAATGACCCTCCTAAAGTTATTTACAGTTCATTTGAATTCCCCCTGGGATCCTCTTTTTATTTTGAGACACTGTTCACAGTTTCTGATCTTGTTGTTGTCCTTCTCTGCCTTTCTCCTACAGGCATGTTAAAAGCAGTACCAGTAATCTTCTGAAAAAAACCTCCTATTTACCAAGACCATGACCCTTTCCTACCACCTAGCGCAAGTATTCAGCTGATCCATTTAGAAGATCTTCTCCTCCCACAGTCTACCGTCAGGTACAAATATCGTTATAGTTCACTCTTTTGTCATAACAATAAAATTTGTGTGTAAAAATGCAAATGGACTCAATCACCCTGCTAAGAGGTCGGTACTGTGGGCGGAAGCGTTAAGACTGGACAATGATGTATTATGTGTTCAAGAAATGCATTTTCATTTGGAGGCTACTCCAATGTGTCTTCATAAAAGCTTTCCACACTTTTTTTTTGCATCTACTTCAAAAAATCAAAAAGGAGTCCTCATTGATGGACTTGTGTCTTTTTTCAACCTGACTAACTATGTAACTATGTAATTGCTATATGATATATTGTAGCCTTTACACTACATAAATCTATTCCCAATCAGGAAGGCAGATACTTATACTTCTCATTGATCTCAACGGCATGCCATACACTTTGGTGAACCTCTTTGCTCCCAATACACATCAAACTCGCTTCTTGAAAAAATCTTTTTTGTAAGGTATCTACTCTCAGGAATAGATTTCTCATTTTACTGTATGTGGAGACTCCAATCTTATGTATGGCCACCTTCTGGATTCAGGTATAAATGTCAAATGCCCACCTCCCACTTTTAAATCTCTATTTCACGCCTGAAGAAGTCTCCAATGCTTGATGCCAACATGCAAGCGAACGGGACTACACCTTCTTCTTGTCAAGATATAAATCCTATTCACGGATTGATCTGATTGCGGTCAATCCATTTAAAAGACATGTTTCTTTTAAAGAAAGTATCTTCCTCCACCATACATGATATTACTTGGTCTGTCCATGCTCCTGTTTCCATATCAGTGGTGGAGGATTACAATTTTAGTCCTGTATAGTTATGGCATATTAATCCACAGGTGACCCAGTCTTTTCAATGTGCTTCTTATCTGTCTGACCATTTAAAAGAGCATTTCAGTATTAATACTCAATCTGTAAACAGCCCCTTTATTGCATGGAATGCTCATAAAGCTTATATACGAGCAGAGGACAGAAAAAGTTGATGCCCTTCTTAAAGACAGACACACTTTAAAAACTTCAAAACAAGGCCTCTCCCACTCCTAAATTGTCCTCTATGCTCTTTAAACTTTGTAATGAGCTGAAACTATTACTTATTGAACAATATGACAATTCGATCTTTGAAACTTGCATGTTATTATAAATAGAGCTTGGAAATGTTCAGCTCAAAGGCTTGAAAACTATAAGGCTAAAATATAATCCCTCATCTTCCACAATCCGGGAGCAAACAAAAAATAATTAACCCAGAGGATATTACCAATCAATTTGTGGACTATTACAGCTCCCTATAAAATCTACAGGATGACTCTAACACTCGCCAGCACTCAACAGCTTTCCTGGCATCCTTACACCTACCTAAACTCTCTCCCTCTCAGTTGGAATCTCTTCATGCTCCCATTACTATTTCCAAGATAGCTAAAGTGATCCACTCTCTACCAAATGATACGTCACCAGGCCCAGATGGCCTTTCAAATCAATATTATAGCACCTACAGATGATATTAGCTCTAGCTCTTTTTCCTGTATTCTCCCTCTGAAATGCTCAAACCTATATTGTGTCCATACCAAAACCAGGTAAACACACAATCTCTTTTAGGCCTATTTCTCTATTAAACACAGACATGAATCTATATGCTAAAATTATTGCCCAATGTCTTCTTTCAATACTTTCTACTCTAGTAAAACCAGATCCACTCCACTCTAGTAAAACTAGCAAATGCTACTTGCAAAATAATTAATGTAATAAATGATGCTGGGTCTCGACGGGTGCCTTCTCCGCTTCTCTCGTTGGATGCAGAGAGGGCATTCAACAGGATACATTGGATGTATATGACCCCTGTTCTGTGAAAATTTGGATTTTTGAGTCCTAGCTTTACTGCCATATACAATGTATATATGTACTGTATATACAAAGTGCATACCTCCAGCATGCTTTCCCACTCTTTTGTGCTCATGAATGGCACACGCCAAGGCTGCCCCCTTTCCCCCTCCATCTTTAATCTCCTAATAGAGCCTTTGGTGGAGACCATATGTGCAAATCCTGAGATTACTGGGTTCACATTTACTCTCTCCACTTCAGCCAGATATCATATTACAAAATCATCTTCTCCAAATCCTTCATTTTAAGCTTGAGACGTAATACCCTCATTAGGACCAATCTTCAAAAAAAGGTATCTGTGTACTTGGAGTGATTTAGGAATACCTGACTTAGGCATAATACCAACCGCAGAAAAAACACATTTAGCTAATAAAAACTACATGTTACTCATAGATAAGGATGAGCCGAACACCACCCCGGTAAGGTTCGCACCAGAACTTGCGAACAGGCAAAAAATTTGGCAGAAAACACGAACACCGTTAAAGTCTATGGGACACGAACATGAAAAATCAAAAGTGTTAATTTTAAAGGCTTATATGTAGGGATGAGCTTTGTGTTCGAATCAAACCCATGTTCAACTCGAACATCGTGTGTTCGATCGTTTGCCAAATTGCCAAATACGAGTGGCGCATCACGGCCCATAATTCACTGCGGCATCGCAGTGCATTGCTGGCTGATGATTGGCCAAGCATGCACTATGACCCGCATGCTTGGCCAATCACAGCTCCGTCTGTACTGAGAGCTGTAATTGGCCAAAGCCAGGATGGCTTTGGCCAATTATTGCTCAGGGGGTTTAGTACATGCCCCACACTATATAAGGCCGCCTGCACGTCGGCCCTGTGTAGTGTGTTCCGGCGTTGAGAGACAGAGACAGAGAGACAGTGTCATTTGATTTCAGTTAGATATATTAGACAGGACAGTCAGTCAGTTAGCTGCACTTACAGTGTATTGTGTATATATATATATGCATCACAGGTGTTGTATATATATATACAACAATATAGTACACTGTATTCAGTTTAGCTAGATCCGTTCCTGTTATCATCTTTCTACTGACAGGCAGGCAGGTGTTGTTACAGTATTTGAAGAAAATTGCTGGTGTTCTTCTGATCCTATTAGTCCTATTAGCTACAGTATTTACAGTTAGTGTAGTGCGCCCTCTGCACAGTGTGCACCTAAAGTTACCTGTAGTAGATTGGTGGTGTGTTTCTGATCCTATCACTACTGCAGGCAGCTACATTATTTTTTAGTGTAGTGCGACCTCTGCACAGTGTTCAGCTAAAGCTACAAGTGAGTGTAGTGCGACCTCTGCACAGTGTTCAGCTAAAGCTACAAGTTAGTGTAGTGCGACCTCTGCACAGTGTTCAACTGAAGCTACCTGTAGAAGGTTGGTGTTGTTTTCCTGATCCTATCACTACCGCAGGCAGCTACATTATTTACACGTTAGTGTAGTGTGACCTCTGCACAGTGTTCAGCTAAAGCTACAAGTTAGTGTAGTGCGACCTCTGCACAGTGTTCAGGTAAAGCTACAAGTTAGTGTAGTGTGACCTCTGCACAGTGTTCAGCTAAAGCTCAAAGTTAGTGTAGTGCGACCTCTGCATAGTGATCAGCTAAAGGTACAAGTTAGTGTAGTGCGACCTCTGCAAAGTGGTCAGCTAAAGCTACAAGTTAGTGTAGTGTGACCTCTGCACAGTTTTCAGCTAAAGCTACCTGTAGAAGGTTGGTGTTGTTTTCCTGATCCTATCACTATCGCAGGCAGCTACATTATTTATACGTTAGTGTAGTGCGACCTCTGCACAGTGTTCAGCTAAAGCTACCTGTAGAAGGTTGGTGTTGTTTTCCTGATCCTATCACTACCGCAGGCAGCTACATTATTTACACGTTAGTGTAGTGCGACCTCTGCACAGTGTTCAGCTAAAGCTACAAGTTAGTGTAGTGTGACCTCTGCACAGTGTTCAGCTAAAGCTACCTGTAGAAGGTTGGTGTTGTTTTCCTGATCTATCACTACCGCAGGCAGCTACATTATTTACATGTTAGTGTAATGCGACCTCTGCACAGTGTTCAGCTAAAGCCACCTGTAGAAGGTTGGCGCTGTTTTCCTGATCCTATCACTACCGCAAGCAGTTACATTATTTAAACATTAGTGTAGTGCGTCCCCTGCACAGTGTTCAGCTAAAGCTACAAGTTAGTGTAGTGCGACCTCTGCATAGTGTTCAGCTAAAGGTACAAGTTAGTGTAGTGCGACCTCTGCAAAGTGGTCAGCTAAAGCTACAAGTTAGTGTAGTGTGACCTCTGCACAGTTTTCAGCTAAAGCTACCTGTAGAAGGTTGGTGTTGTTTTCCTGATCCTATCACTATCGCAGGCAGCTACATTATTTATACGTTAGTGTAGTGCGACCTCTGCACAGTGTTCAGCTAAAGCTACCTGTAGAAGGTTGGTGTTGTTTTCCTGATTCTATCACTACCGCAGGCAGCTACATTATTTACACATTAGTGTAGTGCGACCTCTGCACAGTGTTCAGTTAAAGATACCTGTAGAAGGTTGGTGTTGTTTTCCTGATCCTATTACTACTGCAGGCAGCTACATTATTTACACGTTAGTGTAGTGCGACCTCTGCACAGTGTTCAGCTAAAGCTACAAGTTAGTGTAGTGTGACCTCTGCACAGTGTTCAGCTAAAGCTACCTGTAGAAGGTTTGTGATGTTTTCCTGATCTATCACTACCGCAGGCAGCTACATTATTTACATGTTAGTGTAATGCGACCTCTGCACAGTGTTCAGCTAAAGCTACCTGTAGAAGGTTGGTGCTGTTTTCCTGATCCTATCCCTACCGCAAGCAGTTACATTATTTAAACATTAGTGTAGTGCGTCCTGTGCACAGTGTTCAGCTAAAGCTACAAGTTAGTGTAGTGCGACCTCTGCACAGTGTTCAGCTAAAGCTACCTGTAGAAGGTTGGTGTTGTTTTCCTGATCCTTTCACTACCGCAGGCAGCTACATTATTTACACGTTAGTGTAGTGCGACCTCTGCACAGTGTTCAGCTAAAGCTACCTGTAGAAGGTTGGTGTTGTTTTCCTGATCCTATTACTACTGCAGGCAGCTACATTATTTACACATTAGTGTAGTGCGACCTCTGCACAGTGTACAGCTAAAGCTACCTGTAAAGGTTGGTGTTGTTTTCCTGATCCTATTACTACTGCAGGCAGCTACATTATTTACACGTTAGTGTAGTGCGACCTCTGCACAGTGTTCAGCTAAAGCTACAAGTTAGTGTAGTGCGACCTCTGCACAGTGTTCAGCTAAAGCTACCTGTAGAAGGTTGGTGTTGTTTTCCTGATCTATCACTACCGCAGGCAGCTACATTATTTACATTTTAGTGTAATGCGACCTCTGCACAGTGTTCAGCTAAAGCTACCTGTAGAAGGTTGGTGCTGTTTTCCTGATCCTATCACTACCGCAAGCAGTTACATTATTTAAACATTAGTGTAGTGCGTCCTGTGCACAGTGTTCAGCTAAAGCTACAAGTTAGTGTAGTGCGACCTCTGCACAGTGTTCAGCTAAAGCTACCTGTAGAAGGTTGGTGTTGTTTTCCTGATCCTTTCACTACCGCAGGCAGCTACATTATTTACACGTTAGTGTAGTGCGACCTCTGCACAGTGTTCAGCTAAAGCTACCTGTAGAAGGTTGGTGTTGTTTTCCTGATCCTATTACTACTGCAGGCAGCAACATTATTTACACCTTAGTGTAGTGCGACCTCTGCACAGTGTACAGCTAAAGCTACCTGTAAAGGTTGGTGTTGTTTTCCTGATCCTATTACTACTGCAGGCAGCTACATTATTTACACGTTAGTGTAGTGCGACCTCTGCACAGTGTTCAGCTAAAGCTACAAGTTAGTGTAGTGCGACCACTGCACAGTGTTCAGCTAAAGCTACCTGTAGAAGGTTGGTGTTGTTTTCCTGATCTATCACTACCGCAGGCAGCTACATTATTTACATGTTAGTGTAATGCGACCTCTGCACAGTGTTCAGCTAAAGCTACCTGTAGAAGGTTGGTGGTGTTTTCCTGATCCTATCACTACCACAAGCAGCTACATTATTTAAACATTAGTGTAGTGCATCCTCTGCACAGTGCTCAGCTAAAGCTACAAGTTAGTGTAATGCGACCTCTGCACAGTGTTCAGCTAAAGCTACCTGTAGAAGGTTGGTGTTGTTTTCCTGATCCTTTCACTACCGCAGGCAGCTACATTATTTACACGTTAGTGTAGTGCGACCTCTGCACAGTGTTCAGCTAAAGCTACCTGTAGAAGGTTGGTGTTGTTTTCCTGATCCCATCACTACCGCAGGCAGCTACATTATTTACACGTTAGTGTAGTGCGACCTATGCACAGTGTTCAGCTAAAGCTACCTGTAGAAGGTTGGTGGTGTTTTCCTGATCCTATCACTACCGCACACAGCTACATTATTTAAACATTAGCGTAGCGCGTCCTTTGCACAGTGCTCAGCTAAAGCTACCTGTAGAAGGTTGGTGGTGTTTTCCTGATCCTTTCACTATCGCAGGCAGCTACATTATTTAAACGTTAGTGAAGTGCGACCACTGCACAGTGTTCAGCTAAAGCTACAAGTTAGTGTAGTGCGACCTCTGCACAGTGCTCAGCTAAAGCTACAAGTTTGTGTAATGCGACCTCTGCACAGTGTTCAGCTAAAGCTACCTGTAGAAGGTTGTTGTTTTCCTGATCCTTTCACTACCGCAGACAGCTACATTATTTACACGTTAGTTTAGTGCGACCTATGCACAGTGTTCAGCTAAAGCTACCTGTAGAAGGTTGGTGGTGTTTTCCTGATCCTATCACTACCGCACACAGCTACATTATTTAAACATTAGCGTAGCGCGTCCTTTGCACAGTGCTCAGCTAAAGCTACCTGTAGAAGGTTGGTGGTGTTTTCCTGATCCTTTCACTATCGCAGGCAGCTACATTATTTAAACGTTAGTGAAGTGCGACCACTGCACAGTGTTCAGCTAAAGCTACAAGTTAGTGTAGTGCGACCTCTGCACGGTGTTCAGCTAAAGCTACCTGTAGAAGGTTGGTGGTGTTTTCCTGATCCTATCACTACCGCAGGCAGCTACATTATTTAAACGTTAGTGTAGTGCGTCCTCTGCACAGTGTTCAGTTAAAGCTAGAAGTTAGTGTAGTACGACCTCTGCACAGTGTTCAGCTAAAGCTACAAGTTAGTGTAGTGCGACCTCTGCACGGTGTTCAGCTAAGGCTACCTGTAGAAGATTGGTCGTGTTCTCATACTAATAATACTACAGGCAGGCAGTTGATTTTGCTAGCTGCAGTATCAGTATATATATATATATATATATCCCAGCTTAGTGCAGCTACATCTCACTGCAGGCCATTAGTATGTCTGGAAGGCCAACAAGGAGAGGCAGACAGTCACAAGCCAATAAAAGAGGGCAAGCAGGCTCTGTGTCTAGAGGCAACAGTGCTGGTCGTGGACACAGTGCATCCTCATCAGCATGTAGCCGTGGGACACGCTTGGCCTTTTTTTCGGCAGCTGGCTGTGTTGAGCCTCAACATGCGGAAGACTTGGTCGAGTGGATGACCAAGCCGTCATAATCCTCCTCATCCTCTCTCACCCATGCTCAGGCTACTTTGTCTGGCAAAGCAGCTGCCAACGTGGCCTCTTCCCTTGGCTCAACGGTATCAGTGACTCCTTCCCTAGCCCCACCATGTCCTCCTGAAGGAGTCCCTCGAACTGTTTGACCACAGTGTTGGGTACATGCTCCAGGAGGATGCCCAGCTTTTAGAAGGCTCTGATGATGATACTGAGCTAGATGAAGGCAGTAACGTGAGCACGGACAGAGGGGGTGCCCAAGAAGGACAGCAATCTGGCAGTCATGTTCCCCCTGCTGCAGCATACTGCCCGGTTTGCTCCAGTGATGGGGAGGGAGGGGATGATGAGGTCACTGACTCAACGTGGGTGCCTGATAGGAGGGTGTAGGCGGAGGAGGCCCTCCAGGGGGCAGCCTAAGGGCAGCACACTGACTGCATCACACCTAAGAGCTCCGCATGTGCAGGGCACTGCTGTCTCTGCACGTTATTCCAAAAGTTCTTTGGTGTGGGCCTTTTTTGAGACGAGTGCATCAGATGGCACCGCTGCTATTTGCAACATATGTCTCAAGCGTATCTCGCGTGGCCAAAACATCTCCTGCTTGGGCACCACATGCTTGACCAGACATAGGTTGATCTGCCATGCAGTTCGTTGGCAAGCGTACCTAAAAGACCCACACCAAAAAACAAAGAGGACCTCTCCTTACTCCTCATCAGCTGGGATCTCAAACCCCACTATACCTTCAGTCCTCTCTGAGACCTGCACTGAGAGGAATGAAGGTGTAGAATTAGGTGTGTCACAGCCAAGTACTTGCGGGCAATCTGCTCTTGGTACACCGACGTCAGATTGTACCAGGCAAATTTCCCTGCCCCAGCTGCTGCACCGCCGCAAGAAGTTCGCTCCCAGCCATCCACATGCCCAGCGGTTGAATGCTAGCTTGGCAAAATTGCTAGCACTTCAACTGCTACCTTTTCAGTTGATAGATTCTGCCCCCTTCCATGAGTTTGTGGAATGTGCAGTTCCTTAGTGGCAGGTTCCCAAATGCCACTTTTTCTCATGGAAGGCGATTCCAGCTCTCTACCAGCATGTGGAAGGCAATGTCTTGGCCTCGCTGGACAGGGCGGTCAGTGGTAAGGTGCATATTACCGTTGACTCATGGTCCAGAAAGAACTGACAGGGACGTTACCTAAGTTTCACGGCGCATTGTGTGACTCTTCTGGCAGCTGGGAAGGATGCAGGACAAGGTGCAGTAGTGTTGGAGGTTGTTCCGCCACCATGCCTCCAAAATGCCACTACTAGTGATTCTGACACACCTCTCTCCTCCACCCCCTCCTTTTCTTCTTCCTCCATGGCCTCTTCCTGTGCTTTGTCCTCGGAACCAGCGGTGCTCCGTAGGCGTTCAAGGGGCTACGCAAGTACACAGACCAAAAGATGCCATGCGGTGCTTGAGCTAGTGTGCTTGGGGGACAGGAGCCACACTGGGGCAGAGGTTCTGTCAGCTCTGCAGGGGCAGGTTCAGAGGTGGTTGACACCACGCCAACTTAAGGCAGGAATGGTGGTTTGTGACAATGGCACCAACCTCCTCTCCGCCCTCCGACAGGGACAAATGACCCATGTGCCCTGTTTGGCTCACGTCTTTAACTTGGTGGTGCAGCGGTTCTTGGGCAGGTACCCGGGCTTACAGAATGTCCTGAGGCAGGCCAGGAAAGTCTGTGTGCATTTCCGCCAGTCATATAATGCCAGTGCTCAGCTGGCAGACCTCCAAAAGGAATTTAACCTGCCCAAGAACCACCTAATCTGTGATATGCCCAAAAGGTGGAACTCAACGTTGGCCATGCTGCAGCGGCTGCCAATGCAGCAGAGGGCCATCAATGAGTACCTGTGTGACTATGGCACCAGGACAGGGTAAGGGGAGCTTGGTTTTTTTTCCCCATGCCAGTGGGCCATGATCAGGGATGCATGCACTGTCCTGTCACTATTTGAGGAGGCCATGAGGATGGTGAGCAGTAACAGTGCATGCATCAGTGACACTGTCCCCCTTGTCCACCTGTTGGAGCACACGCTGCATGGAATAATGGACAGGGCACTTGAACAGAACAGAGGAAGGAAGAGGAGGAGCTCTCAAGGCCCCCTTTACCCAGACAGTGTTTCTGCGTGCCCACAGATCACACAGGAAGAGGACGAGGAGGAGGATGAGGAGGAGGAGGATTGTGTCAGTATGGAGATGGAGCCTAGCACTCAGCATCAGCAGCAGTCTTTAAGGGATCATTTACAGTCCCAAGAAAAACATGGACTTGTACATGGCTGGGAGGAGGTGGCTGCAGATCATGTCGTCCTTAGTGACCCAGAGGACTCCGGACCGAATGCCTCAGCAAACCTACGCTGCATGGCCTCCCTGATCCTGCAAAGCCTGCGGAAGGATCTGCGTATTCGTGGTATCAAGGAGAAGGAACAATACTGGCTGGCAACCCTCCTTGATCCACGTTACAAGGGTAAGGTTGTGGACCTTATCTTGCCGTCGCAGAGGGAGCAGAGGATGAAACATCTTCGGGAGGCCTTGCAGAAAAGTCTGTGCAATGTGTTCCCAGAGACTGGGAGGTTACAAACTCCTGTTTCTGGACAACGTGTTGCTGAGGCTTCGGTCAGTCAAAGAAGGAGCGGGGGAGAAGGTGGCCGTCTGACCGATGCGTTCATCCAATTTTTAAGTCCGCAGCCCCAAGGTATGATCGGTTCCAGCGACCATCGCCAGCGTCTGTTTTACATGGTGCAGGAATACCTAGGGGCAAGATCTGACTTGGACACCTTTCCCATCGAAAATCCTCTGGGTTACTCGGTCTTGAGGATGGATCACTTGCCATAGCTTGCGCAGTATGCAATTGAGCTACTGGTCTGTCCTGCATCCAGCGTTCTTTCGGAACACACATTCAGTGCTGCTGGAGGCTTTGTAACCAATCACAGGGTGCATCTGTCCACCGACTCGGTCGATCGACTGACCTTCATAAAAATGAATCAGTCTTGGATCACCACCAGCTACCAAGCACCTGATGCTGATGTAACCGAATAATCTTTTTTGAAATGTCAGATCCCTTCAAAGACTGCCTATGCTGATGCTGAGTGACTATCCTGTTATGCTGAGTAATTATCCTCTTCCTCCTCAATGATCATGCTGATAGCTTATAGGAACATTTTTGTTTCTGGGCGCCGCCAGGCCCAATTTTTCAGCCCCTGTTTAACAGGGGCATGTAATTACAATTTTTGATGCAATTCTTTGCAGCAGGGCTAGTTCCTGCACTCCAACTACAGTATCTGTGAGGGGTTGCAGTGTTGTGGCACCAGCACCAGTGCCTAAGGCCCAATTTTTCAGCCCCTGTTTAACAGGGGCGTGTAATTATAATTTCTGATGCAATTCTTTGCAGCAGGGCTAGTTCCTGTGCTCCAACTAGAGTATTTGTGAGGGGTTGCAGTGTTGTGACACCAGCAACAGTGCCTAAGGCCCGATTTTTCAGCCCCTGTTCAACAGGGACATGTAATTAGAATTCTTGATCTAATATTTCACAGCAGGGCCCATTTCTGCGCCCACCAAGAGTATCTGTGAGGACTTACAGTGTTGTGGCACCAGCACCACCACCAAAGGCCCAATTTTTCTGCCCCTGTTCAAGAGGGGCATGTAATTACAATTCTTGATCTAATATTTCACAGCAGGGCTCTGTGAGGGCTTACAGTGTTGTGGCCAGAACAACACCTAAGGCCCAAATTTCTGCTGAGTATATAGGGCAGGCCCCCACATTCAAACATCCAACTTACAAACAACTCCTACTTTCAAACGGAAGACGACAACAGGAAGTGAGATGAAATCTACCCCTAGGAAGGGAAATTCTCTCCTGTAAGAGTTAATATGGGAAAAACTTTTCTCCTTTACACAGATGCTTTATCACCAATCCTTGTTTCACAAAAAAAAACAAATTTTCAAAAAACATTTGTCATTGGGACAAAAAGTGAGGTGAAATCTTCTGAAGAGGGACACAGACAGCAAAACAAATGTCACAGGGGTGATAACCCTTCCCTATGTTTTCCAAAAAGCTTAAAATAGATTTTTTGGCTGGAGCTAAACACGTTAAAAATGTACCAGTTCAAAATTACAAACAGATTCTTCTTAACAACAAACCTACAGTCCCTGTCTTGTTTGCACTGCCTGCATACTGCTGTTCAGAGTATATAGGGCCTGGGGGCCCTACACCTTTCCTTTTTTAATTTGGGTGCGGGGTTCCCCTTAATATCCATACAAGCCCCAAAGGGCCTGGTAATAGACTTGGGGGTACCCATGCCAATTGTCTCACTGATTTTCATCCATATTGCCAGGACCCGACATTACATTAGAGCCGCAAGCAGTTTTAAATTACTTTTATTCCTTTAAAAATGTCATTTTGTGCAGGGACTGTTCTAAGCATGGGAAACAAGCACCGCTTTACAGGCATACTATAGACACCCCCCAAGTACGATATTTAAAGGAATACCATGGAAATTAGCCTTTAAAATTAGCACTTTTGATTTTGAACGTTCGCATCCCATAGACGTCAATGGGGTTCTAACGTTCGTGCGAATTTTCGGTCCATTCGCAGGTTCTGGTGCGAACCGAACTGGGGGGGTGTTCGGCTCATCCCTACTTATATGCAAGTTATTGTCATAAAAAGTGTTTGGGGACCCAGGTCCTGCCCCAGGGGACATGTATCAATGCAAAAAAAAGTTTTAAAAACGGACGTTTTTTTGGGAGCAGTGATTTTAATAATGCTTAGAGGGAAACAATAAAAAATAAATATTCCTTTAAATATCGTGCCTGGGGGTATCTATAGTATGCCTGTAAAGTGGAGCAGTTTTTCCATGTTTAGAACAGTACTCCAGCAAAATGACATTTCTAAAGGAAAAAAAAGTAATTTAAAACTGATTGCGGCTGCAGTGAATTGTCGCGTCTTGGCAATATAGTTAAAACTCATTGAAAAAACAGCATGGGTTCCCCCCAGTCCAATACCAGGCCCTTCGAGTCTGGTATAAATATTAAGGGGAACCCTGCGCCAACTTTTTTTGAAAAAATGGCATAGGGGTCCCCCCAAAATCCATACTAGGCCCTTCAGGTCTAGTATGGGTATTAAGGGGAACTCTGCGTCAAAATAAAAAAAATGGTGTAGGGGTCCCCCCAAAACCCATACCAGACCCTTATCCGAGCACGCAACCTGGCAGGCAGCAAGAAAAGAGGGGGGGACGAGAGAGCATAATGTTCGTTGTTCACCAAGCGTCCGAACAACCAAAGTTCAGCCCGAACGTATGCTCGGGCCAACTACTCATCGACAAACTTACCAAAGAATCATTACATAGAGCTAGACATTAAGGGGTTTATTTACTAAAGCTAGAGAGGTCAAAATTTGTCACAATTCTGCATAGAAACCAATCAGGTTCCAGGTTTTATTGCTTAAGCTTAATTAAACAAGCTGAGGATAGAAGCTGATTGGTTTCTCTGCAGAATTATGACTAATTTTGTCCGCTCTGGCTTTAGTAAATAAACCCTGAACTGTCATGTAAGAATGGCAATCAGCGCAAACACCAAAACCCTCACTAAATTGCAAGCTGAACACTACAGGTAATCACAACAAAGCCTGGGAATAAACATAAAACAAAATAAGTGCAGCGCAATGTAACAATGAATGAATAAGAATATAAAGTCCCCAAGATAACACTACAAACAGATGTAATCTGTTTTTCAATGGCCAGAGGAGATGCAATCCAAGAGCGATAAGTATATGTGCTTACCAGAGGCTGTGGACCTCTGCACAGCAGAGGTCAAACTCACGTATATCCCCTCAGGGATGATGGTGTCCTGGATACTGTCACTGGAGCCAGGTATCGAATCCTGATGTCAACAGGTGAAGGTAAGCTTCCAAAGGAAAAAACACCAACTTCTATA
The DNA here is from genome assembly GCA_037952925.1 of Lithobates clamitans. NCBI lineage: Eukaryota > Metazoa > Chordata > Amphibia > Anura > Ranidae > Lithobates > Lithobates clamitans. The sequence goes on from JBBGZY010001130.1 coordinate 2,368,594, forward strand.
AGTATCCGGATCAGAGTGTCACAGGCATCACGATGATAGAAAATGCATGCTCATCAAAGTAAAGTGCAGTCCTGGCATTCCACATGGCTCTTTAGGTCCCACCGCTGTTCCAGATAGCTGGAAAGGATTGAGCAGCAGGCTGGAATGGATCACAGTGTTTCTCCATGAGCAAAGGAGAAACACTGTGCTCACCTTTGCTCATGGAGAAACACTGTGATCCATTCCAGCCTGCTGCTCAATCCTTTCCAGCTATCTGGAACAGCGGTGGGACCTAAAGAGCCATGTGGAATGCCAGGACTGCACTTTACTTTGATGAGCATGCATTTTCTATCATCGTGATGCCTGTGACACTCTGATCCGGATACTTATAGAAGTTGGTGTTTTTTCCTTTGGAAGCTTACCTTCACCTGTTGACATCAGGATTCGATACCTGGCTCCAGTGACAGTATCCAGGACACCATCATCCCTGAGGGGATATACGTGAGTTTGACCTCTGCTGTGCAGAGGTCCACAGCCTCTGGTAAGCACATATACTTATCGCTCTTGGATTGCATCTCCTCTGGCCATTGAAAAACAGATTACATCTGTTTGTAGTGTTATCTTGGGGACTTTATATTCTTATTCATTCATTGTTACATTGCGCTGCACTTATTTTGTTTTATGTTTATTCCCTGAACTGTCATGGTCTGGATGTTTCGCATCATTTAAATTGATACTATGACCACAAATCCTTTATCTTTTCAGTACATTATCAATTCCATTCCGACCTACTTACTTGCAATCAACTCACTTTTAAAAATATTTGTGTTACATGACGTAACAAAAATGGCCTGCTGCTCTCACTCTGTATTACTCAAACATAGAGCTGGAGGGATGGGACATGTTGATATTAAAGACTACAACTCATCAACACTCCTTGATCAACTAAAATATTGGTTTACCCCTTCCCCACAGGTTTTGTGGAGTGAAATCGAACAAGACCTGTCCCCACAAAAGATCTACGTTCCCTTCTCCTGGCTTATAGCCTATGCCCCTACTCAATTAAACATTTTCTACCTACAATCCAAGCATCCATACGAGCCTGGAAATCTTTTCAATCCCTCTCACAAACCACTGGCAACAAAACGTCTATTTCTATTCCTATTCACATATTACAAACACTACTTCCCCACACGTCATTGTCCCATAGGAATGATAATGGAATAAGTTCTATATCTAATCTTTATGTAGGGAATGAGCTTAAAAAGTTTGACTACCTGAGACAGGAGTTTACCCTCCACAAAACCAACTTTCTAATATACCTTTAGTTTTCCTATTTTCTCAAAACAAACAAAACACATACTATTTTACGTTCATACCAAGGCATAGCACTTTTATTCCTCAAATGGCCCTATGTCACCTAGCAACACATATTGTATTAGCAGGCCATCTTACTATTACAAGACATTGGAAAAATAATTTGTCACCTAACTACTCAGAGGTCCTTGAGTTGGTCAAAACACACTATCAATATGAACGTATACTGGCCAGCAGACGAGCTGCCTTACAACCCTTTGACTTCCATTGGAACTTTTGGGGCACTTGGCTTGGAACCCAATAAATACCTTATGTACTGCTCCATTGATAGCATGTAGAGTGATAGCTATCTTTTCCTTCTTAATTGTGCTGCTAATACAGATGCCTTGCAATTGTTCCTTTTCCTATTTCTTATTTTTGCCTTTTGGTTAGATAAGTGCCTGCATTGTATGCCCTGCATGGCATATTTTTCATATGAATATTTCTGTATCTTTATAGTTATACAAATATCTCTGTATTTTTGTATATTCCTAAATTTATAACAATAAACATTTAAATGGAGAAACAAAACAAAAAAAAAATTGCCGGTTCAGTAGGGCCTGGCCAAATTTTAATTCAGGCGTGGGCCCTATCCAGCCCTGTTGAATAAAAGCCACTCAATCAGTGCTGCAGGCAGCTGTGCAAAGCTTGTTCAATTAAGCTTTGACAATAAAACCTAGAAGCTGATTGGTTTCTATGCAGAGCTGTACCAGCTTTTGATTGCTCCAGTCGTAGTACACACACACACACACACACACACACACACACACACACACACACACACACACACACACACACACACACACACACACACTGTTTCTGATGTTTATAGTACTAAACAATTACTGATATTCATATAGAATTTTTTTGCACTGTGCATATGTTTTTTCTGATGTTTGTATGCTTATTCGTTCTTTTTTTTTTTTTAAGATTTTTTTTATCACATTTATTTGACAAAAGTGCTACACCATTTGATTATATAAATATAACCCACATATCAGATGTATTTACATTCCTGTGTCTCCCAATGGATTGCAAGAAAACAAATGCGGTAAGTACAACAATTGTATTCTTGCTTGAGCTAATCCTTTAACCCACTGCCATCCACAATATGAAGCATTCCTTTTTGAAGGATGTATCTGTGAATATAAATTACTTTTCTAGAGTTCCTAAACTAAGTAAACTAATTCATTATCATGGAGCTGTTAGCTGTTGACTGTCATGAGGCCCATTAGGAACAAACACATATAATAACATAATATCATTTAACCTCATCATATATCATTCTGCACAGAATTAAGCCTGTTAGGATTTCAGCATGAACACATCATCTTTAAAGTTATTGGGGGTTCAACTAATAGACGTAAAACTCAAAATAACACTCAGATTGTGTACTGATGACGTAAGCCTGTTTTGTTTCAGCCACATATTTTACATAAAGATTAAGGTGAGATTAACCTCATCCTCTCACTTCTCCTGCTGTTTCTCCTTACATGAATCATTAATGAGATGTAATCTGAGTGATAATCCATTGGCCACCCAAGGTTTCTGAACCATTACACATCACCTCATAATCCTTTTCCAGCTAGAAATATTGTGTTAGCTGTAAAATGTTGCTGTAATGGTCTTAAATTTTGTGGCTGCTAAAAGCTCTGTGTTTATAGATGCAGTTTTGTGAGAAGCTACGGAAATGGAGAAGTGTTTTGCCATTAGGTGCCTTCTTTGAAGTTGATATATATGTGACATAGAGGTATTGATTGGCTGTGTAACAGTGATTTATAGTTCAGCGCTAAACACAGAGGTCAACTGGAGACTGAGTAAGCTTGTTGCTGAGAATTTATGAGACGTAATGATAAAGGTTAATCAAGAGGAGATCCTGTTTTTAATTGTATATGTATGATTTCATCTTCCTGCGGGTCACCTTTCCAGGAACATTCAGAGAAATGAAAGTTTAAGTCACCTCTTAAACTCAAAGACGTAGAAAAACAATATCAATCCTAGCTCATAGGACAACACAAGGAGCCATGACCGCCATACACCTTCAAAACCAACCAACAATAACGTAATATTGGAGATGAATCCTAAAATCCCAAAATGGATATCTGTTCTTTTAAAACAGATTATTTATTTATTTATTTTTATTCATTACAGGTACTTATATAGCAATGTCAATTTACGCAGTGCTTTACACATATATATTGTATTTTTACATCAGTCCCTGCCATCAAGGCGCTTACAATCTAAGGTCCCTAACTCACAGTCATACATACAGTACATATACTAGATTAGATTACTAATTACTAGACTAGTTTTTTTTTTTTTTATATATATCAAGGGGTGCCAACCAACTTTGCAAGTATAATCTCCTAACATTAGCTTATTCTTGACCTATGCTTTGACAGACCTAGGCTAGTGTAAACATTTCTGGTCTGCATTCTGCACTGCAGGTTGCAGAGAACTACATGCCTGCAGATCATGACTATAAAAAGGGAAGGCATTAGGAATTTCTCTAGATGTGTATTCTGCTTTCCACAATTAGTTATCTCCAGTCAGTATGGATGAGAGATGGCAATAAAATGGGGACTAGGTAAAACTTCAACAAGCAGTTTGTTGTTATCAGGTGAATGAGCCAAAAAAAATGGCAGCATAATTTTACTATCATAAACAGACTTATGGGCACACCACATTATCATGTCCAAGTTGTCCTTGTTTGGATTTTACAAAATAAGGGCTTAATGTATTCCAAATATTATATCAAATTGATATTATATCAGATTGAATAGCCCATCATCCTTGGCAAGGCCTGAGCCTTGTGTTGTCCAGCCTCTTCACCTGCTCCACATCTGTGCATGTTATGATAGTATCTAGGATTCCAACAGAACAGGCATTTTAGTCTCATAGATCTGCAAGACAGATGCATCCAAAAGTTTAATATTTCAATAACATTGCTTGACAAAGCTCAGTTTTATATTGTACCACAAATATACCGTATTTGAAGTTGACTTGTTAATGTGGCAAAAAAAATTCAGGAAGAAGAATTGGTAGCATTAGCGTTTAAGCCCCAAGGAGACGCTGTTTCTCGAGTCCCCATTCCTGTGCCCACGACTGCAAATAGCACCACAGACTTTGACACACCTGACTCGGTGGGGAATATTTGTTGCAGATGCTTATGCCAGACCCCATTTGCAGCAGAGATATGAACAACAGTGATGACACAGCAAAACATTAAAAAATAGCAAGAAATATATTGTAAATAGGTGAACATTAGCAAGAAATATACTGTGAAAACAAGCAATTGGCTTAGAGAGCAACCCCACCTGAACCCTATATTGGGGAAATCTTTGACTTTGTAATACTTGCAGGCAACACTATACCTCTTTGTTAATGTGTAGTGAGGTTTTAGCCAGTGGCCTCTTGTCAACTCCTGTGATGTTCCCTGTTGGCAGCACAACCAGTCAGTTGCAGTGGTATCCTTTCCCTTAAACAAGCAGTGGGCTCCGTCAGCATTCATGACACTCTTCAGTGTCCCAGGATGTCTGCCCCTGCATCTCTCTTGCTCCTTGTTGTGGTGGAGAGTAGTCTGCTGGCAGCCTGACACACACACAGTCCTTCTGAACCTCCTCCACACACTTCTTCTCAGCCTGGGAACAACAACCTCCCCCTTTTACTTTCTGCTCAAATCACTCTGGGATCTGTAGTCTGTTTGGAACCACATTTCCTACAATCTCCTGTTCTTCCCCATGTTGCATAATGGGTTTATGTGAAATCTCCATTAACAGCTATAAATAATATTGTAATTAGAAATATATTTCAGTTAGAAGGAAATATATTTAAATTATTGAGTGTTGTGTTGGTGTTACTGTAATTAGTTCAACCTCAAAGGTTAGCCTTTTGTTTTCCCTGATCACATCTCACATGGGTAGTAAACAGCAGCCTTCTTTTACTCATCCAATCAGGCTGTGCCCACTGCCCAATATACATTTGCTAGGTACAGTGACCAATTAGGGAGAATTGTATTAGCCACAGTACAGAAAGGAGGGGGGGGATATAATGCTTTGTGACCAAGCTAAGTCTCTCTTTTGTGTAGAGACACACAGCAGTAGGGATGGGCGGAACCCCCCGTTCGGTTCACACCAGAACATGCGAACAGGCAAAAAATTTGTTCGAATTTGCGAACACCGTTAAAGTCTATGGGACACGAACGGAGGAAGATAGAGGAAAAAGCAGGGGAAGGACAAGATGGAGGAAGAAGAAGAACACCGGAGGAAGATCAGATGATGATGGAAGAAGAAGCAGGGAAAGAAGAAGACATTAATAGGGAATTGTCAAACACCGTCTATTGTCTTTTTTTAACATTTTTGACACTATTTTGTGAAATGGTAGGGGTACATTGATATCCCATTACCAATTCACGGGGGGGGTAGGATCTGAGGGTCACCTTGTTAAAGGGGGCTTCCAGATTCCGATAAGCCCCCCACCCGCAGACCCCACAACCACTGGGCGAGGGTTGTGGGGATGAGGCCCTTCTCCCCATCAACATGGGGACAAGGTGCTTTGGGGGGCTACCCCAAAGCACCCTCCCAATGTTGAGGGCATGTGGCCTGGTACGGTTCAGGAGGGGGGGCACTCTCTCGTCCTCCTCTCTTTTCCTGCAGCCTGCCAGGTTGCATGCTTGGATAAGGGTCTGGTACGGATTTTTGGGGGACCCCACACCATTTTGTTTTTAATTTTGGCACACTGTTCAGGTCTGGTATGGATTTTGAGGGGGACCCCCATGCCATTTTTTAAAATTTTGGCATGGGGTTCCCCTTTTACACTATGTAGAGGCTTATTTATATTTATATCGTTTACCAGAATGCTTATAATTATCGAGTGAGTGGCAATCATGTCACAAGGTGGTGAAGTGAGCCCTTCCAAGCTGCCTCTGTAATCAATACATGCCTTATTGACTCAGTAATACGGTATTTGAGTCCATTAGATCAGGTAATCACAATACCCGTCCTTGGTAGTGGATGCTCACTTATTGGTGTTATATATGGACTGTTATCATTACCACCCATAACTACTTTGATCACATTGGAACTTCTACAACCTCTTTGGACTTTCATTGAGATATAAGAATTATTTTTTTTTCTTTCTTTTAAATTTTTTGCACTGTGCACTTTATATCCATGTTATATGGTCTTGTGAGATTATGATTGTTAAGTCACTTATTACTATTTAACCACTTTAGCCCCAGAAGGTTTTACCCACTTCCTGACCAGGCCATTTTTTTGTGATACAGCGCTGCATTGCTTTAACTGACGTGCAACACTGTACCAAAATAAAATTGTTGTCCTTTTTTCCCACAAATAGAGCTTTCTTTTGGTGGTATTTGATCACCTCTGATGTTTTTATTTTCTGCGGTTTAAACAAAAAAAGAGCAGCAATTGTGAATAAAAAAACAATATTCCTTACTTTCTGCTATAAAACATTCCTTATAAAAAAATTGAAAAAATCTAATTTCTTCTTCAGTTTAAGTCAATATGTATTCTGCTACATATTTTTGGTAAAAAAAATCCCAATAAGCGTTTATTGATTGGTTTGCGTAAAAGTTATTGCGTCTACAAACTATGGGTTAGATTTATGGCATTTTTTTTACTGGTGGCAAGCAGCGATTTTTAGCAGGACTGCGACATTGTGGCAGACAAATCTGACCCTAAGTGACACTTTTTGGGGACCAGTGACACCAATACAGTGATTAGTGCTAAAAAAAATGCACGGATCCCGTATAAATGACACTGGCAGGGAAGAGGTTAACACTGGGGGGCGATCAAGGGGTTAATTGTGTTCTAGGGATGTGCTTTATAACTGAGGGGGGGGAGTGTTACACTGGAGGAAAACAGAGATTGTGTTTTAGCTTAGCTAAAACAGAAGATCTCTCTTTTTTTTCCCACTGACAGATGTTTTGTGTTTTTCATGGGGGTTAGACATATCCATGATGTTATTTGGGGTGGCATTAATGTCCACACACAGCTGTAGTAGGCCTTTCTTAAGTTTTTAAACTAGTGATAGAAGTCTTTGGTATAAAACAGATTTGCCCATTGTTGTAAACATAAATGTTCACTATTGGATAAGGGATAATATTAATGGTACAAATAAAAAAATGTATCCTCCATTATTTTTTTTTTACTTTACATTTTTATTAGTTTTTTATGTATCCTTCATTATGAGACTGTACACGGTAACATAACAGAAATGAAGCCATATTTATTATAGCAATAGGGATGTCTCTATTACATTTTAGGTGAGTTTGCCATGTCCTCATGGAGGAAATTTAATGTGAAGTAGGGTGATTATATGTAGCAAAGTGGGTCTTTTGCACACAAGGGGGTCACATTTAGTCTTAATAGCTTCTTACTGTAAGCACATTTTAATAACTTCTTAAGCTCATCTTTTATAGGGGCTGTTAAGGTCACTAGCATTTATAAAGGTTTCATCAGTATTATAGTGTATGTTATAAGAAACATGCTTTTGTTTTGTCAGATAGGAAATATAAAGTATAGGTATTTCCTTAAGATGGAAGAAACCTTAGAAAAGGGCAAACCAAAAATGATTCCGGCTCAAGTTTACACAACATAAAAATTCGAGAATGTTATTAGGGAAAACATCATATAAAGAGAAAGCTGTAAATAATTTCCATGAGCAGCATAGTACTTGATTTTCATCAGGATACAGTGAGGAAGGGCTAGAAACTTTGCTGGGTTTTTATTAATATCTATGTCCCTCTAGGGAAGATTTCCCTGAACTTCCTGCCTGAGGAACACAATAGGAATTATGTAGGAAATCAACCCACAGTTGAGGGAAACCAAACTTTAATAACTGTAACTGAAATATGTTTCCCTATTCCTCCACCTATTCTGGTGACATCCAAAAAAGTTTGGAATTCTCCTCACTTCTCTGTCCTGGTCAAAATGGCCACTAGGACATTTAATGAGGTTGGATCTTTCTAGAGGAGACAAAGGCAACAATAAAAACCCAACAGAGTATCATTCTCCACTCTTTCAAAAACTAGAAACAAAGTCTACAGTTATAATTTAAATGAAATATAAGTAATGGGAAACAAAATAAAAAGGTAAATGTACAAAGACATTAGTTCCTTATAGGGATTCATAAACATCACACATCGACTCATACTGTATGTGGGCTGGTGGGCTTTATATGCTACAGTAGTTTTCTATACTTGGTCCAGCACTATTTTTCTCCAGTGCTCAGTTGGCAGTGGCAGTATTTTCAGAAGGCAGTTGTCTGCAATTCTAAAAAGAGATGTTAGCTGAAAGTCGTATGTTTTATTGCCTATGTCAAGTAGAGTGAATTGAAAACAGGTGTAAGGTCAGTGCGCTGGCATAGATTCAGGCTGTAAATTAGTGAGTACATCCAGAGATCTGTGCTTTCTGATGTAGTTCTCTCTACAAAAGAAAATCTGGAAAGGCGTGTAAAATCGTATCAGAGCAAATGAGGCATTGTGTGTCTATAGGAAAGATACATTCCATCCTGTTTGTATTAGGAATCCTACGTATTTTAGCATAGTGTTTATCTAGAATGGACAAGATTTACAGTAATGCACAAAGAGAATTGACTTGACTCCAAAGGTGAATGAAATGTGTGCTTAATTAATGTGGAAACAGAAGAGACAGTACCTCTGGCACAAAAATCTTAAAGATTAACTACCATGTATAGTGTAAGTATTTAAAGTTATTATAGTAAAAGAGATATTTAGTGCATACTGAAGAATCCCACTGAATCAGACCTCACTTTGTTCATAGAGCTCTAGAGAGTCAGAAGGTCATAACACAATACCAGATTTCACCAGCAGATGCTGCACACAGAATCTAAAATTTCAACATTTGGCCAGGTTTGTTTTAAGTTTATATGTTTTTAAACTGTTGTTTTTATTTGATGTTGTTATATATAGTTGATTTATAAAATGAATAACACATTACTATACATATGTATTCATATTTACAACATGTATAAAGGAAGAGAAGTTTGGGCTTGGGACTTTATTGGCACAATAACCACTATAGTAACATAATTAAAAGTTCAATTTATTGAAAATTATTTAAAAATATATAAAAAAAGAGACAAAGACAGAAATAAGTTCATACCTATACATTTACAATTTATACACTCCATACAAAGCTCTATAGTGAGATATCATTTATGCAGTAATTGGGATTACCAATATACATACAATCATGTAGAAATTAAGGAGGAGCTATGCAGAGATAATAATCAATGGTAAAGAATCGCTCAACATGTTGCACGCCAAAGCGCTTCTTCAGGAGCACAGAACAAATTACTGAAACATAACAGAACATTCCATGAATACAGTAAAAATAGCAATTCATGTTTAAGAGAGAACACAAAATATTCAAGTATTGCACATTTAGTATCATCGTCGCTAAGGCCCAAAAGATGGCGCTAGAGCAAAGTCAGGGTAATATTCAGATACCATGGGGGCGTATGTAACATGGTAGATATTAGTGTATAACATATATAAGGTTAAGTCTGTTTTGAATGCGACTGCCAGGGAGAGAGAAAGAGTTAAAGAAGAAATGTGAAAGAAAAACGAGGGGAAAGGAGGAATACGAGAAAAGGAGGATAGACAAAAGAAGGAGAAAACATAAAAAGAAGGGTACAAGGGGGAAAAGAGGGGGGGGGAGGAAATGGGAGGGTGGGAAGGTATTAAGGGGCTCAGTTTGAGAGGCTGTTAACTGTAGCTAACTATGCATATAATTGGTTAGTCATACATATACATGTGTCTTGCCGTTGTCCTTGACAGGCGGACATAAGGTTCTTAATAAGTAGAGGGGGTTTTGGGGTGATGCCCATTGGGATATACCACCATAAACCTGTTAGGGAATCCTGTTGGACCTAAAAAGTAGCGTGCTGTAGGTAACACACCAAACCTGGTGCAGTAAGCCAGCATATTGCCCACAAAGTGTATAACTGCCAGTGGAAAGGGATATCTGTCCTGGCTAACAAAAGTAGCCATGAATTACTGGTCTGTTTATCTTAACAGGAAACATGCATATAGATAAGAGAAGAATTCAACTATAGACAAGGGTAATCATTGCATATTACTTTGAGGTAACTGCGGCCACAGATATTCATAAAGTAAAGATTTCACTTACCATGAGGACATTTTTTTATGTGTGTATAGGTTAAGTTACATATATGTAATTAGAAGTACAGGATCTCTACACTGGGTTGTAGACCTTTAGCCCAATGTTGAAAGGAAAAACCACAGTTGACGGATGACAGGAACGGATGCTGTATCAATAGGTAGTAGGGATAGAGATATGTTTGTATCAAGCCTCTGGTGCAGCTTAGAGGGGTTCATCCGTGGCCAGGTCAAGTGGCTAAGTCAGATAGACAGACCCACAGGAAAGGAAAAAAGAAATGAACATCAATAAGTAGGGATTTTGCAATGTAACACCGTGGTGTAGATAATATAACCACTGTGTATTGAATATTAAAAACAGGCTGTCACATACCTTGGTGAATCAAGATTGAGGGCAGACACAGTAAGTAGCAAAGCGGCAGGTAACAACCACACCGCCGCTCAGGTATAGAGCGGCTGGTTGTGTGGAGCGTGAGAGAGGAGACGCAGAGAGCGTCTCTTGTACACACGCCCTGCCTGTGGTCACCAATCGGCAAACGCCGATGTGACGTCATCCAGGCCGGCCGTCGAATGCGTACCGCGCATGTCCCGATCCATTGCATCGGCATGGAAACTGCCAACGCGCAGGAATGGGAAGGGGCGGCTGCATTACTGGGTAACCTGGATACCACTGTAACCCAAAGCGCCAACCGCCCTGGGAGGGAGCGTGGCGCTTGGCGGCCGCATGATACTGAAGGTAAACCCCAACAATACATCCGCACCCACCATGGGCAAAAGCCACAGAGATACATATAGCAACAGGTATATAACCAGACAGTTTAAATGTATAGAAAACATGGTGATTTAAAAAAAATATGTGATAACATATTTGAAGCGGCTGAAACCCCTATCAATATTCAGGAAATGACACAATAATAAAGGAGAAGGGAAAGGGGGAAGAAAAAGACCAGCACTAGGCATACTAATCAAAAATAGACTGGTAGGGGCCACCCATAGTTGGACCAAGCAAAATAGATTGACAAACAGGTCCGCATCGGGCTAAGATATCCTAAATGGCCAAATTAGTGATGTTGGCATAGACAACAAGGGGGAGGGGGTTAGGGAAAATAGCCTTGTTGGGGGAAGAGAAAATAGACTGTAATCATAAAAAAGGCTTATAAGTATGAGCCTCATTAATGCCCGGAGAATGTGTGGCGCCGAGGCGCTCGATTCACAAAATTTCTTTCTGACAGACCTGTTTATCCCAGTCTCCGCCTCTGGGGTCCTTAGGTATCACTGATAATACAATAAAGGATATCATAGAGACGTCAAATCTATGGTAAAGATCTAGGTGTCTACTTACTGCTGTCACCATCTTGCCCTCCGCTGAGTAGTAGACATGATCTTTTATCCTACATCTTAAGTGTCTGATAGTTTTGCCTACATAAAAGGCGCCGCATTGGCACGTCATGAGATATACAATGCCTTCGGTGTCGCAGTTGGCGTGAAACTTTGGGGTGAAGGTTTCCCCATTCGGAAGTAGGAATGTTTTTCCTGGTTTTACCCATGGGCAAAATGAGCATTTGCCACATTTTGAGATCCCTTGCCTAGATGATTTATGTTTTGGGGTGATTGAATAGTAGCTGGAAGTTAATTTATCCCCCAGAGATCTAGCCCATCTAAATGTAATTTGTGGATAGAGGCCAGTGTATTATTTAAGGTCGTCGGACGTTGTGTTAGAAGATGAATGGACATTGCGGGACAGTTTTTTTTTTCTTAATAAAGGACTTGTCCCAAATTATCTACTGTCATTTTTACCATTTTGACACTTTTTTGGTAAATGTGTAGGGGTACAATGTACCCGATAAACATTCACATGGGGGGCTGGGATCTTGGGGTCCCCTTGTTAAAGGGGGCTTTCCAGATTCCAATTAGCCCCCCGCCCACAGGCCCCCACAGCCACCGGGCAAGGGTTGTGGGGATGAGGCCCTTGTCTTCATCAACATGGGGACAAGGTGCTTTGGGGGGACCCATTCTTCCAATTTTGAGGGCATGTGGCCTGGTATGGCTTAGGCGGGGGGGTGCTCTCTGTCCCCCCTTTTCCTGCAGTCTGCCAGGTTGTGTGCTCTGATAAGGGTCTAGTATGGATTTTGCCATTTTTTTTAAATTTTGGCGCAGGATTCCCCTAAAATCCATACCAGACCTGAAGGGCCTGGTGTGGAATTTGGGCGGACCCCTAAAAAAAATTGGTGCATGGTTCCCCTTAATATCCATACCAGGCCTTCAGGCCTGGTATGGATTTTGGAGGGACCCCCACACATTTTTAAAAAAATTTTGGTGCGAGGTTCCCCATAATATTCATACCAGACCTAAATGGCCTGGTAATGGACTGGAGGGGGGGCCCATGCCATTTTTTTCAATGTTTTTTATGTATATTGGCCAGAATCTGACAATTCATTACCAGGGATGAGCCGAACACCCCCCTGTTCGGTTCGCACCAGAACATGCGAACAGGAAAAAAATTCGTTCGAACACGCGAACACCGTTAAAGTCTATGGGACACGAACATGAATAATCAAAAGTGCTAATTTTAAAGGCTAATATGCAAGTTATTGTCATTAAAAGTGTTTGGGGACCTGGGTCCTGCCCCAGGGGACATGAATCAATGCAAAAAAAAGTTTTAAAAACGGCCGTTTTTTCAGGAGCAGTGATTTTAATAATGCTTAAAGTCAAACAATAAAAGTGTAATATCCCTTTAAATTTCATACCTGGGGGGTGTCTATAGTATGCCTGTAAAGGGGCGCATGTTTCCCGTGTTTAGAACAGTCTGACAGCAAAATGACATTTTGAAGGAAAAAACACATTTAAAACTACCGCGGCTATTGCATTGCCGACAATACACATAGAAGTTCATTGATAAAAACGGCATGGGAATTCCCCACAGGGCAACCCCGAACCAAAATTAAAAAAAAAAAATGATGTGGGAGTCCCCCTAAATTCCATACAAGGCCCTTCAGGTCTGGTATGGATATTAAGGGGAACCCCAGCCAAAATTTAAAAAAAAAATTGACGTGGGGTTCCCCCCTAAATTCTATACCAGACCCTTCAGGTCTGGTATGGATTTTAAGGGGAACTCCGCGCCAAAAAAAAAAAAAAAAAACGGCGTGGGGTCCCCCCAAAAATCCATACCAGACCCTTATCCGAGCACGCAACCTGGCAGGCCGCAGGAAAAGAGGGGGGGACGAGAGTGCAGCCCCCCCCTCCTGAACCGTACCAGGCCACATGCCCTCAACATTGGGAGGGTGCTTTGGGGTAGCTCCCCAAAACACCTTGTCCCCATGTTGATGAAGACAAGGGCCTCATCCCCACAACCCTGGCCGGTGGTTGTGGGGGTCTGCAGGCGGGGGGCTTATCGGAATCTGGAAGCCCCCTTTAACAAGGGGACCCCCAGATCCCGGCCCCCCCCTGTGTGAAATGGTAAGGGGGTACTTACCCCTACCATTTCACTAAAAAACTGTCAAAAATGTTAAAAATGACAAGAGACAGTTTTTGACAATTCCTTTATTTAAATACTTCTTCTTTCTTCTATCTTCCTTCATCTTCTGGTTCTTCTGGCCCTTCTGGTTCTCTGGTACCCCCTTACCATTTCACACAGGGGGGGGGCGGGATCTGGGGGTCCCCTTGTTAAAGGGGGCTTCCAGATTCCGATAAGCCCCCCGCCCGCAGACCCCCACAACCACCGGCCAGGGTTGTGGGGATGAGGCCCTTGTCTTCATCAACATGGGGACAAGGTGTTTTGGGGGGCTACCCCAAAGCACCCTCCCAATGTTGAGGGCATGTGGCCTGGTACGGTTCAGAAGGGGGGGGCGCACTCTCGTCCCCCCCTCTTTTCCTGCGGCCTGCCAGGTTGCGTGCTCGGATAAGGGTCTGGTATGGATTTTTGGGGGGACCCCACGCCGTTTTTTTTTTTTTTTTTTGGCGCGGAGTTCCCCTTAAAATCCATACCAGACCTGAAGGGTCTGGTACGGAATTTAGGGGGAACCCCACGTCAATTTTTTTTTTAAATTTTGGCTGGGGTTCCCCTTAATATCCATACCAGACCTGAAGGGCCTTGTATGGAATTTAGGGGGACCCCCACATCATTTTTTTTTTTTTGGTTCGGGGTTGCCCTGTGGGGAATTCCCATGCCGTTTTTATCAATGAACTTCTATGTGTATTGTCGGCAATGCAATAGCCGCGGGTAGTTTTAAATGGGTTTTTTTCTTCAAAATGTCATTTTGCTGTCAGACTGTTCTAAACACAGGAAACATGCGCCCCTTTACAGGCATACTATAGACACCCCCCAGGTACGAAATTTAAAGGGATATTACACTTTTATTGTTTGACTTTAAGCATTAATAAAATCACTGCTCCTGAAAAAACGTCCGTTTTTAAAACTTTTTTTTGCATTGATCCATGTCCCCTGGGGCAGGACCCAGGTCCCCAAACACTTTTTATGACAATAACTTGCATATAAGCCTTTAAAATGAGCACTTTTGATTTCTCCCATAGACTTTTAAAGGGTGTTCCGCGGCATTCGAATTTGCCGCGAACACCCCAAATTCGGCGAACTTGCGAACAGCCAATGTTCGAGTAGAACATGAGTTCGACTCGAACTCGAAGCTCATCCCTATTCATTACAGTCGCAAGCAGTTTTAAATATCTTTTTTTCCTTTAGAAATGTCATATTGCTATGGTATTGTTCTAAAATGCGTTACTTTACAGGCATACTAGGGACACTTTACTTTACAGGCATATTAGGGACACCCCAAGGCACAATATTTAAAGGAATATTTAATTTTTATTAAACAGTTTAACAGTGTTCCACGGCTTTCGGAATTGCAGCGAAAACCCGCAAAATGTTCCCTGTTCAGCGAACACCCGATGTTTGACTCGAACATCGGGCTCATCCCTAATAGCAACAGCCATTTCTTGAAATAGTTATATTTGGCACAGAAATGCCAGCTTTCAGTTGATATTCATTAACAATTTTTTGAGTCAATGTTAAAAAATATTGGTACTTGGCTTAATATGTAAAGTTATAATAGTAAGGTTCAGGTTTGGATGTAGGAGATAAGGATAAATTTAACCACTTGCCATCAAATGATGTACCTGGTACATCATTTGACTTAAAGTGGGTGTACCGGGGTGTTGCCTGCAGCTCTGATATCGTTTTTTGGAGCCGACCGATGGCTCTCTTGTAATTGCAACCGGCGTGGCTAACTAGCCACTCACTTGTTATTATAAGCAGTAGAAGGGGATGACTCCCCCCTTCCTCCACCTTCCGCAGCTCTCGCGAGGTCTCCCATACCACGGGAAGACCCTCACTACCAGCCGTTGCTTCCGCTGACTGGCCTGAGACCCATACAAAGCCGAAATTGTGTTAATGTTAACCTGGAAGCAATGACATGACATTATCTAATTTAGAATTTTTTAACTTTTGCCAGATATTATTCCAGTCACTGTATGCATCTATTGCTGTAATTATGTATTTATATTATTGGGTTTAAACAAAACCCCTTTATTGCATTACATAGCATGAATCAGTTGAAGGGTTGGGTCGCCTAGTGGAGGTCAGATGGATCTAACCCTTATGGGGGGTCGGTCATCACCATTCCCAATGGGGTGGGGCGATCCTCTTCACCCTTGTTGGGAACAGGACACTGCCCAGCTTCTGGTGACCAGCGGCTGCTGCTGTGGGCTCTAGTTCTCTTTGGGAAGGGGAAGATCTCCTGGGCATGCCGAGCGCAGTCTGTGTTCCCTCAGGCCCGGGCGGATGAGCCCCTGTGACACAAGTGCCGGGCACATGCGCGGTCCACCCCGAAGGCATCCGTGGCCATTCCCATTGATGGCCAGGACGCTGGATGTGTCCTTCTGATGTGAGTGTCGGGCGCATGCACAGTCTGCCCGGAGGCATCTGTGGCCATCTTGGTTGATGGCTGGAACGCCGACCATCCATCTAGCCCTCCGGGGCTCACAGCTGTGGCCAATTTTGGGGGGAGCCCCTGCATGTATAGGGTGGTGCTCTGCCCTCAGTCTCTCCCTCTATCTCTCTCCAAGCTGGGAAATATACCTTTTTTGGCCTTTTAGGCCTTTTAGTGAGGTTGCTGTAGGTATCTTAATTTTGCAATGGTTTAAAACTAGATACATCAAGTGCTATAGCCATGGTTCTTATGCCACAATGTGGATGTCTCTATCTATTTTATAGACTCTGTGAACACCAAAGCTCTAGATAAATTAGTGGATTACCAAGACTGAAAAATGCTATATTGCAAACTCTTTATTTGCCCTATCCAAGGTAGGTTGTTTTATTTTTGGTAGGAACACATATACACTTTTTCTCTATACATATAAAAGATCAGTTAACGTGTCATTGTCTTTACTATATTTTATTGTTACAGATCCCCTACTGTATATGGAACTATATGTTTTTCGGCTTAAAGGCCCCTTGCCATACTCTTTATTGCTGTTTTGGATAGTCACCACTTACAGTTACACCGCATGGTAGATGTGATATAGCTTTCACACGGTAATAATAAAATGAGACATTTCACATTATTTTTTTATTTTTATCTTTTTCCTGTTCCCTTTAAATAACCTGTACTTACCTATAAGAAATATTCCCCTTTACACCATATTAATACATTCCTACTTTTTAGGCTGAGTTCACACTATGTGCGGCCACGGGGCACAGCAGGGAATGAGGTTCACCTTTTCAGGTCCGGATTAGGCCTGAATTTTTGCAGAATTTGGACCTGAAACAGAGCCAAAGACGCACAGGACCCTTCTGCTGTGCGCTCCACGGCCGCCCCACAGATGTGTGAACCCGACCTTTTAGAGACCTGATAATTTGTCTGTAGCCCAGATTAAATGTGTATCAGTGTATTATGAAAAATCAGCAGCCTAAACCTCTCGCCATAGTATAGACTTAGGGATATACTTAGGGTAAAAGCAAAGTTTTGGAATTATATCAAGGGTAAGCTCAGGGTAAGGATTACTTTTACAGATGTATGCCCCGTACACACGTTTGGATTTTCCGACGGAAAATGTGTGATCGGACCTTGTTGTCGGAAATTCCGACCGTGTGTAGGCTCCATCACACATTTTCCATCGGATTTTCCGACACACAAAGTTTGAGAGCAGGATATAAAATTTTCCAACAACAAAATCCGTTGTCGGAAATTCTGATCGTGTGTACACAAATCCGACGGACAAAGTGCCACGCATGCTCAGAATAAATAAAGAGATGAAAGCTATTGGCCACTGCCCCGTTTATAATCCCGACGTACGTGTTTTACGTCACCGTGTTTAGAACGATCGGATTTTCCGACAACTTTGTGTGACCATGTGTATGCAAGACAAGTTTGAGCCAACATCCGTCGGAAAAAATCCTAGGATTTTGTTGTCGGAATGTCCGAACAAAGTCCGACCGTGTGTACGGGGCATAAGGGTTTAAGTTAATGGTCAGGTTTAGGGATAAGTTTTGGTTAAAGATAAAAGAGATCAAAAGTTCAATCAACAATATCTTGGCTGAACTTCTCTGGAAAGTCTGCCTGATTAGAAAATAGGGCTAAAAATGCAAATAATTTCATGTAGGTCTGGGAAAATAAGAGGAACTAGTAGTAGCTCATATGAGCCATGGGATGTTTTACATGTTTAAATTTCTGAAAAAAAAGAATCCAAATTAGTTTTGGGGCAGTGACAGCTTTGTCAATTTAGAAAGCAACATAAGCTGGAAGTGTAAGCCACTTATTTTAAAAATTGCACCATAGATGCTAAGATAATATTCTGAGTTTGAGCCTGGCAGGTGGCAGGAGCATTAGGGTGATCAAGTAACTAATGCAGTAGGCATAGATGCAGTAGTTTGAGTTACTCATAACAAAAAGTTTTATAGTGATAGTAACATAGAAGGGAGGGCATGGTTGTACTGGCAGTCAAGCTAAGGGTGTTAAGGTGAAAGCAGAAGCAAACATATGGCAGAAACAGGTAAACCATTTAGAACAAAAATTGTACCCTAGAAGGCTCCCATGAGACAAAAATAACATTTAATACAAAATAGAAAAAGGAAAGAGTGTATCTCTCCGATATATAAAAAGGAGTTTATAGGACGTGATGCTATCACTGAGGTGAGCAGAGACACAGTATATAATTCATCACACTTATAGAGCATTGGCGGCCGGCATCAATGAAGGATAAGGTGAGTCGCCAGCACTAACCATGGATGCATAGATGCAATATGATGGGTGCATGTTGTACCTCATGTCTACGGCGTGGACAGATGTGACTAGTGGTGCTACACACATGCTTGTTCCTTATGTGATGGTGTGTGTGTGGGGGGGGTTGTTTTGTTCTTTGGTGACACATTGCCATGTTGTGTGAATACTGTGTTGAGCTGTATGTGTGATGCAGATGGTGTGTGACTTATCTATGTGTGTATGTATGGGAATTGTTAGCATGGTATGGGATCAAGCATGTGGGTTGTGTGTTGATGTCTGGTGTGTATGGGCCATAGGGGTTATGTGTGTGTGGAAGGGGGGGTGGTTGTGTGTGTGGAGGGAGGGGTTTTGGGTGGTGTGGATGTGGCTTATATGGTTGTCATTTGGTTGGTATATTGGCACATGATGGTACCATATATGTATGGTACCATCATGTGCTGGCCCAGGCTGCAGGGGGTACCAGCAGTAATGACAGTTGGACCCCTGGATGTGCCCATTTGGACACACCCATAAATCTATTATTGCTACCCACACACGAATGGTCTAGTGTATATGGAATATCCATATTTTAATATTCCAGATTCACATGTGAAGTCCTCCTTGTTCCGCCTTAAGTGCGATCCGATGTCTGCCAGACTTGGTCGATGGATCTGACACTATTGACTATATATCGGGTAGTGGCCCGGCTCCTCGCTTTGCTGGAGGCTACATATATCTTGACCGCTCTTTAATTGGTGAGCACAACATCTACTTAAATTCCCTTGCTCTTTACTAATGTCTGCTATGAAAAATGATAATAGTAACTGTAAATCTTATGTGATTGTAATGATGTTCCCTTTGAATTCAATTTACAAATTTAGATGCATGTTTGAATTGCCATGAAGAAGCATTTATCTCTGCGAAACGCGTTGGATGACTCTGTTCAAGAATCCTTCAAGCATTTGCTGGGAACAAGTATCATTACTGACAATTAGGGATGAGCCTGATGTTCGAGTCGAACCTAAGTTTGACTCGAACATCGGGTGTTCGCCTATTCGGTGAACAGCGAACAATATGCGGTGTTCGCAGCAAATTCAAAAGGTGCCGGAACACTGTTAAAGTCTATGGGACACTAACATGAAAAATCAAAAGTGCTAATTTTAAAGGCTTATATGCAAGTTATTGTCATAAAAAGTGTTTGGGGACCTGGGTCCTGCCCCAGGAGACATGTATCAATACAAACATTTTTTTTTAAAAAGGCCGTTTTTTTGGGAGCAGTGATTTTTTTTATGCTTAAAGTGAAACAATAAAAATGAAATATTGCTTTAAATATCGTGCCTGGGGGGTGTCTATAGTATGCCTGTAAAGTGGCACAGTTTTCCCGTGTTTAGAACAGTACCACAGCAAAATGACATTTCTAAAGAAAAAATTTTCATTTAAAACTGATTGCGGCTCTAATGAATTGTCGGGTCTTGGCAATAAAGATACAGATAATTGAAAAAAAGAGCATGGGATCCCCCTCCTCCATTACCAGGTCCTCTGAGTTTGGTATGAATATTAAGAGGAATGCCGAATCAAAATGTAAAAAAAATTTTGTGGGAGTCCCCCTAAAATCCATACCAGGACCTTAGGGTGTGATATGGAAATTAAGGGGAACCCTGCACCAAATGTTTTTTTTTAAATGGTATAGAGGTCCCCCCCAAAATCCATACAGGGCCTTATCCAAGCACGCAACCTGGCAGGCTGCAAGAAAAGAGGGGAGATGAGAGAGCGCCCCCCACCAGAACTGGACCAGGTCACATACCCTCAACATGGGTAGAGTGCTTTGGGGTAGCCCCCCAAAGTCCCCATGTTGATGGGGAGAAGGGCCTCATCCCCACAACCCTTGCCCAGTGGTTGCGGGGGTCTGCAGGCGGGGGCCTTATCAGAATCTGGTCCTGGCCTCAACCCTGTGTAAATTGGTAACAGAGTACAAATGTACTGCTACAATTTCACAAAAAAAGTGTCAAAATGGTAAAAAAGACAAGACACAGCTTGGGACAACTCCTTTATTAAAAAATAAAAAAATGTCTCACAAATAGGGATGAGCTGAACACCCCCCTGTTCGGTTCGCATGCAGAACATGCGAACAGGCAAAAAATTTGTTCGAACACGCGAACACCGTTAAAGTCTATGGGACAAGAACTTGAAAAATCAAAAGTGCTAATATTAAAGCTTAATATGCAAGTTATTGTCATAAAAAGTGTTTGGGGACCTGGGTCCTGCCCCAGGGGACATGTATCAAAAGTTTTAAAAACAGCCGTTTTTTTGGGAGCAGTGGGACAATTTTTCCTTTAGAAATGCCATTTTGCTTTACTGTTCTAAACACTGGAAAAATGCACCACTTTACAGGCATACTATAGACACCCCCCAGGCACAATATTTAAAGGAATATTTTATTTTTATTGTTTCACTTTAAGCATTAAAAGAATCACTGCTCTCGAAAAAATGGTAGTTTTTAAAAAAAAATGTTTGCATTGATACATGTCCCCTGAAGCAGGACCCGGGTCCCCAAACACTTTTTATGACAATAACTTGCATATAAGCCTTTAAAATTAACACTTTTGATTATTCATGTTCATGTCCCATAGACTTTAATGGTGTTCGTGTGTTCTGCCAAATTTTTTGCCTGTTCTCACGTTCTGCTGCGAACCGAACAGGAGGGTGTTCGGCTCATCCCTACTGACAATATGTTCCATGTTGTTTACATACTGATATATTATTTTTTATGATGATGTTTTTATGTACATTTGTACATTAAATATGATATTTTAATCATAAACTGTATCTGTGCTCATCTCAGTGATAGCATCATGTACTATAAAGTCCTCATCATATATGGGAGAGATACACTCTTTCCTTTTTCTTTTTGTATTCAATTAATTAGGATGTGCATGTGATTTGTTGTCCCTGGAACTGGCTAAAAACCTTATTTCCAAAAATAACACTTAAATCTGATTTTGCTTAGGGAATCCAAATGTATGAGTTTCAGGATCACATTTAGCGGATAGATCAAGCGATCAGTTAAAGTGGTTTTAAACCCAAAAGCAAACATTTATTATATTGCAGCTTATCACTTCTTAGATGAGATGGCTACATTTGCTTTATCGTTTAAGCATTCTTTATTCTATTTTCATCTGGTCTGCCAGCCAGTCATCAGAAAGTATTAATTACAGAGATGAGACAAACCATTTAACACTAGCAGGGGTGATTACAATGATCACATTTTATTCATTCATGTAAAACCTTCATCTCAAAAGGAAAAAACTATTTGCTGTAACTGCGTATAAAGTATTAGATGTACTAGCGGATTTAGATACACTAACAAACTGAAACCAAACTCAAGCTAACACTCCCCTCCCCCAAGATTGATAATGCTGCTGTACAAAGGTGCCCCTTGTGCTCATTAATGCAGAGTGAGGACACTCTAATATGGGAGGTGTGTTACTGGCCAGATCACTGGGTGAAACAGAGAAGGAAAAAGCCTAAAGCCTAGAGAAGAGGATAAATATTTGGATAGAGCTTTCAGGAGGGTTCTTTTGCCTCCCAGACATTGAATGAGACTTGAACCAAGGCCCAAGGATAATAAGCTTGCCTATGTTAGGACCTAAAAAACCACAGAGATGGCTGCCACTGGAGTAGCTTCAAAGGAATCTGCTATGCAAAATTATGTTTAAGAGAGCTTAGGAGAAGCTGTTGCTAGATATACAGTATCTCACAAATGTGAGTACACTCCTCACATTTTTGTAAATATTTTATTATATATTTTCATGTGAAAACACTGAAGAAATGACACTTTACTTCAATGTAAAGTATTGAGTGTACAGCTTGTATAACAGTGTATATTTGCTGTCCCCTCAAAATAACTTAATACACAACCATTAATGTCTAAACCACTGGGGAGCAGGTGTGTTAAATTTGGTGTTATCGCTTTCACTCTCTCATACTGGTCACTGGAAGTTCAAAATGGCACCTCATGGCATAGAACTCTCTGAGGATCTGAAAAAAAGAATTGTTGCGGTACATAAAGATGACCTAGGCTATAAGAAGATTTCCAAGACCCTGAAACTGAGCTGCAGCATGGTTGTCAAGACCATACAGTGGTTTAACAGGACAGGTTCCACTCAGAACACGCCACGCCATGGTCAACCAAAGAAGTTGAGTGCACAAGCACAGCGTCATATCCAGGGGTTGTCTTTGGGAAATAGACATATGAGTGCTGCCGGCATTGCTGCAGAGGTTGAAGGGGTGGAGGGTCAGCCTTTCAGTGCTCAGAGCATACGCTGCACTCTGCATCAAATTAGTCTGCATGGCTGTTGTCACAGAAGGAAGCCTCTTCTAAAGATGATGCACAAGAAAGCCTGCAAACAGTTTGCTGAAGACAAGCAGACTAAGGACATGGATTACTGGAACCATGTCCTGTGGTCTGATGAGACCAAGATAAACTTATTTGGTTCAGATGGTGTCAAGCGTGTGTGGCAGCAACCAGGTGAGGAGTACAAAGACAAGTGTGTCTTGCCTACATTCAAGCATATTGGTAGGAGTGTCGTGGTCTGGGGCTGCATGAGTGCTGCCGGCACTGGGGAGCTACAGTTTATGGAAGGAACCATGATTGCCAACATGTACTGTGACATACTGAAGCAGAGCATGATCCCCTCCCTTCAGAGACTGAGCCGCAGGGCAGTATTCCAACATGATAACGACCCCAAACACACCTCCAAGATGACCATTGCCTTGCTAAAGAGGCTGAGGATAAAGATGATAGACTGGTCAAGCATGTCTTCAGACCCAAACCCTATTGAGCATCTGTTTCGGCATCTTAAAACGGAAGGTGGAGGAGTGCAAGGTCTCTAACATCCACCAGCTCTGTGATGTCGTCATGGAGGAATGGGACTGCAGTGGCAACCTGTGAAGCTTTGGTTAACTCCATACCCAAAGGGTTAAGGCAGCGCTGGAAAGTAATAGTGACCACACAAAATATTGACACTTGGCCCAATTTGGACATTTCCATTGTACATTGGACATTTTGTTGCCAGCGGTTTAGACATTAATGGCTATGTGTTGAGTTATTGTGAAGGGACAGCAAATGTACACTGTTTTACAAGCTGTACACTCACTACTTTACATTGTAGCAAAGTGTCATTTCTTCAGTGTTGTCACATGAAAAGATATAATAAAATATTTACAAAAACGTGAGGGTTGTACTCACTTTTGTGAGATACTGTATAAGCATATTAAGGTTTTTTTAATGTGGTGCCACCATATTTTGGTAGGTGGTGCCACATTGCTTCCTGTGCAGAACTAAACCTAGATTGTAATGATATGCCTCAGAAAGCACTACACCTAATTTATGTAACTACCAACCTCACCAAGCTGCTACCTTTTTTCACACACAAATTTTCACCACAAATGAACGAACTAAAAACAATCTAAAAACAGTGCAAGTTATGCCCTGTACTCATGACCGTTTTTTCCGTTGGAATAAACTCTGAAGGTTTTTACTGACGGAGTTCCAAAGGAATTCCGCTCAAGCTGTCTTGCATACACACGGTCACACCAAATTCCGACCGTCCAGAACGCAGTGACGTACAACACGTAAGACGGGGCTAGAAAAAGGAAGTTCAATAGCCAGTAGCCAATAGCTTCCGTCTCATACTTGCTTCAGAGCATGCATCGTTTTTGGTGTGTCGAAACAGCATACAGACAAGCGGTTTTTCAATAGTAATTTGTTCCGTCGGCAAAATATAGAACATGTTCTCTAAATTTTCGACGGAAAAAGTCCGATGGTGCAGACACACGGTCAGAATATACGATGAAAAGTTCCCATTGGACTCTGTCGGAAATTCCGCTTGTGTGTATGCGGCATAAGACAACTCTAATACCTAAACATACCTAAACATATATCCTTATTAAGTGCAATATTAAAACAATGTATATAAAGCAGTGCTTAAAAACACAATTATATACTCAAATATGACAAACAAATCCAAGTGAAATCAATACAAATAAACCATAGTGTCCATTCCACCATCTGTAAAGTGTGTTCCTCTCATAAATTAAAAGTTCAAACGGTATGTGGTTCAAAAAGTGCTTTTTTCCAAACTTCCACAAAAGGTGCACCACCCAAAATGAAAAATTCACCAGTGGTCCATCCACTACATCCCTTGGACAGCATAGACTCACCAGAAAGCAGGGACCTTCGTAATGAAACAAAGGTCAGACTCACTGTATTAGCTTTTGTAGTCTGATCCTCCACTTTCCCAGACTCACAGGGCTTCACTCACAGCATAGGAAGCAGGAAACAAAAAGAGGCTCATCGCATAAAACCATAAAAAATGTTGATTAAAATGATAAAACAACCATTGCACTCGCATTTATTGGTGCCTGCAAACTTAGCAGTACAGACTGTTAAGCTTGGTAATGTGTAAGGATTGCAGCCACTCCACCTGTCACAAGAGCTGGGTAGAGTTCCACTGTAATGCTGCCAACCTCCTGAGGAAGCTAATTGGTGAAATACATAGAGGCAGACTTGATTGGCTTTGACGTCACTATTGGACTATCGAAAGCCAGGCAGAATTATTGTGGAACACTTGCTGGTTGGATTTGTTTGTCACATTTGAGAATATAATTGTGTTTTCAAGCATTGCTTTATTCCCATTTTTTTTAAATTGCACTTTATAAAGCATATATAAGTTTAGGTATTAGTGCTGTCTTACTTACACTGTTTAAACGTAGATTGAATACTGCACAATTCAGTAATCTACAGAGAAAGTGAAGAAGCTTGTATATCAGTTGAGCCTAAGAGAGTCTTTTGACTCTAGTCAACAGCTCCGGTAACAACTCTGTTCCTAGATTCGGCCACTAGTGGTCAAAGTTTACCAGACAAAGTTAAAAAAAAGTAGGCTAGGGCCTGCATATCAGCAAACTGAACAGCAAATTACATATGAAGGAACTTACAGCCTCGTTGAGGATACAGGATGTCTATTTTCAGAAAAAGTGGCTTCAGTGGACCCATTTCACTTTGTGAGATATTAGACCTTTTTCACAAATTTGTAGATATATTGGTAATATTATACAGTACACAACACTGTTAAAATGTTTTTCTTTTTCTTCTCTTTCTTTCTATCTCTTTCCTATCTTTCTCGAATAACCCCCTCCTTTTTTTTGCATTCTTTTCTTTTCTATTTACCTCTCCTCTGAAATAGAAAAAAAAAATCCTTGGTGGGGCTCTGCAATCGCATTCCTGATAGTGAAATATATTTTCTGTTTCCAGATATATATTTTTTAATTTGGTAGTTCTAATATTCTTCTTTTAAAGGTTTTAAATGAGCAGATTCACTAGATATACTGTATATTCAAAATTTATTTTTTTAATAGCAATGCACTAATGGTTAAAGTTAATCATTTTGTAGATGTTAAGAATGGATTGTTTATTCAGACCTTTAGGTTTTATTGTGTATTGAGGTATGTGAGTGTCTGTATCTTTTTAATACAATTTGTCGATTTAAATAAAGAATATAAAAAAAGTAGACACTAATTGAAATTATGTCTGTGGTAGCACCTACTCTAGCTTTGTTGCCCTAGGGGCAGATGGCTGCAAGGACTCTATGGCAAAAATGGTTCTAAGCTTGTTGTATCGTGGACAGTAAGATAGGGCCAGTTACATTTTTTTATTGACTTTTGATTATATGAATCAATAAAGATCACATTCTTTCAAAATAAGATTTCAATCAAAAATGTAAAAGAAGCAGATAATCAAATTTGTATCTGCTCCACACATAAGGCACCCTGTCAGTGGCTCAAATGCTAATCAGATGTTGTTGCAAGAGAAGCCACGGGGGAACTCAGTCAAGTTAAATTATTTTGTGCAATCATCTGTTTGCTAAAACATCACTGATGTATGCCAGTGAAAGGGAAAACATTCCCCATTATGCTTGGATCTTTGGGTAGCATAATTAACTAAAATAAAAATGATTGGCCTAGTAATACATATAGAGGGAAAATGCAGAGTAATTGATGGTTTGAGGGATAAAATACAACACATGTAGTCTTCGCTTATAAATACACAGTTTGTCAAAGAAAAGCCATTAATTTTCATGATTCCTCCTACCATGTGACAGGAAAGTAATAGCTCAAACAGCATCTGATGAAATCTAATGTCTTGGTATCATTTTTTTCCTCATCGATTGCTTTAGGAGCTATCTGCTTTGATTTATGAGGGGACCAAAAAGTGAGATCAGAGTACAAATCTGCAGGAAAGCAACAAGCCGAAGATGGCTAGAGCCACATTAAGAAGCTTGGATAACACAGAATGCTGATCCGGATTTATCTAGTGCTATCATTTATCGCACAGACTTTTGTATATGAAATTTCCTTGCTGAAAAGATTAAAAGAAGCTGTGCTTATAAGAAAACACACACTTTTTACCAGCAGAATTCAACTGCTGTTAAAGGTATACCATATATAGGTGCTTCAGTGGTACAAAGTGGCAGCTGGTGAAGTTTTAGGATGGGGGCGCCAGACCCGGTCCTTCCTTTTTGATCCCTCCCACTTCTCATAAGCCCTACCCCTTATATAATCCACCCACTCCGTCGCCTGTATTCCACTTGCTTCCACCCATAGTGTCAGGAGTATACAGCCCCAGAATCACAGGACAGAGTATACAGCTCAGCCTCACAGATCAGGATATACAGCTCAGCATTACAGATCAGGGTATATAGCTCAGCCTCACAGATCAGCGTATGCAGTTATACATCATCTGTCCAATATAAGCTAGCCAGTGGCGTTGCTAGGGGGTGGCTATTGGGGCTATAGCCCTGAATATGGGGCCCATAGCTCCCAGTCTCTTGCCATAGGGTCCCTGCCTAACCAGCAGGCCGCGGCTGCGGTGGGCGGGGGGACTGCATGAGAGAGGCAGATAAGAGGAGAGAAGAGAGTGGACAGATGAGCAGAGATGACATCATCTCTCTCTGCCCGCTCCACATCACCACTCTTCCGTCCTCACAGCCGGGCCTCTTCAATCAATGTGGGAGTGAGGTGCGGCGGGGGAGCAGAGAGATGACATCATCTCTCACTGCCCGCCCTCACAGCGCGGGCCTCTTCAATGTCAGAAGTGCTGTGGGGAGCAGCAAGATGATATCATCTCTGACTGCCTGTCCCGTATCACCGCTCTCCTGCCCTTACTAAATGGACCAGTGCTGCCAGCCTGGCACCAATGCATTGACAATGCACATTTTGTTTCACTGGCTGGCATGGCAAGTGACAATCCACATCAGTTGGCAAGTGACAATCCACATCTGGTGACAGGTGATGTGGCAAGTGACAATCTGCAAATGGTGGCAGGTGATGTGGCAAGTGACAATCTGCAAATGGTGGCAGGTGGCGTGGCAAGGGACAATCTTCAAATGGTGGCAGGTGATGTGGCAAGTGACAAACCACATCTGGCAGGGACGCTGATAGAAATCATGGGGCCCCTTACAGCCTACCAGGTGGGGCCCCCTTTGGCTCCACCCCCGGTCCCGCCCCTGGTCCCTCCTTCAGCCCCACCCCTGGCTCCGCCCCTGGCCCCTCCCCAGAGCCCGCCTTGAAACAAAGTGTAGGTTTGTCTACAAGTGATATTTATTTTTCTCCAGCCAGTTATAAGTTTGATTATCCAAAAGAAATACTGTTTTCAGATGAGTGCTTTCACACTGGAGCGGAGCGCTGGCAGGACGCTAAAAAAAAAGTCCTGCTAGCAGCATCTTTGGAGCAGTGAAGGAGCCGTGTATATACACCGCTCCTCCACCGCTCCTGGCCATTGAAATCAAGCAGCAGCGCTTTGCGGCGGTTTTAACCCTTTCTCGGCCGCTAGCGGGGGTAAAAGCGCCCCGCTAGTGGCCGAATAGTGCCGCAAAATTGACGGAAAGCTCCGCTAAAAATAACGGCGACTTACCGCCGACTCACCCACCGCCCCAGTGTGAAAGGGGCCTTACTAGTAATGGTGGTGATCAGCAACTTGACAGCCGGACATGCCAATGCCATAATGTACTGAAGAGACAGTCCTACCCAATGACGCCAATTCCAATGCCATAATGTACTGCAGACAGTGCCACCCATGCCATATTGTGCTGCAGACACTGCCACCCATGCCGCCAATGGCATTGGCACTGTCTCTGCAGGCAGCACATGCGTTATGGCATTAGCATCATGGGTGGCACTGTCTGCAGCACATTACGGCATTGGAGGTATGGGTGGCACTGTCTGCAGCACATTACGGTATTGGCGGCATGGGTGGCACTGTCTGCAGCACATTATGGTATTGGCTGCATGGGTGGTACTGTCTGCAGCACATTACGGTATTGACATGGGTGGCACTGTCTCTGCAGGCAGGCAACACATGCATTATGGGCCATAACGCATGTGCCGATGATTATGAACGCTCTGATCGGTGGCTGGAGAATTTTTTTTTTTTTAACATTATTCTACTTAGCTGTTCAGGTTGCCCGGGCCCCCCTGCTGGTCGGGAGTTGTACTGGCCTATCAGCGGCCCTGACATCTGGTGGCAGGTGACTTGGCAAGTGATAATCCACATCTAGTGGCAGGTGACGTGGTAAGTGACAATCCACATCAGGTGGCAGGTGACAATCTGCAAATGGTGGCAGGTGATGTGGCAATCAGCAAATGGTGGCAGGTGACATGGCAATTGACAAACCACATCTGGTGGCAGGTGACGTTGCAATCCACATCTAGTGGCAGGTGACAGTGACAAGTAACAAGCTGCATCTGGTTACAGGCAACAGTGGCAAGTGACACGCTGCATCTGGTGCAGTCTCATCTGTGCCCATCAGTGCAGCCTATCTGTGCCCACCAGTGCAGTCTCATCTGTACCCACTAGTGTGGTCTCATCTGTACCCATCACTGAAGTCTCATCTGTGCCCATCAGTGCAGCCTATCTGTGCCCACCAGTGCGGTCTCATCTGTGCCCACCAGTGCGGTTTCATCTGTGTCCACCAGTGCCATCTCATCTGTGCCCACTAGTGCAGTCTCATCTGTGCCCTCTAGTACAGTCTCATCTGTAACCACCAGTGCCATCTCATCTGTGCCTACTAGTGCCATCTCATCTGTGCCCACCAGTGCTGTCTTATCTGTGCCCACCAATGCCATCTCATCTGTGCCCAGCAGTGCCACCTCATATAAAGCTATATATACCCCACCTTCCTTCCTGTATATAGAGACCTTCCTCCATCATCACTGATGGCAGATATACATCATTTGTCCTGTATACAGCTATATATACAGTAACAGGTCAAATGATGTATATCTGCAGTCAATGATGATGCAGCAAGGTCTATATATACAGGAAGGAAGAAGGTGTGGGTATATATAGCTGTTTACACTACTACACAGATAATATACACAAATTGTGAGTACATCTGTCCTGGGTAGTGTATAGCTATATACATCTACCTTCTTCCTTCCTGTATACAGGACAGATGTACTCACAATGTGTGTATATAGTATATACAGCTATATACACATGACATTCAGGCACTTGGAAGAAGACAATAATATTCCCCAAAAAAGGCCCCTGATATCCAACTGTGCATGTGTCTGAGTCTGACAGTCATATGGATAAATCAGGCACTGCTAGGCATCATGCATTGGCATTGGAACTAGGAACCTGGGACAGGGAGTCAGCATGTGGCTGTGTGGAACAGAGGGGTGGGCAGCAAGTTCTCATGGCATTGGAATTAGGAACCTGGGACAGGGAGTCAGTGTGTGGCTGTGCGGAACGGAGGGGCAGGCAGCAAGGTCTCATGGCATTGGAACTAGGAACCTGGGACAGGGAGTCAGCATGTGGCCGTGGGGAATGGAGGGGCAGGCAGCAAGGTCTCAGAGAGACTGAGAGAAGAGAAGAGAGTGTCTTAGGTCTGCAGCGCCAGGCCAGTACTTACCTTCAATGGCACCGCTCGTCTCTGAATCCACCGCATGCACACACTGGGAGTGACGAAAATAGCACCGCCCACTGTCCTCTCCTCCGGTTCCAGTCGACTCCACTTCCACAGTAATGAAAAAAGCACCGCCCACTGTCCTCTCCTCCGGACCCCACCGCGCCAATCCTAGCCAGTTACTATAGGCACACTGACAAATCACAGTAGAGTGGGGGTGTTTGCGGGCGCATTGCGTGCGCCCCGACCACACCCTAAACATGGGCAAATCAGCTTCCCAGCCTGCAATCAGCTAATTGCAGGCTGGGAAGCTTCCCATAAACCACTGCGTGTCTGGCGCCTGGTCACTCTTAAAGTGACAATATTTTTTTGGGGGGGGGATATTGTATACACATTATCATCAACTTGGTCTGACAAAAACAGATATTTCATATTCATTTTTTTATTTGTGGAAACACCCTGCAGCTTTCTTCTGTATATCTCTGTATCTGAGGTCCCGGTAGGAATGATTGAATCTGGAAAATAGTTAATTCATCACTTTCAGGGTCTCCTGAACATTTGTGTAGAACTCTGTCTGATCTTCAGAGAATTAGTCAATCCAGATATTCATCATTCATGAATTGGATAATTCTCTGCAGACAGGACAGGATCTGCATGCATATATTAAAGTGGAGCTAAACTAACCTTTTCTTCAATGGTCCCTGTCCATCACCAGCACTGGTATCTTCTTCTGGATGCCGGTCTCTTGGCCATCTTCATAGGCTGAAGCTGGATGACGTCACTCCTGCGCATGAGCAGGAGTCAGTCATCACAGCACACAGGGGCTGTGCTCCTAATGTAAGTTGAACTGCATGTGTTCAGCTTAGTTTATATGCTGGAGAACACTGTGAGCAGGCAGGTAGGTGTATTTTATTGTAGAAGAGACATTGCAAGAACCTGTTTGTGTCACATGTGGAGATTTTCTCCATTCCCTGTGTCCTGTAGACACAACAGGATGCAAAAGAAAATTTCTTAAAAATAGGGAAAATGCTCCCTTAGACAGCTGTCATCAGAACAAGCGTGCCCATTGGAAGATTTCTTCTTTATTTGAGCACTGGAGACAACTTAAAATGTTGCATTTTCCTTCATTTTAGGCCCTGATTATAATAGTCATTAGAACAAATTGGGAAAAAGAGTGAATCTTTCTAATGGGGTCACAGGCAGCAATAACCTTCTGAAGGGGGTTCTAACCTCTCACCACTCTGGGAAAAGCTAAAAAAAGATGTGGCTTTAAATATATTTTATCAATCTGTAACTCACAATTTATGGAGCGTAAACAATTGCTTTTAATTTATTGTATTAATCTCATACAAAAATGTCAACCAATGTACATTTCAGGGATGATTTTTTTCACTTTTCAGCAGATACTTTTTTGACTGTTATCCATGTATAGCAGAAGAAAATATTTTTCATAATGAATAACAGACAGAAACTGTCACAAAATCTGAAGACAGTAAATCGAAAGTTGACATACCCAGAGGTAATACTTTAGTATTCGGAATCTAAAGCAATGGGGTACGATTGCGCAGGATGTGGTGTATGCGGTTTTTAGGAAATAGTTTACTTGTGAACTCCAAATTTTAAGCCTGGATTTCCCATCCATCAAATCCAGTATTTCTGAGTCACAAAATACAAAATATATTGGTTTTTCATGTGTAACAATAACAATATAAAACACTTCAATATGAACGGAAACTGTTACCTAATAGTTGCTCATTTATTAAAGGATAACTCCAATTTAGTTGAAAAAAAATTGCAAATAAAATAATATAGCATATACAATTGCGGCACAAATCATATTGTAAGTGAATGTTATTAAAAATTAACTTTCCCTTTTAACCTGCAGCTCTATACATTTCTGTGAAATGCAATGCAATATGACTACCGGGAGGTGTTCTGTACACAGAATGTGCACAGAACGCCTCCCAGATATGTAATTTCCTGCTGGTGTGATTGGCTTACTGATTTCCCCAGAAGTCTGCACTAAGATACAAGTCAAATTTCAGGCATCCCCTGCAACAAAAATGTTATCTTTGGTAAGATACTCCCAACAGGAAATCACATCTAAAGGGATGCAGGCCCTGCAATTTTCCTCATTAGAGCCCTGCAGGTGCAGCAGCTAGTTGATAATTAAAAAAACACTCCCATTACACTCACTTCTGAACATGAGAACTTACAAACACACAGGGATTTCTTCAGCATAACAAAAGGTAGAAATCTGCAGCAAAGTTTGTCAAAATCCTTGTAATGTACATAGATCACCCAGAGGGGAATTTTTTTTTTCGTATTGAAATATATGGCAATAATCATCATATGTCCATTTTACTCTGTGCTCTGTCTTGTTTCCTCTAATGAGATTCCTCCTTTTTATTTGAGTATAAGTACCAGGAATTGAACTGATGAGAGTGGATACTAAGCCCAAACAGTTCATGACGATTCAGAGGAAAGCACCCCTGAGAGTCAAAAATGTTATTCTGTCCAAAGTGATAGATAGATAAATGGAAATCATCTCATGACCATAGGCATATGCACAGATTATAAACCCATATGCATACCTCCCAACTGCCCTGGATTGGGTGTGACTGTCATGATATTTAAATTAAAACCTGGTATCCCATCAATCATGCTGAATTTGAGAGACAAGTGCCAGAACACAATACAACCCTCAGCTCCACCAATTAGCCTGAAGGGGTGAAACAATGTCCCTCTCTATGTCTCCCCTGCAGCTGCACTTGTCACAGGCTGCCAAAGAAGAAATATTGTTTGTTTATTCCAAGGGGGGGTGGGAATTAAAGGCTGGCACAGGGAGTAGGGAGGCAGGGCTATGATTTACTGTGATTGGCCTTATACTGGTAAGGAGGCAGGTGCTAAAGGGTGGTGTGGCAGTGCTGCAAGGCTATAAACCAATCACAGTCAATCATAGCCATGCCCTCTACTCCCTGTGCTATTCTTTGGTACCCGCTTCCTCCCCAGCATAAACACACAGGGGGAGGGGGAGGCTATAATGGACTTTGATAGTACCGTATACCAACTGTAGTAAAAAAATAATTAAAAAATTTTATTACAAAAAATACACATATATACACATTTGACAATTGAATATTAAAAATTAATGAAAATCAACAAACATTCCTTGGTTCTGGAGTCACATCAAAATATGACAGCCAAATCATTTACATCATCTGTACATTGAATGCTCGACATGTTTCGCGGGTTATATTTCCTGCTTCCTCAGGAGCTTTATTGCATATATACATGAAGATTAAAGGATGCTTATCATATAACTACAGAATAAAAGAGACAAACATTAATGAAACAAAAAAAATAATGTCACTTATAATCACATAGTATAATTAAACATAAACATAAAGAAAAGAGTATCTGCTGTGTGTGCCCCAAAACAAGGCACACAGTCATCTTAGCCTAAAAACTGAACTGCTGGAGGCCCAAAAGAGAATGACCCACCCGAAGGGCATGGGAGCCCTTACACCAGGCTACAGGACACTGGGCAAAAATCTATCAAAAAAGTTTAGAGTGTGTTTAAGAATAATGACTAGCAATAAGCCTATATGGCCTATATAGTCAAAAGGGTAACAAAGAATTAATAGTAGTATACGTAGTAATCATCCCAGAAGGGGCTAGGCTCAATCAGAAAGATTTCAAGAAAGATTGAAAAAAGGGGGTGGTCCTGTGGAGTAGTTTAGATCTATAAAAGTAAAGGACAAAGGTGTATAATCTTGCCCAAACATAAGACTAAAAAGGAACCCATGTAGATGGAAAAATATATATGCACTTGATGTGTGTCCAAATACACATACACAGATCAGTATCAGTATCAGATCAGTATCAGGGATGAGCCGAACACCCCCCGGTTCGGTTCGCACCAGAACCTGCGAACGGACCGAAAATTTGCACGAACGTTAGAACCCCATTGACGTCTATGGGACTCGAACGTTTGAAATCAAAAGTGCTCATTTTAAAGGCTAATTTGTATGGTATTGTCCTAAAAAGGGTTTGGGGACCCGGGTCCTACCCCAGGGGACATGTATGAATGCAAGAAAAACTTTTTAAAAACGTCCGTTTTTTCGGGAACAGTGATTTTAATGATGCTTAAAGTAAAAAAAAAAAAAAGTGAAATATTCCTTTAAATATGCCTGTAAGTGTCACGTGTTTCCCGTGTTTAGAACAGTCCCTGCACAAAATGTCATTTTTAAAGGAAAAAAATCTCATTTAAAACTGCTTGCGGGTTTAATGTAATGTCGGGTCCTGGCAATATGGATGAAAATCAGTGAGACAAACGGCATGGGTACCCCCCAGTCCATTACCAGGCCCTTTGGGTCTTGTATGGATATTAAGGGGAACCCCGCACCCAAATTAAAAAAAGGAAAGACGTGGGGCCCCCTTGCCCTATATATTCTGAACAGCAGTATACAGGCGGTGCAAACAAGACAGGGACTGTAGGTTTGTTGTTAGGTAGAATCTGTTTGTAATTTTGGACTGGTACATTTTTAAAGTGTAGCTCCAGCCAAAGAATCTATTTTTAATCTTTTTGGAAAACATAGGGAAGGGTTATTACCCCTGTAACATTTGTTTTGCTGTCTGTGCACCTCTTCAGAAGATTTCACCTCACTTTCTGTCCCAATGACAAATGTTTTTTGAAAATTTGGGTTTTTTTGTGAAACAAGGATTGGTGATAAAGCATCAGTGGAGAGGAGACACGTTTTTCCCATATTAACTCTTACAGGAGAGAATTTCCCTTCCTAGGGGTAGATTTCATCTCACTTCCTGTTGTCTCCTTCCGTTTGCAAGTAGGAGTCGTTTGTAAGTTAGATGTTTGAAAGTAGGGACCTGCCCTATATACTCAGCAGAAATTTGGGCCTTAGGTGTTGTTGTGGCCACAACACTGTAAGCCCTCACAGGGCCCTGCTGTGAAATATTAGATCAAGAATTGTAATTACATGCCCCTATTGAATAGGGGCAGAAAAATTGGGCCTTTGGTGGTGGTGGTGGTGCTGGTGCCACAACACTGTAAGTCCATACTCGCTCTTGGTGGGTGCAGAAATGGGCCCTGCTGTGAAATATTAGATCAAGAATTGTAATTACATGCCCCTGTTGAGCAGGGGCAGAAAAATTGGGCCTTTGGTGATGGTGCTGGTGCCACAACACTGTAAGTCCTCACTCGCTCTTGGTGGGTGCAGAAATGGGCCCTGCTGTGAAATATTAGATCAAGAATTGTAATTACATGCCCCTGTTGAACAAGGGCAGAAAAATTGGGCCTTTGGTGGTGGTGGTGGTGGTGCTGGTGCCACAACACTGTAAGTCCTCACTCGCTCTTGGTGGGTGCAGAAATGGGCCCTGCTGTGAAATATTAGATCAAGAATTGTAATTACATGCCCCTGTTGAACAAGGGAAGAAAAATTGGGCCTTTGGTGGTGGTGGTGCTGGTGCCACAACACTGTAAGTCCTCACTCGCTCTTGGTGGGTGCAGAAATGGGCCCTGCTGTGAAATATTAGATCAAGAATTGTAATTACATGCCCCTGTTGAACAAGGGCAGAAAAATTGGGCCTTTGGTGGTGGTGGTGGTGGTGCTGGTGCCACAACACTGTAAGTCCTCACTCGCTCTTGGTAGGGGCAGAAATGGGCCCTGCTGTGAAATATTAGATCAAGAATTGTAATTACATGCCCCTGTTGAACAGGGGCTGAAAAATTAGGCCTTAGGCACTGGTGCTGGTGCCACAACACTGCAACCCCTCACAGACACTCTAGTTGGAACGCAGGAACGAGCCCTGCTGCAAAGTATTGCATCAAAAATTGTAATTACACCTCCTGTTAAACAGGGGCAGAAAAATTGGGCCTTAGGCACTGGTGCTGGTGCCACAACACTGCAAAGTCTCACAGATACTCTAGCTGGAATGCTGAAATGAGCCCTGCTGCAAAGTATTGCATCAAAAATCGTAATTACACGCCCCTGTTAAACAAGGGTTGAAAAATTGGGCCTTAGGCACTGGTGCTGGTGCCACAACACTGCAACCCCTCACAGACACTCTAGTTGTAATGCAGAAACGAGCCCTGCTGCAAAGTATTGCATCAAAAATTGTAATTACACGCCCCTGTTAAACAGGGGCTGAAAAATTGTGCCTTAGGCACTGGTGGTGGCGCCCAGAACCAAAAATGTTCTTACAAGCTATCAGCGTGATGATTGAGGAGGAAGAGGATAATTTCTCAGGGATAGTCACTCAGCATCAGTATAGGCAGTCTTTGAAGGGATCTGAGATTTCAAAAAAATTATTCGGTTACATCAGCATCAGGTGCTTGGTAGCTGGTGGTGATCCAAGACTGATTCATTTTTATGAAGATCAGTCGATCGACCGAGTCGGTGGACAGACGCACCCTGTGATCGGTTACAAAGCCTCCAGCAGCACTGAATGTGCGTTCCGAAAGAACGCTGGATGCAGGACAGGCCAGTAGCTCAATTGCATACTGTGCAAGCTCTGGCCAGTGATCCACCCTCAAGACCGAGTAACCCAGAGGATTTTCGGTGGGAAAGGTGTCCAAGTCAGATCTTGCCCCTAGGTATTCCTGCACCATGTAAAACAGACGCTGGCGATGGTTGCTGGAACTGATCATACCTTGGGGCTGCGGACCAAAATATTGTCTGAACGCATCGGTCAGACGGCCACCTTCTCCACCGCTCCTTCTTTGACTGACCGAAGCCTCAGCAACACGTTGTCCAGAAACAGGAGTTTGTAACCTCCCAGTCTCTGGGAACGCGTTGCACAGACCTTTCTGCAAGGTCTCCCGAAGATGTTTCATCCTCTGCTCCCTCTGCGATGGCAAGATAAGGTCCGCAACCTTACCCTTGTAACGTGGATCAAGGAGGGTTGCCAGCCAGTATTAGTCCTTCTCCTTGATACCACGAATACGAGGATCCTTACGCAGGCTTTGCAGGATCAGGGAGGCCTGCAGCGTAGGTTTGCTGAGGCATTCGGTCCGGAGTCCTCTGAGTCACTAAGGACGACATGGTCCGCAGCCACCTCCTCCCAGCCATGTACAAGTCCATGTGTTTCTTGGGACTGATCCCATAAAGACTGCTGCTGATGCTGAGTGCCAGGCTCCACATCCATACTGACACAATCTTCCTCCTCCTCCTCGTCCTCTAACTGTGTGATCGGCAGGCATGCAGGAACACTGTCTGGATAAAGGGGGCCTTGAGAGCTAAGGAAGTCCTCCTCTTCCTTCCTCTGTTCTGCCTCAAGTGCCCTGTCCATTATTCCACGCAGTGTGTGCTCCAACAGGTGGACAAGGGGGACAGTGTCACTGATGCATGCACTGCCACTGCTCATTATCCTTGTGGCCTCCTCAAATGGTGACAGGACAGTGCATGCATCCCTGATCATGGCCCACTGGCGTAGGGAAAAAAAAAACAAGCTCCCCTGACCCTGTCCTGGTGCCATAGTCGCACAGGTACTCATTGATGGCCCTCTGCTGCGTGTGCAACCGCTGCAGCATGGCCAACGTTGAGTTCCACCTGGTGGGCATGTCACAGATTAGGCAGTTCTTGGGCAGGTTAAACTCCTTTTGGAGGTCTGTCAGCCGAGCACTGGCATTATATGACCGGCAGAAATGCACACAGACTTTCCTGGCCTGCCTCAGGACATCCTGTAAGCCCGGGTACCTGCCCAGGAACCGCTGCACCACCAAGTTAAGGACGTGAGCCAAACAGGGCACATGGGTCATTTGTCCCTGTCGGAGGGCAGAGAGGAGGTTGGTGCCATTGTCGCAAACCACCATTCCTGCCTTAAGTTGGCGTGGTGTCAACCACCTCTGAACCTGCCCCTGCAGAGCTGACAGAACCTCTGCGCCAGTGTGACTCCTATCCCCCAAGCACACCAGCTCAAGCACCGCATGGCATCTTTTGGCCTGCGTACTTGCGTAGCCCCTTGAACGGCTACGGAGCACCGCTGGTTCCGAGGACAAAGCACAGGAAGAGGCCATGGAGGAAGAAGAAGAGGAGGGGGTGGAGAAGAGAGGTGTGTCACAATCATTAGCATTTTGGAGGCGTGGTGGCGGAACAACCTCCAACACTACTACACCTTGTCCTGCATCCTTCCCAGCTGCCAGCAGAGTCACCCAATGCGCCGTGAAACTTAGGTAACGTCCCTGTCCATGCCTGCTGGACCATGAGTCAGCAGTAATATGCACTTTACCACTGACCGCTCTGTCCAGCGAGGCATGGACATTGCCTTCCACATGCCGGTAGAGAGCCGGAATCGCCTTCTGTGAGAAAAAGTGGCGTTTGGGTACCTGCCACTGAGGAACTGCACATTCCACAAACTCACGGAAGGGGGCAGAGTCTACCAACTGAAAAGGCAGCAGTTGAAGTGCTAGCAATTTTGCCAAGCTAGCATTCAACCGCTGCACATGTGGATGGCTGGGAGCAAAATTATTTCGGCGGTGCAGCAGCTGGGGCAGGGAAATTTGCCTGGTACAATCTGATGTCGGTGTACCAAAAGCAGATTGCCCACAAGTACTTGGCTGTGACACACCTAATTGTACACCTTCATTCCTCTCAGTGCAGGTCTCAGAGAGGACTGAAGGTATAATGGGGTTGGAGATCTCAGCTGATGAGGAGCAAGGAGAGGTCCTCTTTGTTCTTTGGTGTGGGTCTTTTAGATACGCTTGCCAACGAACTGCATGGCAGGTCAACATATGTCTGGTCAAGCATGTGGTACCCAAGCAGGAGATGTTTTGGCCACGCAAGATACGCTTGAGACATATGTTGCAAATAGCAGCGGTGCAATCTGATGCACTCATCTCAAAAAAGGCCCACACCAAAGAACTTTTTGAATAATGCGCAGAGACTGCAGCGCCCTGCACATGTGGAGCTTTGGGGTGTGATGCAGTCAATGTGCTGCCCTTAGGCTGGCCCCTGGAGGGCATCCTGCCTCCTTGGTGATGTGCCGCCTCCTCCTCCTCTTCCTCTTCCTCTCTCCTATGAGGCACCCACGTTGAGTCAGTGACCTCATCATCCCCTCCCTCCTCATCACAGGAGCAAACCTGGCAGTATGCTGCAGCAGGGGGAGCATGACTGCCAGATTGCTGTCCTTCTTGGGCACCCCCTCTGTCCGTGCTCATGTTACTGCCTTCATCGAGCTCAGTATCATCATCAGAGCCTTCCAAACGCTGGGCATCCTCCTGGAGCATGTACCCAACACTGTGGTGAAACAGTTTGGGGGACTCCTCAGGAGGACATGGTGGGGCTAGGGAAGGAGTCACTGATGACATTGAGCCGAGGGAAGAGGCCGCTGCTTTGCCAGACAAAGTACCCTGGGCATGGGTGAGAGAGGATGAGGAGGATGAGGATGGCTTAGTCATCTACTCGACCAAGTCTTCCGCATGTTGCGGCTCAACACGGCCAGCTGCCGAAAAAAAGGCCAAGCGTGTCCCACGGCCACGTGCTGATGAGGATGCACCGTCTCCACGACCAGCACTAGACACAGAGCCTGCTTGCCCTCTCTTATTGGCT
Organism: Lithobates clamitans; assembly: GCA_037952925.1. Classification (NCBI taxonomy): domain Eukaryota; kingdom Metazoa; phylum Chordata; class Amphibia; order Anura; family Ranidae; genus Lithobates; species Lithobates clamitans. Next base: position 2,408,840 of record JBBGZY010001130.1, read on the forward strand.
TGTGACTGTCTGCCTCTCCTTCTTGGCCTTCCAGACATACTAATGGCCTGTAGCTGCACTAAGCTGGGATATATATATATATATATATATATATATATATATATATATATATATGTACTGATACTGCAGCTAGCAAAATCAACTGCCTGCCTCTAGTATGAGAACACCACAACCTTCTATAGGTAGTTTTAGCTGAACACTGTGCAGATATATATATATATATATGTACTGATACTGCAGCTAGCAAAATCAACTGCCTGCCTCTAGTATGAGAACACCGCAACCTTCTATAGGTAGTTTTAGCTGAACACTGTGCAGAGCTTGCAAAAAACTAACTTGTAGCTTTTTTAGCTGCCTGCGGTAGTGATAGGATCAGGAAAACACCACCAACATTCTACAGGTAGCTTTAGGTGAACACTGTGCAGAGCTCGCAAAAAAATAACTTGTAGGTTTAGCTAAACACTGTGAGGTGGACGCACCACACTAACTTGTAGTTTTAGCTGAACACTGAGCAGGACGCACAGCACTAACTTGTAGTTTTAGCTGAACACTGTGAGCAGGACGCACTGCACTAACTTGTAGGTTTAGCTGAACACTGTGAGGTGGACGCACCACACTAACTTGTAGTTTTAGCTGAACACTGTGAGCAGGACGCACCCCACTAACTTGTAGGTTTAGCTGAACACTGTGAACAGGACGCACCGCACTAACTTGTAGTTTTAGCTGAACACTGTGAGGTGGACGCACCACACTAACTTGTAGTTTTAGCTGAACACTGTGAGCAGGACGCACCCCACTAACTTGTAGGTTTAGCTGAACACTGTGAGCAGGACGCACCCCACTAACTTGTAGTTTTAGCTGAACACTGTGAGCAGGACGCACCGCACTAACTTGTAGTTTTAGCTGAACACTGTGAGGTGGACGCACCACACTAACTTGTAGTTTTAGCTGAACACTGTGAGCAGGACGCACCCCACTAACTTGTAGGTTTAGCTGAACACTGTGAGCAGGACGCACCCCACTAACTTGTAGTTTTAGCTGAGCACTGTGAGCAGGACGCACTACACTAACTGTAAATAGTCTAGCTGCCTGACTGTGGTACTAATAGGATCAAAATAACACCAGCAATTTTCTTCAGGTAGCTGTATATACTGTAACAAGACAAGCCTGCCTGTCAGTAAGAAGATAACAGGAACGGATCTAGCTGAACACTGTGAGCAGGACGCACTGCACTAACTGTAAATAGTCTAGCTGCCTGACTGTGGTACTAATAGGATCAAACGAACACCAGTAATTTTCTTCAGGTAGCTGTATATACTGTAACAAGACAAGCCTGCCTGTCAGTAGGAAGATAACAGGAACGGATCTAGCTGAACACTGTGAGCAGGACTCACTACACTAACTTGTAGGTTTAGCTGAACACTGTGAGCAGGACGCACAGCACTAACTTGTAGGTTTAGCTGAACACTGTGAGCAGGACGCACCCCACTAACTTGTAGTTTTAGCTGAACACTGTGAGCAGGACGCACCGCACTAACTTGTAGGTTTAGTTGAACACTGTGAGCAGGACGCACCCCACTAACTTGTAGTTTTAGCTGAACACTGTGAGCAGGACGCACCACACTAACTTGTAGGTTTAGCTGAAAACTGTGAGCAGGATGCACCCCACTAACTTGTAGTTTTAGCTGAACACTGTGAGCAGGACGCACCGCACTAACTTGTTGGTTTAGCTGAACACTGTTAGCAGGACGCACTGCACTAACTGTAAATAGTCTAGCAGCCTGACTGTGGTACTAATAGGATCAAAAGAACACCAGTAATTTTCTTCAGGTAGCTGTATATACTGTAACAAGACAAGCCTGCCTGTCAGTAAGAAGATAACAGGAACGGATCTAGCTGAACACTGTGAGCAGGACGCACTGCACTAACTGTAAATAGTCTATCTGCCTGACTGTGGTACTAATAGGATCAAAAGAACACCAGCAATTTTCTTCAGGTAGCTGTAACTACTGTAACAAGACAAGCCTGCCTGTCAGTAGGAAGATAACAGGAACGGATCTAGCTAAACTGAATACAGTGTATATATGTATATATATGCAACACCTGGGATGCATATATATACACAATACACTGTAACTGCAGCTAACTGATTGACTGTTCTGCCTAATCTATTTAACTCAAATCAAATGACACTGTCTCTCTGTCTATCTCTTTCAACACCGGAACACACACTACACAGGGCCGCCGTGTAGGCGGCCTTATATATAGTGGGGGGTGTACTACATCCCCTGAGCCATAATTGGCCAAAGCCTCCTTGGCTTTGGCCAATTACGGCTCTCTGTTCAGACGGCGCTGTGATTGGCCAAGCATGCGGGTCATAGTGCATGCTTGGCCAATCATCAGCCAGCAATGCACTGCGATGCCGCAGTGAATTATGGGCCGTGACGCGCCACACGAATTTGGCGCGAACGGCCCATATCATTCGCAATTCGGCGAACGGGAGAACAGACGATGTTCGAGTCGAACATGGGTTCGACTCGAACACGAAGCTCATCCCTAATCAGTATATATCCGCAACTCATACCTTAAAAGGCTATGTGTCTAAGCATAGGGATGTCTTTTAAATTGGAGTGAAAAAACATCTAAGACTGTCACCAGTCACCTGAAAATGAGTTGATATAGAAAGTACATTAATTAATATTACCACCACAGAGTGGTTACTCTCACTATTATTTAGTAACAAGGCATTAGTGCCACCATAAGTACTTAGGTAAAACTTATAAAGACACCCATAGACAGAAGAGAGGCATAAGGTAGAAAAGAAGACCACTGTCCACTGATGTTGATATGGATGACAGCTTCCTAAAACAAGGCAAATAGAGATGAAGATCACAGTAAAATGTATCCATAGTGCTTAGCAAAGGTTCAGTTTAGAGTTTAAAAGTTGAAATAAACACCCACCTATTGGACCGAAACGCCAGCACAGCCCCAGTGTAAGTAGAGAGCGAGGACATGTCCTCCTCTCTATTTACATGCCTGTACACCAGTTAACTCCTATCCGGTGATGCCCATGACGCCGCAGGGCGTATTTTTCATTAATGTTTATCTCTTTTATTCTGTAGTTATATGATAATCATTCTTTAATCTTCATGTATATATGCAATAAAGCTCCTGAGAAAGCGGCGAATATAACCCATGAAACATGTCGAGCATTCAATGTACAGATGATGTAAATGATTCAGCTGTCACATTTTGATGCGACTCCAGAACAAAGGAACGCTTGTTGATTATCATAAGCATTGCAGAGCTGAGACAAATGGTAATTACTACTGCCTTCTACACTTTGTGTCACTACTGACCCTGGAACTCTGCCTCGTGTAGTACTGACCCCTGAACTTTGCCTCACACAGTAGTGACCTCTGAACTCTGTAGTAAGTGAGGCAGAGCTCAGAGGTGACTAAGAGGTCATTAGTAGTAAGTGAGACAAAGTTCAGAGGTCAGTGCCCAAGTGAGGCAGAGTTCCATGGTCAGTAGTAATAGAGAGCTCAAAAGGTCAGTAGTACTTAAAGTGGATGTAAACACTCTCCTATACCCAGTGAAGTGAATAGTCCCAGATGATACACAGAGATGAAACAAATCTCCCTATATAAGTTTTACATGTATATCTGCTGTCTGTCCCTTTCTACACTCTTTGGAAAGTGTAGATCATGTCAGAAATTTTTCTTCCTCTTTCTGCAGTGGATGGGGTGTCTGCACTTACACTGTGTGAGAGCCGATGGAAGGAAAGGCACACACCACTCCCTCCACATAGTCAGAGGAATGAAGGAACATGCAGAGCTGTAGTCTGAATAGACAAGCTGCTGTTATCTCCTGTGTCGGAAAACTTGTCAGAAGTGACCCATGCTCATAACAGAGGAACGAAGCACCAGAGAGAAACTGCACTTAGAGCTTTGGAGATAGATAAGTAAATACTAAAGATATATGTGCTCTGGTCAAATTTCATGAACGGGGTTTACAACCACTTTCACAGAGAGTACACCATGGGTGCGGCGTAGTGTACTCACAGTTTTCATGTGGGTTAGCTATGCTTTGCCATAGATTTCTTTTATGTCCCACAGCTTTGGTGCACTTTCTGAAAGTGCAGCAAAACAATACTTTTAGTTTTTGGTTTCAGAAAGTGCACCAAAACCGTGTGACATAATAGATCTATGGCTAAGTGCAGATAACCCACACAGAATACGCAGCTACACTGCACTACACCCATGGGATGGAAAAACTACACCATATCAGTGTTTGTATTTTAGATTTTATGGGTACAGGAAGGTTTTGGTTTATTTAACCATGCCCTTCAACTGTAAACACAATTTGGCCACACCCATTGTTCACCACTGCTTTGAGCTTTGGGGTGCACACCCTAATGCAATAGGCTGAAAACACCAATGCCCATGACAATTATCTCTATGGGTAAAATTTTCTATTCTTGTCTGAGACATTTGTTGACAAAGTAGGAAAATGATTGGTCCACACATCTGTTTTCAGAGAAATCTTAACCTTTCCGTGTTCCGTGTGTACAACTGTGAAATGGACAGTAGCAGGCTTAGAAATCTTGCAAAAATAAGATGCAAGACTAGTATTTATGTTTGTTGAGAATTAGGAATAATTGAAAGCTAACTTACATCCTAATGCCCAAAAAAAAAAAAAAAAAAATCTGCATGTTTACCCTTTTCCAGGTGACTTTGCACTGGCCCGGTTAGATCATAGGTCCTCTTCACCCTCCTCTTCTTCTGGTAGTAGCCAGATACTGAATGCTACAGCAAGGAGCAGCATGTTATGATGTGGTGATGCTTTATGCCGATTTCTCTTGTAATTTCATGATGAGGGACATAGCCCTGATTCCCTGGGCATCAGGAAGTGGGTTTGCCATTATTCGGAGGCATGTACTAGCCACACATTTTGTATGAAGTTACATTTGGCAGAGATAGTGGTAATTGGACAGTGTTAGAGGACTGTTAAGACCAATTTAATGCAGGTCTTCACTGCATCTGAGCACCACAAACCAAAAACACTATTTAATTCATTTTTTAATATTCAAAGCAAACTCCCTCTTCCATTCATATCTTCATGCTTTATTTTGTTGAGAAATCACTTTGAAAAACACCCTCTTAGCATTTCTGGCCGTGGCCATCTTGGGAAAGGGCAAATGATTTGTGTAGCATTTACTTCCTGGAATCCATCTGCACTTAGCTCAAGCATGCATGCAGGAGAGTGTGCTTAGCTGAGAAAACCTCTCCTCCCCCTCCCATTCCGAAGACTCCTGGGATGTATGACATAATTTGCCTAATCAAGAAACCAGGAAATAACTGTAGAAATGTAAAAAAAAAAAAGTTTAAAACATGTAAATATGATATAATTTCCTATTTATTTACTTATGCTATCAGCATCAGGATTAAAAATAATCAATGTTAATTTGCAGAGTGAAGTTCCACTTTAACAATTTGCAAACATTTAACATACAGAGGTAGATTGTAAGATCTGCTGGAACAGGTACTAATGTACAGAATTAGTAAACTGCTGCATGAAGTGTTGAATAATATAAACTAATGGTCATAACATAATGGGAATATTTAGAAGTTAGTATAGATTTTAACTTTCTGTAATGCAATTTAAAACTTTTTCCTATAACCCAGGGTCATTTTTGGCCCATCTGGCCAATATTATTTACAGATGTTAAATGGGAAGAAAAATGCTTCTTAACTGCAATTTTCATTAGCTCCCTACAGCAAATTTCATGGGATTGAGCTGCCAGTCCAGCCCAGGAGCTGTTATATATTTTTTTTCCCAGGCATATTTAAAATGTTTCTTTTTGTAAATTGAGTTCTGTTCGAATTTGCAAGTTCACATTTTCCCAGCATGGTTTTTTCATTCCATTTCAGCAAAACATTCCACTCTCCCCTGCTCCTGGAAATTGTTTTCTGGGCAGTTAATTTCTCTCACTTGTTGGCCCATCAGAATAACCTTTTAAACATAATGGTGATAAGAAGCGATCTTTGGATTCAGGTTGGCTGTAAAAAAAAATACAGCCTCATTTAGATGATAAAAAAATGAACAAATTGCCTCTCTGTTCCCCTTCTACACTCAGAAACATACTGTTAATTTTGACAGTTATTTTCTGCTCCGAAAAAAATGTTGATACAAAAAAGGTCGATGGGGATTTCTGTGAGTGCCAAAAGAAGAAATAACATTTAGAGAAGAGCTATGTTAGCTGTTAGGCGCCCGTCTTCTCCTTGTGGCCTAGGCTCTTGGAGATGGCTCAGTGGAGGTCCTCGCCGGCGGTTAATCAAGTACACATACACACATTAGGTATGCTGAAATGATTACAATTCTTTATTTCAGGATTCGCTGTTTTATGCTGTCTTTACAAGACTCTGCCCCAATTTGGGGGCCAATCAAAATAATACATATTAGCATATTCGGTAATTTCTTAATCATATACTGGGTGTCTTAATCTTGTGATTTTCCAAACATTAATAATGCCTACATCTTGTGATCTTAAAATGTTAACCCCTAAGTTCAAGTTAATAGGTCAAAAGATTCCTTATTTTCTGTCACCGTCTGCTGGACTATGAGGTGTCCAACCACTGCTTCCCTAAAAAACTAATGTTAGCTGCTGTTGGCCCTCTTATGCCCAGCAACAGTGTACAGAGATAAAAACCACAGACAGATGTTTCCTCAGATGGAGACATAAAAGAGGAAAAGATAGACAGGGTGATATTGTGATGAGATAATTCAGTAAGTCATAAGACAGTCTGTCATTCACTAAAATATACCAAGATATTTTTCTAATATTAAGCAAAATAAGCTAACCCTGAACATATCTCATGAACAGGGTGAAATCAACAATTAATCAATAATGAAATGTATTATGGAATCTCCTTACAATCCTCCCTTTGACCATTCGATATCATCGAAATGGTCATTCTACCTTTTCGTCACGCCTCAAGGAGTCATATTCCTCGGCTACCTTTTCGTCATGCCTTAAGGATTCATATCCCTCGGCCTCATTTTCCTGGTTCTCGTACCATACCGTGGGATCTCTGGTAATGGAAGTCAGCTTCATGGTTTCGGAATGTGCTTCGCTACCCTTTTTGTAGAGGCATTTAAGTAACATGAAGCATGCATACAAGAACAATATGAAAAGCAGTATGGTAAAAATTGTCATTGCAGTGTTCTTAAACCATGAAGTGAGACCTCCCAAACTGAACCCGGTAGAGAAAGGGTCCCATGTTTTCCCAATATCCCTTGCATCCTGTTGTAGCTTGTTTACCTCTTTTCTGTGTTGTGTAATAATGTCATAGTAATCAGGGATCTCGATACTCGTGTTGTGTATCCAAGTGCAGCATTCATAGTCCTCAGTAATTTCACAGAGGCCAGTGAGGGCTGCGCTCATGCTTTCTATAGCCAGGTCATGTAACCCTAGTTGTTTTCTAATTGCTCTGGTTTCTAGGTTTAATTTTGAGATGTCATCAGAGTCCTTCTCCAAGATCTCATCAATGATTGAGGTGTAGTTATTTAGTTTCTTCATCAAATCTAACCTGTCCAGGAAGGGAACCAAGCCCAGGTCATATCTTTCTCTAGGAACATTTCTCTCTTTCCAAGATGTTTTAGAGGGTATCTTGGGTGGGTGCTAGCTTTAAGTAGGTGTCCTTGCCCATTATCCCCAATTACTCCCATTACAGGAACTATTTTAGCAAGGTAGCACCATCCCTGAGGTTCTTCAGGAATCCATGGGTAACAGAGCAGCTTGCCACAACAGATGTAAGTTGTGTTACCTAATGCCAAGGGTCGTTGACTAACAACGGTCCTTGCACCCTTTGAATGACCAGATGCCATCAGCAGAGCTAATAACTGTGCGACCATGGAGTGGGAACTAGAATTAAAAAAGGTCATAGATGGTAGCATTTATCACAGGGTCTGAGGTGCGAAAAAGTGAGTTGTCGGTAAGGGAAGCCATGGAGACATTAAGTTTTGACCGTTTGCACACCTCAGCTCCCCTGGAAATGTTTCCCAGTATGAAACACCAATCTGGAGCGTGGCTCCTGCCCACAATTTGAAAACTGAGGGGCTTATTGGGACTTTTTCTTATGACATTGGCAAGAATTATGGGGGGTGTTCCATTCAAAAAAGGAGTGATGTTTAAGGGAATGGCCATCAATGGGATTCTGGCTGTACTGGGGTGGAGTTTGCTACATATCCAGCATTTCTCAAAACCAGACTTTTGTGCATAACTGTACTTAAACCTCAACAACGACATCTTGTCAGTGAAACCTGAAGGGGGTTCAGTGGGGGACATACTTCTTTTATATTTTATGCTAGGTGCTTTGGCTGTCTGGGCCTTTCCACATATCCCTTTTAGTAGCCCTAAACCTTCTGGATGATACACACAATTCGCTATTAACCAAGTAGGTAGGAATACTATCAGAATCAGACATGTCCAGAGGCATAATGTTTTTCCTGACACAAAGGTGGAAATCATTTTGTCAGGTACTGTGTGCAAAGTTCTGTTATTCGTTTCTTCTTGTTGGTGGGGTATTCGTCTCGTCGTCCAGAGAGATTTGTTTTATGCCTTCTTGAATGTCCTTCAAATCTGGTCGCTGTTCCGGAAGAGAGAAGTCTTGGGATGCTGGTGGAGGGTCAGGGGTCTGGGGTTGCTGTGGACACTTCTTTAACCGGCTGGCGTGGATCCAGGTGTTTCCTAGATCGGTCAGTACAGCAGTTCTGGAAACCTTCTCTATCTTCCAAGGTCCAGAGAAAATGGGTCCAACCTTTTTTTTGTGTGCCAGTTGTTTCACCAGTACTTTGTCTCCTGGGATGAAGGGATGAGTAGGTTCTGTTGAAAGAGGAGAAAAGGTGACAGAGACTTGTTCGTTCATATCCTGTAGCATACTTACCAGATTTTTCACGTACATTTCCTGTTGAGAATAGATGTTAATGTCAGTATTTTGATCTAAGAGGGGCAGCTCTATGTTTGCAGGAACTCCCATCAAAATCTCAAAGGGCGAGAGTTTTGTTCTAGCATGTGGTGTTGTCCTGATCTGGAATAGGACAGAAGGAAGGTAATCCAACCATCCTTTCATGGTGCCCCCCGTAGCCTTTTTTAACTTGTCCTTAATGTTCCTATTCATTCTTTCCACTACTCCTGCACTTTGTGGGTGGTAAGGGATGTGCAGTTTCCACTGTAAGCCTAGTAGCTTAGCTAAAGTCTGTGTAACAGAGGAGCTGAAGGCAGGCCCTCTGTCTGACCATATGGCCGTTGGTATTCCGAACCTACAAACCCAATGGTTCAGTAGGCATTTGGCAGCAATTTTAGCAGTCTCACCTGTACAAGGAATACCTTCAACCCAACCTGACCATTTGCATACGATCACGCAAAGGCATTTCAAATTGCCTTTTTGTTTGGGCATGTGTGTGAAGTCTATTTGCAAATCTGTTAGGGGACCCAGGGGTGAGGGCAGGTGGCCATGTAATCCATGATTTTTCCCTTGGACATTGTTTTGTGCACAGGTCAGACAACTGCTGGTGAGGAGTTTCGCCTGTTTACTTAAGTTGTTTGTGCAGAAAGACTTTGTGTATATGTTTGTTAGGGCGGTGGTACCTATATGTCCTGGACCATGGAGATAGGAAAGTATGAGAACACTGCTTGATTCTGGTATTCCCAATATCTTCCCCTCTTTTGACCAAAGACCTTCTTGGTCCTTGGTCAAGCCATCCTTGACCCAAAAAGAAACATCCTCCTCTGTAGCTAATCCCTGTATTTGTGCCACAACGGTTTTAAAGTTGGGTGATGTAAAATGTTCTTTGAAGAACATTGTTGTGGGGGCTGGCTGACCAATGTACAGGGCAGCGGCTTTTTTTGCTTCTCTGTCTGCCAGAGCGTTTCCTTTGGAAACTCTGCTGTTATCCGATGAATGTGCCTTTACCTTGACGACCGATATCCTCTTTGGGAGAAGAATCGCTTGCAGGAGTGCTTTAATTTGCGTAGAGTTAGCGATTGGCTTGTTGTCAGCGGTTTTAAATCCTCTATTCGCCCAGATTACGCCATAGTCGTGCGTTACACCAAAAGCGTACCTACTATTTGTGTAGATGTTTACCTCCTCATCAGAGAAAAGTATGCAAGCTCTTGTGAGTGCCTCCAATTCTGCTACCTGTGCCGAGGAGGGTGGTAAGGCTTTTGCTTCCAACACCACATCAGGTAGTTGGACAATGGCATACCCTGTCAGGAATGTTGCATCAGAGGGGCGAGTACAACTGCCGTCTATGAAGACGTCCTGTACTCCTGGTAAGGGAATGTCAGTGAGATCTGGGCGAGGGCTGGTTATTGCTGCAACCTGTTCAACACAATTGTGCTTCTGATCAGGGTCTCGTGGCAGCTTGAGCAAAGAATGTAAAAGACGGACAGTGGGATTACTTGGTGGTGCGTGTTTGAGGGTGAGGTTGTCAGTATTCAGAAGTGTGATCTCATACCCACTAAGCCTTTGTGCTGTCATATGCTGTGTGTTCATGTTTTGTAGGAGGTGAGTTACTGAATGAGTAGTGTAGAGAGTCAGTTCATGGCCTAATACTGATTTGTTAGCCTCCTGAACTGCCATAGCACAAGCAGCAAGGTTTTGTAGACAAGATGGCATCCCCTGTACTTGGGTAGGCAACTTTTTTGAGAGATAGGAGACTGGTCGGTACCCGGTTCCATGTTGCTGTGTCAAAACCGCAGCAAAAGAATTTCCCGATACCACACAGTATAATTGAAAGGGTTTGCCATATTCTACCAATCCCAGGGCGGGGGCCTGAGTCAGACTTTTTAACAAGGCCTGAAAAGCACAGAGCCTTTCTGTTGTCCAATCTACTGTCTTTGGGGCGGTGGACAAGGTAGCCTCCCTCAGAATGCCATCATAATATGAACAATCTGGGATCCATTGGCGGCAATATACGATCGCGCCCAAGAATGAGAGCAAAGTTGCTTTGTCTCTTGGAGGACTGAGAGCCTGCAGGGCTGCGGCACGTTTGGGGGATACCAGCCTGGTTCCCTCCTTCAGAATGCATCCCAGGTATTCTACCTGACTTTGACACCATTGTATCTTCTTCCGCGATGCTAGGTGGCCAGACCTGGCCAGGTGATGTAACAGAGATGTGGAATCGACCGCACAATCTTCAGCAGATCGACTGCACAGGAGCAAGTCGTCCACATACTGTATTAGCACCGACCCGCGCTCAGCAGTCCATGACTTAATTGTTTCATTAAAGACCATGGAGAAGGCTGCGGGACTGTCCACATACCCCTGCGGTAATCTTGACCAGGTCAACTGTTTTTCCCTCCCCCATGAGAATGAAAACATGGGCAATACCCCATCATCGATCGGGATGCTAAAGAACGCATTCGCCAGGTCTACTACTGTGTAGCAAAGGGAATCAGCAGGTATTTTCAAAAAGATGAAAGAAATATCTGCTACCAAAGGTGGCAGAGGTATAACCTGCTTGTTCACGGCCCTTAGGTCCTGTACAAGCCTCCATTCCCCATTTGCCTTTTTCACAGGGTAGATTGGTGTATTCCAGGGGCTTATAATGTGTTTCAGAATCCCTTTTGCTATGTAATCATTGATTAATGGTGTGATGCCTTCAATTTTTTCAAGTGGCAGGGGGTATTGCTTGTGATATTGTACTACAGCGTCTGGACGCATTTGTGGTGTGTAAGGTGTACAGTTAATAAAACCCACACTCCCTTTGCTGTCTGCCCATATATCATGTGTTTCTAGAGTGGGTGGCAATGATGCAAAGAGTCCCCTGAAAGTGTGTCTCTTTGGAGCGTGTAAATCACAGAACGGTGAGCTGGCAGTGAGGGAGCCCCCTCTGTCAAATTTAATGGTGATATTCAGTTTTGAGAGTAGGTCCCTCCCCATTAAAGATACTGGGCAATCCACAAGGACAGCAAAACTCTGAGTGCACAGTTCCTGCCCTTCTGGAGTAGCCACGGGCAATGGTGGAGTGATGGGGTGGGTAACTGATGTCCCATTTATACCAATAGAGTTTCCCTCAGTGCAGTGCGGTGTGTCATATATGGCATCATTCAGACTACTGAATGTAGCCCCTGAATCCAAAAGTAGACATATCAGGTGATTGTCTACCCGCAATAGTACCTGTGGAAGACTTTTCCACGATGGATTATAACACACAAGGCTGAGGGACGGGACATACTCTTGGCATCCCTATTGTGGTGTCCGCCGAGCGGATGGCCACTGCATCGGAATGCGTGGGGGTGGTCTGTTAGGCTGAGGCTGGTATTGGGGTTGTGGTGGGGGTGGTTGGGGTTGTGGTGGGTGAGGATACCTGATATCCTGAAGGCGACGGGGGCCGGTGTTAAGATTCCTACCTCTTCCTCTCTGGGCGTTTGTTCTAATTCTGTAGGGACATTGGGACTTCCAGTGCCCCAGTTCCCCACAGTTAAAGCACCCCTGGTCTGGTGGGTAAGCCTGGTCTGGGGGATAAGATTGCATTGGTGGATAAGGTTGCATTGTCATTATGTGGGTGGGCGGAGTCCCACCAGTTGGCAGAGTCTGGGTTGGTGTTAGGGAGGGAAAAATGCCACCCTTCTGTTCAAATACCCCTGATGTTTCTCGTGACCTAGCATCTTTCATAAATTCATCTGGGGGTTGTTCTGCCCACTTTGGATTAGTGAATTTAAGCAACTGTGTCACCTTCGTATCGCCACCAGCCATAATGGTGGTGGTGAACAATTGGGGGTTGGCGTTATCTACTGCTTTCCACAGACCATATACCCGGGTACAAAATTCATAGAACTTTTCCTTCGGTCCCTGTTTTGCTAGGACAAGTTCCTGAAGTGCAGATGAACCCTTGTATATAGCAGACCAATGATTCCCCATACCTTTCCAAAAAGACACCCAATCTTTATTTTCTTCTATGTGGGCTGTCCATAAGGCCTCTACGGGATGCCCTTCTGGGCTGTCAGGGTCAACTATACTAAGAATCCCTGCTATATCTTCCTTATCCAGGCTTGTCCCTGCACTGTATTTTGCAAGGAAAGCACCAGCCTCCCTAGGGCTTTTCTTTGGGCTGGGGCATAACTCCTTTATTTTTGACAGTGTGCCTAGGGGTAGGGGAATATGCACTACCGTCTCCCCTATATGCATGAGTGGTGCTTTAAAGGTGGCACCTAGAGTTTCCTGTTCCACTTCCATTTCTCTTTCCTCAGTAGAGGATTCACCCTGCTCCCTTTCCTCCTGTGGGGGTTTCTGGCTTCTGAGTGTAGTGGATGGCTGTGAAATTATCTTTTCCTCAGCTTCCTTAATCCTTCTTGCCTTTTTCTCTAGTTTCTTCTCGTACGCCTCTAAATCTTCCCTTTTCCTCTGTATCCTTTCTTCCTCTTCCTGCTGTCTTTTATTAAATTCTTTCTGTTTCTCCTCCCATTCCTTTTCCCTGGGGCTTAACTTCCTGACTCCTTCCTCTTCTCCCTTTTCCAGGGACATTCCATCCCTCTCTTCCTTTGTTATCGCAGAATACTCTCTCATCTCACCATCCCTCTTATCTAGCTCTCTTTTGTAATGTTCTAGCTCTTCCTCCCTTTTCTTGAGCTCTTTTAACTTCTCTTCTAATTCCCTTTCCTTCGGATCCAACCTCCTAATCCTCTCTTCTTCCCTCCTACGTATACCTTCTGCCCGGACTTCCTCTTCCCTGTTTCTACTTTCGTTTTCCCATCGTGTAACCTGTGCCTGATCAGCTGCCCCATATACCATGGTAGCCAATACTGCTGGATCCAAAGATGGATACAGCTGAAGACATGGACCCAATGTTCCATCCTCCTGTTTAACCATCACATAAGGGAGGGGTGCTTCGGGTTGTTGTGATAGGGCGGGTGAATTTACAAGTTTTGGTGTGGGGGCTTTAGTTACATACTCTGTTTTATATTTGGCTAAGCATTTATTCCATATTTTGTAACAATTTTTCATATACTGGGTGTCTTCCCATTTCCCAGGTAGGTAGGAGTGCTTGTGTACCTGACACACCTTGCTCACTTCCTTCCACTCGTCCTCAGAACAGGGTCCCACTGGCCCTGGGTCATGTATCCCCAGCTGTTGGCACCTCTCTCTGACCTGTGTCCAAAACGGTTCTACCTGTGACCCTGGCAGTGTGTTTTTAACATACTCATAGGGAGATGGATTGGCCATGGTCTGGGTTACCGCAGAATTCCCCATCTAGTAACCTTGGTAGTGTGTGTCTAGTACAGGGACAGAGATGAAAGCAACCTGTTTGTGCTATAATCTGTTCCCTGACTTGGGACTAGGGATGAGCTTCGTGTTCGAGTCGAACCCATGTTCGACTCGAACATCGGCTGTTCGACCGTCCGTCGAATTGCGAACGATATGGGCCGTTCGCGCCAAATTCGTGTGGCGCGTCACGGCCCATAATTCACTGCGGCATCGCAGTGCATTGCTGGCTGATGATTGGCCAAGCATGCACTATGACCCGCATGCTTGGCCAATCACAGCGCCGTCAGTAGAGAGAGCTGTAATTGGCCAAAGCCAGGGTGGCTTTGGCCAATTATGGCTCAGGGATTTAGTACACACCCCACACTATATAAGGCCGCCTGCACGGCGGCCCTGTGTAGTGTGTGTTCCGGTGTGCTGAGCGATAGAGAGAGAGAGAGACAGTGTCATTTGATTTGAGTTAGATAGATTAGGCAGAACAGTCAGTCAGTTAGCTGCACTTACAGTGTATTGTGTATATATATGCATCCCAGGTGTTGCATATATATATATACACTGTATTCAGTTTAGCTAGATCCGTTCCTGTTATCTTCTATCTAGACTATTTACATTCAGTGCAGTGTGTCCTGCTCACAGTGTTCAGCTAGATCCGTTCCTGCTATTTACATTCAGTACAGTGCTTCCTGCTCACAGTGTTCAGCTAGATCCGTTCCTGCTATTTACATTCAGTGCAGTGCGTGCTGCTCACAGTGTTCAGCTAGATCCGTTCCTGCTATTTACATTCAGTGCAGTGCGTCCTGCTCACAGTGTTCAGCTAGATCTGTTCCTGCTATTTACATTCAGTGCAGTGCGTCCTGCTCACAGTGTTCAGCTAGATCCGTTCCTGCTATTTACATTCAGTGCAGTGCGTCCTGCTCACAGTGTTCAGCTAGATCCGTTCCTGGTATTTACATTTAGTGCAGTGCGTCCTGCTCACAGTGTTCAGCTAGATCCGTTCCTGCTATTTACATTCAGTGCAGTGCGTCCTGCTCACAGTGTTCAGCTAGATCCGTTCCTGCTATTTACATTCAGTGCAGTGCGTGCTGCTCACAGTGTTCAGCTAGATCCGTTCCTGCTATTTACATTCAGTGCAGTGCGTCCTGCTCACAGTGTTCAGCTAGATCCGTTCCTGCTATTTACATTCAGTGCAGTGCGTCCTGCTCACAGTGTTTAGCTACATCCGTTCCTGCTGTTTACATTCAGTGCAGTGCGTCCTGCTCACAGTGTTCAGCTAGATCCGTTCCTGCTATTTACATTCAGTGCAGTGCGTCCTGCTCACAGTGTTCAGCTAGATCCGTTCCTGCTATTTACATTCAGTGCAGTGCGTCCTGCTCACAGTGTTCAGCTAGATCCGTTCCTGTTATCTTCCTACTGACAGGCAGGCTTGTCTGGTTACAGTATATAAAGCTACCTGAAGAAAATTACAGGTGTTCTTTTTGATCCTATTAGTACCACGGTCAGGCAGCTAGACTATTTACATTTAGTACAGTGTGTCCTGCTCACAGTGTTCAGCTAGATCCGTTCCTGTTATTTACATTCAGTGCAGTGCGTCCTGCTCACAGTGTTCAGCTAGATCCGTTCCTGCTATTTACATTCAGTGCAGTGCGTCCTGCTCACAGTGTTTAGCTACATCCGTTCCTGCTGTTTACATTCAGTGCAGTGCGTCCTGCTCACAGTGTTCAGCTAGATCCGTTCCTGCTATTTACATTCAGTGCAGTGCGTCCTGCTCACAGTGTTCAGCTAGATCCGTTCCTGCTATTTACATTCAGTGCAGTGCGTCCTGCTCACAGTGTTCAGCTAGATCCGTTCCTGCTATATACATTTAGTGCAGTACGTCCTGCTCACAGTGTTCAGCTAGATCCGTTCCTGTTATCTTCCTACTGACAGGCAGGCTTGTCTGGTTACAGTATATAAAGCTACCTGAAGAAAATTACAGGTGTTCTTTTTGATCCTATTAGTACCACGGTCAGGCAGCTAGACTATTTACATTTAGTACAGTGTGTCCTGCTCACAGTGTTCAGCTAGATCCGTTCCTGTTATTTACATTCAGTGCAGTGCGTCCTGCTCACAGTGTTCAGCTAGATCCGTTCCTGCTATTTACATTCAGTGCAGTGCGTCCTGCTCACAGTGTTTAGCTACATCCGTTCCTGCTGTTTACATTCAGTGCAGTGCGTCCTGCTCACAGTGTTCAGCTAGATCCGTTCCTGCTATTTACATTCAGTGCAGTGCGTCCTGCTCACAGTGTTCAGCTAGATCCGTTCCTGCTATTTACATTCAGTGCAGTGCGTCCTGCTCACAGTGTTCAGCTAGATCCGTTCCTGCTATATACATTTAGTGCAGTACGTCCTGCTCACAGTGTTCAGCTAGATCCGTTCCTGTTATCTTCCTACTGACAGGCAGGCTTGTCTGGTTACAGTATATAAAGCTACCTGAAGAAAATTACAGGTGTTCTTTTTGATCCTATTAGTACCACGGTCAGGCAGCTAGACTATTTACATTTAGTACAGTGTGTCCTGCTCACAGTGTTCAGCTAGATCCGTTCCTGTTATTTACATTCAGTGCAGTGCGTCCTGCTCACAGTGTTCAGCTAGATCCGTTCCTGCTATTTACATTCAGTGCAGTGCGTCCTGCTCACAGTGTTTAGCTACATCCGTTCCTGCTGTTTACATTCAGTGCAGTGCGTCCTGCTCACAGTGTTCAGCTAGATCCGTTCCTGCTATTTACATTCAGTGCAGTGCGTCCTGCTCACAGTGTTTAGCTACATCCGTTCCTGCTGTTTACATTCAGTGCAGTGCGTCCTGCTCACAGTGTTCAGCTAGATCCGTTCCTGCTATTTACATTCAGTGCAGTGCGTCCTGCTCACAGTGTTCAGCTAGATCCGTTCCTGCTATTTACATTCAGTGCAGTGCGTCCTGCTCACAGTGTTCAGCTAGATCCGTTCCTGCTATATACATTTAGTGCAGTACGTCCTGCTCACAGTGTTCAGCTAGATCCGTTCCTGTTATCTTCCTACTGACAGGCAGGCTTGTCTGGTTACAGTATATAAAGCTACCTGAAGAAAATTACAGGTGTTCTTTTTGATCCTATTAGTACCACGGTCAGGCAGCTAGACTATTTACATTTAGTACAGTGTGTCCTGCTCACAGTGTTCAGCTAGATCCGTTCCTGTTATTTACATTCAGTGCAGTGCGTCCTGCTCACAGTGTTCAGCTAGATCCGTTCCTGCTATTTACATTCAGTGCAGTGCGTCCTGCTCACAGTGTTTAGCTACATCCGTTCCTGCTGTTTACATTCAGTGCAGTGCGTCCTGCTCACAGTGTTCAGCTAGATCCGTTCCTGCTATATACATTTAGTGCAGTACGTCCTGCTCACAGTGTTCAGCTAGATCCGTTCCTGTTATCTTCCTACTGACAGGCAGGCTTGTCTGGTTACAGTATATAAAGCTACCTGAAGAAAATTACAGGTGTTCTATCCCAGCTTAGTGCAGCTACAGGCCATTAGTATGTCTGGAAGGCCAAGAAGGAGAGGCAGACAGTCACAAGCCAATAAGAGAGGGCAAGCAGGCTCTGTGTCTAGTGCTGGTCGTGGAGACGGTGCATCCTCATCAGCACGTGGCCATGGGACACGCTTGGCCTTTTTTTCGGCAGCTGGCCGTGTTGAGCCGCAACATGCGGAAGACTTGGTCGAGTGGATGACCAAGCCGTCCTCATCCTCCTCATCCTCTCTCACCCATGCCCAGGGTGCTTTGTCTGGCAAAGCAGCGGCCTCTTCCCTCAGCTCAATGTCATCAGTGACTCCTTCCCTAGCCCCACCATGTCCTCCTGAGGATTCCCTCGAACTGTTTGACCACAGTGTTGGGTACATGCTCCAGGAGGATGCCCAGCGTTTGGAAGGCTCTGATGATGATACTGAGCTCAATGAAGGCAGTAACATGAGCACGGACAGAGGGGGTGCCCAAGAAGGACAGCAATCTGGCAGTCATGCTCCCCCTGCTGCAGCATACTGCCAGGTTTGCTCCAGTGATGAGGAGGGAGGGGATGATGAGGTCACTGACTCAACGTGGGTGCCTGATAGGAGAGAGGAGGAGGAGGAGGAGGAGGAGGAGGAGGAGGTGGCACATCACCAACTAGGCAGGATGCCCTCCAGGGGCCAGCCTAAGGGCAGCACATTGACTGCATCACACCCCAAAGCTCCACATGTGCAGGGCGCTGCAGTCTCTGCGCGTTATTCAAAAAGTTCTTTGGTGTGGGCCTTTTTTGAGACGAGTGCATCAGATCGCACCGCTGCTATTTGCAATATATGTCTCAAGCGTATCTCGCGTGGCCAAAACATCTCCCGCTTGGGTACCACATGCTTGACCAGACATATGTTGACCTGCCATGCAGTTCGTTGGCAAGCGTATCTAAAAGACCCACACCAAAGAACAAAGACGATCTCTCCTTGCTCCTCATCAGCTGAGATTTCCAACCCCACTAGACCTTCAGTCCTCTCTGCGACCTGCAGTGAGAGGAATGAAGGTGTAGAATTAGGTGTGTCACAGCCAAGTACTTATGGGCAATCTGCTTTTGGTACACCGACGTCAGATTGTACCAGGCAAATTTCCCTGCCCCAGCTGCTGCACCGCCGAAAGAAGTTTGCTCCCAGCCATCCACATGCCCAGCGGTTGAATGCTAGCTTGGCAAAATTGCTAGCACTTCAACTGCTGCCTTTTCAGTTGGTAGACTCTGCCCCCTTCCGTGAGTTTGTGGAATGTGCGGTTCCTCAGTGGCAGGTACCCAAACGCCACTTTTTCTCACGGAAGGCGATTCCGGCTCTCTACCGGCATGTGGAAGGCAATGTCCATGCCTCGCTGGACAGGGCGGTCAGCGGTAAGGTGCATATTACCGCTGACTCATGGTCCAGCAGGCATGGACAGGGACGTTACTTAAGTTTCACGGCGCATTGGGTGACTCTGCTGGCAGCTGGGAAGGATGCAGGACAAGGTGCAGTAGTGTTGGAGGTTGTTCCGCCACCACGCCTCCAAAATGCTGATTGTGACACACCTCTCTCCTCCACCCCCTCCTCTTCTTCTTCCTCCATGGCCTCTTCCTCGGAACCAGCGGTGCTCCGTAGGCGTTCAAGGGGCTACGCAAGTACGCAGGCCAAAAGATGCCATGCGGTGCTTGAGCTGGTGTGCTTGGGGGACAGGAGCCACACTGGGGCAGAGGTTCTGTCAGCTCTGCAGGGGCAGGTTCAGAGGTGGTTGACGCCACGCCAACTTAAGGCAGGAATGGTGGTTTGCGACAATGGCACCAACCTCCTCTCTGCCCTCCGACAGGGACAACTGACCCATGTGCCCTGTTTGGCTCACGTCCTTAACTTGGTGGTGCAGCGGTTCTTGGGCAGGTACCCGGGCTTACAGGATGTCCTGAGGCAGGCCAGGAAAGTCTGTGTGCATTTCCGCCGGTCATATAATGCCAGTGCTCGGCTGACGGACCTCCAAAAGGAGTTTAACCTGCCCAAGAACCGCCTAATCTGTGACATGCCCACCAGGTGGAACTCGACGTTGGCCATGCTGCAGCGGCTGCACACGCAGCAGAGGGCCATCAATGAGTACCTGTGCGACTATGGCACCAGGACAGGGTCAGGGGACCTTGGTTTTTTTTCCCCACGCCAGTGGGCCATGATCAGGGATGCATGCACTGTCCTGTCACCATTCGAGGAGGCCACGAGGATGGTGAGCACTGACAGTGCATGCATCAGTGACACTGTCCCCCTTGTCCACCTGTTGGAGCACACGCTGCGTGGAATAATGGACAGGGCACTTGAGGCAGAACAGAGGCAGGAAGAGGAGGACTTCCTTAGCTCTCAAGGCCCCCTTTATCCAGACAGTGTTCCTGCGTGCCCGCCGATCACACAGGAAGAGGACGAGGAGGAGGAGGAGGAGGAGGAGGAAGATTGTGTCAGTATGGAGGTGGAGCCTGGCACTCAGCATCAGCAGTCTTTAAGGGATCAGTCCCAAGGAACACATGGACTTGTACGTGGCTGGGAGGAGGTGGCTGCGGACGTTGTTGTCCTTAGTGACCCAGAGGACTCCGGACCGAATGCCTCAGCAAACCTACGCTGCATGGCCTCCCTGATCCTGCAAAGCCTGCGTAAGGATCCTCGTATTCGTGGTATCAAGGAGAAGGACCAATACTGGCTGGCAACCCTCCTTGATCCACGTTACAAGGGTAAGGTTGCGGACCTTATCTTGCCATCGCAGAGGGAGCAGAGGATGAAACATCTTCGGGAGGCCTTGCAGAAAGGTCTGTGCAACGCGTTCCCAGAGACTGGGAGGTTACAAACTCCTGTTTCTGGACAACGTGTTGCTGAGGCTTCGGTCAGTCAAAGAAGGAGCGGTGGAGAAGGTGGCCGTCTGACCGATGCGTTCAGACAATTTTTTGGTCCGCAGCCCCAAGGTATGATCGGTTCCAGCAACCATCGCCAGCGTCTGTTTTACATGGTGCAGGAATACCTAGGGGCAAGATCAGACTTGGACACCTTTCCCACCGAAAATCCTCTGGGTTACTGGGTCTTGAGGATGGATCACTGGCCAGAGCTTGCACAGTATGCAATTGAGCTACTGGCCTGTCCTGCATCCAGCGTTCTTTCGGAACGCACATTCAGTGCTGCTGGAGGCGTGGTAACCGATCACAGGGTGCGTCTGTCCACCGACTCGGTCGATCGGCTGACCTTCATAAAAATGAATCAGTCTTGGATCACCACCAGCTACCAAGCACCTGATGCAGATGTAACCGAATAATTTTTTTTGAAATCTCAGATCCCTTCAAAGACTGCCTATGCTGATGCTGAGTGACTATCCCTGAGTAATTATCCTCTTCCTCCTCAATCATCACGCTGATAGCTTGTAAGAACATTTTTGGTTCTGGGCGCCACCACCAGTGCCTAAGGCACAATTTTTCAGCCCCTGTTTAACAGGGGCGTGTAATTACAATTTTTGATGTAATACTTTGCAGCAGGGCTCGTTCCTGCATTCCAACTAGAGTGTCTGTGAGGGGTTGCAGTGTTGTGGCACCAGCACCAGTGCCTAAGACCCAATTTTTCAGCCCCTGTCTAACAGGGGCGTGTAATTACAATTTTTGATGCAATACTTTGCAGCAGGGCTTGTTCCTGCATTCCAACTAGAGTGTCTGTGAGGGGTTGCAGTGTTGTGGCACCAGCACCAGTGCCTAAGACCCAATTTTTCAGCCCCTGTCTAACAGGGGCGTGTAATTACAATTTTTGATGCAATACTTTGCAGCAGGGCTTGTTCCTGCGTTTCAACTAGAGTGTCTGTGAGGGGTTGCAGTGTTGTGGCACCAGCACCAGTGCCTAAGACCCAATTTTTCTGCCCCTGTCTAACAGGGGCGTGTAATTACAATTTTTGATGCAATACTTTGCAGCAGGGCTCGTTCCTGCGTTCCAACTAGAGTGTCTGTGAGGGGTTGCAGTGTTGTGGCACCAGCACCAGTGCCTAAGGCCTAATTTTTCAGCTCCTGTTCAACAGGGGCATGTAATTACAATTCTTGATCTAATATTTCACAGCAGGGCCCTGTGAGGGCTTACAGTGTTTTGGCCACAGCAACACCTAAGGCCCAAATTTCTGCTGAGTATATAGGGCAGGACCCTACTTTCAAACATCTAACTTACAAACGACTCCTACTTGCAAACGGAAGGAGACAACAGGAAGTGAGATGAAATCTACCCCTAAGGAAGGGAAATTCTCTCCTGTAAGAGTTAATATGGGAAAACAATTTTTCCTTTCCACTGATGCTTTCCAATCCTTGTTCCACAAAAAAACACAAATTTTCAAAAAACATTTTTCATTGGGACAAAAAAGTGAGGTGAAATCTTCTGAAGAGGAGGAAAGACGCAAAACAAATGTCACAGGGGTGATAACCCTTCCCTATGTTTTCCAAAAAGCTTAGAAAAGATTTTTTGGCTGGAGCTAAACACATTAAAAATGTTCAAAATTACAAACAGATTCTACTTAACAACAAACCTACAGTCCCTGTCTTGTTTGCACCGCCTGTATACTGCTGTTCAGAGTATATAGGGACCTTTCCTTATTTTAATTTGGGTGCGGGGTTCCCCTTAATATCCATACAAGACCCAAAGGGCCTGGTAATGGACTGGGGGGTACCCATGCCGTTTGTCTCACTGATTTTCATCCATATTGCCATGACCCGACATGACATTAAACCCGCAAGCAGTTTTAAATGAGATTTTTTCCTTTAAAAATGACATTTGGTGCAGGGACTGTTCTAAACATGGGAAACACGCGTCACTTTACAGGCATACTATAGACACCCCCCAGGTACGATATTTAAAGGAATATTTCACTTTTTTTTTTTTACTTTAAGCATCATTAAAATCACTGCTCCCGAAAAAACGGCCGTTTTTAAAAGTTTTTTTTGCATTGATACATGTCCCCTGGGGTAGGACCCGGGTCCCCAAACCCTTTTTAGGACAATACCATGCAAATTAGCCTTTAAAATGAGCACTTTTGATTTCGAACGTTCGAGTCCCATAGACGTCAATGGGGTTCTAACGTTCGTGCGAACTTGCGGTCCGTTCGCGGGTTCTGGTGCGAACCGAACCGGGGGGTGTTCGGCTCATCCCTACTTGGGACTAAGTCCCTTGGTCTCTTATGGCAGTGGGGCTGAAATAGCTATGAAGGTTAACTCTTAGTACCCGGTATAAAGTGCCCCTTCTTGTGGCAGGAAAGACCCCCCTTGCACCAAGTCGGTATGAAAATCCGGTTGGTCTAGTGGTAAGCAGGATCCACGTCCTGTCAACACTAAGAAACAGAAACACTAAGAAACAGTAAACCAAAAGGTGCACTGAAACATATTTGTTATTTTTCTGTACAATGAAATACGTCCTAAATGTTTAAAGTAGATCTCCAGGCAAAGATAAAAAAACTTTAAAGCAGTATTGAACCCAAAACCAAAACTGTAACTGTCAATCATAAGATGTGGTGGCTGCATTTGTTTTCTTTTTTAAGCTTTTTTCCCCTCTGTTTTCACCTGGTAATCTGGCCAGTAACACACCTTCTGTATTATGCCATGTACACACGAACGGAAATTCGGCCAGCAAAAGACTGATGAGAGCTTTTGGTCGGAAAATGCGACCGTGTGTATGCTCCATCGGACTTTTGCTGGCGGAATTCCCGCCAGTAAAGATTGAGAGCGGGTTCTCAATTTTTCGGTCGGAAAATGTTTCTATCCGAAAATGCGTTCGTATTTACACATTCCGATGCGCAAAATTCCTACGCATGCTCGGAAACAATTTGACGCATGCTCGGAAGCATTAAACTTTATTTTTTTTTCAATTGTTTTTATTGAAAATTTTTCAAAATACAGTGTAGGGTACAAATAATACAAAATATAAAGTATAAAAGTGTACATTCGGCCGGTTAAGGAAGTGGAGGTATATTTCTGAGTAATAAAGAAATGAACATTCAATAAACCATTGAATTACCAGTTAGTAGTCCAGTTAGTTGCATAGGTAATCTCATATAGGATAAGTACAATGCATAACTTTACATACAGTACAACAATAGTTGAGGTATAAACATGAGTAGGAGGGGAGGGGGAAACTGTAGGGGGAAACTTTAGGTCTGACCTTTAGATGAACAAAAGGAAGTAAGTATGGATGATGAGTATTCACATCAAGGGAATGAACCATCAATGAACTTTAAACCAATATTTCCACATTTGCCAATGCATATCATGAACTTCATTTTCTCGGCTTGTCATAGTGTTGTACATCACCGCGTTCTTGATGGTCAA
Source organism: Lithobates clamitans (assembly GCA_037952925.1). Taxonomy (NCBI): domain Eukaryota; kingdom Metazoa; phylum Chordata; class Amphibia; order Anura; family Ranidae; genus Lithobates; species Lithobates clamitans. The sequence continues at coordinate 2,432,964 of JBBGZY010001130.1, forward strand.
AAGTTCAGAGAACTTTTGTGTGATCGTATGTATGCAAGGCAAGCTTGAGCGGAATTCTGTCGGAAAAAACATCAAAGTTTTTTCCGATGGAAAATCCGCTCGTGTGTACCCGGCATAAGGCTAGGTTCACACTATCCAGAATATCAGGGGATCTGCAGACAACAAAACAACATGGTACAGAGGTATGATCTATGCTGGGATTGATCATTCCATTCACTTGTAGAGAAAAGAAATAGACATGTGCGGTTCATTTCATTCCGAATTAATATTCGGACAAATTTTCCGTTATTTGGAGATTCGGATATATCTGAATACCTGAATACCCAAATTACAGTATAAACAAAGTTTACCAAATGCTCCAAATAATGAAAATTCAAGTTGAAGTTCGAATCAAATTTTTCATCAAATTCCATTTGAATTTGAACTGTAAACTGAAATCAAAGACTGTGTGTGTTATTAGAATACCATTTCGAAATAATGCTGTTTTTGTTAAGCCAAAGGTGATTTAAAGAGTCATTGTAATCAACTGATGAAGATCTTTATTTTATTTGTTCTCTTTGTCACATTTGAATCGTAAAAAAATATAACATTTTCGATTTGACCGATTCAAGATTTATCGATTCAAACGTTTGGAAGCGGGGGGGCGTGTCCAGGATGGCGACGGGAGAAGACGCTCAGTAACAGAGCTCCTGGAGACTGCTTCTTATCCTTCCTATAACCCCGGATCTGGTGCCAATCCTGTGCCGATCGAGAGCCCAGGGGATCGGCGGGGACCCTGGGTCATGCCCAGCGGCAAATCCAGAAGGTCCAAATCGGCAGCGGCACATCCTGAAGGAGCGAGGACACGGAGCCAGGCGGCCATTACAGCGCACATGGCGTCCCAGATGGAGGCAGCGGACTCTCCTCCAGCTACGGCTGCTGTTCTAGCTGCAGCCATTCAAACAATTGCCTCGGGTCAGGCGGCCCTAAATGGATAAGATAGATCACGTCCAAACCAACGTGGACTTTATCCAAAGAGACCTGGACTCCTTCCGCGGCCGCATGGTGGAGGTGGAGCAGCGGGTCTCCGGAACTTAGGACACTGTACGTGATCACTCAGGGGACCTACACACATTGAAGGCGAGGGTGAAAGCCCTGGAGAGTAGGGCAGAAGATGCCGAGAATAGGAACAGGAGAAACAATCTCCGCATCGTCGGCCTCCCGGAGGGAGCTGAAGGTATGGACCCTACTGCATTCACGGAGCGTCTCCTGAAGGATCTGCTCTCCGGGGCGAGATTCTCTCCCTTCTTCACTATAGAAAGGGCCCACCGCATGCCAGCGACACGGGGGCCTCAGGGCTCCCCCCCTCGCACATTCATATTTAAAATGCTCCATTTTAAAGATAGGGGTATGATACTGAGAGAAGCCAGAGCACTGCAAGAGCTGAAATATGAGAACACGCGGCTGATGATATTCCCTGACTTTTCCATGGAGACACAGAGGCAGCGTAAATCGTTTGATACAGTTCGCGCCAAACTGCGGGCCAAAGGTATAAAGTACAGTATGCTTTTTCCGGCACGTCTCCGGGTGGAGGATGGAGAGTCTACCCGCTTTTTCACCTCTCCGGCGGAAGCCTCCTCCTGGATAGAGACGGTACACAGGCACTAAATATCGCTGGTTATATACCTTCTCATTTATACATCCCCACACGGATGCAACAGTGTGATCCCAGTGTTGGAAAGGAGTCAGACGGCAGAGCAGACTAACTCTCCAGACCTAATTAATGACGGAGATCCTCACTCCAATAATGCCCACCTCCTAACAGGGCTGCTCTGGGTTTCCCATGTGCCAGAGAGATACGAGCAAGGACTTGCATGAGGCATCCTGAAACACAAGGCAGTCCTCTCCTTACTACTGGCTTTCCCTATGTTCCTTTAAGGGGAATGGGAGGGTTGACGCTGCACGGAATGTGAACTATGAGCCCTGTTTGGGATCCAGCTTAAGGGGGGATCCCGTTCCTTCCCCGCCATGCTGCTAAATTTTTCTGCACCATAGGACTTCTCTATGCAGGGGGAGGTTGAGAAGATGTGCAGTGTGTCCCGTTATGCCTAGCTCTGCAATACAGCTAAGACTGCACTCCTTAGAAATGTTGTGGATTACTTTATGGTTCAAGTTCTACGGGTTTGCAACTAAGTTTTCCTACCCCCAGCTTATGCTGGGAGACTGCACTGGTCCCACATATTTCAGTCTCCATCATCCGGTCCATGTACTGTACTCCAGAGGACGGGACTCCGGTGCCTTCTTGTACACGATACCTCCACAGAGGCATGTTGCCTCTAGTTGTCTCGGGAATGAGGCTCCCTCCGGTTGGGGTGGGGGGTGGCGGGGAGGGGGGTGGGGGGAAAGTTGGGGGGGTTTTTGTTTGGTTTGTACGCAAGTATGTTAAGGGAAGTCAGTTTAATCAGTGTGTCATGTGCTATATATTGCATGTTGAGATGGTTACACAATTTGGCAAGGCATATGTGACGGTGGGCGGCTCGCTGATGGTGGTGATGTCATATCCTGCTTATAATGTACGATGGTGGCTTAATGTCTTTATGTAAAATTGTCTCCTGGAACACCAGGGGTCTAAACTCCAAGATTAAACGATCACTGGTGTTCCAGTTCTTGCAGAGACAGTCCCCCCTCATATGTATACTTCAGGAGACGCATCTTGTGGGAGGGAAAACAATGAGCTTGCGTAGGCCCTGGGTGGGGCATGCGTACCATTCTACCTACTCTAACCTGGCAAGAGGGGTGAGTGTCCTGGTGCGCAAATCCCTCCCCTTCCGTTTGCTAGCTCTAGATATAGATCCCGGAGGGCGATACATAATCATCCATGCTATCATAATGAACCTGGAACTGGTGGTGGTGGGACTCTATATCCCCCCTCCTGCCTCGGTCTCTTTTCTTTATCAACTGATCTCTAAAGTTTCACAATATGCTACTGATAATGTTCTGCTGCTGGGGGACTTTAATATGGTCCCGGATCCTGAGGTGGATAGGATGTCTCGGTCATCGGGACCCTTGTCCGACCTTAAAGCGTGGGCAGAGGCCTTCAATCTTACAGATGTCTGGCGATGGAGAAATCCTCGGGTGCAGGCATTTACCTGTCACTCAGCCACGTACAAAACTTTTTCTAGAATAGACCTGGTCTACTCAGGGGGAATGATCCTGTCTAGTATTAAAGACATTGTTATTCTCCCCAGAGGGATCTCGGATCATGCCCCTGTCTCCCTGCAGCTAGAACTAACAAACCGCGCTCCAGAGGGGTTATGGCGACTTTCCAGATTCTGGTTATCTGACTCAAGGGTGGATGTCCCGTGTAGAGCTGATCTGGCTGAATTCTGGGTGAATTGGGATAGATCTATCCCTGTCCCGGTTGTCTGGGATGCATTTAAGGTGTGTATGAGAGGTAAGTTTCAGGACCGAGTGGGAAAAGTTCGTAGAGGGGCCCGTGAGGAACTTGAGAGGGCAGAAGCTAGGGTGAGTGGGCTGGAGGCGGCCTATGTTAGAGATCGTACCTCTCAGGCGTATGCTTCCTTGCAGGAGGCGCTGAGGGACGTCTCTCTCATACGCATATCAAATACAAAACTCCATCTTCTGCATCAGAGTCAGCGGATTTTCGAGCAGGGGGAGAGAAGTGGTCGCTTATTGGCCTGGCTGTCAAGGGAGTATTCCTCCCCAGTATCTATACCCTGTATCCGGTCCTCTGACGGAGAAGCCCTAACGGACCCCTCGCAAATAAATAAACAATTCGCAACTTATTATCAAGAACTTTATAGCTCTAGAGTACAATTCACTGAACCTGAGTTGCAGGCGTACCTTGAGGGGATAGACTTGCCATGCCTAACAGACGCTACTAGGGAGAGATTGGATCGTCCTCTTACTCTCAAGGAGCTCCAGCTAGCGGTGAAATCCCTACAGGGCGGCAAGACACCGGGACCGGACGGTTACCCGGCGGAATTCTATAAACAATATACAGAAGAAATCTTGCCTATCTACAGGGAGGTGTTGCTGAAAACATTTGAGAGTGGAGCTCTCCCCTCGTCTATGTCCGAGGCGGTAATTGTTGTCCTCCCTAAGCCTGGTAAGGATCCGGAGCTGTGTTCCTCTTATCGCCCAATCTCGTTACTAAACGTGGACCTCAAAATACTTGGCAAAGCCTTGGCGGGGCGTCTAAATTCAGTGATCACAGCTTTGATCCACCCGGACCAGTCCGGGTTTATTCCGGGCAGAGGGACAGACATAAACATACGCAGGCTCCTGACGCATTTGTATGCGGCACCGGAGGGCAGCCCGGGGGTAGTGGTGTCCTTGGACGCCAAGAAAGCACTTGATTCCGTTGAATGGGAGTACCTCTGGGCTGTCCTCCGGAAGTTTGGGTTCGGACCAAAGTTTATTGGGTGGCTGCGCCTGATGTACGCCTCACCCAGGGCTAAGGTACGTACGAGTAATTCATTATCAAGGGAATTTCCCCTGGGCCGGGGAACTAGACAGGGGTGTCCGCTGTCACCGGGGCTGTTTGCCCTGGCGGTGGAGCCCCTAGCGGCCAAAATTCGGGCAGAATCCGGGATCAGGGGGCTTCAAATGGGAGTGGTGGAGGAGAAAATATCCTTGTATGCGGATGACACCATCCTGTATTTGAATGATGTCTCCTCCTCACTCCCAGTGGCTCTGCGGATGGTGGATGAATTTGGGTCCTTCTCGGGAGTTAGGATCAATTGGAGTAAATCTCTGATTTATCCCTTGAGCCCTAACAGACCTAGACCTCCCAGTCAGAGTCAGTTGGTATGGGTAGATAGGTTTAAATATCTGGGGATTCAGATAGGAGGACCAGTGGCCCAGTATTTGGATCTCAACCTAAACCCCTTACTGGCGCAGTTCTCTAAGAAGTGCACTGAATGGAGGTCGCTCCCCCTGACGCCAGTGGGGAGAGTGAATTTAATTAAGATGGTCTTCCTCCCAAAATTCCTCTATCTGTTTAGGAACAGCCCAGTACAGATACCGGCCTCCTACTTTGCAAAAATAAAAGCTATAATTACCTCCTTTCTGTGGTTGGGGAAGGTGCCCAGGTTGGCGCTGACCACTCTGCAGCTGACATTGGGACAAGGGGGGTTGGCTCTTCCGGACTTCCAGGCATACTATTGGGCGGCTATATTGGTGACGGCCCGATGGTGGTTCTCCCAGCCCAGAGATAACCCCGCAGTAACCCTAGAGGCTGCGATCCTGGGCTCATATGCCGCTCTCAGCAACCTGGTGTTCCGTGGACCCAAGGCCTATCCGAACTTGACGACCCCAATGCGCACTACCATCGCGGTCTGGCAGAAGGCCAGGGCGAGTTTTCGGTCTGAAGGTAAAATATCCCCTCACACACCTCTATGGGGCAACCCCAATCTTCCTCACTTACGAACGGTGTCGGACCCACAGGTCTGGGCAACTAAAGGCATAGTGAATCTTAGACATCTGGTAACGGGGGGAAGGTTGATGACATTCCAGGAATTAAAAGGGAAATATGGACTGCCCAATTGGATGTTCTTTCGTTTCCTGCAGGTGAGGCACGCATTTCAGCATCAGTTTCCCGGGGGCATCAACCTTGAGTCGGACCCAGTGGAGAAGCTGCTCTCCGCAAAAATTTTGGTAGCTCCTCTCTCGACAATATACTTTCATATAACAGCTGCCAGGCCCACAAAACTGGGGAAAATATTCATAAAGTGGAAGGAGGACTTGCCCTCTCTCGAGGAGGAGGAGTGGGAGACGTGTCTCTCTTCATACGTCTCCAACTTGATCTCTGCCAGAGACCGGTTCCTGCAATTAAAATTCCTGCATAGGGCCTATTATACGCCACGCAAATTGGCAGTTATTTATCCAGACAGGTCTCCGGCCTGCCCACGATGCGGAGATTTGGACGCCTCTTTCTTGCACATGACGTGGTCATGTCCTGGTTTGCGGGGGTATTGGGAGCAGGTCCTGGCGGACGTCAACCAGACAGCGGGGACTACGATTCCACTATGCCCACATGCATTGTTGCTGAATGTATTGGTGGACTCTGGTGTAGGGAAGTATGCCAAATTGTTTATAGCATTTGCCACATATTACGCCCGAAGGGAGATTCTGTTGAGATGGAAGTTGAGTGAGCCGCCTACCGTCAATGCCTGGAGAAAGACCCTAAATACTGTCTTGCCATTATATAAGATAACATATGTTAACAGGAATTGTCCGTCTAAATTTGATAAGATATGGTCTTCGTGGATTGACTCCTGGGGATCTCTCCCATTGGAGGTCTCTCCACCTAGCCCTGGTTTGGATCCATAGATCAGACTGGTAGAGATCTAATTCATGCCGATTTACGAAAGGCTATTGCTGGTGGGCTTCCATTCTCTCCTCCCTCTTCCTGGTCCCTCTCCCCCTCCCTTCCCATATGATCCTGCCGGTCTCCTCTCCCCCCCCCCCTCAGATGCTCATTCTGTAATAATTAGTTAGGGTGAGGGGGTCTCCCCCTCCGACAAGGAATCACTGCCAGATCTTGAATAGTTCAACAGTTGTCTGATTCTTTGGACATAACTACTGGTAATGCAAATACCTATATGACAATTTCAATGGATGTAATACATTAACGTTCCTTCTTTTCACATGTATGATGCATTGTACACTGACGTGTTTGTTTTGATTGCAATAAAATTTACCTTTGTTAAAAAAAAAAAACGTTTGGAAGCGAAAAAAAATCGGTAAATTTGAAGAAAATTTGAAAAAAGACAAAATTAATTCCGAATATGAATTCTGAATATGAATCTCGAATACGAATTGAACAAACCAACCAAATTTAACTAAACTAAATAACTAGATTAATGAATCTAAATGAAACAAAACTTTTTTTTTGTCATGCACATGTCTAAATAGAAAGATTGAATTCAGCTTTAACAAATTGTAAGGTGAAATAAAATAAATGTTTGCTTTCTGGTTTAATACAAATTAAACCAATAATATGACTTATTCTTCACTGACTTATTGGAAAGCTGAGGAGACTAGTGAGAAAAACCTTGTAAACACTTTTTCTATAGATATCATCAGTCTGATGAGTACCATTATTGTAGAAATGGTTGAACTGTGCACATGGATAATGCTTGCTATGATAATAACTATTTAGGACACTTATGCAGGAAATATAATTAAAAACCTGATATAATTTGTTTGGAGTTTCGCTTTAAAGTTCAATTCCACTGTCATTTTTTGTACCTTTTAAATCTCTTTCGCAGCTTTAAAAAGAAAAAAAATAATAATCCAGTTTTAGCTACATTACTCACCTCCTATCCAGTGTTGTCCCCTGAAGTCTCATCACACCATGTGCTGTGAGTGCAGAGCATCATACACTCATCACCTTGGAGGTATGTCATAATAACAGTATCCTACACTTACATTACAATGATGCTGGTATGACATCATGTTAGCAATACTCCCTGCATTACTGAGTACTACCCATCAATGAACATGATGATAGAAAAAAGAGGACCCTGAGCTTCATGTGACCAGCCAGAAGACATCTAAGGAAAGATGTGTGTACACATGCTTGTGTATAATATCCATTCAGTGGTATGACTTATTTTTGTGGACCAGCTCTCTGGGCACCATGTCTTATACACTTGAAAGCCTTGACAAAAAGGTAAGGAAACATAGTAAATGCAGTCCACTGAGTTCTTTGATTTCAAAAACTGTTGTTACATACCTACCTGAGGAAAAATTGTTGAGAGGGCTTTCCTTACACCTCTTATCCTGGTGACATGAGTGCCTGTAGGTGGTCCAGGCCAGGAGATCTAGTAGCTGGTGCAGAGCTGAAGATTGCACAGCAGGTGAGCTGGCAGCTGACAGAAGCAGGATTTCAGAAGCTTGGTTAGAAAAAGTTTGCAAACAGGGTGGCAGAGGTACAGAATCAGGAACAAGGAGCTAAGTCAGAGGCAGGCCAAGGATGGAATCGGGTGAGCAGAGAAGGTAAGGGACTAGCAGTCAGGGGGTAAGGTCACAAGTAGGGATGAGCTTCGAGTTCGAGTCGAACTCATGTTCGACTCGAACATTGGCTGTTTGCAAGTTCGCCGAACAGCGAACAGTTTGGGGTGTTCGCGGCAAATTCGAATGCCGCGGAACACCCTTTAAAAGTCTATGGGAGAAATCAAAAGTGCTAATTTTAAAGGCTAATATGCAAGTTATTGTCATAAAAAGTGTTTGGGGACCTGGGTCCTGCCCCAGGGGACATGGATCAATGCAAAAAAAAGTTTTAAAAACGGCCGTTTTTTCAGGAGCAGTGATTTTAATAATGCTTAAAGTCAAACAATAAAAGTGTAATATCCCTTTAAATTTCGTACCTGGGGGGTGTCTATAGTATGCCTGTAAAGGGGCGCATGTTTCCTGTGTTTAGAACAGTCTGACAGCAAAATGACATTTTGAAGGAAAAAACTCATTTAAAACTACCCGCGGCTATTGCATTGCCGACAATACACATAGAAGTTCATTGATAAAAACGGCATGGGAATTCCCCACAGGGGAACCCCGTCCCCCCCTCTTTTCCTGCGGCCTGCCAGGTTGCGTGCTCGGATAAGGGTCTGGTATGGATTTTTGGGGGGACCCCACGCCGTTTTTTTTTTTTTGGCGCGGGGTTCCCCTTAAAATCCATACCAGACCTGAAGGGTCTGCTATGGAATTTAGGGGGAACCCCACGTCATTTTTTTTTTTTAATTTTGGCTTGGGGTTCCCCTTAATATCCATACCAGACATGAAGGGACTGGTATGGAATTTAGGAGGACTCCCACGTCATTTTTTTTTTTTTTTTTTTGGTTCGGGGTTCCCCTTTGGGGAATTCCAATGCCGTTTTTATCAATGAACTTCTATGTGTATTGTCGGCAATGCAATAGCCGCGGGTAGTTTTAAATGAGTTTTTTCCTTCAAAATGTCATTTTGCTGTCAGACTGTTCTAAACACAGGAAACATGCACCCCTTTACAGGCATACTATAGACACCCCCCAGGTACGAAATTTAAAGGGATATTACACTTTTATTGTTTGACTTTAAGCATTATTAAAATCACTGCTCCTGAAAAAACGGACGTTTTTAAAACTTTTTTTTTGCATTGATCCATGTCCCCTAGGGCAGGACCCAGGTCCCCAAACACTTTTTATGACAATAACTTGCATATTAGCCTTTAAAATTAGCACTTTTGATTATTCATGTTCGTGTCCCATAGACTTTAACGGTGTTCGCGCGAACTTTTTTCCTGTTCGCATGTTCTGGTGCGAACCGAACAGGGGGGTGTTCGGCTCATCCCTAGTCACAAGTAAGAGTCAGCAACAGAGTTTCAGAAACAAGTCCTCCTTAGCAGGGGACATGAATGCTGGTGATATACATGGATTGTTACTATGCACCTTTTTTGATGTATATCATTAAGTATACTGATATCCTGTTTTTATAGTTTTTTGTAATAATAAAGAATGGAATTTTTTATCACATTTAGAGTATACGCTGTATAAGTTGGTACCGAGATAGTCCTCTAAAAATTCCCTCTATGCGTGATCTGGTGGGAACCGATCCCCCAGTCTTTTTCCTTCTAAATTGGATGATGGTACACAATACTTACTTTGTATGCAGTCTATATCAACAGAGGCTTTAGCTTTTCAGAAACAAACAAAGTCAAAAAAGCTGGGTCAAAGCACAGATCAGGTCACAGGCAGAGGGTGCTGACCACCACTCAGCAATGATCCCAAGTTTTGCAGGGCTTTAAATGGGCCACTTGGCACCAAAGTTGATCCAAACATGCATGCTCACGCTCATAAGCACGCTTATGCTCACGCACATGTGTGCATGCACATGGAGAAGTGCACACGACCCTGATTCCATGCACAGTTCTGCAAGACAAATACAGATGAGGCTGTGTGTAAAAAGTATCCAGCAGAATCATATTAATAAATACACTTTATTTTTTTGCTTCTTTCTACTGTCTATGTTTCATTTGAGCACAAAATGTGAGAATATTGGGGTTTGAGGACCCCAGATGAGCAATTGAATTGTAAGATTGAACAGTTTAGTAACAGATGAAAATAGGCTATGGTAAATTCTATTACATTTTCTTAGCTGAATATTGTGAAGTCCTAGAATTATCAAAAATTCCATTGAGACAAGTAAGCAAGGCAGGGGGTATCTAAATGTTGTTTAGCAGGTCTGCACAACCTGGTTAAAAGCCTGTTGTAAACTGCTGATGGCTATCATAAGCAAAACCTTAAAACCTTATAATGGCTATCATAAAAACATTTTAGTTTTCCAGGCCTAAGTAATTACACCCATTAATCGGACATCTCCCAAGCCAACAGACTATTAATCTTAAAGGAGACAGAAGAGCACCTCTAAGTGTAATATTTATTTAGTGCATGAAACAAGCAGTCAAATTACAACTTACATGGCAGTAAACGATAAAAGGCTCATCTGTAGGGGACAGTCCGATGGAATGAGTCCTCAACGCCTCCAATTCGGTATGGTGAAAAACCGTGGTGTGACAGGGAGATAGCCAGCAAGGCCGAGTCATTCCGAGTACAGCTGGATGGAAGGTGCTTGGAGCACAATGCCTGTCAGCATGTGACATCACTAGAGTGCAGGGAAAATCACAACGTTTTTCAGAGCATGCGCAAGGCTCATACGGAGCATTTACACTCCTTTGTTGATGGGGACAAGGGCCTCTTCCCGTCAGCATTGGCCGGTTGCTGTGGAGGTATATGGGCAGGGGCTTATCAAAATCTGGAAGTCTCTTTAACAAGGGGGCCCCCAGTTCCGCCCCCCCATGTGAATGAGTATGGTGTACATTGTTCCTCTACCTATTCATCCCCACAAAAAATGTAGTGTGACAAGAAACCAGAGGTGGTTTTTGAATAGTCCTTTATTAAAAATGAAGAATTTCCCCTGTCTGAGGCTCCATGTCTTCTCCCTCCGGTTATTCTTCCAATTCTTCTCCCTCCAGTTCTTCTCCCTCTGGATCTTATCCTGGTTCTTCTCCCTCCACTTCTTCTTTTGCTTCTTTTCCCTCCGCCAATTACTTCTTTTTTTGGGTGAATGGGCCCTTAAAGGGGGCTTCCAGATTCTGATGAGCCCCCTGCCCGCAGACACCCACAACCACCGGCCAGGGTTGTCAGGAAGAGGCCCTTTTGCCTATAAACATAGGGACAAGGTGCTATGGGGTGGTGCCCCAAAGCCCCTCCCTACATGTTGAGGGCATGTGGCCTGGTATGGCCCATGAGAAGGGAAGCCCCCTTTCCTGACCTGCCAGGTTGCATTCTCGGATAAGGGTCCGGTATGGATTTTGGGAGGGACCCCACGCCGTTTTTTTTTATTTTGGCGTGGGGGTTCCCCTTGAAGTCCATACCATCATTTGTCAAAGGACAATCATCTCAAAGTCGGATCCCATTCATTGAAGTCGCATGGAATTCAGACCTTAAGTAGCAGGACAAAGTCAGATTGGAAGTTGTACGAATTTCGTGTTGAATCAGTGTGAACTTAACCTGAAGGTGGAGTCCCTTGACCTCAAAATGTCCTATATCAGTGTTTCTCAACCGTTCTAGTGCTGTGACCCCTTGATAAAATTTCCCAAGTTGTGGGGACCCCCAACAGTAAAATTATTTTCGTAGCATGGGTTCTCAGCATCCAAGGCAAAACAAATAATTTTGGCCCCTAACCCACGGATATTTAGCGCTCCCTGAGTCCCTTCCACTCGTACAGTATTAAAACCCCTCATGGTACATTTTAGGATGTACCACTCTTTCTCTTTGTTCTCCTTTCTTTCCCTTTTTATCTCTCTCTATCCTAATTTCTTGTTTTTTATCCCATCCCTCTCTAGCCTTCTTTCTTGTTTTCTCTTATTCTTTTTCTCCCTTTTTATTTGTTCCTCCCCTCTTTTCCTCTCCCTTACACGTATGCTCTATTTTTATTCCTTCTCTTACTCCTTGGTGGGGAGTGGGGGGAATGAGATGAGTGGCAGTGCTGGCGGGGAGCCTGGGATCAGTGGCAGTGCTTGGGGGAGTTCTGATCAGCCAACTTAGGTGCTCTTGAGCAAGATCACCTGAGAACTGTATTGGGGACTTTTAATGGCATCTATAATCACAGGTAGTGTTACTCACTGTCTCCGACTTTGTGGTGTCTCATAGCAGTGACACCTATGTCGAAATCAGGAGATAGGGTCTCCTCCAGCCCCTCCCACTTCACATTCCTGACAAGTTAGCTGACATCTATTCTCTGCCCCCAGCCATGCCGTGAACTGAATGGGCGGCTGCAAAGAGGCTGAATGGGTGGCCACAGGCTCCAGGAACAGCCCAGCTGGGCAGTCACAGGCTCCGGGGACAGCCCTGCTGGGCGGCAGCAAAAAGGCTGGGAGAGCAGTGCAGGATTCAGGAACAGCCAAGGATTCGGTGACCCCTGGCAAATCATCATCCGACCCCCAGGTTGAGAACCACTGTCCTATATAAAACTACTAGGACCAAAATCTACACATCCTTCATAAATTCTGATGTGATAAAGCTACATTACTAACAAGAATTAAGCTGAATATATCAATACATCACAGAAATGTAACAGTAAACCTGACTAGGTTATCATATACAGGAAGTGTATTAGAACAATTGGATTTCCCACATGATATTAGCAACTAATAAATATATCATAATCATAAGATTTATTCAAAAAGTAATTCCATTCTGGACAATATTTAATTGGTCATTGGACTGTAACCTAGGAGCATATAAAAATATGGATGTATTTTGAAAACGGTATTCGGAACAATTATAAATGCTTTGACACCCCCTCTGCCACTCATCAAACCCAATTACTGTACGCACCATTGCCGGGTCAATTATTCTGATTATCGGAACCCAGATTTGAACCTGCAACCTCTGCTGTGTCTGGCAGTATCTCTCCTTGATGAGCCACCTGACATGTTTGATCTCGCCCTACCTTAGAAAACCTTGCCTTGTGTCTTTTTATTGTTGAACCTTGAACCCATTGCTCCTCTCATGAACTTCCTATTTAAGCCATGCCTTTACACTTTCTGTTTGTCAGATTACTGTGCTCTCTCCAACCAATATCTTGCTCTTGTCACTCATGCTGCAGTCTTCGCTACAGCTTGTTACCGACCTTTGGCTTGTTGCTTGACTATGAAGTTGCTTAATCCCAACCTGCAACTACTTGTTATCGACCTTCGGCTTGTTCCTCAATTACGCTTCCACCTTATTCCGATCTGCAACAACTTGTTATAAGCCTTTGAGTTGTTTACTGACTATGCTTCAGCTTGATCCCTACCTGCTACATCTGCTATTGGACCCTGGCTTGCTCAACTCCCGGTGGGGCGTTCCTAAGGACCACAACCTGGTACTAACACTCAGCAAAACTGATTTCCACCATCAGGAGCTCTAGTGAATACTGGTTAGTGCCTAAACCCTGTACCTCGGGTGCGCATGCATCATCCGCCAGGGTGCCGTGCTTGTATAGCTATCCTGCTGATCGGTGGCAACCTCTCCACTATAACTACTGGTCTCCAAGCCTGATCCCTGACCATGACACTGATCAGTTACTCTATATTAAATTGTATTCTGTCAGAGCCAAAGATTAGGAACTTTGTTAAGTACTTTTTCATTCTTAATATTATTTATTTTGCTATTGCTACTATTGCTATATTTTGTGTATTATCTTTTTTCTCAAAAGCTTTTGTTTACATCCTTTTTCATGATTTTTATATTATTAAACAATATTTTAAAATCCCCAGGCCTTATCTCTAATGCACTAAACCAGAAGTTAAAGAATTCCTGTCTCCTTGTAGAGTGCTACTAGATTTGAAACTCTGTTATATTTCTATCTGGTATTACAGCGTGTATTACAGACAATTAATTAAAGTCAAAATAGTTAAAACAGACACTGTGAATGGTGTGTGCTTCTGTTAAAACACATGGTAGCAGTTGTTGTGTATGTAATGGGCTAAGAGTGGAGTTAACTGCCCCCCAATGTTTATTGCTCTATGAATGTTGCCACTTAGATTGTTGTCCAGCGAGCTGGAAAATCTCTGTGCAGGGTGAGGCTGAAAGTGCCATCATTACACACCAAATATTTTTATTTCACAGACAAGAGTTGGCTGTTACAAATTTCACATAAATTTAGAGATAACTAATAACTTAAGCTAATCTCCACGATAAACATTTATTGTCTCAATTCACGAGTTGCGTATTCCTAATTGAAACTTGGAGTACTTTCTGTATTTCTTCCAGATATGTGCAGTTGTCCAGTGTGAAGCTTTGCAGAAGCTTTCATTATGAAGTACGGTCACTGTTGCTCTCTGTGTTAGAGCAGGTAACTAGTTTTGTATTTTTTAGAACTAAATGTGTACCTCAAAATGAGATTTTAAGGGCAATGCAGAAATTGGCAGTGTTGAATTATAGTTAAAAAGAAGTTTATTGATACAAAAACGAATAGGATATACATGAACATACACATTGATCTATAGTTAAGAAGTGTTAAATAATTATAAAAACATCAGATATATGGAAACATATGATGCATCCTACTGCTAGTTACAAGTACCACCCCCGATAGGTGTGATGGCGTCCTGATAGCAGATTTCCAACGCGTTTCAACTTATTGTAAGGATAAAGTCTTCCACAGGGAGGGACTGCATCACATTCTAAAATTTTAAGTAACAGCATGATTATTGGTATATACTTAAATATTTGTTTGTTGCCTATATCTACAGAAATCGCATTACAACAGGAAAGTATTATATGCGACTTACATTTGCATTTAGCTGTGAAAAAAATCGCTTTCCCAGTGCTGGCAGGGGTCCTAACACGTGATTGTCAATGCTGCTCAAATATCCTCTACAGGATGGCCTGGTATATTGTGAAGAAACCAGTATTTGGCAGTCGTGATAATTAAACAACTGAAAAACATGAAAGTATAAGGGAAATGCTAAAAAATTGAACATCAAAAAGGTCAAAGAATGGATATAATGGTGATTCGTATGGGGAAATAAGAAAACTCAAATAATGGCCTGTGGCCATCCCTGGCGTCCTAATATATGGGGTGTGGGCGTGGCAAAGTGATGGGCCACGCCCACACCCCATATATTAGGATGCCAGGGATGGCCACAGGCCATTATACAGTCTGCTGTTCTCTATGGGGTGGTCAGATAAAAACGGACTGCCTGTCCATTTCCATCCGAATGTTATGTTATCTGATCTGATCTGCCCCATCTCCATTCATCTGTTTTTAGGGGACCTGATTGGATCTGGTGCTGCCAGGTGTCAGTGGACACTTGTCCATAGAGAACAATGGGTCGTCCAATCGAGTCCACCTGAAAAACGGATAGGCGGACCCAGTTGGTCTGTTAGTGTGAAAGAGACCTAAAGTAACAAATCTTAAAATTACAAAAACAAAACCATGTGGAATATTGTGAATTTACTGCCAGCATCCCAATATATACAATAAATGGAAATGTTGCATATTGGAGCAACAAAGAAACCCCTCAGGGACTTTGAGGCAGTAAAAAGACAAGTAATAGGGTTAAAAGGACAGCGCCAATTTATTTTTTTATGTCATCATACAAACGGACATAGGACATGAGTACAAAATTACATTTGAACACAATATACAGATGTAAAGAAAAAAAAGGATAACATAGAGAATTGTGCACAACTGGGAGATCCAACCTAAAAGGGCTGTCTACTAATAGGCTGGTTCTGGGCATCCCGATTAGCAACTGACAGACCACAGCTCCCATTGGTTATTTTACATGGTATACCAGCTCCATTTGAAGGCTCCTTGCTGCCTATGTAATTGTAGCAGGGAGCTGGCTATCTTACCTGCAGTATCAAAAGACAATCTGCAACATTGTTGCGATGAGACTCCCTCCAGTGCCAGCTAAGACGCTGTGTCATCACATTCTGTCAGCAGAGTGATTACCATCAGGGAGCAAAGCATAAAGGGAATTGTAGTTCCAGGACTCAGGTTTCACATTCACATTTAACTGTATGGAACTATAAAAGCCCAGCATGCTCTGAGGGCAGGAGAGACTCAATTTTGATTTGCTGAGGAGAGTTTAGACAGCACAAAGCTGAGGAAGAGATCAGACCTTAATCATCTTGTGGACACTTGTAGTACCACAGAGCTAAAGGATAAGGCCATCCATTTCCAGGGACACTGTTTACAGACACCATTGTCTTTTCACCTTGCTGAGAAAGAACCTGCGCTCTTCAGTTGATAATCCAGACAAGTTGTGTTGTTTGGCCCTGCTATTCAGGAGTTTAAGTGCACCAATGAAAGTGGCTAGCTGAAGACACAAAGTCTTATCTTTTCTTCAAAAGGACTGAAGCTACTAGTGCCATACAGATCCACACAGACTTATTCAGGGCTCTGTATTTGTATCCCTTGAAAGCAGCCTGAATATAGCATTGAGCTATATTGCTCATAACCTCAGTTATTACTCTCCCATTGCATTCCTTGAACATATATATTGTTACTGTTTGTTACCTTTCCACAGAAATATTGCAGTAAAGACAATTTCTGTGTTTTATCATAATGTGTGTGTTTCTCATCGGTTATTACACTTACACTATTGCCAGGTGTGCCAGAGGGGGCTGAGACTGTTATTGGGGTTGAGAGGTAGAGTAATGGACTGAACTAACTGAAGAGGAAGTGCTACATAATATATGGGTTTTAAGCTTCTCACCCTCTCTGATCACAACATTGTTATTTTCATTATGCTTTATATGTGGATATATTTTGTATACAATTTTTATATATATACTTTCTGTAGATGTTTTGTCTCCATATATGCTAATTTTCTACTATTGTTCCATAGAAATGTAACAACGTAACAAATAGACCCTTAGAAGAAGGAATTACTCAAAAACATGTCAGGTTACTAAACGGGAACCACAGAACTTAGTAGGCAGTTCTTTCAGGTTGGATTCCCCAGTTGTGGATACTTCTCTATGTTATCCCTTTTTTTTTCTTTACATCTGTATATTGTGTTCAAATGTAATTTTGTACTCATGTCCTATGGACCTATGTCCGTTTTTATGATGATATACAAAAATAAATTGGCGCTGTCCTTTTAACCCTATTACTTGTCTTTTTGCTGCCTCGCTGTGTGGTAGAATGTGATGAGCTCTATTTAGCTTGCTGCTTTGTGAATACATGATGTTTACAAAAAAATTTAATTAATTTTACGGGGTTATTCTATGTATGGCCTTTTTTTACTGAGATACATATAACATAAGCATTCCTGGATGTAAAGGAATAACCTGAGGCTGTTGGAGTGATTCCCTTCCTGGCTAGCATTTGCTTAATATGAAAGATCGCTTGTGACCTCCATAATTAGGGGTCTCTGGATTCAGTAGGAGGTGTATTTTTAATGAAGGTGGCAGTGAAGGAGTGTTCCAGATAGTGATTTAATAATAATGTTGCGCTAATATATACCACTATCAAATATTGACAAATATAGTGACCACAGATACATAAAAAAAATAGTGCTTAAAAAATGTGAAAAGATAAACCTGGCACAGGTACCCTTTGAAGAGTAATTCCACTTTTGTGGAAAAAAAATAGCAAGTAAAAAAATATATAATATAACGTATACAATTGCGACACAAAATTGTAATTGAATGTTATTAAAAATGACCTTTTCTTTTCAATCTGTAGAGCTGTCATTTTCTGTCAAATCCAATGTAATATGGGTACCTGGGAGGAGTACTGTACACAGAATGTGTACAGAATGTCCCCAAATACGTCATTTTCTCCTTTTGTGATTGGCTCACTTATTTTGACTTATTTAAGTCTGCACTAAAATACAAATCAGATTAAGCATCCCCTGCAACAAAAATGACATTTTTGGTAAGATATGATACAAGGGAAATCACATCTAAAGGGATGCTGACCCTGCAGCTTGTCTCAGTGCCCTGCAGATGCCACAGCCGATCGATAATTATAAAACCACTCCCATACAGATTCACTGTGCAGATGGACACAGACAAACAAACAGCTATTCCTTCAGAATAACAAAAGCTAGGAATCTGCAACAAAGCTTGTTAAAATCCTTGCAATGTACATAGATCACTCAGAGGAGAATTTTTTTTTCAACAAAAGTGGAGTCACTCTTTAACAATATCCTGTGAATGAAACTCTTGATTTCCATATAGGCAAACCACCAGTGTCACCCGTCACCAGGAAAAATAGATAAGTTGCAGGCTTACCAGATTTAAATGACCCCCTTATTCAGAATGGTCTAAGAAAGCTCAGCCTGTAGCTGCACCATCTCAATAGCATCTCTTTCCACAAATCCCAGCATTGTCCATTTACATTTACACCCATACACCCACACACTCAGAGTCATGCTGGGAAGACGTCTGTTTATGACAAAATGCGTTGAGCGGAGCCTCCCCGTGACATCATTGCATACAAGAAGTAAACTGGAGTTACATATATGCTGTTTTGCCGACTGGGTGATTTTTTTGTCATACACAATCTACTTTTATGTTAGTTAGTGCTGTTTTTACTAAATAAATGGTGTTTTATGAATTCTAGTAATATATAAATTGTAGCACCAAATGTAATACTGTGTAAACAGACAGAAGTGATATAATAAATAATATGGATTGCAAAATCTAAAGTCCACTTTTGTTCATGTAAATTAAAAAAAAAATGTGAAAAAGTCCAAATCTCCAAAACACTACTGTAATACAGAGAAATTATGTTCAATCCACTTTAGCGATTACCACGTGAACCATCAACAACCATAAGAAATGGTGATGTTTCACATAGTTTTGAAGATTCAGTTTGGACGTTTTTCAATTTTTTTTTCATTTATTGCACAAATGTGGACTTTAGATTTCATTCCATATTATTTGATTTATAAAACAAGGTGAAATATTACTAGTGTAAATCAAATAATAATCCACAGTAACACACACAGAAATAAGATCAAACTTATTGTCACAAAAACAGATCAATAAGTGAATTCATTATACAATGATGAAAGATATATATTATTATAACTAAAAGTCCATCCAAAATTTAAAATAAAGTCCATAAAAGTGTGATGAAATAGTGATTCACTTCTTCTGACTGTGAAATCATACACACATATCCACCACCACAGTGTATGTGCAGGTTCCTCTCCCTTAAGAATAACACTCTCCAAATAGTTTTGCTATTCATTCTCATGACTGGCAAATAGTGCTTTAAATGTACACATAGGAATCGCCTTGGAGTTCCATTCACCTTCCAGATCTCATATGGATAAGCACATGCAGAGGAAAATAGAAAACACACCATCCAAGTGTAAAACCTTAACCACTTAACCAATTGACTGACCGCTTATATACATTTTTGGTAATCTGCGTTTATATTCCCATGTCCTGCAAACTGAAAATTGACTGACTGCTTATATACATTTTTGGTAAATCTGTTTGTCACCGCTGTCTCAACTACATCTGTAGCCATGCTCACATTATTTCAATGTTTATTTTGCTATTAAGTCTTACCTAAATTATGGGCTCCCTTATCTTTACAATTTTGGCCTCTTGGTCCTCCTGAAATTTTGATTGTGATGTGAAAGCTTTGCTCAACTAGCTGTGTGCTTTATATCACCTCCTAATTGATTAATTGCCAGATTCCATCCACACCCAACACAGTATATAACAAGGCTTTCTTTACGGGGGAACATACAGGGGACTGCACATACAGGGGGTTCTTCCAAAGAAGTGGCACTTCTGCTCTTGCACTTCAGCGATTTGCACAAAGCAAACCATTGCAGGTGACCTCATTTTCATATTATCTCACCTTCCTCTCTGAAACATGCACTCTTTACCTCTCCTCCTCTTCACAATTGCAGCCTCTCTCCTCAAGCTCTCTTTTCTACATCCCTCTGCTCCACCACACAATCTGTACATATCACCCTCACTTCTCCCCTCCCCCTATTACTGCACTCATCACCTCTTTCTAACTCTAAGCCCACTTGCTAACATACCCCCCAGGATACTGAAGCATGTCCCCTCATACAAATCATATTCTCATATTACCTCCCTTACTCTTCTGCTTCTCCTAATCGCTGAAGATATTTCCCCAAACCCTGGGCCTTCCTTATTTAACTGTGCCCAACACTCCCATCACCATGACCCTACACCCTCTGGCAGTAGTCGCAATTTACACAATTTAGTCTCCATTCCTCCCAACACCAGCCTCCTTCTCTCCTGCGCCCTCTGCAACGCCCGCTCTGTCTGCAACAAACTCACTGCTGTTCATGACCTCTTTGTCACTAATCCTTTTAATCTACTTGCTCTCACCGAAACCTGGCTCCACGAATATGACACCCCTTCTCCTGCTTCCCTATCCCAGGGTGGCCTTCACTGGACTCACTCCCCTAGGCCTAATGGACGCAAGGGAGGTGGAGTGGGATTCCTCCTACCCCCCCAGAGCACCTTCCAGGTTATTCACCCTCCTCCCTCTTTTTCCCTCTCATCATTCGAAGCCCACTGTATACATCTATTCTCTCCTACTTCCCTAAGAATTGCTGTGATCTACCGGCGCCCTGGACCACTATCGACTTTTCTTGATGAGTTTTCTGCCTGGCTACCCTACTTTCTTTCTTCGGAAATTCCCACAATCCTTCTTGGTGATTTCAACATCCCTGCTAATACAAACCCTCCCGCTACTTGTAAACTTCTTAGTCTAACCTCTTCATTTGACCTGAAGCAATGGGTACAGGCTTCTACTCACTGTGATGGCAACACCCTTGACCTTGTATTCTCCCACCTATGCAGTCCATGCAACTTCTCAAACAATCCTTTTCCTCTCTCCAACCATCACCTTATTAGTTTCTCTCTCCCCCTGTCTTCAACCACCTTTCCCTCCAATCGCCTAACCATCACCCGTAGAAACTTTCGCAACTTCAACTCCTCTCTCCTCTATTCTGCTACTGACCACCTCTATGACAAAATCTCTCCCCTGTCCTGCCCCAACCAAGCCACGTCCATCTACAATAAATCCCTGTCCTCCACCCTGGACAAGCTCGCTCCCCTCACTACACGCAGAATCAGGCCTCGACCCCTACAACCCTGGCAAACAGATGACACTAAAATTCTCAAAAAATGTAGTCGCGCTCTTGAGCGTCTGTAGCACAAGACTAAGTCTCTCAAAGACTTCAACCAATACAAATCTGCCCTCCCAATATACTATTCTTTCCTCCACACTGCCAAGCAAACCTATTTTACAACTCTTATTAACAGCCAATCCCCGTAAACTCTTCTCTACCTTCAACTCTCTACTTTGTCCTCCACCGCCTCCACCCACTGACTTACTCACTGCCCAGGAAAACGCTAATCACTTCAAAAACAAGATTGATACAATCCGTGATGAAATATCCACTCTACAGGTATCTCCCCCAGCTAAGACCCCATGTCAACAGGTACAACTGACACTCCCCCTATTCAAATCTGCTACTGCAGACAAAGTTGCTAAACTCCTTTCTATCGCCCACCTAACCACCTGTCCCCTGGACCCTATTCCCTCTCAAATGCTACGATCACCCTCTGACCCCATCCCACTCTCTCTAACCCACATCTTCAATCTCTCCCTCACCTCTGGCATCTTCCCCAATGCTCTAAAACATGCACTGGTCACCCCCATACTTAAAAAGCCATCCTTGGACCCTACCAATCTTATCAACCTACGCCCTATCTCTTTGCTCCCCTTTTCCTCTAAACTCCTTGAATGCCTGGTTTACAACCAACTGAGTGACCACCTCATTAAAAACAACCTTCTTGATCCCCTTCAATCTGGTTTTCGCCCTCAAAACTCCACAGAAACTGCTCTTTTAAAACTCACAAATGACCTACTAACTGCAAAAACCAACGGACACTATTCTGTACTCCTACTTCTGGATCTTTCAGCTGCCTTTGACACGGTTGACCACCCCCTCCTCCTTAAAAAACTTTACTCCCTCGGTCTCCTTGACTGTGCTCTTCAGTGGCTCTCATCCTACCTATCCCAACGCATCTTCAGTGTCACTTACAATTCTACTTCCTCCACTCCTCTTCCCTCTCACGGCTTTCAATATCATTTCTATGCTGATGACACACAAATCTATCTCTCCACCCCTCAACTCACTCCATCAGTCTCCTCATGCATCACTAACTTACTAACCGACATATCTGTATGGATGTCACACCACTTCCTCAAACTCAACCTGTCCAAAACCGAGCTTATAATATTTCCTCCCCCACGTGCCTCTTCCCCTGACTTCTCTGTCAAGAGCAATGGCAAAATCATCCACCCGTCCCCACATGTCAGGGTGCTAGGTGTTATCCTGGACTCTGAACTCTCCTTTCGGCCCCACATCCAATCACTTTCCAAAGCTTGCCGCCTCAACCGCCGCAACATCTCTAAACTACGTCCCTTTCTAACCAATGAAACCACAAATCTCCTGATTCACTTCCTGGTTATCTCTCGCCTTGACTACTGGAACTCACTCCTCATTGGCTTACCTTTAAATAGACTATCCCCCCTTCAGTCCATCATGAATGCTGCTGCCAGACTCATCCACCTT
This sequence comes from Lithobates clamitans, assembly GCA_037952925.1. Lineage (NCBI taxonomy): Eukaryota > Metazoa > Chordata > Amphibia > Anura > Ranidae > Lithobates > Lithobates clamitans. Next base: position 2,455,594 of record JBBGZY010001130.1, read on the forward strand.
GCAAACCGCTCAGTGTCTGCTACCCCTCTCTGCCAATCCCTCCATTGGCTACCACTCGCCCAACGAATTAAATTCAAAATACTAACAATAAGTTACAAAGCCATTCACAACTCTGCCCCCAGCTACATCACTAACCTAGTCTCAAAGTACCAACCTAATCACCATCTCCGTTCCTCCCAAGACCTCTTGCTCTATAGCTCCTTCATCACCTCCTCCCATATCCACCTCCAGGACTTCTCCCGAGCCTCGCCCATCCTCTGGAATTACCTACCCCAATCTGTCAGACTGTCTCCAAATGTATCCACTTTTAGGCGATCCCTGAAAACTTTCCTCTTCAGAGAAGCCTATCCTGCCTCCATCTAACAACTGCACTATTTTCTCCATTAGCTCATCCCCCACAGCTATTACCCTTTTGTATAACTGGACCCTCCCTCCTAGATTCTAAGCTCTAACGAGCAGGGCCCTCTGATTCCTCCTGTATTGAATTGTATTGTACTTGTACTGTCTGCCCTAATGTTGTAAAGCGCTGCGTAAACTGTTGGCGCTTTATAAATCCTGTATAATAATAATAACCACTTAAGGACCGGAAGAATTTTCTTTAATGACCAGGCCATTTTTTGTCATATGGCACTGCGTTACTTTGACTGACAATTACGCGGTCGTGCAATGCTGTATCGAAACAAAATTGATGTCCTTTTTTTCCCACAAACAGAGCTTTCTTTTGGTGGTATTTGATCACCTCTGCGGTTTTTATTTTTTGCGCTATAAACAAACAAATAGCGACAATTTTGGAAAAAAAAAATGTTTTACTTTTTGCTATAATACATATCCAAAAAAATATAAAAGGACAAATGTATTCATCAGTTTAGGCCAATATATCTTCTTCTATATATTTTTGGTAACAAAAATTGCAATAGGCATATATTGATGCGGAATATATATATATTGACCATATATTGATGGTTTGCGCAAAAGTTATTGCGTCTACAAATTATGGGATAGATTTAGGGACTTTTATATTTTTTAATTATTTTTACTGTTAATGGCAGCAATCTGCGATTTTTAGCGGGACTGAGACATTGCGGCCGACAAATCTGACCCCAAATGACACTTTTTGGGGACCAGTGACGTTATTACATTGATCAGTGCTATAAAAATGCATTGATCAATATAAAAATGACACTGGCAGGGAAGTGGTTAACACTAGGGGGCGATCAAGGGGTTAACTGTGTTTCCTTAACTTGTTCTAACTGTAGGGGGGATGGGCCTCCAGGGACATGACAGAGATCAGAGACAGGTTGGCAACGGTGATGTTGGGGGGGGTAGCAGCAGTGATACTTGAGGGGGAGGGGTAACAGCGGAGGTACTTGAGAGGGTGGCAAGCAGTGGTACTTGGAGGGTGGCAGCGGTGGTACTTGGGGGGTGGCAGTGGTGGTACTTGGGGGGCAGCGGTGGTACTTGGGGGTGGCAGCAGTGGTACTTGGGGGTGGGAGCGGTGGTACTTGGGGGGAGGGGTAGAAGCGGAGGTACTTGAGGGGGGGTGACAAGCGGTAGTACTTGGGGGGGTGGCAGCGGTGGTACTTGAGGGGGGGTAGCTGTGGGGGTACTTGAAGGTGGGTGGTAGCAGTGGCAGTGGTGGTGCCATCCTCTCCCACCACCACTTTTGCCTCTTACTGATCCTATCCCCCACCACTGATCTCATCCCTATCCCCCATTACTTCTACAACAGAGGTGATGGGGGGATAGGGATGAGATCAGTGGTGGGAGGATAGGATAAGTAAGAGGCACAGGTGGAGGTGTGGAGGTTGGGATCGATTGCTCAGCTCTGCAAAATGTCACTTGATTGACTTACCGTCAATCAATCGATTCCCCGGGAATTCCGTCACATGCCTTCTCCCGCCAGAATGCCTTGCCTCATGGGTAGACGCCGGTACAGGTACTCCACGCAGCCGCAGAGGGGAGAGCTCCTCCCCCACATTCTCTCATTTGGTGTCAGCCGGTCTGCTGACTTAATTTTTTAGTGCCCGCCCCGCCTCCCTACATTCACTATGTCTCTGGATAGGCAGGGGCGGTCCACAGTCTCAGCGTTACCTCTGCCTTCTCCGTCTCCCCTCAGCGGGCGAAACCCCCCTCCCCATGTCTGATGAACAGCAGCCAGAGTGGACTGTGGACACACACTCACACAGTGACAGGCCGGTCAGGTGGGCCCCTCACAATGGTTGGGAGCGGGCGTGCCCCTCACAAGGGGGGGTGGCGGGCCCCCCTGAATTGGCGGAACTACAGGGCAAAGTCTCAAGTGTGACTGTTGCGACCCTGATAATTTCGCCACTGCTTGGCTGGGGTCGCTGGGCAGGTGGGGCCCCCCAGGCATCTGGGGCCCACGGGCAACTGCCCAGCATGCCCATGCGAAAAGATGGTCCTGCCACCACTGATAATTCTGAGCTAACACTTCCTAGGAGTTTATCCTCTTCCTCCTCATCTTATCCCCTTATTGGCCCAATTAATTTGATCCTAATATACCTGGTGAAGCCATCCAGCAGCAGAATATCTGTTAGTGCCATTAACCCTTCCTTCACCAAAGATCAAAGACAATCTAACAGTCTGTTGTTAGACAGTGAGATTTGAAAATTACAGTCACATGGCCAAATTAAAGCCTAAGCCTAGCTAAAGTGTGTGTGTTTTTTTTTAAATCAGCATCAAGGGACACAATGAGAAGTGGCCCTATGTGCTGGTGCCCGCTGTCCTAGCTGAAATCTGAAATCCTCTACCTCCCCCCACCTCATTACTCCTGCAGCTGTAAACTTCTGGTGCTGTGGAGGTTAATATTTATGCCATTACCATGACACACCACAAAAAAAAAACAACCAAAATAAATTATCCTACTCCTGACATGCATAGGGATACCACATACAGTATGTGTGTATTATTTGTTGTTTATATCTATAATAGGGCCCATGAACAATAGTGCAAATTTTGCTTTATTATTTTTTATTCTACATAAACGCACTGACCCTAAAGCCTCGTACACACGACTTTCTGACAACAAAACCATGGAATTTTGTTTGAAGGATGTTGGCTCCAACTTGTCTTGGATACACACGGTCACACAAATGTTGGCCAACAATTGTGAATGTAGTGACGTACAAGACGTACGTGATATCTCCATTACGAACCCTAGTTGTACAAGACCGAGGGCTTCCAGCTCGTCCTTGATTCTGAGCATGCGTGGACTTTTGTACGACGGACTTGTGTACACACAATCGGAAAGTCCGACAACACACATTTGTTGGCGGAAAATTTGAGAACATGCTAGCCAATATTTGTAGGCGGAAAGTCCGACAACAAATGTCCGATGGAGCATACACAGAGTCGGACTTACCGCCCACAAGCTCACATCCAACATTTCCCATCTGGAAAATCTGATCACGTGTACGCGGCATAACACTAACATAGACAAAGCCCTGATCTAACAATGTTTTTTCTCTTTTTCAAAGGATTGCTAATTTATTTGCAAGGGATTATGCTTAGGTGCTTAAGCTCCTACTGCCCATGTTATGCATATAGGAGGCTGGACTTTAACACCCATACACTGCACACATATGTCCCTGAGTAGCAGAGGCATCTGTGCTGAGCACATTCTCATTGTGCAGTTCCTGCACTGAAACGGAGCTGTCAAGGACATCTCCAGGTTTCTAGTAATGATCACAGTAATGCTGGAAAGACTGGCTCCCAAGCATGTGGCCACTGTGGCAGCCAATTAGATGCAGAATTTAGGAAATAGGATTGAGTATTTTTTGCTGGAGTTGACCTTTAATATCATTCATAGCTTCATAACCATAACCAACATTCTCAACCATAACTTATTGGCTAAATATACAGTATACTGTATAGTTATAATGTCTTTTAGAATTGATCTGAAAAGACATATCCATCATTTAAAAGATTAAAGCAAATTATAGGACAAATAATATAAGCCAAGCTTAAACACTTACAGGTTTGTGCATTTCTTAAGTGGTCTTTCCATTATATATAATTAGCATCTTTGTATAGCAAGAGTTTCTACACGTAAACTGTATAAAACCAACTCCACGGCTGTCATTAGAGCACTATTACAGGTTATAATTACACATTTATAATTGATACTCATTCTATCTGCTTTTAATAATGAAAGACAGGAGCATTACAGCATTTGAACAAGTCACCTTGAAGTTAAAAAGGTATTGTGCTATTACTATGGGTATATTCTATATGCAGTTAATGCACGATTTTGTATGTATTAATACTTCTATAATTCTTAAGCCCAATAGGTTGGCACAAGACATTATGGCAACTCGTGTGCATCAGTTCCAACAGCTAGTACCCCCCATTAAAGTAATTGTGGTTGTGTACATTTTTTCTTTCTTCACTTGTTATGATCTGGATGAACAAAAAATAAATAAGTTTTCATTTTTAGTCAGGTCATTTTTAAGTATTAAAGAATTAAAATGTGTTTTTTTTTTTAGCTGAGAAGTAGTTTCACCTCTTTCTTTACAGCCTGTTGAAAAAGGTCTGTTGTTTACAAGCCTCAATATTTCAAATTGCAATTTCCAAACATAACTGATGGACTTATGTCAGTGATTTATTAGACGTCTCAGTCAGTATGTATTTGTAAAGCAATGTTGTAATGTTCCTTTAAAGTGGTTGTAAACCCAAAAAAAAAAAATAAAAAATAAAACCCTGTAAAACAAAGGCATAATGGGCTAGAATGCATCACATACTAGATCATTATGAAATACTTTCCTTAGATCAAAGCTGTTGTATCGGCCCCGTACACTGCTGTAACCAGCGACATGTCTCCCGGAGTTATTTCTGTATTTGCGGGCTCCGGCCCTGTGATTGGCCAGAGCCACAATGACATCACTCCCGCGCATACTTGCGGGAGCTGCCGGTTACAGCACGACTGCTGAAGAAACAACGCAAACGAGCTGCTTCTTCAGTACGCATGCACCGATGACGACACTGGCGTATATGGTAAATATCTCCTACACTGTGCAGGTTTAGAAGATATTTACACTACCTACAGGTAAGCCTTATTATATAATTATATTACCTGTATGTACAAGTGGTGGAACAGGGTTTACAACCACTTTAAGGGAAGTATATAGCCTTTTATTTATTTTTTTTCAATATACCTGTAAAAGATGAAATTAGGCAAAAGCTCAGCATTTGTTGCATTTTCAAGAGATGCTCAATGATGATGATTTTAGGCAGGGGTCTCAAAGCTAAGTCCTTTAGACATGGGGCAGGGGAGACTGTGGCCAGTGGGGGTAGAAAATGCCCCAGTGTCAGTGGGAGTAAACAATGCCTCTGGCTTTCTGGTCAATGGGAGTAAAGAAAATTACATGGCACATGTGGTCAGTAGGAGGAAAAGTGCCCCATCATTGGTAATAGTGGGAGGAATAGTGCCTTATTGGTTGCAGTGTGAGGAATAGTGCCCTATTATTGGTGTTAGTGGGACAAATATTTCCCCATCATTTTTGTTAGTGTAAGCAATAGTGCCCCATCATTGGTGTCAATGGGAAGAATAGTGCCCCATTGTTTGTGTGTCAGTGTAAGCAATAGTGCCCCATTGTTGCTGTTAGTGGGAGAAATAGTGCCCCATTGTTGCTGTTAGTGGGAGAAATAGTGCCCCATTGTTGGACTGTGTTAGGAAGTCTGCCACACTATTGGGTGTCAGTGGAAGGAATGGTACCTCATCATTGGTGTCAGTGGAAGGAACAGTGCCTTGCATCAGTGGAAGGAATAGTGCCCCCAAGGACCGGATAACGGCTGGTGAAGGGTCTCATCTGGCCACAGTTTGGAGACCACTTATTTAAGGGAAACCAATATACTGTATATTTAGCTTTTGATTTCAGAAACCAGTGTTCATTATTTTGCTTGAAGTGATAAAAAAAGAGTCTGTAATGCCTTATGTCAATCAAACAGGTTTAAATCACAACCGGGAAATCACAGTTGGAGAATGCAAAAAAGATAGCTGAACAGTGGTGGTACAGAAAAATGTTCTTACTCCAGAATTTTTTCCTTACTGATGCAAGTTACACATTATTTCAAAGGTTTCACATCTTAATGATGTCACTACTATCCCCGCTTTTTCCTTCATAGAGCTGATGACAGTTTCAACAGCGAGTCAGTGAGCAGCCAGCACTGTGATTGATATTGTATTTACAACAAGGGACTTTTGGGGATTTTTTTTTCTAAAGGTTTTGTCAAACGTTTGTGTTTTTATTTTTCTAGGTTACATGTTTTTGCCTACTTAACTACATGGGGGGAGGCTGGATATTTGGGGCCCAACTTATTTTTAAAGGGGGTTTCCTGATTCTGATAAGCCTCCTGCCTGCAGACCCCCACAACCATAGGGCCAGAGTTGTGAGGAAGAGGCTGTGTTAATAGGTCTGGTATGCATTTTTAGCGGGACTTCATGCATTTTTTTTATTTTTTTGTCTGAGGATCCCACTTAAACTCCATACCAGACCCAAAGGGTTTAGTATGGACTTCCTGTGGGACCTCACACATTTTTTTAATGGGTTACCCCCTTAAATTCCATATCAGACTCAAAGGGTCTAGCATGCATTTTGGGGGGACTCTACCTACGTTTTCATTCTTTCTGTATGATGTGCTACAGCAAAACTGACATTTATAAAGAAGAAATATATATACTATAGTTAAGTTTGCTGGCAAATGATATTTCATTGTCAGCTTCCTTTAAAAAAAAGCACACAGACCTCTTGAAAGTTCACCAAAACAATTTGTGGAATCTTTGGAGGGGTTAGTGTGCTTTTTTTATTTTATTTTTAAATATAAGCCAGAAATAATTTACCAGCATTTTTAAACCATGTTTCATTTGAAAATGTCAGTGTTTTAAAAAAAATCACTGCTCCTGGGCAAATTTATTTATTTTTTTGCACTGGTAAATGTTCCCAAGGGCAGTAATTTGAGGACGGAACTCTGTGCAAACCAATTAAGTTCCCCCACACCAAACTCCTCAAACCATGTCTTTGTGGAGCTTATTTGGTGCATAAGGCCACATTCAAGTTGGGACAGAAAAACTGTGCTGTATGCTGTGGCATTAACCCTCACTGGAAACATCTCAAATAAAAAAATTAGAGGTGTAGCACCAGTATGATGTTGAGGTTCCTATGATGGTTAGGTGACCACAAATGCTTAGCCATACTGTGAAAACATACTGTATTATTCTGTTCTTCAATTTGGATTTTTTTTTTATTCATCTAGGTTACAGTAACAATCACCATATTTTTAATATACTGAATATTACAACCAACTACTCTGATTAGTTGTTAACATTTCCTATTTTCAGAAGTCAAATCCTTGATTTTATCAATGGCCCACCATTGAGACTAATTGTGCCTGACAGTGCTAGTACCTTGCTGATCAAATTTAACATCCTGAAAAAAGGGATTCTAGCCTAATTTCCTCATTTATACACTCCATCATTACCTATCTGCACCCACTGGGAAAAACTTAATAAGTGGAGCACAAATTGAGGGCAAACAACATTTTATGTGCCTGGGTTCATTTTAATAACTATGCCCAACAGTTTTTACATTTGCCTTCAGCAAAGAATTCAAAGATATTTAATAATTTGTCATTAATCTCCGCAGAAAATGCAGAAGAGCCCTACTTCCTTTTAGCAGTGTTACATTATTTTAAAAGAGCTAATTTAATGGTTCAGCTATTTACAAAGGGGTTCATATTCAGCACATTTGCACAAAGCAGGTTGTACTGCATCAAAGAAACATTACTTAATTTTGACATAAATGTACATTTTCTTTTACAATATAAACACAATGGTTTGTGTCTAGGAGGCAAAGTAAAGACCTTATGATAAAGTGAATTATAAATATATATATATATATTTGATGTTCATGCCTTGAAAAAAAATATAATTTTCTTTTATCTTGTCTGATTTCATGTGTTCTCTTAAAGCGGAAGTAAACCCATCCATAAAACAGTTTCATTTCCAGCACGTGCCAGAAATGTAACACTCCCATTGGTTGTGTTCTCAGTCAAACTGTCAAACCATCCAATGGCTGGTGTCATAACTGATCACATGTGCAGCATCATGGCAGTTGTAGATTAAACAGAGGAAAGATGGCAGCTTCCTTGGCTGAAAACGTTAGGGGGGTTTACTTTTTAATGAGTATTCCCATATTTTGCTAATTTTCTAATATCGTAAGTTAAACCTATTTTGTATAAATGTATTTAGGGCAATTCAAACATATGTCTATAAGGATATATTTATATATGTTCAATAAGTATTTCAATGCTTCAATCTGAACTCCAGGAAGAAATGCACACTTTATTTCAGGGAGAGAACTAAATAGCCCTGCATTGAAACCTCATTTATAAATAAAAAAAAATCATGAACCTAAAAAAAGGAAGGAAAAAACCCTAACTTTAAAATAATAATACATTTTACATTTGTAGCACCCTCTACATTGCTGGATATGAGAATAGGATTTTTGTGTAGGATAGGTAAATTGTCAGGCCTGGCTGGCAGCCAAGCCTGTGTGTATTTTTCTTCCGGGTCAGGGTTGAGTGACTCATCACTGAGCCTCCCACTTCTTTCCAAAACATGCTGTAATTTTCTGGAAAGGAAGAAGAGATGAGGGGTGGAGCTGGCTGTAGCCCTGACCAATCACCAACCTGGATTAGCAGGGGGCAGGTCTCTTTAAATACTCAGGGTCAGCCCAGCTGGAGAGGAGTTGTTCAGGAGGAAGCTGGAGATGGAGTGCTAGGCTGTCGTGGTGCGGAAGGAGCTCCCCAGTCTGGGGGGTGGGGTGGGTGACCTTGGGCCTGGGGCTCGGGTGTGGACGGGACCCTTCTCAAGATACACGGAGGTATCCTGGACAGGTGGCACTGGAGCAAAGAAAGGACAGCAGTAGAGCACTGCCAGGCAAAGTCTCCAGGGAGGAACAACAGGTCGCAGCCAAGAGGGCTGGTGAGTGACACACAGTCTGGAAGGACTGGTGAGGAATGCCTGAGAGGACTGGGAGATTGTAGATTGGGATGGGTGCAGAGCAAGTGGAGTGGACCGTAGTGCCATGGGCAGTGGAGAGAGGCAGCTGCAGCCTCGGGCTGCAGGCTTCCAGGGCCTGAAGAGGTGGTACTGAGAGCAGTAGCCACGTGGACAGCTAGCATTGGGACTACCTACATTTTTGCTACACTATAGGGGCCCAAGGTCTCTGCCTGCAAAAGGCATTCACCCTAGACCTGACTTAGTCAGTGTCAGGCCTGCATATCAGTGCTAGCTGTTCCTGGAGAGTGAGTTCAAGAGTCAAGTAAAGTGCTGGAGAGTGAGAACAAGAGTTGAGTCTGTTCTAGAGGAAGTTGTATATAAAGGAGGTATATATAGTTCCAAAGTCCCTAAAATTATCTGCAATCAATTGGGCATCTCATAACTACCCTATCCCCATCCAAGTTAAATCCCCTCAATAAAAATGCAAAAAACAAAGTGCATGGACTGTTTTCTGTCTGTGAGTGACTGAAGTTTGTGTGCCTGGCTGGGCAGGATGACAGACAGACTACAACTACCAACAGCCCCTACGGGGGTACCGCTACACAATGTAGTAGTTGTACTGTTGACAAAACACGTCAAAACTAAATAGCACTGCAGCCTTACTGCTTAATTGTTGCTACGTGCAGCCTTAGATCAATTGCAGAGGATTTTACTATGCTGGTGCAAATGTCCGTTCAAGCCCTATATGGACATTTAACACACAACTTAAGATGTGGTTCAACATTTCAGCTATACCTGTACACACAGTACACTTTTACCACTCCAAGTGATTGAGTACTTATAGACTTGAAATGATGTACCTTTAATTTGTGCTTTGAGCTTCCTTGATGGATTTATGAGTTTTTTCAAAAACGTATGGATTACAAGTACACAGTGGGAGTGATCAACCGATGTTGAAATCTTCTTCAATTTTGATTGTATATGCTAATTCATATCAGTCTCCTCCACTATATTTGGGAAATGTGTAGACTTGTTTTTGATTGACAAGCTTTCTTCATCTTGGTTGATCTTGTTATATATTATGATTGTATCTAGATAAGTGCAAATCATTTTCCTGGATATTTGCTCAATTAAAAAAAAACTGTTTAATGATTTTTTTTTATTATACCATATATCTTTATTGAAGTTTAGTATAACAAGTAATGGAATTCAGTGATGAGAACATTCACAAGGATATAAATGAATACTCATCAGAACATGAGTAACAGTTCTTCATAGAACAAGTTGAGGTAGAAAGTACAAGTTGAAAAGACAACATTATCTGTTTAATAAAGGACATTGGGGGTTATTTACGAAAGGCAAATCCACTTTGCACTGCAAGTGCACTCGGGAGTGCAGTCGCTCTAAATCTAAGGGGTAGATCTGAAATGAATGGAAGCTCTGCTGATTTTATCATCCAATCATGTGCAAGCTAAAATGCTGTTTCTTTATTTTCCTTGCATGCCCCCCTCGGATCTACAGCGACTTTACTTCCAAGTGCACTTTCAGTGCAAAGTGAATTTTCCTTTAGTAAATACCCCCAATGTCTTCTTCACCAAGGAAGAGTGGGGGGAGAGAGGGGGGGGTGGTCGGAAAAGGGGGGTTCTAATAGAAAAGAGTGAAAGGAAAAAGGGTAAGTGAATTGAAAAGCAATTTCCAGGCTACTAATTGGGTAAATGTGAAACAGGAGGAGTACCTAAGAATCCGATCACAACCAAATAATGTATAAAAACAGAGTTTAATTGTGCAATTAGGATTATGCAGCCATAATGACCGAAGTTTACAGAAATTTGTTTTGTTACATTTTTAATGGGTAGTAGATTTTAATTTCACATTTCACATGGTGATTTAACATGTCTAGGGACATCAGATGCGTTCTAACTGATTTTATAGTAACTTAAGTTTAAGCTAAGTGATATTGTTCCAGAATAGCAATGGAAGGGTGATTATTTTTTTTTTTTACTTTTTGCATATGGGTCTCAGCATGCATCACTGTGTTGGGTGCCTATGCTATAGAATACATTACATTTTTTTTTACTGTTTCTGCCTTATAATCTGGTTATTGGTTCATTACTGGATTTATATGACTGCACATTAGTATCCTCCTGTGGATGAGGCTAATGTTACTTTATTTGAATTGCTTTAAATTTGGTGGGGGTTAAGGTCTAGAAGACGGCCAACTGAATAAATATATTTTTGGTACATTTATAATTATTAAATTTAAGTTTTACTAAACCCAGGACCCTGCATTCATTATACCTGGTCTCCTACAGTACACAGAACATTGAAATGCAATTTTTTTAGTAAATATAAACTGCTAAATACCTTTTATCATCAGCAGTATATAGCAGTCTTGTTACTTCTATCAGTGTCTGGTTAAAGCTTGTAAGAGGAGTTTTAATTCTCCTCTGACTGTCCTATGAGGCTGCATGACCCCTGACCCTCTGTCTGGACAGTGCTGACTGGCCCTGTGCTGATCACATGCACCCTCTGCGATCAGCAGATGGAATGGGGACAGTAAAAGAATGGGAGTATCAGAGAAGACATGATCAAACAGCCTTTTTACACAGTGGGGGATTAACCCCTTGGGTTCCACAGTGAGTATAACAAGCATGCTTTACTGCATATACAGACTGATTTTCCTGTTGTGGGGTAAAAGGGGGGTTCGGGTAGGGGAATTTAAGCTGCCTACTGGGGCGTAGTGTGAGCTGTGTGGATTTATAAACTTTTGTAAAGAATAACCAAAGTTTTCCTAAAATGAATAAAATTTAATTAAAAAAAAGCTATGTCTCCGCTACCATGATGTGACGACAATGAGACGGGAAAAAATGAGCCAGAATGGTGATTTAAATCCTCTCAATGTAAACGCTGATGTAGCAAAAAAAAAAAATACAGACAGTGCTGGCAGGGGAATCCCTCTTGCCAAGCAACTGTCTGCTCCCGGAAAGGCAGGCAGGGGAGACCATCTCCACTGGGAGACAACAGTGACAATTGCTAGTGGTTATAGCAGCCCCTAGCGATAATCGCAAGGGAATCCAGCAGGCTGGTTGTACCCAAGTTGATCAATCGATCAACTTGATATATTCAGCCTGCCCACACATGGTATGAATTTGGGCCGATTGCTGCTGAAACCGTCTATAGCCTGACTTTGGAGTTCAGCTTAAAAGGTAACATAACATATAAACTGCCATTACTGACATCCTTTAGAAAATACATGGCTGTCTTTTTGTGTCTAACTCAGATCAAGCATGCAACATGTAAAATCACAACTACCGATCTGTGTTTTGTTTTCAGTTAGTCAATTGGGCCGATAGCATTTTTAGGGAGATATTTTCAAAGTGATCAGCAATGGCAGTCCCTAAATTTTTGTCACGGGTGTGTTTTTCTAAACAAGGTAATCTTTCATGTACTTTCCTATTTTGTTTAGTTACTATAACAGAAAAAAAAAAACTATACAATAACTTTCAAAATCTTTTACTCAAAATTTGCATACAATTATCACTCGGTTGCAATTTTATTACATTCTTGACACATTTACAGAAAAAGTCTTTGGTGTGATCATTAATATTCCGTAAGAAACATAGTGTTAGTTTTCAATAATTTTTATTAGAGTTTTGTAACCAAAATAAGCAGGAAAATGTGCATAGACATCAGTGAATCATGATTAATTTCACACAAGAAAATAGCACAGCTTAGTTATAAGCAAAGTGTAATTAAAATTATAGGTAATTTATTTCTAAAGTTAAGCCAAAAAATGAACTGGAAATAAGAGCTTACAAGCTTCACCCCAGGCCCTTCCTTATGTCATGCGTCTTTTACTGTTTTGAAACTAAATAAACCTAAATAAAATAAATAAATCAATTAAAAAAACAAAATAAACAAAATAAAATAAATAAATAAACTAAATAAACATATAAAAATTACGAACCCACAACTAGGACATATGAGAGCTTTGATGAAGTTTGATTAATTACAACTTAAGTAAACAGAGGTGTATTCACATTTGCATGAGTGAAATTGTGAATTTTCACTTCACTGAACATTTTCATCAAAAATCAGGACAATTCAGCAAAGTTTCCCAATTTCGAGTAAATGCCTTGGAGACAATGTAGGAGGTTAAATAAGGCTAGGTTTACACTTGTGCATGTACGTTTCATGCGTTTTTTGTGCATTTTTGTGACACATTTTCCATGTGTTTTCAACTGGGTTTTAATGGGTTTTTATGCTTCATGCATTTTTGGTAGCGTTTTGGCTGTTAAACACAAAACGCTACCAAAAACGCATCAAAAACACACTAAAAATGCATGCACATTCATTTTTCATGTGTTTTTGATGCATTTCCATTAAAGTCTATGTACACAATAATGCACCATCCTGCATAAAAAATTGTCTTCTAAAAACATACTGCAGGAAACTGCATAGATGGGAACAGGATCCATAGGATACCATGTTAAATTGATTGATGTGTGTTCCTGCATGTCTGAAAACACACTAAAAATACACAGGTGTGAACCTAGACTAAAGGCTAATTTACACACGGTCGGACTTTTCAGCTACAAAAGTCCAACGGACGCTGACGGACTAAAGCTGGCTGGTAATCCGATCGTGTGTGGGCTTCTCCGGACTTTCAACGTACTGTTTTAGCCTCAAATCCGACGTACTTTAGATTTGAAACATGCTTCAAATCTTTACGTCGTAACTACGACGGACCCCGAAGTCCGCTCGTCTGTATGCTAGTCCTACGGACAAAAACCCACGCTAGGGCAGCTATTGGCTACTGGCTATCAACTTCCTTATTTTAGTCCGGTGTACGTCATCACGTACGAATCCGTCGGACTTTTGTGTGGTCGTGTGTAGGCAAGTCTGTTCGTTAGAAAGTCTGCCGCAAGTCCGCCGAAAGTCCGCCGAAAATCTGTCGGACAGGCTGTCGGACTTTTGTAGATGAAAAGTCCGACCGTGTGTACGCGGCATTAGTGTTAGGTAAGCTTATTAGCTATCTTGGACATGTTCCAATGCCACAAAGCAGCCTCATTAGCTGGAAACTTAATGTTAGATATTGAGGAACAGAGGGACCCTGGTGCAAACCCTAAAGCCGAATGTCGGGAGACTTCAGACGGACGTGCATGCTGGAAAACCAATAGCCGACCAACTTCAGATCAGTACTCTCAGCCATTGATCAGAGTGTTCTGGCAGGGGGGCCATCCCCCTGTCAGAACACAACAGCTCAGGGGGAGAGATGGTTAGTACAGCAGCTCCCAGCTGGAACTGACAGGTTTTTTTGTTTAACCCGTGGGGTTGAGCGAAAAAAACTATAAGTGTGTACCCGGCTTAATCCAAGGTAGGGTTAGGATATCACAGCGAGATAAGCTTTGAGGGTTCTTTGATGCTTGTATTTGTGACAGACTCCAGACACCCTGTTGGGTATCTTTGCCAATAAACTGCTTCCCAAGTCCTGGAACACGAGACCATGGATCTGGCTATATTAACCCCAAGAACCAGGCAACACCAGTTTTGGAGTACACCAAAAATAGAATTGTTTATTTGAACAAAGGCACACAGAGATATACACTCAAGGGACAATCCCCCCTACTTTGCATAATGACACAGGGCGGGGTAAACTTAATCTCCAGCTAGTAGCATGACACAGGTGTATTCAATTATCCAATAGTAGACTGTCTTTGGGAAGGGCTGCTGGAGAAACCTTCCCCCCTCCTCTCCCACAGCTACCCCATTTCCCCGAAAATAAGACCTAGCTTGATTGTCCGTGATGGCTGCAATATAAGCCCTACCCCCCAAATAAGCCCTAGTTAAAGTCCTTGTAGGTCTTAGTTTCAGGGTGGGGCTTATTTTTGGGGAAACAGGGTAGGGCTTATTTGGGGGGTAGGGCTTATATTGCAGCCATCACTGACAATCACGCTAGGTCTTATTTTCGGGGAAACAGGGTAATCCACATAGACATATACATCCCATAATAGTTTGCTCCCAAGGCAGACACAAACAATAGAACAATTAGATACAGGCACTTAACAAACACATAGCAACCCCCACCCACCTTAAACCATCCAACAATGGTCTCTGACGAAAGGTGGACTTTATCTTCATATATTCTTGGGGGATATTGTTCAGAAATATTAATGTCCCAAGTGAAAGAGCCCATACAAACCACACATATAGAACCCTGGATGACAGGGGTAAAAGGAAATGCTGAGTCTGGTGTGGTTGTACGGTGAGTCTGATTAGTGCAGATCAGACTGGGGTTCTCGGTCACCCTGTGCCCCTAATAGACATGGGGTGACTTACACATAGGAGGGGCTGGGGGAGCTGGACAAGGAGTTTCAAGAGTTCTCTAAGGTAAGCTGGGATCCACAAGCCCCCCGCCCAAAGTGATTCCCGTCACAGTATTGTCTTCACCTGAGTAGATTTAGCACTAGGGTCAGCACTGATATGCTGACTACATGGCTTTGTTAGGCCATGTTAGAAAACAAAGCCATGTGATTTTTTTTTGGCAAACAATTTAGTCTGTGTAAAATAAAAAAAAAAAAAACATAGATGCCTTTATATATTAATGCAAACTGCAATGTACAATATAAAATAATTCATATCATCCGATCAACAATCTACTATTATTGCTCTAAATGATATAAACTAAATCAGTATAAAATCTGACTAGTATGCATTGCTGAACATCACTGCACATCACACACTGCGCTAACCCATCTAATAAGTCCACTTCTCTTGAACAGCCATATCTTCTGTCTAAAAGAAGAAATAAACTCTACTACTGACTTTTACCTTATTATAGGCTTACCTATAGGTAGTGTTAATATCTCGTTTTTTTTCTCGTTTGCCATTTAGGAGATATTTACTGTACATGAAGCCAGTAAAATCACTGGCACATGCGCTCTGAAGGAACAGCCGCCAATATCATTTCTTCAGAACCCTGTGCCATGACCGGTGGCTCCCGTGCACTCCGCCCACTCGCAGCGCTGGAGCACGCGGACCTGGAAGAAACTCCCAGGAATATGTCAGCTGCCTCAGCGGTGTGTGGGCACTGCTGGAGGGCTTCGTTCTAAGGTAAGTGTTTCATAATGAGCTAGTATGCGGTGCATACTAGCTCATTATCCCTTTGTCTTACAGGTTTTTTTTCCCAAGAAATTACAACCTCTGCATCAGCTGGTTCAATAAAAACTGGCCAACATTCTCTCCGTATGTTTGGCAGCTGGTCTGACAGAAGCCAGCCATTCGACTGGCTTTTGTCAAAAGGGCATGACTGAAAAAGGGTCTGTTGATCAGAATCCAATCAGCAATCTCAGCCAATGGTTGAGAGCGCTGACCGGTGTGCTTTAGCGTGGGGGGGGTCGTCTCCCTGTCAGAACACAATAGCTCAATGGGGAGATCGCTGCACTAACATTTCACAGTTAAAGAGCTCAGGAGGAGCCACTGTACTATTTTTTTGTCGTTCAGCCAGCTGGGTTGAGCGAAAAAACACTAATAATGTGTACTAGGCTTTGGACTCTGAACTGGGGGGCTTGTGTGCTGTGAGTACAATACAAGCATAAAAGAACTCTCATAAAAAGTGAAATATCTGAGCTTATCTTGCGCTAACATTCTATCTAATTCCATAAATATCATATAACATTATTTACCAAGTATAGTGGATCTGTAGCACTTTGTCCATTTTATCTTGCTGCAGATAAGCCATGTACATCTATATTACACATATTTTGCTTATTTATCTAGAGGCTCATGTTAAAACCATGCAGTATTTTAGCACTTCAGCAGTCTCAATACATCACATTGACAGTATCTTAATACCATAAATGCACAGTTTACAGCGTACTAATGGTCTGATGTGAGTGATGACAAGCGGGGGCTTATAGCAGAATCTTTTCCTGAGAGGATATATTGGCCTCCGTTGAATGATGCCTTGATGATAACTTTTTATTTTGAAACAAGAAACTGGTATCTCAAAATAAGTGTATTTGATCTTGGGTGTAAATGATGTTCAAATACTCCCTTTTATAATGGAAAATACATGCAGAAATGGTTTCAAACCATAATCTCCAGACCAATACTAAAAGGGACTCCAGACAAAACAATACATTTCAACACATGTAAAGTGACAATGTATTTACCTATGGCAATGTATTAACCTTTTACTGTTAGCAAAAATTTTGAATGAGATATTTGGCCTATGGCTGGGAATGAAGTCTGTCTAAACTAATATTCTGGCAGCTTTGGTTCTAGCCACCAACTAACCATTTCATGTATAACATGGAACTATTTTTTATTTCAGCAGTGAACCAGCTTTCCTTCCAAAAACTTTCTAGATTGTATATAAAAACACTGTAATAACCCATATACACTATATTGCCAAAAATGTTGGGACACCTACCTTTACACGCACATGAACTTTAATGACATCCCAGTCTTATGCCCCGTACACACAGTCGGACATTGATCGGACATTCCGACAACAAAATCCATGGATTTTTTCCGAAGGATGTTGGCTCAAATTTGTCTTGCATACACACGGTCACACAAAGTTGTCGGAAAATCCGATCATTCTGAACGCGGTGACGTAAAACACGTACGTCGGGACTATAAACGGGGCAGTAGCCAATAGCTTTCATCTCTTTATTTATTCTGAGCATGCGTGGCACTTTGTGCGTCAGATTTGTGTACACACGATCGGAAATTCCGACAATGGATTTTGTTGTCGGAAAATTTTATAGCCTGCTCTCAAACTTTGTGTGTCGGAAAATCCGATGGAAAATGTGTGATGGAGCCTACACACTGTCGGAATTTCCGACAACAAGGTCCTATTACACATTTTCCATCGGAAAATCCGACCGGTTGTATGGGGCATTAGTCTGTAGCGTTCAATATTGAGTTGGCCCATCCTTTGCAGCTATAAAAGCTTCAACTCTTCTGGGAAGCTGTCCACAAGGTTTAGGAGTGTGTCTATGGGAATGTTTGACCATTCTTCTAGAAGCACATGTGAAGTTAGGCGCTGATGTTGGACAAGAAGGCATTTTTTCAGTGGATCAGAGATCCAGTCAAGCACCGTATGACCTCCGAACAGATGACAGACAAACAACATATAACAAACCGACCATTCATTCTACGGCATGTAGAGCATTGTGATGCAGATGCCTCTAGAGTAAGGAGAATACATTACCTACTATGTGATACATCTCTGAATCGGCCATTCCTCTTCATGTGTATCTACCACACCCAACGGACTTTCTTTTTCTTCTTCTTCTCTCCAAGTGCTCAGTCTTGTTGGAACAGGAAGGGGCCATCCCCAAACTCTTCCCACAAAGTTAGGAGCATGAAATTGTCCAAAATTGTCTGTGTAGTTACTCTTTAAGAGTTCCCTTCACTGGAACAAAGGAGCCAAGCCCAATTCCTGAAGAACAACCCCACACCATAATCTCCCCTCCATCAAAGGATTTGGACCAGTGCACAAATCAAGGTTCATAAAGACATGGATGAGCGAGTTTGGGGTGGAAGAACTTGACTGGCCTGTACATAGTCCTGACCTCAACACCTTTGGGATGAATTAGAGCAGAGACTGTGAGCCAAGCCTTCTCGTTCAGCATCAGTGCCTGACATCACAAATGCGCTTCTGGGGGAATGGTTAAACATTCCCATAGACACACTCCTAAACCTTGTGGACAGCCTTCAAAGAATATTGAACCCTACGGACTAAGACTGGGATGCCACTAAAGTTTGTGTGCGTGTAAAGGCAGGAGTCCCAATACTTTTGGCAATATAGTGTATCTTGTTCAATAATTTTTATTGAAAAATTTTAAGCCTGGATGTATTTGTTCATTTTTCTCCCCCTATCCCCTGTATAAATTCACATTGTGCAGTCCCAATAAACAAATAGACTGCACAACATGGATTTAATCACAAAACATAACAGTTCAAATAAAAGAGATCGGGGCGGCACAGTGGTGTAGTGGATAGCACTTTTGCCTAGCAGCAGAGGCGGCTCTAGACTTTGTGAGGCCTTAGGCAAAACTTAGACATGAGGCCCCACTCACTACCATAATGGGAAAAATAATTCAAGGGATGAAAATGAACTGTATTAGGAGGGTACAGTATAGGGAGTGGACAGTACAGGGGGTAGGTAAGTGGGCATAATAAAGATATATTTTCCTCAAGCAGAGCTGCACAGGGAAGCTGCTCTCACAGATCCTACCTATTCTGCTAGGCTGGCACAAAGAAAGAAAGAAAGAAAGAAAGAAAGAAAGAAAGAAAGAAAGAAAGAAAGAAAGAAAGAAAGAAAGAAAGAAAGAAAGAAAGCGAGGAAGAAGGGAAGGAAGAGCATCCCCTACATCAGTGTACTCACTGGGAGGCAGGAGGGACTGGATGGATGGATGGATCAGACTCCCCTTTTCCTTTTCTGTTTGTTGGGCTTCAGTTTGAATCTTCCCGCCCACACATCCCCTTCTCTGAGGAAGAGCAGAGAACACTGCTGAGGAGAGTGGGCGGGTCAGACACAGGAGGAGAGGGCGGGAGGAGGAGGAGCAGAAGCTCTCTCTCTTCTGTCTGGCTGTGTGGGCAGCAGGGGGAGGGGGGAGATCTGTCAGAGCAGGCTCTACTGAGCGGCTCTCCCTGTCTGTGATCCGTAGATGTAGGTGAGCTCCGATCACACGTCTCACTCGCAGCCTGTATCTCTCCCTGTAGCAAAGCGAGGGGACTCGGGACTGTGTGATGGCGGAGATCTCTGCTGCTGGAAGAGGCGGCTCTCTAATTAGGTAAACTAGCCAGCTGTGCGAGGCCCCTGTGACTGCGAGGTCTGAGGCCACCGCCTATTTCGCCTAATTAGAGAACCGCCTCTGCCTAGCAGTAAGAAGGGTCACTGGTTCAATTCCAACCACGACACTACCTGCCTGGAGTTTGTATGTTCTCCCTGTGCCTGCGTGGGTTTCCTCCGGGTACTCTGGTTTCCTCCCACACTCCAAAGACATGCTGGTAGGTTAATTGGATTTTGTCTAAATTGTCCCTAGTATGTATGAATGCGAGTTAGGGACCTTAGATTGTAAGCTCCTTGAGGGTAGGGACTGATGTGAATGTACAATGTATATGTAAAGCGATGCATAAATTGACGGCGCTATATAAGGAACTGAATTAAATAAATAAATAAAATCTTCAGTGTCCACTAGACAAATAGTCTTGACTAAAATCTACCCTTGTCCCCAGCCACATCTCAGCAACTCAAGGATAGCTTCAGAATTCACCATTTCTAACTCCGCAAGGGACAGAGTCAACATCAAAAACAACTGACAACAATAGAGGAGCAACATAACACCAGATAGGTCCCCTGCTTTGTAACCATTTCCCCTTTTCATGGATCTCCAAAGACCTCCTAACCTGCCAAGTGGCTGGGACAATCCCATTATAATCTAAATCTGTTGCCAAACAATAAACAAGGGAGGACAGGTGGAATTTTATTCACTGTTCCACCTTCTGGAATGAAGTCCCAGCAGGCCCTACAGATCCTACCTCTCCTGGCCACCTGACCTCCAACCATCAGGTAAGGCTTGCTGCTTCTACACTGAACACCCTACTTTTTCATGGGAACTATTTCTCACAGAAGACATGTAGCCCATCCATTATTTCTTTCTTCTGAGTCTGTCTTCAGTCATTCAGTGTTGCAATTATGACATTCTTATGTTTCCACATGTACAACTCTATGCAGGCAACAAGGTATACTATATATTACAGTCAATAAACAAGACAAGGTATACTATATATTACAGGCAATAAACAAGACAAGGTATACTATATATTACAGTCAATAAACAAGACATGACATCATAGTATCAGTATCTTTAATACTGTCTGTTACTTATAACTTATGGGTGGGGCAGTTTATACCAGTACTACTATTTTCACATGATTGTTTGATTCTATCACATGCTAGGTTGTCTTAAAATGGGATTTCTGACATATTATAAAGTTGGAACAAAATAACATAAAAAAAAAAAAAAGATTGTAGGAGGAAATGAATGAAAGAAGGGGGGAAAAGCCAAACTACTCTGCAGTTGTAAAGGCATGGAGATCTTAGACAATGATAAAAAATAATTGACCATAAAACTAACTGATATCATGTTTACATATTTTAAGATATGAAAATATACAAATATTATGTACCTTTTAAATTAGATGCTTGCTTGTTTACTCTATGATAGCACAGATGCCTGTAAAGGTGTCTTGAGAATAGTAATACCCATTTGTGGATATCCCCACTCTCCCACTCTTCCAATCACTAAAATCTCATATAACATGTAAGTATCATTTTTAAAAGTAATTTTCAATATTTTTAAATATGTATCTTTTCATAAGATACAACTAATGATCCTGCCAGAAAGGTCCTTGTCTCCCAATTGCACTTCTGCTTCCAGGCTGCATTGCTTGATTAGGGTCTCATATGGATTCTTAGGAAGACTCCAGGCTTTTTACCTTTCTTTTTTTTGTGTAGAGTTTCCCTTTAATACCAAATTACCCCACTCCATTTTGTTTGTTTCATCATAGATTATGGTCTGTTTTTTACCTTTAGGGGGAACAAAATGAAAATAAAGTAGCACAAGCTGTCATTTGCTTGCAACTGAAATGCTATTTGTATTCTAGGTTCGCATTGGTCTGATTTGGCATACGATTTGACATGTCAAATCGCATGCCAAATCGGTGACTATTGCCGGCAATGGCACTGTCCAAATCGCACCAATTCCAAAGAGTAGTTCCTGTACTCATTTTGGCGACTTCAGGGGGCGATTTGTATAGACATCAGTGCATGAACCGGCACAGATATCTGTCGAATCGCTCCTGAATTCGGACTATTACTGGGTTAAAATCGTGCGAGTTCAGCTAATCTGGCACGATTTCTAAGCTGCAGCAATGTGAACCTAGGCTAAATGTCAGTTTCTGTGAATTGTGCAGATCCATCACTTCATAGGCTGGTTTGAGTATTCCTAGGTATGTTTTTTAAATAATTTAGCATTGTTATTTTTGACTTTGAAGCATTATTACAATCGCTGCTCTTTCAAACTTTTCCTTTATCTTTGGTATATGTTCCCCAGGAAGTACCACTTGCCCCCTCCCCCATGACAATTTGTTTGACAATCTCTTTCCTATTAGTAGAAAAAATGGAGAACGATACCGTTAGTGAGAAAAAGAAAGCTGCACGCCCCTATTAGGCATCAATTGAAAGGATTCCCCATGGGGTTTTGAGTTGCTAATAAGCGATATTTCTTTTTATGCATTACCCTTATACACCCCAACAGTGACTTGGTAAATGATTGGCCTGTTTCTCTGTCTTTGGCTCCTCCCCGCCTCCCCTCTCGTGTGTGGGCTTAAGCGTGGCCTCTTGTAGGCCCATGTTTGGCTCTCTGATACTCGCCCCCTCCATTGGTGTTTGGAGTGGGGGTGTCTTGCCATGTTGCTCGGATCCTCTGGCAGCTCTCAGGCACAACAATCAGGAGGCTAATCTCTTCAGCTGTTATTGGTAAATATACTTGAACAATTATAATATATGTGTCAATATCAATATATATTGCCTGTTGACATTGTTGGTTTTTAAATGATTTCACTTTTATAATGTATCTTTTTTCGAGTTTCTTGCTCTTTCCCCCAGAAGAAGACTTCTACTGTTAAGGTTGAAATGCGTCAGAGTTTTCAAGTATGATTACATACTTATATCATGCTATATTTGTCTTTTGTATATATAAAGACCGTATTATTATGTACATGTAATAGCCTTACTTACAGAGCTCATGTTTTAAAAATAAACAAATGTCTCTTTTATGTAATATTTTTTTCTAAATAAAATTTACATTTTTTCAAACTTTTGAAAATTTCTTTGCTCTTTCCTATTAGTTTTTTTTTTGTTTTTAACATTCGATTCCCATTGACTTCAATATGGTTCAAATTCAGCACTGGGAGTTTATTCATGTTCTGCGAACCTGCCTCAAACTGAACCCACGTACTTTCAGCTCATCCCTGGTAAAGACCAGTCTTAGTCAGCAGAGAGTGGGGTTGAGTTTCAGATGCACCTACTTAGAGAAACCACTAAATGCAGTAGGACATAC
This sequence comes from Lithobates clamitans, assembly GCA_037952925.1. Lineage (NCBI taxonomy): Eukaryota > Metazoa > Chordata > Amphibia > Anura > Ranidae > Lithobates > Lithobates clamitans. The sequence continues at coordinate 2,478,751 of JBBGZY010001130.1, forward strand.
CCAGAGAGCACTGGGTCATTGTGCAGGTTGGACGCTTCTGGTGGTGTGAATGGTCTAAACCAGCCTTTTTCATCCAAGGTGCCTTCAGGTTTCTTCAGGGGTGCCTTGGCAAAATGTCAGAAAAATGCCTAAAATTTGTATACAAACCAATGGGTGGATCAAGCCTGCATTTTAGTTATACAAAGGCACAGGTTTTTATTATGCATCATTACAGCTTTCTAGCTGCTAGCATCCTAACAATCAATGATGTAATTGGTAATTAAAGAGGATGTTGTGTGCCTACACAGCATCCTTGTTTGCCTCTCCCCTACTCTTCTCCATCAGCACTGGGGTCACATTAGCATGAGGGAGAAGAGAAACATTGGAATACTAGTCAGTACCGGTGTGCAAAGGTGTGTTTGCTTTGGAAGAATAAATCACCTCTAATGTTGGGTGCACTACTTGTGCAGATGTTGCTGCATTGTATAAAACTATTACTGTTTTTTACATTTTAGAATAGGGCGAGATTGTGCATAATTTGAAAGGGTGCCCTGACTGAAAAAGGTTGAGAAACACTGGTCTAGACTCTCAACAAGTGTGTTTTCTACCTACTGGAGTGAGTCATGTTGATGGTTATTAGTTGATTCGTTTTCTTCTACAGGATGTACATTTTTCGATAATCTGTACAATATAATGTACAAGACTTTAACTGGTTGGAAGGTTCAGTTTACAGATTTTCTCATCCACTTTGGTTTGTCAAAGTTAGGATCACCTTGATTTTTACAATCATCAATCATGGACACGCAGGTCAAAATACAGCTTGGTCTTATTTGCTCAAGAACACAGGGGTGATTTGCTCCAATTGCTGTTTGTAATGGACATCTTGAAAAAATGTTCAATACTCCCTACACTGAAAGGTACGTTTAACATGCAGCCTGCAACAGGATTTAAGGTGACTTTGAGTATGTTACCGCTATGCTGACTGACCATAAGCATTAATCACCAAGACAACAGTAGATTCACTTAACTTGTTAGTTGATTATAACTCCATCCATGGATTGTAAGAAAGAAGTCATGGTTCATACACAGTACATTCAATTCCCAGTAACTGTATGCCAGGTGTAACCAAACCACATTACAACAGTTCTTCTAAATGCCAGATCTAAACTACTACCAACAGGTTATGTTTTCAGGTTTTTCTTTATCATTCAAAGGTAAAGTATTACTTGCTCAATAATAACCATAGGTGTTTTGTTTGAAATATATATTAAAAACGTAACCTAAATTCTCAAAAATGGAATGGACTTTTTTTTTTACATTGAACTTTAATGTAACTTCAGTTTGTACTCATCCATGCACTCCTCATATCAATTTTTTTTTTTATTTCCTAGTTTTTCTTGTTCAATATTTTTAATGAAATTTTGCATAAGAAAAGACAAAGTATATCAGATATTGTAATAAGGGATATATATATGAACAATAGAGACATATCTATATAGTCTTTACTAAAACAATTCTCACAGGCGAGGTGAAATCAGAGATAATAAATAAAATTTTAAATTAGTCAATAAATTGTGGACCAAAATATGAATCAATATTTATATATGAAATATATAAAGTATGCCTCCAGACCACCTATCCACCCCTCTTGGGCTCAAACTGTGGATAAACCTCATATGAATTTTTAATCACTTCAGCCCCGGAAGGATTTACCCCCTTCCTGACCAGAGCACTTTTTACAATTTGGCACTGCGTCGCTTTAACTGCTAATTGCGCGGTCATGCAATGCTGTACCCAAACAAAATTTACGTCCTTTTCTTCCCACAAATAGAGCTTTCTTTTGATGGTATTTGATCACCTCTGCGGTTTTTATTTTTTGCGCTATAAACGGAAAAAGACCGACAATTTTGAAAAAAAAATTATATTTTCTACTTTTTGTAATAAAAAAAAACAATAAACTCAATTTTAGTCATACATTTAGGCCAAAATGTATTCGGCCACATGTCTTTGGTAAAAAAAAAGTCAATAAGCGTATATTTATTGGTTTGCGCAACCCCCCCCCCAAATGACCCCATTTTGGAAAGTAGACACCCCAAGGAAATTGCTGAGAGGCAGGTTGAGCCCATTGAATATTCATTTTTTTGTCCCAAGTGATTGAATAATGACAAAAAAAAAAAAATTACAAAAAGTTGTCACTAAATGATATATTGCTCACACAGGCCATGGGCGTATGTGGAATTGCACCCCAAAATACATTCAGCTGCTTCTCCTGAGTATGGGGATACCACATGTGTGGGACTTTTTGGGAGCCTAGCCGTGTACGGGGCCCCCAAAACCAATCACCGCCTTTAGGATTTCTAAGGGCGTAAATTTTTGATTTCACTCCTCACTACCTATCACAGTTTTGAAGGCCATAAAATGCCCAGATGGCACAAAACCCCCCAAATGACCCCATTTTGAAAAGTAGACACCCCAGGCTATTTTCTGAGAGGCATGTTAAGTCCGTGGAATATTTTATATTTTGACACAAGTTGCGGGAAAGTGACAATTTTTTTTTTTTTTGCACAAAGTTGTCACTAAATGATATATTGCTCACACAGTCCATGGGCATATGTGGAATTGCACCCCAAAATACATTTAGCTGCTTCTCCTGAGTATGGGGATACCACATGTGTGGGACTTTTTGGGAGCCTAGCCGCGTACGGGGCCCCGAAAACCAATCACCGCCTTCAGGATTTCTAAGGGTGTAAATTTTTTATTTCACTCTTCACTGCCTATCACAGTTTCGGAGGAAATGGAATGCACAGGTGGCACAACCCCCCCCCAAATGACCCCATTTTGGAAAGTAGACACCCCAAGCTATTTGCTGAAAGGCATGGTGAGTATTTTGCAGCTCTCATTTGTTTTTGAAAATAAAGAAAGACAAGAAAAAATATTTTTTTTTTCTTTTTTCAATTTTCAAAACTTTGTGACAAAAAGTGAGGTCTGCAAAATACTCACTATACCTCTCAGCAAATAGCTTGGGGTGTCTACTTTCAAAAATGGGGTCATTTGGGGGGGTTTTGTGCCACCTGGGCATTCCATTGCCTCCAAAACTGTGATAGGCAGTGAAGAGTGAAATCAAAAATTTACGCCCTTAGAAAGCCTGAAGGCGGTGCTTGGTTTTTGGGGTCCCGTACACGGCTAGGCTCCCAAAAAGTCTCACACATGTGGTATCCCCGTACTCAGGAGAAGCAACAGAATGTATTTTGGGGTGTAATTTCACATATTCCCATTGCATGTTTAAGCAATATATCATTTAGTGACAACTTTGTGCAAAAAAAAAAAAAAAAAAAATTGTCTCTTTCCCGCAACTTGTGTCACAATATAAAATATTCCATGGACTCGACATGCCTCTCGGCAAATAGCTTGGGGTGTCTACTTTCAAAAATGGGGTCATTTGGGGGGGTTTTGTGCCACCTGGGCATTCCATTGCCTCCAAAACTGTGATAGGCAGTGAAGAGTGAAATCAAAAATTTACGCCCTTAGAAAGCCTGAAGGCGGTGCTTGGTTTTTGGGGTCCCGTACACGGCTAGGCTCCCAAAAAGTCTCACACATGTGGTATCCCCGTACTCAGGAGAAGCAACAGAATGTATTTTGGGGTGTAATTTCACATATTCCCATCGCATGTTTAAGCAATATATCATTTAGTGACAACTTTGTGCAAAAAAAAAAAAAAAAAAATTGTCTCTTTCCCGCAACTTGTGTCACAATATAAAATATTCCATGGACTCGACATGCCTCTCGGCAAATAGCTTGGGGTGTCTACTTTCCAAAATGGGGTCATTTGGGGAGGGTTTGAGCTGTCCTGGCATTTTATGCACAACATTTAGAAGCTTATGTCACACATCACCAACTCTTCTAACCACTTGAAGACAAAGCCCTTTCTGACACTTTTTGTTTACATAAAAAAAATTATTTTTTTTTGCAAGAAAATTACTTTGAACCCTCAAACATTATATATTTTTTTAAAGCAAATGCCCTACAGATTAAAATGGTGGGTGTTTCATTTTTTTTTTCACACAGTATTTGCGCAGCAATTTTTCAAGCGCATTTTTTGGGGAAAAAACACACTTTTTTAAATTTTAATGCACTAAAACACACTATATTGCCCAAATGTTTGATGAAATAAAAAAGATGATCTTAGGCCGAGTACATGGATACCAAACATGACATGCTTCTAAAAACGTGCAGTGGCAACAAAATAAATACATTTTTAAAAGCCTTTAAAAGCCGTTACAGGTTACCACTTTAGATTTACAGAGGAGGTCTACTGCTAAAATTACAGCCCTCGATCTGACCTTCGGAGTGATACCTCACATGCATGGTGCAATTGCTGTTTACATTTGACGCCAGACCGACGCTTGCGTTCGCCTTAGCGCAAGAGCAGGGGGGGGGACAGGGGTGCTTTTTTTTTTTTTCTTTATTATTTTTTTGCTTTTTTATCTTATTTTTAAACTGTTCCTTTCATTTTTTTTAATCATTTTTATTGTTATCTCAGGGAATGTGAATATCCCCTATGATAGCAATAGGTAGTGACAGGTACTCTTTTTTGAAAAAAATGGGGTCTATTAGACCCTAGATCTCTCCTCTGCCCTCAAAGCATCTGACCACACCAAGATCGGTGTGATTGCTTTCCCAATTTCCCAATAGCGCTATTTACATCCGGAGAAATCTAAGTCATGAAATGCTCCTAGCTTCCGGTTTCTTAGGCCATAGATATGTTTGGAGCCACTCTGGTCTCTGATCAGCTCTATGGTCAGCTGGCTGAATGACCGGCTGCATTCTCAGTTTCCCTGTTGAGACAGGAGAGCCAGAGAAAAACACGGAAGACGGTGGGGGGGGCATTCCCTCCCACTGCTTGTAAAAGCAGTCTAGAGGCTAATTAGCCACTAGGATTGCTTTTACATGAAAGCTGATCGCTGGCTGAAAAGAATGATACCAAGATGATACCTAAACCTGCAGGCATCATTCTGGTATAACCACTCAAAGTTGTGAATGGCATACCTGAAGACAAAAAAATGGTTAACACTAAAACACAGTAAACGGTAAAGTATAAAAAAATTGCATACCTGAAAAGCAAACATGATAAAACATAATAACAATAAAACATTGCAGAATAGAATACAGTAAAAAAGAGCAGAACAATAGAGAGAGAATAGAGAGAAAGAGAACAATAAAACGACAACTATTTTTTTTTATTTTATATATTTTATTTTTTTTTACACTTTTTTTTGTAACTAACTTTTATAACTGTAACCGGTTCCAGGTTCGGGTCTCTCAAAATGTGATGGCATCTTGGGAGACCCTGTGAAAGTGTGCCTAGTCTGTGCAATGCTGTACCCTACGCTAATACTCAACTAGTGAATGGTAGCGTTCAAAACATTCACCAATGCAAAGACCAGGATTGTCAGGATAGGAGGGACAATAATAGCGGGTGTCACGCCTATATCCGCGCTTGCTGCAGACACAACATCTTTTTTGGGGGGGGTTCGTTGGGTAGGGGTACTCGGGAGGACATAAAGAAAATGCCTCTTATGCAACCAACTACATTTGATTGGGGATGTGGATGGGGGAAGTACGGGCGCTGCAGAAGTGGTGGGTTCCCAATTAGGATTGGCGAATGCAGCAGGAAGGGCACTATGGGCACGACAGGCCTGTTTGTCTTCTTCTTGGTGGCAGTGGGACACTACTTGTGCTTGCCACCTCACCAGCTTGAACTGCACTTATGGGACTCGCCACGTCACCAAGTGTTACTGCAGTGCCGGTTTAACCACGACCGGGGTGCACTAGGCCGCTGGTGCTTGCCAGTTCACCATGACGCTACCAAAAAACTGTTAGCGATCGCAGGGATCAGGCCTGACTCTGCGAACGCTGCAGTTATGTGTTTAATGTTTTGTAAGTGACAGTGATCGATCGATCGATACTGCACTTGGGTGGGCTGGGCTGGGCCAGGCGGAGGGGCAAAATGCAGGTGCTAGCAGGTATCTGGGCTGATCCCGCTAACACTGCATTTTTGGGAACCCTAAACTGCTGGGGACGCTAGTATAGATCTGATCGGATCAGATATTGATCCGTTCAGATACTATACCACTAAGGGAGGCGTATGGTGCGTGCGTGGGTGTTAGCGGTACTGGTGCTAACCTGACGCTGCCTGGGGCAACGCATATCACCGCTGGGCGATCAGGGGGCTAAATTTTTATTAGATAAGAAACAGCGGGTGCCCTGACACTATAAAAAATAAACGAACTAACCAGCGTCACCCGTAACGGTTATACAGTGATCAGTGGTGAGAGGGTTAACTAGGGGCAATCAAGGGGTTAAAACATTTATTAGGTAGTATATGGGGGTCCCTGGTGCTATTAAACGCTGACGGCGAACCTAAATATTTACCTCCCTAACTAGCATCACCAGCGACACTAATACAGCGATCAGAGAAAATGATCGCTTAGCGACACTGGCGATGGGGGTGATCAAGGGGTTAAAACTTTATTAGGGGGGTTAGGAGAGTACCCTAGACCTAAAGGGGGCTAACACTAACTGCCCTACCACACTAACTGTCACAAACTGACACCAATGCAGTAATCAGGAAAAAAAAAAAATGCTTGGTGTCAGTGTGACGGGGGGGGGGGAGGTGATTGGGGGGTGAACGGGGGGTAAAGGGGGGTGTAATGTATGCCTGGCATGTTCTACTGTGTGTGCAGTGTTTGTGCACTCACATTGCAGTCTTCTCTCCTCGGCGCCGGAACGGAAAATACAGAGCCGAGGAGAGATGACATCATTTCCTCTGCCTCTGTGTACTATACAGAGGCAGGGGAATGATCCCATTGGTTGGGAGCGATCGCGAGGGGGGGGTCACGAATGGATGGCCTCCCCCTCACCTCCGATCACCGGGGGACAAACGCCGACCGCCTCGGGTACCGGGGGGTCCGATCGGAACCCCGCCCGCGGGAGACAGATCACGTACAGGTACGTGATTCGTGCCATTCTGCCGCAGTATATCTGCGTGAGGCGGTCGACAATTGGTTAAAAATAGTAAAGCACAAAATAGTAAAGTGGAACTAAACCCTCCTGTCCTTCACAGTCAAGGAAGCTTCCATCTTAGCCATCTTATGCCCCGTACACACGGTCAGAATTTCCAACAGAAAAAGTTCGATGGGAGCTTTTCACCGTAAATTCTGACCTTGTGTATGCCTCATCTGACTTTTTACATTGAAAATTCAGACGGACTTAGATAGAGAACATGTTCTATATTTTTCCGACGGAATAAATTCCTATCGGGAAAACCGCTTGTCTGTATGCTGTTCCGACGTACCAAAAATGACGCATGCTCTGAAGCAAGTACGAGACGTCGTATGTGTTGTCCCGTCATACGTGTTGTACGTCACTGCGTTCTTAGCGTTCGGAATTTTGTGTACAGGGCATAAGTTTGATCTGTTTGATCTGTAATTGCCATAATGCTGCACACATGATAAGTTATGACACCAGTCATTTGATGTCTGCACAGTTTGGTTAAAGGATAAGTTCACCTTTAGTAAAAAAACATAATAAATGCATATGATTTTGCAAGTAAAAAAAAAAAATACAAAATACATTTTTTACACTGGAGCCTGCAAAGCATTACATCCACAATCAGTGGATCAGGGGTGCAATGTCAGGCTCTTGCAGACACTGCCAACAGCTCTCTGCCCATACCTCCATATGGGCAGACAGTTACTGAGCTGCAGGAAGTGTCAATGAACTATCAGGATGCTGATTAGTGCCTTCATAGTTCATTGAGAACTACACGCTGTCTGTCGTGGTGGAAAACAGGACATTCATTCAATCACAGATCTCTGTAAGGCTGTGATTGGCCGGAGTCGCGATTACGTCACTCATGGGCATTCACGTGGGTGCCACTGGCCACATCATGGGCCCTGAAAAAACGGTATGAGCGGGCTGTTCCTTTAGTGCGCATGCGCCAATGACGTCAGTGGCAGCGTATATAGTAAATATCTACTAAACTGTGCAAGTTTAGTAGATATATACAGATAAGCCTTATTATAGGCTTACCTATAGGTACAGTTAAAGAGGAAGATTTTACTTCCTCTTTAAAGTGGTTGAAAAGCCTGGAGCTCCCCCCAGACCCCCCCTTTTTCTTGCCTGAGCCTGATCCAATGATGTGCACAAGCGCAAGGCTCCAGGCGCTGTCTTATCTTCACTGGACAGATTGATAGCAGAAGAAGCCATTGGCTACCGCTGCTGTCAATCAAATCCAGTGACACGGGATTGGGGTCCCACTGCCTGTGTCAATGGACGCAGCAGCGGGATAAGAGAGCTGCTTTCCATGGGGGCACCTGATGAAGAGGAGGGGCCTTGAATGCCAGCGCAGGACCTCAGAAGAAGAGGATTGGGGCTGCTCTGTGCAAAACCATTACACAGAGTAGATAAGTATAGGCATGTTTGTTATTTTTATGAAAAAGAAAAACGGGGAACGGGGAAAAAAGGCAAAAAACAAATGTGACAGTCATCATTCACAGCATGCCTTAAATGTAACTGTTTGGGAAATAGTTAAATCAGTGGGTTAAGTTCTGCTTTAATTCAAGGCATCTTTAGGAACCAGAAGAAAAAGTTAAGGATGCACTGGAGCATGAAAAAGTAAGTAGTGCATTAACAACTTTATTGTTTAACACTAAAGAGCTAAAAAAAAATCAGAGCTGGCTATTTTTATTCTGTTTTTTTCCTTTCGCATTTGTCTTCTGTAATGAAATGTTTAAAAATCACTTCAGCCAGAACAGACTTCGGAAAGTAGCTCAATACACACAGGACATACAACTTTTCTAACATCAAATCCCCCATTTCTAGGGCACGTCTTGAAATTGTATCCATTGACCTAAGCTCAAACCCACAGGAAAGGCCTGCTGTTATATTTAGATATTTCTGTGCAAACAAATGTATAACTTCCTGAAGTAATGATAGGTTTCCCATCCGGATCCATTCAAATTATTCTTCCTTGAAATGCATTGCTTTCATGGCACTGCAGAAAATAAATCACCAACAAATTGCCTGACTTATTCTAGCAACATATAATACCCAGTTTCACCAATGACCTTATCTAAACATACGTAAATCACTGTATATTTCTGTTGAGAAAAAAAAAAGTGTGGAAAGAGATCTCTTATCCCTGAACCTCCTTCAGTCAGAGAATCGCACAGGCCTTTAACCTCTCATGGCCTTGTGCTCTTTAAATCTTCAGTTACAAAGGTAATTTGTACATTGCCAAAGTTATTGCTCAGTGATAATTAGCAACATTATTCCCAGGCTCCAAGGGATGAAAGGCACTGCAGACTGCTCTTTGGAAGTATGACCTTGAGTACATACAGATGTTACATGTGGAGCATTCAGGCATCTCAAAATGTATGTTTCTATTTGAAATTTTTACAGCTATTTTAGTTATGGGAAAACATATTATAAATGCCCTTGGTCGTCACAGTCAGTTAAAGGGTTACATAAAGAGGCGTACTCTTAATCAGATTAAATTTACAGTCTCGTTAAAAAGCGAAATGTGTTAATGTGTATTTCCAGGCAAACAGCTGAACATACAGTATATATTATCAGTGTTCTGCCTTATATTGGCCAGCCATTTTTGTGATACAAACCTACTTACCAATCAGGATTATTAGTCTGCAACTTTTTGGTTTAGAGTTATTGATTCTAGTTCAAATCCATGCTGATTGGACAGAGGTTAGGAGGCCAATTCACTGTCCAAATTGGAGGCTTTAGGACATGGGTGCTCAACCTGTGACCCTCCAGCAGTTGTGAAACTCCAAGTCCCATCATGAGTCTGCCTTTGATGAAGCCTTGCAATGCCTAATGGGACTTGTAGTTTCTCAACAGCTGGAGGGCCACAGGTTGAGCACCCATGCTTTAGGAAGTGATACAGAAATTACTGAACCAGGGAGATCTATTGCTTAATTAGGAACTAATGCCACGTACACATGACTGGACTTTCCGACAGTCTTTCCGATGGAGTTCCGATGGAGTTCCACTGAAACGAACTTACGACGGGACTAGAAAAAGGAAGTTCAATAGCCAGTAGCCAATACCTGCCCTTGCGTTGTTTTTAGTCAGTCGGAATAGCATACAGACGTTCCAGTTAAGGGAACTCTTAAGGAGTCAACATATCAAGACATTTTTGACAATTTCATGCTCCCAACTTTGTGGGAACAGTTTGGGGATGGCCCCTTCCTCTTCCAACATGACTGCGCATCAGTGCACAAAGCAAAGTCCATAATGACATGAATTGAGCGAGTTTGGGGTGAAGGAACTTGACTGGCCTCAATATGACAGAGTACCTTTCAGATGAATTAGAGACTGCGAGCCAGGTCTTCTCGTCCAACATCAGTGCCTGACCTTACAAATGCACTTCTGGAAGAATGGTCAAACATTCCCATAGACACACTCCTAAACCTTGTGGACAGCCTTCCCAGAAGAGTTGAAGCTGCTATAGCTGCAGGGGGTGGGCCAACTCAATATTGAACGTTATGGACTAAGACTGGGATGCCATTAAAGACCATGTGCGTGCAAAGGCAGATGTCCCAATTATTTTGGTAATATAGTGTATCCATTTATTTTAATTTATACAAGTATATAGCACTGGCAGTTTACACAGCACTTAACATATAAATTGTACTTTACATGAGTCCCTGCCCCCAAGGAGCTTACAATCTAAGGTCCCTAAGACTGGCCATAGATGGTACAAATTTCTTTCAATTAATTCAACCCATGGTTGCAGGAAAGAAATTCACACAATTCCCCCATCAACACAGATAGTGTTGACAGGGAAATCCCTCCTGCCGAGCAATTGTCTTCAATCGATCAACTTGGTACAGTAAGCCTGATCATTAATGGTTCGAATCTCAACCAGTTCCTGCTGAATTGGCTGAAATTCGAATTGTGTATGGCCAGCCTAACTCACATTCATACTTACTAGGACCAATTTGGACAAGATCCAATTAACCTATCAGCATGTCTTTGGAGTGTGGGAGAAAACTTAAGTAGGCACAGGGAGAACATGCAAACTCCAGCAGGTAGTATCGTGGTTGGGATTTGAATCGGCAACTCTAGTGCTGCTAGGTAGAAGTGTTAACCACTTAGCTACTGTGCTGTCTGGTTTTCATTTGTGTATTTAAATTCTGCTTTTAAGCAACTCTGTTGATAAAAAAAAAAGACTTCCAGTCAATAGTAGTAAGATAATTTATAGCCTGTAAAAAGATAAAATAAAAAAGCTGATTTTGTTGCAATGTTTACTTTTTTTCCCAGAGCCACAAGATATCCCCAGTCTGATGGCCTGCATCATTCAACTCACTTTCTCTGAGACAAGATTGTCATATACTGAACCTGCACCTTTCAGCAGGCTCAGGATAGTCTCCTCCTATCTTAATGTTCCTTGTTAGAAAATGAGCAGAACTGATTTATCTTCTTCTTTTTCCTATCATGGAAATTCCTATCGTGGTCATTGCCACATTATAATTGATGTTTTTTTTTTTCATTTGGCAGATGTTGTTTTTACTGATTAACGTGGATTTACATCATTGAATGGTATGTCTGATGATGGATTTATGGGACGTGTCAAAAACTGTGTGTGTTTTTATTTACTGTTTACTTTTTTATGAATGGGTTGGGCTCTGTACCATTACTAATTCACATTGGAGAGGTGGTATCTGGGCACTTCCAAATTCTATAAAGATCTCTGTCCGCAGACCCCTTCACACTCACTGACTTCTCATGCTTTTCATATGTAAGAAAGGGGTTTTCAGGACTTTGAGTGAGGCACAAAACACATGGTAGGAGAAATTGTAAAATTGTTTAATTGGCATATAAACAAAGCATTGAATATGAGTATTTTTATCTATATACACAAGGTGATGGCATACAAAAAAGAAGAATTCATGTATGTACATGCACGCATCTGAAATCGCATTGTATCACATGGAAGTAACTAGTATAAAAAGCCAATGTTTATTGATTAATGGACCGAACGGACCCCTGTTCAGTTCGCACCAGAACTTTCGAATACCGTGAAAGTTCAGACCCGAATATCGAATTTCAGCCAGCCGTGCACTGGCAATGTAAAACTGCTTTAGCACATCTTGCAACCCTGGGTACATATTTAGGAAACGCTGCACCACCAAATTGAGGACATGTGCCAGGCATGGCACATGTGTCAACTTTCTCTGTCTAAGGGCGGACAGGAAGTTTGAGCCATTATCGCATACCACCATTCCTGGCTCCAGCTGGCATGGTGTGAACCACCTCTGGGCCTGTCCATGTAGAACTTCAATAATCTCTGCTCCGGTGTGGTTCCTGTCCCCTAAAAACACCAGCTGAAGCACTGCATGGCACCTTTTAGCCTGACTCATGGAATAGCCCTTTGAACGCTTAGAGGGTACCTGATGTTCATAGGACAATCCTGCAGAGGAGGGCATGGAGGTGGCGGAAGAGGAGGAGGAGGAGGAGGAGGAGGGGGTAGAGCTCACAGGTCTGGCATTATCACCACCAGCTGTATGGAGACGTGGGGGCACAACAAGCTGCAGCACTGAGCCCTGTCCTGCATCCTTTCGAATTGCAAGCAGCGTTACCCAGTGTGCTCTGAATGAAATATATCATCCCTGCCCATGCTTGCTGGACCACGTGTCAGCAGTAAGGTGGTTTTTACGGCTGACTGCCTTGCCCAAAGATGTTAGAACATTCCCTTCCACATGATGGTAGAGAGATGGAACGGCCTTACGTGAAAAGTGGTAGCGACTGGGAACCTGCCATTGTGGTACAGCACATTGTGCAAATTCATGGAAGGGGGCAGAATCCACCAGGCTGAAAGGCAGAAGTTGGAAAGCCAACAGCTTTGACAAGCTTGCATTTAGATGCTGGGCGTGTGGGTGGCAAGGACTATGTTTTTTTTTTTCCACTGCAGCAGATGGGGCAGAGAAATTTGCCGGCTACAGTCTACAGCTGGTGGTGTGCTGCAGGCAGATGGGCTGCAAGGACCAGGGATACCGTGTGCTATACCATCATCCCTGTCAGTGGAGGCTGCGGCTGCTGAGAGGTAATGACTCGGTATAGCAGGGGCAGACTGAAGTGGGTAAGGAGGAGGAACAGATTTGTGGCAATTTTGTGTGGCTTTTAGATGCTCTTGCCAACAGGCTGAGTGGTTGGACGTTAAATGCCTTGTTAAGCATGTGGTACCCAAATGGCTGGCGTTTTTGCCACGTTTGATGTGCCGGAGACACAGTTTGCAGATAGCAACAGTGTGATCTGCTGCAGATGTGCTGAACAAGGCCCAGACAGCTGAGCTTTGGGGAGTGGGCCGGGAGAACAGCTGTATAATGTGATGGAGTAGGATGGCTGCTCTCTACTCTTAATTGATGTCGGCCTCCTTGTCTCATAGAGAAGTTAGTGGGTTACCTACCCACTATTCCTTCTACTGTTTTGTATCATTATGGTTTCATACTACTTTATATATATTAACTGTATTGGGATACCAACCATTATTATCATTAATATGTTTTAACAGTTTTTTCTCGTAATATACTGCCATACAATGATTTTTGACTTATTTATTAATGTGCTTCATTTAATGTCCCACCTTCTCTGTCCTCCTTTCACAATAAATAGGGATGGAAGCATATGACCTTACCAGGTCACCGCTTCATTTAAAAGTCCCAAACCCCAACCCTCTCTTTTCTTATGTTCAATAGGGATGGAAGCACGCAGTTTTATGTTTAATCTGGTCTGACAGCATCAGTTTAAGTTATCCTATATCAACTTTCATTATTGTCTTAATATTATTTATCATTGGGTTATCTCCTCCCTTTTATGAGGGATTTGATACCTACTGTTTGGGAGTTGCCAACTCCATCCACCATTAACTGACAAATAGTTAATTCCCCATTCTGTGTTGTTTGTGTCACATGATCTGGTCATGAGCCGTTTGGCTCTCATCCACTCCGGGAGCTGTGATGCATACCGCGGGCATTCCCTCCTCCTTCCTCCCATGGGGTGGGCAGATGTCTTCACGCTACGCATCTACGCCACTCCCCCATACACCAAATGGGTGGCGTCAGGTCTTCTGACGCCACCATACCAACGCTATATACATCTGCGGCAACATGAGAGGAATTGTTTGGCGTCGTTGCCGGGCGGCTAAGCTGTCCAGGTGAGGACGCCTCCCTCCTACACTGCACGCTTACGTGGCATTGGAAGTGTACTGCAGCTTGGTCCAAGCAAGCCTTACCCCCGGATGGCTGTGTCTCCCACTGGTTCTTTACCTTTCTTTCATTGGTCAACAAGCACTACTTTGGACTCTAGTCCTTCATGGACCAGCACCAGGTAGCACCTAAGCATATGGTTACCACCATGAGCTCCCTTGATACACATTAGTACTGGCTTTATAAGTTACCTTGGTGGCATAGTTGCCTATCTCTCATTGTATATTTTTTTCATTTCTTTCTTTTGTTTTGCTTAACTTACACATTATTACACTTCATTGCACTTACCCTGCCCAGCTTTTGTATGCAGGATCAACACGTGTATCAATACATATACCAATATATTTTCCACATAAGACCCTTAATGTCGGCTCCACCAAAATTCACGGGTTCTATTGGGATCATTTTTCTTGGATGCTATATCCTGGATAGGGATGAGCTTCGAGTTCGAGTCGAACTCATGTTCGACTCGAACATTGGCTGTTCGCAAGTTCGCCGAACACCGAACAATTTGTGGTGTTCGCGGCAAATTCGAATGCCGCGGAACACCCTTTAAAAGTCTATGGGAGAAATCAAAAGTGCTAATTTTAAAGGCTTATATGCAAGTTATTGTCATAAAAAGTGTTTGGGGACCCGGGTCCTGCCCCAGGGGACATGTATCAATGCAAAAAAAAGTTTTAAAAACGGTCGTTTTTTCAGGAGCAGTGATTTTAATAATGCTTAAAGTCAAACAATAAAAGTGTAATATCCCTTTAAATTTCATACCTGGGGGGTGTCTATAGTATGCCTGTAAAGGGGCGCATGTTTCCCGTGTTTAGAACAGCCTGACAGCAAAATGACATTTCGAAGGAAAAAAAGCCATTTAAAACTACCCGCGGCTATTGCATTGCCGACAATACACATAGAAGTTCATTGATAAAAACGGCATGGGAATTCCCCACAGGGAAACCCCGAACCAAAATTTAAAAAAAAAAAAAATGACGTGGGGGGGGTCCCCCTAAACTCCATACCAGGCCCTTCAGGTCTGGTATGGATATTAAGGGGAACCCCGGCCAAAATAAAAAAAAAATGACGTGGGGTTCCCCCTAAATTCCATACCAGACCCTTCAGGTCTGGTATGGATTTTAAGGGGAACCCCGCGCCAAAAAAAAAAAAAAAAACGGCGTGGGGTTCCCCCAAAAATCCATACCAGACCCTTATCCGAGCACGCAACCTGGAGGGGGGGACGAGAGTGCGCCCCCCCCCCCCTCCTGAACCGTACCAGGCCACATGCCCTCAACATTGGGAGGGTGCTTTGGGGTAGCCCCCCAAAACACCTTGTCCCCATGTTGATGAGGACAAGGGCCTCATCCCCACAACCGTGGCCGGTGGTTGTAGGGGTCTGCGGGCGGGGGGCTTATCGGAATCTGGAAGCCCCCTTTAACAAGGGGACCCCCAGATCCCGCCCCCCCCCTGTGTGAAATGGTAAGGGGGTACTTACCCCTACCATTTCACTAAAAAAGTGTCAAAATAGTTAAAAATGACAAGAGACAGTTTTTGACAATTCCTTTATTTAAATGCTTCTTCTATCTTCCTTCATCTTCTTCTTCTTCTTCTGGTTCTTCTGGCTCTTCTGGTTCTTCCTCCGGCGTTCTCGTCCAGCATCTCCTCCGCGGCGTCTTCTATCTTCTTCTCCTCGGGCCGCTCCGCACCCATGGCATGAGGGGAGGCTCCCGCTCTTCTCTTCATCTTCTTCTTCATCCTCTTCTCTTTTTCATCTTCTTCATCTTCATCTTCTCTTCTTAATTTTCTTCTGCGGGCCGCTCCGCATCCATGCATGGAGGGAGGCTGCCGCTGTGTGACGGCGTCTCCTCGTCTGACGGTTCTTAAATAACGGGGGGCGGGGCCACCCAGTGACCCCGCCCCCCTCTGACGCACGGTGACTTGACGGGACTTCCCTGTGACGTCACGGGGAATGCCACAGGGAAGTCCCGTCATGTCCCGTGCGTCAGAGGGGGCGGGGTCACCGGGTGGCCCCGCCCCCCGTTATTTAAGAACCGTCAGACGAGGAGACGCCGTTACACAGCGGGAGCCTCCCTCCATGCATGGATGCGGAGCGGCCCGCAGAAGAAAATTAAGAAGAGAAGATGAAGATGAAGAAGATGAAGAAGATGAAGAAGAGAAGAGGATGAAGAAGAAGATGAAGAGAAGAGCGGGAGCCTCCCCTCATGCCATGGGTGCGGAGCGGCCCGAGGAGAAGAAGATAGAAGACGCCGCAGAGGAGATGCTGGACGAGAACGCCGGAGGAAGAACCAGAAGAGCCAGAAGAACCAGAAGAAGAAGAAGATGAAGGAAGATAGAAGAAGCATTTAAATAAAGGAATTGTCAAAAACTGTCTCTTGTCATTTTTAACTATTTTGACACTTTTTTAGTGAAATGGTAGGGGTAAGTACCCCCTTACCATTTCACACAGGGGGGGCCGGGATCTGGGGGTCCCCTTGTTAAAGGGGGCTTCCAGATTCCGATAAGCCCCCCGTCCGCAGACCCCCACAACCACCGGCCACGTTTGTGGGGATGAGGCCCTTGTCCTCATCAACATGGGGACAAGGTGTTTTGGGGGGCTACCCCAAAGCACCCTCCCAATGTTGAGGGCATGTGGCCTGGTACGGTTCAGGAGGGGGGGGCCGCACTCTCGTCCCCCCCTCTTTTCCTGCGGCCTGCCAGGTTGCGTGCTCGGATAAGGGTCTGGTATGGATTTTTGGGGGAACCCCACGCCGTTTTTTTTTTTTTTTTGGCGCGGGGTTCCCCTTAAAATCCATACCAGACCTGAAGGGTCTGGTATGAAATTTAAGGGGAACCCCACGTCATTTTTTTTTTATTTTGGCCGGGGTTCCCCTTAATATCCATACCAGACCTGAAGGGCATGGTATGGAGTTTAGGGGGACCCCCCACGTCATTTTTTTTTTTTTAAATTTTGGTTTGGGGTTTCCCTGTGGGGAATTCCCATGCCGTTTTTATCAATGAACTTCTATGTGTATTGTCGGCAATGCAATAGCCGCGGGTAGTTTTAAATGGCTTTTTTTGCTTCGAAATGTCATTTTGCTGTCAGGCTGTTCTAAACACGGGAAACATGCGCCCCTTTACAGGCATACTATAGACACCCCCCAGGTATGAAATTTAAAGGGATATTACACTTTTATTGTTTGACTTTAAGCATTATTAAAATCACTGCTCCTGAAAAAACAGACGTTTTTAAAACTTTTTTTTGCATTGATCCATGTCCCTTGGGGCAGGACCCAGGTCCCCAAACACTTTTTATGACAATAACTTGCATATAAGCCTTTAAAATTAGCACTTTTGATTATTCATGTTCGTGTCCCATAGACTTTAACGGTGTTCGCGTGTTCGAGCGAACTTTTTTCCTGTTCGCATGTTCTGGTGCGAACCGAACAGGGGGGTGTTCGGCTCATCCCTAATCCTGGACATAGCCCTGCATTGGACCAACATGCGATTTACACTCCCACAGGTCCCGGAAAAGATGCCCTTCGGGCTCCCCAGGTCATAGTGTTTCTTCTCAAATACACAGTTGGTTTAGTAAGTATCGAGCTAGTGGGTTTCCCCAGTACATACAGAACTGCTTAGGACAATTGTCAGACCTTATAGCAAGTTTTTTATATTGTTACAGATTTACTTCACGTGCCTGCTCCTGAAGAGTGAATCAATTCACAAAATGCATCAAGCTCCTCTATCTGCTGTGTCTTTATTTTATTACATGTGTATCAGTATTATATGTTTATCTGTTTATTTTTATCATATGGTTAAGATCCCCTATTGTATTTAATTGTACCCAGTTACTACGTTTGACACCGGATGCCTCACAGAGAAGTTAGTGGGTTACCTACCCACTATTCCTTCTACTGTTTTGTATCATTATGGTTTCATAAGACTGTATATATATCAACTGTATTGGGAAACCATTATTATCATTAACCACTTGCCGACCAGCTCACGTCAATATACGTTGGCAAAGTGGCACGGGTGCACAAAACCCGTACGCCGCTGCATCATCCGCAGCTAGCGGGCGCATGTTCACCGGTGGCCCGCGATCGTGACACAGAGAGGCAGAACGGGGAGATGTCTATGTAAACAAGGCATTTCCCTGTTCTGCCTAGCAACATGACAGGGATCTACTGCTCCCAGTGATCGGGAGTAGGGATGAGCTTCGAGTTTGAATCGAACTCATGTTCGACTCGAACATCGGCTGTTCGCAAGTTCGCCGAACAGCGAACAATTTGGGGTGTTCGCGGCAAATTCGAATGCCACGGAACACCCTTTAAAAGTCTATGGGAGAAATCAAAAGTGCTAATTTTAAAGACTTATATGCAAGTTATTGTCATAAAAAGTGTTTGGGGACCCGGGTCCTGCCCCAGGGGACAAGGATCAATGCAAAAAAAAGTTTAAAAAATGGCCGTTTTTTTCAGGAGCAGTGATTTTAATAATGCTTAAAGTCAAACAATAAAAGTGTAATATCCCTTTAAATTTCGTAGCTGGGGGGTGTCTATAGTATGCCTGTAAAGGGGCACATGTTTCCCGTGTTTAGAACAGTCTGACAGCAAAATGACATTTCGAAGGAAAAAGCCATTTAAAACTACTCGCGGCTATTGCATTGCCGGTCCGACAATACACATAGAAGTTCATTGATAAAAACGGCATGGGAATTCCCCACAGGGAGAAAATTTAAAAAAAAATGACGTGGGGGTCCCCCTAAATTCCATACTAGGCCCTTCAGGTCTGGTATGGATATTAAGGGGAACCCCTGCCAAAATTTAAAAAAAAAAATGACGTGGGGGTCCCCCTAAATTCTATACCAGACCCTTCAGGTCTGGTATGGATTTTAAGGGGAACCCGGTGCCAAAAAAAAAAAAGGCGTGGGGTCCCCCCAAAAATCCATACCAGACCCTTATCTGAGCACGCAACCCGGCAGGCCGCAGGAAAAGAGGGGGGATGAGAGAGCGCCCCCCCTCCTGAACCGTACCAGGCCACATGCCCTCAACATTGGGAGGGTGCTTTGGGGTAGCCCCCCAAAACACCTTGTCCCCATGTTGATGAGGACAAGGGCCTCATCCCCACAACCCTGGCCGGTGGTTGTGGGGGTCTGCGGGCGGGGGGGCATATCGGAATCTGGAAGCCCCCTTTAACAAGGGGACCCCCAGATCCCCGCCCCCCTCTGTGTTAAATGGTAAGGGGGTACTTGTACCCCTACCATTTCACTAAAAAACTGTCAAAAATGTTAAAAATGACAAGAGACAGTTTTAGACAATTCCTTTATTTAAATGCTTCTTCTTTCTTCTTTCTTCTATCTTCCTTCATCTTCTTCTTCTTCTGGTTCTTCTGGCTCTTCTGGTTCTTCCTCCGGCGTTCTCATCCAGCATCTCCTCCGCGTCGTTGTCTATCTTCTTCTCCTCGGGCCGCTCCGCACCCATGGCATGGGGGGAGGCTCCTTCTCTTCTCTTCATCTTCTTCTTCATCTTCTTCTTTTCTTCTCTTCTTCTCTTCTTCTCTTCTTCATTTTCTTCTCCGGGCCACTCCGCATCCATGCTGGCATGGAGAGAGGCTCCCGCTGTGTGATGGCGTCTCCTTGTCTGACGGTTCTTAAATAATGGGGGGCGGGGCCACCCGGTGACCCCGCCCCCTCTGACACACGGTGACTTGACGGGACTTCCCTGTGATGTCACGGGGAATGCCACAGGGAAGTCCCGTCAAGTCACCGTGCGTCAGAGGGGGGCGGGGTCACCGGGTGGCCCCGCCCCCATTATTTAAGAACCGTCAGATGAGGAGATGCCGTCACACAGCGGGAGCCTCCTTCCGTGCCAGCATGGATGCGGAGCGGCCCGGAGAGGAAAATGAAGAAGAGAAGAAGAGAAGAAAAGAAGAAGATGAAGAAGAAGAGAAGAAGATGAAGAGAAGAGCGGGAGCCTCCCCCATGCCATGGGTGCGGAGCGGCCCGAGGAGAAAAAGATAGAAGATGCCGTGGAGGAGATGCTGGACGAGAACGCCGGAGGAAGAACCAGAAGAGCCAGAAGAACCAGAAGAAGAAGAAGATGAAGGAAGATAGAAGAAAGAAGAAGCATTTAAATAAAGGAATTGTCAAAAACTGTCTCTTGTCATTTTTAACATTTTTGACAGTTTTTTAGTGAAATGGTAGGGGCACTTTTGTACCTCCTTACCATTTCACACAGGGGGGGTGGGATCTGGGGGTCCCCTTGTTAAAGGGGGCTTCCAGATTCCGATATGCCCCCCCGCCCGCAGACCCCCACAACCACCGGCCAGGGTTGTGGGGATGAGGCCCTTGTCCTCATCAACATGGGGACAAGGTGTTTTTTTCAGGGCTACCCCAAAGCACCCCCCCAATGTTGAGGGCATGTGGCCTGGTATGGTTCAGGAGGGGGGCGCTCTCTCGTCCCCCCCTCTTTTCCTGCGGCCTGCCAGGTTGCGTGCTCGGATAAGGGTCTGGTATGGATTTTCGGGGGACCCCACACCGTTTTTCTTTTGGCACGGGGTTCCCCTTAAAATCTGTACCAGACCTGAAGGGCCTGGTATGGAATTTAGGGGGACCCCCACGTCATTTTTTTTTTAAATTTTGGTTCGGGGTTCCCCTGTGGGGAATTCCCATGCCGTTTTTATCAATGAACTTCTATGTGTATTGTCGGACCGGCAATGCAATAGCTGCGAGTAGTTTTAAATGGCTTTTTTCCTTCGAAATGTCATTTTGCTGTCAGACTGTTCTAAACACGGGAAACATGCGCCCCTTTACAGGCATACTATAGACACCCCCCAGCTACGAAATTTAAAAGGATAATACACTTTTATTGTTTGACTTTAGGCATTATTTAAATCACTGCTCCTGAAAAAACGGACTTTTTTAAAACTTTTTTTTGCATTGATCCATGTCCCCTGGGGCAGGACCCAGGTCCCCAAACACTTTTTATGACAATAACTTGCATATAAGCCTTTAAAATTAGCACTTTTGATTATTCATGTCCCATAAACTTTAACGGTGTTCGGGTGTTCAAGCGAACTTTTTTACTGTACGTATGTTCTAGTGCGAACCGAATAGGGGGGTGTTCGGCTCATCCCTAGTCGGGAGCAGTGATCTATGTCATGTTCTAGTGAGCCCATTCCCCCTACAGTTAGAACATGCTCGCCCCCTAGTGTTTAATCCCTTCCCTGCCAGTGACATTTACACACTAATTAGAGCATTTTTATAGCACTGATCACTGTATAAATGCCAATGGTCCCAAAATAGTGTCAAAGGTGTCCGATCTGTCCACGGCAATGTCTCAGTCACGATAAAAATTGCAGATTGCTGCCATTGCTAATAAAAAAAATATTAATAAAAATGCCATAAATCTATCCCCTATTTTGTAGACGCGATAATTTTTGCACAAACCAATCAACATATGCTTATTGCGATTTTTTTACCAAAAATATAAGAGAAGAATACATATTGGCCTAAACTGTGGAAGAAATGTGTTTTTTTATATATTTTTTGGGGATATTTATTATAGCAAAAAGTAAAAAATATTGCTTTTCTTTCAAAATTGTTGCTCTTTTTTTGTTTATAGCGCAAAAAATAAAAACCGTAGAGGTAATCAAATACCACCAAAAGAAAGCTCTATTTGTGGGAAAAAAAGATGTGATTTTTGTTTGGGTACAAAGTCGCACGACCATGCAATTGTCAGTTAAAGCGACGCAGTCTTGTATCGCAAAAAAGGTCTTGGTCAGGAAAGGGGTAAATCCTTCCGGGCTGAAGTGGTTAATGTGTTTTAACAGTTTTTTCTCATAATATACTGCCATACAATACATTTTGACTTATTTATTAACTATGTGCTTCATTTAAAGTCCCACTCTCTCTGCCCTCCTTTCACTCACAAAGACAGGATTAAAAAGCAGCCCATCTAAATATCAATGAAATGTTCTAATTGTATGACAAAACAGAGTCTCCCCCGATCCACTTGTCTGTGACTGGCGCCGCATTACTTCCGGCAGGGGCCTGACGTCACTTCTCGTTGCCGTGCGCAGCATCACCAGGAAGTAGTTATTACATTTTTGATTATCAAATATTGTTTTTTTCAGGTGTAATAAAATAATGCAGAAAGTTATCTCTGATGAAAACTTCTGTCCCAAAATTTCCAGCATCAAAGACTTACCGTATTTATCGGCATATAACACGCACAGGCGTATAACACGCACATTCATTTTAAGAGGGAAGTTTCTGGATAAAAAACTTAAATTTTAAATAAGGAACTTTGAAGCAAAATAAGGATCAGTGCCCATCTGCAGCCTCATCATTGCCATCAATGCAGCCTGATCAATGCCCATCTGCAGCCTCACAAGTGCCATCAATGTAGCCTCATCAGTCCACATCAATGCAGCCTCACCATTGCCATCAATGCAGCAGCCTCACCATTGCCATCAGTGCAGTGTGATCGATGCCCATCTGCAGCCCAGAGGGGACAGGGAGGGGGACGGGATGAGCGCCGACAGATTACATACAGTGAGAATCTCCCATGATAGACAGAACAGTGGTCCAATGGAGGCCCAGGAGACGGGAGTTCCTATTACAGAGGCCGCCAAGTAAACAGGAGATTCTCACTTTATGTAATCTGACGGTGCTCGTCCTGCCCCCCCCTCCCTGTCCCCTCCGAGGCAGCTATAACTGAAGTATTGGTGTATAACACGCACGCACTATTTGCACCCAATTTTCATGGTGAAAAAGTTAGTGTTATACGCCAATAAATACAGTATTTTAGAAAATGCAAACCAATGTATTACCATAGAGAAAATGGGTAAAGTTGTTGCTGTTTGCAAAAGCCTACACATACACTATCAAGAAAACAATGTGTGTCCAAGGTCTGGTAGCAGTAATTTACCTCGCTGACTTTTAGACAAAGCACGAGAAAATGTTATTGTATTTGTATTCTTTCTTGGAGTCGATCTATAAATGTAACCTGCAAGATCAGAGAAACCATATAAGTATCTTGCTACTTGGTTAGCTAATGGCCCAGCAGTAATGGCAGCTATTTTTTTTCCTAGCAGCTTACCTTTCTTTTTTATTTTTTTCAAAATAATTTATTGAAGATCTTATACAGATAAATGGCGAAAGTGACAGGAGGGACTCCTCGTCGCCAAAAATAGGCATTTTAAACATTTAAACAGTGGAGATTAGGGATGAGCTTTCTGTTCGGGTTGAACATGAGTTTGACTCTGTTCGCCCGTTCATCGAAAACCGAACATTATGGGCTGTTCCTGCCGAATTTAGGCGGCGCATAACGGTCCATAATGCACTGCGGGAGCGCAGTGCATTGCTGTATGATGATTGGCCAAAGCATGCAACGTGACCTGAATTTGGTGGTACAGTGGTTCTTGAGCAGGTACCCTGGCTTTAAAGATCTCCTGAGGCAGGCCAAGAAAGTCTGTGGTCATTTCCGCTGGGCATATAATGCCAGGGGCGCAAAATTACAATTCTTGATATAATATTTCACAGCAGGGTCCGTTCCAGCACCCACCAAGAGTAACTGTGAGGACTTACGGTGTTCTGGTACCACCAACACCTAAGGCCCAATTTTCCGCAGAGTGTATAGGGCAGGCCGTATAGTATATACAGGCGGTCCCCTATTTTCAAACATCCGACTTACAAATTACTCCTACTTAGAAACGGAGAGAGACAACAGGAAGTGAGAGAAAATCTACCCCTAGGAAGGGAAATTCTCTCCTGTAAGAGTTAATATGGGAAAAAGGTGTCTCCACTGATGCTTTATCACCAATCCTTGTTTCCCTAATAACCCCAAATTTTCTAAATCCAATTGTCATTGGGACAGAAAGTGAGGTGAAATCTTCTGAACAGGGGCACAGACAGCAAAACAAATGTTACGGGGGTGATAATAACCCTTCCCTATGTTATCCAAAAAGCTTAAAAATAGATTTTTTTGGCTGGAGCTACACTTACAAAATGTATCAGTTCCAAATTACAAACAGATTCAACTTAAGAACAAACCTACAGTCCCTATCTTGTTTGTAACCCGGGGACCCCCTGTATACTGCTGCTGTTCAGAGTATATAGGGCCTGGCGGTCCCATGCCTTTTTTTTTAATTTGGGTGTGGGGTTCCCCTTAATATCCATACCAGACCCAAAGGGCCTGGTAATGGGCTGGGGGGGGGGCAACAATACATTACAGCCGCAAGCAGTGTTAAATGACTTTTATTCCTTTAAAAATATAATTTTGTGCAGGGACTGTTCTAAACACAGGAAAAATGTGCCACTTTACTATAGTCACCCCCCCCAGGCACAATATTTAAACGAATAATTCACTTTTATTGTTTGACTTTAAGCATTATTAAAATCACTGCTTCTGAAAAAAATGGCAGTTTTTAAAACTTTTTTTTGCATTGATACATGTCCCCTGGGGCAGGACCCAAGTCCCCAAACACTTTTTATGACAATAACTTGCATATTAGCCTTTAAAATTAGCACTTTAGATTTTTCACGTTCGAGTCCCATAGACGTTATCGGTGGTAGCGTGTTCACACAAATGTTTTGCCTGTTCGCATGTTCTGCCGCGAACCGAACCGGGGGGTGTTCAGCTCATCCCTAGGGGAGATAAATGAAGGGGTAGATATTCAGTAAATAATCATCATTGTACCCTGGTACCCCTGGGTAAATCCAGAAGAAAACAAATGATAACAATGTAGAACTGGATGGATCTCTTGTTACAGAATACTAAACTATGAGGCAAAAAAAAATAGAAAGAAGGGGGGATCTGCGGTCCCTTTCCTTAGATGCAGTAGTTGAAGACTAGTAGCTATGGCAATAGTGACGAGTTGTTTTTTTTTTTTTTTTAATCTGTGGGATGGTTGTGGGTGAAGAATAAATAATCCAGTTCCAATCCCTAGAGGTTTTAGCGAGCTAGGAAAGATAAGAGAGATCTCAAGAGGTGTCATCAATATTATAGTGTGATATATGGAGATCCTTGTAGTAAACGAAAGGGCTAAAGAAAGACCTGAGTGCCTCTGGAGATATTGTTGAAATCATGAAGCCCCCCACCATAAGAAAAATCTTTTAATTGCAGCCGGGTGGTTTTACGCCAGTGTTGAATTTTTTCTTTGTGAAGCTACAGCAATAGCTCTTTTTTAACCTGTGAGATTTTTGGATAGGATAAAGAGGTCCAATTTTTGAGTATTGCTCTCCGAGTCGTGAAAAGGCAGATTAGGATCCAATGTATTTACATGACCAGAAGCGGTGAGATAGAGTGGGTCTTGCCTGGTGGCAGAGAGGACAAGAGAGCGACTGAGGGTTGTCTGCAAGGAAAGGTATATGGGCATGGTGGAGTATTTTCAATTGTGTTTCCCTCCAATATTCACAAGGTATCAACTGGAGGACTTTTTTGTAACCCTGCAGTATGCAGGAGTGATCTTGCAGATTAAGGGTTTGTAGATTTCCGTAATGGTATAAGAACCTTCTTGCAGCAAGCGATTAATGATTGATGTCTGAAATCTCTTGACACCTTCCCTACAGGAGGTGCAGATCAAGTTGACACATTGACAGAAATAGAACACATGGGATTTTGGCAGAGAGAATTTCTGGGCTATGGCTGGGAAGGCATAGGGTGTGCCTGAATCTATATCACAGAGAGCAAAAAATTTAGTGAGACCGTTTCTTCACCATAAAGTATAGATTTGGTGATCCAGTCCTGGGAGAAAGCTGGGGTTTCCTTGGATTGGTGCCTGGAGATGAAGGGCGATAGAGTTAAACTCTTGTGTATTTCCCTCCAGGCTATGACTGTATCTCATAGAAGAAGGTTGTGTTGAAGGTCTGGACTTATTGATTTCCATTGGCAGTGTAGTAGGGCCACCAAGGAGTAAGGATATGCCATTGCTGATTCGATAGAATAATTGGAGTACCAAGAAGCCTGTTGTATGCAGTCCAAACCTATTCTCAGTAAGCATGCTAGATTGTAAACTCTAATATTTGATAAACTAATGCCCCCTTTGCCCCTGGGGAGATGTAACTTGGTTAGAGCTATGCGTGGCCTCTTTTGTTGCCAGATAAATTTGGAAATGGCTCTGTTCAGAAGTTGAATGTCTCTATGGTTTAGGAGCAATGGTATGGTTTGAAGAGGGTATAATAGACAGGGGAAACTGACCATTTTAAATAAATTACATCTCCCCAGAAGCGAAAGAGGCAGATCCATTCAGTTTTCCAATTCATGAATGATTTTGTTAATGAGTGGGGGGGTAGTTCAAGGTATACAATGAAGAAGGAATTTTCACAATCTTGATACCCAAGTAAGTAATGTGAGATTTGGCTATGGTGAAGGGTGAGTCGGATGTCCAGGGTGGGTTTGAAGAGGGACCTAGGGGTAGAATTTCACTTTTTGCATGTTTTAGTACCATCAATACCTTGCGGATGTTCAGTGAGGCCGTTCTCCCTTTTACAAAACCTGATTGCACTGGATGTATCAAGGTGGGGATGATAGTGGCGAGTCTTTTGGTGACAATTTTTGAGAGGATCTTGCCATCCAATTTTAAAAGTGAAATGGTCCTGTATGATCCCGGTTCGAGAAGGTCTTTCCCTTTTTTAGACAATAGTTTTATGATGGCTTGGTTTCCAGAAGGTAGGTACAAACCTCCTTGCCAGATGTCATTGTAGACACTGAGGAAGGTGGGTTCAACAGACTCATGAAGGGTCTGGTAAAATTCTCCTGTGAATCCCTCAGGACCGGGGGCTTTGCTAGGGGCTAGTTGGCGGATGGCACTAGAAAGTTCTAAGCTGGATATGGGCGCATTTAAGGACTAATTGGGAAGGAGTAACTGATGGTAGGTCCAGTTTGTCAAGGAAGTTTTGAGCGATGCTGTGGTTAATGGGGTCTGGAGCATATAAGAAAGAATAAAATGTTTGCATGACTCTGTTGACCTCCTGTGGTGTATTTTTGACCGTGCCTGAGGAATCCCGCAGGGCAATGGTATGAGTGGACCTGTATGAACCTTAGCACAGTCTCGCCAGGAGCTTGCCCAATTTGTTACCAAATTTGTACAAAATGGCGTCAGCCTGAGCTTGCTTGGTCAATTCTAGGATATCTACCCATGTATGGAACTGCCATTTGGCCTTTTGCCATTCATCTCTATTTGCTTGGGAGTCTAGGGCGGAAAGGGCTTGTTAAGCCAACCTTATGCGAGAGCTTGCTTTTCTATAGCTGGATAGGTTATTTTTCTTATAAGAGGACGAGATAAGACTCAACCCCTTAGATAGGCCTTACCTGCATGCCAGTAAAGGTTAGGGTTATCGGCATGGGAGGAGTTAGCAGCGGCAAACTCCATCTATGCCAGACCCATGTATGTCTTGAAATCAGCATTATTGTTAAGGTATGACGGAAATCGCCACAAGCGAGGATTGGACTTAGATACCGCATTGTTAAAAGATATATCGAAACTGGGGCATGAGCAGATATGGCTATTTCATAGATCTCAGTCTCTGAGATCATGGAAACTGTTGGTGCAGAAGATGTAGTCAATTCTAGTGAAAACCATGTGAGGGGTAGAGTAGAAAGTGAATTATCTGTCCAGTGGGTGGAAGAGATGCCACAGGTCAGTAAAGTGAAGTGATTGCATAGTGGAAGTGAGAAGGGTTTGTTCTGGGTTACCTACTTCTTTGAGTTGTCATTTAGGGGTGGATCTGTCGTCCGTCATGTGAAATGTGGAGTCAAAGTCCCCGCCTACAACATGGGGAATAAGAGGGAATTTCATAAGTCTAGTAGATAGGTCTCCAAAGAAATGTTTCCCAGGGTTATTGGGTGCATAGACGTTTGAGATAACAAGATCTCTGTCGCCTAGTTGGACATGTACACTAAGAAGACGACCCTGATCGTCCGAGTCGATTAAGATAACTTCACATGGAAGATTTTTTTGAATTAGGATGATCACCCCGACTTTGTAGCCGACCGCGTCAGTCCCTAACACAGCTCCCACTCATAGTTTTTTCATGCGATGATAATCAGAATGTGTCAGATGTTTTTCCTGTAACAAAGCAATGTCAGTTTTGAGCCTCTTGAGGTGTCTTAGTATCTTGAGTCTCTTAGTAGGGACCTGAGTCCCTTCACATTCCATTAGGTGATTTTTATAGGGGGGTTTGTGGAGTGTGGAGTTGTGCTGATATTATAATCGTAATGCCGCGTACACACGGTCGGACTTTTCATCTACAAAAGTCCGACAGCCTGTCCGACAGACTTTCGGCGGACTTGCGGCGGACTTGCGGCGGACTTGTTGCAGACTTTCTAACGAACGGACTTGCCTACACACGACCACACAAAAGTCCGACGGATTCGTACGTGATGACGTACACCGGACTAAAATAAGGAAGTTGATAGCCAGTAGCCAATAGCTGCCCTAGCGTGGGTTTTTGTCCGTAGGACTAGCATACAGACGAGCGGACTTCGGGGTCCGTCGTAGTTACGATGTAAAGATTTAAAGCATGTTTCAAATCTAAAGTACGTCGGATTTGAGGCTAAAAAAGTACGTTGAAAGTCCGGAGAAGCCCACACACGATCGGATTACCAGCCAGCTTTAGTCCGTCAGCGTCCGTTGGACTTTTGTAGCTGAAAAGTCCGACCGTGTGTACGCGGCATAAGAGTGATTCCCAAGGATGGGGAGATTATTACATTAGGGGTTGGACGGGCATGTTCCCTGGGTGGATCATCTATTGCCTTAGAAGTATGCAGGTATCAATAATAGGAGGAGTAGGTGAAAAGAGAGCGAAGAGACATTGGGGGTGATAACAAAAATAAACCAAATAACAAAGCTTCCATAAGACTTTGCTTTTTCCGCATGGGTTTACAATAAAAGCCAGTTCCTGGAGACAGACCCTGTGGGAGGTATAAATGGTCGCCTGTTTGGAGTGGAAGTGCGATAAGGCAGTCATGTGTTATCGTTAAGGGAGGCGTAACTACTGCTATTTTTGAGACCCATAGTAAAAAAGAAACAATAGTAAGTGAAGCTTAATGGGTAGCAATATGACATTTGAGTAACAGTGTGCATTAGAATGGTTGTGACAGGCGATAAAAGCACAATATCATTACCAAAGTCAGAGTAACCTTAATATTACCCGAAAGTATGATCAGGAAAGTTCCAAATCCAAGGAGTCAGCGAAGATTAAAGAGATTATTTGAGCCGGATGACTTAGGATGTTTCGGTGAGTCCTTGCATGGGCTATGTTGATCCAGAGGTCTAGGAATCGGGGTTGCCCTGCATTTAAAGTTGGGTGGAGAGAGCGTATGAACTTCTCAGCATCTGACGGACCCTGAAAAGTAATCTGGTCCCTGTTAAATGCTTTGAGGTGGAGTGTCACAGGGAACGCCAGTGTGAATTTTATTTGTCTACTGTGGAGATGTGCTGAAAGGTTTTAATTTTTTTTAAATTTTTTTTTATTTTAATTCCATCCATTTGCAGGGATCTAAAACAAAGAGAAAGCGCCTCTTAAGTATAAGTGTTTATTAATATATAAAAAAAGCACATATAAGCACTTACATCAGGGTTTGTGGTATACAGCTTCCAAGGGGAACTAGATCCAAGTATCGTCAAACATCCGTGTGTACATGACTATGATGTAAGCCGGGCGGATGGCCGCGGACCCCCGCACGGAGACGCCGGCTGCAGTGCGGTAAGGCTGGATAGACACTTCCGCGTTCCAGTGTTTATTCTTACCACGGATGATCCTCTATCAATAGATTTTTATTGTTTCATCATACAGCATTGGACTATTTTTATTCATTTTTTATCATTCATTAATAATTATTATTATTTTTTATTCATTATTTCTCTTATATCTTATATATTTTTTATATCGATGGACTTGAGCGCAGCTACATAATACATTTTAATTTGCAGGGATCTGGCTTGCCTGTATTTTTGCAAGATGGCTTCTTTATCTGCATAATTCAGGTATTTGGCAATAATTGGACGAGGGGTGGTTCGTTCAGAGGAGAATATCCCCATGCAATGAGCACTTTTGTCCATACAGGGTCCGGGCAGGCCTAGGGCTCCAGGAATGCGCCGGGTGCAAAATTGGGAAATTGCAGAAGATTGCATTGATTCAGGTACTCCAACAAATCGCAAGTTGCTGTGTCTCGATCTATTCTCTAAATCTTCTAATTTCTGGAGTACATATTGGTTGATTTTATCCTGGTCTTGCTCTGTAGCCTTTGCCTGGTACAGTTCTTCCTCCATGCTGGAGATTTTGTTTTCAGCCTCATTGAGGCGAGATGCATATTCACCCAGCTCTCTTTTTATCAGCAGCATGCCAGCATTAACAGCCTTCTCTACTGAGGCAGCTATGGTGGGGGCTAGATTTGCTGCTACAGCTTGGGCAATTCTATACATATTGTCAGCCTTTTGCTGTTGTGAGGGATGGGAGGGACCGCTGCTCACCTCCATGTCCAGAGCGTCCGCTGTACTGGTAGACAAGGCCTCATCCATGGTCTCGATTTGGCTCTGGGCCGGTGGTAATTTTGGGCCGCTTTTATCAAGATAGAGGTCCATTGTAGCTGTGGGGGGGCTATCCGGAGGGTCCACAGGGCTATCCGGAGGGTCTGCGGGTGGTAGCAGTGGTCTGGGACCGTTTTATAGGCAGTTTTTCATACAGCTACTCCATACAGTGCCGGAACCAGAAGTCGCAGCTTACCTTTCAAATGATTGACCTATAATGGACAAAAATGATATATATTTTATAGCTGATATAGATTTTATAACTGATTTTCTGGGTTAAAGTGGTTGTAAAGGCTGAAGGTTCTTTACCTTCATGCGTTCTATGCATGAAGGTAAAAAAAACATTCTGTGTGCAGCATCCCCCAGCATCCCTAATATTTACCTAATCTTCATCTCGATCCAGTGATGTGTACGAGAGCAGTCGCTCTCCCTGTGTACGAGAGCAGTCGCTCTCCCGGGTCTCTCCATCCTCATTGGCTGAGACACAGCAGTGGAAGCCATTGGCTTCTGCTGCTGTCAAACACAGGCAGTGAGGAGGGAGCAGGGGGCAGGGCTGGGCCTCCCTCTGTGTGTCTTATAGAAAAAAACGTTATATGCTCTGTGTGTCAGTACAAACACATAGATTTACAACAAGTCACTGCCCTGCTTCCCCTCCTACAATTGATAGACAGATTAATTTACAGGCTCCTGTGCTGTCTCTTGTGACTTGATAATGAGTGCATTCTCTCCCCAACATGACGTTTAGGAATGTTGCACTGAAGGGACTGAACCCAATTGTGAGGATAGGATCTGCTTGTGTTTGTGCCCACATATCCTTCACATTTAAATGTCACTAAACTCACATCATAAAAAAAGATTAATAAATTATATATTATATGCTATTCATACTCAGTCACTAAGGAGGAACCAAAACCCCTCCCCCGGTTCGGTTCGCACCAGAACTTGCGAACGGACAAAAAATTAAGACGAACACATGAACACCGTTAAAGCCTATGGGACACGAACATGAAAAATCAAAAGTGCTCATTTTAAAGGCTTATATGCAAGTTATTGCCAAAAAAAATGTCGCTTCTTCTCAGTTACAGCTGTTATACAGCTAAAGGGGGGGGCCACCCAGTGACGTAGACAGGTGACCCCGCGCCCTCTGACACCTTGTGATGTCAGAGGAAGGCGGGTTCACCTATTTACGTCACCGTGTGGCCCGGCCCTCAGCTATATAATAGCTGTCACCGAGAAGAAGCGGAGCTGTTGCATTTTTTTTGGTTGATGAAGGTGATAGAAGATGAATGAACATCACTGAACATTTTTATTTTTCTTTATTCTTTAATAAAGGACTTTAATAAAGGTCCCAAAGTGTCTCCTGTCTTTTTACTATTTTTGACACTTTTTTCGTGAATTGGTAGTACAATGTACCCCTTACCAATTCACATAGGGGTGGCCGGGATCTGGGGGTCCCCTTGTTAAAGGGGGCTTCCAGATTCCGATAAGCCCCCCGCCCGCAGACCCCCACAACCACCGGGCAAGGGTTATGGGGATGAGGCCCATGTCCCATCAACATAGGGACAAGGTGCTTTGGGGGGCAACTCCAAAGCACCCTCCCCATGTTGAGGGCATGTGGCCTGGTATGGTTCAGGGGGGGCACTCTCTTGTCCCCCCTCTTTTCCTGGGGCCTGGGGGGAATCCTATGCCATTTTTTTTTAAATTTTGGTGCAAGGTTCCCCTTAATATTCATACCAGACCCAACCAGACCCAAAGGGGCCTGGTAATGGACTGGGCGGAACCCATGCCTTTTTTTTTCAATGAGTTTTATCTATATTGCCGAGACCCAACAATTCATTA
This sequence comes from Lithobates clamitans, assembly GCA_037952925.1. Lineage (NCBI taxonomy): Eukaryota > Metazoa > Chordata > Amphibia > Anura > Ranidae > Lithobates > Lithobates clamitans. The sequence continues at coordinate 2,511,369 of JBBGZY010001130.1, forward strand.
CAGCTGCGATCAGTTTTAAATGACTTTTTTTCCTTTAGAATTGTCATTTTGCTGTGGTATTGCTCTAAACACAGGAAAACTGTGCCACTTTACAGGCATACTATAGACACACCCCAGGCACAATATTTAAAGGAATATTTCATTTTTATTGTTTCACTTTAAGCATTATTAAAATCACTGCTCCCGAAAAAAACGGTCATTTTTAAAACTTTTTTTTGCATTGATACATGTCCCCTGGGGCAGGACCCAGGTCCCCAAACACTTTTTATGGCGATAACTTGCTTGTTAGTGTCCCATAGACTTTAACGGTGTTCCGTGGCTTTTGAATTTGCCGCGAACCCCGCATAATGTTCTCTGTTCGGCGAACACCTGATGTTCGAGTCGAACTCACGATCGTCTCGAACATCAGGCTCATCCCAATCAGTCAAAATAAGATTAGTTTTCTGTATTCTGCAAAAAACCTGATTGATCCTGCTGCTCTCTATCTCCTCCTTATGTTCAAATGCTAAATTCACGTGGGAATTTTGTAGCTGTCGTGGCAACTCTGAACATGCTCAGTTTTCAGTGAGTTTTTGTCAGGAGCTTGTAGCACTCCTGCTCCATCATAGCTGCTGGTTCAAGCATCCTGGTTTTGGCTATGATGCATTTTCCCTGTCTGTCAACCTGCAAGGTGATTGATGTAGCCAATCTCTGGGAGGAGACCAAACCTGATTTAGACTCGGATCCCACTGGTGCGACATGTGCTCCGACTTTGAGAGCACAAGTCGTGTGACATGTAAACATCAATGAATACAAAAAAAGGGGGGGGGGCGGGCATTAAGGGGATTTTAGCGGTGTCTGATATAAAGGTACACAACTACTATAATAAAATTAAAATACAATTTTTATTTGACATAGCATAATTAAAAGTAGAACATAATTTTACAAAACATTGGAAGATTATAAACAATTTGTGGTAAAAAATCATTTACAGGTGAGTACAGACTCGCAGCAAGATAGATTGCACATTAACCCTACATGTTTCGCTTTTATAGCTTCCTCAGGGGATGTGCAAAGGCCTAAATTTTTAATCTCTACTGAGACCACTAAATGACTGAAAAGAAAACAAGAGTTATAATAAACAACTAACAGAGTGCAATAAAAAGTTCAATACAAGGATATAAATAGGAGTGTGAACCCAACTGCCTATACCGCTCAACACTTACCCTGTACAGACTTTATACCCAAGAATCACCCGGCCAGGTCCCTACCCACGCCCCACAAACCGAATCCTGGGGGGGTCAGTTAGGCACAGCCATAGAGGGCAGATAGGGAGGCACTAAGGAACAACAGAATCATCATAAGGCTATACTATTGTGCCAATGACTTCAGATGAAAGCAAGGAAATATTGCAATAACGTGGTATGTTATTAATAATTATATAAAAAGGAAAGGGGAGGGGGACACATGTCTCCTAAATTCAGTTACATACTTACATCAAGGTCACTGATTATAAGCGTTTTCTAATTGTCCGTGTGAATCAAAGGATTGTATGGTATTCAATGCAAATGGCAGACTAAAGGGATGATAAACAAGGTATAGTAATTAGTTATGTGTGGAGTTGATTATTACTGAATAAAAGAAATACTTGGGTGCTGTGGATGTTGTGAACAAAGGTGTGGACACGATTGTTGAAAGAAAGTAATAAAGAACACCAGAAGCTGTGTAAGCAGCAGTAGTGATTAGAGAGAGTGGATAGTACCTAGTTAACCAAGCCAAGGCACTATCAAGCCAGAGAGGCTGCTTGATTGCATGCACAATGGGGAGACGAGAGAAGAAATATAGAAAATCCCAAGGGTAAAAATTGAGGATCTGGATATTCTCCTATTAAATAGACAGGTGATGGTAGATAATAGGCAAGCTTAAAAAAGTGAGTGGGGGTAAAGGATAGTGACTTACCAATGCTGAAACGGCCACAATCTAGTGTAATCCTCCAGCTCAGGCTGAATAAACAGCCTGACAAGCCAGTTTAAATCCGCTTTCCGACGAGCCGGCATGTGACGTCGCCGGCTCGACGCGGACGTAAGAGACGCCAGAGCGCATGCGCACCGGCCTCCATACTCCCTCAGAACTACGCTAAACAGGAGACCTAGCGGCGAAGGGGAGGGGTCTGGGCACATCCAAAACCAATAGGAGTGCTTCCGATCTCATCCACCTATCACCTCAGCCTCCCGACAATGCAGCTGATGGCAGAAGGGGGAGTAAAAATCCCAGAAGGACTAGGCCAACTTGAGATTTTAAGGTGGCGGTCTGACGATGCTTGGCGTAAGGTGGGCCTGCTAGAGAGTGGAAGAGGCAGGCTATTGGCTAGCCAATACGAGCTCCCCGGGACCAGACATAAGGGGACACAGATCAGGGACCAGGCGTATTCCAGGGAAGGAATGACACCAGGGACACTAATGCCCCGTACACACGGTCGGACTTTGTTCGGACATTCCGACAACAAAATCCTAGGATTTTTTCCGACGGATGTTGACTCAAACTTGTCTTGCATACACACGGTCACACAAAGTTGTCAGAAAATACGATCATTCTAAACGCGGTGACGTAAAACACGTACATCAGGATTATAAACGGATTTTGTTGTCGGAAAATTTTATAGCCTGCTCTCAAACTTTGTGTGTTGGAAAATCCAATGGAAAATGTGTGATGGAGCCTACACACGGTCGGAATTTCCGACAACATGGTCCTATCACACATTTTCCGTCGGAAAATCCGACCGTGTGTACGGGGCATAAGTAGTATATGGGCCATGAGACAGTACCACAACCTGTCATGACACCATTGTGTGGAGTGTGGAATAGGCAGCTAAGTTCACATTACATGGTTTAAGACTATTGCACGCAAACATGTAAAAGCAATAAACTATTTACTACATGAAAAATTGGAATCAATACATATTGCATCTCACAAATTATCAAGGCTATGCAAGTTAGAAGTACACAGTGTGTATTAAAAATAGGAAAGAAACACAAACAGAAGGAGAAAATATCCATCTGTAACTTGTACAAGGGGGGAAAAGAGGGATGGAAAGAGATTATTAAACAGGAGGGAAAAAAAAGGGGGAAAAATAGATGTGAACCTCCTAACAGTATTAAGGTCAGGATCAATGAGAGAGGAAAGGGCTCTCATCGCAATTAGGAGCTAGAGGAAAGATTTGAAGCTTAGGTTTTCATTAAAGCCTGGGAAGGTTGTGGCTTTTAAATTATAAATCCAGCGAGCTTCTAACTGTAGCAGTGTGCGATCAACGCTGCCACCACGGGAATCTGGAGGTATATGCTCAAGCGCAAAGAATTTAATGAATTGCGGATTGAAGTTGTGGCATAAGCCAATGTGTCGGCTAATGGCAGTTTCCATTTTGTGTTTTTTTAAAGGTTTAATATGGTCGCGTATGCGTTTATAAAATTGTCTTTTAGTTTTGCCGATATAAAATCCCCCACACCGGCATTGGGCAAAGTATACAATGCCTGGTGTTTGACAGGTGACTTTAAAACGAATGGAGTGCCATTTACCGTTGGGTAATTTAAATTTTGTTTGTGCAGCGACATAGTCACATATGTCGCATGTTCCACAGGGAAAAGTACCGCAATTCATTAATTCTAGAGGTGGTTGTGTAATTCTGAAGTGACTTCATTTATTCAGCCTGAGCCGGAGGGTTACACTAGATTGTGGCCGTTTCAGCATTGGTAAGTCACTATCCTTTACCCCACTCACGTTTTTAAGCTTGCCTATTATCTACCATCACCTGCCTATTTAATAGAAGAATATCCAGATCCTCAATTTTTACCCTTGGGATTTTCTATATTTCTTCTCTCGTCTCCCCATTGTGCATGCAATCAAGCAGCCTCTCCCTGGCTTGATAGTGCCTTGGCTTGGTTAACTAGGTACTATCCACTCTCTCTAATCACTACTGCTGCTTACACAGCTTCTGGTGTTCTTTATTACTTTCTTTCAACAATCGTGTCCACACCTTTGTTCACAACATCCACAGCACCCAAGTATTTCTTTTATTCAGTAATAATCAACTCCACACATGACTAATTACTATACCTTGTTTATCATCCCTTTAGTCTGCCATTTTCATTGAATACCATACAATCCTTTGATTCACACGGACAATTAGAATACGCTTATAATCAGTGACCTTGATGTAAGTATCTAACTGAATTTAGGAGACGTGTCCCCCCCCCTTTCCTTTTTATATAATTATTAATAACATACCACGTTATTGCAATATTTCCTTGCTTTCATCTGAAGTCATTGGCACAATAGTATGGCCTTATGATGATTCTGTTGTTCCTTAGTGCCTCCCTATCTGCCCTTTATGGCTGTGCCTAACTGACCCCCCCAGGATTCGGTTTGTGGGGCGTGGGTAGGGACCTGGCCGGGTGATTCTTGGGTATAAAGTCTGTACAGGGTGAGTGTTGAGCGGTATAGGCAGTTGGGTTCACACTTCTATTTATATCCTTGTATTGAACTTTTTATTGCACTCTGTTAGTTTTTTATTATAACTCTTGTTTTCTTTTCATTCATTTAGTGGGCTCAGTAGAGATTAAAAATTAAAGTCCTTTGCACATCCCCTGAGGAAGCTATAAAAGCGAAACATGTAGGGTTAATGTGCAATCTATCTTGCTGCGAGTCTGTACTCACCTGTAAATGATTTTTTACCACAAATTGTTTATTTTATTTTTTTTTTCTGCCACATCAGTGTCTATTATCGGGGTGAAAGTTTCAGCTCTGCTGTTCAATACTTTCCCGACTCGTTACTCACATCATGGTGGCATCTGTTGCAGATTTTTTTTTTTTTTTTTTTTTTTTTATTGCAGATGTCTTTTATTTATTCTGCATGCATACGGCATCGCACCTTCCCTCAGCAACTTTATCAGTAGAGTCGAAACTTAAACCCCCCCTTCCCTTCCCCCCCCAGCCCATCCCACCTCCTCGAAGTCCTATTCTTCTTTCATCCGTGTGCCTCCAAACTAACTATGTCTGTCCCTCCTAGTGGACACCACTTCTGCTGCTCAATACCCATCTCTGGCTACTCCCCGAGAGCTTCATTAGCTGGGTCTATTGATCTCCCAAGACCTCTACAGCCCTTATTGAGCTTTTAAATTTCTGCCACCCCTTCCATTTTTCCTCATACTCCTCCACTTCCGCTTCGTCGATGTATCTCAGGTATTCTACATTCTGAATTTCATTTTTTTTATCATACCATTCTTGTATAGTTGGGCCACCTTTCTCCTGCCAGTGTCTTACAACAAGATTTTTTGCTGCATTCAACATTTGTGGTACAAGTGTTCCTAGATATGATCCGGTTGGCATTCTAAATCCATGAAATAAACATGCCCATGGGTCGTCCGGGATAGCTATTTGGGTTATCTCGCCTATAGTTTCCCTTATCTTATCCCAGAATTCCCTTATTTTTCTACACAGCCACCAAATGTGTGCCATTGTACCCAGTTCTTTGCACCCCCTCCAACAGAATTGTGAGGTTTCCTTCTGGTATTTGGAAGCTCTATCTGGGGTGATGTACCATCTTGACAAACATTTGTAGTTTAACTCTGACTCTTTATAGTTTACGGAGGTATTGTGGACTCGCTTTAATAGAATTATAACCTCATCATTTCTGAGTTTTGAGTTTAATTCTGACTCCCATTTTTTGATATATCCTGGAATATCTGTTCCCTTCAGATCCCTCAGTACCCTATAAGTTTTAGAGGTCACCTTCTTCCCTATCTGACCAATGCAAAGTTTCTCTAACGGTTGGAGGTTGTCTAACGTTCTGATAGGTTGGGGAAGTGTTTCCACAAAATTTTTTAACTGAAGATATCTCCACCTATTGAGGATCATAAGATCGCTTTTATTTTTTAACTCCTGAAATGAGCACAGTTTGCCTTTAATCATAACATCCTTTAGCTGAGCTCCTTCCTGCAAGATCCATCTCCCACTAAGAATCTCCATTCCTGGTGCAAAAAATTCCGTGTCCCTCAAAGGGATCAAAGGGGAGTTATACTCCCATTTCTCCCTTTTATACAGCTTGTCCCATGTTTTGAAAGTGTGTCTAGTGATTAAATGTGCCCCAGAACTAATTTTCCTAAAACGTGGAGGTATCCAAATTACTTTACTCAATTCTACTTTACTAATCGTGTTTTCCATTTTCACCCACCGCTTTTCTTTGTTTCCTTTTGCCCAATCTATAATTCTTGATAGAGTGATTGCTTCGTGATAACATCTTATGTCAGGTGCACCCCAACCCCCCTTCTCTTTGTCCCTAACAAGTGTAGTATAACTTATCCGTGATTTTTTCCCCCTCCAAATAAATTTTATAAAAAGTGAATGCAATTTTTTAAGATATTCTTGTGGTAATGGAATGGGGAGCATTTGCATTTTAAATAAGATCTTTGGTAATATTGCCATCTTGATGATGTTAATTCTACCCCCCCATGACAGCTGTCCTCTTGTAATTCTACCCAATTCTCCCTTGACCTCATTAAGGAGAGGGACGAAATTAGCCTGAAACAATGACTCTCTGTTCGCTGTTATCTTTATCCCGAGATAGTTTATCTCCTTTTTTCCCCACGCAAATGGGAACTCTTTATGGACCGTGCGATCTTTTTTATCCATCTTATTGATTTCTAATATTTCAGATTTGGCTGGGTTTATCTTAAAATTTGAAATTTCCCCATATTCTTTCAAGGTTTTGAGCAGATTAGGGAGAGTTATTCTCGGTCTAGTGATGTAGAGAAGAATATTGTCTGCAGAGGCAGCCAATTTCTGTTCTTCTTCTCCATCAAATACCCCTGATATGTCCGGGTTCTGCCTTATCCTTTCCAGCAAGGGCTCGAGCGTCAACACAAACAAAAGGGGGGACAATGGGCATCCCTGTCTCGTTCCGTTAGTCATTACGAACGGCTCGGATAAAGTTCCGTTGACCTTAACCCTTGCTGTAGGCATGTGTACAGCGCCCTTATCCGTCTGATCATGATAGGCCCAAATCCTATCTCCTTCAACATACCAAACATGAAGCCCCAGTCTACCCTGTCAAAAGCTTTCTCAGCGTCTATTGACAGGAGTAGCCCTGGGGCTCTGCTCTCCCTCATTTTTTGGGTTACCATAAGGGTTCTGATCCCATTATCCCGTCCCTCCCTACCTGGGGTGAATCCCACCTGGTCTGGGTGTACCATATTATTCAGGATGTTCTTCACTCTCCCTGCGAGGATTTTTGCGAACAGTTTCGTATCTACATTGAGGAGCGCTATTGGTCTGTAACTAGAACAAAGTGAGCTGTCCTTGCCCTCCTTCAATATGATGGCTATAATCGCTTCTGATGCTTCTCTACCCATCTCCCACTTTGTGCCGATCCCATTCATGCATGTACATAATTTGGGAATTAGGAGGTCTTGGAATTTTTTATAATATATTACGGAAAAACCGTCCGGTCCCGGGCTTTTTCCCACTGGCGTCTCCCTCAGTGTTTTTTTAATTTCCTACTCTGTAATGGGGCCCTCAAATAAGTTATATTTATCTTCTTCAATTTTCTTTAATCCTAGCTCCTGAAAAAAAGCTTTCGCTCTCTCCCTTTTTCTATCAGCCTCGGTTTTTGGGGTCGTGTTATTAATGGAGTATAATCCTTCATAATAATTTTGAAAGGTTTTGGCAATCTCACTTGTTCTGTACTTTACCTCCCCATCTGACGTCTTAATTTTCTCAATGTAGTTATTGAACTTCTTTTTTTTTTAGGGTCTTTGCAAGGTACTTCCCCGGTTTATTTCCTCCCACATATCTCTCTCTCTTTAGGAGGTTGTACATTACTCGTGTTTCTTGTTCGATTAAAATTCTCATGGCCTCTCTTTTATTGTGAAGTCTTAGAAGCACCTCCCCCCCCCCCTCCTTTTTGTGCATCATCTCAAGTTCCCGTATCTCGTTCATTGTTTCGAGTTTTTCTTCCCTTCTCTTTCTCTTCTTTTCCGCACCTGCCTTGATCAAGATCCCCCATATATAGGCTTTGTGTGCCTCCCATACTGTTGACTCCGAGACTTCAGCTGTTTCATTGGTTTTTAAAATAAAACTCTAGTTCCTTTGACACTAGGTCCCTTATCTCTTTATCGTTTATTAGTTCTTCATTTAACTTCCAGCTAGGGCTTTTATTATGTGTCTGTCTCATGTTTACTGTTAAGCTTATAGGCGCGTGATCGGAGAAGGTCATCACCCCTATATTTGAACTGACAATCTAGCCTGCAGTGATCGATCAGAAAAAAATCCAGTCTGGAATAAGTCTCATGTACGGGGGAATAGAACGTATAGTCCCTGCTGTTGACATGCTGCGCCCTCCATACATCCACCACCTGATGCTGGTGCATTTTTTTTCTCACTCTGTTGATCCAGGCCAGGCTCGTCCCCCGCACATGGGACAATTTATCCTTCCCTGGGTCCAAGCACAAATTAAAATCACCAGCCATTACAGCTAGACCTTCCTTGAATTCCGAGAATTCGGCTATCTTCTCGATCATGTATCCATATGGGTTTTTATTTGGGCCATATATGTTTGCCAGAGAGCATTCAATACCATTTAGTTTCCCTTTCAGGAACAAAAACCGACCCTCCGGATCCGTCCTTCTCTCCTGTATATCGAACCTTACTCCTCTGGCAAACCCTATGGCTACCCCTTTTGCACGCAGTGTGGGTGAGTCGCCGTACAGCCAGACTGGAAAGTCCCTTGAGAAAATTTTATGGTCCCTCTCCAGAAGAAAGTGAGTCTCCTGAAGGAATACCACATCAGCCCCCAGGAGTTTTAGTTCCTGCAGTATGTTGGCACACTTAATTTGTGCGTTCAGACCGCGCACGTTATATGATATTATTTTTATGTTACTCATGTGTGCTTCCGGAACTCTTTCCTAGACCCTGCAGCAGAGTGGTGTCCACGGGATTTCTAATTCGAAATATTCGTATATTCTCACCGGACTTCAACCCCTGCCCAATCCCCCCTCCCCTGCCCACCCTCTCCCTCCTTCCCCCCTGTCCCCCCCCTCCATCCCCTTCCCCCGTGAGGGTACTAGGCCGTCCCATGGCCTAAGAAACCGTGGCCCCTCCAGCTCCTCCCAGCCCTTCGGTTATCCCCCTTGAGGTTGAACTCAGACTGGGCTACCCTGGACCCAATACTCCCCCCAAGAACAGTGGGGTACCCGTGCCTGTCAGTCCCCCCCCCAATCCCCCCCCCCCGCGGCTCAGAGAATCCTACTTAATTTCTATCTCCTTAGCTCGTATAGCTTCTCCTCTTATGGTTTTTTCATTTTAAATACTGGCCTCCAAGCCTGCTGCTCCCCCGAGGTTTCTATGTCCCCAGGCTTTACCCACCAACCCGGGATTTCCACCAGAGGCACCTCTAAGCGCTTGCAAAATTTTGCTGTTTCTTCTGGAAATCTTAGGGTGGCCGATCGGCCATCTTTTCGTCCTGTTAGGCAGGCTGGGAAGCCCCAAGAATATTGAACATCGTATGTTTTTAACTGTTCTAGAAGTGGTTTCAGTAGTCTTCTCCTGGCCAACGTCTCAGCTGCCAAGTCCGGAAAAATCTGCAGATTTGTATCTCCAAACTTCACTGGATGGTTCTTTTTCAGATTAGCCTTTATCTTCTCTTTGTCAGTATAATTATGAAATCTTGCGATGACATCTCTTGGGACCTCCTCTCTTATTTCGGCCGGTTTTCTAATCCTATGTATTCTCTCAAACTTTATCTTCTTACTTGTATCAGGGGGGTTTACCATGCTTCCAAAAATCTCATCCATAATTTCCTGTAGATCTTCTATTGCCCCCTGTGTCTCTGGTAGACCCCTGATCCGTAAATTTTTCCTTCTGTTCCGGTTTTCTTGATCTTCCAATCTGTATCGTAAATTTCTTTGCTCTCTCTGAAGCTCTTCCATCTGAGATTTGAGATCTTTTATCTCTTCTTCTTGCTTGTCCATCTTTGTTTCTGCCTCTTCCACTCTTTGCAAGATGTGATTGATGTCTTCACGGAGAGAGCCTATTTCACCCTTTATGGTTACTTCCAACTTTGCGAACATTTCTGCCATTTCGCCTTTAGTAGGGAGTAGTTTTTTTTGTTGGGGTTCCATTATTGTATCCTCTACTGTTTCACTACTTCCTATGTGGATATCGGCCTCGACTGTCTGTCGTCTTGTCCCTATCCTGGGGGTGCACTCGAGAGTTTTACTTTTAGTCTCCTTTTGTTTACCTGGGCTGTCTTTGCCAGTCTCATGCACCATGTACTTTCGGATGGTTCCCGGGCTTGCACTTGTCCTGGGTGGATTGGTAGGGTTAGCAGTCGCCCCCTTCGTAGATTTACCTTTCATTTCTTCCTGGTTAGTACACTTGTTGCGGGCTCCTACTCTTCCCTTCCCTCTCCTCCTGTTTTTCAAGATCCCACTCTTAGGCCCAAGGAAGCACCTTCTGAGTTAGCCCCGTCTGAAATAAACTTGAAAAGTCTACCAGGAGGGGCTTATGAAGCTTTAGGAAGATCCCCAGAGGGTTTCCAAGGGGGCCCCGTTTTATCCGGATTTGAAGGTCCAAATTCTAGGTCCCTTATGGGCGGGGGTCCAATGTCAGGCTGGTCCCTGACAACTAGTTCTGACTGCGGCTGACACTGTAAAAATTTCAATGGTTTGTTTACAAGTAGTATATGGGCCATGAGACAGTACCACAACCTGTCATGACACCATTGTGTGGAGTGTGGAATAGGCAGCTAAGTTCACATTACATGGTTTAAGACTATTGCACGCAAACATGTAAAAGCAATAAACTATTTACTACATGAAAAATTGGAATCAATACATATTGCATCTCACAAAATATCAAGGCTATGCAAGTTAGAAGTACACAGTGTGTATTAAAAATAGGAAAGAAACACAAACAGAAGGAGAAAATATCCTTCTGTAACTTGTACAAAGGGGGAAAAGAGGGATGGAAAGAGATTATTAAACAGGAGGAAAAAAAAAGGGGGAAAAAATAGATGTGAACCTCCTAACAGTATTAAGGTCAGGATCAATGAGAGAGGAAAGGGCTCTCATCGCAATTAGGAGCTAGAGGAAAGATTTGAAGCTTAGGTTTTCATTAAAGCCTGGGAAGGTTGTGGCTTTTAAATTATAAATCCAGCGAGCTTCTAACTGTAGCAGTGTGCGATCAACGCTGCCACCACGGGAATCTGGAGGTATATGCTCAAGCGCAAAGAATTTAATGAATTGCGGATTGAAGTTGTGGCATAAGCCAATGTGTCGGCTAATGGCAGTTTCCATTTTGTGTTTTTTTTAAAGGTTTAATATGGTCGCGTATGCATTTATAAAATTGTCTTTTAGTTTTGCCGATATAAAATCCCCCACACCGGCATTGGGCAAAGTATACAATGCCTGGTGTTTGACAGGTGACTTTAAAACGAATGGAGTGCCATTTACCGTTGGGTAATTTAAATTTTGTTTGTGCAGCGACATAGTCGCATATGTCGCATGTTCCACAAGGAGAAGTACCGCAATTCATTAATTCTAGAGGTGGTTGTGTAATTCTGAAGTGACTTCGTTTATTCAGCCTGAGCCGGAGGGTTACACTAGATTGTGGCCGTTTCAGCATTGGTAAGTCACTATCCTTTACCCCACTCACGTTTTTAAGCTTGCCTATTATCTACCATCACCTGTCTATTTAATAGAAGAATATCCAGATCCTCAATTTTTACCCTTGGGATTTTCTATATTTCTTCTCTCGTCTCCCCATTGTGCATGCAATCAAGCAGCCTCTCCCTGGCTTGATAGTGCCTTGGCTTGGTTAACTAGGTACTATCCACTCTCTCTAATCACTACTGCTGCTTACACAGCTTCTGGTGTTCTTTATTACTTTCTTTCAACAATCGTGTCCACACCTTTGTTCACAACATCCACAGCACCCAAGTATTTCTTTTATTCAGTAATAATCAACTCCACACATGACTAATTACTATACCTTGTTTATCATCCCTTTAGTCTGCCATTTTCATTGAATACCATACAATCCTTTGATTCACACGGACAATTAGAATACGCTTATAATCAGTGACCTTGATGTAAGTATCTAACTGAATTTAGGAGACATGTCCCCCCCCCTTTCCTTTTTATATAATTATTAATAACATACCACGTTATTGCAATATTTCCTTGCTTTCATCTGAAGTCATTGGCACAATAGTATGGCCTTATGATGATTCTGTTGTTCCTTAGTGCCTCCCTATCTGCCCTTTATGGCTGTGCCTAACTGACCCCCCCAGGATTCAGTTTGTGGGGCGTGGGTAGGGACCTGGCCGGGTGATTCTTGGGTATAAAGTCTGTACAGGGTAAGTGTTGAGCGGTATAGGCAGTTGGGTTCACACTCCTATTTATATCCTTGTATTGAACTTTTTATTGCACTCTGTTAGTTTTTTATTATAACTCTTGTTTTCTTTTCATTCATTTAGTGGGCTCAGTAGAGATTAAAAATTAAAGTCCTTTGCACATCCCCTGAGGAAGCTATAAAAGCGAAACATGTAGGGTTAATGTGCAATCTATCTTGCTGCGAGTTTGTACTCACCTGTAAATGATTTTTTACCACAAATTGTTTATAATCTTCCAATGTTTTGTAAAATTATGTTCTACTTTTAATTATGCTATGTCAAATAAAAATTGTATTTTAATTTTATTATAGTAGTTGTGTACCTTTATATCAGACACCGCTAAAATCCCCTTAATGCCTGTCCCCCCCCCCCCATTTTTTGTATTCATACTTACTGGGATGAGGTGTCTTGAGCGAAGAGTGTTGGCCTCAACAACCGGACCACAAAGAAATTTCTTATGTAAACATCAATGTTTCCCTATGATAGCCATCTTAACTGGTCTGACTTGTGTCAGTCTGACTTTTGAAAAGGTTCCAGCACTACTTTGGTCCGACTTGGGTCCTATTACAACCCATTGAATGGAAGACACATCCAAGTTGGATCATCATCTTAACTGATCTGACAAGTGACATGTGCTCAGAGGCAATGTTAGCAATGCAAAATGTATTAAAAAAAACCCGGCATGAGGTCTCCCAAAATCTATACCAGACTCTTCAGGCCCCTTTGGCCCTCAATATGGGGGGGTTCTTTGGGGCAGAGAGGGTTCTGCCCTCATACCCAATAGAACACCTTTCGAATGAGAGAGGAGACTACGAGCCAGGTCTTCTCGTCCAACATCAGTGCCTGACCTCACAAATACGCTTCTGGAAGAATAGTCAAACATTCCCAAAAATCTTCTAAACTTTGCGGACAGCCTTCCCAGAAGAATTGAAGCTGTTATAGCTGCAAAGGGTGGGCCAACTCAATATTGAACCCTACAGACTAAGACTGGGATGCCTTTAAAGTTCAAGTGCGTGTAAAGGCAGTTATACCAATACTTTTGGTAATATAGTATATATTTGTATGACAGTTTCAAACAGTTTATTGATATTATTTATGCAGAGCCTGAGAGGACGTGCTGGCAGACACAGTGGTCCCAGCAGAAGGAACCTACCTAAATCTGGGGACAAGCTAAACAATAGGATACCATTTTTTTAGCTACCACTAAACAACCATGATTTTTGCCAACAACAGTACCTACCTATACTCTGGTGTTTAAACGTCTGTGACCCTGGCACATGAGGGACCTCCGTGAGGGCAATTTGGGGATTTGAGGCAGTGGGACCAATGCCAACCCATCCTGTCCAGACAGATACAATGCTTTACACTCTGCACAATACTACATGGCTATACCCTACCTTGACTGTTTGAGGTGAATACTTTTGAATATAAGTATCTCCTTCCTAATAAAAACTTCTAAGGAAGGGTCAGAGATCTGAAACGTGTTGAATGAAATGGAGACAGAAAAACCTGAGATGTTTGTACAATGAGCCATTTTTATAATATGTACATATTTGTTTCATTGTTTTTAATTTTTTGTAAATAATTTGAAAAGTATTTTAATATGTTGAAAAAAACTGGTATATTTTTATCATTTCATATATGTTTATGGTGTACTGCTTGCAGATATAGTCCCAGTCTGTTATGGGGGATACAATTTTTTTGCAATACTGAAGCCTATGAACTAAGACTGGGATGCCATTAAAGTTCATGTGCGTGTAAAGGCAGGCATCTCAATACTTTTGGTAATATAGTGTACCGTATATTTGTATGACAGTTAAAAACAGTTTATTGATATTATTTATTTATTTTTACTCTGTATTCCAAAGGCTGTTTTTTTTTTTAACATGTGACCAGTAGTAGAGGACTGTATTTTGATTAAGAAAAAGGTACTTAAATGTTTTTTTATGAAGATAATTACAGTGCCATCATCCACAGACAGAAATAATAGGGACAATGAAAATTAAACAACATGTGTTTAGTATCACTTTAAGTAGTGGGGAACATTTACCAGTCTGCTTACCAAGCATTTCAAAATAATCATACTATTTAATAGGTGTTATACTTAACAAATAAATAATCTACAAAAAATACTCTTCAGTCTCTCCTTCCATTTAAGCAAAGAAAATATTGGAATTGACCCCCTCTAGTGATACTGAACTCCACAGAAAGGATCTTTTTTTTAATGGTCTCCACAGTCCCATCCCCCAGACAGGTAAACAACCGCGTTTTGATAGTAGTACAACAAAAAAAAAGAAAAAAAACAAACAAACACTTTTATCATCAACAACCACCACTACTGACCTCAGATGTGGTGTGGACTGCTTTCCCCTGTGTGGCCTTTGCTGCTTGAGTTGTCAGGAGGAAGTAGAAACTGAGGACACATTGCTGGAAGTGGCAGCAGAGGAGGAAAAGGATTTGTGGCACCTACGCTTGCTATTTGGAGATCACGCTTGAAATTTAGAGATCACATTCTTTACCCCCATTAAGTGGTGGTTGAGGTGAGTTATGCCAAACAGGAGAGTGGGAGGCAATTGCCGCTAGTGAGTGCAAATCTTTAAGTGGGAGTGAAAGCACAAGCACTGAGGTGTGGTGCGTTCGTAACAAAAATATTTTATTTATTTTTTAGACCATTCATTGGAATATTCACAATTTATGAACTTTACGTCAACACTTTATTTCACATCTGTCACAGGGTGTGTTGGTTTGCTTATTATGTGATGTGTTTGTTCACATTGTTCTCTAGTATTACTTTTGTCAGATTGTATTCACATTTTGATTGATATTCAATAATATTATTATTGTCAAGTACTCATATACAGTATATATATATGTTTATGTTTACTGTTCATTCAGGTTCATCTCTGTTTTTGGTTATCAGCACATATTTAATTTAAGCGCTACTATTTATTCCACTTATTTTAGAAAACTAAAAAGAACGCACTAAAAAGCAGAAACAAACTGACAAGCACGCACTGAAAAACAGAAACGAACCGACAAGCACAACCTGAAAAACAGAAACGAGCTGAAAAGCATGAGGCTGAAAAGCGCAAAGGGTGGCGCATGACTAGTGAACTTCCTTTTTATCGGCTCATAGTACGTCACTGCATTCGTAATTGTTGGCCAACATTTGTGTGGCCGTGTGTATGCAAGACAAGTTTGAGCCAACGCCCTTCGGACAAAGTTCCACGGTTTTGTTGGCCAAAAATCAGATCGTGTGTACGAGGCTTAAGTCTGCTGCAAACATAGTGTGTCAGCTTGCATTTAAAGTGACCGCTCTGTATTTTGTTTCTGACAGGCTGCACAAGGAGCCCCATATCTCTTGAACCATAGGTCGTAGGAGCCCCAAATTTTTACCAGTGGTTGGGTGGCACTTAGGCACTCTCTATGACCACAGGTTGGCGAGCTATGACCCTCGAAGCTTGTTTTTTTTATGTTAATGCCTCACCTGCCTCCCCTGACTGCACATCTCTGCTGTATATCTTTTTTACACAGGTTAGTTAGTATAGGTGTTAGGAGGGGTGAGGGAGAATTTTAAGACTAGTTAAGCTTTAGGTAGAATTCTGCTTTAAATAAAGCTGTATTGGAATGCTACAATACAAACTAAAATGTTCTAATACATAAATAAAATGAAAATATGTACAAAACACAGTCAGGGAATAAATTCAATAAAGGCAATTTTTTTGAAGGTAGTTTCCTTTAGATCTACTTGTGCCTAATTCAAGCAAGCATTCGCTCCAGTTTTGGTAACATTACTATCTAAGGCAACAAGTTCTGGTAATGCTTACTACAGCCACTTTAAGAAACTTGCTATGGCAGTGATACAAAATATGGCCGGTTCACAGATTAGGAAACTGGCGTGCTGGGAAACTGTCATGTAGTTGACAGCTTCCCGTACGGAGCTCTATCCCCAGCCCTGTTCAGCTGAGCGCTGGAGGTACTGGTGATGTCATTACCCAAATATGTCCATATTTGGAAAATGGCTTGCATCACTGTTTGCGCTGAACCTGTTGGGAAGCTGAAACACTAGTTCCCCATCAGGTCTTTCTTACTCTTGTGTTGGAGCACACAGTAGTGGAAAGGTTTAAAAGCCACTATTCCACTGAGATTCAGCTATGGATCTACCCAATGGCGTGCACAGTCAATCAAAACCCAGGCAGACTTGATGGGATATTAGTTACTCAGTTCCCCATCATGCTTTGCTCCCCCTCATACTCAACTCCTTAGCCATGCATCTGTCTGTGTGACAGGCAAAGTGGCCAGGGAGGGAAGGAGTGTGCATAGGAAGGAATGTCCAACAGACACTGCAACCATAATACTGGGCATGGGCAAATTCATGTACCTCTCTATCACAAGCACATTAATCGACTGCAAGCACTTACAATTTTGGTGCAGCAGCACCCTGATCTCTTTATAAGATCTCTCCACAATATGCAAAATGTAAAAGATTATCCTTTTTCTTGGTCATCTCTGTAGAACATGAACTTGGTTGGCCCACTGTCATACTGACTGTTCTTTATTGCATCCACATTCCTTTTCATCCCCTCACAGCTTCACATTTTTCTTTAATCTGTTTGCATAAAAAAAAGTAAATATACTATGCTTTGATAAGCAAATATCACAACTGGGCCGCCTTCCCAAAGTTTGCAAACCTCACTGTTTATTGAAGAATGTCTAGTGTATTATAACTTTTTACTACTAAATCACTGTAAAATGTTGGAGATGTTTGTACAGACAGTTGTAACAACAAGCATCTGTTAAGAGAAATTCTTTTGTGCTATCAGTACATTCTTGGTATGAAATGTTTGCTTTTGGGACACTAAAAGTTCAGTAGTAAATATATTGTAATTCCAGAGATTTTAGTGTTATACTTCCATATTGTGTTGCAAACCATAAGGGTGAGCCTTATTTTTATAATAATGATATTATTTTTTTATTCTTGGTACTTATATATAGTGCCGTTATTTTAAACAGCTCTTTACTTCTATATATTGCACATTTACATCAGTCCCTACCCTCAAGGAGCTCACAATCTAAGGTCCCTAATTAACATTCATACATGCATGGGCCAATTTAGACCAATTAACCTAACAGCATGTCTTTGGAGTGTGGGAGGAAACCCACACAGGCACAGGGAGAACATGCAAACTCTAGGCAGGTTAGAATTTGAAACAGTGACCCTTTTGCTGCTAGGTGAAAGTGCTAACCACTACACCACTGTGCCGTCCATATTGTCACAATTGTCTTTAAGCTGAAGTCTGGGTACGATAAGGTACATAGTGACCCTTGCAGTACCCCACACCCCACTGCAAGGGTTAAGTGCTCATTTTTGCCTAGGTGATTATTAAAAAGCAGTTGTACTTACTCAGCCAGTGATCTCCCCTTTTCTCTGATGCTCTGAGCTGTGGGTGGGCACCCATTGTCCAAACTTACAATGCAGGGTTGCAGGGCTGCTGGTCCAACATTGTGTATGATGATGTAAGTGCCTGTTACAGATGGAGCTGCAAAGAGAAATGGTTTCATGTACCATGTGAGAAGCCACAATGACAAACAGGGCTCACTTACACCTCTGGTCCAAGCACAGAATGGCATGGGTTTCAAGAGTCCAGTTCATGGAAGCACACTTCTGGCAGAAGGCTTGACTGTGAGATGTTGATATAGATCACTAAGGAGAAATAGACTGCAAGGCAGCTGAGAAAACACAGCACATGACAGGTTAGAAGCTTAGTTGGAGACTGGCAGTGATTGGCAGCCAAGAAGACAGACAGTAGACAGGGTCATGGTCAGGGTCACACCTGAGAGTCAGCATAGACAAGCCAAGGTCATAAACTAGACAATATCACGCAGAAATCAGCAGAGATAAGCTGTGAATCTTCAGTCATGTGAACAAAGAGGCATTAATAGCATGATATCGCTGGCCTAATATTGCCACATGACCATTTAGGCAATAAAATATTGCCCAAATATGGCCATCACCATATTTGATCATAGTCATCACCTGGAACCCCCTTTGTTTATTTATAGCTGGGGGCCACAGGAGATGTCATTCTTGGTGAATCAGCGTTGGGATCAAATACGTCTGTCTTTTTTTCTTTTGGTGGGCATTCATAATGATTGACGTGTTTTGGATGACGTGATTGGCAATGAACGTACTTTGTGGGACATTTATAAATGTCAGTGTAGTAGGTTGTATACATCAAACAGGTGTGCCACTTCACAAGCAGGTTCAGGGAATCCTTATATGATGTTATTTGAAGGCATTTTGACTTGTTTTGCATGTTGTACTTAAAGCATTATTAAAAACCACTGCTTTCCAACATTTTTTTTTTATGTTTTTGATTTGGTACATCTCATCCATTTCAATGCTTAGCCCCACAATCCCTTGTCTATTACCCTAGAAAATGGCCTTAACTGTTTTTAAACTTTCAACTCCTATTGACTTTACTGGGTTTTGGATTCAGCAACTGAAATTTAGTCATGTTCTGCAAAACCATAATAATGTTCAAGGTCTGCACTAGTGTCCCCAAATGCCTAAATGTCAAACCCACAAGCTGTATATACTCTATACCTCTAAAAAAAAGAGATATATGTATATTCCTTATACTCAGTATACAGCGCTACCTATCTTCCTAACTGAACAACCCCCCCAAAAAAGAATGCACTAAACATCCATTTGATAATATTTTTTGATGTAGAACTTCCACCTAGCAGCACAAGGGTCGATGATTCGAATACCAACCACATGACTACATGCCTGGAGTTTGCATGTTCTCCCTGTGCCTGCATGGGTTTTCCCTGGGTACACCAAAAGACATTCTGGTAGGTTATTTGGCTTCTGTCTAAATTGGCTTTAGTATGTGTATACATGAATTTGAGTCACAAACCTTAGATTGTAGGCTTCTTGATGGCGGGGGCTGATGTGAATGTACAATATTAATGTAAAGCACTGTGTATATTGATGTTGTTATATAAGTACCTATAATAAATGAATAAAAAAAATAAATAAAACATATGATTGCATCACTACACAGGGAACATAAGGGTTGGTTAGCACACTTTGCAAGGACATTGTTAGACTGCTGACGATTCTGACAGCTGTGTTCTATGTTAGAACAGCTGTCCAGATCTCCAGCATTCTATACGGGTTAGCTTGATGTAGTAGTAGAGCACCTTCAACACAATAAAACACACTTGCATACTGTATATTCTTTTGGGTCCATTCTCACCGCAGTTGGGGAATTGGCTCTCTATATAGTGGCTAGGTTCCGATGTGTGTTTTCACCTTCTGTCTAGCTTGGAAGAGCTTGTTTGAATGCTGGCAGCCAATATGTGCTTTGGACTACAGGGGGAAGCTTTGCAGTGCCTTGAGCTGCTCTCCAAGTTTTTGTACTGTATATGACACACATGAAATGTTGAATAGTACAGGTGCCTGGAGCTCTGCAAGAGAAAAGTATAAACCTCCTTCTTTAACAGGATATTTCTGCTTAAACATTTTTCCCAACAACAGGATCACTTTAACTGCTAAGGTTTAGGGAAGAATTAGTTTAAAAGAGAAGTATGGCCAAAGTATGTCCGAGAACTAAGACTGCTCGGTTCTCGATCTTAGAGCTGATGTGGAAGAGCTGCAGTATAAAAATGATGCTGCAGCAAAGAGGGGCGTATGAATGTTTATTGTTTTTAAAAAAAACATACTTCTCCTTTAATCACTTTAGTACTAGCTTGTATATATTCTTTCATTACCAGACCATTTTTTCAGTGTTGCGACAGGTTGACTGACAAAAACTTGATCATGCAACACTGCACCCAAATGTCAGTTCAGTGCTGATGTCACTACTAGACATCTTCTGATGTTGAAGGGAAGTAAGTATGATGTTTTCATCTGCTGCATTAAGTTTCCTTGGCCGACCACTACGTCTACCATCCTCAATGCTACCCATTT
The DNA here is from genome assembly GCA_037952925.1 of Lithobates clamitans. Lineage (NCBI taxonomy): Eukaryota > Metazoa > Chordata > Amphibia > Anura > Ranidae > Lithobates > Lithobates clamitans. The sequence goes on from JBBGZY010001130.1 coordinate 2,531,768, forward strand.
CTTTGTACTGCTTTGAGCTTGAACAGCACATCTTCAAATCCCATGCTGCTTTGAAATCTTTGCCTGGGAGAGAGCTTTCTGATTCTGTATAACTACTATATGTCTTGTTGCTGTGCTCAGTTTTGCCATGGTGTCTAACCTTGTTTTGCTTTGTTTTGCGCTGTTCTTGTGGTAAAAAGCCAAGGAAGCTTAGATAAACTGCAGTTTATCAATGCTTCACTAAACAAAAAAGCTGCACATACAACTGCACAAAACACAATTCATAGCTTACAAAATATGCCTACAACATGCACCAGTCAATTATCCTTTCTAGCAAAATAAGCATGTGCAATATGTATGCAATAAGTAAATTAAACAGTTGTTCAACTTAGAGATAAAATCGAGATGTAATTGTCCTTCGTGGTTCTCTTTCCAACTAAAAACGTATCCAAAGTTCTCTAGCCTCTAGCAGCCATGTCTTGCCTCTTTGTCTTCCAAAACCAACTCTCCTTTGTCTGGCCACATGCTTCTTTCAAAATCCTAAGCCCCCCCCCCCCAACTTTTGCTTACATCACATCCTGTCCTCTGCTTAGCTCCTAAACCCATCCGACTGGTTTATTTACATATGTTTTTTTTAAACATTTAAAAATCTAACTATGCTATACTAACTAACAAATACATATGCTATTAAATCACCTAAATATCCATAGCAACACAAACCTGTGAGATATATACACTAGGTATAAACGGTATTGCGCAGACTCACTTAAGTATAGTGCATAACAACTCTTAAATCACATCAATGTAAACATACAAACAATTCTTCAACTATAACATGCATAATAATAGTGCAGTCCATAGAAATAAAAGTGTATATTAGTTTATTTCCCAATGGTGACATACACTTTCTTCAAGAGAAAAAACTATGTGTGTAAACGTGCATATATACCTCTGCTTCCACCTCCTTCTGACACCAATGTGCTGACAGAACTCTCACCTCCTTATGCAATCAATTGTACCTTTTGATTACCATTACATCCTTTTGGGTAATGATCCTCCAATATAAGTCTGGTTCTGGCACTGTCAGATGTGTCCAGGTGATGCATGGTAATGGTCCCTTTAAGGCACCTTCTGCTGAGTTTATTCATATGTTAGGGTGAGACAAAATAATCTCCCATAGTTTAGTAATTAAAACCAGTGAATTTATTTAAAATTATAACTTTTACATCAAATATAGGTGTAAAGCGCTGAGTTCACACTAGTTTTTAATGTGATGGTGTTTTTTATTTCTTAGCCCAGGTTCACACTGAGCTAGTGGAATGAAGCCGTGTGAGTTCAGCTGAACTCGCACGATTTCACTCCCGCATGTCAGTCCCGATTTCGCCCGTGATTTCAGAGACACCTGTGCAGGTTTCTGCACAGATGTCAATGTAAATTGCAGCCCAAAATCGCAAAAAGTAGTACAGAAGCTACTTTTTGAAAAGCTGCGCTGCCACAAAAGCAGCGTCCCACCGATTAGGACAGTGCCATTGCCGGCAATTGCCGCCAATTTGATGTGTGATTTGACATGTCAAATTGCATGTCAAATCGTACCAATGTGAACCAGGGCTTACACAGTTTTAAGCCTCCTACACAGCTGTTTCTGCTTCAGTTAATGACTGTGTTTCAACCTACATATGAATTTGATGATCATTAGCACCTGCTTGGTATGATCGGTTAATCATACACCTGACTCAAACCCTACAAAATCCCAGACTTTGTGCAAGTGTACAATGTGTGCAAGTGAAAGAATGCTGGTTTGAAGGGTAGTCACACCAAATATTGATTTGATTTAGATTTTTCTTCTGTTCGTTGACTTTACATTTTGTAAATTGATAAAAGATATATATATATATATAACCCTCTAGTTTGCTACTAGTGTTAATGTAAGTAAATGTGCGTTTATGACTCATTGACTCATTTATGACTGGATACTTAAGGGGAATCTGGCCAATCCCCAGGCAGAGGGCCTGGCAGGGTGGCTGGGTCAGCCCTTAAATATGGTGGAGCCTGGCCAGCCGGAGAGTTTGGTGAAAGATGGAGTGTTGAAGAGGTTGTCAGTGGCCTAGGAGGGGACACCCGGGTCTAGAGGGGGACTCTGCCTCCAAGCAGCGACTTAGGCTGACTTGAAAGAATCCTTTCAGCATCCGGTTTGCAAAGCATTTGTGCCTAAGAGCAGCAGGGAGCAAAGAGGACAGAGTGAGTACATCAGCACAAGGATTTATACGGTGGTAAGACTGCCACATGAAGCAAGCCTTCAAAGGACAGTGCTGTGCTTAACCAATTTTTTTCCCTTGTCCTGGGCTGGTAAACAAGCAGCCAAGAGGGCTGGAAGTACCTGCAGGCGATATTTTATCTGTACATAGGAGGAAAGTTATCCTCATCTATGTTCTTTAAATCAAGTTGGGCATCCCATAATCCCTATACCCTATCCAAGTTTTTTTCCCCAACAAAACAACAAAAACAAGCCCATGGATTGAGTGACCTTGTGTCTGGATGCAAGTTGGAAATGCATGTTGCCTGGCTGTACAGGAATAGGAGGAACCACTAACCAGCAGCAGGGGTATATATATATCTTTTTTTAAGACAGAGTGTTATTTAATTAACACTGGATCTTTTGTTTCTTACTATATACTAAAGATTGATCTAATTTTTGTTGAGGTGGTTAAAACATGAAGCTTAGTAAGAGTGCCATAGATGCAGCTTTTCATTATTGTATAGGTCATACAAAGATGGAGGAGGAGGTGAAGTGGTTAATGTATCTGATACATACAGTGAGAGGATGGAGATGAGCTGTTTAATGTGTGGTATAAGGGAGGTGAAGGGTTAATATACAGGTCACCTACAGAGACAGAATGGTGATCAGATGTAGGAGGGGGAGATACATTAAGTATTTCTGATGCTGAGAATTGTTTTATACAATTAGTATGCTTCTGCTTCTTGGGTCTGTACAGAAAAAAACAGATAATAATATGGGAAGTAATAACAGTCTTGTAGAAACTGCTGATTTGTTTAGCCAAAAGTGAGCTCCATATTTAGCTTACCATGTATTTGAAACTTTATATTGAAACTGTGTACTGCTTCTGACAACTCCTATTCAGGATTTGATGAATATCTTGTCTCTACCACTTTCCTATAAGACTGATACGGGACTGGCAACATATTTCCTATAGATACCAAAATTATTCTGCATAATGCAGTAGAGTTATTTTGCACAGGGCATTGAAGCAAGACTCTTGCTAGGAAGTGGATAACCAGCTGGTGACACCTATTATCCTGACCCAGTTTTTCTCATACCCGCTATCCTGACCCAGCTGCCTTGAATCTGTCATTATGTTCCCACCGCTTGTACCTGCTATCCCGATCCTGCTGCCTCTATCTGTTCCCATTGTACTAGATCCCCATTCTGGCCCCTTTCCTGACCTTTTTTGCCCAATGTATCGTATAACCCTACCTGACCTAGCCTTACCTATTCTCTCCCACTAATTTTATGTAGTTAGGTGATTGATTTCACTTATCACGTGTTAACTTTGCCTAGGGTTGCCACCTCATCCCTTTAAACCTGAACACATATGAATCACACAGGTTCCGTGGCTAATTTAATGCAGATAAGGCACCAAGTGAGTTTAATTATCACCTTAATCAACCACAGAACCTGTGTAATTAATATGTGTTCGGTTTTAAAGGGATGAGGTGGCAGCCCTAACTTTGTCCCTATATGTAAGTGGTGTTATATGGTTTTGTATCTTGTTGTGCTCCAAATAAATCCTATTTTATTTATGCTTAGTTTGAGCCCAGTCTCCTTTCTGTGTCTATACAGATCTGGTCACCCATACTTTCACAAGACACAAGGCATTCGGTATCCTAACAAAATGCTGAGGCTATAATGACCATATTCGTTGCACTTGGGAGCTGTGAGGTGGTTATAGAACTTGCTGCTGTTTTGGTGTCAAGATGTATCCTGAGGAGGTAATATGTTATGTATTATTATAGGAAAGAGAATATTGCTACCAGGCATTGCAGGATTTAATTAGTGAGTAGCTGCTCAAATACAGTCATGTAGCTCACTTCTTGGTTGATCGGGGCAGCTTTTCATTTAGTGAAGTTCAGCCACTGACTCAAATCTGCTCTGAGATGATTTTTTTTCCCCTTTTAGTTTTCTCTGGTGTGGTTGTTGGAAGATGATAAACTCTTACTTCTTTGAACATTATTCTGTGTATTTCCCAAGAGGCTCTGCTGAATTGCATTATTGCAATACATTTTCTAGTCAGACAAGAAAATGCCAAGCTGAGTTTTGTTCAACCCCTTTCTCCAAGCCGGGTTAGACATATCATTCTCAGCCTCAGTTATCTTACTGCATCATATTCCTGCCTCCAGACAGCAGTTTTCTCAAAAATTCTCTTCTTCTAAGCAGAGCTTCATTACATTTTAGGCCCAACGATAAATCAGTACCCTACTCCACAGCATCTTGTTCCTGCTTACACTAGCTGTACAGTCCCCATAATCAGTCACCTGAAGTCTTTCTCCACAGCCCCATTGTGGCAACCTCTCAGACACCCTATCCTGACACTGTTACGTTTCACTCTCAGCTTCTCACTGCTGTTCAAAGTCTTTCAACAACAGAACAACCTGATCGGAGCCCTGCAATTACCCACAGGGCTCTAGTGTCCAAATGTAGAAAGACACAAATGTGTTTTCCAACCCACACAATTTTGTCACTCTCCAAACTTGCTGTTACCGATGTTCAGTCAGATCCAGTGCCAGTTCCAGCCTTCATACAGTCAAACCTTGTTCCTGTTCCAGATCAACATGCTACTGCACTAGCCCCTGAATAGTGTGTGTTGCAGCAATCAGGCCTGTATTATCACTATCCATCCACAAACCCACCTGCTTCTCAACCACAGATTAGCCTGCTAACCCCAGTCTTTGCCAGCTGTTTTTGTCCATCCTGCTTCCTACCCCCCCTGTTAGGGCTAACCCAAGGGCTGCAACCTGGGGGTCAGCTTTTAGCAAAGTAACACTGGGGCCTCATCACTCCTGGAGGGGTGCTCTGGTGTCATTCCTTAGACTCTATGCCTTGGGGGAGCCCATCCCAGATAGCAAGCAATTGAGCTGCAAGTTTGAAAATGACCTGCTAAGCTATTGCTAGACTTGCCAGGCTTCACAAGTTTGTTGCACAATTGCAGCAAATCCGCATTGCATGACTCCAAATCAACTTTCTTTGCAAACATTCTGCAAGTCTGCTGCAAGTTCTAATTCAGTTATGTTGTGCAATGGTCATCCCACCACATGGGGTCACTGTGACTTGCAGAGCTCTTGCTGTAGACTCGCCACTGCAGCTTTGCTCTTGCTAGAGACTTGCCATGCAAATTTGCTACAAGTTGGAAAAGTGTCAGCTAGAACTTGTGCTTCAAGTGCGCTGCTAGTGTACAACTTGCCAGTGAAAATGTGCAACAAGACTTATGTCCCATACACACGATCAGAAATTCCGTCAGAAAAAACTTGGATGGTTTTTCCGATGGAATTCCGCTCAAGCTTGCCTTGCATACACACGGTCACACAAAAGTTCTCTGAACTTTTGACCGTCAAGAACGCGGTGACGTACAGCACTACGACGAGCCGAGAAAATGAAGTTCAATGCTTCCGAGCATGCGTCAAATTGTTTCCAAGAATGCATTATTTTCCCCTAATCGTCTTTCAGGACAACCACCTGAGAGACCTTGGCTCCGCCCCTCTGTAGGAAACACCGCGCCAGCCTTCTATAAATTTCCTCCTCCCCTGCTGGCTCCTCAGTTATTTGTGTTTCCTCCAGAGGGGAGACACCACAGGAACCAGTCAGGAGAGCCAGAGGGAGGCTCAGGCAGCATGTCCTGAAAGAGGAGTAGAGATTCCTAGGACAGACCAGGGAAGATTTAGTGTGCAGTCCTATATGGCACTAAGCTCGTCAAAGACTTTGTTATTATTGTCACCCCCGCATCCCTGAGCGCAGGTGGAGGTCGGGGGGCACCCTTTTCATCACCGAGTGCGGTGGAACAGATTGCAGGCTCAGCAGTCCCATGCCCTCAGCGGCATATGATACAGCAAACACGGCAGGTATCAGGACTGCACGGCCTGTGGCGGGTGATGTCATATATGGCTGAAGGGGCGCGCACTTCCGGGTACGCGGCTTCCGGTTCCGGCCGCGAACGCTGAAAAGGAGCCAGGCATGGGCTGGAGAGGGGCTGTACATGCTGTGGTGACAGCACAAGCTCTGGAGGTGACACCAAGATGGCGGATGCAGATGAATCAGACCACACTGCTCCAGCAGAGACCAGCTCCAGCCATATAAAGGTAAGGGGGACCTAGGGTGGAACTCCTCTGGCCTGAACCCACCACCCCCCCTCCTCTCTACCTTTAGCAATGTGGGACACATAAGAAAAAGGGGGGGGGGTAGGTAAAGGACCCTCCGGTGTCAGAGGGTGGTTCATAGGGCCCCTGGTGAGGCAAGCCCATATGAAGATGTTGCACTCCTGCAATTGTGCAGGGGAGGCTATTGAATATTAATTTTGTGGGGTTTTTTCTTTATGTCTTTTCAGAAAACAGACGAAACCAGGGCCCCTCATAATTCAAAAAGGAGGTCCCCTTCTTGTAAAACTACCCTTAGAGAATCCTGGGAGAAGGCATTATGCAAAGAATGTATCAGTAAGTTAGTACAGGAACATTCCTCGGAGCAGAGTGAGCTAGGGGCATCTGTCAAGGAATTGTCCAGTACTTTTGAATCCTTTAAAACCTTTTTTGAGGAGTTTCAGATGCCACAGCTTCAGACTGCTCCTCCTCCAATACAGACAACGTTATCAAAAACGCAGGCAATACATTCCACTAGTGCAGGTCCTTCGGTAGCCCCTAGAGAGGAGGCAGAAGAGGAACCTGACAGTGCAGCATACGGCTCCCAAGATTCGGAGGGTGAAGCTCTGGATGGGGATTCCAGGAAGCCATCCCGATACAAGCTCTCATTAGAAGAGGTAGATCATCTTTTAGGGGCCATTTATACCACACTAGGTATATCAACAGAAAAGAAACCGCTGTCCTTGCACAATCAGATGTATGAGGGCTTAGGGGAACAGGAAAAAAGGAATTTTCCTGTTCATGAGGTTCTAATAGAGGCTATTAAAAAAGAATGTCAGGAACCTGAAAGAAAACCATTTTTTTCTAAGGCCTTAAAGAGACGGTTTCCCTTCTCAGAGGATCCAGCATCAGTATGGAACAAAACTCCAAAATTAGATGCAGCCTTCTCGCAGGTGTCAAGGCACATGGACTTGTCATTTGAGGATATGGGGGTTCTATCCGAGGCGATGGATAAAAGGATGGACTCGTTATTAAAGAAGTCATGGGACTCAACAGTGAGCAGCCTAAAGCCAGCTATGGCGGTCACGATGGTGGCTAGAAACGTAGAATTCTGGTTAAACCAATTACAGGCTCACATTGAAGAGGGAACTGCAAAGGAGCATATCCTATCTTCCTTTCCCACACTTCTGCGAGGCATTGCATATATCGCAGACGCTTCAGCAGAACTGGTTCGCATGGCAGCCAGATCCTCTGCACTAGCCAACACAATGGGAAGAAATATCCTCCAACTGATTTATTCTGAGAACAATAAAGGAAGGGTATCATCTAGAGTTTTCACGATCACCCCCAAACAGGTTATACACCACCAAACTTCCAAAAAACAAGAAGGCCAGAGGGTTAATGAGATCCTTAAAGGAACTCAAAGAACAAAGGGTAATCATCAAGGTACTAAAGGTAGAGAGAGGGCAGAGTTTCTACTCCCACATATTCGGAGTGCAAAAAACCTCAGGAAAGGTCAGACCAATCCTCAACCTCAAACCTCTAAATATGTCTATAACCTACAAGAGGTTCAGAATGGATTCCATATATTCAGTGAGGGCGCTACTGCCCCCAAACTGTTATATGGTTTCCCTAGATTTAAAAGACGTGTACCTCCCCATCCCGATACACCAGGATTGTCAGAAATTCCTAAGGTTAGCAATAGAGACAGAAGAAGAAATCATGCACTTTCAATTTCAGACTCTACCTTTCGGCCTCTCCTCATCGCCCAGAATTTTTACAAAAATTCTGGCCGAAGCTCTGGCACCATTCCGGGTCAGAGGCATATCCATCATTGCCTATTTGGACGACCTTCTCCTGTTTGCAGAAATACCAGTGAAGTTACCAGAAAACCTCAAATATACACAGACGTTCCTAGAGAGTCTAGGTTGGTTGGTAAATTTGGGGAAATCCAATCTACAACCCACTCAACAAATAATATACCTGGGGTATATCATAGATTCAGCTCATCAAAGAGTGTTCCTACCCAAAGAAAAGATCAGAGAAAAATTCAGAGGGAAGTAAGCATAATGCAGGCCAACTTGCCATGTGTCATAAGGCAGATAATGTCAATGCTGGGGCTTTTAACATCTGCAATCCCAGTGGTACAGTGGGCAGGCCTACATTTCCAGCCACTGCAGATGTTCCTGTTAAAAATATGGGATCACAGGCAGGAATCCTTAGATACCAAGGTTCTATTACCAGCAAGGGTAAAAAGAACCTTATGGTGGTGGAGGAGAGCCGAGAACACGAACAAAGGACGGCTGTGGAGCCTACCCATTTCCCGAATCTTAACCACAGACGCGAGCAGCGGAGGGTGGGGAGCACATCTAGGCTCTCAGATAACACAAGGGACTTGGGAAAAGGAGGAGAGGATGAGATCATCCAACTGGAAGGAATTGAGAGCAGTATGGTATGCACTTCAAACCTTCCAGAAAGAGTTGAAAGGTCATCATTTGCAGGTCAGGTCCGACAATTCGTCAGTGATCGCCTATTTAAACAAACAGGTGGGAACAAGAAGGGGAACCCTGTGGACCTTAGCAGAGGAAATCTTGAAATGGGGAGAGGAAAACATACTCTCAAAGCAGATTGCTCAAATATGGGGAATACCTCAGATGGACTTGTTTGCCTCAAAGGAAAACAGTAAAGTCAGAGCGCTCTTCTCCCTGAAAAGAGAGGACAGAGCGCTCGGAGTAGATGCGTTAGCACAGAGGTGGGCATTCAACAAATGCTATGCCTTTCCCCCACCAGTACTACTACCAGCGGTAATAAGGAAATTACGTTCTGAGAATTCAACACTAATTCCCATAGCACCTTACTGGCCCAGGAGACAGTGGTTCTCTATGCTCAAGGAACTCGCGGTAGAACCCCCCTGGTTATTACCGATCCAGGAAGAGCTACTCTCCTAGGGTCCAGTACACTGCCCCCAAGTGGAAAGATGGAACTTGGCCGCATGGTGTCTGAAGAGCAGTTGCTGGAAGCAAGAGGGTTCTCAGGCCGTCTAATAGATACACTGCTGAAAAACAGAAAGGTTGAGACACGTAATATCTACCAGAAAGTATGGAAGTGTTTTAACAGATGGTGATCAGACAATAATTTCAATACACAGAGCTCAGTGGCAGTCTTAGAGTTTCTACAGAGCGGGATAGACAAAGGACTAAGCCTTAGCACGCTAAAGAGTCAAGTGTCAGCACTTACGGTTTACCAGGAAAAGAGATTAGCATCTGATCCGTGGGTAATCAGACTCTTTAGATCTCTGAGCAGACAAAGACCGATACAAGGTACAGTCTTTCCAAAGTGGGATCTGTCATTAGCGCTGCAAACTATGACAGCAGACACCTTTAAACCATTGGATAGTTGCAACCTGAAGATGCTGACGCTTAAAGCAGTCTTCCTGGTGGCAGATACTACAGCTAAAAGGGTCTGTGAAATAGAAGCCCTATCAATCAGGCCCCCCTTTTTTCAGATTTTTCCAGATCGCATAATCTTTAAAATGGATCCGGGATTTCTGCCTAAAGTGGTCTCGAAATTCCACAGAGGCCAGGAAATTGTGTTACCGTTGTTTTGCCCAAATCCCTCTAAGGAACAAGAGGTAAAGTTTCATAGTTTAGACGTCAGGAGATGCGTCTTACATTATTTAGAGGCAACAAAAGATATTATGAAGACGGATTCTTTATTTATTTTAAATTCTGACGTGAAGAAAGAGCCCAAGACCTCAAAACGGACCATAGCCAGATGGCTCAAAGAAGCCATTGAACAAGCTTATAAGTTAGGAGGCATGCAGATCCCAGAGGGCATCAGGGCACACTCCACAAGGGCAATGGCAACATCGCAGACAGAGAGAGCTGGAGCAAAGCCGAAACAGATTTGTAAAGCGGCAACCTGGTCCAGCTTTGCCACCTTTGTAAGATACTATAGAGTGGATCTTTGGGCGGCTAAATATCAGACCTTTGGACTCAAGGTCTTACAAGCCGTGGTCCCGCCCTAGGGGTAAGTGCTCGTTTATCCTCTCAGGTGGCTGTCCTGAAAGACGATAAGGGAAAAAACGAAGTTACTTACCGGTAACGTTCTTTCCCGGAGTCTTTCAGGACAGCCGGGTACCCACCCAAATGTATATTAAGACATGAATATTTCCTTACAGGAAATGCGATATAGTTATTGTGACGAACGCGGGTATCAGATCCCTGCCCTCCTCGCTAACTCGCGACAAAGGACCAGCCAACCTCACACCACGCTGTCATTTACGTAACAATGCCACTCTCAGCTGCGCCCAGCACAAAGATTTTCCAGCTTGCGGGACCACAATCTAGGTGCGAGCAGCCTGAGAGCGATTGTCACTGGGCTAATTACACAATTAACCCTTTAACTGCCACCACCCCCGTTTAAAAGACCGAGCCGGGGGAGACTCGTAATTTTGCAATACCAATTATAATTTGAGAATAAGCGTCTGCCACACACACTGCCACTTCAGACAGGTCTGCTCAGAGTCTTACTCTATAACAGTAGCGCCCTTCAAGAGGCAGGTTCGTTTATAGCTTGCATTAAGAGCTTTAGAGACAAGGTTAACACTTTTCAACACAAGGGTTTATTATGAAAAGGTCAAGGTTGATGCAAATAAAATATTTACAGAAGAAAGATGTTTCAAAATATAAAGACAATATACAGCCACAAAGCAATAAGGTAGAATTGGGAAGAGAGAATACTTGCAATTAATGTCCGAGGGTTGATCAGAGTTCGATCGATGAGCTAGGTAATCGGTTCTCGACTTGGCAGATGTTACTTCTTGGATGGTAAAAGGAGAACTCCACATTGTCTTGGCATCTCCTCTTTTCTGTCAAATCAGAAGGGGTGTTGACAGCGACCAGTAACCAATCATCTGGTCAGCTGGTGTAGGGGTTGGTTGCTGGGAGGTGTCTACACTCATGACCACGTCCCAGGTACATTTTGTAATACATGTTCATATATCTGCATCTGTAGTGTTGACAGACTCCAAATATCCATATTATTATTCAACGTGAGATTTCCTTCAAAACAAGTCTAAACATGCCATATCTATAACGTATAGCCTGCTTTGGAGGAATAAGTGGTCCCAGGGGTTTCCCATATGACCTGACATAGGGGTGTCTGGACTTGAAACGTTCCATATTATCTGAGGAAGCTAAATATGTCTAGATTATGTCTGTGCTATTACTAAGTCAGAAGTTATGAAACATGCTGAAATTTCATACTTATTCTAGGGAGGTGTATTCAGAAGACTTTACGACCAAGGCCTGTTTGTTCTCTGAGTGGGGAGGGTGACAGTTTTACGACAGGCCTGAACACTGCCCTTACAACAAATGTTTTTCTACTGACTTAGCCTGCTCTGTTGTCTCTGTTGAGATAACCTTTCCTGTTGAACTTAAAAAGCTTTGAATTCCTAAGGTGGGGAAGACGGAGTTCAGAGTTCTCTGTGAGGTTACATGGTTAGCAAAACTGTCATGGCTACTTCCACACAAGATGGCAGCTAGCTACAGCTTGTCATGTCCCGTACTTGATATCGTTACACCTCCCCCCTTAGGTGGTTGCATGGGAGGGAACTACAATTTCCCTCCTGACGCAACCGACTCCTGCGGGCTCGGCTTGTCGTGACAGCCCATCAGCATTGCCATGGGCGCTGCCTTTCTTATGCTGGATGGTGAAATCGTATTGCTGAAGAATTAGGCTCCACCGAAGTAGTTTGCCATTCTCCCCAGCAACACGATTTAGCCAGCTCAAGGGATTGTGATCCGTGATCACAGTGAAGTGCCGTCCATAAAGGTACGTTTGTAACTTCTGGAGAGCCCACACGATCGCAAGACACTCCTTTTCGATCGTGGCATATGCTACTTCCCTGGGAAGCAGCTTCCTGCTCAGGTAGAGGATGGGATGCTCCTCTCCGGCCTCGTCCACCTGGCTCAGGACTGCACCCACTCCAAAGGCAGAGGCATCCGTCTGCACAAGGAAACGGCGGGTGAAGTCTGGAGCCTGCAGCACAGGTGCGCTGGCCAGCGCCTCCTTCAAGGCCTGAAATGCCTGCTCACATTCTGGTGTCCAAGACACCACCTTGGGCAGTTTCTTTTTGGTTAGGTCAGTCAGAGGTTTGGCCAGGCTACTATAGTTACATACAAATTTCCTATAGTAGCCAGCGGTCCCCAAGAAAGACATAACCTGCTTTTTGGTTTGAGGGGTAGGCCAGGCCAGGATGGCCTCAACCTTCCCGGTCTCGGGTTTCAGGGTACCTCCTCCTACCTGGTGTCCCAAGTACTGCACATCAGTCATGCCAATCTGACACTTACTGGGTTTGACAGTCAGATTGGCGGCTGTCAGTTTGTCTAGGACCTGTGACAGGTGCACCAGGTGTTCTTCCCAGGTAGGGCTGAACACGGCGATGTCATCCAAGTAGGCTACGGCAAAGGTTTCCAGCCCCTCCAGTAAGTCATTCATGACTCTCTGGAAGGTAGCTGGGGCATTCTTCATCCCAAACGGCATGATGGTAAACTCGAACAATCCGAATGGGGTGATGAAGGCCGACTTTTCCCGAGCCTCAGGGGCCAGAGGAATTTGCCAGTACCCCCTGCTCAGATCCATGATTGTTATATAACGGGCGGCCGCCAGCCTATCTAACAATTCATCAATCCGGGGCATGGGGTAGGCATCTGCAGTAGTGATGGCATTCAGCTTCCGGTAGTCCACACAGAACCTGGTCGTCTGGTCCTTTTTGGGGACCAAGACTACTGGGGACGCCCAGGCACTGTGGGACTTCTGAATCACCCCCAGCTGCAGCATTTCCTCCACCTTCCTTTTCATGTCGGCCAGCACCTCCAGGGAGACGCGATAGGCCGACTGTTTAATGGGGGGATGTGCCCCGGTGTCCACCTGGTGGACAGCGAGGTGTGTCCTCCCAGGTTTTCCCGTAAACCTGCTACCATGTACTGCCAGCACTCGCTTCAGTCCAGGTACCTGGGTGGGGGTAAGATTGGAGTTTATCAGGAGTTCTGAGTCTACCTCCCTGGTGTCTGCTAGCAGGTCCAGAAGTGGATCAGCCTCCTCGGGCTCTGGCCTGCTGCAGACCGGCATGACATAGGCCGTGCGCTCATGATGGGCTTTGATCATGTTAACATGAATGGCCTTCTGCCGTCTACGCCCTTCTCCCAACCTGACCAAGTAGGTGACATCATTCAGACGCTGGGTGATGGTGTACGGACCTTCCCATGCTGCTTGGAGTTTGTTCTGCCACAGGGGAAGCAGAACATACACCTTCTGACCAATGTCATAGGTCCGCTCCCTAGCGTTACGGTCATACCACTCTTTCTGCCTAGTCTGGGCCTGGGTCATGTTCTCCCGCACCATTTCCACCAGCGTCTCCATTTTATCTCTGAATTTTAGGACATAATCCACAACAGAGACCTTTGAGTCGGCAATCTTGCCCTCCCAGTTCTCACGGATTAGGTCCAGGGGTCCTCTTACCCTCCGTCCGTACAAAAGTTCAAATGGTGAAAAGCCTGTGGACTCCTGAGGCACCTCTCTGTAAGCAAACAGCAGATGAGGCAGATATCGTTCCCAGTCCTTACCCTGGGAGTGCACAAAGGTGCACAACATTTGTTTCAAGGTTCCATTGAAACGCTCGCACAAACCGTTCGTTTGTGGGTGATAAGGACTGGCCATGATATGCGTCATCTGTATTTTCCGACAGAGAGCTTGCATCAAGTCGGACACAAACTGAGGGCCTTGATCTCTAATGAGCTCAGCCGGGAATCCCACTCTTGTGAAGATTCCCAGCAGAGCATCAGCGACCTTGTCTGCCCGGACGCAGGAGAGAGCCACCGCCTCCGGATAACGCGTGGCATAGTCGACAACTGTAAGGATAAAACGTTTGCCTGAACTGCTAGGGATGGCCAAAGGCCCAATGATATCCACTGCCACCCTCTTAAAAGGTTCGTCAATCACAGGCAAAGGTTTTAGCGGAGCCCTGTGTACATCCCCTGCCTTGCCAACTCGCTGGCAGGTAACACAGGACCGACAGTAGTCAGCTATGTCAGCGAGCATTGTAGGCCAATAAAAGTTATGTATCAACCGCCCTCGGGTCTTAGTGATCCCCAAGTGCCCTGCGAGGGGAATTTCATGAGCCACTTTTAGCAGCTGTCCCCTAAATTGACTGGGTACAACCAGCTGCCTGCTACCTAGGTCAGCCTCATTCCCCTCTGCAGGCATATTTTCTCTGTACAGTTTACCTTTGTCCCAATAGACCTTTTGTTTGTCATTCTCTGCAGGGGGGCGATCAGCTAGACTCCTGAGCTGTGCTAGTGTTTGGTCTGTCTGCAGTGCTGTTTCAAAGGCGGAACAACAGGTCCCAGCCAGCAGTCCTGTGGCAAACATGGACAGCTGCTGAGGCTCAACAGAGGTGGAGTCCACGGGGTCAGAACAGGGAGAGGGCCCAGAGACCTCCTCCTGCTGTTCTGCGACCAGGGCCTGCACCTCGGCTGCCTTTGCAGCACTGCGAGTGACCACCAGTACTGGCAATGCATCATCATCATTATCATCACATTTAACCTTTATCAGTTCAGCATCATTGGAACATACATCAGTTACCTTCACTGGCAAGGGGGCCTCCTCTCCTGTCTCTGAAGAAGGAGGACCTTGCACTTCCACTCCACCCTCCCCCTCCCTCTGTCCATCTACAGGTTGCCCAGATATTACCCCAACATCTGTAAACAGTACCTTGGTAGGTCCAGAGAGATCCGTGGGAGCATCCTGGGTGCTCTTAGCAGGGGCATAGTATGAAACAAGGGTACCTAAATCAGAACCCAACAACACCGCAGTGGGGATCTCCTCCGAGACACCCACCTCTCTCATCCCACTCCCGGCACCCCAATCAATAAAAACATAGGCACGGGGTACACAGGAACGGGACCCCCCAACTCCGGTGAGGGTAAGGAACTTCTCTGGGATGATGTCTGTTTCTTCTATAACCTCTGGTCTGACCAATGTGACTTCGGCTCCGGTGTCACGAAAGCCTGTTACAGTCCGGTGGCCTACGATGACTGGCTGTAGGTTGGCATTGGTTCCGGGAGGTTTCCCACTGACGAGCAGCACAGCGGAAGGGTTGCTAGCCGGATGGCCAGGTGATATCGTCTTCTTCTGCTCAGGGCACTGCGCCCTGAGATGTCCGGCTCCCCCACAGTTGTAGCATTTGCGTTTGTCAGTTAGGAAGGCCTTGGCTCCAGGAGTTGCAGGTTCCGGCTGCTGAGGAACTTGTTTGGTAGGCAGAGGAGGGGTTGCCGTGTGCGATTTCCCTCCTTTCCAGCCATTCAGAGGAGCCTTGCGATGGTCAGATACCCGAGAGTGGATATAGGTATCTGCCAGTTCTGCTGCTGCTTTGGCAGAGGCTGGCTTTCGCTCCAGCACAAACTGTATGACGTCTGTAGGACAGATGTGCAAAAGTTGATCTGCAATCATAAGATCTTCCAGGGATTCAAAAGAATTGGCTTTCAAGCCTTTAGTCCACTGCCGGAATGTGGTACGTAAGCGACCTACCACATCCATGTATGAGTCCCCAGGCCCCTTTTGCAAGGACCTAAAACGCTTCCGGTACACTTCCGGGGTTAGCTGAAACTTTTGGATGATTGCAGCTCTTAGGGCCTCATAATCGTCGCACTGTTCTTCTGACAGTTCGACATAAGCATCCAGGGCCTTGCCTCGTAGCCCTGGTGTCAGGTACCGGGCCCATTGTGCTGGGGGCAGATGGTATTGACGGCAAGTTTTTTCAAACGACAGTAGATACACGTCAATGTCACTGTCCTTTTCCATAACTGGAAACTTGGCTGCCGGGGTCACTGGCAGAGAGGCATCCCTGTGCTCTAGGGATCCGAGGTTCTGAGCCTGTCGCTGCTGCTGGAGCCTAGCCATCTCCAGTTCGTGCCGACGATCAGCCTCCCTCTCAGCCTGGCGTTCCTCCCTCTCAGCCCTGCGTTCCTCCCGCTCGGCCTGGCGTTCCAGAAACTGCAAGTACACCACAGGATCCGTCTCCCTGAGGTTTTGTAGAGTTTCTTGCATTTGAAGAGAGTCTATGATGGTTTCAGGCAATCTGATGCTAGCCTGCTCTTGTGGTGGCTTGGAGGTAACAATCCGTGGTATTCCAGTGTCAGTCTCTGCTTGCCCATCTGGTGAGGCCGCCTCTGAACCACTGGGCTCTGGAGTAGTGGAAACCCTTTCTGGTCCAGTTTTCCCCAGGTTCTGGTGTGCACGGATATCAAACTCCTGTAAGGCATGTATCAAGCCTTCACGATTTTTCCCACCGACATCAATTCCTCTTTCTGCGCACTCAACAGTCAGTTCATTCTTGCTCATCTTTTTATATGCTGATAACCCAGACATTTTGCAAGCAGAAGAGATAGAACAGAAAGACGAGATAGGAAGAAGGTGTAGGAAGGAGTTGTTGCTGTATGTCTCTCTTGAAAAATTCAAAATCAAAAAATATGCACCAGCTTGTCTCTAAGGACTGTTTCCACAAAGGTTACAATCCTTCAGTGCAGAGCTAATTCCTAACAATGCACTGAATGCTCTTAATGCGAAACTATCCCGCTACGCTGCCAGCCAATATGTGACGAACGCGGGTATCAGATCCCTGCCCTCCTCGCTAACTCGCGACAAAGGACCAGCCAACCTCACACCACGCTGTCACTTACGTAACAATGCCACTCTCAGCTGCGCCCAGCACAAAGATTTTCCAGCTTGCGGGACCACAATCTAGGTGCGAGCAGCCTGAGAGCGATTGTCACTGGGCTAATTACACAATTAACCCTTTAACTGCCACCACCCCCGTTTAAAAGACCGAGCCGGGGGAGACTCGTAATTTTGCAATACCAATTATAATTTGAGAATAAGCGTCTGCCACACACACTGCCACTTCAGACAGGTCTGCTCAGAGTCTTACTCTATAACAGTAGCGCCCTTCAAGAGGCAGGTTCGTTTATAGCTTGCATTAAGAGCTTTAGAGACAAGGTTAACACTTTTCAACACAAGGGTTTATTATGAAAAGGTCAAGGTTGATGCAAATAAAATATTTACAGAAGAAAGATGTTTCAAAATATAAAGACAATATACAGCCACAAAGCAATAAGGTAGAATTGGGAAGAGAGAATACTTGCAATTAATGTCCGAGGGTTGATCAGAGTTCGATCGATGAGCTAGGTAATCGGTTCTCGACTTGGCAGATGTTACTTCTTGGATGGTAAAAGGAGAACTCCACATTGTCTTGGCATCTCCTCTTTTCTGTCAAATCAGAAGGGGTGTTGACAGCGACCAGTAACCAATCATCTGGTCAGCTGGTGTAGGGGTTGGTTGCTGGGAGGTGTCTACACTCATGACCACGTCCCAGGTACATTTTGTAATACATGTTCATATATCTGCATCTGTAGTGTTGACAGACTCCAAATATCCATATTATTATTCAACTTGAGATTTCCTTCAAAACAAGTCTAAACATGCCATATCTATAACGTATAGCCTGCTTTGGAGGAATAAGTGGTCCCAGGGGTTTCCCATATGACCTGACATAGGGGTGTCTGGACTTGAAACGTTCCATATTATCTGAGGAAGCTAAATATGTCCAGATTATGTCTGTGCTATTACTAAGTCAGAAGTTATGAAACATGCTGAAATTTCATACTTATTCTAGGGAGGTGTATTCAGAAGACTTTACGACCGAGGCCTGTTTGTTCTCTGAGTGGGGAGGGTGACAGTTTTACGACAGGCCTGAACACTGCCCTTACAACAAATGTTTTTCTACTGACTTAGCCTGCTCTGTTGTCTCTGTTGAGATAACCTTTCCTGTTGAACTTAAAAAGCTTTGAATTCCTAAGGTGGGGAAGACGGAGTTCAGAGTTCTCTGTGAGGTTACATGGTTAGCAAAACTGTCATGGCTACTTCCACACAAGATGGCAGCTAGCTACAGCTTGTCATGTCCCGTACTTGATATCGTTACAGTTATTTAGTGTATCATATGTTCTTGTGTCTCCCCAGCGGACTGGAGGTGCTCTTTAAAAGAACTGAGGAGCCAGCAGGGGAGGAGGAAATTTATAGAAGGCTGGCGTGGTGTTTCCTACAGAGGGGAGGAGCCAAGGTCTCTCAGGTGGCTGTCCTGAAAGACTCAGTGAAAGAACGTTACCGGTAAGTAACTTCGTTTTTTTGCGTGTCCGAATTGCATACAGACAAACACATTTTCGGATAGCAACTTTTTCTGACCAAAAAATAGAGAACCTGCCCTCAATCTTTTGCTGGCTTGAATTCTGCCAACAAAAGTCCGATGGAGCATACACACGGTCGGAACTTCTGACCTAAAGCTCACATCCGACTTTTGCTGGCAGAATTTCTGATCGTGTGTATGGGGCATGACTTTTCAACACTGCCACAAATTTGTGGCAAGTTATCCTTGCTATATGGGATGTTAACTGTCGGGGAGTTGCTCATAAATATAAGATGTATAAATAAACTGAAAAAATCTGCACATGAATCAGTGATGATAACTAAAACAAAAACTAACAAAATTATACAGGAGCAGCACTCAATGATTGTCTGAACACAAACAACAAAAAAGTGTATGTGCATAAAACTTGCTGTGCTTCCCCTTTAAATATACAACAACAACAAAAGTGTAATTGCTAACACAAATATAAATATCAATAAATATATAATGGTGAACACATCAGTGAATAAACATGCATTCATATAAAATAATGCCCCACAATCATAAAAGTATAATAATATAAAAAACTCCACAATGGAAACAAAGTCCATACACAGGTGAAAAGTGCTGACTAACACCAAATACAGTCTCTTACAAGAGATTTCAGACCTCTAACATAAAGGTTATAAACATATGAGGACTATCCAGGATAACTGTCAGATGAACCCCCATAGAGAGGTATCAAATTTCGTCAAAACATCATAAATGGACCATGGCGAGAGGAAAAGGACAGGTGCAATACTGTCATACAGTTTTATTATAAAAGGCACCAATGGGTACTCATATAAGGAAAGATTAAATACAGCATGTATCAACCAATTGCTCTCTGCAAGCCACTCAGACTCCGCCAAACATGGCACTGGCCCTCAAGGGCCAGTGCCACCAAAGACATTATTTTTTCCTTGCATTTGTACCCATTAGTGCATTTCATAATAAAACTGTATGACAGTATTGCACTGGTTTTATGCAACAGGTTTTATGTATATTCATAAAATTAAGACACAGCCTGTCTCCATGCCTGTTGCTTCAGTACCGTCTGCCTTTTTGTAATTCTCTATGACTGATGACTCTGACCTCTATCTCAGCCCAGTCTGTCTCTATGCCTGCTACCTCAGAACTGTCTTTTTCCAAGCTTTCTGCTTTAAACCAGCCTGTCTCCATGTCTGCTGCCTTAGACCAGCCTGTCCCCATGCTTTATGACTCAGACAAGCCTGTCTCTGCCTGCTGCGCTAGGTAAGATTATCCATTCTTGATGCTCCAGTTCAAGCTGCAGTTTACCCATTTACCGGCCCTTAATCTATTCATTATTATATACAGTATCTCACAAAAGTGATTACACCCCTCACATTTTTGTAAATATTTTATTATATCTTTTCATGTTACAACACTGAAGAAATTATACTTTGCTACAATGTAAAGTAGTGAGTGTACAGCTTGTATAACAGTATACATTTGCTGTCCCCTCAAAATAATTCAACACACAGCCATTAATGTCTAAACCGCTAGCAACAAAAGTGAGTACCCAATTAGTCATTTTCCCTGCCCTGTGTCATGTGACTCGTTAGTGTTACAAGGTCTCAGGTGTGAAGGGGGAGCAGGTGTGTTAAATTTGGTGTTATCACTCTCACTCTCGCATACTGGTCACTGGAAGTTCAACATGGCACCTCATGGCAAAGAACTCTCTAAAGGATCTGAAAAAAAAAATTGTTGCTCTACATAAAGATGGCCTAGGCTATAAGAAGATTGCCAAGACCCTGGAACTGAGCTGCAGCACAGTGGCCAAGACCACACAGCGGTTTCACTCAGAACAGGCCTCGCCATGGTTGACCAAAAAAGTTGAGTGCACATGCTCAGTGTCATATCCAGAGGTTGTGTTTGGGAAATGGATATATGAGTGCTGCCAACATTGCTGCATAGGTTGAAGGGGTGGGAGGTCAGCCTGTTAGTGCTCAGACTATACACCGCACACTGCATTAAACTGGTCTGCATGGCTGTCATCCCAGAAGGAAGCCTCTTCTAAAGACGATGCACAAGAAAGCCTGCAAACAGTTTGCTGAAGACAAGCAGACTATGGACATGGATTACTGGAACCATGTCCTGTGGTCTGATGAGACCAAGATAAACTTATTTGGTTCAGATGGTGTCAAGCATGCGTAGCGACAACCAGGGGAGGAGTACAAAGACAAGTGTGTCTTGCCTACAGTCAAGCATGGTGGGAGTGTCATGGTCTGGGGCTGCATGAGTCCTGCTGGCACTGGGGAGCTACAGTTCATTGAGGGAACCAAGAATGCCAACATGTACTGTGACATACTGAAGCAGAGCATGATCACCTCCATTGGAAACTGGGCCGCAGGGCAATATTCCGAAATGATAACGACCCCAAACACACCTCCAAGACGACCACTGCCTTGCTAAAGAAGCTAAGGGTAAAGGTGATGGACTGGCCAAGCATGTCTCCGGACCTTAGCCTTATTGAGCATCTGTGGGTCATCCTCAAATAGAAGGTGGAGGAGAGCAAGGTCTCCAACATCCACCAGCTCCGTGATGTCGTCATGGAGGAGTGGAAGAGGACTCCAGTGGCAACCTGTGAAGCTCTGGTGAACTCCATGCCCAAGAGGGTTAAGGCAATGATGGAAAATAATGGTGACCACACAAAATATTGACACTTTGGGCCCAATTTGGACATTTTCACTTAGGGGTGTACTCACTTTCGTTGCCAGCGGTTTAGACATTAATGGCTGTTTGTTGAGTTATTTTGAGGGGACAGCAAATTTACACTGTTATACAAGCTGTACACTCACTACTTTACATTGTAGCAAAGTGTCATTTCTTCAGCGTTATCACATGAAAAGATATAATAAAAATATTTACAAAAATGTGAGGTGTGTGTACTCATTTTTGTGAGATACTGTATGTGCTCCAACTTTGGAGACTCTCAAATTTATAAAGTTAGGACTGCAGTACACTGGGGTTCTGTGACGTGGCCCCTGCAGCTTATGCATACATTTGCAAATGTGTGCAAACGAAACTCCTTGGTTTTAACGTGAACTATTAGACAGGGTAATTTGGATTGCTGAGGGCTGACTGGTGAGTGAACTGGGAATTTTTGTTTGTTATTTTTTTTGTCAGGCTGTTTCAGTTCTGCTGCAAAATCCTGTTTCCATTCTGTTCCAGTCCAACCTGTTCCCATGCTAGGTGCTCTTGTCCAGCCCATTCCAATGTTATCCACTCCAGTCCTGCCTGTTTCTATACATGTCACTCCATATTCTGCCTATCTCTGTGGTAGCAACTTCAGTTCAATATGACACAGCGTCATCAGTCTATTAATCTGCTTCAGTGTCAGTCTCTGACCCTCAGGCTGCTGCCTGAGTTAGCTAATCATCTACCTGCTGCCCAGCCAGACTCTACTGATCATCTGGATGCTGCCTAGTCTGACTCTGCAGACCCTCTACCTGCTGATTCTCTGCCTTCTGCCCAGCCTCACTCTGCTGATTCTCCACATGCCGCCCAGCCTGACTCTGGTACTGAGTCTCCATTTTTGTTGCATGCTTTGCATGAGTTGCACATTTGGCCTGAGATTCCATTTTTCTCCCTCTGTAACTGGTAGCTGCATTTTCCATAACAGCCCTAGTAGTAGTGATCTTCTGGGGAGTGGCATAGTGCCATTTTCCTTGTTCTATGACCCATATGCAATTTCTGTGACTCCGTGCACATAAGGGGACCCAGGTCAGGGTTAAACAGTGCTCTAGAAAGACCTATTTTGCAGTCAATATGCAGAATAGGTTCTAGAGACCAGGTAAGCTATCTGGTTATGATGAGACACATTGGCATCTGGGTTCCTGTGTTTTAAATTACCCCAATGCTAAGTCATTTGATGATCCATGGTATCTCAGTATTAGGATACCTCCTGCCTTGACAGACTTGAATTGCCAAGTTTCAAATCTCTCAGGGAATATAAATGACAGAACACCCAGCTAGTTGCTAGACCATTGAATGGGTGTGTGGACAAGGGATTATAGCGGTGCTAGGGTCAGGAAGATTAGAGAAGAAAAGATAAAACAAAGAATACTAAAATTACAAATTTTATTAATAGTCTATCATAAATACAATGTACATTATAAACAATTCATACAGTAATTATACAAATTTTGTGGATACATGTACTGTAAGTGACCCTAAGAATGGTCAAGTGGGCCAGATGGCAAGTGGCCGTTGAAGGAGGGGGGGCTCGTTTTCCTACATGTTTCGCCAAAACATTGGCTTCTTCAGGGAACAGGAGCTCATAGGGTGGATATATATAAAAAATTCTGTGTGGTGGACATGAAAACACATGTTAGAAATAGTAATTTGACCAAACACTGCATAGTAAAAACAATAACACATTGCAACTGTGGCTGGACATTCATGCGACCCTAAGCTCCACACCACTAAACGGAACTGCGGACATACCTGGGGCGTCAGTGCCCAAGACGGGAGGGAAGAGAGGGAGAGGGGGAACACAGCCACCCAAGGAGATCCCCACAGGGGAGCAGGCAGACCGCGCCGTAAATTATGCCTGCAGGGGGCATACAGTAGACCTGGCAAAGGAATGTAGAGATAGTCATGTGTCATAATGCACTGTGGTAGTTATTCCAGGAATAGAGGGTTGCGCATATGTGCATTGTATTAAAAAGAGAACAAAAAATATATGTATATAAATAGGTATAAATGTATCTATATCTCTGGAAAAGGTGCGGACTTACATGTATATCTAAAAGCTGTAGAGAGGCAAGGTCAGGAAGTGCCTGTGATATATGTATGCACACAGCAAGGAAAGGACATCAAGGTTGAACCATATCTGCAGACCACTTAAAGCAGGCCTAATTAGAAAAATGGATAGTGTTAGGGGTCTTGCTGTTGTTAACTGGGGCCAGATATGGTAGTTTATGCCTATACTTACTTGATGGTATCTGCTGTAAGAAAAGATTCTCATAGCGGTACATTCACAGGTATATAGTACCGGTGCTGGGATGAAAAAGGGATAAAAGTAACAGTGGATCCTATATGAAATATAAAGGAAAAAAGGAGGATCAGAAAGGTAGGGAAATGGAAGCTTTAAAATGTACTTGGGCACAGGTGAGGCTAGTAAAAAGGAATCTGTTACCTAATTCATCATGAAGCACACCGTGTTGCTTGAGAAAATCAGTGTTAACCACCAGAGTAAGAGGTGATCCCACCAATCTTGAGGCCGCCGCCCTTGGTGCTCCCCCCTTCCCCCCTCCTGTTTCTTTTAAACCCAAATCTGTGAATTTTCCAAATCTTTCTACAAATCCCAATATATGGGCCTTTGTACAACAGGTCACTAACACCATCGAAGGCTTAAATTTCAACTCCGCGTATCCCTCCAACCTAACTTTGGCTCAGATTAGGGCCATCAAATCCCTACAAAACCATCCTGAACTCACCATTAAGCCAGCCGACAAGGGTGGCAATGTGGTGGTGATGGATGTGTCCTTCTACGAACAAATGTGCCTGGATATTTTAAACAATCGCGAGTGGTATAGACCAATTTCTAAAACACTCATTGTTAACTATATATCCGAATACCAACAGCTGATATTTGCAGCTTATCAAAAAGGCATTATAGACTCCAACACATGGAAATTTCTTTATGTTAAAGAACCCACTACCCCTACCTTCTATTCCCTCCCGAAATTGCACAAATCTCTCGACCATCCACCTGGTCGCCCAATTGTGTCTGGTCGTCAATGCCTCACAGAATCTGCCAGTGCTCTGGTAGATAAATATCTGGCACCCCATGTTGTAGCTTTGCCTTCATATATAAAGGACACTATCCATCTCCTTCGTATATTAGATGGCCAATCCCTGCCCAGTGGCACATGGTTGGTAGCCCTAGATGTGGAAAGCTTATACAACGTAATCCCCCACAATAGAGGTATCTCAGTTATCAGCAAACTCATTCGTGCCAGAGGCCCCCAATATGATGAATACGGGGACTTTGTCCTCAAATTATTGAGGTTCATACTCACACGCAATTATTTCATGTTCGGCTCCTCCCACTTCCTCCAGGTGCAGGGTGTGGCTATGGGGACCAAGTGTGCCCCTGCCTATGCCAACCTGTACCTGGGGGGGTGGGAGAGGGAACTTTTTGACTCGATTCACTTCAACCCCTACCTGTCCAGGATTATATCCTGGTACAGGTATATCGATGATATACTTCTGTTTTGGGCCGGTACTAAGGAAGAACTTTCCTCATTTGTACAAAGCCTTACTGACAACACATACAATCTAAGATTTACCATGGAGTGCAGCCAGTCTCAGATCCATTTCTTGGACCTCCAGATTGGTGTACAACCCAATGGCCAAGTCTATACTACTCTATACCGCAAACCCTCTTCGGGCAATACAATCCTACATGCCCAGAGTGCCCATCCTGAGCCCCTCCTTCGAAGTATACCATATAGTCAATATGTCAGGATTAAACGTAACTGTACCCGCGATGAAGATTTCTTCAGGGCGGCACACGACCTCTATAATAGACTCTTAGATAGAGGCTACAGCCACTCTCTCTTAAAGAAAGCATTCCATAAGGCAAAAAAACTCAACCGTAAAGACCTGGTTTTCTCCGACAAACCATTGGATTCTAAACAACCCACACGACTCATCACCCAATTCTCCAATTAGCATACCCAAATCAAAGACGTCCTCAAACAATTTTGGCCCTTACTCACATCTGATCCTACTATTGCCAAATATATTAACACTTATCCTGATATTACCTATCGACGCTCTCCCTCTCTCCGTGATCGTCTGATTCATAGTCATCATTCTACTGACACTGCACATAGGCCCACTGCCACCGGTACCTATCAATGTGGCAAATGTGACATATGTACATTCGTTGCCAACTCTCAGGTTGTTAATCTACCCGATGGAAACACACATACCATCAGACACTATGTCACCTGCACCACTGTTGGGGTTGTATACCTGGCCCAATGCCAATGCGGCGCATTCTATGTTGGCAAAACCAAGCGCCCCTTTCAGACCCGTATCCGGGACCATATCAAACCACTATACAAGAACACCACCACTACGGCCATTAATAGGCATATCGCTGCCCAACATAACTCCGATCCCCATGTTATTTTGTTTTCCGCACTTGAACATATCCCCTCACATGTAAGAGGCGGTAGTACTGATAATTCACTATTACGACTCGAAACCAAATGGATTCATATATTAAATGCTACCATCTTCCCAGGACTCAATGAATATATTAGTTTTAAGCCCTTCCTTTAAGTTTTTCTTTTCCATGCCCCTTCCCCAGACAACGTCGTTTGTGGTTTTTCCTCTCTACCCTATCCTCCTCCATCCCTTCCCCCCCCCCCCCCTCTATTCCCTTCTTAGTTTCTCATTCTCCTGTTTTCCCTGTCTTTCTTTCCCTTTGCTGCCATGGCTCCACCCGGTATTTCATCCATAAAAATTTTTTTTCTGACATGGACTAATACCTTGCTTTCTACATTGATTACAAATGCCTTTTTCCTTTTCTGAGACAAGCTGGCAAATTGACTCAATATATCTTATATCCCTGTATATTCTATAAGTGTATATTGCCTGTATTTATTTGCGAATTAAAACTCTTTTTTTGTCACTATTGAACAATATTTCTCGATACAACTGTTGCAATACATATACTGTGTGTTTCCTTTTTTATATATTCTTTTCTATATATTGTTTTTGCATTGTATTTTCAATTTTTGGTTGCAGGTTTCACTGTCGTACTGGGACCCAGTGGTTCTCTATGCACACTGCACACATTGTGGCTGGATGTCGTGTGCTGACACACAGTAATTCCCACCTTCCCCAGTGGCCCCTGTGGATCGTTGGGCAACCTTTGGGATATCCTCCCATCCTGTGTCTCGGCGCACTACACTTCGTGCCCCGTTGTTCCCCGCCACTGGACTGCGGTTGTCCCTGGTGCCTTGGCTAGCCCCACGACTGGGGGGACTATCTGTGGCGTGGGTGGTGGGCGGCGGCTCCGCGGGCTCTCCCGGTTTGGGGGTGACATGGCTAGCGCTGTCTTTGCCTGTACGGACGCCAAGGCGCAGACAACTGTCTGCCCCTGGGTGCCCACGTCTGTTCTCAGACCCTCTGGTCCTTTATTCCATCGGCAGATTGGGTGAGATGACACCTTGGTACTTCCCATTCCAGGGGTGTTCGCCTCTCCAATCGCCACACGGTCCGTGAGATCTGAGCATGCGCGCGCGTTGCATGATGGAACTCGTAGTTCCTAGGCACCGTGCAGTGCACAGCCGTGGCTACCCCTCGTTTAGCGTCCGCACACCTGATCATCATCTGATCAGGTGTGGGGGGTATATGAGTAACCGGCCAGTCCCTCAGTTCCCATGGACGAGGGACGTGCCTGCATTCGCTCTGCACACAGCTACAAGGTAAACTTCTGCCTTTCAAAACACCCTGACTTCATGTTGTTTACATGAATTATTTATTATTCCTTTACATACTTTTTAGAACTTACTTTGGACCGGCCTCTTACTCTGGTGGTTAACACTGATTTTCTCAAGCAACACGGTGTGCTTCATGATGAATTAGGTAACAGATTCCTTTTCACTAGCCTCACCTGTGCCCAAGTACATTTTAAAGCTTCCATTTCCCTACCTTTCTGATCCTCCTTTTTTCCTTTATATTTCATATAGGATCCACTGTTACTTTTATCCCTTTTTCATCCCAGCACCGGTACTATATACCTGTGAATGTACCGCTATGAGAATCTTTTCTTACAGCAGATACCATCAAGTAAGTATAGGCATAAACTACCATATCTGGCCCCAGTTAACAACAGCAAGACCCCTAACACTATCCATTTTTCTAATTAGGCCTGCTTTAAGTGGTCTGCAGATATGGTTCAACCTTGATGTCCTTTCCTTGCTGTGTGCATACATATATCACAGGCACTTCCTGACCTTGCCTCTCTACAGCTTTTAGATATACATGTAAGTCCGCACCTTTTCCAGAGATATAGATACATTTATACCTATTTATATACATATATTTTTTGTTCTCTTTTTAATACAATGCACATATGCGCAACCCTCTATTCCTGGAATAACTACCACAGTGCATTATGACACATGACTATCTCTACATTCCTTTGCCAGGTCTACTGTATGCCCCCTGCAGGCATAATTTACGGCGCGGTCTGCCTGCTCCCCTGTGGGGATCTCCTTGGGTGGCTGTGTTCCCCCTCTCCCTCTCTTCCCTCCCGTCTTGGGCACTGACGCCCCAGGTATGTCCGCAGTTCCGTTTAGTGGTGTGGAGCTTAGGGTCGCATGAATGTCCAGCCACAGTTGCAATGTGTTATTGTTTTTACTATGCAGTGTTTGGTCAAATTACTATTTCTAACATGTGTTTTCATGTCCACCACACAGAATTTTTTATATATATCCACCCTATGAGCTCCTGTTCCCTGAAGAAGCCAATGTTTTGGCGAAACATGTAGGAAAACGAGCCCCCCCTCCTTCAACGGCCACTTGCCATCTGGCCCACTTGACCATTCTTAGGGTCACTTACAGTACATGTATCCACAAAATTTGTATAATTACTGTATGAATTGTTTATAATGTACATTGTATTTATGATAGACTATTAATAAAATTTGTAATTTTAGTATTCTTTGTTTTATCTTTTCTTCTCTAATCTTCCTGACCCTAGCACCGCTATAATCCCTTGTCCACACACCCATTCAACGTTTGATTATTTAGGGGATGAGGTGCTGTATCCTCTGGTACCATCTAGCCATCTTTACTTTAGTTGCTAGACCATGGTGAAAGGGCACTCAGCCAGTTGCCAGACTCCAGCAGTGGGGCACCCAGCCTGTTTTTAGACCCCAGTGGCAAAGCACTTTGCTAGTTACTAGGCTCGGTTGGTAGCTAATCTAATAATTATAAAAAGTAAGTTGTGCTGAAAAAAAAAATGAGTACTAAAAGTACATAAAGTCACATAGTCCAGTGGCTATGGAAAATAAAAAACTCCTTAGGTAGTGCAGGAAAAGGACACTGGAAAGGTAAAACCTCCACCCTAATCGAGCCACCAACACACAGGCTAAGCTGTACTCTTACCGGAACACCAGGACCCTCTAATTACAGAAAGTCAAGTCAGCCCTAGTACATGCACCTTTGACAAGGTCCAAGGGAAAACATTGGTGATGGTGTATACTCCATACAAGATTCCAACAGACTTGGTTATCCAGACAATCCAGCCATGACTCAAATAAAATGAAAAAAGCTCCAGTAGTGTAAAAACTTCTTAAGGGAGTTTATTGGGCTAAAAACTGTACTTGCACATTTCCAACGAAGTAAGGCAAAACAGCAGCAGATACAAGAGCGCGATGACAGGTAAATATTCTTCTGCCTTATCGATAGGGCGGAAGAATACTTCCAGACCTTGATAGCGCAAATTCTTCTCTTCTGACCTATTGAGGACCAAGGTCTCTCATCAATTTTTTGTGCTGGCGAAAGCGAAATTCTGCAATTATCATATGGATTTATATGGTCAAGGCAGCAGACCCCAGCACTTAGTCTCTACCTGATGTTGGCTACTGGGAGGATATTTAGCCCATCCTATAAGTTAACAGTGTCTCGGAATTTTGTCCTGTGTGCCCTTATACTGTCTGCCACTGTTGCTTTGTACCCGGTGATCATACTCCCATACTCATGCTTTTATCCAGTTCAGTTTGTCTTGTACCTGCCACCATGACCCAACTGCCTTGAACTGGTCATCTTGTTCCTACCACTTGTACCTGTTACACCTATCCTGCTGCCTCTACCTGCTCCCCTATATACTTGATCCCCATTCTTGTCCCTGTCCTGATATGTCTCACCCACCATCCCCTACACCTCCTACTTGATCTAGCCTTATATGATCTGCCCCCCAATTGTATATAGCCAGGTTGTTTTTCACTAGTTTTTACTTATGTGTGTTCATTTAGTTTGAGTTCAGTCTCCTTTGTGCAGCTACACAGATCTGGTCACACACGTGTTTGCAGGATACCAGCCCTTGCTATCTAAACAACCCCTTTCCTTTTTTTTTTAATTACAGGTACTTATATACCAGCATGTCTTTGGAGTGTGGGAGGAAACAAAAGTACCTAGAGGAAACATGCAAACTCCAGGCAGGTAGTGTTGTGGTTGGGGTTTGAACCAACAACCCTAGTGCTGCTAGGCAGAAGTGCTAACCACTTTGCCGCTGTGCTGTAAATTTGCTGCTGCCTGTGATCTGGAATGAATGATTGATCATTGATTTATTTGTTCCTTCTTCCTCACTTTCTCCGTTGCAAAAGGAAAACTCTTGAAGGTTCTTCAATGTAACACAAGTTCTGGATGAACGGTGTTGTCACATTATTATAGGAAGTGGAAAAATAAAGCCATTGATGTGATGATCAACAGGTAAAACTACTTTACACCAGTGACACACTACATCACTGCTTTATATATATATATATATATATATATATATATATATATATATATATATATATATATATTCCTAGCTGTTAAGAGTAAGGGAGTTATATTAATGTTAGTGTTGGTATAGGGGAAGGGCTGGGTTATGATCAATGTAAAGTATACTTGTTTTGTAAGAGAATTAGTATGCATATCAGGAAAGTCAGAAATGCTTATCTGCACTATTGGTTTAGGTCAATGACTCAAAGTTTACGTCCAAGAAAAGTCCAAGAAGATCAGCATGACAGCCAGGCATCTAACATTTTTTAGAAGAAGACATACAAAGGCAACTTTCAAGCCCCGCTGAAGACAGGTAAAGTGTTAAGGCTTTGGTTCCAGGGTTAGATAAGGGGTTTGGTTTCATTGTTGGGGAGAGAGGATTGTAAAGTGCTAAGGGTTAATTGCTACAGCTAGGTTAACTTTTAGGAGGGCTTACAAATGAATGACTGATTTTATAATTGGATATTGTCTGAAGACTTTCTGTTTTTACATTTGTTTTGGCAGTCAAAAACCATCTGCAGCAAAATTAAGTACTGCATCTGCAGTGTAGGAACATGACAGACAGGTTTTAACTACCGTATTATATAAGGAAAAAATATTTTACAGTACACAGTCCCCCTCCCACGTACACAGCCCCCATCCAGTACACAGCCCCCCTGCACTTCCAGACGACCCCCAGTCTCCTGGGACAGCACTGTTAGCATGCTCTATAGTTAAGAAAAAAATCACTGCCAGCCCTCTTTACACTGTTCCTCCTGTGTCACTCATATTGTAAATCGAAGCTTCCATATACCTCATTAGCGCCGTTTTTTTTCACTGACTTGGTCACATGACTGCTCTCCTCTGACGTTACATAGATGGCCCCAGGGCAGACCGCCCGATCCCCACCCCCTGTTGGTAAAACATTCTATCGGCGTATATCACGCAGGCATTGTTTACCCTCTATTTTCAGGGTAAAATAGTGTGTGTTATACGCCAATATATGGTAATTAATCAGTGCCCCAATGTAAACAAACACTAAAGTCCTCTGTGCATATTGTGCGACCATTCAACAAAATCACTGTGCAATCCATGTAAGCACTCAATAAAGCACAATGTGCAATTTATGCAGAAACACTCTTCTCATAAGCAAAACAACCCTCAGTTGCATTCCATATCACTCCGAACTGTTCACCTTGTGGTGTTGACCTCAAAGATACACAAAGGTCAGCAAACACATGTTACATAGTCACATAGTTAGTCAGGTTGAAAAAAGACACAAGTCCATCTAGTTCAGCCAATTAAAGAGACATGTACACCCCCGAGATCATAACATGATGATAACCTCCTCCACAGAACTCCCTATGCAGCTAATCAACTCCCTCACTCTCTATGCTCCATCAAAGCATGATGACATCATCATCCTAAAGCTCCACTCCTCATGGGACACTTACCTTTCTGTAAAAGTCCGGCATTGGACAATACTGGTTGTATTCAGCTACACGTGTTTCAAAGTGTTTTCTTTGATAAATCATTGCTCAGGTTGATTTTTAGTTATTTTAAGATAGACAGATTGTTACTTTGACATTCAACATTGAAAGAAAAAAGCCAGTAAGAGTTCATAAACATAATCATGTTTAAAACTTGACATTTCAAGTTTCAGAGTACAATGCTCCAGAACTGGAACGAGTGAATGTAAAAATTAAACAGGAGGGACAATATGACCCTTCATTGATCACATGAAAATATCATTAGTGGTGTCCTTTCTAAAGCCTGTGCTATGTAATTCTGTCAGCTTCCTTATCAGAAATCAAATTTACATTTTTAAGGCAGTCCTAATGACCAACATCTTCAGATATGAGCTCTAGTAGAAATAAAATTAGGGCACTCCTTAAAGACACTGAGTGGGAATTCATAATGCATGTTATAAACACCCTTGAGCCTAGGTTCACACTGATACGAGTTTGAAATTGTGCGAGTTCAGCTATGCAGTCCGACTTAGGGGGGCGGTTTGACAGATATCTGTGCGGGTTCATGCACAGATGTCTATTCAAATTTGCCCCCCGAAGTCACCAATAGTACAGGAACTATAATTCGGACAGTGCTATTGCCGGCAATAGCCGCCGATTTTGCATGCGATTTGACATGTCGGCCCAATGTGAACGTGGGCTTAGAATTCAGCTGGGCTGCCACAACAAAATTGTTGGTGCTTGCACTTGATTCATGTCCATATTGGACATATTCTCCCCAGTGTGCTCCCTTCCTCCCTGACCACAGCATCCATCAAACTGCATGGCTGAGGAATTTTGTACTAAAAGTGGGCGGAGTTGGATAGGAAACTGAGGGACTAGTCCCCCAGCCGGTCAGCCTTTTCAGTTCCATAGTGGCTGTCGAATCCACCAACTACCACAAGCTGTTAAACAAAAGTAGGGCAGACCTGATGGGTAACTAGTCTCTTAGTTACCCATAAGGTTATGCCTACCCAGAGACAAAAATTATTCCTGAAAAATGGCAATGCCCTTATTTGGCTAATGACATCACCATTATCCCAGGCCCCTTTGATTACATTTAACTTTCACCCGGGGAATCTCCCGGCAGACAGCTCAATGGGGCTGGAGATAAAGCCTTGTGCAGGAAGCTGTCACGTTCTTGACAGTTTCCCAGCACAGACATGCCTGACTCTGAGCACTGACCTGACTCAGTACGTCCGCTTAGAGCTGGTCTTAATTACTGACAATTTCCTAGTCTGTGAACTGGCAGTAATTATGGAAGAATCTATCACTGCCATAGCAACAGTATCTTATAGTGGAGGTAGTTAGAACTACTTGAATGTGTTGTCTGTGTAGGTAATCGTACCAAAACGGACACAATTGCTTGCCAGAGTTAGGAACAGATAGTTTTAAAGGAATGTAACACCAGAAAAGTGTCATGTACAGTACATGCTTTACTAAAAACAGACTCATTAATTGCTGTAGAATGAAGGTAAAATAACTACTCTTTCCTCTGTGAACAAGTTAAGCGCACTTATGGACTCCCTACCTATTCACCATGTTACAAAAAAATTAGAAAAAAGAAAATTCTTTCATAACTAAAAATGTTTGCCAACTCAAGATAGTCAGTAGTGGGTACAAGCCTAAATTTAACCCCAATTTGTCTCTTAAGGAATCTATATAACATGGTTTTCTTATGACAATTATCTATCACAAACTTGCTATCCACATACCAATTTTTGAAGTTTATTTACAGCAATTTTTTTGGTGTGTTTTTTGGAGAAAATATGTTTGGTATTTATTCTTCAACTTTTAATAATATAATATAGAATAATATAGAAAAAAGCTGCTTCTTTTTTATTTGTCCTCTGGAAATTTGGTAAAGAACTATGCATAAAATACTATGGTCGACAAATTTTGATAAATGATCGACCTCCCAGATTCAGTGCTAGTTTTTACATATTTTGATTAGATGAATTAGAAAAAAGATGATAAAGGTGCTGTTTGGCTAAAGTTTTTTTAAGATATTTCACAATAAAAATTTTTACACATGTGAGTATATTTGTCTATAAGGGAGGGAGATGTCTGATGATCATGATGCCTCATAACTTCTAGACAAAGTATGGTAGAACAATGTAAATGGTACCACATGCAAGTGTATACATTTATCTTCAATTTGAGACTAAAGATTAGTACCTACAGTAACTGTAATGTATTGTTCTTTTATTGCAAGCTTTATTTGTCTTGGTCAGATCTACGCATTATAAAGTTACATCGGGTGGCTTGTGAAAGCATCATTGCCTAACATTTCCAAGCCACAGTTGTGTGATATTTTACCTCAGAAGCCAAGATGCCTCAAAAATGTGTAAACAAGGCAGATAACAACTTCTGCTACATTTGTGTCGAGGTCACATTTGCATCTCAAAAGTGCAGTATGATGACAGTATTAAAAAAGGCATACCACCTATATTTTGGATGGAAAATAGGGTATCGGGATTCAATAGGGGATCGGGATTCAGGACAAGAGTTGGGCCCCTCATTATTGTTGCATTACATTTGCAACTTATCTGCATCATTTGCTAAACAAGAAGAAAAACTCCATGCCTTTTACAGTCCCAATGGTGTGAAGGGGGCATGAAAATGTTACATAAAATACAAATAAATGAATGGAAAGTTATGTTATTGGTATCAATAAAAAGATACATTTATAGTGATGGATGTGGCACCATTCTCCATGCTATATCACATTTTGCAGAAAAGTTATGGAGCATAATCACACATCCCCCTCGTAGTTTTGAATTGTTTTGATGCAATTTTGACCTGAAGCTGTATCTTGGAAACTGGAGCCAACTGATACTCAGGACTTAATTTTCCTTTATTAGTGGACCAATTCTGGTAAAATTTAGCTACTTTCATTTCCGAGGCTTTCTCCTTGTAGACCAGTGTTATGAACCTACTGATGCCCTGAACACGCTTACAAGATGAGATTCTCTCTTCACTATGCTTTCCTATATAGTAGATGGTAGCCTGTCAATCATTCTCCTTACTCACCAGCACAATCTCTGATTAGACCCAGTGCACTGTCAAGCTGTGAAATCAAACCCCCCTAACCAAATGCACTCATAAGTAACGTGTCATTTACATTAAGTTTCAGTGGCATTTAAAGGCATTTATGATTTATGAAAGGTAAATCCAGTATGCACTATAAGTGCACTGCAAGTGCACTTGAAAGTGCACTGAAAGTGCAGTCACTGTAAATCTGAGGGGTAGCTCTGAAATGAGGGGAAGCTCTGCTGATTTTATCATCTAGTCATGTGCAAGCTAAAATGCTGTTTTTTATTTTCCTTGCATGTCCCCCTCGGATCTACAGCGACTGCACTTTCAAGTGCACTTGCAGTGCACTTGTAGTGCAAAGTGGATTTGCCTTTTGTAAATAACCCCTTAGTAACAATTCCTACTTGCACCTTGTGTTTTCCCCCTGCATAAGATGTGCATTATTCATGTAGTTTCACAGGGGGTTGATTTTCTAAAACTGGAGAGTGCAAAATCTGGTGCATCTGTGCATAGTAGCCGGCTTTCAAAGAGTCACCTATGGAGATTTTTGGGCACCATAGTTTTTGGCGAGATCGCAGGCGCACACAATTTTAAAACATGGAATGATTGGTATGTATTTATTCAATGTATTTACTCAATGCAACCTCATCTTTTATATTTTAACAAAATAATAGGTATTATATTGTGTGTTTTTGCACTAAAATTAATATTATTATATTTTTTTCTGACATTTGCATTTAATAAGCAGTGTGCAACTATCACCTTTTAATTCATCTAAATAAAGTTAGAAGCTGACTGGCTACTATGCGCAGCTGCACTGGATTTTGCACTCTCTAGTTTTAAGTAAATCAACCCCAATATGTTTACCTGCATTAAACTGTGCGGAGGGAGGGGTTGTCTTCTTTTATTCACCTGTTTCTTAAGCCTCGTACACACGCTTAGATTTTCGGACGACCAAACATAAGTTTTTTGTGGCATGCTGGTGTCATGTCGAAAGTGAAGAGGTTATTCACAATACGAAAATTTTCATATGACAGAATACAACGTTAGAAGTGACATAATGTGTTGAATAGTTTTGTATGTATTCTTTCGTTTCTGAGCATGCTTAGTCTTGCTCTTACGATTTTTTTCGTACGAAAACCGTACTGATAAAACGAAAATCGGACGTTGAGTTCACATCCAACAAAAATTTTAGTCTGCACATCCAGGTTTTGTTTGACCAAAAAGCAAAATCGGCTGTTGAAATCACCATACTAACGATCCGAAAATCGGCAGACAGCTCGTCGTACAAATTTTTCCATCAGATTTTTGTGTTTTGTGAACGGGCCTTAAGGCTAGGTCTGTGTATGTAAGTAAAAGTAACAGAGGAGGGAGTTTGTTTCACAACCAACTGCTAAAACGTGCTGAGATGCAAAGGGAGGAATTAACAATGAGTTGTTCAAGCACAGTGCTTACATCACTCTTCTATACAGATACAGATACAGTTACAGATAGACCTGTAACAGCTCTTTCTGCTTAGGTAATTTGGTGCATGCTACTTCTGACAACCTCCCTGGCTAAGCTTGACTAAAGCCTAGTTTTTTTGTTTTTTTTTCATTCAATTCAGCGGGCTAAATGAAGAAAAAAACTGACAGCTCAGGTCGGAGTCTCTGTACTAACAATAAGATGGAAAAAATATTTTACTGCGCTATCCCAAAAACAATCATATATAAAAGGGATTAAACCATATATAAAGTGAAAAGAAGCTGCAACTAAAAATGTGAGACACACACACTACAAATATCTTAAGAAAAAAAGCTGCGCTATGTGATGATTTGTGATAAAAAAATTGAAAAATATTAAAAAATTGAATTGCAACTGAACAAACAAATATAAATGTATGAAAAAATTCATGCAATATGTTATCACATCAACATTTAAATACTATCACTAGTGATAAGTGCAAAAGATATTGGAATATAGTGTATAATAAAATACACAAGCAACAGAGTCAAGTCCACTCCGATAGGCTATTGAAAGAGAGCCCACTTAGTAGAACAATCTTCTGGATGATGACTTTGTAATCTTCCTGACAGTGATGACATGCAACTGCAACACTATGGGGGATGTGATGGTGTGCAACAGAGAAGTGCCTCCTCCCACGAAAATACTGCCGCTTACCAGCTCCTTAGATCTCTTATTTAAGGAGATCGTGCGTGCCTGTGGCTCTTAACCCCAGCCTCGGGTCTTTCAAAGCTTAAAGGGCTCCTCAGACTCTCCACGTAAGGTATCTTCTCATGTTGCAGATATATGCTCATTCCCCATGAAAGGACATAAAGACTTCCATAGCGTAAAACGTTTAAAAGAATTTATTTGTAAAAAACAGTAATGCACTTAGTTATGCGGGAAGTAAAAAGCGATGGAATAAAAAACGAGCCGGCTGACTCTCGTATGCTGCCCGTAGCTTCCGGGACTAGCACGGTATGTGGTGACGTCAGCACGCCGCTCCTCCCAAAACAATAAGATGTCAGTACAGCAATCTCCCCTGCTGTTCTATTGTGTTCTGACAGGGGGGTGGCCCCCCCGACAGAACACTCCGGTCAGCGTTCTTAGCCATTGGCCGAGAGCGCTGATCAAGAGTCGGTTGACAGACCTTTTTTGGTCATGCCCCTTCCACAGAAGCCAGCTGTACACACGGGCCAATAGTCGTCTGGTTTCTATTGAACCGGCCAATGCAGCCTGACATTCGGTCCCTGTGTATGAGGCTCTAGCCTCCTGCACCATTATAATTGCACAGGAACCTTTCTCCAGGGAGTGATGAAGGAGCCCTGCTATATAAACACACTGCACACAGCAGCCCACAAAGGTAGGTCTCCCCTGCTGTATTTGCAAAAGAAAGAGCTTGATAGACCACTAAGAGCCCACTGAATCTGTCAACATCCCAAATAGGGACTACAAAGAAATGTAACCCCAACAAGGAGTGGTGCTCCAACTTACCTCATGATCAGGGTGCTTTTGCATATATGTCGAATCATGTTGTGATTTTTATGTATTTATGTCCCCATCCTTGGGAACATTTTTATTGATTGTAACCAATAAACTTCTGTCATACTATTTTAATTAATTACTATTATTACTCTTCTTTTTCATACTCGCAACCTCCCCCTATCTGTCCTTAAAGTCCTTGTTGGGGTTACATTTCTTTGTAGCCCCTGCTGTATTTGCATCTGCAGAGTGGTTGCTACTGCCGGTGAGGAGACGGGAAAATTTTCTGTTCTGGGTTATTTCTGTCATGGGGAGCAAAAAATTCAGCAGGATTCAGCTATAAATATACAGGCAGTTAACAACCATGGTCGATCCTCCAGGTCCTGTCTCTGGTTTGAATTCCATGGGTTAGGACAAGGTTTCACTTCCTGGGCTACAAAGTGGGTTTGGTGGAAGGGGCTGACCTAGCCATTGAAATAGCCAATCAATGTTTCCCTTCTTTTCTGTTTTAGCAGCCTGTTACCCTTCACTGCGGAGAAATAACTGTGCCATGAAAGGTCTGGGAGGCATTTAGAGCCTCATATCTCCTCTTTCCTTATCTACACCCTTTCTTTTTATCAATTCTAAAGTTATAACATTAGCAGGATTCTAAAAAAAAGATGGGGGAACCATACTCTGTTTTTGAATTATCCTCATTGAATCCAAGAGCACAGAAACAGTGCTTGGACTTTCTAAATTCATACAATTGTTGGATCCTTTTACTGTGATTCGAGGGTTTACAGAGTGGTAGGACCACTGGGTTACACTATAACCACCTTTAACAGCTGTCTTTGAACCTGATTTACTTCTACCAAAGAGTGATTTAACTAATCAGAAGTTTCTCCTTTCTTTGAACTGTGTTTAATTAAAGCTGCTTCAATTATATAATTATATATTACAAGTGATATTTAAAAAGCAATTTGTTTCATTGGAATTTTCCTTATTTTTTTCTTCTGCTTGTGTTTGCTCATTTCTATGCTATAAATTGAGACTTTGTGTGATAATTTATCCTGTATATTTGAGCAATTTGATGTTGTATTATTATTTTTTTCTCATTTTTTGCAGAATCCAGTCTGCACATGCCTTTTATTAAATATTGATTATTAATATTTTAAGTGATAGTGTGCAATATTTTTATGGCGATTACAGTCAACTCTAGAACTATACTAATGTAAACTACAAAATATATATGTACTATTTTACATATCTCTATATATCATTCTAATTTTTCTGTGCAAATTGTGTATGCAAAACAATATGGAAACCAGCCAGTTTTATGTTCTATAACCATTTCAGCCCCGGAAGAATTTACCGCCTTCCTGCGATATGGCACTGCGTCCCTTTAACTGACAATTGCGCGGTCATGCAACGTTGCACCCAAACAAAATTGACGTCCTTTTTTCCCCACAAATAGAGCTTTTTTTTGGTATTTTATTACCTCTGCGGTTTTTATTTTTTGTTTCAATTTTGAGGAAAAAGCTATATTTTTTACTTTTTGCTATAATAAATATCCCAAAAAAAATATCAAAAAACAAATTTCTTTCTCAGTTTAGGCCGATATGTATTCTTCTACATATTTTTGGTAAAAAAAAAACGCAATAAGCGTATATTGATTGGTTTGCGCAAAAGTTATAGAATCTACAAAATAGGGAATAGATTTATGGCATTTTTATTATTTTTTTTTTTATTAGTAATGGCGGCGATCTGCGATTTTTATCGTGACTGCGACATTATGGCGGACACATCGGACACTTTTGAAACTATTTTGGGACCATTTTTCACTGTTACTATATACATTTTTTACCGTATAAATGACACCGGCAGGGAAGGGGCTAAACACTAGGGGGCGATCAAGGGGTTAAGTGTGTCCTAGGGAGTGATTCTAACTGTGGGGGGATGGGCTAACATTGACATGACATGCCGGTGGCCCTTATGGCAAATCCCCTAGTCTGGGGAGGGGTTGCTCTGCCTCAGACAGGGGCTTGAGTGCTGGCCTGGAAGGACACTACAGCAGAGGAAGCTGGAGGAAAGCTTTCCTGAGAGGCAGTGGGAGCAAAAAAACAGAGTGAGTGGGGCTGACAAGGACCAAGACTGCCACGTGTAGCAAGTCTCTCTTGAAGACAGAGGTGTGCTTAAAGTGATTGTAAAGTATCATTTTTTTCTCTGAAAATAAAAAACATGCTATACTTACCTGCTCTGTGCAGTTGGTTTTGCACAGAGCAGCCCGGATCTTCCTCTTCTCGGGACAATCTTCGGCTCTCCTGACCCCTCCCCCCTGTTG
Organism: Lithobates clamitans; assembly: GCA_037952925.1. Taxonomy (NCBI): domain Eukaryota; kingdom Metazoa; phylum Chordata; class Amphibia; order Anura; family Ranidae; genus Lithobates; species Lithobates clamitans. The sequence continues at coordinate 2,571,740 of JBBGZY010001130.1, forward strand.
AGTGCCCCCACAACAAGCAGCTTGCTATGGGGGGACCCAAGCCAATTCACAGCTCCCTGTGTCCATTCAGACACGGAGCCCCGGTTCGGCCCTGTCCCCCCCTCTCTTGATTGGTTAACTGACTTTGACAGCAGCGGAAGCTGCTGTGTCTCAGCCAATCAGGTGGAGAGTCTTGGATGGCCGAGGGCTCTTGGACATTGCTGGAGAGAGATGGGGTTCAGGGAAGTATGAAGGGGGTGCTGAGGGAAACTGCTTTGCAATGCAGAATGCATTAAGATAAAAAACCTTCTGACTTTACATTCACTTTAAGTCTTTGGCCTTGTCCTGGGAGATGTCCAGAGCGTCAGTTGAGTGGACTGGTGTAAAAAAAGTCACCCAGGTGGGCTGGTGAAGAGGCAGCCAAATAAACTAGTGAAGAGGTGGCCAGATGGGCTAGCATTTTGGAGCTGTAAATTGTCCCTGTTTTTTTCTTGTCACAGTCAAGTGGGCATTCTATAAATTTATCAACCCCTAATAAAACATCAAAACAACGCTCAAGGACTATTTTCTGTGACTAAATGCAAGTGTGCTTGGCTGTGCAACAGTGGGGAACCCTGTCATCTGCAGCTCCTACGAGGGGTTTACTACACTTGTATGCAATGTTTGTATGTTACATTATTTAAAACAAAATCCCACAGATTTTAGGCATCTCTCTTGTATAGTGCTACAAATTACAGAAAATCTCCTATTCAGCCAGAGCCAGAACGTATTCCTTCTACATAATAAATCGTATACCTGTTCAATATTTTATAAGCCTCAGTTCAAACCTCCACTTCATAAACTCCAGTGAAAGCATGCTAGAGCCGTTGCTGCCATAGTGGATGACGACAAGTGTTCGCCCTGAAGCCATGAAGTTAGAGCTCTGTGATGAGTTTTAAATGGTCCAGTGCCCTATTGGTTTCCACACATTTAGAAAACCCTGAGGGATACATACATTATTGCACTTACATGGGGAATGAGTTCACACCATGCTTGCGTGTTCAGTTGTTTATTCAGAGGTGCATTTGTTTTCCAATGACCCGATATAATTGTTAGTTTTCACACTACTGAACCAGCTTAAAAAAAAGATTGTTATTTAGATTAGACCGTGAGCTGAGTATTTTGTAATGTACAGCAAATACAGTTCTTGCAAAGATGACAGAATACAGGAATAGTAATGAAAATTGAATATAAAGCGTACTACTCTCCCGCTGTGCATCTGAAGAGAACACATGAACATCAAAACAGAAAAACATATAGCTAACCTTATACTTTGCTAACAGCATGCAACATCTGTACAGCTCCTTCCAAAGTCCAGTTGCTGTTTAAACAAGTCACTGCTGGCTTCATCAAATGTGTCTGAAATAAATTGTGACGTCTATACTGGTTTGAGCACACAGTGTATTTTAAGTGGTTCATTTTTTAATGAGCCTGTCCCCTTAATTTAAGTAGAATTTATTTTTCTATGCATGCTTCAGTATATTTATACTGTATATTTAGCCATTTGACTACTAAGGATGTATGACCTAGGTCATGGGTGTGCTGTCTCTTGGGTAACCAATGACATGTGTAATACATCATGGCAATCACAGGGTTAAGCCAGGATACTGTAAACTTATTTTAGGTTTACAGATAGCCTACTATCTGTAAAAACAATTTAAGTGTTCAGGTAACTTCTAAAAAAACACCGCCACCTCCTACCTTCATGCTTACCTAGGCAAGAATGGCATGTCCTGCTCCTACAGCCTCCAGGAATATCCCCAGAGCAACATACTCAAAGAGGCACTGAAAATGTTAAACTTCCAAGTGTAGTCAGATGAAGGAAAACTTCAAACAAGCTTAATAGCTCTGATGAGACAGCTCCCACACAGCAAGACTTCCCTTAATGGACACCCAATGGTAGCTCAAACCACAGAAATACAGAAATGAGCACCAGGCCAAAACCAGATAAAAAATTCAAGATAATTTTAATTGCTGATTAAAAAAAATCTTACAAAACACCACTCCCTCAACACAGGATAAAACTTAGATGAACTCAGAGAAAACAGTGACTTCACAAGTCTATATTAGAACCAGTATTGAACTATCCTTACTGAGTAACAATAGCAGCTGCTGAGCAGAAGTGGCATTTTTACCAACAATTAAAATGATTTTGGACTCATCCAGCTTTGGTCTAGTGCCCCTTTCTGTATTTTTTATGGTTTGAGCCACTCCTGAAATATCCTTGTCATGTATTCCAGGAGGCTGCAGAAGGATGGTCACAGAGACCATAGGACAGTCCTTGTAGGGGGCAGCTAGCTCCTGATGACGTAGAAAGAGAAGATGATTTTGCTGAACCTGGCCTGTAGTAGTGGAGCAGTGGATTAAAGCAGAACAACTGGGCAGATGAGTATATTTCCTGGAGAAAACCCTGCATACCAGGTAAAAGGGATGAAAAAAACAGGGGAGTGAAGTTCCTTTCTAAGTTGATGAATCCAAAGCATGAAGATCACATTTTCTTCAGTGTTTCACCTTTGTTAAAGATGGGTGCTTGTATTGACTGGAGCGGATGGCATCGTGCAAATCACAGTAAAATGATGAGATGTCACCAGTACTCTGTTTCAAATATATACAATCATTTATTAAGACAATGTCACATTAGTCAAATAAGCCAACATTTTGGAGCCACCTAGGGTTTCTTTGTCAAAGAGACATAGCAACAACTTGCAATGCAATGAAACACGTACTGTATATATACATAAGTGAACATGCAGAGCCAAATACCCACCCTTTGTGATATCATTGTAACATAATCCTGCATTAAAAAAAATACAATGCTACAAAAAAATGAATATACACAGAAATATTTAATCTAACCAACTAAACAAGTGTAAAGGGTACCTCAAAACCCATAAATGCCTTGCTGGTGGTGAGGTAAATCGAGAAGTTGGTAGTAGCATCATTGTTGCTTAGCAATCCCAGGCAGCTCAGTGCCCACCCATCTTTAAGTAGAGACACATTCCAACCAATCTGCTCATCTATCACCATATACCCTTCTGTTCCTAGACTTATTGCTGGGTTTTTAATTGAGGCTGCTCCTATGGCTTTGAAGGATTTAGAAGAAATCCTTCCTGGCATGGTCAGCACACCATTGGGTGGACAGGTTGAGTGGTACTTTGAACTTTGAAATAACACTGTCACATGTGCATTAAAGTATGTGTGGTAATACATATGCAAAGGTGTGACTGGGCCCTATCATGTCCCCTTCACACTAAAATGAAGTGCATGTACACTATATTACCAAAAGTATTGGGACACCTGCCTTTACATGCACATGAACTTTACTGGCATCCCAGCCTTAGTGCGTAGGGTTCAATATTAAGTTGCCCCACCCTTTGCAGCTATAACAGCTTCAACTTTTTTGGGAAAACTGTCCACAAGGTTTAGGAGTACGTCGATGGGAATGTTTGACCATTGTTACAGAAGTGCACTGATGTGGACGAGAAGACATTTTGGACAATTTCATGCTGCCAATTTTGTGGGAACAGTTTGGGGATGCCCTCTTCCTGTTCCAACATGACTGTGCACCAATGCACAAAAAAGGTCCATAAAGACATGGATGAGCGAGTTTGGGGTGGAGGAACTTGACTGGCCTCAACCCGATAGGACACCTTTGGGATTAATTTGAGCGGAGACCGTGAGCCAGGCCTTCTCATCCACATCAGTGCCCGACCTCACAAATGCACTCCTGGAAGAATGGTCAAACATTCCCATAGACACACTCCTAAACCTTGTAGACAGCCTTCCCTAAAGAGTTGAAGCTGTTATAGCTGCAAAGGGTGGGCCAACTCAATATTGAACCCGACGGACTAAGATTGGGATGCCATTAAAGTTCATGTGCGTGTAAAGGCAGGCGTCCCAATACTTTTCGTAATATAGTGTATGTAACACATAGTAAACAATCAGATTTCTTGAAAGGTTTTTTTCATGCAGCAAAATTCATGAGCAAAGGTATTTAAAAAATGTAAGTGGACATAGGCTTAAAGTGTTTGTAAATCAAAAATGGCTCTTTTGAGTTTTAGACAGAATGATGGGTAAAACCCTGTCAGGGTATCTTTCCAACTTTAACTCTTCCCTACCTGCTAGAGACCTGAAGGAGTATATACAAATAATAGTTGTTTCAACCTGCTAGCATCTACCCAAAACTGAAATATCAGAGTGCGACCTTTTTCATTGTTATCTCAAAAAACAGACTGTCTTTAAACTGTGTTACCCCAAGCCATATGCTATGAATCCAATTAATTCAGAAATGGATAACTAGCTACAGGTTAGCATAATGCAGTTGGCAGGATGACTAAATCCATGGAAAGAACATACTTATCTTGTGTTGTGGACAATCTGCAGGTTTCAATAAAAATTCACTGAGCGTTGCCAAATCTGAATTTACTTTCATCTGTGTTTTGGCCAGTTTTATAACCAATAAAAATAGTATAAATATATTAATGACATATGAAATACTCAAGGTTTAAACATGAGTGAATTTAATCGTATTGAGTGAACATTTTTTAGAATGCAAACTATAAATACAGAAAAGAAATAATAAAGGGCTCAAGATATTTTATAGGTATATGTATGTATATCCATACCTCAAACTAGTATTTTAACGTGAATGTTTTTTACACCATAATATCAAACATATTTTGCATTAACCACTTCAGCCCCGAAAGGATTTACCCCCTTACTGACCAGAGCACTTTTTGCAATTCGGCACTGCGTCGCTTTAACTGACAATTGCGCGGTCGTGGGATGTTGCACCCAAACAAAATTGATGTCCTTTTTTTTCCCCACAAATAGAGCTTTCTTTTGGTGGTATTTGATCACCTCTGCGGTTTTAATTGTTTGAGCTATAAACAAGAAAAGAGGGACAATTTTGAAAAAAAAACAATATTTTTTACTTTTTGCTATAATAAATATCCCCAAAAAATATATAGAAAAAATGTATTTCTCAGTTTAGGCCGACATGTATTCTTCTACGTGTTTTTAGTAAAAAAATTGCAATAAGCGTATATTGATTGGTTTGCGCAAAAGTTATAGGGTCTACAAAATAGGGGATAGGTCTATGGCATTTTTATTATTATTTTTTTTTTATTAGTAATGGCAGCGATCTGCAATTTTTATCATGACTGTGACATTATAGTGGACACATCGGACACTTTTGATACTATTTCGGGACCATTGTCATTTATACAGTGATCAGTGCTATAAAAATGCACTGATTACTGTGTAAATGACACTGACATGGAAGGGGTTAAACACTAGGGGGCGATCAAGGGGTTCAGTGTGTCCTGGGGAGTGAGTCTAACTGTGGGGGGGGGGATTGTCTCACTAGAACATGACAGAGATCACTGCTCTCGATGACAGGGAGCAGTGGATCTCTGTCATGTTGCTAGGCAGAACAGGGAAATGCCTTGTTTACATAGGCAATTCCCCGTTCTGCCGCTCCGTGACACGATCGTGGGCCCCTGGTGGACATCGAGTCTGCAGGACCCGCGGGCACGGTCAGTACGCAGCGGGCGTGCGTGCCCACAATGCCGCAATTTAAAGAGGATGAACCTGTACGCCCATTTGCCCAGCCGTGCTATTGTGCCGATGTACATCGTCGTGCGCTGGTTGGCATGTGGTTAAGGAACTTGCACATGAATCTCAGCTGTGCATTACCCTGTGTGGTTGAGCTGTAGAGAGTTACATAGTTACATAAGTAGTCAGGTTGAAAAAAGACACAAGTCTATCTAGTTCAACCATAAAAATAAACAAATAAAAAATAATATCAAACAATCCTATATACTCAATTCTATACCCACAGTTGATCCAGAGAAGGTGAAAAACCCCAGCAAAGCATGATTCAATTTGCTACAGCAGGGGAAAAAATTCCTTCCTGACCCCCAAGAGGCAATCCGATTTTCCTTGGATCAACTTTACCTATAAATGTCAGTATCCAGTTATATTATGTACATTTAGAGTCTCTCTTTTTCCTTCTAATTGTTTAAACAAATTATAAAAAGCAGCTAACTCTTCCTCTTCCCTTTTACATCAATCATAACGGCTGGCAAGAGGGTGCGAGGAGGTGCTGGCATCTTTTATGCAGATATCTCGACCTCAAAAAACATTTTGCCATTTAACTTGTTATAGCGCATAGATCATTTCTAGACAATTCTCACATAAACTCCTATTATAAAAAAAATCAAAATGGCAAATCAGTTACAACTCATTATTATCACGGTGAATTAGGCTAGTCTTGTTAAGCTCTGTGGTTCACCTGCCTCATGACTACTGGTTATCTACTCCACCCATCAGTTCTGCAATGTAGAAATATGGGATTAAAGGAGAAGTACAGCCAAAGCTCATTTGGCTGTACTTCTCCTGTGGATCACAGAAGTGCAGCCCGTTCTGCACGGCTGTGACCCGATTTTAGCAGACAGCGGCTAAAGCTCGCTGTCGGCTTACGCCACAGAGCCAGTCCAAGCTCAGGCAAGATCGTGACAATTAAGTCAAAATCCATCCACATGCCTGGACTGGCACCTGCTCAGCCTCTCAGGGAGCCACTGAGAGCCTGAGCCAGCCGCTCCTGCCCTCCTGCCCCCTCCACAGCCCAGCGCTCCAATGAGCGAGGGAGGTGGGCAGAGCAGAGAGCGGTGACTGACAGCCACCAGCTCTCTGCTCAGGGAGCCCTGAGAACCGAGCAATCGCCTGGTTCTCTATTACCTGCTTTTCTGGGTTATCTTCAGAACACATACCTAACCACCCAGTAAATTTAGTGTTGTCCTGCTGTAAACCATGGAAAAATAACCACATGTCATTACCCTCTTTGCTGACATCATCAGGGAGCCAATGGTCTCTTCCCATGCCTAGAAGCTGGCCCTTTGATGAAAGCTCCACTGCACATGCACAGTGTATTCTACAAATCCCTGAAGCCTTCTGGGAAGCATAATATGGGTATTCCGAAAGCTTTTGGGCAAGAAGGGGGATATCATTCTCTTCTAGGCGAGAAAGGCAGAAGTGTTGGCTGTGCTCCCCCAAGGAGGGTATATATATATATTTGCTGAAAGGGGAGTGTAGGATTAAAAAAATATGTCTGTGGTTAAACTACTTTGAATGTTTACCCAACATTTCTCTCTAACTGCATAGAAGTGGAATCAGTTTGTCATCTACTGAAAACATATAAAAAGTTCCTTAGATGACAAGTAACACATACTATGGTATATCTTATTACTAAAGAAATGCCTAATGCTGAACAGCAGGCAAAGTGATACATGCGCAGATGAAATATGGTAGCTGTTTTATTTGGCAAAGGGTTTGCATTTTGCCAAATGATTTAGATTTCTGTAAATTTAATCCCGATACTTACAAAGCTCTCCCACGCAGTACAGCCCTGTCTGGCAGAGCATGAGCCCTGGTTTTTCTCTGCTACATTACCACATATAAGTCAGGAACAAGGAGGCAGGTGAGGCAGAGCCTCGCCTGCCATGAGCATGAAAAAAAAAAAAAACTGAGCTCAATGGACAACTTGGAGTCTTGGACCAATGGTAAAGTACCACTGGCCCAAGCTGTCCAATAAAAATGCTGCAGTGTTGGCTCTCCTCTCACTGCAGTGTCATAGAAGGGGTAATGTGTGTAAAAGACAAATGCTCCCTTCCAGCCCAGCCCTCTTAACTACGAAAAAAAACATGGGTTTATGTGTATAAGATTTACCCATAATCCCATGTTTTTCTCACACAGTTAAGAGGGAGAATAAGAATCTGCTGCTGTTGAAAAGGTACTGTTTTAACCATGCTAAATCATATATTTACCGGCGTATAACATGCACTTTTTTCCCCTTAAAATCAGGGGAAAGTCGCAGGTGCATGTTATACACCGATACCATGCGATCCCGAGCTGCACAACTTCAAAATCGCCGACCACGATTTTAAAATGGCGCCGCCGGCGCCGAAATACACAGAGCCGCCATTTTCAAATCGCGGTCGGCGATTTTGAAGACAGGGGTTCGAAGGCTGCACTGGGCAAGGCTGCACTGGGGAAGGCTGCACTGGGGAAGGCTGCACTGACAAGGCTGCACTGGGGAAGGCTGCACTGGGGAAGGCTGCACTGACATGGCTGCACTGACATGGCTGCACTGCAAAGGCTGCACTGACAAGGCTGCACTGGGGAAGGCTGCACTGACAAGGCTGCACTGGGGAAGGCTGCACTGACAAGGCTGCACTGGGGAAGGCTGCACTGACAAGGCTGCACTGGGGAAGGCTGCACTGACAAGGCTGCACTGGGGCAAGGCTGCACTGAGAAGGCTGCAAGGATGGGCATTTAAATGTAAGTTTTTTTCCCTTCAACTTCCCTCCTAAAAGTTTTTTTTCCTTAAAGTTCCCTCCTAAATTGGGGTGCGTGTTATTCGCTGGTGCGTGTTATACGCCGATAAATACGGTATATGTTATATGTTATAGCATAATAATGTATTATTTATCTTTTTACTGTAAAATTACTGGTTGGAAGTTATAACTTCAAACTTCAGTAATTTGTCCGTTAAGCCACCTGCTTGAATACAGTTTTTGAAAATATAGTAAATGACCTTAAATACAATATATAATAATTATTTGTATATTATTTACTTATTTACTCATGTTTGGAGTTACAGAGGAGGTCTAGTACTAGATTTTATGCTATTGCTCTAACGATTGTGGCGTATGTAACCTGTGTGTATCTGGCTCTGATACTAGCCAGTCCCACATCAGCCACTGACTTCACTGCACGTCCCTGTTATAAGTCTACAACCCACCCCTACCCTGTGACAGTAAAATTAGAAGATGTGCACTAGTGAACTCATTTGTCACTATGCTCTCTCTTCCTATTATCATGCTTCTCATACTGTACTGCAAGAAACAAGATTATGTGTAGTGGGACTTTAAGGACCCATTCAATAGACAAGTATATACATCATAACTGTTGTAAAAAAATTATAACATATCTTTTTTAAATTCATTTAAAACATTCATCATCAAAATGATACTTTCAACATAAGATATCTGGTCTATCACGTATCTCCTACTAGGGGAGATAGAGGACATAGCACATAGAGATTCTCCCAGAATATTGAATGTGGGTCAACGCATTTCTCAGACAGATTCTGCTTCATCAGGACCTGGAATCTCTTATGTACATACAATTTTATACTACAATAACATTAAAGAAAAATTATATGTAAATTATTATATAATATAATATAATATAATATATAAAATACACAACAGTAATATAACATTAATTATTATTAGCAAACTATCCTCTAATGAATAGTGAAAGAGCTAGAAAAAAATGTTAAAGAATTGAAAAAGTGCCTTATAATAAGTCCTCAACCTTAACTTCTGTTCGATATATTAAGGTAAAAAGACATGCGTACTCCCTTCTGTTCGCACTGGTCCTTGAACCGCTACTACAGAGGGTCAGAGATAACCCAGATATCAGGGGAGTACAAGCGGGCTCTCATGAGCACAAACTCTCTGCTTATGCGGATGACATATTATTCCATGTTGTAGAACCCTTAGTCTCGTTGCCGAACCTGATGAAAGAATTAACGGAATATGGAGAGGTTTCTAACTTTAGGATAAACTACTTCAAGTCGGAGATCTTGCCGATTACTGTCCCTCCATCACTAACTAATTCCCTAAAGGGTTCCTTCCCTTTCAAGTGGTCCACACCCTCTATGACATACCTAGGCATTCAGCTTACAGATAAACTAGACTCCCTGTATTCATATAATTATATTCCCTTGTTCAAAAAGATTTCCCAGGACTTATTAGCATGGGACAAGGCCCTTTTCACGTGGGTGGGCCGGACGAATATTCTAAAAATGACTATATTGCCCCGTATTCTTTTCCTCTTGCAAATGATACCAATCAAACTACCAAAACGCTTCTTTACCTACTTGCACAGCCTCTTTATTAAGTTTGTATGGGGCAGTAAGAACCCACGTCTTGCCATGGCGACACTACAAAGATCTAAATTAAAGGGGGGACTGGGCATACCCAACATAGGCCAGTACTATCAGGCGATTGCCCTACAACGCATCCTGAACTGGAAGTTTCATACCACTCTTAAGCTGTGGGTTCCCCTGGAGAAAACAATGGCGGGCCGAGACCTATCATATGCGCCCTGGGTCCTTGTTGGGGATAGGGGACTCTCTGATTGGGCCTCCCAACTGACAATACACTCCCTGAATATGTGGGATGGAGTGAACACACGCCTAGCTCTGGCGCCACACATGTCTCCATTGGTGCCACCGGCTGGCTATCCGTGGTTTCCTCCGGGGGAACAGAAAACCTCACTTAAAACATGGACAGGGGATGGTATTGTTAGTTTGGCAAAATTCATTAAGGGGGGGCTCATTGTCCCCACTCTCCACTCTATGAGAACGATATGGCAGCTTCCCCTGAAAGGCAGGAGAAGCTCATTAGCGACCCCTGCCTATGGGAGCAGGGACTGAAACAAATAGGCAGTTATTGTAGTGTAAATTATTGATCATTTAACTGTTATCAATAAACTTTATTAAAAAATTCTGGAAGCTTCTAAGAAAGGTCAGGTGACTAGAAGTACCAATAAGAAGAAAGAAGAATTATTAACCGTCATCAGACCAACGGCAGCACTTCAAGAAGAAGCATCTCCTGAGTCTGTCTCCTCACCTATTGCTAATGGAAAATCTGCTGCGTCAGATGATGGAGCGGGCCTCTGCTCCTGACGGGGATTCCTGGCTGTGTTTCTGCCTTTCCTCGGCGGCTCCTCCGGCCTCATCTGCCTCTTTTCCTCCTCTTTCTCCCCCTCTCTCTTTCCCACAGCCTCCTCCGGTCATGGCTTCTCTTCCAGGTCCCTCTGGTGTTTCGTTTCCGGCCAGGGCTCCTCCTCCGGTCCGTCCTCCTGCTGTGTCATGGGCGCCTGCAGTGATTGACAGCGCGGCTCCGCCTGTGATGACGCCGGTGGATCCTCCTTACTCTTCGGCTGCTGGCTCGGTTCCTTCGGCTGGAAATGGCTTATGCGCAGTGGACACTGGCATAGAGCTGAGGGAGAGAACGTCGGTCCGCCGGATCGAATCCCGGGGACCTCCACTCAAAAAGAAATGTAAGAGTAAAGGTAATAATAAGCGCTCTTTGCGGGACACTGAATTATTGATGCCTGTTCACTCAGACACTGTTCATACTGGCTTTAATCCTGTTGATAATATTGCTTTGTCTTCCTCTTCTTTCCTGCCTGATTTACCTATGGATAATGTGAATGATGTTATGCTGTCTCCTGTGATGCGCCCTTTGCAGATTTCTGATGATGTTAGTGCTTGTTCTTTTCCTACAGCTAACCCCTCTGGTTCACTGCATTCTGCACAGGCTGTTTCTGATGCTAATTTGGGGTCTGCAAGACCTGTGAATTCACCTCACTCTTTGCCACAGATGACACCTAGTGGTGAGTCTAATCAAATGCATAATTTAATGTTATGTATGTCTTCTTTTGCTTCATTTGCTGACAATTTTAAAAAATGTTTTTCTGACGGTTTCAATGTTGGTCGTTTTACCTGCTGTGGATGTACGACCGCCTGCGCATGTTCCGTCGGTCGCTGATGCTGATGTTCTGCCTTTATTGAATCCGTCTTCACATTTAGTTCCTGAATGTTGCTTTAAAGAAGCTATGACGTGTGAAATTTCTCCGCTTGGCTTCCATTTATCGCCGTCTGTCAAAAACAAAATTTGGAAAGGCGTATATATTGAGATACTCTCTCTTTTGCCTTCCTTTAAAGAAAATCGTATGGATGTTAGAGATTCAGAGAAGACTGATGACGACAAGAGAAAATCTGCTCCGCAAAATTTTAATAACTGGCTACAGGCCTTTTGTATTTTCTCTAGTGTTAAGGGTGAGCGGTGCCCGGAGCTCTGCAGTGGCCTTTTTAGGCATCTTGAGATTATCCTTGAGGCTTACAAGAATTTTCCTGGGCTGGCTTGGTTTTTTTTATGAACTTGCTATTCATAAAAATATGGCTTGGGGGACTAAAGATGTGGGTTTGTGGTTGAACCTGCTTATACCACGTAAACCCACATTGCCTGCATCTTCTCCACAACCTTTACAATTTAAGACAGGTTTTTGTTTCAGTTTTAATGAGGGGCAGTGTAAATGGCCAAATTCGTGCCGTTATAAACACGAGTGTGCTTCTTGTTCGGGTAATCATCCTGCCTCCCGTTGTTTTAAAAGATTGCATTCTAACGTGGTTGCTCCTTCTAGGGATAATTTTCATGCTGGGAGTAACACCGGTGAAATTACACGCCATGTTGCCATTCCTTCTCAGTTGGCCAAACCGCAGGATGGCGGAAATTCTCGTTGAGGGTTTTTCCTTTGGTTTTCGGTTGCCTCAGTTTTCTGGCCCTGGTTGTCTTTGTTGTGATAACCTTGTCTCTGTTCATCGTTTCCCTACCATTGTCTCTGGTAAAATTGCTAAGGAAATATCTGAAGATAGGGTTGTGGGCCCATTTTTATTTCCTTCGTTTGCTAATTTTCGTGTTTCTCCTTTAGGTTTGGTTCCTAAAAAGGAACCCAATAGTTTCCGCCTTATCCATCATTTATCTTTCCCAGCCAGTTTTTCTCTTAATGACGAAATTGAACCTGATTTAAGTACTGTTACGTATACCTCTTTTGATGAGGCGATTTTCAGGATTCATCGCTTGGGTGTGTCTGCTGTTATGGCTAAGGCTGATATTAAATCTGCTTTCCGCCTGTTGCCCATATACCCTTCGGCTTTTAACTCGTTTTCATCACAATGGTTTTTTATTATTATTATAAGTGCCTTCCCATGGGCTGTTCCTTATCCTGTACTTACTTTGAGACGTTTTCGACATTTTTGGAATGGGTGGTTACTTTCTTGACGGGTTCATCTAATGTATTACATTATCTTGATGATTTTTTATTTTTTGGTCCGGCAGATAATTTTGAATGCTTATATTTGTTCACTGAATTTCGTTTAACCTGCCATCGTTTTGGAGTCCCATTGGCCCTCGAAAAGTCTGTTTGGCCACCGACTTGTATTGAATTCCTGGGTGTTACCTTTGACACTGTATTGATGGAATGTCGTTTACCTCAGGCCAAGTTAGATCGTTTGAGGTTTATGATTTCTTTTGTACTTTCCAAGCCTAAGGTTACCGTTCGCACATTGCAATCTTTGTTGGGTTTACTAGCATTTGCTACGCGCATAATTCCTATGGGCCGTGTTTTTTCCAAAAGACTGTATAGAGCTATTGCTCGTTGTAGATCTCCGAATCATTTTGTGCGGATCAATTCTTCTTTAGTATCTGATTTGTTGGTTTGGAATGATTTCTTTTCCTCGTACAATGGCCGTTCTTTTTGGAAGACACCTTTCCAGGATAATTCAGTTGTTTCTTTATTCACTGATGCAGCTGGGAGTATGGGTTATGGTGCCTTTTATCAGGGTCATTGGTCAGCTGCACGTTGGCCTGCTTGTTGGCTTTCGTTGGGCTATACAAAAAATGTTGTACTCCTTGAATTGTTTCCGATTCTGGTTTCCTTGGATATTTGCGGTGTTCACCTTCGCAATTCTCGTTTGTTGTTCCATTCTGATAATAAAGGGGTTGCCTATGCGATCAATTGCTTGTCTTCTAAGTCTTTGCCTGTGTTAGCTGTTTTGCGTTGCATTGTTCTTAAATGTTTAGAACTTAATCTTTGGATTAAAGTTAAATACATCCCTGGATACACTAATGTGATTGCTGATTCTCTTTCACGTTTCAGATAGATCAGTTTCGCGCTCTGGTACCGGAAGCGGATCTCCTTGGTCTACCTTGCCCGTAACATCTATGGTCCGTGGTCTGCGATCTGTGAATTCTGCATTGATGAACTCTCTTGCTCCTTCCACGTGGGCGAATTACAATGCCGCGTGGTCTTTGTGGACTGTCTTTTTGACCTCTTTAGGTTTTCCTTCTAGTTGTATTTGTGAGACTTTGGTTTTGCGTTTTTTGGATTTTCTGATGCAACGCAAATATTCGTATTTGCATATTGTTAAAATATTGGCGGGGATTTCTTTCATTTTTAAAAGCCGTGGCTTTCCGCCTTGTTCTTCCTTTTTCTTAGTTAAGCAGGCCCTTAAGGGTTACCGTAAACACAGTTACCGTAGTGATACTCGTGTTCCAGTCACTTTCCCTCTTTTGCGACATTTGATGGCTGCTTCTGCCTTTGTTTGTTATTCTACTGCTGAGGATTTACTTTTTAAGGTTTCTTTTAGTTTGTTATTTTTTGGGGCTTTTCGTATTTCAGAATTGCTACCTAAATCGTCATCCTCTCCGGGAGGTTTGTGGTTTTCTGAGGTTTCCATGGGCCCTGATTTTATTTAAATATTTCTGCGATTCAGCAAGACTGATCAGTTGGGGAGGGGTCGGTGGATTGTTATTCCGCGATCCTTTGGTTCGCCGGTTTGTGCCTTCTTCTGGTTGTCTGCATATTTGCCGTCTCGGCCCCTTGGTTCACCACAATTGTTGCTTCATGACTCTGGTTCTCCACTTACTCAGCGCCAGTTTTCGGCTGTCCTTAAAAAATGTCTGCTTTATCTCAATTTGCCCCATTTACGTGTTACCAGTCATTCATTTCGTATTGGCGCAGCGACTGAGGTGGCCAAGTTGGGTTTCTCTGAGTCCGATATTAAAAAGTTGGGTGGTTGGAAATCAGACTGTTATCTTTCCTATATTAGACCTAATTTATGTTTTTTCTGATTTTAGGTTCTTCGAACGCTGTATGGCTTATTGGACATTCATTCGTTTACTGGGCCCATGTTCGAGCCTCCAACAGAGTCTATGGACTTAATTTAAATTTAGACGGTGCGACTATTGTTTGGCATGGTTACCGTGGAATGTCTTCTTTTGCTCTTCGTTCTTTATTAACAGAATTGCTTTCTTCTTTCTCTAGTCCTGATGTAGTTATTATTCATTTGGGGGGTAATGATTTGGGGATTCATAAAACTTTAGATTTGGTTTCCCAAATTAAACTTGATTTTCTTCATTTACGCTCTGTTCTCCCCTCCTCGGTTCTGATTTTTTCAGAGATTGTTCCACGATTGAATTGGTTGATTGATCCTGATCTCTTATATCTTGAGAAAATCAGAAAGAGGGTGAACAGACTTATCAATAAATTTATGCCCTCTGTTCAAGGTTTTTCTTATAGACATACTGATTTGGAAGGTGGATTGTATGGGCTTTATCGCCCTGATATGGTCCATCCTTCTGATATAGGGCTGGATATATTTAACTTGGATTTGCAAACTTGTGTGGAATTGGCCGTGGCCCGGGTGGGGTGCCATGCTATATGAATATAGCCTGGCGTTTGGGGTATGGTGTATTAATGTTAAAGACGTATATATATATATGGTTCAAGCTTTAATGGCTGAACTATTTGGTTTTAATTGTTTGAATATAGTTCGAGCTTTGATGGCTGAACTATTATTGTTTTGGTATGATTTTAGTAAGCTAATTGGTATTTTTATTATGCCAATAATAAAGGACCACGGCCATTTTTATCCAAGTCTATAGTCTGTTTGTATTTATTTTAATTTATTATCATTATATTGTACATCAGTTTTCAGCCTCTGATCCCATTAAAGGCAGGAGAAGCTCATTAGCGACCCCTGCCTATGGGAACAGGGACTGAAACAAATAGGCAGTTATTGTAGTGTAAATTATTGATCAGTTAACTGTTATCAATAAACTTTATTAAAAAATTCTGGAAGCTTCTAAGAAAGGTCAGGTGACTAGAAGTACCAATAAGAAGAAAGAAGAATTATTAACGGTCATCAGACCAACGGCAGCACCTCAAGAAGAAGCATCCCTCCTTCCCTCCCTATGTCGTGGTTCTTGTTATGTGGCTGGTCCCTTCTGCTGTAAGGGGGTATGGTGTATTAACGTTAAAGACGTATATATATATATATGGTTCAAGCTTTAATGGCTGAACTATTTGGTTTTAATTGTTTGAATATAGTTCGAGCTTTGATGGCTGAACTATTATTGTTTTGGTATGATTTTAGTAAGCTAATTGGTATTTTTATTATGCCAATAATAAAGGACCACGGCCATTTTTATCCAAGTCTATAGTCTGTTTGTATTTATTTTAATTTATTATCATTATATTGTACATCAGTTTTCAGCCTCTGATCCCATTGGACTTCTGGAGACACCGCCAGTTAGAGATTTTTATAGCTAACTGTACCAGACAGGCACCGATCAGAACCACACTGACAGATTTTGAAAGTATGTGGGCATCTACAGATCCCTCACCTCACATGATTTCGGCACTGTATGGATTACTAGAGACAGCAACACCAAGCCCCAAACATCAGTTTATCAAAGAATGGGAAAGAGATCTCCAATCTGAATTCACAGAGGAACAGCTCCACCACCTATACCGCCTGACCCACATGAGCTTGATAGATTCAAAGACCCAGGAAAATTAATTATAAAATTTTATCAAGATGGTATAGGGTACCTACTACCCTGGCTAAAATCTTCCCTTCTGCTTCTGATGGGTGCTGGAGGGGATGTGGAATGAAGGGCACATTCCTCCATATTTGGTGGGAGTGCCCTGTGCTGACCCGGTTCTGGGATATGGTTGGTAAACACATCTCAGACTGTATTGGCATGGAAATCCCGGCATTGCCAAAGCACTTTTTGCTTCACGTCCCTCCCATGCCCCTGTCTCGTTATAAACAAAGTGTTCTCCCCCACCTCCTCAATGCAGCAAAACGCCTGATTCCTATACATTGGAAGAGCTTGCGTATTCCAAGCGAGATGGATTGGTTGGGGAAGGTGGGGGAGATCATGGAGGCAGAAAGTTGGCTTGCCACTTGCAGGAACACTCGTGCGAGATTTGACCTAACATGGTCAGCTTGGAAAACCCACGTACATGACACAACGATGGCATCATCTAGTTTAGATGTTGCCCTGCTTGCTCTAGCAGATCCTTCCTTTGGAAGCTGTGTCCAGGCGAACCATCCCTCAACTTCTTTGAGGTCTGCTTAAAGTAGACCAGACACCTCAATATATCCAGTGAGATCTGTTCTGCTTGCCTTCTACTCTTTCCTTAGCTTGCTATCCTTAATCATCCTTTTCCTATTCAAAATTCCTTTCCTTTATCTCTATCTTCCTTGTTATGGTTGTTAAGTGTTAAAGGTTGTGTCACAATTTCCAGTGTACTCATTACTTCCTTTTTCAAACCTCCTGGACGGTCAACAGGTTATTGACTGCGCCAGGCTTTTTTTGGGGGGTACACTTATGTTGTATGCATAACGGAGGCCATGTGTACAATGATTATGGGCCTAAAGCTTAAAGTCCCCCTACCTCCCCAGAGTTGGGAAGGGAGGCTTGTCCATAGGGATCGACTGTCCAGGACAAGAAGGGTGCTTTCATGGCAGATAAATGTGGACATGCCTCCCGTTTCACATGGTTATTGACTATAGCTTAACTGGTATACATGCTCCCCATTGTAACCCCCTTCCCCCCTCCCTTCTTCCTTCTCTTCTGCCTTCACCTTCCCCTCCTCCTTTCCCTCTCCCTTTTCTCCTGGTTGGATGTTATCCTGTTGTGAAGTCTTTCTGTGTTATAAAACTTAAAAAAAAAAAAGAAAAATAAAGATTATACAAAAAAAAAATACATACATACATACTGCAGCATAGCTGCCTCCTTATTCTACTTCTTCCTCTAGTCTGAGCTCTGCTGCATAGTAAACTTTAAGGCCTGGTTCACACCTATGCATTTTTTAGTGCATTTTTAGTTTTTAAGAAACATACTACAGTCCATTTAACATGGTTTCCTATGGGTCACGTTCACACCTATGCATTTTATGGAAAGGGCCAGGGGCTTTTTTTTTTGGTTTTTGGTTCCATAGACTTTAATGGATCAAAAACGTATATTGAAAAACGCAAACTGCACCTGGAATATGCAAACTGCAACCTGCATAGGTGTGAACCAGGCCTAAGAGATTGATACCAAGCCAAATTGAGGTACTTACACTGCTTGCATTTAAAAAGGATTTAAGTATGTATTGAGAATAGGGATGAGCCCACGGTTCAAGTTGAACATAAGTTCAACTTGAACATCGGTTGTTCGTTTGTTCTAAAATGAACAGAACATATGGGGCGTTTGCAGAAAATTTGAGCACATTGGAATGGCCCAAAATACTGCAAGTTTATTTCGAAAGGCTATGATCGCCAATTTATTAAGACTAAGATTGTTGAAGTATCAAAGATGGATCGGAAAGAACTGATTAAAGAAAAAGTAACCCAGAAAAACTGACTTCAATGTGCAACATAAGAGAATTGAAAGGATCATCAGACGCCACTGGCATATTCTGTTGGTGGATAGACAGTTACAAGAGACCCTCTCTAGAGACCCGAAGTTTATATACAAAAGAGCACCCACAATTCGTGATCTAGTAGTTAAAAATGTTGTAGATCCACCTAAGAAACCCTTTTCCTTCTTTACAGGTAATGTTTTTTTTCTGTGCAAAAGATGCTTCGCATGCTTGAGGACTAAACGTCCAAATGAAAAGGTGTTCAATTTTACGTCAACAAGCACGGGAGATACCTACGAAGTAAAAAACGTCATCTTTTGCAATACTGAACGGGCGGTGTATGCACTGGAGTGCAGTTGCGGCCTCCAGTATGTTGGTCGCACCAAAAGACCTTTGAGAGTACGCATTAAAGAACATGTCCAAAATATCCTCAATGGCTACGACAAACATAGTGTGTCCAAACACTTTCTGATATGTCATAACAAGGATCCCACCCACCTGAAGTTCTGGGGTATTACACCATACATTAAACATTGGCGGGGGGGGGCCACAAGGTGAGGACCCTAAGTCAAATGGAATCCAAATGGATCTTTACTTTGGATACATTCTCGCCCTGTGGCCTAAATATTGAATTTGATCTTAATTGTTTCCTTAGTGATTTTTAATGCGCAGTTTTTCTTATACATTTTAAATGCATCTGATCTCCATTTTTAATTTTTTTATCGTTTGTTCGTATTTAGCCATCGTTTACCTTGTACAACCCACGTAGTCCTATTGAGAATGGACTGCTGGGTGGATCTAAGTAGGTTCACTCTAAAACACCCTCGTTTATCATATTAGTTTGGCCTCTCATCTGACCACTTAATTTTAACATCTACTATATCTGTACTGTTTTTCTAATTAGGCTATTGTTTAATGAACTTTATGATGTGCCATTTATAACGATGCATATGCATATTCAATATATACACACACTCAGAGATATGCTTTATCTCTGCATTGCTATTTTGCCTATATCAGCATGATCGTCTCTCTCTTCCTATTGTTTTTAAATTATATATATATATATATATATTTTAATTGTCATTTTTATATATATTTTTGTAGTTTTTTTCCCTTGTGAACCTCCTATTTCCACTGATCGGGTGGTTCTCCTTTTACATTTTCCTATAACTTCTCCCTCTCCCAGGAATCTGTCAGTTTTTTATAAATGTATCTTGCGTAAGATGACACCTGGGCTGAGCAATCCACGCCTGTCCTCCTCTGCTGACAGTTTGGGGGGATAGAGGTGCTCGCCCCTGCCCATTGGTCCTGATAGTCAGCTGATGCTGAGTGCCGGCGAGCGCACTGCGCGATTGAACATCATTACAATGGCCGCGTCGTGCTATCCCCAAGAAAATGGCCACCGCAATGTTATAGATGGGAAATTTGAGAAAATGGCCGCTCACTGACGGCCATTATAAAGCTATTTAAAGACACTTTTTTAGCCTGTACGCATCCCCTGATGAAGTCACGTGTGGTGTGACGTCACGCGTAGGGACGGGACAGGCTTCCATGCTGATAGAGGTGTACGAGCTCACCGCTCATTGGAGCAAGCCACTTTTTTATTGTCCTTTTATGTGAATCCCCTATTTTTACCTAATAAAAGCCGCTGTTTAGCAAAACTTTATTACACTATTTGGGATCCTCTTTTTTTGTTATTTCCACACTCCCCCCTATAAAACATTTGAGGAAACCATGCCCCGGGACTAGGATCGTGAGGATAGCGCTGGAACCCTAAGGACGGCACCCCCAAGTTTGGTCATATGCGCTTGCCCTATTACCCTAAGGTAAGGTGCCATTACCCACTTGTGTTTTTGAACACGAAGATGTGAACTATGTGATTTATCTAAACACTACACTGCAACTGATGCATGATAGGACGCTGCTGTCACATTATGAAGGAAGGATTTTGTGTTGAAGCACTCTGATTGTTTGGACATTTTTTATGCTGCATTTCTTGGCTGCACTGCTGCACATAGTCACCTTATGTGTTGCATGTCTATTACACATTGTAATTCACTTATTTATTGCGTTTATGCACTTTATTAGTAGCTGACACTTTCACATTGCTGTTATTAATTTATATGTATTTGGTGAGATTTATTTATTATTTTACTACTGATGAGTATTATTTTTCACTATTATGGCCCGTTGCTGTGTGAGTGAATAGTCCTACACGGCTGAGCTATTAATCACTACAGTTGAATACCATTTGGCGCACATTACAATACACGCCACAGAATAGAATATATTTTTTTAGCCATTTCACTTAGGATTAGTGCAGCACCACCTACCTATACCGCTATTCACCCACAGGGTCTGGTTCGTACCCGATTCGGTGCAGGCAGCTTTTCCCACTAGTCCGGTTTGCTACATACCTGATAGCGCGGGACTAATCATATATCTCTAATGCTGCAAGATCTCAGTGCATTGCTGTATGATGATTGGCCAAAGCATGCACCTGACCTGCATGCTTTGGCCAATCACAGCGCGCTCTGCTGAGAGAGCCATAATTGGCCAAAAGCAGGGTGCCTTTGGCCAATCATGGTTCAGGGGGACATCCACTCCCTAAACTATATAAGGCTGCTTACAGAATGGCCATGTGTAGTGCTGTTGGCGTGAACAGAGAGATAGCTTGTGTTAGATTAAGCAAGCAGGTTATTCAGTTAGTGGCAGTGTATTTGATATATAAAGTCAGTCTAATATATATATATATATATATTCAGTGTTTACTCTATATTCAGTCAGTGCAAGCAGTGTATTAATATATATATGTATATATATATATATATATATATATATATATATATATACTGTGCATTCAGTGTAGCCTATCTCTACAGTGCATTCAGTGGTGTATTGTTTCTAATACACTTCAGGCGGTGTATTAATATATATACAGTCAGGTCCATAAATATTGGGACATCTACACAATTATGGAGAAGGAAAGGAACTGCTCATGATTCAAAGCATACCACCTCATCAGTGAAGCATGGTGGTGGTAGTTTCATGGTGTGGGCATGTATGGCTGCCAATGGAACTGGTTCTCTTGTATTTAATGATGATGTGACTGCTGACAAAAGCAGGATGAATTCTGAAGTGTTTTGGGCAATATTATCTGCTCATATTCAGTAAAATGCTTCAGAACTCATTGGACGGCGCTTCACAATGTCAATCACCTGACCTGAATCTGACTGAGCATGCATTTCACATGCTGAAAACAAAACTGAAGGGAAAATGCCCCAAGAACAAGCAGGAACTGAAGACAATTGCAGTAGAGGCCTGGTAGAGCATCACCAGGGATGAAATCCAGCGTCTGGTGATGTCTATGCGTTCCAAACTTCAGGCTGTAATTGACTGCAAAGGATTTGCAACCAAGTATTAAAAAGTGAAATTTTGATGGATGATTGTTAATCTGTCCCATTACTTTTGGTCCCTTAAAAGGTGGGAGGCACATATACAAACTGTTGTAATTCCTACACCGTTCACCTGATTTGGATGTAAATACCCTCAAATTAAAGCTGAAAGTCTGCAATTAAAGCACATCTTGTTCATCTAATTTCAAATCCATTGTGGTGGTGTATAGAGCCAAAAAGATTAGAATTGTGTTGATGGCCCAATATTTATATATTTATGGACCTGACTATATATATATATATATATATATATATATATATATATATATATATATATATATATATATATATATATATATAATTTGCATTCAGTGTAACCTATATCTAAACTGCATTCTGTGGTGTACAGTTGCTAATACAGTGCAGGCAGTGTACACATTATCTAATACAGTGTGTACAGTTTCTACTACACTTCTGGTGGTGTACACAGTATACAATACAGTGCAGCAATTGTACAGTTGCTAATACAGTGCAGACGGTGTACACAGTATCTAGTACAGTGGTGGTCATGGACATGGTGCATCCTCTGCAGGTGGACATGGGGCACGCTTGTCCTTTTTTGCTGCTACTGGCTGTGTTACTGAGCCAAAACATGCAGAAGAGTTGGTGGAGTGGATAACAAAGCCGCCCTCATCCTCCTCATCCTCTGTCACCCAGGCTCAGAGTAGCTTGCCTTCCAACACAGCTGCCAAAGTGGCCTATTCCACTGGCTCCTTGTCCACAGTCACTCCTTCCATAGCCCCACCATCAAGCATGGAGGAGTCCACAGAATTATTCAACTACAGTGTTGGTTATATGCTGCTAGAGGATGTGCAGCTATTTTGAAGGCTCCGATGTTGGTTCCCAGGTTGAGGAAGGGAGTAACGCGAGCCTAGAGAGAGGGGGTGCCACAGAAGGACAAGAAACTGACAGTCATGTTTCAGAGCAAGGCCCGTTCCTGCACCCAACAAGAGGATCTGTGAGGGGTTACAGTGTTGTGGCTCCACCACCACACAAGGCCCAATTTTTCTGCCCCTGTTTAACAGGGGCATGTAATTAAAACTTTTGACATATTATTTCACAGCAGAGCCCGTTCCTGTGCCCAACACGAGTATCTGTGAGGGGTTACAGTGTTGTGGCACCACCACCACCACCCACGGCCCAATTTTTCTGCCCCTGTTTAACAGGGGCATGTAATTACAATTCTTGATATAATATTTCACAGTAGGGCCCATCCTGTGCCCAACAAGAGTAACTGTGAGGGCTTACAGTGTTCTGGTACCACCAACACCTAAGGCAGAGGTATATAGGTATATTCTGCAGAGTATATAGGTCAGGCCGTATAGTATATATACTGCTGTTCAGAGTATATAGTGCCTGGGGGATCCCCCACACCTTTTTTTTAATAGATGTTGGTTATCTATATTGCTTGGATCTGACAATATATTACAGCCGTGAGCAGTTTTAAATGACATTTCTTCCTTAGAAATTTCATTTTGCTGTGGCATTGTTATAAACATGGTAAAAATGTGCTAATTTACAGGCATACTAAAGGACACCCCCCAGGCATGATATTTAAAGGAATATTTCATTTTTATTGTTTCACTTTAAGTATTATTAAAATCATTGCTCCCGAAAAACATTGTTTTTTAAAACTTTTTTTTTGCATTGATACATGTCCCCTGGGGCAGGACCCTAGTCCCCAACATTTTATGGCAATAACTTGCATATAAGCCTTTAAAATGAGCACTTTTAATTTTCCACGTGCGCCCCATAGATTTTAACGGTGTTCGCAAGTTCAAACAAATGTTTTGCCTTTTTGCATGTTCTGCTGCAAACCGAACCGGGGGGGTGTTCGGCTCATCCCTAATTGAGAATAATAAGCTGCATAAGTTTGTGGCTTTTATGTCTAAAGTATAGCTTTAATACACTTTAAAGGGTCAGTTCATTCAAGATAGATATTTTACTTATAGGAGAAAACAGGTGGGCTTGGAAATCAAGAATAGCTGGCAGCTATACTATAGATAAACCTAGGAACCAAATAAAAGACTTGGCAAACAAATTTAAAAGTGCAGAATGCTAATATACCAGAATAAATGAAAAGCATAGACTAGACAGGTTAAGTAGGATAGAGTATAAGAAACTCAGCTGTGACTCTCCTTGTTTCCAGACAGATATAATAGTAATTTATTATAGCTCTGGGTCTCTGTAAAGCTGTCCTCTCCGCCATGTTGGTGCCGGAAAAGATTTATTGATGATCGTTCCTACCTAAATCAGCCAGATGGATAATTCCGCAGATTGCACATGTGTACTGCAAATTTAAAAGTGCAGAATACTAATCAGACGGGGTCACTGGGAGTCCAGAATAACTTTTCATTTAACCCAAAGTGGACTGGAAAGTCTGCTGTATTCATAGGGGAAAATCTGTGTTAACTTAAAAATGTCAGTATTTTTTTTTTGTTTAGAAAGAGCCACCAGACTAAAATACAGGCTAATTACTGTATATGTAAAAGAGCAACTGATATGCAAAAGCTTCGTAACCATTCCGATTAATAGGAGTAAGCTAGAAATAACTAAAATTCATTACAGAAATTAACAAAATGTTTTATATTATGACCAAAGGGGAGACCTATAGTATTCCTCGTCACGCCTCCCCTGGCAGCTATAAATGTTATATAGGAAGGTGATGGGAGGGGCAGAGATGCTGGGCCAGCACAGGCAGTAAATATATACTCTTATGCCGCATACACACGGTTGGAATTTTGGCCCGCAAAAGACAGATGAGAGTTTTTTGTCGGAAAATGTGACCGTGTGTATGCTCCATCGGTCTTTTGCTGGCGGAATTCTAGCCAGCAAAAGATTGAGAGCATGCTCTCAATTTTTCGGTCGGGAAAAGTTCCTATCCGAAAATTAGATCGTCTGTGGTGATTCCGATGCGCAAAATCCCTACGCATGCTTGGAAACAATTCAACGCATGCTCGGAAGCATTGAACATCACAGCATTGAACATCATCGGCTCATCTTAGTGTTGTAACTCACCGCATTCTTGACAGTCGTGATTTCAGCAAACTTTTGCATGACCGTGTGTATGCAAGGCAAACTTGAGCGGAATCCTGTCGGAAAAGCCGTCATATCTTTTTCCGTCGATAAAACCATTCGTGTGTACTCGGCATAAGAGAGAACAGGGTTGTAAGGAACAAAGAGGGAGGTGGCTGTGCTAGGGAAATGACTACCTAGAGTAGTAACATTTTGTTGTAAGTAAATAAAAAAATATTTTTTTTTCTGTATAATTACTGGCAATTTTTTAGGTTGTGGACAGAGTCTCTTTGATAGATAAATCTAATAAAGACTGGCTTTTTCTCCTTGGAGACCTTTGGCTCACAATATTTGGTGCCCAAAAAAATCCACTCAGCCAGTATCAACTCTTTATGCAGAATATTTTTGTGCTTGCTTGGTTGTAAACTATGAGTATTGTGACAGTATTTAAAGACAAGCATATATGAATGGACAGAAATTTTACTAATGGTGGGGAAAAAGTGTGTGGCTGATAAGCTGATAATAAATATACAGGGAAAAGTGTCCGCTCTACCCATGCCACCTCTAGGAACAAGCTTTTAGTGACTAATGGTAAAAACGAAATCGTTCTAATACAAACAAATGTGGTCAACAGCATTGTGGTCTTGGTCTTGAAGTAAGACTATACTCCAGAGGATGAAATAGTTGAAATGAGGGTGAGAAGCAAGCTGGTACTATATGCTATCACATATTTGGACCTACAGTAAATGTACTTGTAGATGCATATTTTTATATAGGCATGGAAAACAAATCATAGTTTATGGTAAATTGTTTTATATATCCACTGTTTAGATAATAGTATACCTTCAAATTAAAGTTTTTTTTTTTTTGTTAACATTTCAAATATTTTATTTATTTTATAGATAGATAGAAAGAAGCATCAATACAGAGTTGTGCATAAGGATAAAATACACAATCTAATCATATATCATAGGTTCTAGAAAAAGGGACACTACATCTACTAAGGAAGTCACATAGGTGGAACACAGCTTTATTTAGAAAAATAGCACAATACAAAGGTAGTAATAAATTTACCCTTCACCAACCACTTGTTAAAATAAAAGACAACGTTGTCTAAAAATCAGGATTTGCAGCTGTGCACACACCCATACACACAGCCAATCACTCTCGTTAATTACTCAAATGGATGGAATCCAGGGACAGAAGTTGCAGAGATCCTCAGTTGAGGTAATTAGATGCAAGGCTCAGGGTCATAAATTCTAGGATCATATAGGTTGTAGGTGCATTGCATGACAGATACTATGGGGTTGATTTATTAAAGGAAATAGATTGTGCACTTTGCAAGGTTTAGTTGCTCCAGAGCTTAGTAAATGAGCAGAAGCTCTGCGGACTTCCATCATAGAATCACGTGCGAGCAAAAATGCAGTTTTGTTTTTTTCCTTGCACGTGATTGGGCATTCTTTGCAAAGTGAAGCTTTACCTAATTTACTAAGCTCTGGAGCAACTGCACTTTGAAAAGTGCACAGTTTATTTGCCTTTTGTAAATCAACCCCTAATCCTAAAAAGACAGTTCCATCGCAAGTGAATACAATAAGTTGGCATTTAAAGAATGCATACACCTGACAACGTGGAGAAGCGACATGAACCCATGTATCAGCAAGTAGCCGTATGCAAAATGCCCAACTCAATATAGGGTAAATAACATGACATGTGATGACTACAGATGAAAGGGGAATGAAAAGGGGAAAGTATATACTGGATCCTGAGCATGCGATCCGCCACCTTCGATTCTAGAGCATACAACAATTTTATCCAGTGTCTAAACTATAGGTACGATTTTATATTTCCACATCCAGGTACACCAGGTTTCAAAAAGAGTTGTAGTTTTCTTGTGTAATTGAGCAGTCAGATTTTCCATGTGCTTGATAAGACATAGGGGTTTTATTTACTAAAGACCAGTGGCGGCCCATCAATTAGAGGCACGTGGCGCTGCCCAACCCTATCCATGCATCCAGCCTCTTGATCTACATACAGGATGCCAGATGCATGGATTCCAATGGGGGGGAGTATGTTTTTGAAGCATGTGATTAGAGCCGGAGGGTGGGCTCGGGGTGCAGAGTACTGCGCTCCGAGTCCACCCAGTTTTGTGACGATAGCGAATGAATATTCGCTATTTTCAGCGGGTCTGTTTCCTGATTGGTCAAAACATCAGGCAATCCTATTGGACAGCTAGGAGAAGGAGTAGGAGAGAGGACACACATGGTGGAAGCCATGGAGGAAAGGACACCGGAGCCGCTGTGCGCAGCCCGATACGTTGCAGACACCGTAGCCGCTGCAATCCACCTCCCGCCACCCACCACCTAGATGGGGTAAGTGCCGGACCGACTGGGGGTGGTTGTTTGCTGAGCCCCCCCAAAAAAAACAACAACCGCCAATGAAGAAGACTGTGTACTTTGCAATGTGCAGTTGCTTCAAAGCTTAGTAAATGAGGTAAAACTTAACTTTGCAAAGAATACCCAATCACGTGCAAGGAAAATAAAAAATACAGCATTTTTGCTTACACATAATTGAATAATGGAAGTCAGCAGAGTTTCTGCTCATTTATTAAGCTCTGGAGCAACTGCACTTGCAGAGTTCAACTGAACTTTGCCTTTAATCAGTTCCACAATCCCTTAGCCCCATTTGCTTCAAGTTAAGGTAAGTGTTGATAGGGTTAGGGATTTGATTCAGAGTTCTTACTTAAATGACTACGTGTAAAATCTGTTTTTGAAATATAGCTTGTTAATGAAATACTTGCATGTTATGAAACTAACCTTTGCCTGCTGACAACATTATTCTCGATGAAACTGCGTGCATTGAAACCTTTGGCTGCTGATACGACATTATTAGTCAAAAACTGTTTTTTATTATTTGATAACTATTTTGCACTTTGATTCTTCTGATTGTATAACCAAATATATATAAAGACCCAATAAAACAAGACAGTTATCTCACTGCGGGCATATAGGCCGTGGAATGAGACACAGACGAATGGTTGCCTCCGTGTTTATTCCTTTAAGGTTTAAGATTTGACAAAGCAATATAAACATAAAGTGACTTATTTAACAGTCACATCTAACAGTGTTATGCCCCTTATTCTGTGCATACTTTTTTTCTATCATGCCAAATCTGATGGACAGTTTGAAACATTGTAATTTCAGCACAAGTACAGTACCTGTGGTAAGATTAGACCTAATAAAAGTTAGGCTTAAAATATGTATTTTTTTCACAAATTGTAGATATGGTAAGGATAAGGTAAGTAAGAGTCAAGTCATATTATTTTTTTCCTGTCCAACTGCAGAGAATTTCATTAATTTGTGTCCCAGAGACACAACAGGGAGTGAGAAGAAATGAGTAAGAGAAATCTTTTCTTAGACAGTTGTCACCATAACTAGTGTCCCTTGGAAAGCTTCTCGTACTTTTGTTATTCTTGTAACAACTCAAATTTTAGATTTTCTCTCACTTTCAGTCCCATTGAGTAGTCAGCAGGACAAAGAGAGAATGAGTCTACACAGTGGGGATAAAGGCAGCAAAAAAAAAAAGCTGAGGTTCTAAACCTTTCCTAATTTATCTAAAACAAAAAAGTTGTGTTTTTAGGTATAATTTAAAGTGTATGTAACCCTAACAATTAACGCTTATTTACTCATTTTGGTTTTATAAATATACCATTGTTCTGTTTCTAATGCCATTTTATGCAATTGAACATATCTCTTGAGAACTGGTCTGTGCAGACAGTATTTCAAATTGCTGATCTGGTGAAATCCCCAGACAATGTCAACTCATCAAAAATACTCAGAGTGAAATTCAGTGTCATTTGTTCCAGACTTTACAGATTACAAAGATGTTTTCTATGCATTTCTTGAACATGAAAGAGTAGCAATATTCCTCCTAACTCTATAGGGGGAATGCTTTACTCCATGAGGGCAAAAATGAAAGTAACTAGATAGCATGGGGAATTACGAAGAGCCTAACAGGGGACAATATTATGTAGCAAAAAAACAGTCTGGGAAGAAACAATGGAATGCCCCAAGGCACAAAACACAACAATAAACAACAATACAATGAGCTTCTGGTGGCAGCACAACTACTGAATGTGTTTTCCTATATTATATTAACGAGTGCAATAAATACCTGTTGATATTGCCAAAAATCTTGTTGAGGAGGAAGAGATTAGAAGGGGTCGGTTTTCTTTAAAATGCATCAGAAATGAAATAGTCAGGGCCGACACCACTTGCTTAGGAACTCAAAGACAGAAATACACTGGGGTTGATTTACTAAAACTGGAGACTGCAAAGTTTGGTGCAAATCTACAAAGAAACCAATCAGCTTCCAGGTTTTTTTTTTGTCCAAGCTTAATGAAGTCAGAAGTTGATTGGCCTCCAGGCACAGCTGCACCAGATTTTGCACTCTCTGGTTATAGTAAATCAACCCCACTGTGTCATCATGTCAAAGAGGAAGGTAGGAGGATACACTATTGCTGGCAGCACTTATTCTTATGTACTTACAGCATGTTTAAAGCATTTATTGGGATAAACATGGGGAAATGTGCAAGTACTGTGGAGATATATAATGTTTTTATTATTATTTTGCCTTGACAAATGCTTTAAGTTAGCCTCAGGGAACATAATAAGAGTTAGCTTATCGTCAAATAGAGAACTTGGTCTAGGGGGTTACATTTAAAGATGACTTAAGGGTTAAAGTGGTTTTAAGGGTAAAATGTTTTTTACCATAATGCATTCTCTACATATAGGTAGAAAAGAAAACATTTTGCCATTTGCTGTGCCCAGCCCCCTCCCCAACTACTTACCTAAGTCCTGTATCAATCCAGTGCTGTGCCCATCTGCCAGTCTTCTCTCCTCTCTTCCCATTCTCACAACCTTAGATGAAAGCAACAGGAGCCATTGGCTCCTGCTGCTGTCATTCAAATCCTGTGAGTCAATGGACACTAGCAGCCTGGCCGGGGATCAAGCCGGCACATGTGCCCCATAGAATGCACTTACTATGGGGGGCAGACACAGAACAAGAGAAGCCAAGATTGCTGGTGGGGGACCCCAGCATAGAATGCTTGGAGTTGCACCCTGCAATACCTTAACACAGAGCAGGTGGGTATAATATATGTGTACATTTAACACTTTAAGATTAGGGGAGAAGTAGAGATAACTGATAGGATTAGGATAACTGCTAAGGGTACATTTTTAGTGTAGATTGGGGGCTATTTTTTTGGATCAGGTGAAGAGATAACTGTTCAAGCGGAGTTCCGCCTGCAAAAAAAAATTAAAAGTCAGTAGCTACAAATACTGTAGCTCCTGACTTTTAAAATAAGGACACTTACCTGTTCAGGGAGCCTGAGTGGAGGCATCAGCAGCTTAATTAAGGGAATCAGGAAGTGAATCCTTGCAGCTTCATAGTCTGGTTCCCTAATGCGCATTCACGAGTCATGCTGCATGTTCTGAGTGGACCCGTGTATCTCCCAGAAGACAACAGGGGGGATGGAGGAGGGGCCAGACATGGCGTAGATCACCACGGATACTGTGGCAATCTTTCGCCAGAAGTTGGACAGGTTTCTGCTCCCCCCTCCCCCCTGAAAGGTGCCAAATGTGACACCAGTGGGGGGAGGAATCTGGACAGTGGAAGTTCCATTTCTGGTTAAAGTACCTAATAAAGTGTAATATTTAGGATTATAATTTTGTTCAAGGAGTAGGTTAAGTATTAGGTTTAGTTAGCTGTCATGAGAATGATGCATGTTTGAGATGATGCCTGAAATGGTAGCATGGGTACTTATAGTGGAAATGAGTGTTCTGCATCCAAAACTCCATGTCACAATACACTGCATTGGGTTCCTAATGCCCTAACCCAGATTATTAATACTCTTATTCTGCTGATGCACCAACCTTAGTGCCTTCTCAAAGGTCTCAAAGTGCCTCAATAGGATAAAAATGTTTATTTTCTCTACAGTTTCTACATACATGTTTAATATCAGGTAAGCACTAGATTAATCATTTGGTAAACATGTCACTTATGTTAGTGTATTTTAAGTCTCAGATGAGAGTGACCGTTAAACTTGACACAGTAAGAAAAACACTTTAGTCTTAAAATGACCCCTTGAATTAGCTCATAGGGCTCACTAAATCACTAAAAATAATCTATAAGTCAATGCAAAGAGCTCTTAGGGTTAATTATTTTTCTGTTCTAGTTACGCTTCCCTTTCCCCATTTTTTTAATGAAAACTGATATTGGTCAGTGTCTTTATCATGGCCAGGCTGATTGAATGCAGCATCTGCAGCTTACATGAGATCACTTTACTACGGCCACAAGGTAAAATGCTGTGTAATGTATTGCAGTAAGAGGACAGTTGTTAATGGAGTTTGAAATGGCCGTGAGGGGAATAAGCATTACTAATACACAGGACAGATGGCTGGGTCACGATATGTCTAATGCGGCATCTGCTTATAGATTTATATTCTTTCTCTTGCTCCCCTGTGACTGACTTCACCCCTTTTTATTGTTATCCCTTATTTCCTAGCCAGAGTATGTCTGCATCCGGAGTTACACCACTTTCTGGAATAGGACAGTCACAGAGACAAAACAATTCTTCTTTGTAGTTGTATAAAGTTTCCAGCAAAGTAGTGTGTATAATGCATTCATCATACAAAAAAAGAGACAAGATTAAGATAGGAATTCACCAAAAAAAGACTTCATGCAAACAACCTCTTGTTACTACGACACACCTGTTGTTCATTTATGAAATGTCTGCTCCAAAGCATACATCAATGTGCTCCCAAGAGGGCTCAGGGTGAGGACTGGGAGGATCAAGGGCTGGAGTGTCAGTGCCAACAGTTACTGCAGGTTGTGATTTTTTTTCAGTACTTAGCAATGTGCACTTGACTCTGACACTGCTATGCGTGCACTTGACTGTGTTATGTTAATGTTTATGACACTTATTATAATGGAATATAAATACGGATGTTTTATCAATGCCCACATTCATTTTATTGCAAATTCATTTGTAGAATGAACTAACACTTCAGTTTCTTAATATTTTAAAATAGTTATGTTTCCCCTTAGACATATCAGTGATTTTAGTAAATACTAGAATTGTCAGATTATCAGAGTTGGAAAACTTCCTGCATAAGGAAATAAGCAACAGCTATTTTTTGTTTTCTCTCAAAAATTAGAAAACCCTTTTTTTTAGAGTTTCATGCACTATGGTAGAGTTCCAAATAATAGATTTCAATCAAATTACCTTTGCAAAATAAGCTGTACTTAATCCAGATCCTAAAACTCTCTGCTTAAATATATTGATTACTGATCCTGAACTTGTTCTTGAACTTGTTACTGACCTTGATTTCACCTGACCTGCTCTTGGATTATCCTTGTCTGCCTTTGATAACTGCTCATCTCTTGGCCTGAACTTCTGATTAAGATTATGTCCATCTATTTTGTACCTCACTGCCTGCACATTGGCAATAGTGTTGGGCAAACAGTTTGGCCCGAGCATGAGTTTGGGTCAAATATTTGCCTGTCCGGCCATTTGCCGAACACCTGAATTTTCAGGGTGTTCGCCCCACTGAACACCCTGCAATGCACTGAGCGCTGCACAGTGCATTCTGCCCCCTGATTGGGCAAAGCTTTGCTTTGTTAAGGAGCGGGACATGCCCAGCATGCACCAGTCCATGACATTAGATGAGGCATTCTGTGGGCGGCCATCCCAAAAGGTGGAGTGTTTTTTTTATTTTTATTTTTTGGGTCGGTGGTGAGGCGAGTGGCATGATTGACGACTACATTGAGGGACACTATTTTTATATTTTTTAATAAAGGATTTGTCAAAATAGTGTCTCTTGTTTTAATTACTTTTTGACACTTTTTCGGTCAATGGGCCACTGGGCTTGACTATGGCTACAGGTGTGTGGCTCCAAGACAGCTGCAGCAAGTGCCTCACCAGGGAGCTGAGGGGTGCAGAGTCAGATGGGACCCCACCAGGGGCCAAACGGAGAGCAGGCATGGGTGTAGTGATGTAACCCTAGAGACCTTGTTAGTCCATAAAGAGTATAGGCTGTGAACATAAGTATGTTTGTCAGGCATCTAAAGTAGTAAAGTAGAATTAATAAGTATTAGCATAAAAATATGTATGCACAAATGAAAGGCCTGGGCCCAAAGATGGTAGGGACATGGAGATGGTTAGAAACATAGGATAACAGAGGGATACTAACAGGTGAAAAGATAGAAAAGAAAAAAGAGGCGAGAGAGGTGGACTGTGATTGTGTAATAGTAGGGTAATCTCCATGTCCCTTGATTTTACTTTACTACTTTAGATGCCTGACAAACATACTCATGTTTATAGCCTATACTCTTTATGGACCAACAAGGTTTCTAGGGATACATCACTACCCTACTATTACACAATCACACCTCTCTCTCCTCTTTTTTCTTTTTTATCTTTTCACCTTTAACCTCACTATACCCATGCCATGCCTGCTCTCCATTTGGCCCCTGGTGGGGTTCCATCTGACTGCGCCCCCTCAGCACCTGCTGCTGCTGTCTTGGAGCCGCACACCTGAAGCCATGGTCAAGCTCAGTGGTGAGTATGGAGACCCTTAACCCCTCCTACCCTGTGCCTTTATAACTAATACTGTGCCATTTTGCCAAATATATACATTTTTCATCCTAGTTACATTGTTACACACATCCACCCCTGAAGAGCTAGCTGGATCTCACAAAACTAGTCGGGTAGTATGATGCCCGTGTACTATGACTGCTATTACATCCATGTACCAATATTTCATATTTCTTGTTTATATATCTTTTTTTGATTGGCAACTGTTGGTGTTATCTATGCATGTAAACAATTTTACTTGAATAAACCATATACTGTATTTACTACTGTTATGTTTACTGGCGAAAACAGTACCTACTTCATTCAAAGTCCCAGGGCAAAGTCTTCATTTTATACAATGTAACTGATAAGACATCAGCAAAATCAGACAGCACAGAAAGATTTCTGGCAAGACCAGAAGGTATTTTTTTGCACTTATTGAACAAAGAGAAAGAAAAAAATACTTTATTTAACAGACGAAAAGAGGACAAATAAGAAAATGGTATTGTAAGGGCTTATATACCCTTTAACCATCTGATCTTACATAAGACTAGGGCAATCGCAGAACTACGCATCAAAAGGTACATCATCCAACATCTAGTCTGGTCAAGCTCTTAAGGCTACAGAGCCGGAAAGGATTTATCTTGATTAGAAGAGGAAGTCTATTTGTAGGGGTGAATTATTTAGCTGTAATAATTAATAGTCCATCAAGGGGCAGTAGTTCCCTACATCAGAACGTACCCCAAAATGTTGTCTTAATTTATCATAGATTCTATTAAGACACTAAAACCGAAAAATCAAAAGGGAACAAATAAGAGCAGGTTATTGTTAGAGTTTATTTACCCTTTAACCATCTGACCTAATGTGGGAGTATGGGCCATGGTAGAACTATGGATCAAAAGGTACAAGAATGGGCAAGCTCAAGAATGGCCAAGCTCTCAAAGCTAGAGGACAAGGAAAGATGTATCCTATGTAGAATATAGAGTTTATTTGTAGGGGTGAATGATTTGGCTATCATAACTCCTAGTTCATCTCTGGACAGTTTCCCACATCTGACCTTACCTCAAGATATTGCCTTGCTTTTTCATGGCTTTCATTAGGAAACTAAAAAAACAAACACTGGTTATATAAATGCCTCTCTGTTGCCCAATGCCAAATTACTGGAACTTTTCTTTGTTATTCCGCGTACACATGATCTGGATTTTGGTCGGAAAAAGATATGATGGCTTTTCCGACGGGATTCCGCTCAAGCTTGCCTTGCATACACACAGTCACACAAAAAGTTCGCTGAACTTTCGACCGTCAAGAATGCGGTGACGTACAACACTACGATGAGCAGAGAAAATGAAGTTCAATACTTCCGAGCATGCGTCGAATTGTTTCCGAGCATGCGTAGGAATTTTTTTCCAACCGAAAAATTGAGAACATGCTCCCAATCTTTTGCTGGCTGGAATTCGGCCAGCAAAAGTCTGATGGAGCATACACACGGTCGCTTTTTCCGACCAAAAGCTCTCATCTGTCTTTTACTGGCCGAATTTCCGATCACGTGTACACGGCATTAGTCTCTTTGATCTGTGTATCCTTATCTGTATTTATTTTCAGTACCCAGAAACATCTCAAGGATGTACAAACACATTTTTGGCTCTCTGAGCTGTAAGAAAGATAACTTACCCAAACTCTTCTTAAAAACTAAGTAATATAAGTAATATAAGACAAAATGGAGAACAGAAGATATGAAGACTCCTTGAAATCCCCAGCTCATCAGTTTTACTATGCTGCAGTATATAAATCCTACATAGTGAAAATATAAAGTAGGATGCCACAGATCATGAATTTTCTGCATGTGCAAGTTATAAACAGTGAAGGCACTGAAGAAGAGTCTTCTTGTGTAAGCAAATACTAGTAAAAGTTTAGAAAAAAATGTACATTTATCATCAGTGTGCAGCTGAACGCAGAAACTGCAATGTTTAAAGGAAAACTCTATCCAGGCAAAAATCAAAAGAAAATTTAGAGTACCAAGTTATTAAAATAGCTTAACCATTTCAGCGTTACTTTACCTGACAATTGCTTGGTCGTACGACGCTGCACCCAAACAACATTTCTGTCCTTTTCTCCCACAAATAGAGCTTTCTTTTGGTGTTATTTGATCACCTCTGCGGTTTTCATTTTTTGTGCTATAAACAAAAAAACAGAGACGATTTTGAAAAAAAAAAAACAATATTTTTTTTACTTTCTGCTATAAAACACATCCAATAAAAAAAATCTAATTTCTTCATCAATTTAGGCCAATACGTATTCTGCTACAAATTTTTGGTAAAACAAATCCCAATAAACGTATATTGACTGGTTTGCGCAAAAGTTATCGCGTCTACAAACTATGAGATATTTTTATAGCTTTCTTCTTTCTTTTGTTTTTTTTACTAGTAATGGTGGCAATTCGTGATTTTTAGTGGGACTGCGACATTGCGGCAGGCAAATCGGATGCCTAACTGACACTTTTGACACTTTTTTGGGAACCAGTGACATTATTACAGTGATCCGTGCTAAAAATATGCACTGTTACTGTACTAATAACACTGGCAGGGAAGGGGTTAACATCAGGGGTGATAAAAGGGTTAAATGTGTGCCTAGCTGGTGCTTGCTAACTGTGTGGGGGTTCCTCTGACTGCATGAAGACAAAGAACAGTGTTTCTGCTAAGCAGGAACACAAGATCTCTATCTTCTCCCCTGTCAGAATGGTGATCTGCCTTGTTTACATAGGCAGACCGCCGTTCTGCCTCCCTGAGGAATGATCACGGGTGGCCGGCTGACATCGGGTCCACTGGACGCGCTGATTGGCATCCCCTGTGTCCAATCAGTGAGCGCCCCGCAGTGTCTATTGCATGAAATTAGGTACAGGTACATTGTTTTGTACAATAGTGCCGACCTGCCACAGTAGTGTGGTAGGCGATCGGCAAGTGGTTAAGGTTGGGTTCACACTAGAGCAAATTGGATGTGGGTTCCAATAGTAGAGCCCCTTCCTAGAGGCCAGGAGTGGGCCTGTGCAGCAAGGAACTGCGCCCAAGAGAGCCTTAAGAGCCAGGTGAATTGGCATTTTTCAGTTGTTGTTGTTTTTGGGAGAAGAACCCCTGTGCGGGAAACCTAATGCGTGTGTGAACTTTCATCTTTGTGTTACTTTCAATAAAAGTGGGCTACCACGCCCTTAAACCTTAGTTCCTGTTGGCTGTGAACTCACTTAAAAGTAAAACGCATCTATCACTGAGCTAGACATTCCCAAATGTCACTATATATATATCACCAAACATTCACTGGTGGTGAATCAATCACTATCATTTACAACACATGCATCTGAAAGATTTACTTGCACTTAACTTTTGCTGAATGTCAGATTTACTACTTCATAAATATGGTCCTAAGGATATATACTAGTTTAGAT
Organism: Lithobates clamitans; assembly: GCA_037952925.1. NCBI lineage: Eukaryota > Metazoa > Chordata > Amphibia > Anura > Ranidae > Lithobates > Lithobates clamitans. Next base: position 2,608,635 of record JBBGZY010001130.1, read on the forward strand.
TACTGCCTATACACAGTAATCTGGTGATTTAAATGCCTAGATGGGTAATGGCTTCTTTCTTCCATTGGAAAGGGAAGGAATCTTGGCAATGAGTAGCTTCCTGTGGGGTTAGTTATATGTTCAGGGCATGTGATTTGGAATAATTAATTTTAAGATTCGATAACTCGAGCAGGACATCGTCAGCAAATGCTGCTACCTTAAATTCCCTATGTGCAATGGAGATTCCCTTGCTACACGGATTGCTTCACAGTCTGTTCAAGAGGGATTCTAATGTCAAGATAAAGATCAAGGGGGATAGAGGGCAGCCCTGATGGGTACCATTGCTTATAGAGAAGGCGTTCTACAGGTGGCTGTTAGTTTTCACCCTTGCTGAGGGACTAGTATAAAGAGCAGTGATGTGCGCGAACATGCGGGATAGGAGGCCTATTTCTTTTAATACTTCCTGCATGTAATCCCATGCCACCCTGTCGAACGCCTTCTCAGCATCGAGAGAGAGGAAAAATCCCCTAGTCTCCGACGAGGTGAGCCAATGGTGTACGTTTAAAGTGAGTATGGTATTGTCCCTGGCTTCCCTACCCGGGATGAAGCCCACTTGGTCAGATGAAATGAGGCCAGGGATCAGGGGAAGCAACCTATTTGCTAGCATCTTTGCATAGAGTTTTATATCCACATTGAGCAGGGAGATCAGCCTGTAACTGGATACTTGTGGGGGATCTTTGCCTTCTTTCGGGATAACTGCTATATGGGCTTCTAACAATCTGCCTATGGAAGTGTGAGGGCTTGATAGAGAATTAAATGTTTGTAACATCTTGAGTGCAGGTTCATCCAAAAAGCATTTGTAGTATATTAAAGGGAGGCCATCAGGTCCTGGGATTTTACCTACTTTCATTTGTTTAATTGCTAAGTGTAATTCGTCCATGGAAAGAGGGCTTTTCATGGCTTCAGCCTGCTGGGAAGTGATAGGTTTAGGGCAATATTGAGCTAGGAAGTCTTTTATTTGAGAGGGTCGGTTGGCCGTGTTGGTCAATTCTCCCTTCTCTTGCGCTAGGTTATAGAGTTTTGAGTAGAATTTTTCAAAAGTGCTTGGCTATGTCCTCATTCTTGGATAGGAGTGTACCTTGATTATCTCAAATATGATGAATCATAGAGGAGGTCTTAGCTGCATGTATCATGCGCACCAGTAGTCTCCCGCTTTTGTTGCCATGTTCATAGAACACTTTCTGTAAGAACATACCGCATTCTGGTGCGTTTCCCTAACTCATCTAACAAAGTAGAACGAGTGTGCAAAAGGTCCTGTAATGTAGCTTGCAAGGACAATTGTTTATGGGCAAGACGGTTAATTGTTTCAATAAGTGATTTGATCTGCTCCTGATGTCTGTTTTTGGCGATTGTTGCTAACAATATTAGTTTCCCCCTCAAAACACATTTATGCGCTTCCCAAAGCGTAATGGGTGCAACGTCTGGGGTAGAGTTTTCTTGAAAACATAGTTGGATTCGGGCACATATCTGTCTAAGATTTTTGGGATCTTTCAACAGGGATGGGTTTGGTCTCCAGGATTTTGTTGTTTTGTTTGATTCCGGGAACGTGAGGGTTATCGTAATGAGATGATGGTCAGACAGAAACATTGGCTCTATTGTGGCATATGAGAGGAGAGATAGGTCTGTTTGTGAGAGAAAGAAATAGTCAATTCTGGAGTATTTTTGAAGTGGAGGAGAGAAGAAGGTATAGTCTTTATCGGTAGGGAACATAGTGCGCCATGTGTCACATGTGTCATGGAGTGTTAAGTTTTGCAGTTGGAGTTTGATTTGGTGAAGTGCCTGGTATGAGAGTGTAGATGCGCCTGTAGAAGTGTCTAGGGTCAGATTTAGTGGAACATTAAAGTGTCCTCCCAATATTACAATACCCTCTAGAAACGTAGAGAGAAGGTTTTTCTGAAAAATGTTACTCGGTGTTCGTTAGGTCAGTATACATTTGCCAGAGTGATTGGTTTGAAAGTAAATGTAATAAAGATATAGCTGCCACCAGGGTTGACCATCAAATCAGCGTGTTTGGAAATTAGTATTGATACCACTTTTGTTTTGGAATCTGGGTTCGTGGAATGTAGTGCCCGTTTGTATATATGGTTCACTAGTTTGGGGATTGCATCCGATCGGAAGTGCGTTTCCTGCAAAATGAGGAAGTGAGCTTTGTGTGTGGTCTGTGCTGATAGTATCTGCAACCTTTTTTCTGGGAGGTTTAAGCCCTTATCATTAAGCGAAAGACATTTCAGTGATATTTGTTGTTTAATTATCAGCTCCTTCTGCATGTTATAAGCTAATGGGGTCAAGATATGTATGTGGGTATGTAACCAGAGCGCCTTTGTGGTACCTGGGGTATCCGCATGGAGGTGGTTATAGGCACACCTAACCACCTAGTGGGGGGGGGGGTCCGAAATGTCAGCTTTAATCCTTTGGGGGCTGTAGGGGAACAATAAACTGGGAACGGATTACGGGGCTTAGCAATAAGGAGGACGAAAAAGGGTAGGCAGATAATCAAAGGATGTTGAGTGGTATGTATGGGATTTAGAGAATAGGGTTTAGGGTTTAAGGTGCCCCGGTAGTGGCTGCTGGGTATGTAGATTTACCGAACACAGCAGACAGCTTATAGACCTGCTGCGTAATGGGTGTATATTGAGTGGAAACCGAGATCAAGTCAGGAATTAAATAACCTAAACAGCATTTGGGAACCTGAGTAGCTACAAACATTTGTTAAGCATTGCTGGAGGGTGAGAAGCTCTCAGGTAAATAATCATATAAACATTTAAACTTGTAAACACATAAACATATAAACAAACCTCTCCCTCTCCTTCCCATGGAATTTGCTGGATTGGCTTATGGGTCTAGATGGCCCACCATTTCAGAAATATATATTCCATAACTAGGAATAGTCAATCGTGAAGCCTTCACAGAGAATGGCGGGCCATGTGATCCTGTACAGCGGCATTAAAACATCGGCACATAGTTTTTGCTTCACTCAACTATCTCTGGGCAAGCTCGCAGAGCGGAGCAATACTGCACAGAGCCTGTGTCCATGAACCTTGACTGGGAGACGTGTTCATTTTCCTTCTCAGAATGTGGGGTGATTATGAGGTCCATTGTGTGTTTTAGCATGACAAGAAAGGAGGGTAACCTGATGGGATCCCTTCAGGGTAGGTACACCGCATACCTAGCAAGTTTTTACTCTCCCACCAGTGGTTTTATGGGTTATTATTATTATTATTATACAGGATTTATATAGCGCCAACAGTTTAGGCAGCGCTTTACAACATGAGGGCAGACAGTACACACAATACAAATCAATAAAGGAGGGATTGGGTTATCCCAATGTTTCATGGCAATGTTCAAAAATGAATCCTCTTATAGAGGGGGTGAACACAGTGCAGCGAGAGCGTAGCTCTAATCCCAAAATAAAGGCATAATATGTGAGAGCAGCCCCAACTCCCGCCAGGAAGAATGTCATTTCCATCATTAGAAAAGATCAGCCTGGAATAGCAACTACATTAGTATAGGCCCGGTATGGGAACCTATATCGGAGGCAAGATTTTTAGGAGCAGAGAGACATCTTCCGATCGGCTAGGGATCGAGCCCCCCCCTCAGCTAACAGTCAAGGAGCGTGTGATTATGGCGCTGCATGAAAACAAAATCATACATCTTCTACATATTCTGGGTTTACATATGTTACCATCTCATTAGATTTCCATGCACAGTCTCTGGGGGAGAGTGGTGGGTGGGCCCTCAAAGAGAGGGCACGGGGGGTATGTCATAGCATTGCGTAGAGATTAAAAAAAAAATACAGAAGGTGGCCCTCTGCTGTTGAACAAACAATTAGGTGACAACAGTACCTGTGTGGGGGAATTCTGAGGGACCAGTCCGCTGGATCCAATGGGGATCAATGTGGTCGGGTCTCTGTGGGGAACTGAGAGTCCTCAGGGATCCGATGCTTTAGCAGAAGTGGAGAGGGAAACAAACAGATAGTTAAACAGAAACAGAACAGTCACGTCTTACTATCATGTAGATGTGGTATGGAATGAATAGGGGTTAAGCGTCCTAGTGTCCTCAATGTGGGGTGGCAGCAAGCCCCGGGTTGTGCGGGGGATGGTCTCGGCGTGCATGGAGGTGATCAGGTGATGTGGGATCCAGCCTGCGACATCCGTAACGTAGCCGTTGGGCCTTCGGTGATGAGGGATGAGACACCAGCTTCCACGGCTCAGTAGGGAAGTAGAAGGAATACCAATCAGGCAGGTCAACCATCAGTATGTCAACCTGCTCACAACAGGTAGGCAAGTCTTCCGGGGTCTGGAGAAGTGCTGTATGACCTCTAGAGGATTCCGAGAGACAGAACGGGAATTTCCATCTGTGTTGGATGTTGTGGGAATGTAATGTTTCCAGCAGGGGGCGTAGAGTACGCCTGTTCTGTAAAGTTATTTGAGAAAGGTCTCAACTCATGTTCGACTCGAACATCGGCTGTTCGCTAGTTCGCTGAACAGCGAACAATTTGGGGTGTTCTCGGCAAATTCGAGGAACACCCTTTAAAAGTCTATGGGAGAAATCAAAAGTGTTAATTTTAAAGGCTTACATGCAAGTTATTGTCATTAAAAGTGTTTGGGGACCTGGGTCCTGCCCCCAGGGGACATGGATCAATGCAAAAAAAAGTTTTAAAAACGGCTGTTTTTTCAGGAGCAGTGATTTTAATAATGCTTAAAGTGAAACAATATAAGTGTAATATGCCTTTAAATTTAGTACCTGGGGGGTGTCTATAGTATGCCTTTAAAGGGGCGCATGTTTCCCGTGTTTAGAACAGTCTGACAGCAAAATGACATTTCAAAGGAAAAAAAGTCATTTAAAACTACTCGCGGCTATTAATGAATTGCCAGTCCGACAATACACATAAAAGTTCACTGATAAAAACGGCATGGTAATTCCCCACAGGGGAACACCGAACCAAAATTTTAAAAAAATGACGGGGGGGTCCCCCTAAATTCCATACCAGGCCCTTCAGGTCTGGTATGGATATTAAGGGGAACCCTGGCCAAAATTTAAAAAAAAAATGGCATGGGGTCCCCCTCAAAATCTATACCAGACCGTTCAGGTCTGGTATGGATTTTAAGGGGAACCCCGCGCCAAAATTAAAAAAAAAAATGGTGTGGGGTCTCCCCAAAAATCCATACCAGACCCTTATCAGAACACGCAACCTGGCAGGCTGCAGGAAAAGAGGGGGGGACGAGAGAGCGCCCCCCCTCCTGAACCGTACCAGGCCACATGCCCTCAACATTGGGAGGGTGCTTTGGAGTAGCCCCCAAAAACACCTTGTCCCCATGTTGATGGGGACAAGGGCCTCATTCCCACAACCCTTGCCCGGTGGTTGTGGGGGTCTGCGGGCAGGGGGCTTATCGGAATCTGGAAGCCCCCTTTAACAAGGGGACCCCCAGATCCCGGCCCTCCCCCCTGTGTGAAATGGTAAGAGGGTACTTGTACTCCTACCATTTCACAAAAAAACTGTCAAAAATGTTAAAAATGACGAGATACAGTTTTTGACAATTTCTTTATTTAAATGCTTCTTCTTTATTCTATCTTCTTTCTTCCTTCGGTTTCTTCCTCCATCTTCTTCTTCTTCTGGTTCTTTTGGTTCTTCTGGTTCTTCCTCCGGTGTTCTCGTCCGGCATCTTCCTCTGCGGCGCCGACGTCTTCTTCCCTTCATCTTCTAGGCCGCTCTGCATCCAGCCTGATGGGAGGGGAGGCTCCCGCTGTGTGACGCTTCTCCTCTTCTGACGGTTCTTATATAATGGAGGGCGGGGCCACCCGGTGACCCCACCCCCCTCTGACGCATGGGGACTTCTGCGGATATTGATCTGGTCAGTTATGTAGCAGAGGGGGTTGTTAATCAGTTTCAGCTGCTTTGGTGTTAATGACATTAATGACTAGATGGGCAAGAATGAGGAAACCTTCAAAACAGGCTGCTGACATTTTTCTGACCATCTTTTCAGACTGTTTTTCACTAGTTTTGCATTTGGCTATGGTGTCACTACTGGTAGCATGAGGCGATACCTGGACCCTATAGAGGTTACACTGGCAGTCCAACTCCTCCAGGATGGCACATCAATACGTACCATTGCCAGAAGGTTTTCTGTGTATCCCAGCACAGTCTCAAAAGCATGGAGGAGATTCCAGGAGACAGGCAGTTACTCTAGAAGAGCTGGACAGGGCCGTAGAATGTCCCAGGTTTAGTATCTGCTCATTTGTGCAAGGAGAAACAGGATGAGCACTGCCAGAGCCCTACAAAATGACCTCCAGCATGCCACTGCTGTAAAAATCTCTGAACAAACAATCAGAAACAGACTTCATGAGAGAGGATTGAGAGCCAGACGTCCTTTAATGGGCCCTATGCTCACTCCCTGGCACCATGGAGCTCGATTGGCAATTGCTATTGAACACCCAAATTGGCAGGTCCACCACTGGCACCCTGTGTTTTTTTTACAGATTAGAGCAGGTTCACCCTGAGCACATGTGACAGACGTGAAAGGGTCTGGAGAAGCCACAGAGAATGTTATGCTGCCTATAACATCATTCAGCATGAATGGTTTGGTGGTGGGTCAGTGATGGTCTGGGGGGGCATATCCATGGAGGGGCACACATACCTCTACAGGCTAGACAATGGCACCCTGACTGCCATTAGGTATCGCAATTAAATCCTTGGACCCATTGTCAGAACCTATGCTGGTGCAGTGAGTCCTGGCTTTCTTCTGGTGCACGACAATGCTCGGCCTCATGTGGCGACAGTATGCAGCCAGTTCCTGGAGGATGAAGAAATTGATACCATTGAATGGCTCTCATGCTTGCCTGACCTAAATCTAATAGAACACCTCTGAGACATTATGTGTTGGTACATCAGATGCCGCCAGGTTGCACCTCAGTCTGTTTAGGAACTCAGTGATGCCCTGGTCCAGATCTGGGAGGAAATACTCCAGGAAACCATTTGTCGTCTCATTAGGAGCATTCCCCGATGTTGTCAGGCATGCATACAGGCACGTGGGGCCAAACAAACTACTGAGTACCATTTTGAGTTGCTGCAATGAAATTTCAGCAACATGGATTAGCCTGCTGCATAATTTTTTCACTTTAGATTTTCGGGGTGTCTTTGAACTCAGCCCTTTGTAGGTTGATCATTTCCATTTCCATCAAACAATGTGGCATTCTTTTGTTCCTAACACATTACCCAGTCCATATCAGTATATATATATCCAGCATGATATTTTTCCCCATTGAGATTTGATGTGTTTTCAAAGTGTTCTTTTAATTTTTCTGAGCAGTCTATTAAAAACCTGACAAAAGTTTAGCTTTCTCACTTTATCCAAAACTAAAAACAAAAAAATATATATAGCTGGATTTGGACTTTGGGTTAAAAATAAAAAAAAAGGTTTATGATATGATATTTCTAGGTTTGTAAGCATTTTGGGGATGATAAAACACAAAGCCATAAAACCATACATTTATATTCCTTTAAACTATTTCTGTCTTCTGTCCAAAAGAAAACATTCAGCTGTTCTTCAGTGCTTTAAAGCTTTGGGTTGCTCTTTTACAAATTGTTAAACTGGCTGCACCTTCCATTACAAATAAACGCTGGAAGTGCTAAGCTTTTGGTGCTCTCAGAAACAACCTAAAAATATGGGCTTGTACAGTGAGATTGAACATGTGCTCTCTATCAATAGAGATAAGATCTTTCTTTGTAACTCTCTGTCCTTTTTGACCTCAGTACGCCTTTAAATCACAAATCAATATCCTTATGGCCGAATGTAAATAGAAAAACATATTAGTTTAAGTAGATGTGTTCAGTAAAGTGCAATAGCTGTCACCCAAAATACTACAAACATATGTTCATTTTTTTAAATGCAATATATATATATATGTTTTAACTCTCTTGTTTTACTGTTTTACATCATGACTGGTGTCAGTTGGCTAGTGTACATTTTTTACCTTTACCCAAGACTGGAAATTCAGCATTCTGTGGGATTTCAATAAAAATGTTTAAGTCTCCGGAGTTACCAGCTCTTTAATTGATCAGTTTGAGACCAGGGTAGACATCTGAAATACTCTTTTGGTGTAGTGTATGCTTATTACAAACACCTTTTTGGTATTTAAAGTGTAATCCAACCTTAAAGTGCTACTAAATCCACAACTATATATGCAGTAAAGAATGTTTGTTATATTCACTGTGGAACCTAAGGGGTTAATCCTGTACATTGTGTAAAAAGGCTGTGTGATCCTGTCTTCTCTAAACCTTCCCTTTCACAGTACCCAATCCATCTACTGATACTACAGAGCCTTGGGGGCACTCTGCACATGCTCAGTTTTTTGTTTTTTTCTTGGGAGAGTGCGTATGATCAGCACTGTCCAGTCATAGGATCAGGGGTCCTGCAGCTTCATAGGACAGTCAGAATAGAGTAAAAACTCCTCCTACAAGCTTTAACCAGACACTGATAGAAGTCATAAGACTGCTATATACTGCTGATGAGAAAAAGTATTTAGCAGTTCATATTTATTAAAATAATTGCATTTCCATGTTCTGTGCACTGTGGGAGACCAGATATAGTGAATGCAGGGTCCTGGGTTTACTAACACTTTAACCCCTTCATGATAAAAAGGTAAAACAAATCTCAAAGGATAAGTTCACCTTTTGACAAAAAATAATAAATGCACATTTTTTTGCAGGTAAAAAAAAGTGCATTTATTATTTTTTGCTTAGGGAGCCTGTAAAGCATTGCGCCAGTGATCAGAAGATCGCTGATGCCATGTGGGTCTCCTGCAGATCTACCAGTGTATCGGCTTGCTTGTACCTCATACGAGAAAGCAAATACATTCTGCTAGAAAGACTCAATGAACTACTACAGCGCTCACAATGCTGTGGTAGTTCAGGTAGTTCATTGAAAACTACAAGCCGCAAAGGCTGCCGGACCTTGTAATTTTCCATTCACAGAGAACTGTGAATGATTGACGCGGTGGATGGGTGGAGCTCCGCACGACAGCAAATTTTTTGAATTGTAGCAGCAGACACAGGGAGAAGATCCCCGGACTGCTGTCACAGTGGGGGAGGGGGGGTGGTGCATTCATAGTATGTTACATGTTACACCCTGAATATGGGTGTAACATGTAACATGTTATGAAAGGTGAACGTATCTTTTTTTTTTTTTATGTGGTGCATACTAGCACATTATGCCAATAACTTGCAGGGGGCAGTTTTTTGTTTTTTCAAGACTTTACTGTTACTTTAAACAGTTCAGATGCACGTCCACTGTAAGGGAGGACTTTTAGTTTCTCTGGAGTTCAGCTGTAAAGGGTATGTAAACCCTAATAATGAAATATTTTCTCAATTCCTGTCTTTTAAATATTTATAAGTATGATTTTTTTTGTTTAATAAATCCATACTATGGGTTGTTTACAAAGGTCCCACTTGGCAGCAAGTAACATTGAACCATTCTTGGCTTTACTGTATGAAAACCTTTAAATCACAAAGATTTCCCAGTGTATTTACCAGCTACCCTGCAAAAAACGAATTGACCCTACCTAACAATTCACGTCAAAAACAGTTTTGACATGAAGTGAAGCACCAAGGGCATTGTGCTTCGGTAGAGTCCACCACGTTGATGCAGAATGGGTAATATGCCCTGTGGATGATTTTGAATTGAGTTTAATCCCACGAGTTTATGAGTATACCGGTAACCCGCTAGGATCTTTTCTAAAAGTTCATTGTCATTGAAAATGGTAGCCCACTTCTGGAAGGAGCAAGATGGTATTTATCAGATTGGTGTGTAATAAGGTGTGAGCATAGACTGGAGATGGAATAATCGTCTCTTTGGAGCACTACATCAATGAATGAGTTCATTGATGCCCCTGTAGGAGTCCAATTGGATAAAATGCGTCGGGCAAGGCACGCTATTTCCCACATTTGATTTTAATTTACGTGATCACGCTTTTATATTTGTATATTGGTTTGACCCAATAAACCTACCTCTTTTGTCCACACTATTGGAGTATTCCAATTTTTTTCTCTCCCCACATTCTTGGGATTGGATATGAGATCTGGAGGTATCCCTTTCCACATGGTTCCTTTTGGTTAAAGAACATCATTGAAGCTGGTCCAGTTATAAGGAGAGGTCCTTTGAGATCCGGGACTTCCATCTCCCTCCAGGACAACCATCTATCTGGATCTCTAAGCCTGTTTCATTCGATGTCGCTGACATTCGAATCCACCTGTTCTGGTAATAGTATTCCATCTATTTTCATCTCAAGATTTCCATGCTGATGAACCACACACTAGAAGTTCCTCACTCTCACTGGATTGTCTACCTATTGTGTTGTGGGACTTTATCACTTATGTTGCTCATACTTATATCACAGTGGATAATATTCACGAGTTATTGAACTTTATTTGTATACATTCTACCCCCTTTTTTCTTGTTACAGTGGATAATATCCACTGATCACTGAATCCTATTCATAAACACACATTTTTTAGTTTTGCTTAGTATTTAGCGCTACATTTTCACATCAGTTTATTATGAATATTTGTCACATTCGTGTGTAGCTGCTTTAGGTTTTTTACATTTTGGTAGTGCAGTGTTACCACTGTTTATATTTAGGTAAATATTATCAACAAATAAACAGAACCTAAATAAAGAAACAAAAAAAAGTCAGGTGGAGGAGCCACCTCATTCAAAGTGCTAACTCAACTTTTTTCCACATGAGAACCAACCTATTTGCAAAACTCCTGCCAGTCGTTTGCTCCTCTCCTGGGGGTGAAGAGGGAGCTTTGGGCGGGGTGCTGGGGGAGGGGAGAGGGAGCAAAGGGGAAGGGGAAAGTGAGGGGGAGCTACCATAGGGAGTAGAGGGGGAGGATGGGGAAGAGTTGGGGGGTAGGTTGAAGCTGGGTCAAAGGGCAGTCTCAAAAAAGCGAGAAAGGGACTCAGGGCTCAATCCATAGAGGGAACAAGGAGCTTGCTAGTGATTTTGAACTTAAAGGTAGCCACATAAATATTCAGCATTGTAGATTATTAGTAAAACAAGTGTAGAACTAAGAACAAAAAAAAATTAGCACAACAGCTGTAACCTATAAAATGTAATATGGAGTTCAGAGGGAGAGAAAAAAAGGGGGGGGGTAGAATTACCCATCTCCATCGAGGTTTCAGGGGTCTTTCAGCAAATTCCTGAGTGGTCATCCTGGTTAGCAAAGCAGCCACGTTTATATGGAGGTGTATTTGGACTGCGTTGGTGTTTAGGTAAAGCGGATGAAGCATTGGTGGGTTTTGAAGAAGAGCTATCTGTAGAGTTAGTGTGTTCTGTTTCCATGCCAGAAGTACTATTAATGTAGTGCTCCGTGTAGTCCAGGGAAGTAAACGTAAGATGTTCCCCTATGTGAGAGTGGATATGCAGAATAGCTGGATAAGCTAAGGTCAACTTAACTTGATTGTTGTATATGGCCAAGCAGATCGTGGAGAAGGCCGTACATTGTTTCTTCATTTCAACGGAGTAGTCAGCAGATAGCAGTAGGTTTGCACGGTCAATGGATAGGGAACGTGAACGGCGACATTTCTGCATAATGACATTATTGGCAGCATAGGTGAGATGTCTGACAATTACAGGATGGAGTTTGGCACGATTTTCTGTATACTGGCCAATGCGATGAGCACATTCAATAGTGCAGTGGATTTGAAGGCCTAGTTGCTCAGGAATGACTTTAGCGCAAAGGTTCATGAGCTGGGCATTGGAGACTGACTCTGGGAGACTGAAAATATGCAGATTATTTCTCCATGAGCGTTTTTCCAGGTCATCAAATTTTTTTCCTTATGTCCCTGTTAGAAGTTGAAATGCATGCTAGCGTTGCTGCACTAGCTGTGGCCTCATCTTCTAATGAGGAGGTCCGTTCCTCTGAGTGAGTGAGCCTTTGAGCTTGGGCATGGAGCTTAATGTGGAGCTGCTCCAGACCTCTCTGTACTGCAGTGTCCTCTGTGGCAGCTAGAGTGTGACTACAGCCTGCGCTATGCCTGCAGGAGAGGCAGGAATGGTGCCTGCTATTTCTGATGCTGCTGGAGACTGCAATGTCTCTGGTGTGCAGGGAGAGGCCGTCATCTTGGCTGTATCCACCGCTGTGTCTCCTGCGGGTTGCAGTATGGAGGAGACTGAGTGGCTGTGTGATCACTCCACAAAGCAGTCCATGGAGTCCCATTAGCAAGCAGAGGCAGAGGGGGTCACCCCGAGGCCTTAGCGGGCTTTGTATGCTGATTTTATGAGGAGTGCAGCGGGAGCTAGCTCTGCTCACTTCCTCCTCATGTGGTACCAAAACCGGAAGTCAAGGGGGGTTACTCATTAAGGCATAGGTATGTTTGCCACAGGAGAGTTTAGAAATAACAGTGGCCAATGTTTAAGGTTAACTTTAGGGCTGGGGCACCCTTCACTGCCACACTCCTCTTTCACTCACAACCCATGCAACAGCTCTGGGCCTGGGGCTTGGAGGTTGGTTGTTTAGACACCATGTGTGCATTATGCGAGAAATTAACATGTGTCATACCTTGTGTCTAGAAGCATCAAGATTTTTTCTGTGTAGCAGCAGAAATCGGAACAGTGCTCAGGTTATTATAGTAAGATTCTTCATTTTAGGTATTTAGATATGAATTCACATCAAAACATCAAATGTAAATGTCAGATATTAGTTGCAAAAAATGTACCCACATGCAACACATGAGTGCTTACAAGTCATATTTTTTCTGGCCAAGTATTAGAAATAACCATACATGTTTTTAGATTCTGAAATCTCAAGAGTTTTAGTTCATTTATTCAATCTATTTATTTCATTTATTTGAGAAATTCATAGGGAAAGGATCAATTGTGATTCAGTCAACATGTAACCAAAGGACAGTGCAGCATCCTCGTATTGCAGAACTTTTCAATGAAATCACAGATGCATAACCATTTTCCTCTCATACCTTCTTTTTTTTTTTTCGTTTCAATATATTTTTATTTTCAAAAAAGAAAAGAATAAAAGGGGAAAAGGGAGGAGGGGAAAACAGTGCATGACATGGCCACATCTCGAGTCAGCGTAATACAGATGACCAACACGGTCACATGACAAACAACTTAATGAAGCTTTGGAGTACAGAACATCATAATATAGAGTTAACAAAGTTAGACATGAGCTTTGCATATGGTAAACATGAAAAGACATATGATCAGATATTGTAGATGTTGTATGCGATATTGGGAGGGAGAGGTCCGCCACCCCAATTGGGGACACACTGTGGCGAGGCCTCCCCACCCTCAACATCCTTCCAACTAGAGAAAGAAAAATGTCAATTCTCTAAGAGGAATGAAGGTGATATTACCCGAGGCTACCAAATTTATGCTCACCGCAGTGGGTGTGTGAGTTGATCTGTTGTCTTCTGATCAATAAAGACCTCTTTCAGAAACTGTTCAACATTAGTAACTAAATAGTTGAAAATGAAAATAATTGAATTAGGAGACAGGGAGTATGGACTCCAATATGGCTGTTCAAATCTGGGCCCGGGTTGGAGGTGAACTCAAAATGACCCCCGGCCAAGGCCCAGGTCATGGCCGTTGGAGAACAGGCCAATGTCCACGACCATCAGTAAGGAGCGAAGGTGGGAGGAGAAAAGGACGAAAGGTGTAGGGAGAGAAGAAAAAGAGGAAAAAAAAGGGGGGGGGTGGAGCAGATAAAGGTTGAAAGAGATGCATATCTAGATGCGACTGCTCTGGGAAAGAGTCAAAGCGTGACGCCAATGTAGTTTGCCCAGGGTTCCCAAATTTGTTTGAATTTGGTCGAGCTGTCCAGGATCACACTAGCCATTTTTTCTTGGTTCAAGATCCAAGAGATCTTTCTTTTGGCTAGGATTGTTGAGACTGAGGATTTTTTCCAGGCTTTGGCTAGGGTGAGTTTAGCTCCTAAAATGATGAAGAAGATGAGGCGTTGCGTAGCCCTGGGGACTTCCCTTACTGGGAAATTGAGGAGTGCTACCAGCACAGGCCTTTCGGCTATCATACTAATCCAAGTGAAAATTCTGTGCCAGAATTGTCTGATTCTAGGACAGGTCCACCATGTATGAAGCATGTCTCCCCTAAGGCCACATCCCCGAAAACAGAGGGATGAAGCCAAAGGGTAGAAGCGAGCTATTTTGGAGGGTACCAGGTACCATCTAGTTAGCACTTTCATGCTAGCTTCTTCTAGACCAGTGTTTAAAATGCCCTTGTAAGACTGGGAGAAGTTCCTGTGCCAAGTTTCCAGCTGCCAACTTTTAGAAAGATCCTCTTCCCAGGCTAGCATGTAAGGTGCCTTGAGCTGTGCAGAGGATAGTGCCCTGTAAATCACTGAGATGCCCCCCCTCTGCTCGCAGGCCTGGCCACACCATATTTCATAAGGAGTCATTTGGGGTCCATTCGGTAGAGACCTACATTTATTGTGCAAGTAGCTTGATATTTGGGAGAATCAAAAGGATTCCGACTGTGGCATATCGAGTTTGATGACACAAAAAGCTTTAGAGAGTGGACCTAAAGGTCTTAGGAAGTGTCCTATTCTGTACATCCCTTTGTCGAGCCACCATTTAAAGTCAGAAATATTGAGACCTGGGGGAAAATCAGGATTGTGGAACAAGTGCTGTAGTGGTGTCATGGGGGATGTTAAGCGGTTGTTGCTTTTCAGTCTGTCTCATAATGCAAAGGAATGTGACAATGTTGGGGAAAGGATGGCGGGTCTGAGTTTCTTTGGGCTCCAGAGGAGGAAGTCTAGGGTTTGGTGGGGAACTGCTTGCCTCTCTATGTGGATCCAATCAGGATGTTCCCATCGAGAGTAGACTGTAGAAATCTGGGCTAATTGAGCCGCTTGTAGGTATCAGAGTAGGTTTGGCAAACCCAAGCCGCCCTCTGACCTAGGTCTAAACAGGATCGCTTTGGAGAATCTGTGTCCCCCTTTACCCCATATGTATTTAACAATGTTGGCCTGGAAGCGTTTTAGACGGATATTATCGACCGGTATCGGAAGAGCTCTAAAATAGTATAGGATGAGGAGTAGTGTCATCTTGATTGTGTTGCTTCTGCCTAGCCAGGTCAGGGACAGCCTGGACCAATGAGATAGGTCCTCCTCCAGTTTTTTACAAAGAGGGGGAAAATTGGCTTGATAAAGGAGTTCAGTCTTAGGAGTCAGCTGTATCCCTAAATATGAAATAGAAGAGTCGCTCCATGAGAACCGAAAGCTGTCCCTGAGTCTGGCCAGGAGAGGATCTGGGATATTGATATTAAGCGCCTGGGATTTGTCGTAATTGACCCTGAGGCCTGAGATCTTCCCAAAATCATCCAAAAGACGGCATATATTGGGGAGCGATGTCAGCGGGGAAGATATAAATAGTAAGATGTCATCCGCAAATAATGCGCATTTATGACACCTGGAGCCACTTTGAATACCTCGAATGTTAGGGTTGTTTCTGATGGCAATCGCCAGGGATTCGATTGCTATGGCGAAGATCAACGGGGAGAGTGGGCACCCCTGTCTTGTACCTCTAGATATGGGGAAGGAGTCTGAGTAGAACCCTTGCAGACACACCTGAGCTGAGGGAGTTGAGTACAATGCGTGAATGACATTGAGAAAAGAATCCCCAAATCCCCATTTTTGTAGTAAATTGAAAATGTAGGGCCATTGGACAGCGTCAAACACTTTTTGTAAGTCCAGAGATAGAAGACATCCCTGCCTGGATGAGCCCCCATCCCAGTTGGAATTGATAAGGGATACTATGTCTATCGCTCTTCGTATTTGGTCGGGACCCTGTCTCCCCGGTATGAAGCCCACTTGGTCTTTATTAATGTATATGCTGATGAAGGAAGCCAAGCGGTCTGCAAGGATCTTAGTCAGAATCTTTAGATCATTGTTGATGAGAGATATTGGTCTATAGTTGCTGACCGAGCTGGTGTCCTTATCTGGTTTGGGGAGGACCGTGATGTAAGCCGTGTTAAGTGAGGTATCGAGGGGGTCCCCCTTCCTAAGAGCATTGAAGAATCTAGCCATGTATGGGGCGAGTAAAGTAGAGAATGATTTGTAATATGGTATGAAAAAACCATCTGGGCCTGGGGCTGAGTGTGATTTCAGGTTTTTAATGACCGCGCAAATTTCTTTGGCCGAAATAGGAGAATCTAGTATCTGGCGGTGCCTAGCTTCTATTTTGGGAATCTGTATGCTGTTTAGGAAGAGGTCCATAGCCTCTGGAGAAGGGCTGGTTCCACTGCTGTATAGGGATTTATAGAAGGTTAGGAATTCCCCCATTATTCGTTGAGGGTTTTGGGACAGAGTGCCACCCTGGATCCTGATCTTTGGTAGGGCTGGAGAACGGAATTTCGGGGATAACTTGCCTGCAAGCATAGGACCGATTCGGTCGCCATTGCTATAGAATCTGTTTCTAGTCCACCTAAGCCATTTTTCAGCCTTAGTAGTTAAGGCGAGGTTTAGGGCCATGCGTGCTGCATCCAGCTGGGTGATAGGAACAGTATTTCGGTCCGCTTTGTGTTGTTTAATTAAGGCTGTATATTCCCTATCCAGTTTTTCTATGTCGATTTTTTTTTTTTTTATTAATTTGAGAGGCTAATTGGATTAGGTGTCCTCTTATCACTGCTTTATGAGCTGCCCAGAGACAAGAGGGGCTAGTGTTTGCTGTATCATTAATGAGGAAGTAGTTGCGTATGTTAGTTTCGATATCTTTCGTTCTGATCGGGTCACTCAGGATGGACTCGTTAAGCCTCCATCTTCGGGTAGGTTTATGGCCCCTCAGGCGCTGAAGAACAAGAATCACCATCGAGTGGTCCGACCAGACTACGTTTTTCATATATGCCCTGTGCGTTAGTGGAATGGATGCTGAGGCTATGAGGATGTGATCGATTCTTGCGAAAGACCTATGGGGGTTGGAGAAATGCGTGTAGTCTCGCAATGTAGGATTTACTTCCCTCCATATGTCTATTACTCCCTGCTGGAAGATAAGTTTAGCTATGCGTAAGCTCTGCTTTGTCTGTCTAATGAGGCGCTTGCCCAGGGGACGTGATTTGTCCATGCCCTGGTCAAAGGCCGAGTTAGAATCGCCTCCATAAATCACTGTGCCTTCCAATAGTGGCGTTAGTGTTGTAAACATGTTTTGAAAGAAGGCAAACTGGCCCCTATTGGGAGCATAATACGAGATTAGAGAGTATAATTGGTTGTCTAATTCCCCCACTAAGAGAAGGTAGCGCCCGTCCTGGTCCCTAAATTCAGATTTGGGGGAAAATTTGCATTGTTTGGAAATAAAGATACCCACCCCCTTCGTTTTGTTCTCAGCATTGGCAAGTTTAAAGAAGGGGAATTTGGAGTGGATGAATGTAGGGTTGAAACTTCTAGGAAAAGTGAGTTTCCTGTAGAAGGATAACATCTGCTTTTTGGGAATGTAAGTATTGAAAGACTTTGCGTCTTTTGGACGGGGAATTCAGACCTTGGGCATTATGGGACACTATTTTGAGGGCCGCGTTTACAGGTGTGTCATTAGCCATCGAGCAGAGGTAAGAGCAGAGCTGGGTAATCAACAACACTCACCATCCTGTGTCCACGGGTTCCAAGGTTCCTGAAACGATAGGCTGAGAGCGGTGGGAGCAGCAGTAAATGTCTAAAGTAGTCCCCCCAGTCGACTCCTGTGGTGAAAAGCAAGTTAGAATATAAGCAGAGAAGGGAAATGGGAAGGTAAAGAGGACATACGGGGAGCAAGGGAGATCCCCGGAGAATGGAGGGGACAGAGTCCTCCATCAAGAGGTGTGAGTCACAGAAGAATCTCTCCAGGAGGAAGAGATTGGTCCTGTCCAGTGGTAGATGGAGTACCAAATACCACTAGGCAGAGAGGGGGCATGAACACCGCCCCAGCAGAGGGACCTCCTAATAGAGTATTCAAAATGGAAATTCTAGAAATAGGCACTTGGCCCGACACATACACCTCAACCTCCATCAAAGTTAAGCTTTCACTTTAAGTAAAGCCTGGAGGAGAAGATGTACAGGTCAACATACTATTAATCAAACTAATAAACAAGTATTAGAACTGTGCGAAGGGACCTGGAATAGCAAGGGAAATTGGGGAGTACGCCCATTCAGCCGGGGAGAGGCACTACAAGGGGACATCAAAAATCAGCATGGTGTAATGAGAATAGTTCCCAGGGTCAGTCTAGTATGACGGATACCCGCCCTCCCCCCTACCCACCCGGACCGACCAAAGGCTGTGAAGGCGTAGTTCAAAGTTAGTGTATGAAGAAAAGTATGGGTTAACAACGTCTCCGAGGATCGTGCCCCCCGAGATCGCCTCAAAAGAGGCGTAAGGGTGTCCCAACTTGACACTCATCTCGGTGGTCACAAACGGGGAGACCCCACCCCCTCAGCTAACATCTGAAGAGGGGAGGAAAAAAAAGGGGCTACTAAAAATGAGTGGAAGTCAAAGGAATTGAGATCCAAAGAAAAAGTAGGGACTGGAGTTCATGGAGGATTAGTTTCCTTGGACTTCTTGGTTCTTGCTTTCTCCCAAACCGGATTCAGGGGACTCGTGGGCAAGTGTCTCTTTGCTGCGTTGGGTTGGTTTCCTGGGTGGCGTGCAGTCGGGTCCTGGTTGATGAAGCCTAATTGAAGAAAAAGCTTTTCTCCTTCCTGCAGGGATCCGAAGGTATATGCCTTGCCTTTGTGGAGCAATTTAAGTTGAAATGGGAAGAGCCACCAGTATTTGATTTCTCTGTCCATCAGGAATTAGAAAAGCGGCTTTAGGGTTCTCCTTTTTTGTATAGTTGAGGGGGATAAGTCAGCAAATATTTGCAGACGGTGTCCCTGAAATACTATTTCAGACATGGATCTCGATTTCCTCATTACCTCTTCTTTGATTGAGAAGAAATGTGGTTTCACCACGACGTCACGGGGGAGGCCGTCTGCTCTAGGAGGCCGGAGTGCTCTGTGGGCCCGATCCAGCTCAAGCCTGTGCTGTGGGGTGTCTGGGAGCAAATCTTTAATAAACGATTTTATAGTTTCAGGGATGTCCTTGTAGGATTAGGGAGCCCCCTGACCCGAATGTTGTATCTTCGATTACGGTTTTCAAGGTCATCAATCTTAGCATTAGCAGTCTCTAGTTGTTCCTGCAAGGTCTGTATACATGCAGTATTTTGGTTTGTTCCGGAAATTGTGGAGTCCAGATTAGATTCAATGATTTCCATGTGAGTGCCAATGTTCTGGAGATCTGCTTTAATGTCACTGGTTATTTTGTGCGCAGTATTATGAAGGCCTCTGTCCAGTAGTTCTGCAAACTTTGTAAATAAATCTGCTACTGATGCTGGCTGGAGTAGGCCAGAATCCCCATGCTGTAGTAGCAGGTGAGACTGGGGAGGGCCTGCATCCATTGGGGAAAACCCCAGGCCTGTCAGATTATGCTCCAGGAGAGAAGCAGCGGATGCTGGAGAGGTGTTCTGGCTGAAGCAGGGAGGGGGAGGCCGTGTATGGGGGATTCGGCTGGGCAGCCTGAGGAGAGCTGTGAGGTGCGGTCGCCATCTTGGCAATCTCGGCCTGCGGTATAGCGGCTTCAAAGGCCGGTTTCAGGTTTCTCCTTACCGCTCCCGAGTACATCGGGAATGTCCACGGGGATTCTGGTGGCCGTGTAGGGCTATTCCAGGTGTCGGTCGCCGGTCCAAGTGCCGAAATTTCGTTCCGGTCTGCTGAGGCGGGACGGAGCTCCCAGACTACGCGTCCATCTTAGGTGCCACCGCGCATGCGCCTCTCCTCTCATACCTTCTGTCCCTGCAGCATAGCCAATACTTAAAGAATCTATGTTCAGATCCACTATTTATGACATTCAGTTCTGATTATATTGTTCATTTTCTGTTACTAACAATAGAGTTGATTGGAGTAAAGCATTTTCACTTTGCAAACTGAATTTTCATTTAGTTTAGTGAAGGAGTTGAAAATAATTTAAAATAATTTTGCAAATAATAGCCTATCGTGTGCAAGAAAAAAACTAAAAGAACAGGATTGAATGATTAAGTTAGCACAGCGCCACTGTATTCACTAAACTAAAGAAGACTATTCATGGGTCAAATTCCAAACAAATTTTCTTTAGAAAATCTGAAATTTTGTGCATTTTGTAATTCAATGGTATCACAATTGATTTTGAAAGTCAACCAAGCCTTCGATTTCACCTCATGTTGCTACAGGAAAGAATTTTCGTGGCCAGGAATCTTCTTTTCTGTCCAAGTCACAGCTCATGCGCATTTCTGTTCCAATTATATATTTTTGCATGATTCTCCCATCATTGAGTAGAAATTTGTTAGCTTTCCAAAAATTTCCAACATGCCCGATTACACAAATTCGATGGCCGTACAGAAATCGGTCATTGTTGCAGCCCACTAATGCTGAGAAATTGGAAAGAAAGTTCTTAGTTACGTTTTTCATAAGAAAACTCTCTCTGAACTTGACCCATGTATGGCCGGCTTAAGGCTACATTCACAAGGTGAATAGCAGTGGCCGGCGGCAAGAATCAGTCGATTCTTGTCAGCAGTTGTGAACGCTGTGTCTGCACACACTGGGATTGATTTACTTTACTTTACTTTGTACTGGAGAGTGCAAAATCTGGTGTAGCTCTACATAGAAACTAAATTAGCTTCCAGGTTTTTTTGTTAAAGCCTAATTGAACAACCTGAAGTTAAGGCTCGTACACACGATAAGAAAATCAGAAAGTACATTTCGTCCCTATGGTGAGTAACCTCTTCACTTTTGACATGAGACCAGCATGCAACAAAAATTTGTCCGATAATCTGATTGTGTGTACGAGGCTTTAGATGCTGATTGGCTACCATGCACAGCTGCACCAGTGTGCATCCAGGGTCAGCTTTCTTTGGTGTTCTAGCCACATACAAACTGAGCGCCACTAAATGGCCAGTTTGTATGCAGCCAGAGGCAGTGTTGAGCCACCTTTGAACGCAGCAAACCATCTGTAGATAGATGTGAACGTAGCCTGAAAGTAAAAATTCACCTTGCTGTATTCCTTTAATAAATTATCCTGTGTCAGACTGAATGACTGGCAACCATGAAATTTAAAGATAGATAAGATTATTACTTTATTGTCATTGCAACGCAAATTACAATGAAATTCTATAAAAGTTACACACATATGTAAACATATAACATTCTCAGCATACACACAAGTAAACAATTTGCCCCCCATATGAAAAGCCTAAAAAAATAACCCCCACCATTACAGCAAAGTCAGGTCACCTGCAGTTAAAAACATTATTCAAAATTACTATTAAGGGCCTTGATAGCCCTTGGAAAAAAACTTTCCTTAAATTGGTTTATATTTCTGAACCTCCTGCCAGACGGCAGGAGTTCAAAAAGATAGTTTCCAGGGTGGAACGGGTCACTCACTATTTTGCCTGCCCTGCTGACACAGCGGGACCTGTACATTTTGTTTATAGAATTTAAACTACAGCCCACAACCTTCTGCGCAGCATTTATTATTTTTTAAAGGGAAGCTTTTTCTGCTAGTGTGCAGTTGGGATACCAGGCTAAAATACAATATGTCAGCACGCTCTCAATAGAGGAGCGATAGAAGGACTTTAAGATGTTTTTCCCTGGGCCACTTTTCCTGAGAAGTCTCAGGAAATATAACCTTTGCTGACACTTCTTGGTGACAGCTGTAATATTTGCTAACTAGGATACATTTTCTGAAATATTAGTGCCTAAAAACTTATAAACAAATACCCGCTCTACCAATTCTCCTCTGACGGTAAGGGGAAACATGTCAGTTTTACTCTTCCTAAAATCAATTAATAATTCCTTGATCATCCCAGTGTTTAAGGACAAGTTGTTTGCCTCACACCGCTCTACTAGATTAGCCACCTCTTCCCTATAATGCTTCTCATTTCCTCTTGTGATGCAACCTATGGTGGTATCATCTGCAAATGTGATAATGCTGTTTGTAGAAAAGCAGGGAGTAAAGAAGGGGGCTCAGTACATAACCCTGTGGTACTCCTATGCTGACCACACACTGGGAATAAACATGCTTTCCCAGTTTGACCACCCGTGTCTACCAGGAAGTCCTTTACCAAGAGCAAAGGGAAAAGGGGCAAATTCAGCTTCAACATCTTCTCCACCAATAGATCTGGGACAACGGTGTTGAAAGTCGAACTGTAGTCAATAAACAACATTCTGACGTAATTGCCAGAGTGTTCCAGATGACTTAAAGCCACATGTAGTGCAAGAGCAATAGCATCCTCAGTGCTTTTATTGGCTCTGTATGCAAATTGGTAAGGGTCAAAACTATCTGATAAAGCTGGTTGTAAAACCAGACCCTCAAAGCACTTCATTATTACTGGAGTAAGTGCAATTGGCCTATAGTCCTTCAAACTATCTAAATTTGTTTTTTGGGTATCAGGGTAATAATAGTAGATTTTAAGCAGGCTGGAGCTGTGGCCAATGATAATGATCAATCAAATATATTAATAAAGACCCCTGCAAGTTGGTGGGCACAGGCCTTAACACCCCTCCCTGGGACCCCATCAGGACCTGCCGATTTCCTAACATTAACAACTTAAATGCCTGAAGCACCTCATGTTCCTGAACCATAGGGGCAGCATCTCCAGTACGTTGGCTAAAAAGTTGTGTTTGCTGGGGTACTACTACTTCAAAACGTGAAAAAAAAGCTGTTTAATTAAAATTTACAACTAGAAGGTTGATGTATTTTGAGCTTCTTTGAGATTTTATGGACAATTCAAGCCTGTTTTAGGTGTTAACAGAAATAATAGTTTTGTCTCTCAGTGCTGTTTTGAGTGGTTACATATTGGCCTATTGGGCTTAGCCTATTGGGTTTTGGTCATGCATATAAAATTAGATTGATGCACTTTATAGGTTATAGAATAATGGGGTCTGAGATTCTGTTTTATAGGTTGAATGGAATGGTTTAGTTGATAGTGAGGTCAGACTGCTGATGCAGCAAGTCTTTTGTCACATCTGGCAAGAAGTCCACTATCTATGCTGGCCTAAGATAAACACATAATTCTTTGCAGGATTTTATGGTTCGATAACATTAACATTTTCATTGCTTAAATGTTAATTCTAGCAAAACTGATATATGATAAATGTTAGGTCTCTCATGGGTTCAGCCACCCTCTTGCTTCTTATTGCTTGGACATTTAGGAAATGGAGATTTAATGTCTGCAAAACTAATATTTTAAAGTAGAGGTTAACTTTAACATTTAGTTTGATAAAGCACTGTATATTATAAATAACTGCTATCTTTTAAATAAAATACTGTTTTCATCCTTTCTTGCTCCTCAGTGCTGGTGATCTTTCACAGCCTCTTTGTAGCAGCCTCTTGTCTGTGTACATCCATGCCAGGTATGACTGCATGGCATTTGGGCACATTTCCATGACAAAACTCACATTTATTTTGCAGTTCCGCACGTACATTTACATGCATTTGTAATACATCTGCAGTACATTTGTGGTGAATTTTCAAAGCATTATTCATTTTAATTTTATTTTTTACCGAGTTGCAATTATATGCATTTGCAGTTCATTTATGTATGTTCCTGTACATTTATGTGCATTAAACTTTTTTCCTTAAAAGAGAAATATGGGTTTCTTTTTTTCCATATTTATACTTACCTTGGTGGATGAAGCATCAGTCCGATGCTGTATCTGTCCCCCGGTACCTCTACACTGGAAACAAAGCGATCGAACACTGCCGATCGCTCAGTTTTCAGAGCTCCCTTCTCGCGCATTTCATCGCTGGGCTGTGGAGGGGCAGAGCGGGCCATCTCAGGCTTTCAGTGGCTCGCTGAGACGGGTGTCAGTCCAGGCACCTGGCAGATCCAGACTTCCATTGTCAGGATGACGCGGTGCCTGGACTGATTTCTGTGACATCAGCAGAGAGCGGACTTCAGCCCGCTCTCTGATGAAAACGGGACACAAGAGTGCAAAACTAATTGTACTCCTGTGATACATAAGAGAAGTAGGCTGAACTTTTCCTTTCATGTACATAAAAGCAACCCAATGGTGTAAACTAGGCTCACTGAAATGTATTTGTTTGCATATGAGTTTGTACAACATCTAAAAACGTGCATCTGGTGTAAACGAGTCATTACTCAAGCCAGATTTTATGTTGGTGACAATAGTGGACCATCCCTGCAT
The DNA here is from genome assembly GCA_037952925.1 of Lithobates clamitans. NCBI lineage: Eukaryota > Metazoa > Chordata > Amphibia > Anura > Ranidae > Lithobates > Lithobates clamitans. The sequence goes on from JBBGZY010001130.1 coordinate 2,632,885, forward strand.
AATGCATGTTGAAATACCCACTTGTACTTTCCAACAGAAGCCCGGGTGACAATGTGTTAGCACATTCCTAGCAGGGTTTTTTTTTCATCTATCATTTGAAAAAATACAAAAAGAGGAACTTTGCAATTATATTAACATGGTAAAGCGTATATGAGGTTTTAGTGATTGGTTTATACATCCTTTATATATTAATTATGTTATACAGAAATGTACTGTAGATGCTGTAGACCACTGTTTCTCAGATCCATTTTCACATACAGTATCTCCAACTATGCAGCTAAGTAATCTCACACAAATACAGAGTGGAATTGATCTTAACCATACAATATAGCTATCTGTGTGGCTATGCACAAAACATTATCTATAGAGGGGCGATTTGATTACAGGTTTGGGAAATAATTCTGTTTACAGTGGTACCTTGGATTACGACAGGCATAATTTGTTCCAGAAGAATGCTTGTAATCCAAAGCACTCGTATATCAGAGGGAGTTCCCCTATAGAAGTACATGGAAACTTAGATAATTTGTTCCACAGTGACTTCTATGGTATGCAGTACTGCATGTGGCCAGAGGTGGTAGGTGCCGGAGCCACTCGGATGCATTCAGAAACAGTGTTTCCGAGTGCATCAGAGTGCATCCGAGCGGCTCCGAGTGTCACCAGCACCCCTGTACCTCTGGCCATATGTGGTACTGCACACAGAGGCTTGAATCCTGCTCATTATGTGAGACAACACTCGCAAACCAAGGTAGGATTAAAAGAAGTAATAGCTTGTATTGCGTAACTCTCGTTAACTGCGTTACTCCCAATCCATGGTATTACTGTAAACCTTTTTTTTTACTCTTTGGTAGTTTTTGAGGAAATCAAGAATTGTTGTTTCTCCACTGTCCTTCATATATGTCACTTGATTTAAGCCTACACAAAATCACAACTAGCCTAACTTATTAACAATGTCACACACACTATATTGTCAAAAGTATTGGGACTCCTGCCTTTACATGCACATGAACTTTAATGGCATTCCGGCCTTAGTCCATCGGGTTCAATATTGAGTTGGCCCACCCTTTGCATCTATAACAGCTTCAACTCTTCTGGGAAGGCTGTCCACAAGGTTTAGGAGTGTGTATATGGGAATGTTTGACCATTCTTCCAGAAGCGCATTTGTGAGGTCAGGCACTGAAGATGGTTGAGAAGGCCTGGCAGTCTTCACTCTAATTCATCCCAAAGGTGTTCTATTGGGGACCCCTTTTTGGAAAGTAGATAGTTCTATTTAATAAGAGGCAGTTTTTTTGAAGTTGTAATTTTTTTGTCATAATTTTTTGAAAAATGTAGAAATGTAAACAAAAAAAATACATGTTTTTTTTTTTACATAGTCACCAGTGCAGTACAGCATCATATAACTGGTGTGGTACCTTTTTTTTTAACACACGGTGATCAGAGCAATATAATGTTACCTTAGTAACATTGTACTACTCTGGGGAAGTGATCAGGATTTTTTTTTTTTTTTTTACACATTAGGTTTGCTTATAGCAGCACATTACAAGCTGAGAGCAGAAGAGGGCAAACTGAACAGAGAGGTGACCTTACTGTCAATTCAGCAACCTGGGAGGTTACATCACTCTATTCACAAATGTAGCAAAAATTGGTGTTGCCTTATGGTCTGTTCTGTGTGGCAGGGCAGTGTAAATCTTAAAACTGAATAGATAGTCATTCAAATCCTTTCAGGGCCGGTGCTACCACTAGGAAAACTAGGCAGCCGCCTGGGGCGCAATGCTGCCTAGGGCGCCCTGCCAATGGTGTTCCTACTGTCTTCTCTCTGCAACAAGCAACTTAAGCCTCGTACACACGATCAGATTTTCTGACGGGAATTGTGTGTTGACAGACTGTTGGTGGAAAATCCAACCATTTGTGGGCTCCATCGGACAATTGTTGTCAGATTTTCCGCAGACAAATGTGGGATGGCAGGCTTTAAAATTTTCCGCGTACATCGGTCTGCTGTCAGATTTACCGATCATGTGTACACAAGTCCATCAGTCAAAAGTCCAAAGTACAAACACACATGCTCGTAATCAATGCTCACCAAACACAACATTAGCAGAAGGTGCCCAAAGGGTGGCACTAAAGAGCTGAAAAGCCATGTAGTACGTCACTACAGTTATGGTTGTTGGATAACAATTGTGTGCCATTTGTATGCAAGACAAGTTCCTGACCAACGCCCTGCTGGTGAGGCTGCATTGATGGGTGCTGGTGAGGCTGCATTTGATGGGTGCTGGTGAGGCTGCATTGATGGGTGCTGGTGAGGCTGCATTTGATGGGTGCTGGTGAGGCTGCATTTGATGGGTGCTGGTAAGGCTGCATTTGATGGGTGCTGGTGAGGCTGCATTGATGGGTGCTGGTGAGGCCGCATTTGATGGGTGCTGGTGAGGCTGCACTGATGGGTGCTGGTGAGGCTGTATTTAGTGGGCGCTTCATTTAAAAGGTAGGGTATACATGGGCAGGGCAAAGTGGGTGGAGCCAAAAGGGGGCGGCAAAATTAGGTTTTGCCTAGGGCAGTGATGACGAACCTTGGCACCCCAGATGTTTTGGAACTACATTTCCCATGATGCTCAACTACACTGCAGAGTGCATGAGCATCATGGGAAATGTAGTTCCAAAACATCTGGGGTGCCAAGGTTTGCCATCACTGCCCTAGGGTGTCAAAAATCCTTGCACCAGCCCTGAATCCTTTGCAATGTAAAATAGCAGCTTTTATGTATTCTTATGTATTTAGCTGTTTGTCAGGAGTTTAACTCCAAGATTGACAAATAATATAAAATTAGAAATATGTTCTGATATATAATATTCATATCATTAGTGTGGTTAATAGGCTGCTTGTTTTCTGTCTAGATCTCCCTGTGTTGTAGTCAGCAGACAATGTGCAGTCTTGGCTATTAGAATATCCAGTGTTTATTCATTATCTAACAATGCACATTTATGGCCAGGACAGGTGTGCAACTGTGGTCTGAGATGCTGAAACAGAGCAGCTTCTCATCTTTGCACAGATGCATATGTATGAGGTCGGTTTGCATACAATGAGAACTGGCTGCATGCAAATGAATCAGCTTGATGCTGGCTGCCCAAAGTACACTCATGTCGTTTGCAGTGTTCTGCGGCTCCAGAGGTGGGAAAGTAATGAGGATAAAACGTTTTTGCTTGCAGATAGCTGTCAGGTTTTATAAATGTCAGTTTGCCAAAACTGACATTTACAATTTTTAATAGAAGAAAGTTTGTATTCCCGAATGGGTTTGAAATTGCATAGGAGCATTTGTAAATCACTTTGCACACAGAAATGAAAGCACATATACATTTTTTATTTTATTTTATGACAAGCAAATATATTAACAACTTTGAAAACGCATATTAAAGTACTGGGTCCTGTCCAAGACAGTACAGAAATAAACATGGCGATAGTTTTGCCATTTTCACCATATTTTTAATGGTTTAAACTCATTTAAATTTGGAAATGGGTTATGTATATATGGATAACTGTATAAAGTTCATAGGTAACAAGTTCCATGAAAGTAAAAAAACTTACAATGTACTGAACCATTTATAGTTTTAAAAAGTTTCACACAGGTGCCATAAGGAAAGCCAGAATGCGTTCCTAAATACTTATGAGCACTTTCTGACCCCCAAAGTAAAAAAAGATGCATTAAGCCATCAGGTGATTAAGGACTGTGGTGTTTTTACTTCCTACTCTGTTCACTTGTTTTACTCCTACGGCCATCATGACACCTGCCTGGAAAAACACTTCTTGCTAATGCCAAAGTTTATGGAAGTTTTTCATAAGCACAAGAAGAACTTCTGTATCTTTTTACCATGGATACATTGCTTAAAGATGAACTTCAAGAAAAAAAAAAACACGCAAAGACTGCAGCTCTGTATTAATAATTAACCGCTTGCCGACAAGCCGCTGTAGTTGTACTGCAGCAGGTTGGCTCGACTGCGCAAATCGCCGTCATTGTACGTCGGGTGTGTACACGGCGATCCTCCGGCGGCTTGCGTGTGCCCATGCGCTAGCGGGGGGAGCCAACCAGCGGGTCCGGCAGACTCAATATCGGCCGGCCTACCGCGATCACTCCAGAGAGAGGTAGAACAGGGATCAACAAACAGATCCCCGTTCTGTCAGGGGAGTAGAGTAAGATTGTCTGTTCCTAGTGATTAGTAACAGTGATCTCTCTCCTCTTGCAGTCAGTCCAGCCCCCATAAAGTTAGAAACACTTCTTAGGGAACACATTTAACCCCTTGACCACCACAAGTGTTAACCCCTTCCCTGCCAGTGTCATTTATACAGTAATCAGTGCATGCTTTATAGCACTGATTGGAATATAAATGTCACTGGTCCCAAAAAAGTGTCAAAAGTGTCCGATCTGTCTGCCGCAATGTCGCAGTCCTGCTAAAAATTGCAGATCACCGCCATAACTAGTAAAAAAAAATAATAATAATATAAATGTCATAAATCTATCCCCTGTTTTGAAGACGCAATAGCTTTTGCACAAACCAATCAATATATGCTAATTGGGAAGCTTGTCAGAGTTGATGGGAAGATGGACAGAGCAAAATACAAGGCAATCTTGGAAGAAAACCTGAGTCTGAAAAAGACTTGAGACTGGGGTGGAGGTTCACCTTCCAGCAGGACAAACATACAGCCAGAGGTACAATGGAAAGGTTTAGATCAATGCATGTTTATGTGTTACAATGGCCTAGTCAAAGTCCAGACCTAGATCCAATTGCGAATCTGTAGCAAGACTTGAAAATTGCTGTTCACAGACGCTCTCCATCCAATCTGACAAAGCTTCAGCTATTTTGCAAAGAAGAATGAGCAAAAATTTCACTCTCTAAATGTGCAAAGCTGATAGACATACCCAAAAAGACTTGCAGTTGTAATTGCAGCGAAAGGTGGTTCTACAAAATATTGACTACAAATATTGAATACAAATGCACATCACACATTTCAGATTTTTTGAATAAAAAAAATTGAAAACCATTTAGAATTTTCCTTCCACTTCACAATTATGTGCTACTCTGTGTTGGTCTATCACACAAAATCCCATTAAAACACATTTACGTTTTTGGTTGTAACATGACAAAACGTGGAAAATTTCAAGGAGTATGAATACTTTTTCAAGGCACTTGTGTGTGTGTGTGTATATATATATGGCCGATACGGACATGGATAACCTTTATAGTTAAGATAAAACTTACCATATGAAATGAACCTGGAATTGTGGACTTACCATATGAAATGGACCTGAAAGTGTGCCTTATTCTGATGGACGGTATGCCAAAATATGGGGGCAAAAACATTCAGGTAGGGGTATAGTATTTTATTGGTATTAAGTAATTCATTTAGCCAATTTTGAAAATGCCTGTGCCATCTCCACTTGATGATTCGGGATATAACGGGCGAAGCAGGCTGACTTCCACCTGCCTAGTCTTTTAATGATGTGGTCTGGGACCCCGTGGCGGGATGCTGCTGAGGCCGCACCAATACGAAAGGAATGGCCGGAGTACTGACTAGGGTTAAGGTGAAGGTTGCGGAGAAGTATCCTTATGTGTTTAACAAACTGACTGGCACTTAAGGGTTTGACTGGAAACGGTAGAAGGGGACTGGAGTCTGGTTGTTCATTCAGGAGTGACAGAAGTTGATTAAGTACGGTGACTGGACACCAGTCATTATTGGTTTTGTAAAGGTGAATGTCCACTCCAGAGCCTGCCTGCTGGGTTTTAGAAACCTCGAGGTGGAGGACGAAGTGATCTTGGAAGAGAACCAAGTGCCGTCTGCGTAGTACTTGGCCTGCGGGGTTGTTACAGGTAAACTCGCCAGGTCGCAAGAACCCGTAGTAGGCCAAGTATATGGCTGCTTGTAGGACCGTACTGGAGAGAAGACCGAATGGAGAAGTATTCAGGATGGTCGACATATCCCTAAAGATGGGCCCCGTAATGGGTAAACGTTTGGTACTGACCACCGGTTGGTGTTTCTGAGTGCCACGTAGGATGGCTCAGGTAGCGTGGGACAAAAACAGTGAAGATTTTGCAGGGTCTTGGAGAGTCAAGAAATGTTGTATGCCGGCTAGGTATAGCCGAATAGTATTATGGGATAAGGCCAGCTGAGTGTGGCAATATGAAATGAAGGCCAGTACTTGCTTGACATCTGTTGTTCCCTCGAAGCAAGGTGCCAGAAATTTATTGAACTCCCTCCAAGCTGTCTGGTAGGCTTTGAGTGTGTTATGGGAGTGTGAGTGATTGATAAGCTGCGTTGCTCCTTGTAAATGTTGAACTAGTCCAGGGTCAGCTGAGACCAAACGGGGATAGGGGCCGACACAGGGTCGGCTCCGGGAACCTGTTTGAAAAAAGAAGCGTAATTAAAACGTGACAGTGCGTCTGCAGCTAGGTTGTATTTGCCTGGAATAAACGAGCAGTGGATATTAAATTGATGTTGCAAAGACAGTTGTACCATTCTGCGCAGGAAGGACATGACTGCTAGGGACTTGGACCTGCCTTTGTTGATAATGTCTGCCGTGGCCTGATTGTCAGTGATGAAGACCATAGTTTGCCCTGTCCAATGATGACCCCAGAGCTGTGCGGCTGCCACTATGGGATAGAGCTCGAAGAGGGAGGATGTTCGGGTGAAGCCGGGTATCAACAGTATCTGCGGAGGCCAGGGTCCTGAAAACCATTGGTGGCCAAAAATTGCTGCGAAGCCTGTTAATGCTGCAGCATCTGTCACCACCTGGGGTGAATAGGACGAAACCGTAGTTATAAATAGGGATATACCATTCCAGGCGGAAAGGAATTCCTCCCACATAGATAGGTCTGCTATTGCTGCCGGTATCTAAATTTAGGATCTGAATGGGGTCTTGAGTTTGTGACAGAAATACCAGCAGAAGTGACACAAAGGTGCGACCTTGTGGAATAATTCGCATGGCGAAATTAAGCATTCCCAGGAGAGATTGCAGCTGCTTTTTAGTATACCCCCTAGTGTGGGTGAATTCTTGGAGGACTGCCCTAATGAGGGTTAGTTTGTAGAGGGGGAGACTGGCCTGCATGGTGCTGGTGTCTAAATTGACCCCAAGAAAGGTGATGTGTGCTGGACCGTCGACTTTATGCGCAGCGATGGGAACATTGAGATTTCCGAATATGACTGAGTTTGTTGAGGTCTCCTGGGGGCATGCTGGGTGGTTCTATTAGTAAGAAGTCGTCCAAGTAATGGATGACCTCTTCACACTGAGCTTTGTGCAAGAGTATCCAGGCGAGGGACTGAGCAAATGTGTCGAAGAGCCAAGGGCTACTCTTTGAACTGAAAGTCAATTTAGTGGCAAAATAATATGCCTCCTTCCACTTGATGCTATGTCAGCACCAAAGGGATGGGTGGATAGGCAGGAGCTTGAAGGCGTCCGAGATGTTGGCTTTGGAGAGCCAAGAGCCTGTACCTGCTTTGATGATTGCTTGGATTGCCATATCCACGGAGGAATATTTTAGGGAGAACTCTTCAGAGGGGATTAGGGAATTGAGACTGAGGATGTGGGAAGAATGAGGCGCAGACAGGTCGTACACCAAACATAGTTTATTTGAAAACTTGCCCTTGACAAGCCCAATAGGGCTGACTCTTCAAATACTGAAAGGGGGCTGAGTGAAGGGGCCTACAATGAACTCTCAATCTATCTCTGTTTGTAAGAGCTGGTCTATGGCCTGCTCGTCAGTGGACGCTGAGCGGAGATTCCTACATTCGTAGGTAGTGTGAGGCAGTGAAATGAGGCCGGTGTGAAACCCTTCTGAGAAACCTTGGATAAGATAGGTGACAAGGGAGGGTGTGGGGTGCGAGGTGAGGTAGAAGCCTAGCCACAAGACGTTGACTCAGCTTAGTCATGCCCTCTTCTGTTGCTTGACTTCGCACAGGTTTCTTGGATGCGCTCTTTGGCATAAGGTGCAGATGTGGAGCAGGCGGCACTGACTGAAGTTGCAGGACCCGTAATTGTAATTGTTGCAGATGGTTGCCCCTCCCACAATTCGGACTGGGCGTCCAAATTTGTCCACCTGAGGCATTTGTGCAGGGGCCGACTGACCCTGAAGTGCACCAGAGGTGGAGGGAAATTCGAAGGGGCGTTTGATTGACGCATTGGCGCACCAGGTGGCGGTGTGAGTGGAGGACTGGCAAATTGCACACAGTGGTGAGCGCAAGCCGGCAAAGTGGCGACAGAACAGCTCTGTGTCCATGAGGCTCCAATTTGTGGTCGTTTGAAACGTCGTTTGTGTGAGTCTGGCTGCTGCCTTTGCGGAAAAAGAATGATGATAGTCATAAAATGAAAATCCTCCATACTTGTAGCCCAGATCTACTACGGTATGGAGTTATAAGTCCAGCTCTTCCCTCCTGCTGGGGCCGGCTGAACATAGGACATCCCTCAGCATGCCAAAGGCCAATGTGAATTCTGGGACAGATAGTTTCCGATTGAGTCTGGGGTCTTTGGCCTTAAGGACCACTGACAGGTCACCCCAGGTATAGGCCTTATTTCCGCCAGATCATGGACAGAAATGAGGAGAGAGGCAAGGTTGATGTCTCCGTCCAGAATGTCCTTCCTGATAGTGGCCGGAACCAAATGGGAGGGGTAGACAATGGGGCTCCACCCTGTGGTACCTGCAGGAAGAGATGTCTAAACTTGGGTTGCGTTTGGGTCAGGAATAGCTGTGGCTGGCCGAGCCTCCGGGAGAGCCACTCTGGTTTGTATGTCCGTGACCGAGGAAGACAGGGATGCTACCATAGTGTGGAGTTGTGAGATGGCAGAGGATATTGACTGGAGAGACGCCTGCTGGGTGCTGGGTCCTGCTGCGGCTGGCGGGGGGAAGAGGAGCTTGAAGAGCTTGCCTTTCCTGGCTGTAGCGGGGAAGGGCACGCCTCTGCGTCTCAGCTCTGCCGTCAACTTGGGAATAGTCCATCCCCTGAGGGACTGCACACTGCCGCTCTCTGAGACCAGAGAAGGTGACAGAGGGGCCGTGAGGTCTTCGCTGCCGGCCTGGGACATGGTTGATCTAGATAAGATATCCTGTCCTTGAAATCGTGTTTTGGTTGACTGGAACCTGTTGGGGGTGACATGAATTTTAAGTTTGCTTCCTTTCCCTAAAGCCATACTAACCCAGCTTATGCTTCCTTTTTTTTTTTTTTACCTGGGGGGGATATCGTCCAACCTGGTGCAGGGATGACCTACTGAACTTTGACTGACTTGAAGGAAAATGAAAGGTGACAACTCATGAAGGGTTTGCTAACTAATCTTAAAATAGTACTTGTATGGTGATTTAAACGACAGGTGCATGGAATGAAACAACTAAGCGAAATGTAAATGCCTTGATGGTGGCACGAATCAATATGCTGCGACTGTGACAAGCTACGAGTCGAACTGTGGGGTCTGGCATGAAACGAGACCCGGACTGTTGTGGCCTAATGAATTGAACCGATACCTTACGAATGCCCAAGATTCGAATCTTAAGTGCGGTGTAGCAACAACGACATTAATGAAATGTTTACCTTGATCACGAAATGAATTAAATATCTTGCTATGACAGAGGTCTGGCTCGGTCATGCCGTGACTGCGACTGACAACGAACTGGACTCTGGAGCATGTACTGAAATGAGGCAACAGAAAACATTGGTGCACACCAGGACGAATAGGTGCATCTTTAGATGCGACTTGATTAGAATCGGAGCGCAGTACGTAACAATGAAATGACTGAAATGTTTCACCCTGACCGAGGCACAAATTGATTGTGCCGCCACTGCGACTGACAATAAACTGAGCTCTGGTACAGGTATAGGATAAGCTGAAACAGGGGCACGTCGTAACGAATCGGTGCATCTCGGATGCGACTAGATTCGCAACGGTGGTGCGATATGTGGGAGTGAAATGAATGGTATTTAATTCCCATGACAGAGATGCGGATCGGTCGCCCGGCATCTGCGACTAACCACGATCCGGACACTGGAGCATGTACTGAAATGAGGCCGAGCCCTGGGGCACACCGTAACGAATCGGTGCATCATAGATGCGACTGGATTCTAAGTGGAGCACGGTAAGTGACAATGGAGTAGTTTGTTTGCCATGACAGAGGCACGAATCGATCATGCCGCTGTTGCGACTGACTACGAATCGGAGCATGTACCGAAATGTGGCAAATACCTGGGTCACGCCGAAATGAATCGGTGCATTTTTTGATGCGACTGGATTTGTATCGGAGCGTGATACATGACAGTGAAATGCTGGCCATGACAGAGATATGAATCGGTGAGTCATGACGAGCGACTGACAACGAATCTGACTCTGGAGCATGTACTGAAATGAGGTCCTAAGCAACTGGGGAACACCGGAGCGAATCGGCGCATCTTTAGATGCGGCTGGATTCGAATCGGAGCGTGGTACGTGACTGAAATGAACGAAATGATTTGAAATGGTTTGAAATGCTTAGAAATGAGAAATGATTTAGTATCGAACTGATACGAATCGCTAGAAATTTGCGACTTTGCGAATCACAACGGTTTGTCTAATGAAGCATGGTAACAATTGTTTAGACATACCTAAATGAAGCGACGTCTACGTCATGGTGGTTTACAAATAACGAAAAATAGCTAACATAACAATAGTGCGAGTAGTATGCGTTGCGGTTACGTTGTGACATTGCGAGTGACTCGTAAGTTTGATATCACGGTTTCATGACATGATATCTAACAATGCGTGAAACCAAAACGTCATTCAGAACCCTACCTGCGACAGCCGAGCCAGACGCGTAGTACGAAAATACGAATCGGTAACGAGGACCTCGAAACTCTCGACCACGGTAATTTTGCGAATGCGGGAACTTGCGAGACAAGAACTCACGGACGCTGGTTTTCAAATACTCGGCCTAGTGACGTATATCGCACACAGGAAACCGACAAGTACCAGAGGCAAGTGGGCTGGTTAAATATCCCCCGGGTTCCTCCCATAAATTCAGGCCACCATACTGGCCTTCCTACATATATACACACAGTATCTCACACAAGTGAGTACACCCCTCACATTTTTGTAAATATTTTATTATATCTTTTCATGTGACAACTCTGAAGAAATGATACAGCGTAAATTTGCTGTCCCCTCAAAATAACTCAACACACAGCCATTAATCTCTAAACCACTGGCAACAAAAGTTAGTACACCCCTAAGTGAAAATGTCCAATTTGGGCCCAAAGTGTAAATTTTTTGTGTGGCCACCATTATTTTCCAGCACTGCCTTAACCCCCTTGGGCATGGAGTTCACCAGAGCTTCACAGGTTGCCACTGGAGTCCTCTTCCACTCCTCCATGACAACATCACGGAGCTGGTGGATGTTAGAGACCTTGCGCTCCTCCACCTTCCATTTGAGGTTACCCAACAAATGCTCAATAGGGTTTAGGTCTGGAGACATGCTTGGCCAGTCCATCACCTTTACCCTCAGCTTCTTTAGCAAGGCAGTGGTCGTCTTAGAGGTGTGTTTGGGGTCCTTCTCATGTTGGAATACTGCCCTGTGGCCCAGTCTCTGAAGAGAGGGGATCATGCTCTGCTTCAGTATGTCACAGTACATGTTGGCATTCATGGTTCCCTCAATGAACCGTAGCTCCCCAGTGCCGGCAGCACTCATGCAGCCCTTGACCATGACTCTCCCACCACCATGCTTGACTGTAGGCAAGACACACTTGTCTTTGTACTTCTCACCTGGCTGCCACCACATACACTTGACACCATCTGAAACAAATAAGTTAATCTTGGTCTCTTCAGACCACAGGACAATGTTCCAATAATCCATGTCCTTGGTCTGCTTGTCTTCAGCAAACTGTTTGCAGACTTTCTTGTGCATCATCTTTAGAAGAGGCTCCCTTTTGGGATGACAGCCATGCAGACCAATTTGATGCAGTGTGCGGCATATGGTCTAAGCATTGACAGGCTGTCCCCCCACCCCTTCAACCTCTGCAGCAATGCTGGCAGCACTAATATGTCTATTTCCCAAAGACAACCTCTGGGTATGATGTTGAGCATGTGCACTCAACTTCTTTGGTCGACCATGGCAAGGCCTGTTCTGAATGGAACCTGTCCTGTTAAACCACTGTTTGGTCTTGGCCACCGTACTGCAGCTCAGTTTCAGGGTCTTGGCAATCTTCTTATAGCCTAGGCCATCTTTATGTAGAGCAACAATTCATTTTTTCAGATCCTCAGAGAGTTCTTTGCCATGAGGTGCCACGTTGAACTTCCAGTGACCAGTATGAGAGAATGAGAGCGATAACACCAAATTTAACACACCTACTCCCCATTCACACCTGAGACCTTGTAGCACTAACGAGTCACATGATATCTGGGAGGAAAAATGGCTGATTGGGCCCAATTCGGACATTTTCAATTAGGGGTGTACTCACGTTTGTTGCCAGTGGTGTAGACATTAATGGCTGTGTGTTGAGTTATTTTGAGGGGACAGCAAATTTACACTGTTATACAAGCTGTACACTCACTACTTTACATTATAGCAAAGTGTAATTTCTTCAGTGTTGTCACATGAAAAGATATAATAAAATATTTACAAAAATGTGAAGGGTGTACTCACTTTTGTGAGATACTGTATATATTTAGATATACACACACACACAAACAAATGTTTTCTCTTTCATTTCTATTTTAATCTGAATGGCTTGTTTTACATGGTGATCGTTTATAATCACTTTAACACTTTTTTTCTTATGTATTAATAGTATTTGTTTTGGGTATCCAATATCTTCCCAGTGAGGCAACAATGAAACTTTAAATGATTACTTGGGGGGCAGCGGTGTCTGGTGCTCAATATTTTGGGGGGGCGTCAAACAACCCCCCCAAGGCAGGTTAGATGAGAAGGCGGCGATCCGTGGCCTTATCTTCTGATGACAAGATGGTGCTGGATCTGGGGTAGGGCTCCTTGGAGAGGCTGTTGCTGCCCCTCTGCCCACTGCTCCTCGCTCAAGCTTGCCGAGTGAAGAGCTGGGGCCATTGCTTCTCCTTCCAACCAAACAAGAAGTGGGTCCAGGGACCTGATTGGCCAGAAGTCCTAAGACTCCCTGGCCAATCGGGTCTCAGGACCCACCTACTGAATGGCCGGGAGGAGAAGCAGGAATACATTAGGGAATATTAATTTACTGATCTCACACAACTGTGTGGGCTCAGGGCACAGTGCTCTGTTCCCCGAGCCCACCCTTTTTTTAAAGACAATTAGAGCCTCAGGCTCTAATCATGTGCTTCTAAAAAAAAACAAAAAAAAAAACAATAAAATCCATTCGTTCGGCACCCTGCATGGAGATTAGTGGCCGGGCACATGGATTAGGGGTCTGCCACTGTTGGGGGGTTACGCATTGAGTAAATAATGACAATTCTGAGCTATATCACATGTTTGGGTCTCTCTATTTTACATCTACCTGATAATGCAGATTACAGCTCACTGAACATTTTTCCTATTTAGGATATTTAACTTGAAGAAGTTTTTGGCCCTGAAATTCTCAACATGAAGCAGTTGTATGGCCCTGGGCAATAAAACATTTTAATAGGGAAATATAAGCCAAGTAGTGCAATTCACAACCACTGTGTGCAAGGATGTGACTTATGCCCCGTACACACGGTCGGACTTTGTTCGGACATTCCGACAACAAAATCCTAGGATTTTTTCCGTCGGATGCTGGCTCAAACTTGTCTTGCATACACACGGTCACACAAAGTTGTGCGAAAATCCGATAGTTCTAAACGCGGTGACGTAAAACACGTACGTCGGGACTATAAACGGGACAGGGGCCAATAGCTCTTTATTTATTCTGAGCATGCGTGGCACTTTGTCTGTCGGATTTGTGTACACACGAACGGAATTTCCGACAACGGATTTTGTTGTCGGAAAATTTTATCTCCTGCTGTCCAACTTTGTGTGTCGGAAAATCCGATGGAAAATGTCCGATGGAGCCCACACACGGTCGGAATTTCCGACAACACGCTCCGATCGGACATTTTCCATCGGAAAATCCGACCGTGTGTACGGGGCATTACAGGAAATAACTGCTCAGGGCGGAATTTACTATTAGGCTCAGTAAGTGTGGCTTATAGGTGGTTGTGGGAAAGACACACATTTTTACTTTACAGTAGAGTTATGTTCTTCTTATACAATATATCCATTACAATATAGTAAATCAAATTGGATAGAACAAGAATATGTTCTATTTAACAATAGTGATACCTGCAGATGGGTGTTACTTTGAGTGCTAAATGTTGCATATCTGCACTGGATCCTATGCTGGGAATTCTGCCCCGCTTCCTTGATTTGAAATTTTGGTAAGAGCAGCAGGCTTTTGGGTACAATCACATGGAAGATTGCTTTGCTTAATGGTTCAGCAGAACAGCTCATCTATCTTGCCAAATTTGAGGAGCTGTCTCAAACAAATGCACAAAGAACTTGTGGGCTTTCTTCTTATATGAAAATGCCAAATTATCTATTGCTGTAAAAAGCTATTCAATTCATGGTGAGTAAGGTTTGTAACCTCAGAGTAGTTTTTCTTTCACTCTGTATTTTTTTTTTTTTTTTTCAGAACCCACAACTATAGAGTATATTCAAGTAGTAAATGTATTAAATATTTTAAACAAAAGAAAAAAAATGAAAAAATAAAATGAATACTCTCAGTGCAAGGCTATAGAGTTTGCTTTCCTGACAGTAATGCATTAACACAAACCCGATGTCCTACTGTATGTCTGATCATGTAAAGCTATAGTCTTATGCCAACCATTCCTCTGACCTAGTAAAAACAGAGCTGTTTGTGTTTAAATTGCATACATAGGCATATGGTTGTATATAAAAATAAATATTCCAAACCACTGAAACCCACAATAACACACACTTTGTGGACTCTGGATGCCCAACAAATTCCAGGAGTGCCAGTGATGTGATTTGCGATTACATACAAAAGTCCCTATTGGAGCTGAATTTCTTTGTCTGGTAATTATTATTATACAGGATTTAAAAAAGCGCAAAAGTTTTTGCAGCATTTCACAACATGATGTTAATATGCTTTTGCCAATACTTTAACCAACCTGATATAGTTTCCGGGTAAAAGAACTATGAATGATATAGTTAGATTTGCTGTCTTGAAATTCTGCCATCTTGGCTTCATAGCAAAGCACATATTATTTGTCTCATAATTCTGAAACATATACAATACAGACTTTAACAGAGAGACCTTTTGTTGTGTGTTGTTATTCTGGGGTGAATGTAAACGCTACCAATAGAAATCTTTTCCACTTTATCACTTCTGTTCTATATTCTGCTAATGACTACCTCTACAACAAAATATGACTCCTGCCATGCCCTGACCTGGTCACATCTGTCTATAAACAGCTCACTCTCCTCCTCCCTGGACACACTTGCTCCACTTACTACGCACAGAATTAGGCCCAGACTGCTAAAACCCTGACAAACTGACAACACCAGAAGACCTAGCTATGCTCTGGAGTAATTGCAACTTAAAACAAATTCCCTGCAAGACTTTGCATTGTATAAATCTGTCCTATATGCTGCCAAACAAATCTGTTTCACCATTCTCATTACTATCCACTCATCCAGTCCCTGTCAACTCTTTTAACACCCACCTGATCCACCTATTAACTATTTCACTAGGCAGGACATTGCAAATCATTACAAAAACAAGATAGATGCAATTTGTGATATCTCCTCTGTGCAGATATCTTCCCCTTTTAATATACCATGTCTACCATCACATTTAATACTTCCGCCTTTTTACCCTGCTACTACAGAGGAGGTTGAAAATCTTTTCTTGGGCATCTACCTAACCACCTGCCCCTGAAGCTTTTTACCTCAAAATTACACCAGTCACCCTCTTGCTCTACCCTACACTTTATAACATATTAAATCTCTCCCCCTCTGCTGGGATACCCCCCCCCCGCCCTAAAGCATGCACTGGCCACTCTGAAAGTTAAAAACCTTTTCTGGATCCCACCAATCTGAACAACTTAAGCCCCAACTTCTTGCTCTCATTTGCCTCTAAACTTTTAGAACACTTAGGGGTTAATTTACTAAAACCAGTTCAACAGTTGATGCATCTATGCAGGGTAGCCAATCAGCTTCTAACTTCGGCTTGTGCAATTAAGCTTTGGCAAACAAACCTGATTGGTTTCTAAGCAGAGCTGAACCAGATTTTGCATTCTCCAGTTTTAGTAAATCAACCCAGTCTACAACCATCTGAGCTGCAACCTTTTTGACCCCTAATGCCGCATACACACGATCGGACTTTCTGGCATACTTGGTCCGGCACACTTTCCGACGGACTTTGTCCGCCAGGTGTGCCGGACTTTAAAATGGACGGATTTGCTCACACACGACCGGACTTTCCGGCGGGCTAGATCCGCCCGTCTTTCCGACAGACTTTCGCCGGAGTTACGGCGGACTTTCAGAATGAACGGACTTGCCCACACATGGAGAAGTCTGTTCATTTTGAACATGACTCAGGTGCGACGGGTCTAGAAAAGGTGAATCTTGCCGCTTTTATCGGCGAGATTGACACCTTGCAAGCCCCATCGTGGGTCATACCAGGCCCTTAGGTCTAGTATGGATTATAAAGGGAAGCCCCTACACCGAAAAAACGGCGTGGGATCCCCCTAAAATCCATACCAGACCCCGATCCGAGCACGCAGCCCGGCCGGTCAGGAAAGGGGGTGGGGACGAGCGAGCACCCCCCCTCCTGAACCGTACCAGGCCGCATGCCCTCAACATGGGGGGTGGTTATTTTGGGGGAGGGGGCGCCCTGCGGGGCCCCCCACCCCAAAGCACCTTGTCCCCATGTTGATGAGGACAAGGGCCTCTTCCCGACAACCCTGGCCGTTGGTTTCGGGATTTGCGGGCGGGGGGCTTATCGGAATCTGGGAGCCCCCTATAATAAGAGGGCCCCCAGATCCCGGCCCCCCACCCTATGTGACTGAGTATGGGGTACGTGGTACCCCTACCCATTCACCTAGGGAAAAAGTGTCAATAATAAAACACACTACACAGGTTTTTAAAATAATTAAACAGCTCCGGGGGGGTCTTCCTCCGGCTTCGGGGGTCCCTCCGGTTCCTCTTCTCCCGGCGTCTGGTTGATTCTTCTCCGCTCTCTCCGGCCTCTTCTCCCAGTGTTCCAGTTCTTGGGCCGGCTCCTCTGCTGTCTTCAGGCCGCTCTCTTGCCAGCGGAGGTCCGGACTTCTGGGCTTCTTGTCTTCTTCCCTCTTCTCTTCTCCAGATGTTAACACGACGCTCTCTCCAGCTGGACTGCTCTCTGAGGGCTCCGTTGTGACTTATATAGGCGGAGACCCCGCCCCCTTATGATGTCACAGTCCCTGGGCATGCTGGGACTGTGATGTTTTAGGGGGCGTGGTCAACATCATCCGGTGATGCCCCCCGCCCGCAGACCCCAACAACCAATGGCCAGGGTTGTCGGGAAGAGGCCCTTGTCCTCATCAACATGGGGACAAGGTGCTTTGGGGTGGGGGGCCCCGCAGGGCACCCCCTCCTCCAAAGTAACCACCCCCCATGTTGAGGGCATGCGGCCTGGTACGGTTCAGGAGGGGGGCTTGCCCGTCCCCACCCCCTTTCCTGACTGTCCGGGTTGTGTGCTCGGATCGGGGGCTGGTATGGATTTTAGGGGGGACCCCACGCCGTTTTTTCAGCGTAGGGGGTTTCCCTTTATAATAAATACCAGACATAAGGGCCTGGTATGCCCCGCGCTCGCCGTAATGGGAAAATGTGTTTTTCCTATTGCAGCGAGCACGAAATGCAATACCCTGCCCTTGCGTCGTATCTGGTCCGTTGGACCAGCATACAGACGAGCAGGCTTTCCGTCGGACCAGCACACAGACAAGCGGACTTTCCGCCAGAAACTGAGTCCGACGGAAAGATTTAAAACATGTTTCAAATCTAGGTCCGGCGGGCTTTTGGGAAAAAGTCTGCCGGAAAAGTCCTCCGGAGCCTACACACAGTCGGATTGTCCGGCGGTCTCTGGTCCGCCGGACCAAGTATGCCAGAAAGTCTGCTCGTGTACGCGGCATAAGAATCAGGATTTTACCCAAAACACTTCAAACAAACTGACCTACTAAAGTCACCAATGACTTACTAACTGTTAAACCAATGGCTGATACTCCATCGATACTCATATTATTAGACTTTTCTCTTCCTGAAAAAAACTCCACTCCCTTGGCCCCAAGGCTCCACTTTTGCCTGGTTCTCCTCTTTCCTATCTGAGATCTCCTCACCCCCAACTCATCTCTTCCTCTTTCCATAGGGGTCCCTCAAGGGTTTTTCCTTGCACCTGTTCTACTTTCTATCTACACCTCCTCCCTTGATCAATTGATAACCTCCTACTGATGACACCCAAATCTATCTCTCTACTGTTCACCCCTTTGGTCTCCTGATGCATCACTAATGTTTGTTATTTTAATTCAAGAAAAAACACACTTTAGTAATGCTTTAATCTTGACGGAAAAGATGAGCGAGCTGGCGAGGAGGGAATTTTTTTAGTTTTAGGAAGTAGTGTGATCCATACCGATATGTCAATTAGTAAATTAGTGATGCACCAGGAGACCAAAAAGGGGTGAACAGTAGAGAGATAGATTTGATAGATCACACCACTTCCTAAAACTAAAGCTTTCTAAACCCGAGCCAAAAAAATACCCTCCTCACCAGCTCTCTCAGCTTTTCCATCAAGATTAAAGCATTACTAAAGTGTATTTTTTCTTAAATTAAAATAACAAACATGGTATACTCACCTGCTCTGTGCAATGGTTTTGTACAGGGCAGCCCAGAACTTCCTCTTCTGGGTCCTCCACTGGTGATCTTGGCTCCCATAGCTGCTTGCTATGAAGACACACAGTGCATGCTCGCTCCCAAGCTGTGTGTGTCTATGAAGCCGTGC
This sequence comes from Lithobates clamitans, assembly GCA_037952925.1. Lineage (NCBI taxonomy): Eukaryota > Metazoa > Chordata > Amphibia > Anura > Ranidae > Lithobates > Lithobates clamitans. The sequence continues at coordinate 2,651,873 of JBBGZY010001130.1, forward strand.
TCCATAGACACACACACAGTGGGATATGCCCTTCCCTCTCACTGTATTTGATTGGCAGCAGCAGGAGCCAATGGCCCCTGCTGATGCTTGAGGCCCTGTGTGAAGAGAAAGAGAGGCAAGAACAGATGCAGCCATTCACAGCCCCGGATCTTTTCTCCCCTTTCTTTCCCTTCACACATGGAAGGGAGAGGACAGAAAAATATAAAATGTTTTTTACCTTAATGCAAGGAAAAAATGTTCTGGCTTTATAACAATTTAATAATCAATCCAAAAAAATGTTCAAAGTGGTAATAAAAAGTCCATATATAAAAAAAAGTCCATATATAAAAAAATAAAAAAATAAATCACCCAAGTGATATGAAAATATTTTAAAAAAGTCCCAAAAAACATAAATTCTTGCTGCGAGAAGAAAAAAGCGTGCTTGCTCCACCACCGTGAAATCAGACTAGCCGCTTACCAGAAACTCATGATCCCCCGTTACAGAGGATCAGAGAAAACTGTTAATACTGCTTCGAACCACAACCAATGGATCAGAGACCTTATACCGAGATGGGACATCAAAGACTGCAGGGTCAGGCTAAGGATGTTCTCACTGACAGGTACTAAGACATCAGCCCACAGCATTGCAGATATAGTCATAGAAGGAAAAAAGGCTCCATATAGTGTAAAATCATTGACTTTATTGGATAAGTAAAAAGTTAAACTCACATGTTAGTAGACAATAGTAGGCATGTAGTGTAGTCTGGAGCGCCGGCCGGAAGCTCACAGACAGCCTGTCCTACTGGAAACAACAGCAGCAATGGGAGGTGACGAGAACACGTCGCTCTGCCCTACGGGGCATTTCGTGATAGAGTCACATCATCCTTTTTTTTTTTTTTTTTTTTATATGGACTTTTTATTACCACTCTGAACATTTTTTTGGATTGATTATTCATTTGACATGTGTTTTGTATATTATGTATACATTAAAGGGAAACTCTTCACTTAGTTCTAAATATTTGGTTTGGTGATGATGTGTATGATCACCAATTTGTTTTAGCGCGATTCAACCCCCCTTTTTCCCATTTAATTTCACTGTGTTTGTGTTACATAGAGGAATCGCAGCTTTAATTGTTACGGTTTATGTATTTCACCGTAGCGCAGTTATTCCCCTTATTTTTCTTTTAGAACAATTTAATACCACAACTAACACTCCCTATTCTCATGCCAGAGTTCTAAGTGTAATCCTAGACTCTAACTTGACTTTTTTGCCCCATATTACTATCCAAATTTTGCTGATTTCACCTCAATAACATTGTCTAAATATGCATGTTCCTAACCATTGACACCACCAAGCTTCTAATCTTATCTCTAGCCTTAACTACTGCAATGCCCTTCTCACTGGCCCATCCCTACACAGATTATTTCTTCCTCAATCTATTATGAATGCTGCTGCTAGACTCATTCACCTTACCATTCAACATCCACAACCCATCTCTGTCAATCCCTCCACTAGCTTCCACTCAACCAGTAAACAAAAATCAAAATACTAGCAACAACATACACAGCAATCCACAACTGTGCCCCAAGTTGCATCACCAAACTTGTCAATATGACACCTAAATCATCCTCTTTGCTACTGCAGGACCTCCTGTTCTCTAGCTCCTTTTTCACCTCCTCCCATGCTCATTTCCAATATGTCTCCAGAGACTCACCCAGATTTCCTCTGAAACTTATTACCTCTGTGTTTTTGGCTATCTCCTACTATGCCCACCTTTAGACAATCCATGAAAACTCTTTGGGGAAGTCTAACCCACCTCTGCCTCCCAATCAAAGTTTTACTTTCTCCATTAACTCATTCCGCAGAGGTAGTACCTATTATATCACTTGCCTCTCCCTTTTAGATTGTAATCTTCCTCAAGACACAAGCAGCGATATTGTAACCCTCTTTTCTCATTTCGGTGAATAGGTGAACAAACTGGCCATATTTGACCAATTTCAACCCAAACCCAGCCTATTCACATTTTGGTGACTAGGTATACAAACTGGCTATATTTGACCATATTTTTTCCAATTTGTCCACCACGAGCCCCACCTAATGTTTGTTTAACCCGTTTGTTACATACAACAGATGACTAGGAATCTGTCATTTTATGGAATATGGGTCCAATTACCCTCACATTTGGAAAGATATTGTCTTTATTACTAAAACGCGGACATCCGATTTCTGGATATACCATCACGGCCACACAGGTCAGCCTGACGCTGGTCTCCCTGCACGAACTCCAGGCTCCTCTTGCGCCCCACCACAGCCGAATCTCTTCTCCACCAAGGACTACCAAACAGCGCCCAGCTCATTACAATCCATTGCAGACTGTCATCCTCTCGCCCCCCCCCCCTTACCCGATTGTGAGTTCCATTTCTTTTATATGGTATTTTATTTAATAAATTGTGCTACACTATGCTGGTTTTGTGCTTTCTTCCCTTCCCAGTCTCTTTATTACTGTTGTGCTTACAGGGCAAGAAATGAAGGGAAATTTCAGTGAGACACATATGGCAAAAAAAACTTTACTTTACTTTAAATTTATTATTTAATATACACATTCTTGTAATAATAATAAATAACAATAAATGACTTTCTTGTCCCCTGTAAAGGTATGATCATTTTTGTAACTTACCTTTAATGGGTAACATGCCTCCTATTCTTTGCTCCTATAATGTAGAAAGTGGGAGCTTCCTTGATGTGTAAGCATCCAGAGCTGGGAGGAGGTATCACAGAGGACACTCAGCATCACTCACACCAGATGCAGGGTGCCCATAGGACCACATTTCCAGTGAGCACAGCAGTAAATTCAGACACGGTCTGTTGGCCGGTTTTTAAAGAAATGCGTGTTTAATCCTGTGGCCATGAGTTTTAGTAAGGATCAAGGTTTTTAGTAGTGACAAAAGTGCTTCACCGTCAATGTCTTCCTTCTGGGGAAAGAGGAATAAACTGGAAGGATCACCAGGTATTTATTATTGTAACTAGGGATCAAACTGAACTTTCAACAGTACAAATTTGTTTTTTGTTTTTTATTATAATAATTGAGCATTTTTTGGGGGGGGTATAGATGTACTTTAAAGCTGAAATTCAGGCAGGGGGATGTTCTTTATGGTTTGTTATTGTTAAAAAATGTAGCTCTGAATGAGGTTTATGTTGTGCCTGGATCACTGTTCATGCTGTACTTCCAGACTACTGGGGCTCTCATACATTGAAGTACTAGTCTCTTTTATCCATCCCTCTCCCCATATCCATTCACAGAACACCATGTATTCTGTGAATCCTCTAAAGATAATACTTAATCCTAATATAATCCCTAATATATATTATGTATTTTTTTTATAAATAAAATTATGGTAATACCGGCAGAATTAATATGTATTACAATTTGGCACCTATGCACAATGAGCCAAATTCTAGGTATCTTTTCTCTCAAAGTATAAACACAGCCCAAAAAAATAAGCTATAGCAGGAAAATTTTGTAAACCTTTAGAAATCAGCATGTGATAAATACAGAATTATACTGATTATTACTATTTTACAGGCATAGCTTTCATAATGCTATCTATTATAAAAAATTAAGTAACGGCTTTAGAAGATGAACACCACAGCCAATCTGTATTATGTACAACTGGGATGCTTATCCCCTATTATACTATAATCATGTTATTAAAGGCATAACATTTTTTTAATTTATAACAAAAAGACATACATTGGTTTTAAATAGAGTGACACAATTGAAGACAATTATAACATTAGGCTAAACATTTTAGCATTATTTTCCAGTTGTTAGTGACATCCCAGATGAAAAATAGAAATGGTTCAAGATCTCCTAAAAAAAAAACACAATTCTGTCTCTCATAAAACAACAATTTTTATTAAATTTATTTTTATATTTTACTCCAGCACTGAAAAAATATAGCTTGCAATATCAGAATTCATTATGCACACATTCACAGAGCTCTGAACCACTGAGAGATATAGGAACTATTAGACAGTGAACCATAGATATGTATTGGTATTCAGCCAGATGTAATTACCCTGCAGCTCTAACTTTAGCCTTTAATTTAAATTTTTTCACAGAAATGATCATCTGCCACCTCACCACATACATAAATCTTTCAGTTTACTAGCCCAGAGATTCTCAACTTCAGTTCTCAACTACTCTCAACAGGTCATGCTTTGGGAATTTTTCTTAAATAAAAAAGCTGTCGTAAATAGCAAGCCATTGACATTCATTTAAAGGACCTGTGCAAGGTGAAGAAAATCCTGAAAACAACAGTGCTTTGGGGGTACTTGAGAATTGGACCGAAAGCCACAAAGGAGTACTGTGCTGTTTTTCTCTTTAGGTGAAGGAAGCTGATTGATATGAATATGTGTGATAATTCCATGGTATTTCTTATTTGGATGAATCCATATCATTTTCATAGAGTAGAAGTCATTTTGAGTTTTAATATATGTTGTGTTTTGAGACAACACCTTTCACAATGGTTACCAATTACTGTGGTATCATGGCCCATTTTTAAAAAGTGGTGATTTTTTAGTCCACAACACAAGTCCCTACCAAGAAAGGGCCAGAAAAATCCTCCCATGATAGACTGAGTTAGGGTTAAAACCTTTGTCAACGTTTTATTGCTGTCTGTGTTCCTGTTGGAAAGATTTTTATTCACTTCCTATCCCAGTGACCATATGGATTGATATACTAAAGGCAAATAGGCTGTTCACCCTTGCAAGAGAATTTATACTTTGCAAAGGGATTTTCTCCCTAGCTTAGTAAATGTAGCGAAAATTTACTTTGCAAAAAATACCCAATCACGTGCAAAATGGAGTATTTTTGTTTGCTATTCTATGATTGGATGATGGAGGGCAGCAGAGCTTCACCTTGTCCACTAAGCTAAGGGTCAATTCCCTTGAAAAGTGCAAATTCCTTTGCAAACATTCTATTTGCCTTTTGCCTGTAGTAACCGCTGTATCTCAACAGTAGACATGAGCAATTCATGGGAACTCTGTATCCATTAATGAAGGTAAGTGAAGGACAAGGTCAGCAAACAGAAGCTAGTACATGGACATGGAAGCAATAAAGACAGATTAGAAACCAGGTGTCTACCCAGAAACAATTAGCAAGAAGCAAAGACTATGCAAATTCACCAGACATAAGAAAGAAGCTAGCCAAGTACTGGAACCTGATAGACAACTCCTATCCTCATATTGATTAGTGGTTCCAAATGAATAATAACTACTGCAGTAAGGAACAGTTATATGGAAAGATGCTGAGTATATCTTTTGGGTCTGTTCCCTACTGCAGTCATTATTATTAATTTGGAACCACTAATCAATATGAGAATAGGAAGGATATTGTAAAGGAAATTGGTAAATTCTGTATAAAACTGTATTGTATTTTTGTATTGTTTGCCTATGTATTGCACACGACACTAATAATGTTTTGATTACATGTTTGCATTCTTTTGAGTCCTGATTAGAATTAGCCTGCCTATGTCACACTCCTTGTTACCATAAAAGTACAATTGTAATGATAATGTGATACCTACGTAATCCTGTGTATAAAAAAACTTAAATTGCATCAAAAAAACAGAACAGTTATTTGGAAAAATGTGGAGTGTATCTTTTGTGTCTGTTCCCTACTGCAGTAGTTATTATTAATTTGGAACCACTTATTAGTATGAGGATAGGAGTTACCCATCTATAAAATTTCCAGAACAGCAACAAACAGAGAATCACAAAGTCATTATATCATTATCATCAGATTGAAGCTAGATAAAGAACTAGAATTGTCTTAGGCCCTTTCAGATGGGGGGGAGCTCTCCACTGATCCCCGCTGAGCAGGTGGATGACAGATCTGTGTCCGCTCCGCTATGTAGAGTGGACCTAGACACAGCCTGCTGTTCTCTATGGGGTGGCTGGATGGAAACAGACTGCCTGTCCTTTCCATCTGGCTGTCATCCAATCCGCCTGTGCTTAGCGGACAGAATTGGATCGAATGCCGGTGGGTGTCAGCGGAGACATGTCTGTTAACATCCGCTGCTTAATAGAAAGCTATGGATGGTCTGATTGAGTCTGCCTGAAAAACTGACCGGCGGACCCAATCTGTCCATCAATCTGAAATGGGCCTAAAAAGCTACAAGCCATAGGCAAATAGTATACATGAAACAGACAAGGAAAGACAGAGCAGACACAAGTACAAGTGCATCCAGCAGCAATCACCACAGGTATTCACTGGCTCTGCAGACAGCCACGGATACCAGTCACTGAAATATGTAGAGCCCAGCGGGCACAATTAGCTGCTCACAGGTGGCTGAAACAGCTGCAAGAATTAGTAGACTTCTGCCTCTGTCTTCCGCACCAGAGCTAATCACCTGTGAGAATGTAGACTAAGCCTGTTTCACACTGGTGCGACATGTGCTCTGACTTTGAGAGCACACGTCACATGACAAGTCACGCCCCATTAAGTGCATGGGAACCATTCAAATAGGAGCGACTTCGAACAACATTTGCACTACTTTTGGTGCGACTTTGGCATAACTTGCATTGACTTCTGGCAAAGACATCGTATGCAAGTCGTGCCAAAGTCATGCTGGAATGTCGGCTTCAAAGTTGTGCGGAAGTCATGGTAGTGTGAACCGGGCCTTACAGGTTATAGGAAACTCTTGCATGCAGACTCATAGGCAGATGAAAGGAACACAAAAAATGCCAGCAAACAACAGATTTAGCCATTTTACTTTTGTTTGCATACAAATGGCTGGGGATTTCCCTCATCTATGTCAGTTCCTTATCCTTACTAGAGGTCTGATATAGATGTTAATGGTGGACTGTCATACACACACACACACACACACAGACACACACAAAAAAGAAAAAAAAATTGAATAGGGTTCCACCTAAAAATACATACCAGACCCCTGTGCTTGATGATTGAAGTCTGATATTAATGTAAAGGGAGCTCTATGAACAATTAATTTAAAAAAAGCATGAGGTTCCCATCAAATTCTACAGTTTGAGAAAATTTAAGTGGGAACCTCACTCAAAAAACAGGCCAGAAAAGAAGGAAAAGCATATGCCCACATTCTCCTGAACTATACCAGGCCACATACCCTTAACACTTGCTTAAGGGTTGACCTTCCTGGCAAAACCCCTTGTCCCCATCTTTATGAGGATAAGGGCCTCTAAAACCATGGCCCACGATGTAAGTCCACTATAAATCATTATAAATCACATCATTCAGTAAATAATTAAAGCACTTCTGTGAACCTATGAATCCCTTCACGTTTTATGGGAGTTCAGATGAAAGATTGAAATGTCACAGCCCTGTACTTGGTGAAAGGATTCTTCCATAAATGAAGTAGAAGCATTTTATTTTTACTTTCTGTGTCAACAGTGGTAAATAAATGGGCTGGTAACATTAGCTATCATTAGCAATCATCCTTAATGGAACTAATTCTGTAAACACTTTTTTGTGCTTGTTGTACACCATCAGTAGAAAATGAATGTGTATCTGCTGTTATCAGAAAGCAAAGGAAAAAACATTTAGCAATTCCTGTGGAATAGGCAATGTAAACAGACAAGCCAGATAATCACAGAAATCCTAATTTAGTCAGCTGGTATTAAGACCCAATCCATATAATAAAATAAAATATAAATAAATATAATTTGAAAAATAATATTTGGCGCATATCAAGCCAGAGCTCCTATAATGATTAAAAACTTTTACAGCAAATTTCCTATTTATAATCTGTGTTTCTTTTCCAATATTTTCTATTTGTTTTTTTTTAAACAGCTTTACCACATACAAGACATGTCATATGTGCTTTTGCCCAGTGCATTTTCAAACACCATGACGCAAGGTTTTGGGTAGCACATATTCCGGATCAGCATCATTAGACAGAACCATTTCTCATGTGCCCAAAATGAAATGGCAATATAAGATGAAAATGATGAAAATGGAAACCTGCGTATAAAAAGAGTTTGCGACCACCATGACCATGCTAACGTGAACTGGACTGCAATATTGCGGCGGACAGATCGGCCGATTTTGACACTTTTTTGGGACCAGTGACATTTATACAGCGATTAGTGCTATAAAAATACACTGATTGCTGTAGAAATGACACTGGCAGGGAAGGAGTTAACACTAGGGGCGATCAAAGGGTTAAATGTTCCCTAGGGAGGTGCTTTCTAACTGTGGGGGGAGTGCACTGACAGGGAGTAGAGAAAGATCGCTGTTCCTAATCACTAGGAACAGACAATCTCACTCTACACCCCTGACAGAACGGGTATCTGTTTGTTTACACTGGCATATACTCGTTCTGCCTCTCTGTGGAGCGATCGCAGGTGGCTCCCCCGCTAGCGAATAGGCATGTGCATGCTCCCACAGATCGCCGTGTACGCACGAGATGTACAATGATGGTGATTGGAGCAAGAGAGCCAATCTGCCGTAGTACACCTACAGCACTCAGCCTGTCTTTATTTTGTTCCAGGAAAAGGGCAGGAAGTCCCCGTACTGATGCTGGAACATAGCGCTGTTTACTGTATGTAGCTGATGCTACATACAGTTTATACAACGTTGACAGCTACTGCATTGATTAGTAAAGGAAATAGTGAAACTTGGCCCAAACAAGCTATTTAGAGGCATCGTTTTCCTGGAGTTAGGCTTTGCTCATGTGGACGTTCTACATTGTACAGCCATCCGTGAGTGCCATGATTGGCCACATGGTAATGCACAGGTATTACATGCATCCCCATCCAGGCAGTCCCATTCATGTCAATTGGAACACAGCAGCTGCTGCCAATTTGACAGCAGTGCAGGTGCATGGCCTGGATGCAGACAATGCGTTTAGGGACATGCACCCACACAGTTGTCAAATCAGGAGCAGCAGCTGCTGTGTCCCAATTGATATGAATGGGACTGCTTGCTCGGGGATGCACCAAATGCCTTTGCATCCCTGTATGGGCAAACATGGACCTCGCACAGATATGCAATGTAGTAAGCCTGTGTGAATAAAGCCTTAAGCCTCGTACACACGTTCGGACTTTCCAACAACAAAACCGTGGAATTTTGTTCGAAGGGTGTTGGCTCCAACTTGTCTTGCATACACACGGTCACACAAATGTTGTCCAACAATTACGAAGGTAGTGACATACAAGACATACGACGAGCCAATAAAAAGGAAGTTCAATAGTCGTGCGCCACCCTTTGGGCTCCTTCTGCTAATCTCGTGTTTATCTCATGTTAGCAGAAGTTTGGTGAGTGACGATTTGCGCTTTTCAGCCTCGTGCTTTTCAGTTCGTTTCTGCTTTTCAGGCTGTGCTTGTCAGTTTGTATCTGTTTTTCAGTGCGTTCTATTTATAGTTTGCTTCTGATTTTCAGTGCGTGCTTGTCCAGTCGTTTTTGATTTTCAGGTTGTGCTTGTCCAGTCGTTTTTGATTTTCAGGTTGTGCTTGTCAGGTCCTTTCTGATTTTTAGTGTGTTCTGTCAGTTCGTTCTGAGCAGCCGTTCGTTTATTAGCCATGTTGCATTCTCGTCGGAGAGATTGTGCTGTTGTTGGGCTTGGAGTTATTGCTTTGACCCAAGTCCAGTCCATGAACAGGGGGAGGAGGAGTTCTTGGACCAAGAATTGGTTGCCTAATAGTGACCAATTCTGTCATATGCCTTTGCTGCGGGAGCTCCAGGAGAAAAATCCTGATGATTTCAGGAATTATCTCCGGATGACAGACCCCGTCTTTCACCATCTATTGGCTTTGCTGTCCCCTTATATTATGAAGCAGGACACCTGCATGCGGAAAGCCATCTCTTCCAAGCAAAGGCTCATCGCCACCTTGCGGTACTTGGCAACGGGGAGAAGTCTTCAGGACCTGAAGTTCATGACTGGGATCTCCCCCCAGGCTCTGGGAATCATTATTGCAGAGACCTGTTCTGCCATAATTCAAGTCCTGCAGAAGGACTATGTTAGGGTAAGTTTTATCCTTTAAAGGGGTTGTAAAGGTAATTTTTTTTTTTTTTTTTTAAATAACAAACATGTTATACTTACCTTCACTGTGCAGCTCGTTCTGCACAGAGTGGCCCCGAACCTGGTCTTCTGGGGTCCCTCGGCGGCTGTTTCAGCTCCTCCCCGCATGCATTCACCACCTTAATGCGAGCTCCCTCGCATGGTGGTGAGTGCTTGCGGGCGCGCTCCCGTGATACAGCCGGCGGCTATAGCCGCTCGCTGTATCACTCGGCCCCGGCGCGCCGCATCATTGGATGTGATTGACAGCAGCGCGAGCCAATGGCTGCGCTGCTTTCAATCCATCCACTGCAGCCAATCAGCGACCAGGCTGAGCTGCAATGAAGATGACGAGAACGAGCAGCGAAGATACGAGGCATCAGGTAAGTAAAACGGGGGGGCTGGGGGCGGCGGTATTGTCAAAAGTTTTTTCATCTTAATGCATAGAATGCATTAAGGTGAAAAAATTTTTACCTTTACAACCCCTTTAATGTTTGCTAATGTATTATTTTCATTTCTTCATTCCATAAGTATCATGATTGTAATATGTTAATATGTTGTGAATGTCCTCTTTATTCTCATGCATGCTGTAAGCTTTTAATGCTCCTTTTTTGTCCTTCATGCATATTTGCCTTCACTAACCTCCCCAGCATGCTATCCTGGGCCCATACACACCTAGCCTAGTAACTTAACAATGTATTTAGTCAGCTCTATTGTAGTGCTTACCCTAAACACCTGCTAAAATGTGTCCAACTGTTATTGTTGTTCTTAAATTCAGGCAGAGTGCAAAAGGCTTTTTTTGGGGGGCCAAACTCATTTTGAACCCTCCCTCCCCCCTAAGTCAATCGATACCAATACTCTATCTGCTGACTTTGCCAAACCCAGACACACTATACCTTCCTCTTTTGTTGTCATATTTATGGATGAATTCACCAAAGGATGTAGTGTGGGAGCCTGCCGGAATACTTTCAAATGGTACCGTTTAAAGCTTTGTTCTCCTATTATCTTGATAAGTATCATATTTTTCGCTCCATAAGAGGCACGTTTTCCCCCAAAGAAGGAGGGGAAACGACTGTGCGTCTTATGGAACGAATACTTACCAGCTGCCGCCGTGTTACAGTACCGACAACTCCCCTCTCCTTTCTCCGTTATGTCTTCTGGGTCCTGTAGGCTGACTGGGGTTCATGCCACTGGCGCACGTGCAGTGACGATTTTTCATCCCTGCTTGATCGAGACGTCAGGCGCCGATCGAGCGGGGGATAAAAGAGGCCAGCATCTCCAGTGTGTCATCTGCTGGAGTGACATGGCGACGGGTATCATTCTCAGGTCTTTCTTTATCAGACTGCACCTGCAGTCTGCATGGCGAATTTGTTATAAGATGGTAATATTTCCTATTAATTGTATATAGACTGAATTTGGTGACACAGCGATATTTGTTTGCTGCCTGGAAGCTATCTGGCACACTTGATAGATGCCTATTTTTAGACATTAGCTTTGATTGGTTGTGATTGGTTATGTAAATCACAAACTATAGTATATTAATTGGAGATGTGGGCATCCTCTCCTGTGCTCCAAATCAGCAGCATTTGGTGCAAGAATGTTTTTTTCTTGCTTTCCTCCTCTAAAACCTGGGTGCGTCTTATGGTCAGGTGTGTCTTATGGTCAGTATGCAAGTAAAGGCGCAGAGAACTGGAGATAACAGTAATAACAACAAAAATAAAAGCAGGGGAATGAGGAAAAGACTAAAATTTTCCCAGTCTCATAATAAATTCAATAGATAGATAGTGTCCACATGTATACGTCCATAGAGAAAAAAATGTGTATCGCATTAACACATGTGGGGCATGATCTCACAGTCATATACATATAGGAGGTGCAAGGATCCAAAAAATAATAATAGGTCCACAAGCAGGGCTGCCTTCATCAAGAAGCGAAACCACATTCCAATCCTAAGGAGAAACAGAAGAGAGAGGCGCCTCTGGGTGTAGACTAAAAACAAGTTTTATTCATAAAAGGATAATGATGATCAAACTCACATGTTGAAGGTCATCAATAGGCATAAAATAGTAATCAAATACTGAAGAGGACATCATCCATCAGAAATTCCAGTCAGTCAAACAGCTCCTGGCGGGGGGCTCTGCCTGGCTGATGGTGTCCTGGTCTGGAGGTTGATGTGGAGCTCCTCTGATGAGTCTTCTATGGTTGAGGTCCTCTCAGATGGTCCCTCTTGGCACCTCTGATGAGTCTTCTATGGTTGGGGTCCTCTCGGATGGTCACACTGATGAGTCTACTATGGTCGGGTGACTGGACATGAAGGGGGAAATCTCTCCCAAACCTCGGCCTCTCTTCCTCCTGCTCACAAGTGTCCACAATCAGGGGAAAGTTCTCCTCCGTGTCCCTGATGGAAGATGGAGGCTTCTTGTCCTGGCTGAGAGGTGTGAGGGACGTTCTTTGTCTGCACTATGGATCTGGGAAGACTCCAATCACATTGTGAGCCAGCTTCCTTGTCTTATGGTCAGGTGCGTCTTATGGAGCGAAAAATATGGCAATTGCAGAATGTAAAAATGTGCTTCAATTTGGACAGTTTGTATTCATATTTTTGGATTATGACACTTTTTACCTGTCCGGCTGCCAATAGTGTAATTAAGGAGGGGCTGGACAAAGTAACACACATTATTTATGCATTCAGCTCTCAATGAAGTGGAGAAGGTTACCTGTTCAAAACATCTACCCATCCCCCCCCCAACGGGCCACCAGAGGGGGTGAGGAATCTGATAAGTTGACCTTATACTTTTTTGTCTTTAAATACTCATTTCAATCAATGTTATACTTATGTTGGCCAAGAATCTTTGTGTCTAATCTGCTTGCAATGTTATATGCAAAAGTACCAATTATGTTTTTCTTGTTTGACTCCACAGTTTCCTTCCAACCCACAGGAATGGCAGACTGTGGCTTCCCAGTTTCTCCACCAGTGGGACTTTCCCAATTGTGGTGGTGCTATCGATAGAAAGCACGTCAGGATCGTCCCACCACCCAACTCGAACATCTGCCTTGCCACAGGGTATCCCTGACATTGCCCCCCCCCCCCAAGGTGCAGCCTCTGGATGCCCAACGGGCCTTTCTTTTCAGGATGAGCAAGAAAGAAGGCACAAACTAACCTTCTTGCATGGATATTGCATGCAGGTTCCCAGGAGTTATCCTCCAGGCTGTATCCCTGCCATTTAATCAGAAATTGTACCTGATTTCACCTTCTCCTGCAATCTAGGATGGCCTCTACTTCGTATTCCTCGTTCCCATCTGTCAGGGAAGGGATCAGGTACTGCAGGTTTTAGTAATAAAACATGAAATATAGGATGAATTTTAAATGAGTCAGGTAAAGAAAGTTTATATGATACCTCATTTAACCTCCTCTTCACCGGGAAGGGACCAGTAAATTTGGGTGCCAATTTCTTTGATGGACATTTTAACTTAAGATTGGTTGTAGAGAGCCATACCTGATCACCTGGCTGTAGGTTCAGTTCTCCTCTCCTTTTTTTATCAAAAGCCTTCTTGTTGTCAGCTTGAGCCTTGACCATTGCTTTCTGCAAGATCTTATTGTTGAGGTTGAGAAAGTGCATGGTATCTTGAACTGCTGGGACTGTAGACTCTGAAATGAAATCAGGCAGAAAATGATAAATGGAAACCATAATTGTAAAAGAAAGAGGATTGTCCTGTAGCTGAGTGATTGACATTGCTGTAGGCAAATTCTGCTATGGCAGTAATGATACCCAATAGTCCTGAGCAAAGCATGTGAGACACCGGATGTATTTGAGCGTTTAATTAGTTCTTTCTGTTTTCCCATTAGTTTGGGGACGGTATGCTGAGGACAATGCCAACTCAATTTTCAACACTTTACAGAAGGTTCTCCAGAAACGTGAGGTGAATTGTGCACCAGGATCAGACGTGATGTTTGCAGGGACCCCATGCAACCTAACAATCTCTTTAATAAATACTCGGCCCATCTCCATAGCAGATATGGTACTCTTTAAGGGCAGAAAATGGGCCATCTTGGTTAACCGGTCCACTACTACAAAGATTGCTGTGCATCCCTCGGCAGGTGGAAGTTCCACTATAAAATCCATGGAGATCATCCTCCATGGTTTATCAAGAATGGGTAAAGGCTTCAGCAGGCCCCACAACTTACTTCTTGCTTTTTTGTTCTGAATGCAAACGGAGCATGAGTTCACATATTTCTTGCAAAATATTTCTAGATCAGGCTACCAGAATGTACGCCGTACTAGCTCAAGAGTCTTATGTATGCCAAAATGGCCTTCCAGTGAGTGGTCATGTAACATCTTCAAGACCCCTACTCACACACTTTCTGGGACAAAGATTTGGCTCCCCCTCCAAAGAAAGCCGTCTCTAGGGGTTAGGGTGATTACAGGAGGGATAAGAATGTTCATGGAAGCTTGTTTGATGTGCGACAACAGATCCGTTTGTAAAAGTAGGAAGTTCCCTGCAGGCAAGATGGTATCTGGAGCTGACAAATCCTTGGGGTCATCGTACATATGGGACAGTGCATCCGACTTTATGTTTTTTGGTCCAGGTCGGTATGTTATATGAAAAGAATAACTAGAGAAAAACAGGGCCCATCGAGCTTGTCGTGGCTTCAGCCGCTTAGCAGATCTTAAATACTCTAGATTTTTATGGTCAGTGTATATTAATATAGGATGGTTGGTGCCTTCCAACAGGTATCTCCACTCCTCCAGTGTTGCTTTGATGGCCAATAGTTCACAATCTCCCACATTGTAATTCTTCTCTGCTGGGGAAAGTTTCTGTGAGATGAAAGCCACAGGGTGCATAAAAGCTTTGACCCTCTGATGTTGGGAAACAACTGCCCCCACTGCTGTTTCAGAGGCATCCACAAGAATGTAGGGTAAGGACAGGTCAGGGTGGCTGAGGATAGGAGCTGAGCTAAAAGGTTTTTAATGTTTCGAAGGCATCTTGCGCTGCAGGGTTCCAGCAGAATCGCAGGTTTTGTTTAGTCAGATGCGTTATTGGGGTAATTATGGCAGAAAACCCCTTAATGTGTTTTCTATAAAAGTTTACAAAAACCTATGAAGCGTTGTACCCCCTTCTTATCTGTAGGTACAGGCCACTCCAGCATGGCAGACACCTTGTAGGGGGTCCATCTTGACTCCTGCTGTGGAGATTACTAACCCCAAAAACTGGATGCTCTGCGGTTCAAATTCACACTTTTCCGGTTTTGCATATAGCTTGTATTGATGGAGTCAGCCTAGCACAATACTGACCAGCTCTAGGTGTTGATCAAGGGAACCTGAGAAGATTAGAATGTTGTCCAAGTAGATGATTGCGAAGATATTCAGTAGGTTTCAGAAGTAGGGATGAACCGAACACCCCCCTGTTCGGTTCGCACCAGAACATGCGAACAGGAAAAAAGTTTGTTCGAACACGCGAACACTGTTAAAGTCTATGGGACACGAACATGAATAATCAAAAGTGCTAATTTTAAAGGCTTATATGCAAGTTATTGTGATAAAAAGTGTTTGGGGACCTGGGTCCTGCCCCAGGGGACATGGATCAATGCAAAAAAAAGTTTTAAAAACGGCCGTTTTTTCAGGAGCAGTGATTTTATTAATGCTTAAAGTCAAACAATAAAAGTGTAATATCCCTTTAAATTTCATAGCTGGGGGGTGTCTATAGTATGCCTGTAAAGGGGCGCATGTTTCCCGTGTTTAGAACAGTCTGACAGCAAAATTACATTTCGAAGGAAAAAACCCATTTAAAACTACTCGCGGCTATTGCATTGCCGACAATACACATAGAAGTTTACTGATAAAAACGGCATGGAAATTCCCCACAGGAGAACCCCGAAACCAAAATTTTTAAAAAAATGACGTGGGAGTCCCCCTAAATTCCATACCAGACCCTTCAGGTCTGGTATGGATTTTAAGGGGAGCCCCGCGCAAAAAAAAACGGCGTGGGGTCCCCCCAAAAATCCATACCAGACCCTTATCCGAGCACACAACCTGGCAGGCCACAGGAAAAGAGGGGGGGACGAGAGTGTGCCCCCCCTCCTGAACCGTACCAGGCCACATGCCCTCAATGTGGCCTGGTACGGTTCAGGAGGGGGGGCGCACTCTTGTCCCCCCTCTTTTCCTGTGGCCTGCCAGGTTGCGTGCTCGGATAAGGGTCTGGTATGGAATTTAGGGGGAACCCCACGTCATTTTTTTTTTAAATTTTGGCCGGGGTTCCCCTTAATATCCATACCAGACCTGAAGGGCCTGGTATGAAATTTAGGGGGACTCCCACGTCATTTTTTTTTTTTAATTTTGGTTCGGGGTTCCCCTGTGGGGAATTCCCATGCCGTTTTTATCAATGAACTTCTATGTGTATTGTCGGCAATGCAATAGCTGCGAGTAGTTTTAAATGGGTTTTTTCCTTCGAAATGTCATTTTGCTGTCAGACTGTTCTAAACACGGGAAACATGCGCCCCTTTACAGGCATACTATAGACACCCCCATCTACGAAATTTAAAGGGATATTACACTTTTATTGTTTGACTTTAAGCATTATTAAAATCACTTCTCCTGAAAAAACGGCCGTTTTTAAAACTTTTTTTGCATTGATCCATGTCCCCTGGGGCAGGACCCGGGTCCCCAAACACTTTTTATGACAATAACTTGCATATAAGCCTTTAAAATTAGCACTTTTGATTTCTCCCATAGACTTTTAAAGGGTGTTCCGCTGCATTCAAATTTGCCGCGAACACCCCAAATTGTTTGCTGTTCGGCAAACTTGCGAACAGCCAATGTTCGAGTCGAACATGAGTTCGACTTGAACTCGAAGCTCATCCCTACTCGGAAGACATCATTAATGAAATGCTGGAAGGTGGCAGGGTCAGCACAGGTAACAGGTAGTTAATTCAGCAGGCAAAGAGTAGTCAGCAGACAGGCCTAGGTTTGACAACAGGAGATCAACGCGCGTTCCTGCGCACCCGCGCCTGACACATGTCTCTGCGCACGTACACACGCCCCTGCCCGGTATGGCGCGTTCTCGTAGGAACATGTGTGCGCACACCCGAGCATCTGCCTTGCCACAGGGTATCCCTGACAGATTGCTTCAAATAAGATACTAATATTTATCAACAATATCCCTCAAAAAGCTATGATACATTAATTGCACTGTATCAGAATGATGGAACCTTATATGAGCTTTGTAGAATGTCGCCATGCAGTCTGCAATCCCTGATTAATCAAAGCATTGCTTAGATGTGGATTTCTTGGTCTTCAATGTAGGAGCCAGACCGTCTGCTACTGGAGGGCTATTGCTATTGTGTGAAGGTGTTCTGTGTTTATACTTATGATAATGTGTATTGTAGTTTGTGAGCTAGGAGACGGCAAGTCTGACTTTAAAGGTCAGACCTCTGAGTCATCCAGGG
Source organism: Lithobates clamitans (assembly GCA_037952925.1). Classification (NCBI taxonomy): domain Eukaryota; kingdom Metazoa; phylum Chordata; class Amphibia; order Anura; family Ranidae; genus Lithobates; species Lithobates clamitans. The sequence goes on from JBBGZY010001130.1 coordinate 2,669,331, forward strand.
GGTTAACGTCATGTTTATAGTATATGTCTGTTGTTGTAATTATATTCCTGTGTGCACTTAATACTGTTATGCCCTGTACACACGATAGGATTTTCTGACAACAAATGTTCGATGGGAGCTTGTTGACGGAAATTCCGACCGTGTGTAGGCTCCATCGGACATTTCTAGTTGGAATCTGGATCTCAAATTTTCCGACAACAAAATCCCTTGTCGGAAATTCCGATCGTTTGTACACAATTCCGACACACAAAATTCCATGCATGCTCAGATTCAAGCAGAAGAGCCGCACTGGTTATTGAACTTCATTTTTCTCGGCTCATCGTACGTGTTGTACGTCACCGCGGTTCTTGACGTTCGGAATTTCCCACAAGATTTGTGTGACCATGTGTATGCAGGACAAGTTTGAGCCAACATCCGTCGGAAAAAAACCATGGATTTTGTTGTCTGAAATTCCTATCGTGTGTACAGGGCATAAGGGTAATCTGATCAGAAGAGGGGAATGTCCTTCTCAAGTGTACAAAAGCCTGTATACTTATTAAAATAAACAGTTCTTATTCTGGTTTACTCCAACACTGGTGTTGCCTAGTTCTTGGGATAACACTTCCTGCTGACACCACCGATTGTGGAAGGGAGTTGTACATCCATACAGTTCCTAACAGTAAAGAACCCCCAGCACAGTTTATGGTGTCTCTCCAATTCCAGGAGTGTGAAGAATAGGTCACACTGGATAACAAGGAGACTTTAACAAATAGTACATAACTGGCTCTTGAAATGTGACTAATGCACCACAGAAGCACTTCAGAAAAGGGAAGTACACTCTATAGGAAAGGCAAAGAAGAAGAAGAAGGCGCTTCTAAGTGCAGGAATAAAACACTTTAATGACAAAGAAGGGTTAACAAACCTACCAGATGGAAGTGAAAAACAGCCATATCAATAAATCCATAACGTCTAGCGGGATGCCTCCTGGGAGTAAAGACAGCTGCAGGTGGAAGTTCCAGCCGACCAGCAGTGGTAAACACTGTGTATCTGATCCAAGATGGAGAGCCATACTGTCAAGTCCAGCATAGAATCCAGGCAACTGGAAGTAATGTCAGAGTGGGCAGAACATATTTCAAAGCATGCCCATTTGCTCCTACTTCAAACCAATTGGTTTGCTCCAATGACGAAGGGACACAGGAGCGATAGGTATTGATCACTCACTAAGTCTATTTAGGGGAAGGAAGGGGGCTGGTAAACATTTATCAAGTCCCCCCACCACTCTCCAACCTGACAGCTTTCCTGTGCCCCAGGAGAATCTGCAGCCAGTGGGAGGGGGAGGAGGGAAAGCCAGCCAGCAGCACTATAAGAAGGGGGGTTCGGGGATTGGGTAGGGGGGGTAACTGAAGGGGGTTCAGAATGGCACACAGGGGTGTATTTCTGCCAATTACTCATCTGTGGCTTCCCTGCAGCACCTAAAGCCAGAGGGAGGGCAGAGGAGGGAAGCTGTCAGCTGCAGGGAATGCACAGTTAATCAACAGGGAGGCAATCAGTGCAGTGGGAATCAGTGCTGCAGAGAAAGGGGCAATTAGAGTGGCAGCAGGGGGGGGATTTAGATGGCAGTTTGTGGAGGTGGGGAAGCAGGGGGGAGAAATGTCAGAGGTGGTGGCAGCAGCAGTGGATGGGGGAAGTAGGTGTTATATTTTTGGTCAATAGCTTTGATCAGCGGATTGTCATCCGCTGATCAAAGCTATTGGTTTGAGCAGCACAGTCTACTGAACAGTTGTGCTAAAAGTTCATGTTCACTGAAGTGGTGCTTAGTCCTTAGTGTTGCCAGTACCTCGGTTACACACAGTGCCTCTGTACTCGCAATGCCCCAGTTACTCAAGATGCTTTAGTTACTCACAGTGCTTCAAGTTACAGTGCCTCAGTTCCTTATAATGCCTCGGTTACCCCATACTCCAGTTACTGAAAGTTCCCCAGCTACTCTAGCTCGATACTCACAGTTCCCCAGTTACTCACACTGACTCAGTGCCCCAACTCACAGTGGCTTAAATTACAGTGACCCAGGTACTACCTGAGCCCCAGTTACTCACAGTGCCCCAGTTACTTTGGCTCAGTATTCACAGTGTCCTAATGTATCCCAACGCCCCACGGTACTCACCATGCCACAAGTTTCTTACTATACTCACAATAATTCAAGCTACTCCAAGTTACTCACAATACTCTAAATTACGCACAATACTCCAAGATACTCATAATGCTCCAAGTACTCACAATGCTCCAGATTACAATGTTCCAAGTTATTCACAATGCTCCAAACCCTCACAATACCCCAGCTCCCTTGCAGTCAGCCCTATCAATGTTTCCCACACTTTCACTCACAGGCTCCACTCACAGTGTGCCCACTGCTCCTTCTGTCCAAGTGTATCCGCCTGCCTACTCTCACAGCACTATTCCTCTCATAGCATGTCCTACACCCTCACTCACAGGCTCCACTCACAGCTTGCCTTCCACTCCTAGTGTCCCATTGTATCCACCTGTCTTACATCATGCCTCCTCTCTCCAACATTTCACAGCATACCTCCTCTCTCCATCATCTTACAGTGTGCCTTCTCTCTAAAAAGTAAAAGCAAACAAGTTTGACCAAAGGTAGATTTCGAACTTGCTATAGATGTAGGCCATTTAAATATCTCCTGAAGCCTGACTGAAAAATTCATGAGATGGTATAATTCCATCCTGCCTTGTTGCTAGGACACTGCTAAGATGCTCCTAGCTAATACTGCTCACACCCACTATCACAGGAGCGAGAGCACACACAAAAGTGGTTTGAATTGGTTGACATTTTTTGGTAAATATGAACTAACCCTTTAATGTATAATCTTTTCTGTGATATTTTTATTTCTGTAAATGTTCCACAGTGAATAAGGTGAAGGAAGGTTTACTTGGAATACCTAAATACAGTTAAGGGCAATAAAAAAAACACAGAACTTTTGCTTGCATGTTTGGACAAATCTTTACCTATTTTAAGCTAAGTGAGCATTTTGACTTTGCAATGTAAATTTTCTCTACTCCAAAGAGTGCTTAGTCAGTTTCTCATTATTTGTGCTCATTTTGTTTATTTATATACAGTACAAATTAAAAATATTAGAAATTGCAATGTTGAAACAATTTAACCGAAAACATTTAACATTAAATACACCAAATTTTAGGTAGATTAACAGATATAAATAAACGTTAAGGATACAAATCTTCCACCCTATGCTTTAGAAATTGCAAACACAAAATTAAAAACAGCCAGGGAACTAAATGTTTTATGAAGAATATTTCACTTGGCTAACTTTTAAAAGATTCTATTTAAGTGTGTACATATGTATATATTTCATATCTTTGGGATCCAGCATCTATAAAATAAGTTATATGGGGTAAACGGGAAATCAGCCAGATTTTCTATCACTGGAGCATGAGTTGACCTGGCGTTGCTGTTTGTTGGCAGCCTGCAGCAGTGAAACCCAGACCACAAGCCAGAAAACCTTAATAGGAGTGTGTAAAGCTATTTGATTAGAAGAGGCTAGTTGAAATTGAGTCCCAGGAGTGCAATGATTCCTAAAACACCATTTAAAAAAAAATGGTCTTGTTCTTAACCATTTGAATGCCAAAGGGATCTTTCTTGTGAAGACATGGAAAAGTATATGAAACAGTAATACATTTGTGCTAATATAATACTTATTCAATGAGTTTTTAAAGTGAAACCAAGAAAAAAAAAGTTTTAAACACTGGTGGATTAAAAAATATCACTTAACAAGACAGATAACTTAATAAGACAATGCTGGGTTTGACATCTTCTCTACAGTGCACAATCCTTACTTGCTCCCTGCTATGTGAAGATGACACCATGTTCCCAGAAACACTGCCACTGCTCTCTGGTGACTCCTGCTAGGTAATCATGCATCTGTAAGCACAAACAGGGACAGTGTTGTTATTATTATTATTTTTATTATATATATAAATCATATATAACATTTAATAGGGTGGTAACAATCAACAAATCAAACAAAATATTGCTTGGATTGTGAAAAACCTAGAGTACACTGACAAAAAACAATATCAGCAGGATGTGGCAAGTGGTGGGTGTGTTCAGATCATGCCTAACATTAATAAGTAATGAAAAAAAATAAATAGAATTGAAACAAAACAAATTCGAAAACAAATCAACTATATGAAATTAGTAACATATCTATCTATCCGAAAAAAACTAAACACATTTTTCCATTCTGAACATGTCTAGGAAAAAGGTACTTAGATTTTTAAAAAAATGTATATTAAAATAATTACAGTGCTATTATCCATATACAAAAATAGAGGGGACAAAGTAAATTAAACAGAGTGTGTTTAGTGAAAGGATAGATTACTGGACAGCTGATCTCGCTTTGTTCCTTGGTAGCTCTCAGTGACCCCGTCAGAATTCTGGAGACCCCAACACACACACATAACAGGCAGGTTTCGTGATTTCCTGTGTAAGAATTTTCACTACTGTTTGTGCATATTTCTTTGTTGTGACAAACATTTCTATCCATCTTGAGAATATGTCACTATTACAAGTAGGTATTCCTGTCTCTTGCCTAAGTTAGGCATGTGTGTGAAATCAATTTGTAAATGAGTGAATGGTTTGGATGAATAGATTAGGTGTTCATGTTTTGCCTTGTGAGGGTTCCTGGGTTTATTCCGGATGTAATACATCTGGAAACATATGCCTTAACTAAGGAGGGAAGACCAGGGATGAAAAAATCTCTATCCAAGAGTTCACATGTAACCTGCCACCCCCTGTGACCTACCCCATGGTATTGTGGAATGAATAAAGGAGCACTTGCTACAGGAATACATGGTCTCCCCTCATGGCAGACAAGCTCAGATTCTGAGCTTTTCTGCACACCTACTGCATTCCATTGGTGGATGTCTTTGTCTGTAGCATATGTTTGGAGATCATGCAATGTTTGATCTAGGAGTGGGATTTCAGGTGAGAGCAATGGCATTTGGATGTCTGCTGCCTGTGTGGATGCTGCCGCTCTTGCTGCTTTGTCAGCTAAAGCATTTACCTTGGCTATGTTATCTTGCTGACCTGTATATGCTTTACAGTGCAATATAGCAATGGATTTTGGTAGTTGTATGGCTTCTAACAGGCTTGTGACAAGTGTGGAATGTGAAATTGACTTACCATCTGCTGCTGCGTAGCCCCTTCTTTTCCATATAACTCCAAAATTGTGCGCAACACTGAATGCGTACTTGGAGTCAGTGTAGATGTTTACATCTTGTCCTTCAAAAAGCTGACAGGCTCTAGTAAGAGCTATAAGTTCTGCAGCTTGTGCTGATTGGAATGGGACAGGGTTTGCTTCCAGTATTTTATCAGGCAATTGGACAACAGCGTACCCTGCATGGTATGTGTTATCATTTGGTCTTCACAAAGACATTCTGTGCTCCAGGGAGAGCAGTTGAAAACATGTCTGGTATGGGGGATGTGTCTTGGTGGATGAGGTCCATGCATTCATGTTGAGGCACTAGCTCATCTTCCTCACCGTTCAAGCCTAGCAAGGCATTCAGGATTGGAGCTGGGCCAGAAGTGGGAGAGGCATATTTTATCTTAAGTTCGGGTTAGAAAGTAAAATTACTTCATAACTTTCCAGCCTTTGGGCTGACATGTGCTGGGTATGGATATTTTTTAGTAGAATGGATACATTGTGAGTGGTATGTAGGGTGGTGGCATGTCCTAGAGTGAATGATGTAGCCATTTCCACCACCATCGATCGCACAGGATGCCAGAGCTCTGAGACACACTGACATGCCCTGTACTGGCAAAGGCACAACCCTTGAAAAAAATGCAATAGGGTGGAGTTTGTCCCCCATGCTCCTGCGCTAGGACCCTCGCCATAGTTTTACAGTTGTCCCTGGCAAATAAGTGAAACATCTTGCCATATTCAGGTAATCCATGTCCAGGAGCTGTGACCATTGAAGTTTTAAGATACACAAAAGCTTTGTACATTTCATCATTCCATTTCACACAATCTGGCATGTTAGTACCTGTGGCTTGCCTCAAGAAATTATCGTAGTAGGAACAATCAGGTATCCATTGGCGGCAGTAACCAGTCATACCAAGAAAGGATAGCATGTCCTTCATAGTGAGTGGGCAGGGTAGACCCATGAGAGCAGCAGCTCTCTTGTGACTGATTTTCCTTTCTCCTTTGGAGAGTACAAAACCAAGGTATTCAACACCTTGTGATCATTATCTGATAACCAGTGTAACAGATCTAAACCATCCTCCTTGCATGCAACCTGGCTTGAACTACACAACAACAAATCTTTAACATATTGAAGTAAGACGGAACCATGACGGGGTGTCCAGGACTGCAGGGTTGCCTGGAGGACCACTGAGTAGACTTCAGGGGAATCTACATAACCCTGGGGCATTCGAAACCAGGTCATCTGGTGGTTTTTAAAACAGAAAGCAAGGATTGGCTGTGTCTCCTCATCCACAGGGACGCTAAAAAATGCATTCGTTAAATCAATCGCAGAAAAATACTCTGCGTTGGATGGCATGGAGGTAAGGTGTGATGGCACATCAGGCACTATAGGCGCAATGGGCACCACCAGGTTATTTCCAGCTCAAAGGTCTTGAACAAACCTGCCATCCAGCTTTTTAACTGGGTTTATGGGTGTGTTGTAGGGGGATACAACTTCTTTTAGAATGCTTTTCTTTAAGAAGTGTTCTACCATATGGGCAATGCCTTCCTCTTTTTCTCTTTTGATAATGGATACTGGTTGTGATAAATGGGTTGTGCCCTTTCTTTGAGGGTGGCCTTGTATGGGTTACAGGAGATGAGCCCTACATCTGGAGCGCTCTCTGACCATACTTTGTCAGAATCACTGGGGAGTCCTGTGTCTGTCTCTTGTACTTCAGTATTCAACATACTGGGCCATATGGGGATCTTTTTAGAATGAGAAATCACACCTCCCTGATTGGTTATTGTTAGGTGCCCGTCTTCTCCTTGCGGCCTAGGCTCTTGGAGGTGGCTCAGTGGAGGTCCTCGCCGGCGGTTAATCAATAACACATACACACATATTAGGTATGCTGAAATGATTACAAGTCTTTATTTTTGGATTCGCTTTTTTATGCTGTCTTTACAAGACTCTGCCCACAATTTTGGGGGCCAATCAAAATGATAATACATATTAGCATATTCGGTGATTTCTTAATCATATCTCAATCTTGTGATTTTCCAAACATTAATAATGTCTACATCTTGTGATATCAAAATGGTGACCCCTGTAGTTCAAGTTAATAGGTCAAAACATTCCTTATCCTCTGTCACTGTCTACTGGACAACCGCAGCTTCCCTAAAAAGACTAAGGTTAGCTGTTATGCCCGACAACAATGTACAGAGACAAAACCACAAGCAGATGTTTCCTCAGATGAACACAGAAAAAGAGGAAAAACAGACAGGATGATATATTTTAGTAAAATCACAAGACAGTCTGATCTTCATTAAAATATACTAAGATATGTTTCTGATTATTAAAGCAAAATAAGCAATGTGAAATCATGAACAGAGTGAAATCAACAATTAATCAATAATGAAATGTAATATGGAATCTCCTTACAATCCTCCCTTTGACCATTCGATATCATCGAAATGGTCATTCTACCTATTCGTCACGCCTCAAGGAGTCATATTCCTCGGCTACCTTTTCATCATGCCTTAAGGATTCATATCCCTCGGCCTCATTTTCCTGGTTCTCGTACCATACCGTGGGATCTCTGGTAATGGAAGTCAGCTTCATGGTTTCGGAAGGTGCTTTGTTACCCTTTTTGTAGAGGCATTTGAGTAACATGAAGCATGCATACAAGAACAATATGAAAAGCAGTATGGTAAAAATTGTCATTGCAGTGTTCTTAAACCATGAAGTGAGACCTCCCAAACTGAAACCGGTAGAGAAAGGGTCCCATGTTTTCCCAATATCCCTTGCATCCTGTTGTAGCTTGTTTACCTCTTTTCTGTGTTGTGTAATGATGTCATAGTAATCAGGGATCTCGATACTCGTGTTGTGTATCCAAGTGCAGCATTCATAGTCCTCAGTAATTTCACAGAGGCCAGTGAGGGCTGCGCTCATGCTTTCTATAGCAAGGTCATGAAGCTCCAATTGTTTTCTAATAGCTCTGGTTTCTAGGTTTAATTTTGAGATGTCATCAGAGTCCTTCTCCAAGATCTCATCAATGATTGAGGTGTAGTTATTTAGTCTCTTCATCAAATCTATTCCCCAACCTGTCCAGGAAGGGAACCAAGCCCAGGTCATATCTTTCTCTAGGAACATTTCTCTCTTTCCAAGATGTTTTAGAGGGTATCTTGGGTGGGTGCTAGCTTTAAGTAGGTGTCCTTGCCCATTGTCTCCAACTACTCCCATTATAGGAACTATCTTAGCAAGGTAGCACCATCCCTGAGGTTCTTCAGGAATCCATGGGTAACAGAGCAGCTTGCCACAACAGATGTACGTTGTGTTACCTAATGCCAAGGGTCGTTGACTAACAACGGTCCTTGCACCCTTTGAATGACCAGATGCCATCAGCAGAGCTAATAACTGTGCGACCATGGAGTGGGAACTAGAATTAAAAAGGTCATAGATGGTAGCATTTATCACAAGGTCTGAGGTGCGAAAAAGTGAGTTGTCGGTAAGGGAAGCCATGGAGACATTAAGTTTTGACCGTTTGCACACCTCAGCTCCCCTGGAAATGTTTCCCAGTATGAAACACCAATCTGGAGCGTGGCTCCTGCCCACAATTTGAAAACTGAGGGGCTTATTGGGACTTTTTCTTATGACATTGGCAAGAATTATGGGGGGTGTTCCATTCAAAAAAGGAGTGATGTTTAAGGGAATGGCCATCAATGGGATTCTGGCTGTACTGGGGTGGAGTTTGCTGCATATCCAACATTTCTCAAAACCAGACTTTTGTGCATAACTGTACTTAAACCTCAACAACGACATTTTGTCAGTGAAACCTGAAGGGGGTTCAGTGGGGGACATACTTCTTTTATATTTTATGCTAGGTGCTTTGGCTGTCTGGGCCTTTCCACATATCCCTTTTAGTAGCCCTAAACCTTCTGGATGATACACACAATTCGCTATTAACCAAGTAGGTAGGAATACTATCAGAATCAGACATGTCCAGAGGCATAATGTTTTTCCTGACATTACCGTACATTTCCTGTTGAGAATAGATGTTAATGTCAGTGTTTTGATCTAAGAGGGGCAGCTCTATGTTTGCAGGAACTCCCATCAAAATCTCAAAGGGCGAGAGTTTTGTTCTAGCATGTGGTGTTGTCCTGATCTGGAATAGGACAGAAGGAAGGTAATCCAACCATCCTTTCATGGTGCCCCCCGTGGCCGTTTTTAACTTGTCCTTAATGTTCCTATTCATTCTTTCCACTACTCCTGCACTTTGTGGGTGGTAAGGGATGTGCAGTTTCCACTGTAAGCCTAGTAGCTTAGCTAAAGTCTGTGTAACAGAGGAGCTGAAGGCAGGCCCTCTGTCTGACCATATGGCCGTTGGTATTCCGAACCTACAAACCCAATGGTTCAGTAGGCATTTGGCAGCAATTTTAGCAGTCTCACCTGTACAAGGAATTCCTTCAACCCAGCCCGACCATTTGCATACGATCACGCAAAGGCATTTCAAATTGCCTTTTTGTTTGGGCATGTGTGTGAAGTCTATTTGCAAATCTGTTAGGGGACCCAGGGGTGAGGGCAGGTGGCCATGTAATCCATGATTTTTCCCTTGGACATTGTTTTGTGCACAGGTTAGACAACTGCTGGTGAGGAGTTTTGCCTGTTTACTTAAGTTGTTTGTGCAAAAAGACTTTGTGTATATGTTTGTTAGGGCGGTGGTACCTATATGTCCTGGACCATGGAGATAGGAAAGTATGAGAACACTGCTTGATTCTGGTATTCCCAATATCTTCCCCTCTTTTGACCAAAGACCTTCTTGGTCCTTGGTCAAGCCATCCTTGACCCAAAAAGAAACATCCTCCTCTGTAGCTAATCCCTGTATTTGTGCCACAACGGTTTTAAAGTTGGGTAATGTAAAATGTTCTTTGAAGAACATTGTTGTGGGGGCTGGCTGACCAATGTACAGGGCAGCGGCTTTTTTTGCTTCTCTGTCTGCCAGAGCGTTTCCTTTGGAAACTCTGCTGTTATCCGATGAATGTGCTTTCACTTTGACGACCGCTATCCTCTTTGGGAGAAGAATCGCTTGCAGGAGTGCTTTAATTTGTGTAGAGTTAGCGATTGGCTTGTTGTCAGCAGTTTTAAATCCTCTATTCGCCCAGATTATGCCATAGTCGTGCGTTACGCCAAAAGCGTACCTACTATCTGTGTAGATGTTTACCTCCTCATCAGAGAAAAGTATGCAAGCTCTTGTGAGTGCCTCCAATTCTGCTACCTGTGCCGAGGAGGGTGGTAAGGCTTTTGCTTCCAACACCACATCAGGTAGTTGGACAATGGCATACCCTGTCAGGAATGTTGCATCAGAGGGGCGAGTACAACTGCCGTCTATGAAGACGTCCTGTACTCCTGGTAAGGGAATGTCAGTGAGATCTGGGCGAGGGCTGGTTATTGCTGCAACCTGTTCAACACAATTGTGCTTCTGATCAGGGTCTCGTGGCAGCTTGAGCAAAGAATGTAAAAGACGGACAGTGGGATTACTTGGTGGTGCGTGTTTGAGGGTGAGGTTATCAGTATTCAGAAGTGTGATCTCATACCCACTAAGCCTTTGTGCTGTCATATGCTGTGTGTTCATGTTCTGTAGAAGGTGAGTTACTGAATGAGTAGTGTAGAGAGTCAGTTCATGGCCTAATACTGATTTGTTAGCCTCCTGAACTGCCATAGCACAAGCAGCAAGGTTCTGTAGACAAGATGGCATCCCTTGTACTTGGGTAGGCAACTTTTTTGAGAGATAGGAGACTGGTCGGTACCCGGTTCCATGTTGCTGTGTCAAAACCGCAGCAAAAGAATTTCCCGATACCACACAGTATAATTGAAAGGGTTTGCCATATTCTATCAATCCCAGGGCGGGGGCCTGAGTCAGACTTTTTAACAAGGCCTGAAAAGCACAGAGCCTCTCTGTTGTCCAATCTACTGTTTTTGGGGCGGTGGACAAGGTAGCCTCCCTCAGAATGCCATCATAATATGAACAATCTGGGATCCATTGGCGGCAATATACAATTGCGCCCAAGAATGAGAGCAAAGTTGCTTTGTCTCTTGGAGGACTGAGAGCCTGCAGGGCTGCGGCACGTTTGGGGGATACCAGCCTGGTTCCCTCCTTCAGAATGCATTCCAGGTATTCTACCTGACTTTGACACCATTGTATCTTCCTCCTGGATGCTAGGTGGCCAGACCTGGCCAGGTGATGTAACAGAGATGTGGAATCGACCGCACAATCTTCAGCAGATCGACTGCACAGGAGCAAGTCGTCCACATACTGTATTAGCACCGACCCGCGCTCAGCAGTCCATGACTTAATTGTCTCATTAAGGACCATGGAGAAGGCTGCGGGACTGTCCACATACCCCTGAGGTAATCTTGACCAGGTCAACTGCTTTTTCCCCCCCCATGAGAATGAGAACATGGGCGATACCCCATCATCGATCGGGATGCTAAAGTACGCGTTCGCCAGGTCTACTACTGTGTAGCAAAGGGAATCAGCAGGTATTTTCAAAAAGATGAAAGAAATATCTGCCACCAAAGGTGGCAGAGGTATAACCTGCTTGTTTACGGCCCTTAGGTCCTGTACAAGCCTCCATTCCCCATTTGCCTTTTTCACAGGGTAGATTGGTGTATTCCAGGGGCTTATGATGTGTTTCAGAATCCCTTTTGCTATGTAATCATTGATTAATGGTGTGATGCCTTCAATTTTTTCAAGTGGCAGGGGGTATTGCTTGTGATATTGTACTACAGCGTCTGGACGCATTTGTGGTGTGTAGGGTGTACAGTTGATAAAACCCACACTCCCTTTGTTGTCTGCCCATATAGCATGTGTTTCTAGAGTGGGTGGTAATGATGCAAAGAGTCCCCTGAAAGTGTGTCTCTTTGGAGCATGTAAATCACAGAACGGTGAGCTGGCAGTGAGGGAGCCCCCTCTGTCAAATTTAATGGTGATATTCAGTTTTGAGAGTAGGTCCCTCCCCATTAAAGATACTGGGCAATCAATAAGGACAGCAAAACTCTGAGTGCACAGTTCCTGCCCTTCTGGAGTAGCCACGGGCAACGGTGGAGTGATGGGGTGGGTAACTGATGTCCCATTTATACCAATAGAGTTTCCCTCAGTGCAGTGCGGTGTGTCATATATGGCATCATTCAAACTACTGAATGTAGCCCCTGAATCCAAAAGTAGACATATCAGGTGATTGTCTACTCGCAATAGTACCTGTGGAAGACTTTTCCACGATGGATTGTAACACACAAGGCTGAGGGACGGGACAAACTGTTAGGTTGAGGCTGATATTGGGGTTGTGGTGGGGGTGGTTGGGGTTGTGGTGGGGGTGGTTGGGGTTGTGGTGGGTGAGGATACCTGATATCCTGAAGGCGACGGGGGCCAGTGTTAAGATTCCTACCTCTTCCTCTCTGGGCGTTTGTTCTAATTCTGTAGGGACATTGGGACTTCCAGTGCCCCAGTTCCCCACAGTTAAAGCACCCCTGGTCTGGTGGGTAAGCCTGGTCTGGGGGATAACATTGCATTGGTGGATAAGGTTGCATTGTCATTATGTGGGTGGGCGGAGTCCCACCAGTTGGCAGAGTCTGGGTTGGTGTTAGGGAGGGAAAAATGCCACCCTTCTGTTCAAATACCCCTGATGTTTCTCGTGACCTAGCATCTTTCATAAATTCATCTGGGGGTTGTTCTGCCCACTTTGGATTAGTGAATTTAAGCAACTGTGTCACCTTCGTATCGCCACCAGCCATAATGGTGGTGGTGAACAATTGGGGGTTGGCGTTATCTACTGCTTTCCACAGACTATATACCCGGGTACAAAATTCATAGAACTTTTCCTTCGGTCCCTGTTTTGCTAGGACAAGTTCCTGAAGTGCAGATGAACCCTTGTATATAGCAGACCAATGATTCCCCATACCTTTCCAAAAAGACACCCAATCCTTATTTTCTTCTATGTGGGCTGTCCATAAGGCCTCTACGGGATGCCCCTCTGGGCTGTCAGGGTCAACTATACTAAGAATCCCTGCTATATCTTCCTTATCCAGGCTTGTCCCTGCACTGTATTTTGCAAGGAAAGCACCAGCCTCCCTAGGGCTTTTCTTTGGGCTGGGGCATAACTCCTTTATTTTTGACAGTGTGCCTAGGGGTAGGGGAATATGGACTACCGTCTCCCCTATATGCATGAGTGGTGCTTTAAAGGTGGCACCTAGAGTTTCCTGGTCCACCTCCATTTCTCTTTCCTCAGTAGAGGATTCACCCTGCTCCCTTTCCTCCTGTGGGGGTTTCTGGCTTCTGAGTGTGGTGGATGGCTGTGAAATTATCTTTTCTTCAGCTTCCTTAATCCTTCTTGCCTTTTTCTCTAGTTTCCTCTCGTACGCCTCTAAATCTTCCCTTTTCCTCTGTATCCTTTCTTCCTCTTCCTGCTGTCTCTTATTAAATTCTTTCTGTTTCTCCTCCCATTCCTTTTCCCTGGGGCTTAACTTCCTGACTCCTTCCTCTTCTCCCTTTTCCAGGGACATTCCATCCCTTTCTTCCTTAGCTATCGCAGAATACTCTCTCATCTCACCATCCCTCTTATCTAGCTCTCTTTTGTAACGTTCTAGCTCTTCCTCCCTTTTCTTGAGCTCTTTTAACTTCTCTTCTGATTCCCTTTCCTTCGGATCCAACCTCCTAATCCTCTCTTCTTCTCTCCTACGTATACCTTCTGCCCGGACTTCCTCTTCCCTGTTTCTACTTTCGTTTTCCCATCGTGTAACCTGTACCTGATCAGCTGCACCATATACCATGGTAGCTAATACTGCTGGATCCAAAGATGGATACAGCTGAAGACATGGACCCAATGTTCCATCCTCCTGTTTAACCATCACATAAGGGGGGGGTGCTTCGGGTTGCTGAGAAAGGGCGGGTGAATTTACAGGTTTTGGTGTGGGGGCTTTAGTTACATACTCTGTTTTATATTTGGCTAAGCATTTATTCCATATTTTGTAACAATTTTTCATATACTGGGGGTCTTCCCATTTCCCAGGTGGGTAGGAGTGCTTGTGTACCTGACACACCTTGCTCACTTCCTTCCACTCGTCCTCAGAACAGGGTCCCACTGGCCCTGGGTCACGTATCCCCAGCTGTTGGCACCTGTCTCTGACCTGTGTCCAAAACGGTTCTACCTGTGATCCTGGTAGTGTGTTTTTAACATACTCATAGGGAGATGGATTGGCCATGGTCTGGGTTGCTGCAGAATTCCCCATCCAACAACCTCGGAAGTGTATGACTAGTACAGGGACAGAGATGAAAGCAACCTGTTTGTGCTATAATCTGTTCCCTGACTTGGGAGTAAGTCCCTTGGTCTCTTATGGCAGTGGGGCTGAAATAGCTATGAAGGTTAACTCTTAGTACCCGGTGTAAAGTGCCCCTCCTTGTGGCAGGATATACCCCCCTTGCACCAAGCCGGTATGAAAATCCGGTTGGTCTAGTAGTGAGCAGGATCCACGTCCTGTCAACACTAAGGAACAGTAAACCAAAGGTGCAACGTGGGCAGGCGGGCGCTATCTCACTACAGTCAGGCTCCTGTCTTAGGTTGTTCATTTAGTACATATATGTGTAATACAATATCTTAACAGAATCCCTCTAAATCAATACAGTACCTTACATTCAGTTGTCATACACATATATCATACACTTATCTCTAATTCTCTAATACTCTATACACTCTAAATACTCTCTAAATACTTACGGTGGTACCTAAAACCAAAACAAGCAAGAAAACAAGCAAAATCTTATATATACAGTGGCAAGATAAAGTTACATTATATGAACATGTTATAATAAGTATAATAAGTGCACTTTTCAATATTTTCCCCAAAAATTGGGCGTCCACTAAGCCACTCCTTATACTACGGGCGTATTCTATACTTCCCGAGTTTTAAACACACATATATATATATATCTACTCAACACTGTCAGACCAACCTAGTCAGACTACAAAAAACCAAAAAACCTTGCGAGCCCTTCTTTAACCCTCCAAGGGGCCAGCCCTAGCCCGTTGCGAAGGCACAGTTATGTAAGTGGGTGGACATACAAGGTTATTTGAACAAGGCAAGCATCAATACCAGTTACCAAAAAATAGGCAAAAAGGTATAAAAATGTCTTACCTGTTCAAAACACCCCACTTCTGGTACCAAAACTGTTAGGTGCCCGTCTTCTCCTTGCGGCCTAGGCTCTTGGAGGTGGCTCAGTGGAGGTCCTCGCCGGCGGTTAATCAATAACACATACACACACATTAGGTATGCTGAAATGATTACAAGTCTTTATTTTTGGATTCGCTTTTTTATGCTGTTTTTACAAGACTCTGCCCACAATTTTGGGGGCCAATCAAAATGATAATACATATTAGCATATTCGGTGATTTCTTAATCATATCTCAATCTTGTGATTTTCCAAACATTAATAATGTCTACATCTTGTGATATCAAAATGGTGACCCCTGTAGTTCAAGTTAATAGGTCAAAACATTCCTTATCCTCTGTCACTGTCTACTGGACAACCGCAGCTTCCCTAAAAAGACTAAGGTTAGCTGTTATGCCCGACAACAATGTACAGAGACAAAACCACAAGCAGATGTTTCCTCAGATGAACACAGAAAAAGAGGAAAAACAGACAGGATGATATATTTTAGTAAAATCACAAGACAGTCTGATCTTCATTAAAATATACTAAGATATGTTTCTGATTATTAAAGCAAAATAAGCAATGTGAAATCATGAACAGAGTGAAATCAACAATTAATCAATAATGAAATGTAATATGGAATCTCCTTACAGTTATCTCCATTCTATTCTCCCCAACTTACCAAAGTAAGTTACTCCCCAAAACATTAACAGGGCAGTTTGGTATTATCCTGAAATTGTGGTGCAACAACACTGATCTGTGTTCTACATTTACTACTGGGAGGGGATGGGTTTTGAAAGTTTTGGTGAGTATCCCATTAACCACTTAAGGACCGCCTCACGCCGATGTACGTCGGCAAGGCGGCACGGGCAGGCAAAATCACGTACATGTACGTGATTTGCCTCCCGCGGGTGGGGGGTCCAATCGGACCCCCCCCCCGCCGCCCGAGGCGGTCCCGTTCTGTCCCCCGGCGATCAGAGACAAGGGGGAGGCCATCCGTTCGTGGCCCCCCCCTCGCGATCGCCGCCGACCAATGGGAACACTCCTTTGCTGCTGTATGCTAAACAGCAGCAAAGGAAGTGATGTCATCTCCCCTCGGGTCGGTAGTTTCCGTTCCGGCCCGAGGAGAGAAGACAGGTATGTGAGTGCACCAACACTACACACACAGTAGAACATGCCAGGCACACATTACACCCCGATCCCCCCCGATCGCCCCCCGATCCCCCCCCGATCACCCCCCCCTGTCACAAACTGACACCAGCAGTTTTTTTTTTTTTTTTCTGATTACTGCTAGGTGTCAGTTTGTGACAGTTACTGTGTTAGCACAGTTACTGTTACCCCCCTGTAGGTCTAGGATACCCCCCTAACCCCCCCTAATAAAGTTTTAACCCCTTGATCACCCCCCGTCACCAGTGTCGCTAAGCGATCATTTTTCTGATCGCTGTATTAGTGTCGCTGGTGACGCTAGTTAGTGAGGTAAATATTTAGGTTCGCCGTCAGCGTTTTATAGCGTCAGGGACCCCCATATACTACCTAATAAATGTTTTAACCCCTTGATTGCCCCCTAGTTAACCCTTTCACCACTGATCACCGTATAACCGTTACGGTTGACGCTGGTTAGTTCGTTTATTTTTTATAGTGTCAGGGCACCCGCCGTTTATTACCGAATAAAGGTTTAGCCCCCTGATCGCCCGGCGGTGATATGCGTCGCCCCAGGCAGCGTCAGATTAGCGCCAGTACCACGAACACCCACGCATGCAGCATACGCCTCCCTTAGTGGTATAGTATCTGATCGGATCAATATCTGATCCAATCAGATCTATACTAGCGTCCCCAGCAGTTTAGGGTTCCCAAAAACGCAGTGTTAGTGGGATCAGCCCAGATACCCGCTAGCACCTGCGTTTTGCGCCTCCGCCCAGCCCACCCAAGTGCAGTATCGATCGATCACTGTCACTTACAAAACACTAAACGCATAACTGCAGCGTTCGCAGAGTCAGGCCTGATCCCTGCGATCGCTAACAGTTTTTTTGGTAGCATTTTGGTGAACTGGCAAGCACCAGCCCCAGGCAGCGTCAGGTTAGCGCCAGTACCGCTAACACCCACGCACGCACCATACACCTCCCTTAGTGGTATAGTATCTGAACGGATCAATATCTGATCAGATCAGATTTATACTAGCGTCCCCAGCAGTTTAGGGTTCCCAAAAATGCAGTGTTAGCAGGATCAGCCCAGATACCTGCTAGCACCTGCGTTTTGCCCCTCCGCTCAGGCGAGCCCAGCCCACCCAAGTGCAGTATCAATCGATCACTGTCACTTACAAAACACTAAACGCATAACTGCAGCGTTCGCAGAGTCAGGCCTGATCCCTGCGATCGCTAACAGTTTTTTTGGTAGCATTTTCGTGAACTGGCAAGCACCAGCGGCGTAGTACACCCCGGTCGTAGTCAAACCAGCACTGCAGTAACACTTGGTGACGTGGCGAGTCCCATAAGTGCAGTTCAAGCTGGTGAGGTGGCAAGCACAAGTAGTGTCCCGCTGCCACCAAAAAGACAAACACAGGCCCGTCGTGCCCATAGTGCCCTTCCTGCTGCATTCGCCAATCCTAATTGGGAACCCACCGCTTCTGCAGCGCCCGTACTTCCCCCATTCACATCCCCAACCAAATGCAGTCGGCTGCATGAGAGGCATTTTTATGTCCTCCCGAGTACCCCTACCCAACGAATCCCCCCAAAAAAGATGTTGTGTCTGCAGCAAGCGCGGATATAGGCGTGACACCCGCTATTATTGTCCCTCCTGTCCTGACAATCCTGGTCTTTGCATTGGTGAATGTTTTGAACGCTACCATACACTAGTTGAGTATTAGCGTAGGGTACAGCATTGCACATACTAGGCACACTTTCACAGGGTCTCCCAAGATGCCATCGCATTTTGAGAGACCCGAACCTGGAACCGGTTACAGTTATAAAAGTTAGTTACAAAAAAAGTGTAAAAAAAAAAAAAATATATGAAATAAAAAAAAATAGTTGTCGTTTTATTGTTCTCTCTCTCTCTATTCTCTCTCTCTATTGTTCTGCTCTTTTTTACTGTATTCTATTCTGCAATGTTTTATTGTTATTGTTATTATGTTTTATCATGTTTGTTTTTCAGGTATGTAATTATTTATACTTTACTGTTTACTGTGCTTTATTGTTAACCATTGTTAACCATTTTTTTGTCTTCAGGTACGCCATTCACGACTTTGAGTGGTTATACCAGAATGATGCCTGCAGGTTTAGGTATCATCTTGGTATCATTCTTTTCAGCCAGCGGTTGGCTTTCATATAAAAGCAATCCTAGCGGCTAATTAGCCTCTAGACTGCTTTTACAAGCCGTGGGAGGGAATGCCCCCCCCCCCACGTCTTCTGTGTTTTTCTCTGGCTCTCCTGTCTCAACAGGGAACCTGAGAATGCAGCCGGTGATTCAGCCAGCTGACCATAGAGCTGATCAGAGACCAGAGTGGCTCCAAACATCTCTATGGCCTAAGAAACCGGAAGCTACGAGCATTTCATGACTTAGATTTCGCCGGATGTAAATAGCGCTATTGGGAAATTGGGGAAGCATTTTATCACACCGATCTTGGTGTGGTCGGATGCTTTGAGGGCAGAGGAGAGATCTAGGGTCTAATAGACCACAATTTTTACAAAAAAGAGTACCTGTCACTACCTATTGCTATCATAGGGGATATTTACATTCCCCGAGATAACAATAAAAATGATTAAAAAAAAAAATATGAAAGGAACAGTTTAAAAGTAAGATTAAAAAAGCAAAAAAATAATAAAGAAAAAAAAAAAAAAAAAAAAAAGCACCCCTGTCGCCCCCTGCTCTCGCGCTAAGGCGAACGCAAGCGGCGGTCTGTCGTCAAATGTAAACTGCAATTGCACCATGCATGTGAGGTATCACCGCGAAGGCCAGATCGAGTGCAGTAATTTTTCCAGTAGACCTCCTCTGTAAATCTAAAGTGGTAACCTGTAAAGGCTTTTGAAGGCTTTTAAACATGTATTTATTTTGTTGCCACTGCGCGTTTGTGCGCAATTTTAAAGCATGTCATGTTTGGTATCCATGTACTCGGCCTAAGATCATCTTTTTTATTTCATCAAACATTTGGGCAATATAGTGTGTTTTAGTGCATTAAAATTTAAAAAAGTGTGTTTTTTCCCCAAAAAATGCGTTTGAAAAATCGCTGCGCAATTACTGTGTGAAAAAAAAAAATGAAACACCCACCATTTTAATCTGCAGGGCATTTGCTTTAAAAAAATATATAATGTTTGGGGGTTCAAAGTAATTTTTTTGCAAAAAAAAATAACTTTTTCATGTAAACAATAAGTGTCAGAAAGGGCTTTGTCTTCAAGTGGTTAGAAGAGTGGGTGATGTGTGACATAAGCTTATAAATGTTGTGCATAAAATGCCAGGACAGTTCAAAACCCCCCCAAATGACCCCATTTTGGAAAGTAGACACCCCAAGCTATTTGCTGAGAGGCATGTCGAGTCCATGGAATATTTTATATTGCGACACAAGTTGCGGGAAAGAGACAAATTTTTTTTTTATTTTTTTTTTTTGCACAAAGTTGTCACTAAATGATATATTGCTCAAACATGCCATGGGAATATGTGAAATTACACCCCAAAATACATTCTGCTGCTTCTCCTGAGTACGGGGATACCACATGTGTGAGACTTTTTGGGAGCCTAGCCGCGTACGGGACCCCGAAAACCAAGCACCGCCTTCAGGCTTTCTAAGGGTGTGAATTTTTGATTTCAATCTTCACTGCCTATCACAGTTTCGGAGGCCATGGAATGCCCAGGTGGCACAAAACCCCCCCAAATGACCCCATTTTGGAAAGTAGACACCCCAAGCTATTTGCTGAGAGGTATAGTGAGTATTTTGCAGACCTCACTTTTTGTCACAAAGTTTTGAAAATTGAAAAAAGAAAAAAAAAAATGTTTTTTCTTGTCTTTCTTCATTTTCAAAAACAAATGAGAGCTGCAAAATACTCACCATGCCTCTCAGCAAATAGCTTGGGGTGTCTACTTTCCAAAATGGGGTCATTTGGGGGGGTTTGTGCCACCTGGGCATTCCATGGCCTCCAAAACTGTGATAGGCAGTGAGGAGTAAAATCAAAAATGTACGCCCTTAGAAATCCTGAAGGCAGTGATTGGTTTTCGGGGTCCCGTACGCGGCTAGGCTCCCAAAAAGTCCCACACATGTGGTATCCCCATACTCAGGAGAAGCAGCTAAATGTATTTTGGGGTGCAATTCCACATATGCCCATGGCCTGTGTGAGCAATATATCATTTAGTGACAACTTTATGAAAAAAAAAAAAAAAAAGTGTCACTTTCCCGCAACTTGTGTCAAAATATAAAATATTCCATGGACTCAATATGCCTCTCAGCAAATAGCTTGGGGTGTCTACTTTCCAAAATGGGGTCATTTTGGGGGGTTTTGTGCCACCTGGGCATTCCATGGCCTCCGAAACTGTGATAGGCAGTGAAGAGTGAAATCAAAAATTTACACCCTTAGAAATCCTGAAGGCGGTGATTGGTTTTCGGGGCCCCGTACGCGGCTAGGCTCCCAAAAAGTCCCACACATGTGGTATCCCCATACTCAGGAGAAGCAGATGAATGTATTTTGGGGTGCAATTCCACATAGGCCCATGGCCTGTGTGAGCAATATATCATTTAGTGACAACTTTTTGTAAATATTTTTTTTTTTTTTTTGTCATTTTTCAATCACTTGGGAGAAAAAAAATAAATATTCAATGGGTTCAACATGCCTCTCAGCAATTTCCTTGGGGTGTCTACTTTCCAAAATGGGGTCATTTGGGGGGGTTTTGTACTGCCCTGCCATTTTAGCACCTCAAGAAATGACATAGGCAGTCATAAACTAAAAGCTGTGTAAATTACAGAAAATGTACCCTAGTTTGTAGACGCTATAACTTTTGCGCAAACCAATAAATATATGCTTATTGCCATTTTTTTTACCAAAGACAAGTGGCCGAATACATTTTGGCCTAAATGTATGACTAAAATTTAGTTTATTGGATTTTTTTTATAACAAAAAGTAGAAAATATCATTTTTTTTCAAAATTTTCGGTCTTTTTCCGTTTATAGCGCAAAAAATAAAAACCGCAGAGGTGATCAAATACCATCAAAAGAAAGCTCTATTTGTGGGAAGAAAAGGACGCAAATTTCGTTTGGGTACAGCATTGCATGACCGCGCAATTAGCAGTTAAAGCGACGCAGTGCCAAATTGGAAAAAGACCTCTGGTCCTTAAGCAGCATAATGGTCCGGGGCTCAAGTGGTTAATTCCCATGAGTAGCTCCTGAATCAAGAAGGAACGGGGGTTAATTTTCCTTGGACATGCAGAGTCACTATTGGTTGTTCATCAAAGGACCGAGCGACAAGGGGGAATGCTGGGATACTACCTTCTGGGCAGCTTCATTGCTGTTGTGGTTTAGGCTGAGTGCACTGAATGGGGTATTGCACTCCCTGATTTGGCTGAGGGTTCTGTATCTGGGCAGGGGCTTGACTATTTTGTTGTTTATTGAAAGATTCATATGGGCATTGATTTTTCCAGTGGCCCTCCTGTCCGCAGTTGAAACAACTGGTTCTGGACTGCTGAGGACCCCTAAAAAATCCTCTTCCTCTGCTCCTTCTTCTGCCTCTTCCCCACTGCCCACCATTACCCTGGGGGGGCATTTGCTGTGCCCCTCCTTGGTAATGGGCACTTACTGATTTTTCCTTTGCTATATCAAAACATCCTGCAGCATCCTTTTCTGTTAATGTTTTCTGAAGTACTTGTTGGCATTTCAGAAATCATTTGCTTGACCATTAAGCCCATCTGTGTTTTCAGGTTAGAGATGTAAGTCTGAATCATCAGACTAGTCATATCTGCCTGCAGGGATAACCCAGCCTCTTGAGTCCAGGTATCCATAAATCTTCCAAAAAAACAATACTGATTCACTTGACTTTTGTTTGCACGCTATAGCATTGGGGAGGGAAGATGTATTTTTAAAAGCACTTGTCATTTCTTTCTCAATTTCTTCACACATTTTCTTCCTACCATCTTCAGTTTTAAGCACATAATCTGCTGCTTTTGTGTCACTGTCTTGTATTACAGCTATGGTCAGGACATGAACCCAGTTCCATGAAGTTGTGTGTCTGATTATTCCATCAATAATCAGGTGCATGGCTTCTTGTGTGCAATTCCTGCACCTGCAAGCTTTCTTTAAATAGGTTAGAGTGCCTCCGGTCGAGACACTGGGCTTGGGGCAGTGTTTGATTATTTTGTTAGTGTCCTCTATGTCTATGACCTTTTTAAGCATTCCCTATTGCCATAAACGGGGCTTCAAAATTTGGGGCAGCTTCCTCCCTATCATCTTCTCTATCTTTCTTCCCATATAGTCTTCCACTCTTCGTCCTAGAGGGGGTTATCTGTTCTTTAAGCTCATATAATTTCTCTTGAACTCCTTAAGTATTGCATGAGATTCCTCCAATGTCTTCTGATAAAGTTTCTTTTTCTGCTTTTTAGTTAGTGTGGTTCTATTTCCCCTGAAGCTCCCTGCTTTCCAGTTTCTGTGTCAGAATCCTCCGAAACATCAGAAGCCATTTGACTGACAGTCACTATGGGACTTTCTGACCTATCTTCCTGTTGCTGCTGTACTTGCAGAACTTGTTGTTGTTGCTGCTGAACCGGGGCCAGAGCCCATCTCTGGCTGACAGCATGATGATCAGCTAACAGATCTACATCTTCTTTTGTGAGACTGGGATAGATTTTGTTTGTGTATGGTGGAGGGTTAAATGGAAGGAGGGGGTGCAGTTGGGTCTGGTATTTTTTTATTTGCCTTTCCCTGTGCTTTCTCTCATAATCCTCCTTACTTAAACATTTATTGGGTTTCTTTTGTTTCTCATTATCCCTCTGGAACCAGTATGGGGCATATTTTAACCAGTTCTCCCCTCCCTGTCTCATGTAAGTCATGTCCCATTGTGGGTCCCCGGAGTACCAGGGAAACACCTTTTTATCTCCTAGACATAATCCTTTTACCGTGTCCATGTGAACCATCCCGGGGGAAAGGATCAAAGCTATGCATAGTTTCAGTCCATCCAGACAGATTTGATACCCAGGGGACTATGAACTCATAATCCATACAACAAACCATAGCTACATAATCTTTACATGTTTCCCCAGGGTTGGGAGGAGGGGGAGGAACTTCTTTACCATGTTTTTTACGCATATTGACAGTAGTGAACGACTGTATTACTGTCACGTACCTGAAGGGAGACTGAATTGATGAGGTCGGCCTCTCTTGTATCTCCAGTCCAGGTCCCGCTGAGAGTGAAACAGAAGGAGCCAAGGAACAGGAGGCACATGAGTGCCTCTAGGTGGAAACCAGGGACCCTGTTGCAGGAAGTCGCAGCTGGTCGCAGGACTGTAATCGCAGACACTTCGGTAGTTGTGCTGGGCCAAGCTGGGCACCAGGGCCAGGTCACAGGGATAGCCGGGTTCATCAACAGGCGGGCAGCAGGGTACTGAAACATCAGGCTGAGACGGGTCAGATGGGAAGCCGGGATCAGGAACCAGAGATCAGGAATAACAGAGTTCAGTAAACAGGAGCCAAGGTCAGCAACGGGAATCAGGCAGAATAACTCAGGTTCAAAAGTAACAGGGACACAACTGAAGACCAGTCACCACCAATCAGTTGCTGGGGCCTCCTTTAAATAGATCCACTGGCGCCTACTGGTGCTAGAGCGCGCTCTTGTGCACGCACGCCGCGCATGTGCATAAGCACGCACGGGCATCTGTGGTTTCCCGTGCGCACGCACATGCGCGCCAGCATGCGTCAGGCAGTTTCTGTTGGTTTCCTTACACTTACCTTACATTCATCTGATCCACACAACAAATCATCTTATACTTCTAAGCGACAGAAAGAATAAGCAGAAAAGTTTTGGGTCACGGTGGATTTACCTGATAGACTATTCTCCTTCTCAATATTTGTGTTCTCCCAAAGGACTTTCTTAGGTCTGCCAAAGACCTTTTCCTATTAGTCTATGTAGGCATGGTCTGTTTCCTTTCTATACAATTTAAATGGGACTAAAGCTTTATCAGAGCCACGGCAAGAAAATAATTTGTCAGATAAGACAAAAATTCACTTGCCGTGGATGATTGCTTTATCCCGGATGAGCCCCCATTCTGAAAGGATAGACTACTGGACAGCCGACCACCCTTTCTTCCTTGGTAGCCCACAGTAACCCTGTCGGAATTCTGGAGACCCCAACACACAGAACAGGCAGCTTTTGTGTGCAAAGTGAGTATGAACTCTTTATTAAGAATGATATTTTTTATATGTGAGTTACACACAAGAGGGGAGGGGTAAACTCGCTCCTAAGTTTCTAAGGGTTAACCAGGCTTCTAC
Source organism: Lithobates clamitans (assembly GCA_037952925.1). Taxonomy (NCBI): domain Eukaryota; kingdom Metazoa; phylum Chordata; class Amphibia; order Anura; family Ranidae; genus Lithobates; species Lithobates clamitans. The sequence continues at coordinate 2,694,173 of JBBGZY010001130.1, forward strand.
AGAGAGATTTTTTTCATCATTAGTTTAGGCAGCTGAAAGGAATTTACAAAGACAGCTTATCTGCAAGGACATAGACTACCAAGAATCAGCCTAAACACAATGAGTCATACAGGGGGGGTTTTCTAATTAAAACTTGGCTCAAACAAAAAAGTCTAAAACACTAAAGAGAAAGAAGTGTAAGATGAGGCACATACATTCTTTAAACACAAGAACTATATAATGGAAGGGACATTACAAAATGGAGTTGCAGTTGATCATATGCTCTATAACATTTAGTATCACTTTAATCATTATGTCAAAATAATAGTCTTAATAATAACAATAGCTGTAATATTTTCTGGGTCGTGTATACTGAAAAAAATGTGCAGCCTAATTTTTAAGTTTCTAGGCTTAACTGTGTTGTTTCTATAAAATATAAATACTGTGTTTTAAGTTTACTTTTAATATAAGCTTTGCAAATAAAACAATTTCATTACTTTTCCTTTTCCTTTTCCTTTTCAGTATTAGGTTTTATTCCTTTATTTTACTCTTAACATCATGGCATGTTTATGTCAGTAATCCAAGCGTGGTGCTGATCATATCTCAGCTTGACTGCACAATTTTTTTTCCCGCTGGCCTTAATTCACACAAAAAAAAAACACTTTTCAAATCAGCACTACTCAACCCACTGGCCCCAAATCATCTATTCCACTTTGGTTCTGATTAGCCCCACTCTAGAGGAACCATACTGACCAATTAAAACCCTCTTCACAGCAACAGTCCAGCTTACCAATCAATATAAGTTTAATAAAAAAATCAGGTTAAAATGAACATACACTGGCCCATTCACTCTAGGGATGTAGCACAAGAAAAAGCTAATCAGTAGAGCTATAAGTCAATCAATCTGTCTATCTTTGTTCTTCCTGCAAATGCAGTAATTTCATTGATTCCCTAAGGTGGCTTGCACATTAATACTTGCAGAGAAATAAAAAAGAGGTTCACTTCAAAAGTGAATTGATGAAAAGAGAAGTAAAATATATGTAGGAGAAGTAACATTCAGCCTAATTTGTCATTTCATTTGGGTGTTGTTACAATTTATCATAAAGTAAGTTGGATGCTTTAGATTACCTTTTGCCTTTGGGACAACTTGGGGTTGATTTACTACAGGCAAATAGGCTGTTCACTTGCAAAGTCCAACATTCCCTTGCAAAGTGAACAGCCTTTTTGCTTTTAGTAAATCAACCCCTTTGCTCCACTTTCTGTACTGATAAATAGGGATGGGTCGAACACCCCCCGGTTCGGTTTGGACCAGAACATACCAAACAGGCCAAAAAATTGGCAGAACTCAAGAACACCGTTAAAGCCTATGGGACACAAACATGAATAATCAAAAGGGCTCATTTTAAAGGCTTATATGCAAGTTATTGTCATAAAAAGTGTTTGGGGACCCGGGTCCTGCCCCAGGGGACATGTATCAATGCAAGAAAAGTTTTTAAAAACGGACGTTTTTTCAGGAGCAGTGATTTTAATAATGCTTAAAGTGAAACAATAAAAGTGAAATATTCCTTTACATTTCGTACCTGGGGGGGTGTCTGTAGTATGCCTGTAAAGTGGCAAATTTGTCCTGTGTTTAGAACTGTCCCTGCACAAAATTACATTTCTAAAGGGAAAAAAGTCATTTAACAGTACTTGCGGCTATAATGAATTGTCGGTTCTGGCAATACAGATAAAAGTCATTGAAAAAATGGCATGGGATCCCCCTAGTCCATTACCAGGCCCTTTGGGTCTGGTATGAATATTAAGGGGAACCCCGGACAAAAATTAAAAAAAAAAAAAAATAGCGGGGGTCCCCGGTCCCCGGTCCCCGGGTCCCCCTGAATTCAATACCAGGCCCTTCAGGTCTGGTATAGATATTAAGGGGAAACCTGCGCCAATTTAAAAAAAAAATTGGCATAGGGTTCCCCCTCAAAATCCATACCAGATCCTTCAGGTCTGGTATCGATGTTAAGGGGAACCCTACACCAAAATTTAAAAAAAAATGGCATGAGGTCCCCCCAAAAATCTATACCAGACCCTTATCCGTGCACGCAACCTGGCAGGCTGCAGGAAAACAGGGGGGACGAGAGAACGGCCCCCCTCTTGAACCATACCAGGCCACATGCCCTCAACATGGGGAGGGTGCTTTGGGGTAGCCCCTCAAAGCACCTTGTCCCTATGTTGATGGGGACAAGGGCCTCATCCCCACAACCCTTGCCCGGTGGTTGTGGGGGTCTGCGGGGGGGCTTATCGGAATCTGGAAGCCCCCTTTAACAAGGGGACCACCAGATCCCGCCCCCCTGTTTGAAATGGTAACGAGTATCTTCTTCTCTCACTCCGCCGGCGAACCAAAAAAGTTAAAAAAACAAAGCCGCGACCGACCCGCCTCCATGGGAGGCTCCCGCTGTATGATGCGTCTTTGCTTTGACAGTTCTTATATAACTGAGGGCAGGGCCACACGGTGACAATCCTGGATGACCCTGCCCCTTCTGACACACAGGGACTTCCCCATGACTTTCCTGGGGGGCGTCAGAGGGGGGCGGCCACCTGGTTACGTAAATGGGTGGCCCCACCCCCCTCTGACGCCATTGGGAAGTCCCCATGCATCAGAGGGGGCGGGGTCACCCGGGTACATCACCATGTGGCCGAGCCCTCAGTTATATAAGAACTGTCAAAGCGAAGACAAGTCACACGGCGGGTGCCTCCAATGGAGGCAGGTCGGTCGCGGCTTTGTTTTTTTTCTTTTTCGGTCCGTCGGTGGAGCGAGAGAAGAAGATGAATGGACTTTGTGGACATTTTTATTTTTTAATAAAGGACTTGTCCCAAAGTGTGTCTTTTTTTTAACATTTTGACACTTTTTTGTGAAATGGTACAGGTACCATGTACCCGTTACCATTTCAAATGGGGGGCGGCATCTGGGGGTCCCCTTGTTAAAGGGAGCTTCCAGATTCCCATAAGCCCCCCGCCCGCAGACCCCCACAACCACCGGCAAGGGTTGTGGGGATGAGGCCCTTTTCCCCATTATCATGGGGACAGTGATTTGGGGGTTACCCCAAAGCACCCTCCCCATGTTGAGGGCATGTGGCCTGGTACGGTTCAGGAGGGCGGGCGCTCTCATACCCCCTCTTTTCCTGCGGCCTGCCAGCTTGCGTGCTCAGATAAGGGTCTGGTATGGATTTTTGGGGGGATTCCCAACCATTTTTTTTATTTTGGCGTGGGGTTCCCCTTAAAATTCATACCAGACCTAAAGGACCTGGTATGGAATTTGGGGGACCCCCACACAATTTTTTTTTTTTAATTTTGGTTCAAGGTTCCCCTAATATTCATACCAGACCCAAAAGGCCTGGTAATGGACTGGGGGGGATCCCATGCCGTTTTTTTCAATGACTTTTATCTGTATTGCCGGGACCGACAATTCATTATAGCCGCAAGTACTTTTAAATGACTTTTTTTTCTTTAGAAATGTCATTTTGTGCAGGGACTGTTCTAAACACGGGAAAAATGTGCCACTTTACAGGCATACTGTAGACACCCCCAGGTGCGAAATTTAAAGGAATATTTCACTTTTATTGTTATTGTTTCACTTTAAGCATTATTAAAATCACTGCTCCCGAAAAAACGGCCATTTTTAAAACCTTTTTTTGCATTGATACGTTTCCTGGGGCAGGACCCGAGTCCCCAAACACTTTTTATGACAATAACTTGCATATACTGTAAGCCTTTAAAATGAACACTTTTGACTTTTCATGTTAATGTCCCATGGACTTTAACGGTATTCCTGCGGCTTTTGAATTTGCCCCGAACACCGCATATTGTTCGGTGCGTCCCGAACTTATGCTCGGGCCGAACCGTTCGACCATCCTTACTGATGAATAGGGATGGGCGAACTTATGCTCGGGCCGAACTTTAGCTGTTCGGACGTTCGACGAACAACCGAACAAATGGGTAGTTTGACCGTTTGTTCGCCCCCCGAACCAACCAAAATGCATTGCGGTGCTGAACAGTGCATTGCAAGCCCTGATTGGCTGAAGCAGTGAAAGCTTCAGCCAATCAGGGCACAGAGCAGGGCTGTCTTAATAGCATCATGTACCCCTGGGCAAAGTAATGCTCTCGGGCCCCTACAATGGAGACAACGCAGTTAAACAGACATCAAGTAGGTAGGAGGCAGACAAGCGGAGCTTCCCCTTTTGGGTGGAGCTCCGCATTAACTACAATCATTCTGTACAGCAAAGAAACAGTGGAAAAATACTACATACATAAAGTAATAAGCTGTCCTGTGCATATAATATATCTGCTGGATTGATTCCTCCCCAGGACTCTGACCCCTCTACACCCCAGATATCCCCACAGCACTCTTTTCAAATATTTTATTGGTAATTAACAAGCAACTGTTCCATACATTACAGTAAAGGTAGCAAGTTAGCATAAGACAGTGCTTAACACAGTCATACAGTATATCATTAACAAAGTGTATAATAGGGAATTATACAAATAAATGAATACTCAGTCGGATTACAGGAGGGAACGATTTAGGCAAGATTGCAAAAAGTAAGAGGGAGCAGAGTCCCTTAAATAAGCATACGGAGGTACCGGCCATCTCCCAAGAAGACCAACATGGGGGCCGCCGGGACCATTATATAAGACAGAGTACACTACCAATAGGTATTAATAAGAGAAGAAAGGAGAGAGAAAGAAAAAAGAGGGGGAGGGGAGGTAAGACCAGATTGGAAGAAGAGGAGTAAGAGGGGACGTGAGTCGGCCAGGCCGCATGGGCAGAGGTGTGGTGTCGAAATCCCAGGTTTAAGTATAAACAGATTCAGAGTCCCAGTAGGTGTTCGTCAACACCAGCTGGCAGGAAGTGCTCAATCCATGGTTGCCAGATTTTGGCGTGCTGAGGGACTTTATCTAGAATTTTCGCTTCAGTCTTGCTATGCACCATTGCTTGGGTGATCCTATTTTTCATTTCAGCTATACTGAGCGGGGGTGTTTTCCACGCCTTAGCTATCGTTTGCTTAGCTGCAGTGAATAGCTGGAGAAGAAGGCGAAGTTGAGCTCTCGTGTAATCTTGTGGAATGAGGTTGAGCAGAGCTATCGCTGGGTTGGGTTTTAGGGTGACTTGGTGGAGAGTAGATGCCATTTGGAATACAGTTTCCCAAAAGCGCTGCACCAGTGGGCATGTCCACCAGATGTGCACGTGTGTACCTCTGTCACCGCATCCCCTAAAACAGTTTGGGGAAGATTCAGGTGAAAATTTAGCAATTCTGTCCGGGACTAGATACCACCGCATCAACACTTTATAGTTTGCCTCTGAGGCAATAACGTTTTGGGATGAGTTTTTTGTGTTGGTCCAGATAGTCACCCAGTCCTCCGCTTCAATATTAATGTCTAGGTCTTTTAACCATCACTGCGCGTAAGTGGGGGGGCTCGAGGGTGGTGTAGTGAGATGAGTGTAGAGTCGGGAGATAATTCCTGGGGCATGCGGGTCCGAATCGCACATGGTCTCATACTCTGTCAAAGTATCAAGCCCAGAGAGAGATTTTGTTGTTGTTTGGGCAAAGTGAGCAATTTGGAGATAACGGAAACATTCTCTACTGGGAAGTTGCGTTTGTGCTTGGATACTGGCGAATGATTTAATGGTATCACTGTTGACTAGGTCACATATGCGAGTCAGGCCCGTCCGCACCCAGGACTGAAATGATGTTGGTTCAGTGTAGGCTGGATAAAATTGAGGGTGACCTAGGAAAGACAAGAGGGGGGAGTGTTGGGAGATCAGTTTGAAGGGTATCTTCAATTTATCCCAGAGTTTAAGTGTGTGTAGTGTGAGTGGGTTGGTTATGGGGCCTCGTGATGTTGGGGAAAGCCATAGCAAATTTGTTATAGTAATCGGAAATGAGTCAATGGCTTCAAGGCTTACCCAGAGTGGTATTTCATGTTTCGAGTGATAGAGAGTAGTCTGAGCCAGCCTTGCAGCATGATAATAATGTAAAAAATTTGGAATACCAAGGCCTCCATTGAGCTTGTTGCGGAGAAGAACGGATCTAGCCACTCTGGGCCTTGTGTGACCCCAGATGTATTTAAAGACTTTATTTTGTATGACCCTATGATAATAAAGAGGGATCGTGACTGGGAGTACTCTATATAAATATAAAAGTTTCGGTAGTAAAGACATTTTAACAGCTGCAATGCGACCGATCCAGGAGACACATAAGGGGGCCCAAAGATTAAGAAGTGAAGTTAATTGGGTTAGCAGTGGGAGATTATTTTTTTGGAACAAGTGGGATGGATCGCTCGTCAGTTTAATCCCTAAGTAGGTAATAGATGTGGTGGACCAGTGGAAAGGGAAATTTTGGCGTAGCATGTCTAAATCTGCTTGGGGCAAAGACACATTGAGAGCCCTTGATTTGGTTTGGTTGATCTCTAGTCCCGAGACCCGAGCAAACCTATCCAGGTTGTGCAGTAGAATTGGGAGGGTAGTATGGGGGGATGTGATGAACATGAGAGCATCATCAGCAAAGAGACACAGTTTGTGGGAGGTTGAAGCTATCTCCAGGCCTCGGATATCAGGGTTATTCCTTATCAGGGCAGCTAAAGGTTCGATTGCGAGCGCAAACAATATGGGGGATAAAGGACAGCCCTGCCTGGTTCCTCGCAGAATTGGAAAGGGGTCTGAACGGAAACCTGAATAATGTACATACGCCTGTGGTTGATTGTATAGTGCGTTAATCCACCCCAGGAAATGTGGGCCGAAGCCCCAACGTTGAAGAATAAAAAACAAATAGGGCCAAGAGACTGTGTCAAAAGCTTTCCGGATATCTAGGGATAGGAGATGCATCGGGATTTTACGGGAGCGGGCTAAGTGTTGTAGGAGGATTACTCGTCGAATGTTATCACTAGCTTGCCGTTTAGGTATGAAACCTACTTGGTCTTTATGGATCAGTCCCCCTATGATGGGATTTAGGCGTAGGGCTAAAGGATCTTGATGTCCACATTTAATAATGAAATTGGCCTATAGTTGGACCATAAGGTGGCATCCGTGTTCGGTTTCGGGATCATCGATATAAGTGCTGTCAATGTGTCTCTGCCGAAGGAGTGCTGTTTAAGTATAGCGTTAAAAGTGTTGGCAAGAAGGGGGGCTAATTCAGTTGCAAATTTTTTATAATAATGGCTCGGAAGGCCGTCCGGGCCTAGGCGTTTATGGGGTTTAAGTGACTTGATGGCTGACAAGACTTCCTCCGTAGTGATCGTGTTCTCCATCAGTTCACGACTAGCATTGGATAACGAAGGAATTGGAAGATTACAGAAGAGTTTTTCCGCCTGATTCAGCAAAAACGCTGATTTGGGCTCATACAAATTTGCTAATTGTTTACGAAACTCGGAGAGAATTTTAACCGGGTTACTCGTTACGTTATCTTTAGTCAGTCTGAGTCTGATAGGGACACGGAGACGGTCTGGTCTACGAAGTCGTAAGGCCAGGAATGTGTCTGCTTTGTTTGCTTTAGTATAAATCGTATGATTAGATCTGCGGATAGTCTTATCAGCCGCTTCAGCCAGGAGTAGGTCTAGTTCAAGTTTAGTCTTTTCTAGTGTTATTTTATGGGCTTCGGTCGGGCTAGTTTGGAATTGTAGGAAGTGATTGTGGTATTCTGTTTCAAGTTGGTGTAGTCGGAGAACTCTGTCTCTATTTAGATGTGACGCAACTGAAATGCATGTGCCTCGTATAACGGGCTTATGAGCTTCCCAGAGCAGTATAGGGGATATATCAGGAGTGGAATTATGTGTTAGGTAATCTTTAAGGGCTATCTGGATATCTAGACAATATGATTGGTTGGTTAGGAGAGAGTCATTCATGGACCATGACCTGTGAGTAGCCTGTGGTATTAAGGAGGATACAGTTGTGATAACAGCACAATGGTCTGTCCATGTGATTGGGTGGATATGTGAATGGAGGAGGAGTGGAGCGGATGCTATGGAAATAAAAATGTGGTCGATTCTGGAGAAGGATTTATGGGGGTGTGAGTAAAATGTGAAATTTCTCTTAGTGGGGTTGGATTCTCTCCAGGTGTCTAAGAGAGAGGCCTTAAGTATTTGTTTACGGAATTGAATAGAGGGGGTATGATGTTCGGGAGCATAGGGAGATTTATCCGTGTGTGGCTGTAGTACAGTTGGAGTCACCACATAGAAACAGAGTTCCCTTACAGTGGGTTTTCACAACCTGTAATAAATGTGAAAAAAAGGGGTTTGGGTTTGAATTAGGGGCATAATAGGAAACAAGGGTCGTTGTAACATCCTGTAACAGACCGACAAGAAGCAAGTAACGGCCCTCAGGGTCTCTTATCTCAGTTAAGGGTGTAAATGGCGTGGTGTGGTGAAAGGCTAACAGGACCCCTCGATGTTTTGTATCTGCTGAGGCGGTGAAGACTTGCGGGTATTTAGAGCTAAAAAAGTTGGGGGTGTGGCGCTTAGAAAAGTGGGTTTCTTGAAGAGCTACTATGTTGGCTTTTAGGGAGGTGAAAGTTTGAAAGGCTTTGACACGCTTATGTGGAGAGTTCAGCCCTTTAACATTTAGGGTAAGTATATTAAGCGGTGCCATGGTTAGGTGTGTGAGGGACTATTAGCCTGGGATACAGAGCCCATGCGGGCCGGCCGACAAAGGAGAAAGGGAAAAGAAGAGGTAAAGAGTGTGAATTAAGAAAGAGAAAGGGAAAGAGAGAGGAGTGTATAGGGTGTAGGGCACGCCACTGAAGTCTCCTCCCAACGGGGAGGCAATAGGTCAGTGACGCCCGACCAGTAAGTGCACCAACTCTCCAATCAGAAAACCAATCAGAGAGAGGGTGTACCATAGAGGGGGAGCGCAGTGACTGCTCCCCGCCGCATTCAGGGATAACAAAATCGGTTTAGCGTCAAAATCTTCAATACTGCATCTTACACTATAGTATTAATCCAACACAGAAAATGTATAAGGGACAAAAAACAAAAAAGGGAGGGGGAGTGGCGATAAGTAATTAAATGGTATATATACTTATGTTACTAATGCGCCATTTCCAGGAGACAAGATTATACAACCATAAGAAGATTTATGCAGGAACAGGGGAAGGGGTAGTGGGAGGGGAGGAGAGGGAAATGAGATGTGGGTAAGGGTGAGAACCGGGGAGGAGCGGGGAGAGGAGGGTGGGGATGGAGGGAGGGGGAAGGGGGGAGGGAAGGAAGGGGGGAGGGGGGTGGGAGAAGACAAGGAATAGGGATATAGAACATAATCCAGTGGTTTGAATCTAACATAAGTTGCTTTCAGAGTATAGTCTCGTGGGATTAAGACTACTATTGGAGTGGGAATGGTGAGATAGTGGGATTAACCTGGCACACAGTGTGTAGGCCAGTTTAATCATACGGGTACCCATACAGCATGTGAATTATTTATAAAGGCTATTATTAATGCAGCATTAAAGGTAAACAATTCAACTTAACATAAAAAGGAAAGAAAAAAAAATATGGAAAACTTTTGGAAACAGTGAAGTGACTGAACTTGAGCAGGCCTTAAAGAGCCTGAGAGCCCGAGAGCCTGAGAGTAAAGAAGGCTTGCAGTGCGCTGTGTTAGTTCCTGAGCCCACCGATGTCGTCCAGGAGCTCCCGGTCGCGAGTGTATTCTGTGCAGAGACAGTCATGGTATGTGCAACCGAGGAACTTTACTCTGGAAGAGACAAAGGGTGAGAAAAAAAAAGGGGGGGAAGAGAGTTATCTTCCTGGCTGTCAGCGGAGGGCTTGAGATTTCGGGCTGGGGTGATAGTTTCCAGATGATCGTGCTGGGGTTCCTTTCCGGATTGACTGCGGATCTGGATTACTCCTCTTCGGGGTCATGTGGTATGGTTGGGAGGCAGCTCTGGCTGGTGTGCGAGGCAGAGACGTTTCAGATTGGTGTGTCTGGGGCGACAGGTGAAGAGATTCAAGTAGGCATTGCAGCGACTCAGGGGTGGTACAGGTATGTTGCTGCCCTTGGTAAGAAAACTGTAAGGCAAATGGGAATCTCCATGTATATTTAAGTTGGTGTTGTTGTAAAATTTGCAGCTGTGGCTTCATCGCACGCCGTTTAGCAATAGTAAGAGGCGCCAGGTCAGTGAACAGTTGGTAATCGTGATTCTGGAACTGAAGGGAGTTCTTGTTCCGCGCTGCTTCTAGTAGTTGTTCCTTCGTGCGGAAAAAGTGCAGCTTAACATTAATATCCCGCGGTGGTCCATCTGTTTGACGGCGGGTTAGTGCCCTGTGTATTCTGTCAAACTCAAGGCATTCGATGGGTATAGAGGGGGCGAGCTCTTGAAATAAAGCTGTGGTAAATGATTGTAAATCGTCTATCGCCTCCGGTATGCCCCAAAGCCGCAAATTGGACCTGCGAGAACGATTTTCAGCATCTTCCAGACGCGATAACAGCATAGCGTTTTCTTCACGAAGGGCAATTTGTTCCTGGGCCTGTTCCTGTAATGTGAGTTCCATATCATCAACCCTGGTTTCAAGATCTGCTGTGTGTTGGCCTATTTCATGAATCTCTCGTGTCAGGCTGTTAGTAATCTGGTCTGAGGTTGTCTTTAGTGCCTTATGGAGCATGGTTTCCATCAGCCTTATGAAAGCAGTCTGAGACATACCTGCTTGCGGTAAGGAGGGGGAGCCGCCTGGGTTAGATTGTATGTCCGTCTCATCTTCACTGTCAAGCGCTTCTGAGTGTGCTGGAGAGGACGCTGCTTGTTCAGCTAGGGCTCGGGCCTTCGCCGCCATCTTGGAAGAAGCACGGGCCAGCGCTTATTTTATGGGTTTTGGCTTTGTCTTGCCACGATGACCCGTAAGTACCATACCGGAGGAGGCACTGGTGTGCGGGGAGGTGATCCCTGGAAAACGGGAGCTTTACGGTCCCGAATATGCGGCGGGGAGTGCAGAGCTTGACAGAGAGACGTCCGCCATGTAAAGCTTTGCGCATGCGCCCCCCCATCCCCACAGCACTCTGACCCCTCTACATCCCAGATACCCCCCAGCACTCTGACCCCTCTACACCCCAGATATTCCCACCAGCACTCTGACCTCTCTACACCCCAGATATCCCCCCCAGCACTCTGACTCCTCTACACCCCAGATATCCCCCCAGCACTGTTACCATATACCATAAGATACCCCTTGTTTTGTGACCCCACTATATCCCTGATACCTCCTACATTGTGGCCTCTCTACATCTCTGATACCTTTAGCACTATAGCCACCCAAGCTATCCCAAGCATTGCAACCCCCTATACACCCCAGATCCCCACCTCAGCATTGCTTTCCCCCATACATCCTTGATATCTCAGAGTCATGATTGGACACTGTCATCATGACTTTATCTAATCATGGCTAATTCCCGCCCCACAGTATAAAAGTATTCTTTCAATGGCAGCCATTTTCAGTGTGATTTCAGCATGGAGAGAGATGGCACTGAACAGAGCCCTGTTCTATCAGTTAGTTTGTGTGCTATATTGTACTATTTTGCTTCAATTGTCAGTGTAGAATATTAGTTTAGTGTCAGTCTAGGAATAGTGTGAGTGTAGTGAGGAGGACCATCATTGAGCTTTGCATAGTGTGCAGCTAGAGTAGGGACAGCTCAGATAGTTTCACTGTAGTGTATTGAGACTGTGTCATTCATACATACATTAATGTGGAGTAGGGACAGCTCATATAGTTTCAGTGTAGTGTAGTGAGACCTTGTCAGTAATCTTGACATTAGTGTATAGCTAGAGTAGGGACAGTTCAGATGGAGTCAGTGTAGTTGAACACATCTATTTCATTGTGTTACTGCCAGTTTTACACCATTTATGTCTGTATGTGTTGATTCCAGGTTAATGCCATTTACTTCTGTGTGCGTTACTGTCAGTTTAACGCCATATCTTTTTGTGTGCATTACTGCCAGTTTAACTCCATATCATTTTGCGCACTTTACTGTCAGTTTAACGCCATATAGGTCTGTGTGTATTACTGCCAGTTTAACGCCATATAGTTTTGTGTGCATTACTGCCAGTTTAACGCCATATAGTTTTGTGTGCATTACTGCCAGTTTAACGCCATATAGTTTTGTCTGCGTTACTGCCAGTCTAAAACCATATAGATTTGTGCGTTACTGCCAGTTTAACGCCATTTACTTCTGTGTATGTTACTGCCAATTTAACACCATATAGTTTTGCATGCATTACTGGAAGTTTAACGCCATATAGTTCTGTGTGCTTTACTGCCAGTTTAATGGCATATAGTTCTGTGTGCGTTACTGCCAGTTTTACTCCATATAGTTCTGTACGTCACTGTACGTTTGGCGCATTATATTGCAGTATATTATAGTGTATCTGTGGAGTGTGTCTGTGTAGCTTGAGTACTCAACTTAAAGTGCACCAAACACCTCTTTACATTGATTAAAGTGCATCTACGTACAGATTTCAATTTCTTCTTTACATCTGCTTATAAGCACCGCCCCCTCCATCCCAATAATGTCTGGGAGGACAACAAGGAGAGGCAGACATTCCCTTGGCACTATAAGGGGGCCAGCAACAAATGCTTCCACAGGCAAAGGTGGACATGGTGGTCAGTCCTCAGGCAGGGCATCATTTCCTCTGTTTAGTGAGTTTGCCCATGCTATTTAGTCACAGCATGCAGAGGAGGTGGTGGACTGGCTTACTAAACCTTCCTCATCCCCTTCATCCTCTGTCACGCAAGCAGAAACAAGTGTGCAGTCCCCTGCAGTTGCCAGAGTGGGTAAACCTGCCTCCTTGTCCACATCTATTACTGCCATAGCCCCAACATCAGCCACTGAGGAGTCAGCAGAGTTATTTGACCACAGCGTCAGCCACTTGCTTCTTGATGATGCCCAGCCATTACTGGATTCAGATGTTGGTTCTGAGGTTGAGGATGACAGGAACACGAGCCTAGAGAGAGGGAGGAACACTGGTAGACAAATTGGCATCCATGTTCCCCAAACCGCAGCATATTGCAAGTTGCCTCCAGTGGTGATGATGAAGATGGAGGAGATGGAGATGATGATGATGATGATGATGATGAGGTCACTGATGCGACTTGGGTGCCAGATAGAGCAGAGGAGGAAACTAAAGGTGAGGCAGCACAACCCCAAGGAGGCCAAGATCAAGAAAGAGTAGAGAGCAGCCACCCTATTCCATCACATTCTGCAGCTGTTATCCCCGGGCCACTCCCCAAAGCTCAGCTGTCTGGGCCTTGCGCATCTACAGCAGATTGCACTTTTGCTATCTGCAAACTGTGTCTCAGGCACATCAAACATGGCAAAAACACCAACCATTTGTGTACCACATGCTTGACAATGCATTTAACGCCTAACCACTCAGCCAGTTGGCAAGAGCACCTAAAAGACAAAAAAGGTGCATAAATCTGTCCCTCCTCCTCCTCCTTACCCACTTCAGTCTGCCCCTGCTATACCGAGTCATTACTTCTCAGCAGCCTTCACTGACAGGGATGATGGTATAGCACAGAGTGTTCAAGGTCCCAGCAGCACATCTGCCAGCAGCACACCACCAGCTGTAGACTGTAGCCGGAAAATTTCTCTGCCCCAGCTGCTACAGTGGAAAAAAAATACAGTCCCCACCACCCACATGCCCAGCGTCTAAATGCAAGCTTGTCAAAGCTGTTGGCTCTCCAACTTCTGCCTTTCAGCCTGGTGGTTTCTGCCCCCTTCCATGAATTCACACAACGTGCTGTACCACAATGGCAGGTTCCTAGTCGTTACTACTTTTCATGTAAGGCCTTTCCATCCCTCTACCATCACATGGAAGGGAATGTTATGAAATCGTTGAGCAAGGCAGTCAGCTGTAAAATCCAACTTACTGTTGACACGTGGTCCAGCAAGCATGGGCAGGGACAATATATTTCGTTCACAGCACACTGGGTAACGCTGCTTGCAACTCGAAAGGATGCAGGACAGGGCTTGGTGCTGCAGCTTGTTGTGCCCCCAAATCTCCATACAGCTGGTGGTGATGATGCCAGACCTGTGAGCTCTACCCCCTCCTCCTCCACCATCTCCATACCCTTCTCTGCAGAATTGTATTATGAACATCAGGTACCCCCTAAGCATTAAAAGGGCTATTTCATGAGTCGGGATAAAAGGTGCCATGTAATGCTTCAGCTAATGTGTTTAGGGGACAGGAACTACACCGGAGCAGAGATTCTTGCAGCCACAGAGAGTGCAGAAGATAAAATCTCTTGAGGACACATTAAAGAGGATTTTGTTGAACATTTTTCCTGACTCCAGCAGGTTACAGTGTGGTGGAAAACATCGTTTAGAGTCTTGTGTTGGTCAAAAGAGGAGCGTTTGGAGAAGGCGCTCGCCTAAATGAGGCATTTCAGAATTCTTTTAGTCCTCGCAGCCCAGGGCTGTTAGCTTCCACATCCTATCGGCAGCGTCTGCATCACATGGTGGACGATTACCTCGGGGCCAAAACAGACATGGAGAGCATTCCAGATGACGATCCACTGACTTACTGGGTCATGAGAATAGACCACTGGCCAGAACTTGCCCAGTATGCTATTGAGTTGTTGGGCTGGCCTGCATGCGTGCTTTCAGAATGGGCATTCAGTGCTGTAGGAGTTTTCGTTACTGATCATAGAACGCATCTGTCCACAGACTCCATGGACCATTTGACTTTTATAAAAATGAATCAGTCCTGGATTACCAGCTATGAAGCCCCTGATGCCGATGTCACTGATTAAGTCTTTTTGGGATGTGGAATCTCTGCAGGACTTCGAGGTTGCCTAGCTTTGAGGGTGTTCAAACATTTAATCTTGAAGAATGTTTTTGGTATAGGTTTCATGGGCACAATTAACAACCAAAGACCAATTTTTCTGAACCTGCTTGACAGGTGCATAGCATTGCAATTTTTTACAGCAAGGCCAATTCTTGCTTTCATCAAGAGTACCTCTATAGTGTTACGGTGGGAAGGCACCACTGACACCCAAAAAGTAATTTTTCTGTACCTGTTTGACAGGTGCATATCATTGCAATTTTTTACAGCAAGGGCAATTCTTGCTTTCATTATCAAGATTACCTCTATAGGGTTACAGTAGGAAGGTGCCACCGACACCCAAAGACCAATTTTTGTACACCCGTTACTTCTATCCAAAGTCAAAGTGACATAAGAATGTATCCAAAAAATCTCTAATCTTGTTTTCAGTGCACTACATTGTGGCCTCATCATTCACACTGGCTCTCCAGCTGTTGCTGAGCAAAATAAAAGCAGCTTGCAGGGGAAATTACATTTTTTTGGCTTTATTAATGCAATTATTGCAGCAGCAGATACTAGACATAGTACAGATCTGCCACTTTACAGGTAGACTAAGGGGACCCCCCAGACACTATATTGGAAGGAATTTTTTATTTTTATGCTTTATTTATTTATTTTATTTATTTCAGGTACTTATATAGCGCCGTCAATTTTACGCAGCGCTTTACATATACATTGTACATTCACATCAGTCCCTACCCTCAAGGAGCTTCCAATCTAAGGTCCCTAACTCACATTCTTACATACTAGGGACAATTTAGACAGGATCCAATTAACCTACCAGCATGTCTTTGGAGTGCTTTCACTTTAAAAATCAAAAAATCACTGCTCATTTAAAAATGACGTTTTTTACAATTTTTTTGTAATGTTTTTGTCCTGCAGGGCACGACCCGGACCCCTATAACCGTTGTATGCCCAATTACTTGCATATAATCCTTCAAAATTTGACGTTTGGGTCCCATTGACTTTAACGGTGTTCATTATTAGGGTCCGAACTTTTGCGGTGTTCGGAAGTTCTGGTGCGAACCGAACAGGGGTCTGTTTGGCCCATCCCTACTGATGAACTCTGTCATCAGAACAGGAAGCAGAGGGAATCCCCTAAATGGGGTACAAACATCAGGTTTAAACAAAACTAGTATTTCAATGTCACAGCTTCTCAATCACCATGAAAATCATAAATAAATACACTGAGACAAAAGACTCAACACACACAAGGGCAAGGTAGCCCAGTATATACAGTACCTTCCATTGTGGAACAGAAACATTTGTTTTGTTTTCCTTTTGGGTAGATTTGTTATATTACTAATTTTGAATCATTGATGCATTTCAGAATACATTTATTTTTGCTTTGTTTCATTAAATTTCATTTTGTTGATTCATTTTCTAACAAATTCCAAATTTTTGAACTGATTTGAATTTGGATTGGTCAAAAAATGATCGACCAATTTGAATTTGGATTGGTCGAAAAATGATGGATTAATTTGAATTCTGTGTGAAGAAAAGCTGGTTGGTGAGGAGTGGGTCGGGAAGCCAGCCACTGCATCCTTAACAACCAATGATTCATCAGCTGTCAGCAGGCTTCCCCAGTGGGCTCCCAGGTCCAGCCCCCCTTGTTATGTGATTGAGTATGGAATACATAGTATCCCTACCCATTCAACAAAAAAGTGAAAAAGTGAGTAAAGAAATAACACAAGTTTTTGACAGGTCCTTTTTAAAAAAAAAAAAAAATGTCCTCCGGTGTAGATCCATTATCAATCACGATGCCCGGTGCACCGGGAAAAGAAAAAAAAAACTCCAGTCTGGTTGAACACTCCCACTCTGACTGCCTGCTCTGCTGTCTGACATTTCTTAAATAGCTAGGGGCGGAGTCACCCAATTATGTCAGCAGATGACCATGCCTTCTTGTGACAGCTCTGACCGGGTATGCTTGGCTGAGTCGCAAGAGTGCAATGAGCCAGACCAGCAATCAGAGATTTTGAAATGAAGCCTGTGATGAGTGACATGCTGTAAGTAGTATAAATGTTTTCCTCTAAAAGTCAAGACTGGGTAGGTTTTCTACACCTTGAGGAAAAGGAAATTGCATAAAAGTAAAAAGTAATGTACACATTTAGGGCCGAGAACAACATTAACACAAGGGGCGTAAAAGAAGCCATATATGGAAAACTAAAGCAACCATCCATAACCAAGGGTGGGGGCCTTCAACACCATCTGTCACTTACATAGTAGGCTGTTCCCTTTGCAAGGAAAGTTGCACATGGCAAGGGAATTTTCCCCAGACTTCAGTGAATAAAGTGAAATCTCACTTCTCGCAAACAAAATGAAAACATAAAAACAGAAATTTTTAATTGCACGTTTGAAGGCTGGCCGCAGGCTAGCCTGGATTTGTAGGAGGAGTCTGAGGGCTATATATTCCTCCTCCTCCATCAGATACTTTGTCAGATCATTACCGGGTTACATCGGCACACGTCACTTCCGGGTCCTTGCTGAGCGACGGTCGGCTGCAACAGTGGTGGCGGTTCCTCTCTTGGTGCTCACGCCAGGCACCACCGGGGAGACCAACCGCCCGCCCACCCTCATTCTTATCACCCCATGGTTTATCCCCGGTTCTCCCGGTGCTTACGCCAGGAGGGGGGTGTTCGGCCGCCCGCCAGCTTCTCTCTCCCTGTACAGATCTATGAGGGGGCCGTCCGCCCGCTTCTCCTGGTCCTCACGCCGGGAGGGGGGGTTTTCGGCCGCCCACCAGCTTCTCTCTCCCTGTACAGATCCATGACGGGGCTGTCCGCCCACTTCTCCCGGTGCTCACACCGGGAGGGGGGGTGTTCGACTGCCCACTAGCTCCGTTGTACTAGTGCTAGTGTCTCCTGCTGGGGCTCCTCTGCAGCTAATTATGTGATCAAATACAATGTACACATAGTAATAATAGACAACTTCTCCACACATTGTACATTTGGAATTGTATCTCCCGGCTCCTAATTCCGACAGGGCCCATATACTTTGACTCTGGCTTTTGGATGGGGGGCGGAGCTTCGTCCCTCCAGCTGACTGCATTCCAGCGCAATATCCACCATTTCACGAAGTCCGGCCTGATAAAGCTGCAACCAGCTTTATCTTTTCACGCATTCACACGGCCGTGCAGGGCTATACACACCCAGATTAGCATTTCTGCGGCCTGTACAGCCAGGTATTCATGAGCTGCAGCCAATCAGCCATACAATCAATGACAGGCTCTGCAGCTGTTCACATGTGACTGCACATGGAGCAATTACCTGCAGTTAAGGTTAGATGAGCAGCCTTGACAAAGGATGGGGAATTAATACAGGGAAATACCTGTTTTGTGGTGTAATATTGGCGCTTTTTTTGTGTGTTAAGAAAATTAACAACGAAATCTAGTAGCTCTTCTGCCGCCCCTGCCCCGTGCGTGCCCCCCTTTTCAAGCTGCAGAGAGGGGGGGGTCCTGTCTTAGCGTGTTCGTGTGTCAGCATGTTCCTGTCTTAGCGTGTTCCTGTCAGCGTCTTTCTGTCTTAGCGTGTTCCTGTCAGCATCTTTCTGTCTTAGCGTGTTCAGTCACAGCTTGTTCTGTCATGACGGTTTGTCAGCAGGTGGTCATAGCGGTTCTGTCAGTATGTTCAGTTTCAGCGTTTTTTTTTTCAAGTCATAGTCATAGCGCGGCTGTCATAGTGTGTCACTGTCATAGCGGGTGCTGTCACTCACGTTCAGTCATGACGTTCCAGTCTAGCGGGTTCAGTCTAGCGGGTGCGTCCTAGCGTAGTCGGTCAGTGCGTCCAGCCTCAGCATCTTGGTCATACCGTGTCCAATCATAGCATTCCGTCATTTCGTAGCATGTCATTCATAGCATGTCATTCGTAACATTTTTTATTCGTAGCATTTCCATTCGTAGCATTTTTTATTCGTAGCATTTCCATTCGTAGCTTTTGTCCTGTTGTAGCATTGTCCTGTCGTAGCTTTCGTTCGTTGCACTTCTGTTAGCTAGTGCTCACATCCAGGGTCTGTCACGTCTACGGATCCAATCCATACGGGCTGAGGTTTCATCTTAATTGATTGTTGTCCCACAATCTTCTCACCCGTATACCATACGTCATACGATGCGCGTTCATTTCATTACACTTGTATGACTACCCACCACGGTCTGTGGGTACACTAGCCCTGAGGGTTCAGTTTGCTACCTGTCTCTCTTTTCTGTCGTAGCCTTTCATTTGTAGCATTCCTGTTGTAGTATTTCATTCGTAGCAATTCTGTTAGCTAGTGATCACATCCAGGGTCTGTCACGTCTACAGATCCATACGGGCTAAGGTTTCATTTTTAATTGATTTTCGTCCCACAATCTTCTCGCCCATATACCATACGTCATACATGCACGTTCACCATTACCCACCACGGACTGTGGATACCTCAGCCCTGAGAGTTAGTTTTTAATTACCTGTCTTGGCACTGCAGGTTGCTCAGGCTCGCTTACTGCATACACTAGGATGGTGTTGTCATTAGGTTCACTTTCACGTGCTGTTGGTCTTGTCATTTCTGCACCTACATGCTCACACTTCTCAGCTACGAAGGGGTGTTGTTGTTTATGGGTTGGTTGTCTGTTCTCATTTCTCTAGTTTGTGTTTCCTTAGGTTAGGGCATGACGCAGGTTCCGGAAGCACCAAATTCACATTTATCTTTCCAACGCCACATGGGGGTTCAGTGCATGGAGCACCCCATCAGGTAGGGGTGGGACCATACCAAACTCAATGCTGAGTTTTATCACTGGTGTACCCCTTTCCCAGCCTCAGCTGGGGGGCAGTACTTTTTAGGTTATTTCAAAACTCCATCCCAACCTCTTCTATCCACCAGCACAGAACATGTTTCTATGCATAATTCTTAACCCAGATTAATGGGGTACTTAGTGCGCTCTTAACGTCAATGCTATAATTGGTAGACAGGATGGAGGGGATCATAGCCTGCTCAGCTATAGCGGAGGTGTCAGCTGCAACCCCAATTCCTGCTCTTCTCTGTGCGCCTGCAGGTGTTGTTGGAATTTCTTCATCAGGGGCATGTGGAACTGGGGGCAAGCTTGGTCACAGGTGATCGATCTGGCCAATGCCTTCTGAGGGCTTCTACCAAGGGTGGGAAGGTTTCATAGGTTTATGTGTCTGGCTCTCGCTGCATATTGCCTCTGCAATTTGGCCATCTGCCAACACTATCAAGTATCTATCAGGTGTCCAGCATTTCAGGCCCCTACAAACTCCTATCAGTCTGTCCATTTTTGCAGCTCACCCTCTCTAAGCCATCATAAAGGGTAGTTAGGATGTTCTCTTTGGCACAGCTACCAGTTACCGGCCAGGTTTTCGTGGTGCTTGTCTTCCTGTCTCCTACCCTTGGAGCAGTTACCAGTTAGTGCTCTAGGCATTTCCCTTTACTACGCTTACAACTTCCCCATGATTAGAATAGAGGGACAAGCCAGGGGTTCGTGGTCTCATTACCGTATCACAATAACAGTGTCAGATTAAATATTTGTCCTTCTCTGCAATATTCCTCTGGTCAGCTCTTTCTGCCTTTCCCATGCATCCTCTCATGACGAACAGTTCGTTCTCATGTCCAGGTTTACCTTCCATATCAAGCTCATATCCTAAACCCTTTTCGTCGGGATCGAAGGCTACTTTCTGGGTCCTGAACAGGGGGATTCCTTCTTTTTTCATCAGGTGCATGGGGCGCTGGAGTTCCTCCTGTTTTAGCAGTTTCATACATAATCTCCATTTTTTGTAGTCATCCGGGCTTTCACTATTTTCTGGACGGATGGACAGATGGCTGTTGCTGGCCCTTCATTGAAGCTTTCATGTCACACCTACTTTGTGTCTCTTTTTGCCCTCTTTTAAGCATAGTGACCAGCTAGGCCAAGGCACACCTCAGGTCTTGGTAGTTAGGATTATCTCATTTCCAAGTGAAGACTCTGACTACAAAGTTGAAGGCTGGCCGCAGGCTAGCCTGGATTTGTAGGAGGAGTCTGAGGACTACATATTCCTCCTCCATCAGATCCTTTCCTTGGATCATTCCCGGGTTCCCACCCACCCGCTCCCCCATGCTTTCATTATTTCATTTACACTTCATTCATATTCAGTCAGGGTATGCCCTCTTTTAGGCATACTGACCAGCTAGGCCAAGGCACACCTCAGGTCTTGGTAGTTAGGATTATCGCATTTCCAAGTGAAGACTCTGACTACAAATAATATTATGTTGGAAGTCAAGAGAGTATTTACTAAGCTCTAGGGAAAAATTCCCTTGTAAAATGCAACTTATTTTTCAAAGTGGACAAACTATTTACCTTTAGTAAATCAACCCCTAATGTCCTTTTAACATCTCTGCTCATCGATTTTTCAGCAATTCAAATCTTCTGCCATGAAACTCGAACAGTAAACATATATCATGGGCTTTGTGGCTCCGTGAACTTTGGATTACTGAAACTGAAATTGGTGGATACATAAATTACACATCATTTTCTTTGATACATTACATGACACCATGGTGACTAAATGAAAGAAATTAGTTACCTATGTATGTGTCTATAAATGCTGGGGTATGTTCCTGACACTCATAAGAACCAAGGATACTACCAAAACAAATGGAACCCAATGAATCCCAAGATACTCACAAACACGAGAAGATCAATCCAGTTAAGATTAACCAGATGAGGAGGCAATCTTCTTGTCTGTGTGTAGCAACAGATAGCAGCAGACAGAGAAGTAGCATGAACATGCAATCATTCAAGAGTGCACATTTATGTGTATTACTGTATAAAAGTATCTTTTTGCTGCTGAAATATCCTTGAAGCTCAGCCTACATTTTATTGTCTATGGTCAGCTTTAAATTCTCATCACAGTGTGTGTCCCAGTACCAGGAATGACATGAACTGACTTTGTACATACTTGTCAAGATATTATGAGGAATTTATTTAGCTGTAAAGATCATTATTTGCGTTAATAACTGTTATTTTTAACAATGAAGGCAAATGAGAGCTGAAAATAACTATTGCAATTAAAAAAACACATGAATCAGAGCTGAGTAAATTGATCCTATTAAAAAGGTAACCAGGGAAATACTTACATTTTAGAACAAGCATTCAGAATTTCTGAAATACTCATGGCTGATTGGTTGCCATGCACAGCTGCTAATGGATTCGGCCACCTGCGGTTTTGAAATCTTTCCCTCAAATAATCTTTTTTCTCCTCACAGAGGGGAAAGATATTTGGGAAAAAAATATATACCACAGTGATTGGCTATCATCAGTCCAACATCAGTAGCTGTTATCGACATCTCAGTCTTCATCTGGGTACACAAGGTTGAATATCCACCCAGTAGAAACAGGGGTATACATATAAAGCCATTTCCCTAGAGCCACAAATGTGTGACCATGCCAAGAAGGGATTAGACAATGTCTTACAGGACAACATTAAAAATACACAATTTCTTAGAAAAACGTACTTGAGGGATGCCTTATGCCACATACACACGACCGGACTTTACGGCAGACTTTGTCCGGCAGACTTTACGACGGACTTTCCGAATGAACGGACTTGCCTACACACAATCAACCAAAGTCCGATGGATTTGTACGTGATGACGTACGACCGGACTAAAACAAGGAAGTTCAAAGCCAGTAGCCAATAGCTGCTCTAGTGTAGTTTTTTGTCCGTCGGACTAGCATACAGACAAGCGGACTTTTCGACCGGACTCGAGTCCGTCGAAAAGATTTGAAACATGTTTCATTTCTAGGTCCGTCGAACTTTTGGGGAAAAAAGTCCGCTGGAGCCCACACACGATCGAATTGTCCGACGGACTCCGGTCTGCAGGACCAAGTATGCCGTAAAGTCCGGTCGTGTGTACGCGGCATTAGACTTGGAAATGAAGTAGTACACCCGTATTCCAGAAAACATGACATTTAAATAAAATGTCAAAACTACCACCTCCAAAAGACACATATGATCCCTGACCTGCTTATGTGTCAGAAGAAGATCATTGTCATCCTCCCTGGCAGGGCACCTCTGTCCCATGTTGATGTTGACCTCATCCCCACAGTCTTGGCTAAGTGCATGTGGGAGTCTGTGG
This sequence comes from Lithobates clamitans, assembly GCA_037952925.1. Classification (NCBI taxonomy): domain Eukaryota; kingdom Metazoa; phylum Chordata; class Amphibia; order Anura; family Ranidae; genus Lithobates; species Lithobates clamitans. The sequence goes on from JBBGZY010001130.1 coordinate 2,717,092, forward strand.
AGGGAAGGCTTATCATAATTTGGAAGTCCCTTTTAAGTTAAGGGGGCCTCTATATATCTGTCCCCCCAGGAATAATTAACCCTTGTCACTTATTCACAAACAGAAAAAAATGGAAATAGTAAATAAAACACACACCTCTGAAAAGTATTTTATTAGAGGGTTAGTACACCTTTATCAAAAAACTATCTTTGCAGGAAAGGGGTGTCTGTAGATAAAAATGTACAGTACTGTGCAGCTCTGACTAAAGTTGAATAATGCCCATGCTATAGGTGTAGGCTATTTATGTACCTCCCAAAGCCTGACTGCAATACTCACAAGACAATGCTAGGACATTGCTAACTTTAATCAGAGCTGCACAGTTTGTTTCTATCTACAAGCCCCTATTATATGAATAGGCATTTTTTTGTGTAAAGGTGAACTAAAGCCTGGTACACACTGGTACACACAGTTTTTTTTTTCTTTCAGCCCAAAAAAACTGTCGTCTCCGGTCTGTACTAACTATGCAAAATTAGTATTGCAATTTCCCCTGCTGAGCTGTTGTGTTCTGGCAGGGGGATGGCCCTCTCACCATAACACTCCGATCGGCGACCCCCACCATTGGCTGAGAGCGCCGATCGGGAGTGGGTCGGCTGCTGGTTTTCAAGCATGTACGGCCGGCTTCTGTCAGACAGGGTGGCATACAAATGGGCCGAATGTTGGCCGTTTTTTATTTAACCAGCCGATGCCTCCCGAAATTCTCTCCTGCTGATAATCTGTAGCAAGTGACAGTTACCCTGCTGGCTTTCAAATGTCAATAATCCAGCTAAAGATAGTTGGATAATGTCATTGACTATATATAGCTATGGCCATATGTGGTCAATGATACCACCCTTGATGCCTGCTGGATTTTTTATCATTTTAAAAAACTGGTGGGTGGTGGGAAGCTATCTCCTTTTAGTGTCAGTAGTCATACCACAACTAGATGTAGTATTTCCACAGCAGCTGGGTGTTTGTAAAACAACTTGGTTTTTGGTCCAACTCATGGTTGACCCAAACCCAACGCTCACCCCTACTTATCACCTCTCGGGTCTGTCTGAACCTTTGTTCCATTGCTCTAATGGAACAAGGCTTCTACATATGGGGAAACCTGATCTCACCTATGTGACAGTGCTTGAGCCTAAGAGACCAATCACCATATCTGAACACTGTCACATGGAGGAGTGAGGGCAGCAGTAATAATCCCCCTGGTATGCTTGGGGTGGGGGACATAGCCTCACTCATCCTGGTAAGCTTTGACTTCTTCCAGTGCCAGAGCCTACTCAGGATGGACTGCTTCATTGTGTAGGTGGCAAAAGAAGTATGCAATGGTTGGTATATGATTCTGGGATTGGGGAGGTATTCTATTAGGAGACACTGTTACTATATTTTCCAGGATAGATACTGTTTAAGTGTGACATAGTGTACCTACATAATTCTTATGCCCTGTACACACGGTCAGACTTTCCGCCGGAATATGTGCGATCGGAGCTTATTGTCGGAAATTCCGACAGTGCGTGGGCTCCATCTGACTTTTTCCATAGGAATTTCTGACACACAAAGTTTGAGAGCAGGCTATAAAATTTTCCGACAACAAAATCTATTTGCGTAAATTCCGACCGTGTGTGGACAATTCAGATGCACAAAGTGCCACGCATGCTCAGAATAAATTAAGAGACAGAAGCTATTGGCTACTGCCCCGTTTATAGTCCCGACGTACGTGTTTTACGTCACCATGTTCAGAAAGATCGGATTTTCCGTCAACTTTGTGCGACCGTGTGTATGCGAAACAAGTTTGAGCCAACATCTATCGGAAAAAAACCATGGATTTTGTTGTCGGAATGTGCTATCAATGTCCAATCGTGTGTACAGGGCATAAGACTGCATGTGACACAAGATACATGTGTCTTTTGTTTTACTTTTTTTGTATATTTTTTAAGCATAGGATTATTATTTATCACTAAAATTAATTGTTGTTTTTTCGGTAAAGGCTAATTTGTTTGTATAGCGTATATATAATACACAGTTGCTTTTATATTTCCTTGTTTTACCTCCATGTAATGTAGCTGATTAAAAAAAAAGCAATTAGTACCAGCTACTGGAAATGTTTTCCTTGACCTTATTTAACCCTTTGTTATACAAATAAAATATTGTAAAGAGAGGATCAGCCTTTGATCATTATTTGTTACATTTTCATTAGCTAGCCACTGGCTACTTGACGCTGCCATTTTTTTTTTATCTTTAAAAAAAAGCTTAAGAAATCAAACTAGTGAAAAGAAATAAGTAATTGCTGCAAAATCTTTTTAAGATAGAACTTCAACCAAAAGGGGCACCTCCGCTTTTCTGCCCCCCCCCCCCATCTAAAACTCATATATAAAATTTTTGTTGGGGGAGCAGGTACCTAGTTTTGCTAGGTTCCCACTTCTGCTCAGGTTGCCTAGGCTGGCCTCCACCTTCTCAGTGCACAGTCTCTTGGGACACATCACAGGTACCAGAAGGTTGCAGACCCTTTCAAAAAGCACAATATGGCTCACACATGTGCAGTGGGGAGCTGGCTGTGAAGCCACACGGAGTCACAGCCGGCTTCCCACTCTAATGCCAGTGCCAGGGACTTAAAGGCCGGTGTAGAACCAGCCTGGCTGTGGAAAGCACTGGATCCTTGGAGAGGTAAGTGTCCTTTGTGTCCTCAGACAATGATGTAATTACATGTAACAACTATGCAAATGTTTCCAGCAGCACTTGTTTCTTTGTACTGAAATATGCAATTACGGGGCTGAAGTACAGGTGGTTGTTGTAAGGGACTGTAGATGACAGATGTTTAGTGCTGGGTGCTTGATCTCACAAACTGGAAAAAGAAATCCCACCACAGCCACCACTGTGGTGGTTGGCAGGGGCTGTGGATGACAGATGTGTAGTGCTGGGTGCTTGATCTCACGGCCTGAAAATAGAAATCCCACCACTGCCACCACTGTGGTGCTTGGCACTTAGACTCTTAATTTGATGATCAGATATTTAAGATGTTTCTCCAAATGCCTGGCACTGTTCATCTTAACCTCATTTTCAATTACCACAATGAGACCAATTAGACAAAGTTCACCTTTAGGTACATGTTACACCCTTATTTAGGGTATAACATGTAACATGCTCTTACACACCCATCTCCTGCCACCAGCATTCTGTGACTGTGGGCGGAGATTTTCTTCCAGCACCCGCTGTCACTTTTGAAAACAGTGAGTCTGTGTGGGGCTACACCCAGACAACATCATGCATTAGAAGTTTTCTGTGCATGAATGAGTTGCAAGTATCATCAGCGGTTGTGGCAGATGTCTTGTAATTCTCAATGAACTTTGAGGGCACTGGTGAGCGCTCTCGGATTTCATTGATTTTTCCTGCAATTCATTAACTGTCTACCTGCAAAGGAGATAAAGCCTATCAGCTGACTGAAAGTCTGCAGGTTCCTGGCATTGCACTTATGATCTGCTGATTACTGGTGCAATGCTTTACAGACTGCAGTTTTAAAAAAAATATAAATGCACTTTTTTTTTTTAATCACATAATTTTTCTCATATACAGTGGGGACGGAAAGTATTCAGACCCCCTTAAATTTTTCACTCTTTGTTATATTGCAGCCATTTGCTAAAATCATTTAAGTTCATTTTTTTCAGAAGAAATGGACAGCACCTGAGTTAAATATGAGAGTGTCACAGCAAAGGGTCTGAATACTTAGGACCATGTGATATTTCAGTTTTTCTTTTTTAATAAATCTGCAAAAATGTCAATAATTCTGTGTTTTTCTGTCAATATGGGGTGCTGTGTTTACATTAATGAGGAAAAAAATGAACTTAAATGATTTTAGCAAATGGCTGCAATTTTGAAAAATTTAAGGGGGTCTGAATACTTTCTATTTCCACTGTATAACAAAATTACAACATAAAACATTTCCAACAAGTATCCCTGTTTAACATCACATACTGTACAAAAAAAGAACACACATCAAGATATTTACGCACACCAGATATTTAGTCATCAGTCAAATCCCTCCATCACTTCAGAACCATTGATCTATCAGCTTGACAGAATTAACAATATTACAAAACTGACCTAGATATTTCATTTCAATTATTACGTTTTAACATTATTTATATACCTTTGCAGTTATCTCCAACATATATTACATTTCCTTATTAGCTTTACTCATTATCATTAATATGCTCAATTGACTGCTCAGACAGATCAGAAACTAGCCACCAATACCAGATTTTGCCAAATTATTTTGGACATCTCCTATGTTTATATGTCAACTCCTCACATCCTAAATTAAGAATAACTGCTATAATCCATTGATCTAATGTTGGTAAGTGGTTTGATATCCATTTTTGTCATATGAGTTTACGAGCCATCAACATAGTTATTAGCCACGTGCATTTCAGCTGGGGGAGTGTCCTCAGGTACAATCCCTAACACTGCTATCTTTGAGCCTCGGTTCACACCAGAGGCGGCACGACTTGCAGGTTGCCTCACCAAGGCGACCTGCACACGACTGCCCGGGCGACTTGCAAAACGACTTCTGTATAGAAGTCTATGCAAGTCGCCCCAAGTCGCCCCCAAAGTAGTACAGGAACCTTTTTCTAAGTCGGAGCGACTTGCGTCGCTCCCCTTAGAACGGTTCCATAGCACAGAACGGGAGGCGACTTGTCAGGCGACTAGGTCGCCTGACAAGTCGTCCCAGTGTGAACTGGGGCTGAATCAAAACGAACCTGTGTGGAGCACAAGGAATTCAAAATATCAAATATACCTTCCCAGTAACTATGCAATGTGGGGTGCCACAACATATGTATGAGTGTACCAACGTTAGTAGTACATCTTGGACAATTTAATGTAGTTACCTTGCCCCAAGAGTGCAACTTCAAAAGGAGTATAATGAGCTCTATGAATAATAAACAGCTGTGTCAAACACTGTGAGGAGGATAGGGATAGCCCAAATAAGTTCAGACCTTGCTCCCACTCCTTATCACTGAGTGTCTCCAGATCTCTACGCCACCATCTAGAGCTACCCTCTAGTAAATTTGTTCTAGTATTCTCTTGTAGAAAAGAATATATGTTCCCGATAAGACACTGTTTAGATCGTCTTATTGTTATTGCCATAGCTAGAATTGATGAAGGGTTATATTTTAATAAAAAATTCTTTGCTTGACTCTGCAGAGCATGTTGCAGCTGTAAATATTGAAAACATGTCTTACTAGCAAATTATATTTCTCTGCCAGTTTGTCAAATAGTTGTAAAACCTCATTATCAAAAAGTTGACAAAGAAGCAGAATACCAACTCTTAGATCAAAATGTTCAAGTTTTGGTACCTCAGACAGTCACGGATTATTCCATATGGTCATATATTGAGTATATCCCTCATAATGAGTATCTTGTTGAATAGTAGTCCAAATTTTATGAATTAAATAAAATGTAGGATAATTACGTTTACTATAAAAGTTATGGGCTACTAATAACTTAACCGGTGGATTTATTGGTAATTGAGAAAATATAATTTGTTGTATGGGGTCCTCACAGTCTTTAGCCAGACCTCCCTCATCCTTAGACAACTGCAGAATTTCCAATCCAATCTGAGGATGTTTATTCTTCCAAATAAGATCTCTAAACAAAGTATCTATTTGTCTAAAGAATTTATGAGGAAGCCACACAGGACAATTATGTAACAAATATAACAATTGTGGCATCCATGTCATCTTTATCAAATTGGCTCTACCTATTATTGTTAAAGGGAATTTACTCCAAATTTTCCCCTTTTGTTTAAATCACTTAAGCAATGGGTCCAAATTTTTCTGCACATATGCACTTACTTGTGATATACCTTGTACACCCAAATATTTAAATGTAGAAACTACTGCTACTTGGGAGGCAGAAATTATCAGGTTAGTCATCAGGGGGTCCACTGGTAAAAGAACCGACTTATCCCAGTTTATTGCAAAACCTGAGAAAGAACCACATGTATTGATTAAAGACATTACTGCTTTTAAAGATGACAAAGTGTCTCCCAAAAATAAAAGTGTTTCATCAGCATATAAAGCAATCTTGTCCTCTTCCAGAGATCTAGAACATCTGATAATATTTGATGATTGACGGACAGCAGCAGCCAAAGGTTCAAGGGCTAAAGCAAAAAGTAAAGGTGATCGTGGTCATCACTGTTTTGTTCCACGCTGCAGTGAAAAAGGCTCGATTTTTGACAAGGTCCCATGGGTGCTAGAGAAACAAGGAAATGCTCTATCATTAGGGTGTAACATTCTCCAAACATCCATAAGACCAATCTCCCCAACAAAGCCAGCTAAGGAGGTAGATACCATAGTCGCCAAAACTGCAGTTAAACTAAATTTATCTAAAGAGGGGTCTAAGTAATTATTAAAATCTCCTACTATTAACCAAGAAACCTCTGTTTTATCAGAAGCGAACTTCAAAAATTCTTTATGTACCTCTGAGGAATATGAGGGTGGTGTATATATATATATATATATATATATATATATATATATATATATATATATATATATATATATATATATATATATATATATATATATAGTCAGGTCCATAAATATTGGGACATCAACACAATTCTAATCTTTTTGGCTCTATACACCACCACAATGGATTTGAAATTAAACAAACAAGATGTGCTTTAACTGCAGACTTTCAGCTTTAATTTGAGGGTATTTACATCCAAATCAGGTGAACAGTGTAGGAATCCAACAGTTGTAGCTCCCACTTTTTAAGGGACCAAAAGTAATGGGACAATTGGCTGCTCAGCTGTTCCATGGCCAGGTGTGTGTTATTCCCTTTATTATCCCATTTACAAGGAGCAGATAAAGGTCCAGAGTTCATTTCAAGTGTGCTATTTGCATTTGGAATCTGTTGCTGTCAACTCTCAATATGAGATCCAAAGAGCTCTCACTATCAGTGAAGCAAGCCATCATTAGGCTGAAAAAACAAAACAAACCCATCAGAGAGATAGCAAAAACATTAGGTGTGGCCAAATCAACTGTTTGGAACATCCTTAAAAGAAAGAACGCACTATCCTTAAAAAGAAAGAATGCAGAGCTCAGCAACACCAAAAGAACTGGAAGACCACAGAAAACAACTGTGGTGGATGACCAAAGAATTCTTTCCCTGGTGAAGAAAACACCCTTCACAACAGTTGGCCAGATCAAGAGCACTCTCCAGGAGGTAGGTGTATGTGTGTCAAAGTCAACAATCAAGAGAAGACTTCACCAGAGTGAATACAGAGGGTTCACCACAAGATGTAAACCATTGGTGAGCCTCAAAAACAGGAAGGACAGATTAGACTATGCCAAACAACATCTAAAAAAGCCTTTACAGTTCTGGAACAACATCCTATGGACAGATGAGACCAAGATCAACTTGTACCAGAGTGATGGGAAGAGAAGAGTATGGAGAAGGAAAGGAACTGCTCATGATCCAAAGCATACCACCTCATCAGTGAAGCATGGTGGTGGTAGTGTCATGGCATGGGCATGTATGGCTGCCAAAGGAACTGGTTCTCTTGTATTTAGTGATGATGTGACTGCTGACAAAAGCAGCAGGATGAATTCTGAAGTGTTTCAGACAATATTATCTGCTCATATTCAGCAAAATGCTTCGGAACTCATTGGATAGTGCTTCACAGTGCAGATGGACAATGACCCGAAGCATACTGCGAAAGCAACCAAAGAGTTTTTTAAGGGAGAGAAGTGGAATGTTATGCAATGGCCAAGTCAATCACCTGACCTGAATCCGATTAAGCATGCATTTGCTGAAGACAAAACTGAAGGGAAAATGCCCCAAGAACAAGCAGGAACAGAAGACAGTTGCAGTAGAGGCCTGGCAGAGCATCACCAGGGATGAAACCCAGCATCTGGTGATGTCTATGCGTTCCAGACTTCAGGCTGTAATTGACTGCAAAGGATTTGCAACCAATTATTAAAAAGTGAAAGTCCCATTACTTTTGGTCCCTTAAAAAGTGGGAGGCACATATACAAAGTGTTGTAATTCCTTCACCGTTCACCTGATTTGGATGTAAATACCCTAAAATTAAAGCTGAAAGTCTGCAGTTAAAGCACATCTTGTTCATTTCATTTCAAATCCATTGTGGTGGTGTATAGAGCCAAAAAGATTAGAATTGTGTCAATGTCCCAATATTTATGGACCTGACTATGTATGTGTGTATATATATATATATATATATATATATATATATATATATATATATATATATATATATATATATATATATATATATATATATATATATATATATATATATATATATTTATATTAGCTAACACATATGATCTTCTATACAATGTACAATACAATTCTCAGTAATCATAATAGGGTTACTATTAGACTTTAAATACAATTAATCGAAGATCAGGGGGAAAAAGATTTGGGAGGGGAGGGGGGAGGTCTAACATACATAGAAAGGAAGTGGTGGGAGGTTGAAGGTTTTATGGAGGATATCAGCCACCTCTGCGTGCCTGCTCCTGCCCCTCCTCCCCCCGAGGGTTGGGGGGAGGGGTGAAGACACGGGAGGCCGCGTTTGGAGTCCCACCCTACGAAAAGAAGTGCGCAGAATGGGATTGGCTTGGATTCTCATCTGTGGACTTGTGGCCATAACACAGCCTCAGGGAGGGGGGAGGGAACAGGGGGGGGGACAAGGGGGGGAGGGTGGGAGGGAGGAGATTTATCTTGCAGAGACAAACAAATCATACTTTTAGAAGGCAGGTTCTGGTATGGATGCATGGGCCCTTACTAGATCAATACATATGACAGAAATAAACTTCCTGACATATAATGTTAAAGGTCTCAACTCTCCTACTAAGAGACATAAAATATTAAAAGAACTCCAGCAATATTGAGCAGATGTTGCGTTCTTGCAGGAAACCCATTTATCCCAGGAATCCCGCATCAAACTATACTCTACTGTCTTCCCGACCTGGTTTTACAGCAATTCACCTACTAGGAGGGCCAAGGGGTGGCAATTTTGTTTGCGAAAATGACAAAGTTTTCGCTGACGGACAGAATGTCAGACCCCGAGGGTCGATATCTTTTTTTGAAGGGAAATCTAGGCGCTAAGACATTTACCCTGGCAAATGTATATTGTCCTAATAAAAATCCGACTAGGTTTCTTAAACAGGTATTGGGTAGGTTAATGGATTTTAAGACAGGGGGGGGGTTATCCTAGCTGGGGACTTTAACTACTTTGAATCCTTCTTTGGATAGTACAACCCGTGCACAGGGGACGAGTAAAGCTTCATTAAACATGATCAGATTGCATCAATGTCAAATCTTGGATGTTTGGAGGGTGCAGCATGCTAAAATACACGATTATACTTTCTTCTCCCCTGTGCATGGGATGTACTCAAGATTGGACTACATTTTGGTAGACCATAGGCTGTTGGATCTGGTAAGGGACACTTAGATCAAAATAACCACACTATCAAGTCACTCCCCGGATGAAGATCCCAGGGACCCAAAGACAACCGTTTACATGGCGGTTAAATGAAAACCTTCTAAAAGACGATAAAATAGTTGAAACAGTACAGAAAGAAATAGAATTATATTTCTCGGTTAATGATACAGGGGAAACATCAGATTCCACTCTTTGGGAGGCCCATAAAGCTTACATTAGGGGAGTCCTCATATCCATTGGAGCTGGGGAAAAAAAAAGAGAGATTGAAAAAAAATGGAAAGCCTCATTGATGAAATATATAGACTAGAACAAGAACATAAAAAAACATAAGGGCCATCACCAGGAACTCTTTCACCAACTTATTAATAAGAGAGAGGAACTTAAGGATATTATGGAGCAAGACTCTAGAAGGACATTTAATAGTCTAGCAAGAGACAAGTATCTTTGGGGAAACTAGATAAGTAAGCATCTAGCTAGGTTGCTGATAAAGAAAAGAGAAATTACCGTAACTTTATCGAAAAAATCCAAAATAAAGAAGGGGGAGTGGTCCATACAACTAAAGAGATGGCGGCAGAATGTAGGAACTACCACGAAGCCCTATACTCAGTAAGACAGAAGGGACAACAGGAACAAGGAAAAAGGGGGACGATCAAAGAATTTTTAAACAATGCAGGATTACCGCGCCTGTCTGAGAGTGAGAGATCTGATATAGATAGACCTATTACAGAGGAGGAAATTTATACAGCATTAAAAGAATCTGCCCCTGGAAAAAGCCTGGGACCAGATGGGTTTACAACTTACTATCTTAAAAAATTCAAAAAAATCCTAGTCCCGAAGTTCTGCCATTACTGGAATGGTTTAGGCGAGAACTGTGAAATGGGAGGGGACGCATTGGCTGTAGCAATAACTGTGATATTAAAAGAGGGCAAGAACAGCATGCTCTGCTCTAGCTATAGGCCTATTGCCTTATTGAATGCAGACACTAAACTTTACGCTAAGGTATTGGCAATGAGGCTTAAGGAAAAAATGACTACCCTGGTGCATCTGGATCAGTTTGGTTTTATACCAGGAAGAGAAGGGAGGGATAACAGAGTACAGTCATTGCTCCTCCTTGAGTCTATTAAATCTTGTGAGTCCCCAGGACTATTCCTGTCGATGGATGCCGAAAAAGCATTTGACAGGGTAGACTGGGGACTCATGATAAAAACATTGGAAGTCATGGGAGTAGGCCCAAGAATGATCAAATGGATAAAAACACTATATAATCATCCTCCTGCATCTGTTAAGGTGAATGGGGTCTCTTCCTTACTGTTTACAATGGAAAATGAAACTAGACAGGGGTGCCCGCTGTCACCTCTTCTGTTTGTGTTAACTTTGGAACCCTTATTGGCTTCTATCCGAAATAATCCAGATATCAGTGGGATCAAGACAGGGGATGAGGAGCACAAACTCGCAGCGTTTGCCAAAGATGTGCTCTTCTTTATCACTAATCCTAGGATTACAATTCCAAACTTGCTGGAGATATTAAGAAAACATGGTGATATTTCAAATTTTAAAATTAATCTCAGCAAGTCTGAAATCTTAAATATAAATTTAACTAAACAGGAAGAAGATAAACTCCTTAAAGGATTTCATTTTCCTTGGAGAAAAGACATAAAATATCTGGGAGTCGGACTGCCTGACTCTTTGAGGAAAATATATTTAATAAACTATAACCATTTGTTAGACGAAATTAAGAAGGAAATGAAAAAAAAAAAAAAAATCAGTGCACCCTCTCTCACGGATTGGGCGAATTAATACAGTAAAAATGGTGTTAGCTCCGAAAATTTTATATAAGTTTCAGATGCTGCCAATCCCACTCCCACAATCATATCTGAGAGCTTTAAGAAGGCTAATATCGAAATTTATTTGGTGTAATAAAAAAACACGAATTGCATGCACGATACTTAGCAGGGGGAAAAAACAGGGCAGCTTAGCTATCCCAGATTTCAAAAAGTATTATAATGCAGTGGCACTTTCACGGGTGATTGAATGGGCAAAAGAGGTCAAAGATAAGAGATGGGTTAATATTGAAAACATTATGAGTAATACACAGTTAAGTCACATAATATGGAACCCTCCACAATTTAGGGCATTGGGACCGAATACGCACGAGTTAACACGTAACACACTAAAAATATGGGACCGGGTCCACACACAAAATAATTGGGATTACAATTCACCCTTAATTTATTTAAAGGACAATGAGTTTTTTGAGCTGGAATTAGGTCAGTGGGAAGGAACTGGATACAAAAAAGGTAATGCACAATTGAAAGATATAATTAAGAAGGGCAAAATAAATACTTATCAAGAATTAAGTTTAGACACGGAATTAATGACGATCGATGCATGGCGGTACATTCAGCTGACTCATTTTGTCGAAAAACTGCCATAGCCTATCAGATATGGAGAAGAATATAGGCCGTTGGAGCAGCTCTGTATGAGAGAAAAATCAAAAAACAACATATCGCGAATATATAAAATACAAATGACTAGAGATGAGCTGGATGCGCCGCCTTACATTAAGAAATGGGAAAATGAACTGGGTTCGCAATGTAATAAATAAACCTTAGAAAAAATTTTAAATTTGTCAAATTGTTCTTCGGTAGACACTAAGACGACTGAGAAAAACTATAAGTGCTTAGCCAGGTGATATGCGACACCAGATAAAATTAGTAAATTTCAACAGGAGAAATCCACGGAGTGCTGGATAGGATGTAAGGTCTTGGGAACAATGGCCCACATTTGGTGGGAATGCCCTATCATTAAAGAATTCTGGAAAGAAGTCTAATGCCCCGTACACACGGTCGGACATTGATCGGACATTCCGACAACAAAATCCATGGATTTTTTCCGACGGATGTTGGCTCAAACTTGTCTTGCATACACACGGTCACACAAAGTTGTCGGAAAATCCGATCATTCTGAACGCGGTGACGTAAAACACATACGTCGGGACTATAAACGGGGCAGTAGCCAATAGCTTTCATCTCTTTATTTATTCTGAGCTTGCGTGGCACTTTGTGCGTCGGATTTGTGTACACACCATCGGAAATTCCGACAACCGATTTTGTTGTCGGAAAATGTTATAGCCTGCTCTCAAACTTTGTGTGTCGGAAAATCCGATGGAAATTGTGTGATGGAGCCTACACACGGTCGGAATTTCCGACAACAAGGTCCTATCACACATTTTCCGTCAGAAAATCCGACCGTGTGTACGGGGCATTACAGTTAATAAAGGAAACTAATAATAAAGAAATCCCAGATGACCTGTGGACATGTTTGTTCCACGGGACAGTCAGTCCAGTCAGACAATATAAAGCATCTATTATACCCATCCTGCAGAACGCTGCAAAGAGTCAGATTCCGAAAAAATGGCAGGAAGTGGAGAGCCCAAAAATTCGGGATTGGATATTTTTGTGTTAACGAAATACACAATTTGGAGAGTTTTGATGATAGAGGAGCAGAATTAAAAGAAGGAACAGAACGAAAAGATAAATGGGAAACGTGGGAAGCTTTTAAAAATACATGCCTTTAGCAACTACTGCAAGATAGGGGTGGGATGAGGGTGAGATTTAAGGTAATGGGTAGGGATATGTGCAGAAAACAATTATTTTTCATGGTTTTCTTGGTGTATGGTGTTTTTTTTTTCTTATAAAATAAAATAAAGAATTAAAAAAAAAAAAAATTGTGTCGATGTCCCAATATTTATGGACCTGACTATATATATATATATTCGCTAATACGTATGATCTTCTATACAATGTACAATACAAAAATATATTGCAACCTTTAACCACTTCTGCCCCGGAAGGATTTACCCCCTTCCTGACCAGAGCACTTTTTGCAATTCGGCACTGCATCACTTTAACTGACAATAACGCGGTCGTGCGATGTCCTTTTTCCCCCACAAATAGAGCTTTCTTTTGATGGTATTTGATCACCTCTGCATTTTTTTTCCGCTATAAATAAAAAAAGAGCTACAATTTTGAAAAAAAGCTATATTTTTACTTTTTGCTATAATAAATATCCCCCAAAAAATATAAAAAAAATATTTTTTTCCTCAGTTTAGGCCGATATGGTGGCAATCTGCGATTTTTATCGTGACTGCGACATCAGACACTTTGACACTACTTTGGGACCATTGTCATTTATACAGCGATCAGTGCTATAAAAATGCACTGATTACTATATAAATTTCACTGGCAGGGAACGGGTTAAACACAAGGGGGTGATCAAGGGGTTAAGCATGTCCTAGGGAGTGATTCTAACTGTGGGGGGATGGGCTACTACTCACATGACAGCAATCACTGCTCCCGCAGTGATTGCTGTCATGTCACAAGGCAGAACGGGGAAATGCCTTGTTTACAAAGGCATCTCCCGTTCTTCCGCTCTGTGACATGATCGCGGACACCCGGCAGACATCGAGTCCGCAGGTGCTCACAATGCCTCTTCTTAAAGGGGACGTACCTGTATGCCCATTTGCCCAGCCATTCCATTGTGCCGACGTATATCGTTGTGCGGTGGTCGGCATGTGGTTAATATCCATTTGGACTTGCCTGCAAATAAATCTACATCATTTGCTATCTATATAGATACACCTCTAGAATATGTACCTGCAAAAAAGATGTGCATTTATTTATTTACTTTGAAAGGTGAACTTATCCTTCACAATCAGGCCCGAATTTACTCCCTTTGCCGCCCCAAGGCCGGGCCCTTCAATGCCGCCCCCCCCCACCCACACACACACCACCAGAAAGTGCCCCCAGACATAATACGGTCAAAGACTGCAGACATGATACAAGAGATGGTCAGAGACTGCAATCATAGTACAGGAGATGGTCAGAGACTGCAGACATGATACAGGAGATGGTCAGAGACTTGCATTAGTAGATAATGGCCGATCGGCCCTCTCACCTGACCCAGCGATTCAGCAATGCTTCCCCTGATCAGGAGTCAGCTCACTCTGAATTGCCCGTGGCGATTCCCCTGGGTAGCACCCAGATCTATATTCCTGCAATGACTCCATTCCTTTCCCTGCCAGGGATGGCACCAGGCTGTGTGGCTTTCCCTCTGGTGGCACAGGGCAGCGGGGTTCTCTCTCTAATGGTTTTCCCTCAGCACTGCCCTCTCCCTCTGGAGTCCTGGGTATACTTTCCTGGGTGTAGACCCCCCCAGGACAAACCACCCCCCCTCCATTAGTACAGACCCCCCCAGGACAAACCCCCATCCATTAGTACAGACCCCCACCAGGACAAACCCCCCTCCGTTCATTAGTACAGATCCTCCCAGGACAAACCCCCCTCCCTTCATTAGTACAGATTCCCCCAGGACAAACCCCCCTCCCTTCATTAGTACAGACCCCCCGAGAACAAACCCCCCCCATTAGTACGGACCCCCCAGGACAAACGCCCCTCTATTAGTACAAACCCCCCCGGACAACTCCCCCTCCATTAGTACAACCTCCCCCCAGGACAACCCCCTCTCCATTAGTACAAACCCCCCCCAGGTCAACCCCCTCCATTAGCACAGACCCCCCCAGGACAAACCACCCCTCCCTTTATTAGTACAGACCCCCCCCAGGACAAACCCCCCTCCATTAGTACAGACCCTCAGGACAACCCCCCCTTCATTAGTACAAACCCCCCCGGACAACCCCCCCCCTTCATTAGTACAGACATCCCAGGACAAACCCCCCCTTCACTAGTACAGACCCCCAGGACAACCCCCCCTCCATTAGTGCAGACATCCGAGGACAAACCCCCCCTTCACTAGTACAGACCCCCAGGACAACCCCCCCTTCACTAGTACAGACCCCCAGGACAACCCCCCTCCATTAGTGCAGACATCCCAGGACAAACCCCCCTTCACTAGTACAGACCCCCAGGACAACCCCCCCTCCATTAGTGCAGACATCCCAGGACAAACCCCCCCTTCACTGGTACAGACCCCCAGGAAAACCCCCCCTCCATTAGTGCAGACATCCAAGGACAAACCCCCCCTTCACTAGTACAGACCCCCAGGACAACCCCCCCTCCATAAGGGTACAGATAGAGACAGGCTTGGGCGGGAGTGAGAGACACAGGAGGACACAGGAGAACACGCGCCCCCCCCTCCCCCGCACAGAGACCAGCCGCTCCGATCTCCTTCGGCTGCTCTCCTTCTCTGACAGGAGGAGGGAGGGGGGGCAGGCTTGAGCATCGGAAAACCAGCAGCGGCGGTGACCAGCGGAGGACGCCGCCTCAGTCTGGACACAGAGAGGAGGAGGAGGAGGAGGAGGGAGAGGAGCACTCTAGTGCTTCAGTGCCCCCACCTCTCTGGCGCCCGGGTGCGCTGCATCACATGCTGCTTTGTTAGTGTGGGGGGCGGCCGAGAATTTGTTGCAGGAGCGGCGCCGCCCCTGTACCACTGCCGCCCCGAGGCCTGGCCTCGGTGGCCTTGTGGGAAATCCGGCCCTGTTCACAATGACATTAAACTCAGGTTTAAAAAAAAGAAAAGTTCTATTCAAGTATGTATTCTTAACTCAAAATCTACCTTCTATTGCTCTAAACCTCCTTCAGATGTCCAAATTCCTTTTTTATTCTTGTTTCTTCTACTTTGAATCAACTTCTTGTTAGAGGGTGGCTACTTTCATTCTCCATGTTCTCACTGTAGGTAGGCATGTAGCCACCCTTTCTTGCTCGATCCTGAAATGGACTATGGAAATTGTAGTGTGCATAGGGCACGGGATGTGGGACCAATGCATATCTCTTGCATGTCACAGCAAATTCTGATGCCTGTGAAATATTTTAACATAGTATGACATCTTGGACTGCCTGAATATGTCATAACCCATGAGGATAGAATGTAGTCATTGCTGACCTCTCATTCTGCAAATGCTACTTGACTGGTTGATCTTCTGACTTTAGTTCTGTGAGTAGATAGCAATTCTGATTTTGATCCAACTTTCTTGATCTGCATATGTTCCCAGGTAATGCAAAAAAAGTATTGAAGCCAGTGGGTCAGCACTAGGGATGAGCCGAACACCCCCCGGTTCGGTTCGCACCAGAACCTGCGAACGGACCGAAAATTTGCACGAACGTTAGAAACCCATTGACGTCTATGGGACTCGAACGTTCAAAATCAAAAGTGCTCATTTTAAAAGCTTATTTGCATGGTATTGTCCTAAAAAGGGTTTGGGGACCCAGGTCCTGCCCCAGGGACATGTATTAATGCAAAAAAAACTTTTAAAAACGACCTTTTTTCGGGAGCAGTGATTTTAATGATGCCTAAAGTAAAAAAAAAAAAAAAAGTGAAATATTCCTTTACATATCGTACCTGGGGGGGGGGGGGGGGTGTCTATAGCATGCCTGTAACGTGGCACGTGTTTCCCGTGCTTAGAACAGTCCCTGCACAAAATGTAATGTTTAAAGGAAAACAAGTCATTTAAAACTGCTTGCAGCTTTAATGTAATGTCGGGTCCTGGCAATATGGATGAAAATCAGTGAGACAAACGGCATGGGTACCCCCCAGTCCATTACCAGGCCCTTTGGGTCTTGTATGGATATTAAGGGGAACCCCGCACCCAAATTAAATAAGGAAAGGTATGGGGCCCCAGGCCCTATATACTCTGAACAGCAGTATACAGGCAGTGCAAACAAGACAGGGACTGTAGGTTTGTTGTTAAGTAGAATCTGTTTGTAATTTTGAACTGGTACATTTTTAACGTGTTTAGCTCCAGCCAAAGAATCGATTTTAAGCTTTTTGGAAAACATAGGGAAGGGTTATCACCCCTGTGACATTTATTTTGCTGTCTGTGCACCTCTTCAGAAGATTTCACCTCACTGTTTGTCCCAATGACAAATGTTTTTTGAAAATTTGTTTTTTTTTGTGAAACAAGGATTGGTGGAATCAGTGGAAAGGAGAAAAGTTTTTCCCATATTAACTCTTACAGGAGAGAATTTCCCTTCCTAGGGGTAGATTTCATCTCACTTCCTGTTGTCTCCTTCCGTTTGCAAGTAGGAGTCATTTGTAAGTTGGATGTTTGAAAGTAGGGGCCTGCCCTATATACTCAGCAGAAATGTGGGCCTTAGGTGTTGTTGTGGCCACAACACTGTAAGCCCTCACAGGGCCCTGCTGTGAAATATTAGATCAAGAATTGCAATTACATGCCCCTGTTGAACAGGGGCAGAAAAATTGGGTCTTTGGTGGTGGTGGTGGTGGTGCTGGTGCCACAACACTGTAAGTCCTCACAGATACTCTTGGTGGGCGCAGAAACGGGCCCTGCTGTGAAATATTAGATTAAGAATTCTAATTACATGTCTCTGTTGAACAGGGGCTGAAAAATTGGGCCTTAGGCACTGGTGCCACAACACTGCGACCCCTCACAGATACTCTAGTTGGAGTGCAGGAACTAGCCCTGCTGCAAAGAATTGCATCAAAAATTGTAATTACATGCCCCTGTTAAACAGGGGCTGAAAAATTGGGCCTTAGGCACTGGTGGCGGGACCAAAAATGTTCTTACAAGCTATCATCATGATCTTTGAGGAGGAAGAGGATAATTACTCAGTATAACAAGATAGTCACTCAGCATCAGCATAGGCAGTCTTTGAAGGGATCTGACATTTCAAAAAAATGTATTCAGTTACATCAGCATTAGGTGCTTGGTAGCTGGTAGTGATCCAAGACTGATTCATTTTTATGAAGGTCAGTCGATCGACCGAGTCGGTGGACAGACGCACCCTGTGATCGGTTACAAAGCCTCCAGCAGCACTGAATGTGAGCTCTGAAAGAATGCTGGATGCAGGACAGGCCAGTAGCTCAATTGCATACTGTGCAAGCTCTGGTCAGTGATCCATCCTCAAGACCCAGTAACCCAGAGGATTTTCGGTTGGAAAGGTGTCCAAGTCAGATCTTGCCCCTAGGTATTCCTGCACCATGTAAAACAGACGCTGGCGATGGTTGCTGGAACTGATCATACCTTGGGGCTGCGGACTAAAAAATTGTCTGAAGGCATCGGTCAGACGGCCACCTTCTCCACCGCTCCTTCTTTGACTGACTGACGCCTCAGCAACACGTTGTCCAGAAACAGGAGTTTGTAACCTTCCAGTCCCTGGGAACACGCTGCACAGACCTTTCTGCAAGGCCTCCCGAAGATGTTTCATCCTGAATACAGTGTATATATATATATATATATATATATATATATATATATATACATACACACACACACACAACACCTGGGATGCATATATATACACAATACACTGTGAGTGCAGCTAACTGACTGACTGTCCTGCCTAATCTATCTAACATAGATCAAATGACACTGTCTCTCTGTCTCTGTCTCTTAACGCTGGAACACACTACACAGGGCCGCCATGCAGGCGGCCTTATATAGTGTGGGGCGTGTACTAAACTCCCTGAGCCATAATTGGCCAAAGCCACCCTGGCTTTGGCCAATTACACCTCTCTACAGACGGCACTGTGATTGGCCAAGCATGCGGGTCATAGTGCATGCTTGGCCAATCATCAGCCAGCAATGCACTGCGATGCCGCAGTGAATTATGGGCCGTGACGCGCCACACGAATTTGGCGCGAACGGCCCATATCGTTCGCAATTCGGCGAGTGGGCGAACAGGCGATGTTCGAGTCGAACATGAGTTCGACTAGAACACGAAGCTCATCCCTAGTCAGCACAATAGCCAGGCAACTAACTTTTCATTATGAGATCAACCATGGCAGCATCCATGTTTCCCACAGGAAACGTTAGCTATAATGAAAAACAAAAAAAAGTTATATCTAGATCTACACACAGCCGTTGGTTGTTTGCCACTGCTGATATGATCATCATTATAAGCATATTGAACAGAGACTAGTGGTGCATGCTGGTCTTGATTTACACAGATTGTTGTGATCAAAACTCACCGCTGGCTGTATAAATTGCTGATAAAAATTGGCCTTCTGCCGTAAAACTTGCAATGTAATCAAGATGAGAAAAAACGTCTGAGTCCTTGTCTTAAAAAGCTGTATGCAGAAAACACAGTCCTAGAGCACAAATCAATTATGTTAATGTTGAATTGTCAGTCTCAGTCTGTAAATAAAATACAGTTGCATTTATGTGTATAACTATAGCTCTACTACAGTAATACATAAAATAAAAAACACAAGTGCTAATTTATATATGCATACATTTAAAGCTAAAAACAAATTGCTAAAATGCACAGATAAAACACACATAGGGAAGCTGGTTTATTTTTGAAAGCATTTGTATCCTACACATTAAGTTCTGAGGTTTTCACAGCCCTGTCACACAGCAAAGACCTGTCTGATGGGACAGGACACACATTTTTTTTTGCTACAGTTAAATAACACGTAAGATGGATACACACTAAACAAATTTAGTTGTTAGATATCCTTTAGATTTACCTTCAACTATGTAGGGCAAGGGCCTGCCTGATTGCATACAATTTGAAAGTGTTTAGGTTTGATCTCATATTATATGGTTTGGTAAATCTAAAGAAAATTGTATAGTGTGTATCCAGCTTTACAGGGCTTGTCTCACCTCCACCCTAACTGATCAGTTAAAAAAGAAGAATCTTTCTGTATCTATGCTGTCTCTCCTCCAATCAGGATACTCCCTGTTGGCACATGCACAATATAGCACAAATGACTGTCTCCTTTTGCTGCTTCTCTCTCTTTCAATCTGAGCTCTCCTGTGCAGGAAATGAAAGAGACTGAGACCTAGTCAAATTCAAGTATATATAATGTTTGCATTGAAAAACTACTGTATGTTTAGTGATTTATTAAAAGAGAATTTTCGGGAATTAAAAAAAAAAAAACATTCATATTCACCTAGGTGGATGCAGCATCAGTCCATGCTACATCTGTCTCTGGCTGGCTCTATGTCATAGAACTGATCAAACACCACTGATCATGGGGGTCGTGGCCAACCAGAGACCAAGATCTTGAGGAGGGCTCTGCTCCCAAGCATTCTACCTCTCACAGCCATGAATCTGGACACAGGCAAAGGACACAACAACAAATTCTGCCACATCCAGCCCAGCAAAGGTGAGACAGAAGCTTCAAAGCTCAACTACAGCACTGGAGGTGAGTGTATTAAACTATTGATTAGATGACACCAGGGAATTACAGGAATCCATCTCAGAATTCCCTACTACCAACCAACCAGTCCTCGATACAACATTAAAGGTATGCTAATCTCCCTGCATAGAACATTGCACTCTGATATAATGACACTGGCATAGCAGTTTGAAACAGAGGTTAATGATGTAAGTAACAGGGTGTCACTCATTGAAACAAAAATGGAGGAGTTTGCCTTTACCCTTAATGAACTGGTAGATTCTCACAATGAGAGGGAAGATGACATACACTGAATCAAAGCAAATCTTGCGGACTTGGAGGATATATCCAGATGCAATAACATCAAAATATAGGGTATCCCAGATCTAAAAGATTATTTCACTAATATCTCAAAAGAAACACTTCCAGAGGCTCCACTGGAAGACCTGCTTATAGATTATATCCATAGACTGCCAAAACCTAAACACCAGCTACAGCATCTCCCTAGAGATAAGAAGAATCCACTTTTACCATATCAAAGAAAAGCTAATGATGGCCACCAGAAATAAGGAGAAGCTGTCACAAAGCCTACAAGATCTGGCCTATTCACAGATCTTTAAGCACAATTATGCAACAGAGAAAAAAGTATGCAACCACTGCATATCCTACCACTGGGTTTAAGCTACTAATAACCAGGGATGAAGATAACTATGCTATTACATCTGTGAAAGAGGACCCGCGCCTCCTGTATTAATGGCACATTCTAGATCCTCAAAGCCCCTGCCAGAATAGCTCTCCAGGATCTCCAAGAGCATCCCATACCGGTTTAGATGCAGAAGCAGGTTGACTCTGTGCGTTAACCATACCCACAATAGATCTTGCTACAGTGAGCCTATGAAACATAATCAATACTAGCTTTTTGACCCCTGTTATACTTGCGGTAATTATTCCGCTCACATTCTACTGAAAATCGACAGTTTTTCATTTTCATTTTCTGCATTTTTTGCTGTTCTTACACAGTTTGTTGATAGTGTAGGCTACTACTGAACTGTTTGTACAGTTGTGCTCTTTTTCAGGACTTTGCCGCACAGTGTGCCCTGTACATTCTAAGTAACTACTGCTACTCCCAAAACCTAAAGAATCAAGACAGCCACATTTGAGAACTTCCTTCTACACCTAGACCACAGGTACAAATCTCTTACACACCAAGTACTGAATCTCAGCTGACTGTTCTCATTTCCCACTGTCCCTTTATTGCCCATTTTCGCTATGGCCTTTATCATATCACTCAACGTTAAAGGACTTAATAGCCCAGCCAAGAAGTATATAACCTGGAAGGAAACGTGTTACCTACGTTGTGTTGTTCTCTGCCTTCAGGAGACACACTTTTCTTACCTCAAACCACCTTCCTTTCACCATTGCTGCTTCCCAGACATTTACTTTTTTAATGCTCCTAAGAAAAAACGAGGTGTAGCCATTGCAGTAAAAGACACGGTTTCCTTTAAACAAGTGGAAGCAGTCCCCTATGACTTGGAAGATATATAATTTTAATTTGCAAAATCAACAATGCATTATACACCTTGGTAAATGTATATCTTCTGAATACGAAACAACTTTGATTACTCAGAAAATTGTGGAAAAAGGTTACCGCCTTGCAGCAAGGACATGTGGTACTACAGAGGCACTTTGTCCCATTTCATCACTACATCTAACCTTTTCAATGTTTGGCAATGCCAGCATGCTACAGAAAGAAATCTTACCTTTTATTCATATGTACACCATTCTTATTCAAGGATAGACCTTTTTCTAGTGGACAAGTTTCTACTACAAAATGTGACTAAATCTGAGACACACACCATCACGTGGTCTGACCACGCTCCAGTGTCCATAACTGCGAGGGAGGTCTGCACAGAAACCAGGGCAAATAGATGGCGTAATGACATCTTTTTTACTGTCCCAACCAGAACATCAAGTGGAGATAACTAAAGCGCTTACAGAATTTATTGCTATCAATGCCCATTCGGTGGAGGACCCTTTCACATTGTGGAGTACCCACAAAACCTTCATCAGAGGTCTTCTTATAAAGCTGAACAGTAAGACCAGGAAACCCAGAGTACAACAGCTTAAAGACTTGCAACTATCCAGAAACTAGAATCTATTAATAAAACATCTGCTTCCCAAAACCAGAGATCAATTATCTCAAGCTAGACATGAGTTACAACTACTTCTAATTCAGCAACATGATCACCACATCAGAACCATGAAAGCCACATCTTATAGATATGACAACAAAGCAGGCAAATTATTGGTTAGCCAGGTCAAGGAAAAAATGTTTAAATAAAAACATACCTATATCAGTAACTAGTTAATCCAAAAGAAATTACGGATGCTTTTAGTGCTTATTACAGTATTTTATACAATTTACAAACAGATACTAGTACTCCCAAACCGACCTTAGAACTCATTAACACATTTTTAGACTCAGTTTCCGTACCCATAGTCCAACAAACAGATTTGGAGACTCTTAACTCTCCTATCACCACTTCGGAAATAAGAAAAATTATTTAGTCACTCCTACGCAATAAATCACCGGGACCTGATGGTTTCTCTTCAGAGTAATATCAAATGTATAGCTCAAATTTGATACCCTTTTTGATGCCAGTCTTTAATGCTGCTGCTACTAAAGCGTCATTTTCTTCTGAAATGTTTTCTGATACTAAAGGAGCCGAATATGCCACAACATTTCAGACTGATTTCATTATTGAATGTTGATGTAAAAATATATGCCAAGTTACTAGCGAATAGATTGGCTATATTAATGACTTCTCTAGTGAAGCAGGGCCAGGGCACCTGATGCAATCAGACGAATGGTTATTCTCATTCATTTGATGGAAAGATCGGGAGATCCTTCTCTGCTTCTGGCCCTAGATGTGGAGAAGGCATTTAATTGCATACATTAGGGTTACCAGATACATTCTGCAATCTCAGCTTTATATTCTAGTTCTTTGGCACACATATTTACAGAAGGAATGTATTCTATTGCCTTCCTGATAACAAATGGCACTCGACAGGGGTGCCCATTGTCACCCCTGATCTTTGCTTTGTTGATGAAACCCCTGGCCGAAAGGATTAGAACACATCCATATATTCAAGGAGTAACATCATGTAGCTGACAACATACTATTATGGTATTTGCAGATGACGTCATTCTATCACTCCCCAATCCACTTCACTCACTTCCTGCTGTATACAAAGTACACAATGCATTTAATAGGGTATCTTACTATAAACCCAATGCTTCCAAGTCTAATACAATGGGCATGTCCATTGATAATGCCACTAAAAAAACCTTGCAACATAGATTTCTTTTTCAATGGAACAAGAATTCCTTACAATACCTGGGAATTAAATTAACCCCTTCCACGTGTAATTTATTTAAAATTAACTTCCTTCCACTTCTCACTACAATCCAACAAGAGATGACTCGATTGAGGAAATTCCTTCTCTCCTGGTCAGGTAGATTAACGGCATACACGAGTATACTACTACCTAAAATACTATACTACTTTTGAACGATATTAATCCATGTTTCCAACACTTTTTCTCTACTCTAGCTTACAATCACAATTGACTAAATTTGTATGGGCAGACCATAAAGCTCATTGTTTATTCCAGATATTGATGAAACATACATCAGAAGGAGGTATGGGCCTTCCTCACTTAAAAGATTATTACATTGCAACCCTACTAGACCAGATTAAGTTCTGGTTTCAGCTGGCCCATTTAAAACATTGGAGCATGCTGGAACATGACTGGGCACAAACAGAAACGCTTAGTTCCTTATTGCTAGTTAATGACCGAACGTATCCAGGACCACACACTGATCAACCCACTATTGCAGCAAGTTTACAAGCACTATGACTCTTCTGTGAAATGCAAAATGGTTCAGATACCCCTTAATTCACTAAATATATAACTCCAGACATTTCCTTAACTAAATGGTCAGTCAGGGATCTGAAAACACTTAATGATATTACGAACAAAGGCCACCTGATCCTCTTAAAATTTTTGGTCCAAAAACACTCCTTACCAGATAGTGAATACTTTCTCTACAATATACTGTCATTGATATTAAGAATCTATAAGCTCTCATCTATTGATGTGCCAGTTAAGGCATGGTCATTCTGGAACTCAACAGATTTTAAACTCTAGGGTATTACCATATTTTATGAACTATGGAATGCAAAATCTACATTTGCTAAAAACTCTCATTTGAGTAAATGGGAGACATAACTTGACCACTCTTTTTCTGATGATCGATGGCAGTAAGCAATTAAATGCAACTACCAATGCTCCAAATGTTTAAACTACTGGGAAATGGCCTAAAAACTTCACTTACACTGGTACTATACTCCCTATCTCATGGCAAAAATTTCCCCTGATAATATGGATAAATGTTGGAGAGGGTGTGGACAGATGGGTACACTCATGCACATGGTGTGTTCATGTCTTCATATATGCAGTTTCTGGGCAGAAATATTTAAATTGATCTCCCAAATCACTGGATTCATTGTTTTTTTTTAAACAGTAAAAGTTTTTATTTTAAAAAAAACAAATCAGCATTACAAAAATTGTCAGCGTACGACATGAATATCTCAATCCTTATAGCATAATATTAAACATTTGTTCAACATTACATCATCTCAGAAGTGCATAATTGCTATTTCCCTATAAATCTGTTTGGATACAAGAAGGATGATGATTTAACTAAACCCCATTAATATACAATTTTAATACAACATAAGGTATCTTATTTATGTCATCACTCCAAAGCATCAACCTCGTTAGAAATCTCACTCTAAGCCATCCCTACCCGTTCCCTGTCTGTATTGTCCAGTGGGATCTGAGAACATTCCCTTCTCCCTCCAACCCTGAGGATCAGCCGATCGTATATGCCCCACCGCCCGAGGGGCCAGCATGTGCAGAAGAAGTTTGGCAGATAAGGACAATCTTCCTTCAAAATGACCCGACGGTGTCCCGTGTCCGAGGGGGGACAATGTCCCTTCCGCGAGGGGGGAATTCCATCAATAGGTCTCCCACTCCCGAGCCCTCAACCACGTGCCGCCAGCCAGGTCGACCAAATCCTGTCATATTTAGCCGGGCACTGCCTACTCTCATAAGTAAGTTTATACAATGGCAAAACTGAGTCCACCGCCTTCTTCCAGGATCTGAGGGTAGGGGGCTCAGCCGACTTCCAATGCAGAATTAGCTTCCTTCTAGCATAGAATAACAGGAACGTAATAGAGAGTTTGGTGTATCTGTCCCCCTCCACATCTACCAAATAACTCAACAGAAGCAGCATAGGGTCAAGTGTCAACCTGAGGTCCCAAATGTCATTAAGCACCTCCCAGTAAGGTCTGAGCTTCGGGCAGGCCCACACCATGTGCCAGAATGTACCCTCTCCGGTCCTGCACATCCGGGACATAAGGGGTCAATATGAGGATAGATTTTAGCCATCCTATGCGGAGTAAAGTAGGACAGAAAATCTGAGAACTGACCCCTAACATAAAGCACCTCCATCCCTAAATATAGCAAAAAAACGAACGTCGCCCCTGGGACTTTAAATGAGATGTTTATGGTGATCAAAGGGTAAAACAAGTGTGGAAGTCAAAAATGGTTTATTAAAACCTTTTCCTTCTGATATTGCCACGCTGCCCCCCATGTCCGGTCTCGGACCTCTTTGCTGGGTTCTTCGTCTCTTCAGCTCCCGGGGGAGATGCCCTCCGCCGACCCCCACCGGGGTTCAGTCCTTGAAATCCTTGTCTGACAAGTAGGTATGGGTTGATCGGTTCAGGCTCCTTGCTTTTGTCCCATCATGACCGATACTTTAATATATACTTTATCTGTTTTTACAGACAGCAGATATGCACATCAGCCCCTGATGAAGCGAGAAAGGCTCGCGAAACGCGTCGGGTTAGAGATGTACCATGCATATCTGTATCACATGTATTACTACTATTATCATATTATGGCTATGTTTCAAGGACTATTATGCAATGTTGCTGTTTTCATGAATTTGTTCACCCATGCTCATGTCTTTTATTGGATGATATTGTTATTTTTAATAAACCATTTTTGACTTCCACACTTGTTTTACCCTTTGATCACCATAAACATCTCATTTAAAGTCCCAGGGGCGACGTTCGTTTTTTTTATGCGGAGTAAAGTAGGCCCTGTGGAGAAATTTCAGCTGTATGAACCTGTCCTTAGCCGCTATCACTGTTGGGATATAGGTCGATACACTGTCCTCCCACTCGTCGTCTCCCAACGCTGGAATGTCCTCCCTCCATTTGTCAAATGTACGAGTGGGCTTAACGTCGTGTGCCACCGTCAGATATAAGTACAGTGAGGATAGGGGCTTCCCCATCACACCCGAAGTCAAAAGTCGCTCTACCGAGTCCGGTTCCAGAGTCAGTCTGTCTGGAAATTGTGCCCTCATCGCGTGTCTCAATTGCCAATATTTGAATTCAAAAGATTGGGGTAGGGAATACTGCCTTTTTATGTCCTGGAAGGGCATAAGCTTACCATTGGCTATAATATGTTTTAGGGTGGTAATTCCCCGTGTAGCCCATTGAGAGGGATCTGGGATGTCGTAAAGGTGTGGGAGGGTGGGGTTGCCCCAAAGCGGAGTGTGTGGGGATATGCGATTCGGCTCTGCATATATTGCCCTAGCCTCCCTCCATACTCCAATGGTGGTTTTCATTGGGGTCGTCAGATGGTAAGGGGCTTAGACTAAATTTGACAGAGCCGCATAAGAGCCCAAGATGGCTGCTTCAAGTCTGACAGCAGGGTTCTGTCTGGGCTGGGAGAACCACCAGCACACCATCACCAGCACTGCTGCTCAATAGTATATCAAAAAGTTTGGAAGGGCAAGTCCCCCCCCGAAAGAGGAAGGTAGAGCACCCTCTTTGCCACTCTGGGTGTCCTCCCAGCCCAGATAAAAGAAATCAGGATCCCCTCTAGGTGTCTAAAGAAGGACCTAGGTATATGGGTGGGTGTATTACGAAAAAAGTAAAGAAATTTTGGAAGGAACACCATTTTAGGCAAATTCATTCTACCCACGGGGTTGAGAGGTAGGGTGCGCCAGGCCATGCACTTTACTGTAAGTTGGGAAATGAGAGGCTGCACGTTTTTTTCCAAAAAATCATGTTGTTACTAATTTTGATGCCTTTAATAGGTGAACTCCTCTACCCATTGTAGTGGGGTGGCCGTATCCACCCTGGGAAGCAAGGGATGGAGCGGGAACAGGACCGACTTGTCCCAGTTTATACGAACACCTGAGAACCGAGCAAAGTTTTCGAACAGGACCAGAGCCCTCTGCAGTGACTGGTCAGGGTCAGCGAGGTAAAGCAGGGTATCGTCCGCATATAGGGACACTTTCTCTTCAATTGTGCCTACAGATATGCCCTTCTCCCCCACCTCCGCCCTCAAAGCGATGGCGAGAGGTTCTATCACCAAGACAAAAAGCCCCGGTGACAGAGGACAACCCTGATGGGTGCCCCTTCCCAGGGGGAAGGTTTCAGAGAGAACTCCGTTTGTACGGACCCTCGCTTCGGGGCTGGCGTAAAGCATCCGTAGCCATGTTAGAAATTTTGGTCCGAAACCGAATTTAGATAGGACCCCCCATAGAAATTCCCACTCTACTGAATCGAAGGCCTTCTCGGCATCTAGGGAGACCACCACTCCTGCCAAGTCTGCCTGTGCCCTACCCATATGAGTGAAAAGCCTTCGGATGTTGATATCCATTCCCCTCCCTGGCATAAACCCCGTTCGGGTGCACTAGAGCTGTTATGACTGTATTAAGTCTCATGGCCAACACTTTGGCCATTTGGCTTTCACATTGGAGCGGTACGCTGGCAGGACATCAAAAAATTTCCTGTAGGCAGCTTCTTTGAGGTGCTTTAGGAGCGGTGTATACACTGCTCCTAAAGCAAATCAATGGGCAGTGCCGCCGAAGCCTTTAACCCTTTTTTGGCCGCTAGCGGGGGTTTAAAGCGCCCGGCTAGCGGCCGAAAAGCGCAGTTAAAAGGACAGTAAAGTGCTGCTAAAAATAACGGCGCTTTACCACAGATGCCCGGGCACTGTGAAAGTGCCCTTACTGATTCTCTGAATACAGGGAAATGAAACATCTTAGAAAAAGTGATACTGAAGAAGCATCATGATTTGTCAAAATGCTGGAATTATAATTGGTATTACAGCTAAACCAAAGAGTTCCAAATTGATGCAGCGGTTTTATTTCTCCACCACCCACTGGAATCATTTTATTTTTGTCATCATCCTTTCCATTTCCTACAGGCAATTATGTTAATGGAGGTCAGCTTACTATTCTTCAACGTGCTGTGTCTACAAAATACATACAATTGTTACTGCTTGATGATCCCCAACAGCAACAGGGCAACAGTTACACTGAAGTTGATATTTTTTGCTTTCCTGCATTAAACTATACTCTTTACAATAAAAAAAAAGATGAAAGGAAAGGTACTCTTCATGCTACATTTCCTCCTTCCACTGAAACTGACTGGTATTTGAATGAACCTCAGTGAGATGTATTCTTGATCAGCTGCCACTTAATTGGCACAAAGAAACATTTACTCTTTGCTTAATGTGACATTAAAGGCTCATTTAAAAAAAAATAAAAAAATAAAAAAAATGTCATGCTTACCTGCTCTGTGCAGTGATTTTACACAGAGCACCCCTAATCCTCCTCTTTTCAACTTCCCCCACCGGCACTTCTGGCTCCTCCTCTTTAGCCAGTGCCCCCAATAGCAAGTCGCTTGCTCTGGGGGCACTGGTGTGTGCTCACTCTCGAGCCCTGCTCTATGCATCCATAAGAGACAGAGCCACAGTTCAGCCCCGCCCCCACTCTCTCCTCATTGGTTCACTGGCTGTGATTGACAGTAGAAGAAGCCAGTGGCTCCCACTGCTGTCTCAGCCAATGAGGAAAAAGAGACTGGGGAGAAGCTAAGCTCTAGTGCACATTACTGGATCAAGAGGGAGTCCTGCACACAGAAGGTTTTTTACCTTCATGCGTAAAATGCATGAAAATTAAAAACCTTAGGCTGCTTTCACACTGGGGCGGGCGTTGACAGTAAAAGGCTGCTAGTTTTTGCGGCGTTTTACCGTAGTTTTAGCAGCGATATTCGCCCGCTAGCAGGGAGCTTTTAACCCCTGCTAGCGTCTGAATAAAGGGTTAAATGCACCCGTGTAGTGCCGCTGCCGAAGCGCTTTGCAGGCGCTTCAGCAGCGGTGCCCATTCATTTCAAGGGGCAGGAGCGGTGTATACACCGCTCCTCCACCGCCCCAAAGATGCTGCTAGCAGGACCTTTTTTAGCATTCTGCCAGCGCAGCGCCCCAGTGTGAAACCACTCTGGCTTTCACACTGGGACTGCAGTGGAGGCGTTTTTCAGGTGCTATTTTTAGTCCAAAAGTGCCTTAAAAACGCCACAGTGTGAAAGGGGTCTTAAACCCTTAAAACCACTTTAGGGGCCGTGTGGGTCTGTGGGCTGTAATGTAGTTTTTATCAATATCTTCTGATTATAGAGACAACCCAACACTTTTAAGCTGGAGTTCTAACATTCCCAGATTATGAAATGGAAAGGTCCTTCTGATCAGATAAGTGGGTACAGGCTTTCCTGAACATGCCTTAGTGCCTTTTTTTTTTTAATACAGTATATTAGGGTCAGGATCATGTGGCTCCTGCCCTATGATCTCTTTGCGTGTGACAAGTTTTCTTACACATAAGATATAGAGAAAGCAAAATAGGCCATCACTATCTAGGTAGAGTGAGCATTCTGCTAGTGCCTAAGTGTATGTGCTTTTCTCTTTTTTGTTTAGTCACTCCCTAACTGGTAAATGTAGGGGGATAATGAAGAAGAAAGAAGGAAAGGAGTATGCACTTGCTTCTTTTGTGGGTGAACCTGACTGTAGGTAAGAGAAAGGCTGCTTGTTTTTTTTTAACCTCCCATTCCTCTATCTTCATCACTACTGCAACAACTTACAGAATTCTTGACCAGAATTCTTGGCATTGGCAACAGTAGCAGCAAATACCAGTGATGCTGTTTGAACTTAATAGACCTGGATGCAAGGAAGAGGAGTCTGGACTTGCTGGTGGTGGGCACTATGCTTCCTGCTCAAAAATGTCTGATGTCCTTTCAAAGCTGAAACACCTAAATGTACTGTAATGAAAGGAAAATCCGGATGGCTGCACACCAAACTGAGATCCAAACACCTTTATTCACCTAAAACCATGAAGAACATGAGGGGCACTACATGTATCAGCAAGGGAGACACGGCTTACACGTTTCACACACAAATTGTGCTTTATCAAAGACCTAAATGTACTGTATGCCCATTGGCCACCGATTCGATTTTGCTTGCATTTGTTACAAAAAAATGGGTTACTACATCATCATGTTTTGGGGCAGATGTCTCCTAACAAGCGATGTTAATGTGCAAAATAACAGAAGCTGTCATGTTAGGTGCCTCTTTTCTCTTTCATCTTAATTACCTTAGATTAGGCATATGTACTACAGACTCCTCCTCAGAAGCCAATGGCTAAACTTTCTGCTGCTGACACTACCATCCCTAATGACCTTGAAAATAGTATTTTGTCTTCCTGACAGTTTGATTTTGAAGGTGGCGCTTTTCCTGACACTTTCCTGATTCTTAGATTGTAAGCTCTAACAAGCAGGGCCCTCTGATTCCTTTTATATTGAATTGTATTGTAACTGTAATGTCTGCCTTCTTTTTATAAAGTGTTACATAAACTGTTGGTGCTATATAAATCCTGTATAATGATAATAATAATAGGGATAATAATAAATATGTTTTCCCTAATAATAATAATTTTACCTACAGTATATGTAGGAGACTGAGTGTCCAATTGACTGAGACACTAAAACTCTCTGCACAAACAGCACTGTTGTCATAGATTTACATGTCATAACAAGGGCAGAGTTCAGAACAAAAGAACATGCAAATGAACAGCAAAATGTAAATTGCAAACCAGGATTTTTAGACAAATATATGTTTATTGAATTTCAAAATATAAACAAAATAGAAATAGATATGCAGTTACAACCACATCGCCATTACGCGTACAGCTGAAAAGGAGACCACATACAGAGTTGCTCGGTAAGTAATGTCAAAGCAGCAAAAATAGAAATACATGTTACATATTCAAGTAGATGAGAGGGTACAAACTAAAGAACTCCATAATGTCAAATTAAAACAATACCAGCTAAGCTGGGTGAATAGGCCTAACTGAAAATGAGTATTATGAAAGGAGGAAGAAGAGAGAGGGAGGAGAAAGGAGAAAAACAGTAGATGAAGGGGGAGAGGATCAGAGGAGGTAATGGGTCGCACTGTGAGCAATAGGTTGGGGACAGAGTCCCGAAAGGTGACATCTGGCACTAGACAGATGTAATAGCATCAGATAAGCCACAGACATAGCAGGCTAAAACAGCCGTTGCAAAGGAGAGGCTACCCCAAAGGTATAAAATTGAGGAGAATCTTTGAACATGTTCCAGGTTAGTCAAACATGTAAGAGTCTTTGTTTTCAGCTACCAATTCCTCATTGTGTATATCATTGAGAGTCTCAAGCTATTCAGCGAACATGGGGGTGAAGATTTCCAGTATTTAGGTATCAATTGTCTGACAGCAAAAATAAAAAACCTTAGGAGAGAAGTTTTGGCCCGGAATAGTGACAGAGGTATAAGAGTAAGAAGAGCTAACTCAGGAGAGTTAGAAATGGACGCTTGAGCATATAAATTGTATATGTTGAGCAACCGGGTCCCAGAGTCGTTGAATAGGTGGGCATGCCCACCAGATATGAAGAAAAGTGCCCTAAGTAGAGAGCTCATTACTTACCTAAATTTAATTACCTAAAGTATAAACCAGGGTTTTTAACCAGAGTAGCAGCACAAATCCATCTTTTAATTTATATTTGCCCACTTATGCCCTGTACACACGGTTGGACATTGATCGGACATTCCGACAACAAAATCCATGGATTTTTTCTGACGGATGTTGGCTCAAACTTGTCTTGCATACACACGGTCACACAAAGTTGTCGGAAAATCCGATCGTTCTGAAAGCAGTGACGAAAAACACGTACGTCGGGACTATAAACAGGGCAGTAGCCAGTAGCTTTCGTCTCTTAATTCATTCTAAGCATGCGTGGCACTTTGTGCGTCGGATTTGTGTACACACGATCGGAATTTCCGACAACGGATTTTGTTGTCGGAAAATTTTATAGCAAGCTCTCAAACTTTGTGTGTCGGAAATTCCGATGGAAAATGTGTGATGGAGCCCACACACGGTCGGAATTTCCGACAACAAGGTCCTATCACACATTTTCCGCCGGAAAATCCGACCGTGTGTACGGGGCATAAGCGTTTGTCCGCTGTCTTTTCATTTTTTTTGTCAAATCAAGTTTATTAACCACTTGCTGACTGTGCTATAGCAAAATAACAGCTACAGCATGGACTTCCTCCCATGATCACTCACCCCCATGCACCCACTGCGGCATGCATCTGGCACACTCTGCTATTGATGTGTCCATCAGACACAGATGATCACAGATCGAGGTAAAAAGTCAATCACAGCGGCTCTTTACCAGGTGATCAGCTGTGTCCAATCACAGCTGATCACAATGTAAACACACTTGCAAGTTATTGGCATTCTTTTCCTCATGCTGTCACAGCATAAGGAGAGGAAAGAGCCAGTAACCAGCTAGTGTGAAAGGGGACATCTGCAATGATAATTGGTGTCCTGAATATCAGTGAAGACCCAGCAGTACCCATCAGTGCTGCATATCAGTGCCTTTTCATCAGTGTCGCCTCATCAGTGCACATTGAAGTAAAGGAGAAAAATTACCTGTTTGCAAAATTGTATAACAGAAACTAGGGAAAACATTTTTTTGGTCCTTTTCCGTTTGTTTAGCAAAAAATAAAAATATCCCGGGTTGGTAAAAAAAATACCACCAAAATAAAGCTCTATTTATGTGAAATGACTGTGCAATTGTTATTCAAAGTATGACAGTGCTGAAAGCTGAAAATTGACCTGGGCAGGAAGGGGGAAAAAAGTGCCCAAGTGGTTAATGAGTTGCATATTACAGTAATTTTGAGATCCATGGTAAAAAGGTACATATAGATACAACAGTTGGTATAGGAGAAGAAGCATGTGTGTATTATTCATTGTGTTTTGCATTATGATATGTCAAAAAAGTGTTATGCAAGGACATCAATATAAGCAGAACAAAGCATTGTGTATGTTCTTAAATATTGATCACTAAAAGAACAAGGCATAGGGGGTTATTTACGAAAGGCAAATTCACTGTGCACTTGGAAGTAAAGTCGCTGTAGATCCGAGGGGGACATGCAAGGAAAATAAAAAACAGCATTTTTGCTTGCACATGATTGGATGATAAAATCAGCAGAGCTTCCACTCATTTCAGATCTACCCCTTAGATTGAAAGCGACTGCACTTCCAAGTGCACCCATAGTGTTTGCATACAAAAGTGTAAGAACTTAACCAAGGGGAGAAGGGGAGGGCAAAGCCTCCTCAACCACTAAAGCCCCATACACACGGTTCAAAACAAAAATGGCCAACATTCAACCCATGTGTATGCCGGCTTCTCCTCATCATGCTGGAAAACCAGCATCCAACCGACTCCCGATCAGCACTCTCAGTCAATAGCAGAGAGCGCTGATTGGAGTGTTCTGGTGAGGGGGCCGTCCTCCTGTCAGAACACAACAGCTCAGTGAGGGGGATCACTGAACTAATCTTGCATGGTTAGTACAGTGGCTCCGACTGGAGCTGTCAGGTTTTTTCTACTGGTTGCACAGAAAAAAAAAAATGAATAGTGTGTACCTGTCTTTAGGCTGTAAAGAAGGGTAGGTTAGAGAGGGCTTTGGGCAAAAGCAAGCAGTTGCTAACGTCCCCATCTTCTTAGGACCCTTTTGCAAAAGAGAAATCAGGGGAGAGACTACAACTTTAAAGGTAAGTGCATAGGTGTGCGCAGCCTACTGCACTAGGGTGTGTACCCCAAAGCTCCAACACATATGAGTTTGACATATTTACTGGCCTCTTCTCCGCTCTCCATCCTGAAACATTGGGGGGGAAGGGGGGGCAAGGGAGCACATGGGAGACCCGGGCAACAGAAGGAAGAGGATCAGGGAAATGAGGGGTGGCGGGGTGGCATATATTAGTACCAATCCCCTATATTTTCCTCCTGTGGCAGCTGAATGTTGACAAAAGGGAGAAGAGAAGCCTACTTTCAGCTGCTGCAGGAGGAAAATAAAGATTGGTTCCACTAAATTCCACCCACATCACTTCTCCTGCCAAGGTTCTGAGGGTCGGCAAGGAAGGGTTGTGGTTTAACTGTCACCTGCCCACCATTGACAGGTTGCCAACCCCAGGATTAGGGTGCGCCCAGGCACACCTGGCACACCCCTTGCGCACGCCTATGGGTACGTGATTGGAATTGGGTTTGTACTGCATGCTGATAATAAGCCAAACTGCCTTGGGTTCGGAGAACCTCAAAGAAGTTCAGAGGTCAGATCCAAAACCCATTGAAACCAATGGGAGACAAAGCTGTCAAATTAAGAACACCGATTTTCTGGGTTGTGTTAAAAAAAAAAAAATACTATGGAGGTAGGCTTGCCCTGGGGAACATGTATCAATACAAACAAATAAAAAAAATTCCATGCAGTATTTTTTTTTTTAACACTGACATTTACAAAGGAGATTTTTTTTTTAAATTGCTGACAACAAATTGACAGCTATCATTTACAGATTCTTCATTTAAAAAAAAGACAAAGGAAAAACGGCACACAGCCACCCCCACCCCCCCATAGGTCTACTGTGGATTTTGTGGGGCATTTATAGGGGTTAGGCCAGAGTTAGATCACCTTTACATTTCTTTCTGCAAAGGTGAACTAAGGTATCCGTTTATGAAACAGAAAAAAGCTGAGAACCTGATGATTACAGCTGATCTCTCAGGTGTGCCAGTTTATGAAGCTGAGATGAGGAGTGGAGAACACCCTTCTGTCATTGAGATGGCTGGTTTATGAAGGTGAGATCTGAAGATCTCACTGGCCATCTCTTTAAAATATCTCCATCCCAGAGATGGGGAATTTGGGTGATAAGCTGCTGTGATGTGAGGAAGAAGGCTTCTTTCTTCCTAATATTAGCAACAGCAAGCTTAAAGTTGAAGTCCATGCAAAAATTCAAATCCCTGCATCTATAGCCACCAACATTCTAATGCCCTGTACACATGATCGGACATTGATCGGACATTCCGACAACAAAATCCATGGATTTTTTACACTCGGTCACGCAAAGTTGTCAAAAAATCTGATCATTCCAAATGCGGTGGCGTAAAACACGTACGTTGGGACTATAAACGGGGCAATAGACAATTGCTTTCCTCTCTTAATTTATTCTGAGCATGCGTGGCACTTTGTGCGTCGGATTTGTGTACACAACGGATTTTGTTGTCGGAAAATTTTATATCCTGCTCTCAAACTTTGTGTGTCGGAAATTCCTATGGAAAATGTGTGATGGAGCCTACACATGGTTGGAATTTCCGACAACAAGGTCCTATCACACATTTTCCATCAGAAAATCCTATCGTGTGTACAGGGCATAACACTAACCTATCTAGCCCTGAAAAGAAGAAAATCAGTACACATACCTTTTCTGCAGGCAATCGGACCCAATCTCAATCTAATTGTTAATGGCACCCAAAAAGTGTTTAGCAAATCTGCTGTTTGCCAAAATACGAATAAAAACCAAATCAAAATGCACATTAAAAAAGTGCCAAAATACATGCTAAAAGAAGTGCCAAAATGTGCGTTATAAACCACACCAAAATGCGTGTTAAAATAACCTGTGCCCAAATGTGCGTTAGTGGCACCAAAATGTGTGTTTATAAAAGCTTTAAAATGCACAATAAAAAAAAAAAAACACAGACAGATGCACGGTAAAAATATATGACATGTTAAAAAACTGCAAAATATGCATAAATAATTGCAAAAAAGCGCAATAAAAAGGGGCCAAAACACACATGTAAAAAATGTGCCAAAATGTGTGTAAACAAAACCTGCAACTCCCTCCTCATTGGATCACCTTTACATAGAATATCCCCCCTTCAGTCCATAATGAATGCCGCTGCAAGATTCATCCACCTTACCAACCATTCAGTGTCCTTCACCCCTCTCTGCCAATCCCCCCACTGGCTTCCACTCACCCAACAAATAAAATTCAAAGTACTAACAATAATTTACAAAGCCATCTATAACTTTGGGGGTGGCTGTTAGCTACATCACTAACCTAGTCCCGAAATACCAATCAAGCCATTCTCTTCGGTCCTCCCAAGACCTCCTGCTCTCTAGCTCCCTTGTCACCTCCTCCCATGCTCGCCTACAGGATTTCTCCAGAGCTTCTGCCATCCTTTGGAACTCCCTACCCCAATCTGTCTGACTGTCCCCTAATCTATCCATCTTTATACAATCCCTGAAAACCATTCTCTTTAAAGAAGCCTATCCTGCTTCTAACACTGTTTTACTTCCTCCATCAGCTCATCCCCCACAGCTATTACCTTTTGTATCATTTGACCCTCCCTTTTTAGATTGTAAGCTCTAATGAGCAGGGCCCTCTGATTCCTCTTGTACCAAATAATGTAATGTAACTGTAATGTCTGCCTTTATTTTGTTAAGTGTTGTGCAAATTGTTGGCGCTATATAATAATAATAATAATAATAATAATAAATTATTGTAATTAGATGGTCTTTTTAACCGGTTAGTGACCTCCCACCGTAGATATACTGTGACAGGACGGCCACTCTGTGCCAGATCACGTACCTAGTATGTGATCTGACACTTCCGGGTCTGGGGCGCACGCTCCACTGGCAAGCCACTCTCGCTGTGATTGGACACAGTGGGAGCCAATCAGCAGAACCGGCAGACGCAATGCCTGCCGGGACTTGCCGATCGTTCGTGAGAAAGACAGAACGGTGGTCTGCCTATGTAAACAAGGCAGACTGCCATTCTGTGAGAGGGGAATGTGTTGATCCTGTGTTCCTGCTAAGCAAAGCACAGATCTTTACCTTCCCCTCGGTCAAAGCACATCCCCCACAGTTAGTAATCACTCCCAGGGAACACATATAACCCTTTGATTGCCCCTGATGTTAATCCCTTCCCTGCCAGTGTCATAATACCTCCCAACATTTTGAGATGGGGATGAGGGACACCAAACCTATGTAGGCATAGGGCACGCCCCTGTTACACCCCCTTAAAGGAGAATTAACCCCAAAAAAGGTTAAATTAAATCCACAAGGGCTTTTTTTTTACTACTACTATTCCTTTATATTGGCTTTTAACATTTACAAATGCAGCAATTTAGAATTTGGGTGAAAGGTTTAGCACTGGGAAACACTTCTTGAAAGATAAAAAGTGCAAAAGTGCATTTTGAATGGAACTATATATATCAGACCAAAATGAGGGACAAAGAGGTAGAAAGAGGGACATTGCTCCAAATAAGGGACAGTCCCTCAAAATCAGGAACAGTTGGGAGCTATGGTGTCATTAGTACAGTAACAGTGCATATTTTTTAGCACTGATCGCTGTCTTAGTGTCACTGGTCCCCAAAAAGTGTCAAAAGTGTCAGCTAGTGTCCAATTTGTCTGCAGCAATATCGCAGTCCTGCTATAAGTCGCTGATTGCCGCCAATACTAGTAAAAAACAAATAAATAAAAAATATCCCATAGTTTGTTATCGCTGTAACTTTTGTGCAAAACAATAATATAAATGTTTTTTTTTTGTTTTTTTTTTACCAAAAATATGTAGCAGAGTACATATTGGGCTAAAATGATGAAGAAATTTTATTTTTTTGAATTTTTCTGTTTTTTAACAGAAAGTAAAAAATATTGGGGTTTTTTTTCAAAATGTTTGGTCTTTTTTTGTATATAGCGCAAACAATAAAAAACGCAGAGGTGATCAAGTACCAGCAAAAGAAAACTCTATTTGTGGGAAAAAAGGACATACATTCTATTTGGGTACAGCATTACATGACCACGCATTTGTCAGCTAAAATAACGCAGTGCCATATCGCAAAAAATGGCCTGGTCATGAAGGGGGTTAAACCTTCCGGAGCTGAGGTGGTTAACTTTGATTTCACTTTTTAAACTCAGCTGCTCTGTAATCACAGAGATATCTCAGGAGATCACAGGGAGCCCTCCTCCTTGTACACAGATCTCAGCGGAAAAAACGTCTCCTCTGTTTTCCTTCTGAGAATAAATGTTCTCCGCTTCATGAACAGGGTGCCAGAGGAGATGATTTTTTTCTGAGAACTGATATTAGATAAATTATCTCTGTTTAACCGCTTCAATACTGGGCACCTTTCCTTCCCAGGCCAATTTTCAGCTTTCAGCGCTCTTGCCTTTTCAATAAGAATTGCGCGATCATGCAACACTGTACCCAAATTAAATTTTTATCATTTGTTCACACAAATAGAGCTTTCTTTTGATGGCATTTATTCACAAATCAGTTTTTTTTTTTTTTGCGATATAAGCAAAAAAAAGTGCGTAAATTTAAAAATATATATATATATATATATATATATTTTCTACTTTCTGTTTTAAAAGAAACCCAATAAAAACTAATTTTGTCATAAATTTAAGCCAAAATGTATTCTGCTACATGTCTTTGGTAAAAAAAAAATCCGTTAAGTGTATAATAATTGGTTTGTGTGATCACGGACAAATGTACGCAGATGATCATATACAGATGATCATTGGGACGTATGATTTTACTGTTACATATGTGGGGGACAGATGTTTTTACTGTGTGGGGACAGTGCTTTGGGGACACTATTTTGGGGACACTGTGCCGGTGATCACCGGCTGGCTTCAGTGATCCGCTCTGCTCTCCTCACTGACAACTTCAGTGTGAGGAGAGGAGAGCCTATCGCCTAGCAACCGGCTCTCTATTTACATCACATGACGGCTGTGATTGGTGGTGGTTAATAAAACAACACCTAACCCTTTAAAGTGGTAGTAAACTCCTGAATGTTATTTTTACCTACAGGTAAGCTTATAATAAAGGTTACCTGTAGGTAAAAGGAATATCTCCTAAACATGCACCATTTAAGAGATATTCCAGTGAGCAGCTGGATCTGAAGTAACAACATACCTGTGCCGCTCCTTCAGAGCTGTATGCCGCTGCCGAGACTGCACGGCCAGTCATCAAGGCATGGCCATTCAGCCTGTGAACCCGGAAGGAAGACCGGGTGAAGATGGAAGCCTCTACAGTGGTGACAGTGTACCACTGGAAGGCTTTGTTTCAAGGTAAGTCTGCAATACATACTAGCACATTATGGCTTTACCTTGCAGGAAGAAAGTTTTTCGTTTAAGTAAGTTTACTACCACGTTTTTCCTTTATTTTCATCAAGTGATTTCAGCCAGTAAATCAGTTATTTTTGCTTTAACAGACCAAGCTGTTCAGTAAAGGTGGCAGGCTTATTTTCACTTTAAAACTTAAAGGACAAAAGGGAAAACATTCTGATGTGACTGCATTAAAAGTGTTATCTGGAGTTAATTTGCTAGTCCAGTCCATCTAAATCTCCTTACGAATTGAACATTACCCTCTTCTTAGATTGCTGCTGTCCAAAGGCATCTTTTGCTCTTTCATCCAGAGTGGAGCCACCCTAAGCTTTATCACTAGCTGAAAATAAAAGGAAAATATTTAAAAAAAAAAAATGAATGCAGCCAAGAAATTAACCAGTTCCGGACCGCCCACCGAACATATACATGCACGTCACTCGTGCCCGCCGTCCTTGTGGCGATCGGATTTGCTACAGAACCTATCAGTCTTTAGATCCAGGCCAATGATTTCTGGCCTTAACCTGCTGATCGGTTCTGGCGAATGACAGAGCCTCCTCTGCCCGTGTAATGTAAACACAGGCAGAGGAAGTGATGTCATCTCGAATCATGGAGCCCTTTTAGGTTCCAGCGTGTGGGGGAGAAGACATCTACTGTGAGTACACCAAGCACTACACTGACACCAGGACACATAGGCACACTTTTAACCATCTGATTGCGCCCCCCAGTTTTCAGATTTTTTACTGAATACTGTATTGGTATCACTTTTGACACTAAACAGCGTCAGGGCAGTTAGTGGTAGTCCCAGGTAGGTTTAGGGTACCCTCCACATATTCCCTAATAAAGGTTTAACCCCTTGATCACCCCAATTAACCCTTTCACTCCCTGTCACAGTGTCACTAGTATAGTGTACAGATATTTTTTCTGATCACTGTATTAGTGTCACGGGTGACGCTAGTTAGCGGTAGCGTTAGTCTTGTATAGCATCAGGGTACCCGCCATATATTCCCTAATAAAGGTTTAACCCCCTGATCACTCCCCAGTTAAC
The DNA here is from genome assembly GCA_037952925.1 of Lithobates clamitans. Taxonomy (NCBI): domain Eukaryota; kingdom Metazoa; phylum Chordata; class Amphibia; order Anura; family Ranidae; genus Lithobates; species Lithobates clamitans. The sequence goes on from JBBGZY010001130.1 coordinate 2,758,172, forward strand.
CCTTTCATGCCCTGCCACAGTGTCATTAGTATAGTGTACAGATCTATTCTCTGATCACTGTTTTAGTGTCACTGGCAGGGCTTTTTTTCAGCAGGAACTAGGGGGAACTCTGTTCCACCACCTCTGGCTCAGGTCTTCTGCTCCCTGCTCACCACTATCACTTGGTAACACTGAAGTCCAGCTTCTGCATTTACAAGTGATAGCTTATCCCCCAGTAGCTCCCACAGGTCAGATCTCCTGCGCAGATGCCACTGAGTGCCAGACAGGCACAAGGGAGATACAGAACAGGTGTCCAGGGTACAGTGCAGTCATGGGCACGAGAGGGTGCGTGGTAGGCTGCACCCTCCGTGGTCTCCATTTTTTCCCTGGTGACCAGTTGTTGATGCTCCTACTGCATGATCTCCCTTGCAAGTGACTGTAGTATAGTATAGTATGCTGGGAGGTACTACAGCAGGATAGGTGCTTCAGCTTAATATTGCAACAAAAGGTAAGAAATAAGACAGATGGTGGAGCTTTTAAGAAGGGGGGAGAAGATGAGGGCAGTGGAGGGAGGGGTTGTATGTACTATTTGATGCCATTTGGTGGGTATGTGTTTGTGGCGGGCATGGTTGAGTTCCTGCACCTATTCTCTGAGAAAAAAAGCCCTGGTCACTGGTGACATCATTTAGCATTAGTGTCAGTCAGTGCTGGCATCAATCCGAGACAGCATCAGTTTTTAACCCTATGATTGTCAGTAACACTAACACACACACTCTATACCTCCAATACTAGTATAGTGTTAGAACAGATCAATATCTTTGATCTGATCAGAACTATACTAGCGTCACCAATAGTATAGTGTTCCCAAAAACGCGGCGTTAGCAGGATCAGCCCAGACACCTGCCAACACCTGCGGTTAGCCCCTCCGCCCAGCCTACCCAAAGTGCAGGATCAGTAGATCACTGTCACTTCCAAAACACAGCACACAAAACTTCAGCCTTAGCAGAGTCATGCCTGGTCCCTGCTAGCACTAACAGTTAATTTTTTTTGTAGCGATTCAAGCAGTCTCTGTCAACCAGGTGCTTTTCTGAGTTGTTTTTACGGAAGATCTGTACAAATCTATTGTGGACCAAAGCAATTTATGCTGGTCAATTTTTCGCCGCAAATCTAAATTTGACCCTTGCCAGAGAATTTGGCCAGAAACCTATAACAGTTCCCAAATTTAAGACCTTTCTGGGCCTATCCCTCCCCATGGGCATTACTATAAAGAATGAGTTGTGATCATATTGGTCCACTGACCCAATTCACCATATGCCCATGTTCCCTGCTTCCATGGCCAGGACTCAATACAAGCAAATCTTGTGGCTCATACACTTCAACGACAATGAACTCTGTCATCCTCGGGGGGGGGGGGGGGTGACCCTGAATATGATCGACTCCACAAAATCCAGTCCCTCGTAAACCACTTCAACCAACAATTTGCAGCCTTGTTTATTCCTGATCAAGATGTCTGCGTTGATGAGTCCCTGATTACATGTTCAAACAGTTTCTCCCCAGCGAGCGTGCCAGATATGGGGTCAAGATGTATAAGCTCTGTGACAGGGCAACATGCTATACGTATAGTTTCCTGGTTTACAAGGGAAAAGATAGGAGCGTGGAGTCCCCCAACTGCCCAGACTACATAGGGAGCAGTGGCAAGATTGTTTGGGACTTGGAAAGGGGTACCATTTATACGTGGACAATTTTTATACAAGCGTGCCACTTTTTAGACACCTCTTTCGATTAGGAATTGGCACATGTGCCACTGTGTGATCTAATCTCTGGGGGTTTACCCCAACGACTTGTAGATACCTGACTTAGGTGGGGGAGTTCGCTTGAGGTCCAAAGAATTGCTTGCCGTAAGATGGAAGGACAAACGGAATGTTTTCATTTTGTCTTCCATTCACGCAGACACGGCAGTCCAAATTACTACGGCAACTAGTGTTCTTGAGAAGCCCCTCTGTGTCCATGAATACAACCTTAAAATGGGAGGGGTGGACTTCAACGACCAGATGATGGTCCCGTACTTAGTTGCCCATAAGGCCAGACGCTGGTATAAAAAAAGTGTCTGTATACCTAGGTAAATCGGCTCTGTTCAATGCTTATGTACTATACAAACGACTGGATGAACTGGATCCTTCCTAAAATCCAGGAAGAGATCATCACAGCCCTTCTGTATCCAGAAGGTGCTGTGGCCCAATTTCCCAATCCAAATGCAGTGAGCTGGCTGCATGAAAGGCCTTTTCTGTATTTCCTCCCTGGCATCCCTACCCAAAGAGCACCCCAAAGAACATGTCCTGTCTGTAGAAAATGCGGACATAGGTGTGACACCCGCTATTATTGTCCCTCCTGTCCTGACTAACCTGGTCTCAGGGACTGTTTCCGTCGCTACCACACACTAGTGGAGTATTAGCATAGGGTACAGCACTGTCCTAGGGCACACTTTCACTCAGGGTCTCGAAAGATGAGATGGCCATTGCATTTTGAGAGACCCTAAACTGGAACCTTTACAGTTGCAAATAAAAGTGTAAAAAAAAAAAAAAAAACATAAAAAATGTAATCCGTGACTCCAGCGCTGTAGGAGGTGATTTCACCACCACAGTTAAAAAAACAGCATATATGCCAAAGCATAGGGGCAGGGGTGGACATAGGGGTCAATCACCTCTATGCTTCGGCATATATTTTTATCTACTTTCCTTGGCAGAGATTTCTTCATCCACATCTATCGATGTGAATGGAGGAATCTGGAATCTTCAGCCCCATGGGCTGAACGAAAAAAATAGAACGGTGCATGTATACCCATCATTAGCATTGGGTGGATGTATTCTAATGGTGGGCATACCACCGATCAATCAGTGTGAATGGAGGAATCGGTTAGGCTCTCTTTTTTCATTTAACCCACAGGCTGCATAAAAAAAAGAACATTACAATATATGCCCAACAAGGACCAGCGACGTACTGGTATGTTGCCTGCAGATCTTGGTATCATCTTGGTATAGTTTTTTTCATCTGGCGGTCGGCTTTCATGTAAAAACAATCCTAGTGGCTAATTAGCTGCAGAATGTATTTTGGGGTGTAATTCTACATATAGTAGGTGTATAGGGTAAATCCGCGCAATGAATTGAATGTTTTAGTTATGGATATGACTGCTGCCTCTACACATACAATACCACCTAAGTGGAAAGTATTAGAAAATGGTAAAAAAGCAGGAGTAGTATGGCGCTGCCCTTATGGAGACAAAAAGATATTTTCTTCTTTGTAGTGAATGTATTGCCTAGTGTCCTTATAGAATTGCTTCTAAAACCTGTATGTGTTCAAAAATTGAATAAAACTGTGACTGGTGGCGAATATGTCTATTAGAAGTGAAAATACAACAACTGGTGCTCCAATTGTTCAACAAAGGTGCATTGTGCCCTTTAAATTATGTAAAAAAGTAGTTATGGATATGGATACAATATCATCTAGGTGGAAAGTGTTAAAAAGAAAAAAAGAAAAAAGGAAAACAGGAATAATATGGCGCTGCCCTTATGGAGGCAAAAAAAAAAAAACTCTCTTTATAATGACTTTATAATTCCTAAAGTGTGTGTGCCAAAAATGAATAAATATGTGACTGGTGCCAAGTCCTTACTGTTAAAAGTACAATTGCAACCTAAGGTGCTTCAATTATTCAACAAAAGTGCATAGTGCAGCATCACTAAAGTGACCAGTGTTAAATCATACAAATTTATACAACATTGTGCAAATTATCCATCATAAATAGTGACTCTTGTGCTGTGACCAGTATTAGTTGGATAGGAAAAGTTCCGTTTATGAAAAAACAAGTTCTTTTTGGAGTATTTTGTAGTGTTCAATCTTTGAGGGTCAAATATCTGTAGGAAAGCTTCTTATCCAGGTGCTGATTTCTTTAATTAGTGCCTTGTCTGCATGCTCTGACAATGCTTGCACTCACCAGATTCTCCTTTCCCCTGCAGGGGTATGGATGGTCACAGTGTCTGCCACTGTGTAGCAATCAAGGATATCCCCCAAACTTTACTTGCGTATTGTGGTGTAGTATTTACATGTAAAGGAAAGAAGGTATGCCCATCGCGTAAAATCGTAGGAGAACTTTTATTAAAACTTAATAGACAAATGAACTCACATTTCAAATGAACAAATCAAGCGTGGCAAAAGTTAGCGAATTCCCTTTGTTAGAGGTGCTGCAAGACGTTTGTAACCCACCCTACATATACCCATGGCATGTGTAAGCAATATATAATTTCAAGAAAACTTTATGTAAACATGTTTTGTAAATTTTCAATCACTTGTGACAAAAAAATGAAATATTCAATGGGCTCAACATACCTCTCAGCAAATTACTTGGGGGGGGGGGGGATCTACTTTCCAAAAAGGGGTAATTTGGAGGGGTTTTGTACTGCCCTGCCATTTTAGCACCTCAAGAAATGAGATAGGCAGTCATAAACTAAAAGCTGCGTAAATTCCAGAGAATATCCGCTAGTTTGTAGACGCTATAACTTTTGTGCAAACCAATAAATATACGCTTATTACATTTTTTTTTACCCAAGACATGTGGCTGAATACATTTTGGCCTAAATGTGTGACTAAAATTGAGTTTATTGGATTTTTTTTATAACAAAAAGTAGAAAATATCATTTTTTTCAAAATTTTCGGTCAGTGCAGCTTCGTCAGCGCACATCAGTGAAGGAGTAAAAATTACTTAGTTTCTGTTATAAAATTTTGTAAATAAGAAAAACTTTGTTGGTCACATTTTTGGTATTTTTTTCATTTGTTTAACAAAAAAAATGGAAATCCCAGAGGTGATCAAATACCACCAAAAAAAAGCTCTATTTGTAGAAAAAAAGGACGCAAGTTTTGTTTGTGCACAGCATTGCATGACCGCACAATTACCAGTTAAAGCAGCGCCAAATTGAAAAAAGTGCTCTGCTCTGGTCGTGAAGGGGTAAAACCTTCCGGGGCTGAAGTGGTTAAATTATTGATAAGCTTTAATTTATAAAGTTATTGTTTTTGAATTTAATACTTCATGAAACTCCTTGTGTTCCAGCTCAGACTAGGCAATCACCTATGCCCCTATATGAATCAAAAGTAAAGCCGCGAACACACGATCGGAGCGTTGTTTAAGTGACGCTTTTGCGCCATTTCCAGCTGAGCAGAGGCTATTTCCAGTACTAAAGAGCCTGAAAACTGCTCCAGTGTGAAAGGAGTCTAATGGAGCGTACACACGGTCGGACTTTTCGGCTACAAAAGTCTGACAAACTTTCGTCAGACTTTTAGCGGACTTGCGGCGGACTTTCTAACTTGCCTAAATATGATCGCACAAAAGTCCGACGGATTCGTACGTGATGACGTACACTGGACTAAAATAAGGAAGTTGATAGCCAGTGGCCAATAGCTGCCCTAGCGTGGGTTTTTGTCCGTCGGACTAGCATACAGACGAGCGGATTTCTGGGTCCAGCCGAGTTACAACGTAAAGATTTGAAGCATGTTCCAAATCTAAAGTCCGTCAGATTTGCGGCTGGAAAAGTCCACTGAAAGTCTGGTGAAGCCCACACACAATCGGATTGTCCGCCAGACTTGGTCCTTCGGCGTCCGTCGGACTTTTGTAGCCGAAAAGTCCGCCCGTGTGTACGCGGCATAAGGGGATGCAGTGGTTTTATGAACACAGCCACAGATTCTAATTTGACAGATGTGCAAGTGTAGGGGAGTGGTCCTGAGTGCACACTGTCTTTGGGGCCGTACACCTGTAGCCACACACCTCTCACCCATAGTGTAACATGTACTGCCTGCACATAGTTCCAGGTGGCTCCGGCCACATAAACAAACAACTGATTCATGTTCAACAGGCCACAGTGCCCTTGTGAATGAGCCCTAATACCTCATTCACACACAGAGCTTTATTTATTTCTCAATACACTTTTATCTTCTAGATTTAGCAGGAATTCTGTTATTTTTGGGAAGCGGGTGGAGGTCCATGTCAGGTAGACTGTATGGGGCCCTGTGATTTCTAACAGCAGCCCTGCTGGAAAATATTCCAATGTGCATGGGTTGGTTTGACCACCACTATTATTAAGCCTTGTACACACGATCGGATTGTTGGCCAACAGAGCGCCAGGCTTTTGTCCGAAGGACGTGTTCCAGGAACTTGTCTTGCATACTAACGACACACAATTGTCGCCCAACAAACACAAACGTAGTGACGTACTACGTTGAATTTCAGCTCTTGATCACCACCCTTTGGGCACCTTCTGCTAAGGTCGTGTTTGGTGAGCACTGATTTCGAGCATGCGTGTTTGTACTTTGGACTTTTGTGTGACGGACTTGTGTACACACGATAGGAAAATCTGACAACAGACCGTTGTCCACCTGAAAATTTACTAGCCTGCCATCCAATTTGTTAGTAGAAAGTTGGACAATAATTGTCTGATGGAGCGTACTAACGGTCAGATTTTAGGCAGTCTGTCATCACACAATTCCTGGATGAAAATCCGATTGTATGTACGAGGCTTTAAGGAGAAAATCCACCTAAACCGCATATTTCATTTCTGATCTCACCATGAAAGTGTGCTGCAGATGTAAGAAGACACTGGTGGTGACTAAGCTCAGCATACCCCAACTATAAATGGAATGCCATTTAAGGGGCTTGGTAAATTGTTGAGTGTTTCATGACACGATGTTCTAGTTTTGTTTAATTTATATCCAGCAATTCTTTTTTTATATTTTAAGATATACATATCATATTTTAGTTTTATATAAGTGTTTGTAGTTAATAAAATGACTCACTTCCAGTTTAAGCTGCTTAAAAGTAGACAGACAAGCATGCTCATGTGTATGTTATTTTGACATGACCATAGATTAAAAAAAAAGTTTGAAAATCTTCATAAGTACTGACATAACTGTAGTCTCATGGTAGGAACTGCAAAAATCTGTCAATGCTTGAGACAAATGGAACAGCTCTAATAAACTCACAAGGGCAGGCAAATAACGAATGATAAAAGCAAAGAAAAGGTCAACTCTGACAGATTACGACAAACAAAAAATGATTTCTGATTGTATGTTGTGGGTTACTGTAATTTGAACTTTACTGACAAACCAGTAAAACCAAATTGATTAACCTCTTGCCGACCTCCCATGTATGTTTACTGTGGGGCAGCTCCTGTGCACAGAATCACGAACAGGTAAATGATTCTGCATTTCAAGGTCTGGGGCGCGCCGCCGGCGATCCGCTTCTGCTGAGATTCAACCGTTCCAGAGGAAGAAAGAACAGCCGTCTGTCGATGTAAACAAGGCAGATCGCCGTTCTGTGAAAAGAAGAGGCTAAGCAGGAACATGGATCTCTGTCTTCTCACAGTCTAATCACTCCCTAGGAACACATTTAACCCTTTGATCACCCCGATGTTAACCCCTTCCCTGCCAGTATCATTAGTACAGTACATTCCTGTCTCCTTCCATCCACTGCCAGCGACTAGGACAAGCCAGCAGAGCCTGCAGTACAATATTACACCCTTGGCAGAGTACCTAATTATGAGCACCTTTTAACCCTGGCACCCCCCCCCCCTTTCCCTTGGTCCCCTTTCACAATATGGCCACGTTTGAGAAAAAGCACCGCTCATTTTAGAAGGTGCTTTATTGCTGTTCAAGCAGTACTTTTGTGGTGCTTTTCGGCCGCTAGTAGGGTGCTTTTAACCCCAAAGAAGGGGACAAAAACTCTAGTGTTGCAGCGCTTCCAAATCGCTTTTCAGGTGCTTTCAAAGCGCTGCCCATTCATTGCAATGGGCAGTGGTGTTTTGGGAGCGACCCAACCCAAAGATGCTGCTTGCAGGACTTTTCCGAAGGTCCCGCAAGCGCACCACCCAGGTGTGAAAGCACCCATTGCAGAGAATGGGTAGCGCTTTACATGCGCTAAACCGCCTGAAAACTGACTCAGTGTGAAAGGGGTCTGATGTCTTTTCAACGTTGGACACACTCTTAGCATGGCTGCCACTGCTACTCTAATGACTTTTTAATTGGGACATTTTATTCATGGAATGAGTTTCCTTTGTTTCTCTCCTTTCTTAAACAATTACTCAGAGACTACCTTTGATTTGGGACACCCACCTTCTGTGCGCCAGAACTTTACACTTTTCCATTAGTACAGTCACAGTGCATATTTTTAGCACTGATCACTGTATTAGTGTCACTGGTCCCCAAAAAGATGTCATTTAGCCCTGGTTCACACTGGTGTGTTTTGACATCCAATTTGACATGTCAAATGAGCAGCAATTGCCGACAATGGCACCGTCCTAATCGATGCGACGCTGCATTAGCGGCGCCGCACTCGAGAAGTAGTTTCTATACTACTTTTTGCGATTTTGGGGTGCGATTTCCGAAATTGGGAGCTGAACTTGCATGGCTTCATTCCTGCAGCTCAGTATGAACCTGGGCTTAGTGTCCAATTTGTCCTCCGCAATGTCGCAGTCCTGCTATATGTCGCTGATCGCTGCCATTACTAGTAAGAAATAAATAAATACAAATTCTGTAAATCTATCCCATAGTTTGTTCCAATCAATATACACTTATTGTTTTGTTTTGTTTTTTATCAAAAATATGTAGCAGAATACTTATTGGCCTAAACTGATAAAGAAATTAGATTTTTCAATTTTTTTAATAGATATATTTTATAGCAGAAAGCGAGAAATATTTTTTTTTTTCAAAATTTGTTTATAGCGCAAAAAAAAAAAAAAAATCCTTTGTTCACCCTTCACCCCATCCTTATTCAATTTGGTCATCACCTCACTTGGACACCTTCTCTTAGAATATAGTACAATTTTGGTATCCTCACCTTGTATACCTCATCCCTTCAAACTCCAGCCTGCTGATTTGTTAACTCCCCCAGTCGCCACGGGAGGCTCCCCTGGGTATGCCTTGCCCTCCAACTGCACCGGGACTTGGGTAAGCAGCCCTATATCCTCTTTACCCAATTGTACAATTTTGTAAATTTTGTATATGTCTCGACTATATTGTCAATTGATCTTGTGTCTATTTACAGATGTATTTCCTGATGAAGCGGTTCACCCCACGAAACTAGTCGAAGTACTATATATGACCAAGTCACCTTTGTTTTAATGCTATGTAATTCGTACTAATACATTTTTGTAATTTTTTATGACTGTCTTTATGTCCTACTTATACTTTTCTCACACTGTACCGAGATAGTCCTTTCACTCCCTTGCCCCTGGTGAATCTTGGTTGGGGACCAGGTTCCCAAACCTCTATTCCACATGTATAGCAATCATTTTATTGTGTAAGGTCTGGTTCACACCTGTGCATTTTTTATATTTCAATAATTCTTTATTAAATTTTTCAAAAAAAAAACATGAACAAAGAGGAAAATGCAGTTGTTACAGCACGTCAGATGTTCCGACTGGAGTAAATGAGTCCATAACGGAGAAAGAAGTTGTAAGTATAGCATAGGTAGTTATACAAATGAGACTAAACAGTGGTGGATCATGCTTATTAATGCAAACAAAGAAACAGAGTAGCTCCAGAAGGGGGGGGGGGGGGTAGGTGAAGGGTGGGGAGGAGCACCAGCCAGTTTAATGAGTTATGAAGGTATAGTATGAGTGTGGATAAGAGAATAAAGAAGACAAAGCAAGCTAAGGGGAAGTTGGGAAATAGTGAGTACATTATAATGATACGGAGCATTTTGGATGTGTAAGCCAGGCAGACCAGTTATACAAAAATTTTTCCATAGTTAGATTCTTCCTAGCTACTAATTTCTCCATTTCACACTGAAGGTTCAGATCAGTAATTGTATTGGCAATGGAAGGAGAGTCTGTAGATTTCCAGAGTTTGGCAATATTTAGTTTTGCTGCGAGTAGAAGATGCACTATTACTACTCGTGACCTGGTAGGAAATTTTTCAATGCCCAGATGTAGTAATGCTAATGAGGGATTAGGAGGCGTTGTTACCTGAGATATGTTAGAGATCATGGTAAATATTTGTTTCCAGAACGAACTTATAGATCTGCAAAACCATAGGATGTGTGTTAGAGTACCTGTGCTTCCACATGTTCTCCAGCATGTAGAGGGATGTCCTGGGAAGAATTTGGAGAGACGATAGGGTGTGAGATACCATCTATGTATCGTTTTTTGATATGATTCCCAGTGGTTAGAGCAGTGGGAAGCTGAGAAGGTATGTTTAAAGGCACGTGTCCACATATTGGGGGTAATAGCAATGTTAAGTTCTTCTGACCATTTTGAGAGAGATGGTATTTGGGAGTAGGGCCGATCGTCATTCAGTGCAGAGTACATTGTGGAGATACCATGTTTTGGGTAAGTTGTGTGTGTATAGAAGTTGTGTATCGGTTCAGGTATTTTGGTCATAGTGGGAAGTTTTGAAGATTGAAGGAAGTGGGAGATCCTCAGGAATGTAAAGGCTTCTGTGTGGGGAAGCTTGTATTTGGTTTGGAGATTTGTGAAAGTTTTTAGGGAACTGTTTGTGTGGTAGAGGTCTGAGATAGTATTGATCTTGTGTTTCTGCCAATTTTGTAGGTTTAGGTTAGGTAGCAGCAACATTAACGATCTGATAGGGATTGGTACTGTATGTGACGGGTGACCTGTAGAGGTCGTCTGGGTAAATTTCTTCCATACTGTCAACGAGGCCGTGATTGACGGGGGATCCGTCCTTGTGTTTAGTAGAGAGCCCACTGATGTGAGAAGGAGTACCTCACGTAGGGTGTTTGGTTTGAAGGAAGATGATTCCATGATCGACCAGGACTTATTGGGGTTTGGGTGCCACCAGTAGTAGAGCTGGTCTAGGATGGAAGCGTAGTAATAAGTTTGTACGTGGGGAAGGCCTACCCCTCCTTTTTTATGGTGTCTGGTTAGGATGTAGTGAGCGCATCTTGGTGGTTTGGTTTCCCAAATATATCTGGAAAGTTGTTTTTGTATGGATGTGAAGAAGGAGTGGGGTATTGGTAGAATCACTGTACGAAATAGGTAAAGCAGTTTAGGGAGGATAAGCATTTTAAAGGAGGCAATCCTTCCTAATTTAGAGAGTCCTGTTGTGCGTATTTGGTTAAGAAGTTGTGGAAGTAATTTTTGGAAAGCACGATAGTTTAGGTCATAGAGTTGGGGAAGAGAGGGGGCTAATTTAATACCTAAATATGAGATGGAGTGTTTCGTCCAGGAATAGGGGAGAGTCCTCTCCAGGAGGGATTGTTGACTGCTTGTGAGATTAAGTGGGAGGATCAGGGACTTAGAGGAGTTAACTTTATAGAAGGAGGCAGAGCTAAATTGAGCAATGATGTCTTGGATTGCTGGGATAGAATGGGCTGGATTTGTGATCAGTAGTATGACATCGTCGGCAAAGAGGCTTATTTTGTGTTCCTTGTCGCTGTGTATGATGCCTGAAATGCGCTCATCTTCTCTAATCCTTGCTGCTAGAGGTTCCATAAGTAGAGCAAAGACGAGAGGGGAGAGTGGGCAACCCTGGCGAGTGCCGTTAGTGATCGCGAATGGTGTAGACAGGGATCCGTCTGTTAGCACTCTGGCGGATGGATGTGAATAAAGTGAGAGTATGGCAGTTTGAAACCTGCCGGTGATACCAAATTTGGATAATACTGCTCTTAAAAATCCCCAGTGCACTCTATCGAACGCCTTCTCTGCGTCCAATGAGAGTAGCAGAGAAGGCGTTCGAGACCGGGTGACCTGATGAATTAGATTGATGACCCTTCTTGTTGCATCCGGGGCCTGTCTGTCTGGCATAAAGCCTACTTGATCTGGGTGCACCAGAGAAGGAAGACAGGTCATCAATCTGTATGCCATGACTTTTGCAAATATTTTGACATCCGTGTTAAGAAGCGAGATCGGTCTGTAATTAGATGTGGAGGTGGGGTCTTTTTCTGGTTTGGGAATAGTAGTGATAATTGATCGTAACATGTCAAGTGGTAGAGAACCAGAGGTGGCAGCAGAGTTGAAGAGGTCAGTTAGGTGGGGGGCAATGGGTTTTGCAAATGTTTTGTAAAATTCGTTGGTGAAGCCATCCTCACCAGGTGATTTGTGGAGAGGTAGAGTGTTGATGGCCTTCAGGACTTCTTCATCTGAAAAGGGTCGAGAGAGCTCCTCAGACTGAGTAGGGGATATAGTCGGGAGATCAATACTAGATAGAAAATTGTGTATGCTTTGGTCTGTAGGTTGAGGGGTAGCTGTGTCACTTACAAGGTTATAGAGGGATGAGTAATAGTCGCTAAAGGCGTTAGCTATATCCTGAGGGTTTGTTAATAGTTGTCTGGTGGTGGGATGGTGAAGGGAAGCTATTTTATTTTTAACCCGTTGAGCCTTCACTTGTCGGGCTAGTAAGGCTCCAGCTTTGTTTCCTAAAGCATAATATTTGGCCTTAGTGAATTTGAGATGTTTTTCAAATTTAAAGAGTAAAAGTGAACGGAGTTTTTGCCGCTGCTCTAGAAGGGCACTGGCTAGTTGTGGAGATGGAGCAAGTTTATTTTGGTTTTCTAACCGGGTGATTTGGGAAAGGACCTCGTCAATCTGCTTAGACCTCTGGTTTTTAACATTGCTATGAAGCTTAATTAAAACACCACGCATGTAGGCTTTATATGCTGACCAAAGTACAAACCTATCAATATCTGGTTGATCGTTCATTTCAAAGTAGGAGCAGTGTTCAGTAGCAATTGTTTGGACAATATTTGGATCAGAGATGAGGGAAGAGTCAAGTCTCCATATTCTGGTAGTCCTTCGACTACGGTTTCCCACAGTAAGGGAGATGGGTGCATGGTCCGACCATGTGATAGATCCATTGTCGGAGTGTGTCACGTCTTGAAGGGTGAGTTTATCAACAAGGAAGAAGTCAATGCGGGAGTATGAAAGTTGAGAAGAGGAGAAGTAGGAAAAGTCACGTTCGTTACTGTGTTGGCATCTCCATGGATCATAAAGATCGTTTGCTTGAAGAAAGGGGTTCAGAGCAGATCGATGGTTTCTAGTCGTGGATGTAGTGTCCAAGCTGGGATCTCCAATTATGTTGAAGTCGCCTCCTATAAGAAGTCTCCCTTTACGAAGTCGTGTTATTTTCTTGTATATTCGGTTGTGGAAGCTCAGTTGTCGTTTGTTCGGTCCATAAATGTTGACCAATGTATAGGTGATTTGATTGACATCGCATATGAGGATCAGAAAGCGGCCACGGGGGTCTGCGATTAATTGATGCAGTTTGAATTGTAGTGTGTTTCGTATGGCGGTGAGGACTCCACCTTTCTTCTTCTGATCAGAGGCCAAAAAAACCTGATCAAAATTTTTTAGAGTGAATCTGGGAGTTTTGGCAATTGCAAAATGAGTCTCTTGTACTAAAAGTATATCAGCTTTTTGGGTATTGGCTTCTCTGAGGAGTGTGGATCTCTTCTGTGGGGAGTTTAGGCCCCTGGCATTAATAGAGACAATTTTAAAAGCCATTCTAGAATAGTAAAGACAGGGAGGATTGTCCCCAGGTCTGGGTGGTGCTTGATCGGCGTAATTCGAGTCGCTAAGCTCACTTAATGTGCTGTGAATGAGATGGGTTGTCTGATGTTTAAGGGGGTAGCGACCCGGGTATAGTTAGGTAGAAAAATGGGTAGAGAGTGGCTGGTGTAGGGAGTGGGTAGAGGGTCTGTGATTAAAAAGGGCGAGCCCAGTAACAAAAGAGATCTGGGCTCAATGTGCAGAAACTACTGCAAACAATCAGCAGGGGGGAGAGAACTGATGTCCACAACGTGGGACAGGGATCTCTGAACAGGCAGGCAAGTACTGGATAGAGGCATTACAGTTTCCCAGCTATTTAGTGGGTGTGTAGAAGGGTACGGATCGTATATGTCAGGGATTTGGAGCGTCTCCTCCGGTCTCCATGTGAATTGGAGGGTGAACAGAAGGGCATGGCCGTTCCTCCGGGATGATGTGCCAGTTTCTCAGGAGTGTAAGACCCATAGAGAGGGTGCGAACTACATGCGTTTTGTTTTGATGAGTAATGAGTAGTTTAGTAGGGAAACCCCATTTGTAGGGTATCTTATGATTCTGAAGTGCTTTGGTTATAGTCGACAGCTGTCTACGATTTTCCATTGTTGCTTTGGATAAATCAGCATACAGAGCGATGTTGGCGAAAGGGTCAGGGAGTCTCGCGGTTCGTTTAGCTGCGTGCATGACTTTTTCCTTGACAGTGAAAAAGTGGATACGTGCTAAAACATCCCTGGGTGTGGAAGCAGGAAGGTGAGATGGCTTTGGTAGTCTATGTGCCCTGTCAATTTCCATGTCTCGGGCAGATAGGTCAGGCAAAAGGGCACGCATGAGGGATTGCAGAAATTGTACCAGATCCGATTGTTGGATCGACTCTGGAATATTACGGAATTTAATATTATTTCGCCTGGAGCGGTCTTCGAGGTCTGCGAGCTTCAGATTAATTATTTGAAGTTCATCTTCATGGTCTGCAAAGCCATCCACTAGCTCATTATGAGCAGAGAATAAATCTCCCATCTTGGCATCCATTTGTGTTATGGCTTGATCATGCTGATTAACAGTAAGTGAGAGTGAGGAGACAGCTGTGGAAAGATCAGTATAAAGTGTTTGTCTTAGTGAGAGCAGCATGTTTTTCATGGTGTTCTCAGATAGTGGCTGATCTGAGGCAGGGAATGCATCTAGCACTGATGATTTTTGAGGAGGAGGGAGAGTGAACAGGCATGCAGCTGTGACAGGCTGTGTCTGTTGTGGCTCATCCGTTCTGAGCCGAGTTTTGGCAGGGCTGGAAGTTGTGGGTGAGTTAGGAGGAGAGCACTCACCCTGTATGTCTGAGGATCGGTGGAGCTCCGGAGTCAGTGTGAGGCTCTGATTTATGTGTGAGGAGGAGAGCCGCTCTGTCATGTCACGGCCGACGCCGGCGCCATCTTGGCCGCTCGTCAGGTCTGACAGGGCATAATAGTCTGTCAGTTTCCTGGGGAGTGTGGATGATTTTCTCCTCTTCAGCATGTCTGTCCGCTGTGCTGGAGTGTTTGGGCAGCTGATGAGTATGTTTCCCCTTCACAGGAGCCGCTATTTAGGTCGCTTTAGCTGGATAAACTGTGGAGCTGGTAATCTAGGCAGCCATCCACACAAGCCGGCAAGCCACGCCACCTGTGCATTTTTTAGTGCATTTTCATTTTTGCAGAAACACACTACAGTCCATTTAACATGGTTTCCTATGGCTCACGTTCACATTTGTGCATTTTATGGAAAGGGCATAAGGATAGAGCAGCACATTAGAACATATTTTAATGCAATAGGGTGTGTTGCAGTATGCTGCGACACAAATGCCATGTCAGGCTTGATTCACATCTATGCATGTTGCTTTTGAGCGTTTCTGCAGTGTTTTTTGTGGTGCTTGCTGCGTTTTTGAGCTGCATTTTTACAGCGTTTTTACAGCGTTTTTGCAGCATTTTTGCCGTGCTTTGTGTTTCTTTTTTTTTTTTTTACAGTGCTTTTTTATTCTGTGTACAGTGTTAAAAAAATGCAAAACGCATCAAAAACATTCCAAAAATGCTGTAAAAAGGCTGTAAAAACGCTGTACTTGCGTTTTTGATGCTGGTCCATTGAATTCTTTTACATGCAAAATGCTGCATTTTGCATGGAAAAAAAGTCCCTGACCTTTTCCAAAAACGCAGAGGCACAAAAAAGCATTGATGTGAACATGTTCCATAGGAACCCATGTTAAAAATATCCCATGCATTTCTGCAAAATGCATCAAAAAACGCATTAGTGTGAATGGAGCCTAAAGGTAAGCTCTTGCACTAACACACATAATGTGCATCCTACCATAGAGCAATGGTGTGAATGAGCACTAAATGCTTACAAAATATGTTTTTGTGTTTGCAATTATTATTATTATACTGTATATGGTGAGATCTATATTGCTGATCACATATGCAGGCTGTAATTCCTGCTTAGTAGATATTACTGTGAATTTTTGTTTTGCTCTTTTCTGTCTCTCTCTTTCTGCAAGTCTATCAATTTGCTCAGACTAATCCAAAGCAGTATATTGTGTTTGTGACATATCCTTTTGTTTGTATCCTGTTGTCCCAGTGGGACCATTAGTATGTGACCACACAAGAGATGCAGATCTACAACTTAAAGGGGTTGTAAAGTTGTTTTTTTTTTTTTTTTAAATAACAAACATGTTATACTTACCTTCACTGTGCAGCTCGTTCTGCACAGAGTGGCCCCGAACCTACTCTTCTGGGGTCCCTCGGCGGCTGTTTCAGCTCCTCCCCGCAAGCATTTACCACCTTAATGCGAGGGCTCGCATGGTGGTGAGTGCTTGCGGGCGCGCTCCCGTGATACAGCCGGCGGCTATAGCCGCTCGCTGTATCACTCGGCCCCGCCCCCCGGCGCGCCGCGTCATCGGATGTGATTGACAGCAGCGCGAGCCAATGGCTGCGCTGCTTTCAATCCATCCACTGCAGCCAATCAGCGACCAGGCTGAGCTGCAATGAAAATGACGAGGACGCGCAGCGAAGATTCGAGGCGTCAGGTAAGTAAAACGGGGGGCCTGGGGGCGGCGCTACTGTCAAAAGTTTTTTCACCTTAATGCATAGAATGCATTAAGGTGAAAAAATTTTTACCTTTACAACCCCTTTAATAAGACACACTTGCATTCATTTACTAAAACTGAAGAGTACAATATCTGGTGCAACTGTGCATGGTAGCTAATCAGCTTCTAACTTCAGCTTGTTCAATTAACCACTTGCCGACCAGCCACTGTCATTGTACTGTGGCAGGTCGGCTCGTTCCCGCCAATCGCCATCATTGTACGTTGGCTCTGGAGCCCTATTTTGTTTGGGCGTGTGCGCTCCCACTGGCCAGCGGGGGAGCCAATCAGCGGGTGGGGCGTACTTGATGTCCACCAGCCACCCGCGATTGTTCCCCACAGTGATAGAATGGGAATCTGCCTGTGTAAACAAAGCAGATCTCCGTTCTGACAGGGGAGGTCACACAGATCCTGTCTTTCTGCTATGCAGGAAGATGGATCTGTGTGTTTCCCCAGGGAGCTCGTACAGTTAGAAAACACCTGCAGGGAACACATTTAACCCCTTGATTGCCCCTGATGTTAACCCCTTCCCTGCCAGTGTCATTAGTACAATGTCAGTGCTTATTTGTAGCACTGATTACTGTAATAATGTCACTGGTTCCCAAAAACGTGTCAAAAGTGTCAATTAGGTGCCCGATCTGTCTGCCGCAATGTTGTAGTCCCGCTAAAAATTGCAGATCACCGTCATTACTAGTAAAATAAGCACAAACCAATCAATATACACTTATTGCGATTTTTTTTTTAATCAAAAATATGTAGAAGAATATATGTCGGCATAAACTGAGGAATAAATTATTTATTAATTTTTTTTGGGGGGGGGTATTTGTTATATATAGCAAAAAGTAAAACATTTTGTTTTTTTTCAAAATTGTCACTTTTTTTTTTGTTTATAGCGCAAAAAATAAAAACTACAGAGGTGATTAAATACCACCAAAAGAAAGCTCTATTTGTGGAGAGAAAAAAAGGACATACAATTTGTTTGGGTACAGCGTCATATGACTACGCAATTGTCAGTTAAAACAACGCAGTGCCGTATCGCAAAAAATGGCCTGGTCATTAAGAGGGTAAATACTTCCGGTCCTTAAGTGGTTAAGCCGTGACAAAAAAAAAACAAAAAACTGGAAGCTGATTTCTATGCAGAGCTACACCAGATTTTGCACTCTCCAGTTTTAGCAAATCAACCCCAGTGATGTCAAACAATCCAGCTGCTTTCACACTGAGGCACTTTACAGGCGCTATAGCGCCAAAAATTAGGCCTGTAAAGCGCCTCTCCTCCCACTCCAGTGTGAAAGCCGAGTGATTTCACACTGGAGCGGTGCGCTGGCAGGACGCTAAAAAAAAGTCCTGCAAGCAGCATCTTTGAGGCGCTGTAGGAGTGTTGTATACACCGTTCCTAAAGCGCCCCTGCCCATTAAAATCAATGGGCAGCGCCGCTGCAGCAGCTATTTGCCAGTGCTTTTAACCCTGTTTCACCCGTTAGCGGGGGTTTAAAGCGCCCCGCTAAGGGACGAAAAGTGTCGCAAAAAAGACGGTAAAAATAGCGGCACTTTACCACCGATGCCCGCCCTGGTGTGAAAGTGCCCTCTATGTAGAACCTGATAAAAACAGGTGCAGCGGTGAGAGCTGACTTCACTCACAGCTAACGGCATACAAAATAACAGGACAGGTGGAATAGGGTAATCAGGGAGATAAGACAGAGCAGTGCAGAGGGTAGTAAATGGGTCAAGAGCTGAGCCAGAGCAGGTACATGGATAAGACAGGCATGCTTTCAGAATACAAGTCGCTGAATGTGATTCAGGTGTTGACTGGCTTAGGGAATCAGAATGACACAGTTGAAGTCATTTGTGGATAATGTTAGCTGTTCAAAGACTGATTAAGCTTGTAACCTGGAGTTCCTTTCTTTTTTTTTTTGTACAGCCTGTGATCCAATAATAAATGTGAAGGAACATAATTCCTTGCTTTGAAATCCATCATATAATTAATTCAGGTGATGGAACACAATCAGATGTAACTTTTATCAGAATAAATAGAAAAGGGGAATTAAAGGCAGAACTTTCTTTTTCATTTTGGATAGCATAAGGGAATGTTACCACCCTATAAGTTGCTTCTTTTTTTGGGAAGACTCTCCTTCACTTCCTGTCCCATAACTTAAACAGGAAGTAAGGGAATCCCTGATTGTGTATCCCAAGTGGAAGATTTCCCTCCATTTTCTCCATACTATCAGTAAATATGTAGACAAAAATACTGAATGATTAAACCTGGCCTTGGATGGGCAGACATTCATCCAAAACAGATAGTTGGAGAGACCGTCACCTACCCTTAAACAAACTAGAACCAACCTCAATCCATAGCACACCTGCAGGTACTAACTGTCTGCAATTACCAATGGCACTCAGACAGAACCATCTATTTGTGAGATTAAGGCTGGCCTCACACTTATGCGAATTTCGCCAGATCCAATTAACATGACAGGTGACTGTGACCGTCTCTCAATAGAGCCGGTTCACACAGCTCCGGGGCGGCCGCGGTCCACACTGGAAAAGGGTCCTATGCATCTTTGGCTCCGTTTCAGGTCCATTCAGGCAAAAATGTTAACCTGAAATGGAGAACAGGGACGCACTGGACCCCCTGCTGCGATATATGTGGCTGCAGCCCGTGTGAACCAAACCTCAATGCAGCAGGGCAACAAACTCAACAACTGTAGCGTGGGAATTTCACTAAGCTAAAATATATAAAATTTATATATCATAAGTTTTACTGCTACAGGGTGGCAGCTGTGTGCCAGATCACGTAAATATACATGATTCCATACTTTCACCTGCAGGGGCTGCGCGTGATAACTCACAGCAGAATCTGTGGGTTCCGGGCACTTGATGTCCTCCAGTACCCGCCAATCATGAGTAAACTACACAGAATGGGGATCTGCCTATGTAAACAAGGCAGATCCTCGTTCTGACAGGGGGAAGGGATGGATTCCATGTTCCTGCAAAGCAGGGGCTCAAATGCATTCCTTTCCCTAGTGAGACCACTGTACATAGTAAACCACAAACACTGGCTAGGCACACAGTTAACCCTTTGATCACCCTAGATGTTAACCCCTTCCCAGCCAGTGTCATAAGTACAGTGACCGTGCATATTTTTAGCATTGGTCACTGTATTAGTGTCACGCAAAGTGTCAAAACTGTCAGTTAGTGTCAGAATGTCTGCTGCAATATCACAGTCCTGCTGTCCCCACCATTACTAGTATAAAAAAAATTATATATAGGTATATATAAATAATAATTCCATAAATACTGTATATCCTATAGTTTGTAGATGCTATAACGTTATTGGGATTTTCCTACCAAAAACATGTAGCAGAATACAGACTAGCCTAAACGTATGAAGAATTTAGAATTTCTAATTTTTTTTATTCAATGTGTTTTATAGCAGAAAGTAAAAAATATTGTTTTTATTTTCAAAATTGTTGGTCTTTTTTTGTTTATAGCTCAAAAAATAAAAACCACAGAGGTGATCAAATGCCACCAAAAGAAAGCTCTATTTGTGGGGACAAAATGACATACATTTTATTTGGGTACAGCATCGCACAACGTGCCATATTGCAAGAAACAGCCTGGTCATGAAGGGGGGGGGGGGGTTGGGGTTGCCACCTCATCCCTTTAAACCCAAACACATATGAATGACACAGGTTCTGAGACTAATTTAATGCAGATAAGGCATCAAGTGAGTTTAATTACCACATTAATCAGCCACAGAACCTGTGTCATTCATATGTGTTTGGGTTTAAAAGGGGTGAGGTGGCAACCCTGGTAAATCTTCCAGAGGTCACGTGGTTAATATAAGAAATCATCAACAAGACAGGGTAGCAAACACACATTTATATGAAAACATTACTACAGCAAACAGGCTCCTGTTGCCATGTAAACTTTATCTAGCATACGTGAAAAATAAAGAAAAGCAATACAATTGATTCCAAGAAAATGGTTTTAATAGGTAACCTTATAGGCAATCATTGGAAACACTAACGGAACAATGACTCAAGGCATCGCCATCACATAGAAATCAATTCTTGTTATTTTCCACATTTCAGTACTACTTTACTGTCTCATTTATCTTGAACTAAGCAATGCAATGCTTTATTGGCATCCGGCATTATGTATAGCTGATAAATGTTGTCTATTAGGGAGATGGCTTGTTTACAGTCTGCATCCTGATGGCAACAATGGGGTTAAACCACGCCAAACTCTGCTTTAGACCCAGGATAATGGTCTATTGCCCTTCTGGTCTGGTCTCTGCATGTTCTGTGTGAATGATATGGGCTAATTGTAGAGAGCTTATGTCTTCATTCAGAAGGCACTGCGGGGTGTGAAGGAATGACTCATATGTCTCTGGGAGGTGCGGGAGGCAACAGGAAACTGATAAAGCATTTTTTACTTCCGAGAGAAATTAACGGCCTCCCTCCTTCTCTTTTTATTTTTCTTCTTTTCCTGTGAACGGAATGTTGAAGGATGAAGTTTGAAAGGATGTGGTGCTGATTTCCTATTAGTTTAACCCCAAACAGACATCCACCGCAGGCACAGGTGTAGGGAAAAAATCTCACCATGGAAAATAAGGCATTTAACACATTCTAAATATTTTGTACCAGCCTTTAATTTTTCTATTTACAAACTGAGAACACATAATATAATATACTGCGTGTGTATATATATATATATATATATATATATATATTATATATATAATGTGAATAGAAATTAAAATCATATATCTGTGCTAAGTGATAAATGAATTAAACGATGTGAAAAATGTGTCAATTAATGACCTGCAGCTAAGCACTATACCCCAGATACAGGGCACAAAATAAAAATGCAAAAAATAAAGTGCAGCGCTAGGTTTATTAGTTTGGGTTATTATTTACTTTCATATATGTTTTTATGCACGGGATCATCTTGTGCATAAACCTAGCGCTGCGCTTTATTTTATATATATATATATATATATATATATATATATATATTTCTCCCTACTATCAATTACTGTTCAGAATTGAAAGCAAGGAGAGACTCAGCCAGTGAGTAAAAGCAGCACACATACACTTGTTATAGTGTTTTGTTAACCCACTTATTTAAGTCTATGCCAACCCCTCTATTAGAGCCTGGCATAGCACACTCAGTCTTTTCTAAAAACTAGGCATGTAAATGCCTGTTTAAAGCTGTCTTCAGGCCGGTCACATGACTCGTGGCTGCTGTTTAGTTCCGATGGAAGGCTTCTGCAGGAGGGGTCGAGATCTCCCTCTGACATCAGCTGGGGAGGTCAAATGGCCAATAAGCCCTTCCTGCAGTAGCCCTAGAAAGCAGACGAGAGTCACGTGACCGGCCTGAAGATCGCGCTAAACAGGTATTTACAAGCCTCGTTTTTATAACATACTAATACAGTGTGCTATACCAGGCTATATTAGAGGGGCTGGCAGTGAGAATTTATCATTTTTATTTTACTAATAGTGGCGGGGGGAGGTGGGGCGGAGACAGTGACAAAGGCACAGAGGTGACAGGCAGGGAGGAGGGGGGGAGATGAGAGCAGGGTTGTGGATGATGGAGGGACGTAAACTGACCACAGTGGTTAGGGCCCCGCAGCCCTGATTTCCGTGGTCAGTGCAGAGAGGGGGACACAGGAAGTAGAGGGATCAGGAAGGTTTTTTTTTACAGTTTAGAGGGGGCAGATTACACAGCACAAGCACTGTGCTGTTTAATCTGCTTTAAGGGACCAGGATCTGTATTATTTTTTTAGGGGTTAACAAACACTTTAAGCACAGAGTTAACTCCTTGATTGCCCTCTTTAATACTTCTGACACCCAGCCAGTGTCATTATTACAGTGTACAGTATTATCACTGATCACTGTATAAGGCCTTGTGCACACTGGACGTTTTTACAGCTGCTGTTTTTGGCTTCAGGTGCTTTTTTATACAGCCAATAAACTCCCCAGCATGTTATCCTATGTCTCCATGCACACATAGGTTGTTATCGGCGTTTTTTGGCAGGGACATTTTCTGGTTGGAAAAAAACGCACTGAAGGAACGGCTCGCTCATGCTGTTTCATCAGGGCCCGTGCTGTGACTGGTGGCTCCCCCGCGCATGCACAGGAATGACATCTTCGTGGCTCTGGCCAATCGCAGTGCTGAAGCCCAAGAACGCAGAAGTAACTCCGGAAAAGATGTCAGCCCTGTCACTGGTGTGCGGGTGCCGATTTAGGGCATCATTCTAAGGTATGTATTTCATAATGAGCTAGTATGCGATACATACTAACTCATTGTGCCTTTGTCTTGCAGGTTGTGTTTTTTTTTTTTTTGCTGTTTTTTGGAGGTTTACAACCTCTTTAGGAGGAGTTTTTCAGCTGTAAAATTGCTCTAACTATGATACAAGCTAAAAAATGCTGAAAAACGCAGATATTCTGCGTTTATCAGCGTTTTTTAAACCATAAGCTTTTGTGGGAGTATAGTTTTGTTAAAAAAAGCTAAAAAATGCTACAACTTGATAGGTGGAGACTTCAATTCTGTTATGTCCACACTGGCAGATCGCACAAATGATCTGACCCGCAGAGCAACTAAATCTACCTCACCGACTTTTGACTGTACCCTACTAGCTCAGTCCATCGCCTCCATGTGCTTTGTAGCTTTATGATGACTAACACACCCGATGGACCACGAATATACCTTCTTTTCACCCCCCCCACAACTCCTTCTCGCGCATCGATTACTTTTTTGCCTCTCCTGCATTAATACCGGCATTATGCGACTTGGAAATCAGTGACGCCAGAATCTCAGACCACAGCCCCATCGCAATACACATGTGCCATGCTAAACCCTCTTCTCCCTCGCCCACATGGCGCTTCCCCTTCTACTCAGCGGACAATGAGGACTATATGAAGCATGGACAGAATATGCCTCTACAAATGGAGCACACCTTACTGACCCAAACCTCTTTTGGGAAGCAGGCAAAGCATTCCTACAGGGGAAAATCATTTCCTATACCACCCAATTTAAAAAACATGCCAAGCAACAATACATGCATGCCAGTGAAGCTCTCCGATTGGCACACAAACAGATAACGCTTAACCGCACCCTTAACAACATACAATCGTGGAGACAACTTTGACCTGTGGGCAGAGCATCAAGAAGTGGCTAAAATGTCCTACTCTACTTTACATGTTTACAAGTTTGGTAACAAGGCGGGCAAACTACTGGCTAAGCTATGCTCTCTCCACTCATATCTCTGCCCTAAAAAATGCGGGTGGCTCCCTGGTTACCTCACCTGCTGAAATTAGCAAATTATTCGCAGACTACTACACAAATCTATACTCTGCAGACTCGACTGACCAAACGATGGCTGAAACTTTACTAGCTAAGGTACATCTACCCAAACTTCAGGATGTGCTCAATGCCCCCATCACCATTGAAATCCAGATGACAATCAAGTCTTTGGCATCTGCCAAAGCCCCAGGCCCAGCTGGCTACACGGCTGATTTTTATAAATTAACCAAGGACTTTCTCCCTGACACCCTGAAACATGTCTATGCAGCCATGTGGAAGGGTGGCCCCTATCTCCCTACAGGAACACAGGCACACATTAGATTCATTTCCAAAAAAGGAAAAGGTCTCCTACTCCTGGGCTCTTACCGCCCAATCTCCCTAATCAATGTGGACGTCAAAATCCTATCCAAAATAATCGCATCACGTTTGGCTCCTCTACTACACCCAGTCTAATCTGGCTTTGTTCCAGGGCGATCAGCCACCTTGAACATTCGCAAGGTTCTGATGATACTGGAATATGCAGCCTTTTGACTGAGCTCTGGCTTTCGAATAAACTTTGATAATAGCGAAGTTCTATCACTCCACCCACAGCTATCTACTAAATGGAAGCACCTATCCCCACTAGCCCTGGCAACCCAGCATATCACATATTTGGGCATTCACATAGGCCGAGAACCTCCCTCGTTGTATGTACTTAACTACCTACCTTTAATATCCAAAATTGTGAAGGAGCAGGAAACTTGGGTGACCCTCCCCCTCTCGATCTTTGGGAGATATCACCTCTTTAAAATGGTGTAATTTGCACGCCTACTTTACCCAGTGCAGACCATACCTCTTTTATTGAAACACTCTGATGTGCAAAAAATCCACAAGGCGTTATCTGCCTTTATAGGTCCCCCAAGAAACCATGCATTGCATTACAAAAACTATGTCTCCCGAAGTTCGAGGATGGAACAGGCTTGCCCAATATATGTTTCTACAATCTCTCATGCCTACTTAGACAGGGACTAGACTGGCTGCCTGGAAAGTCCAAGTTCTCTAATATTGTACTCAAGGGTGCATTAGCCTCTCTGCATGCCCTTTCTGCCATCCTCCACTCAAATCTTAACGCCCTACCTTCACACCTTAAATCGAGTGTACTCATCAAAGATACAGTAATTGCCTGGAGAGAGGTATGGAAATTACTGGGGCTACCATCAAGTATCTCATGCCATCTACCAATCCACGACAACCCTATGTTTCTCCCGTCCACTCTACATAAGGCCATTGCTCAATTGCGTACCAAGGGTCTTACTAAAATAACCTCCATGTACCTTGGCAAACCTGGCAAGTTCAAATCCTTCCAAACCCTATCATGGGAATTTTCCTTGCCATCATCACACATCTTCTTCTACCTTCAATTAACCAACTATCTTCAGTCTTGTTGTGGGCCTCAGACTGATCCCCTTCAAAAGTCCTTTATTGATACTGTACTCCAGAGAGACGATTACTCCATCTCCAGCCTGTACTCTCACCTTATTACACACCAATTGGAAAAATATCATCTCAAACCTTTCCAAAAAATCTAACGTCTTTGATTAAACAAACTATCAGAAAAAAATCCCTGAAGGATACAGACATGTACACAAAATTACTGTCTCAGAAACATGGCATGAAACACTAATTTTAAGATCGCACACAGGGCATTCTACCCGTTTCGCATCAACAAGGCAGACCCCACTGTTAGAAAAGTTTTAAATGTTTATTGTGTGACCATTAGAAAAACTATTAGAAAAACAATAACCCTGAGATTTTTCTTAAGATGACTTCTGAGCACATTGTTGTACTAACTTGCTGTATCGTTTGCTTTAACTAACTCCATAGTAAGTTGTAGGATGATTAGGCTTAACCATATATGGTAGAACAAGAATGTACAGGAAACACTAAGTGGCAAATAAAGTACCATTTTGTACCAGGCATGCTATGTGTGTTTCCTCAGCCAATAGAAGCATTATCTCTATATTATTGTAGGTATTAGGAGGGGGGATGGTAATCTCTTTGAATGATTCTTACTGCATCTTTTGACTTGTAAGCATCATCCATTTGTGTGACACATCTGAAATAAATTGTCTGCTTTTCAATACACCTGGAGTTCGACTGATCACAAGAGGAGAGTAATCCTAACATTTTGGTCCTTCCGAGCCTGAACCAACAAGTGCATTTTGGGTCAGATGGTCCCGACAAAAACTTTGGTGAGTATTAGACCTCAAAGCTCACTGAGAATTAAAAGTCGCCCCACTCAACGTTAGTGGTGAAATAGGGGCGGGGGCCTGAGACCCAGATCCACTGTCTGGTTTTGAACTTTGTGATCCAGTCCTCCTGGTGTTTGAGAGGTAAGATAATTTAACTTATTCTTAATACTCTCTAAGAGTCTTTTCTTCTCTTTCTGTTTGATTAATGTGTTGTAATTGCCGACACTGGTATTGATTGTATAATATCTTAATAATCCAGTGTGCGAAGACAGAGACACTTGGGAGCGTTGTCTAAGGTAAAAAATAGCGTTACCCGCTGTCCAGGACAGATAAAAAAAAGATTTGAGGTATACCGAACGTCAGAGGGTGAATGCCTGACGTCATCGTCGGAGGTGGATTGCCCGATGATGTAAGCGCTTAAGTGATCTAGGAAGATCACAAGACTAACTTTCTTTTGTGTGTTTAGTTTCTCCTTTCTCATGGTTAACCTTTCTGTTGATGCTGTAACCTTATTGAAAAAAAAAAAAAAACAACAGTACTGCAGAGACAAGTTAATTATTTTTTGATTCTCCCTATAGTGTGGGGAGTGATGATATTTTTACACTTCTTGTATTCCTATTGTTACCGTGGGCCGAGGGTCACTATACTAGTGTTTTATAGGTAAATGAGAGACCCGTCTGGTGTTGACAATGGGGAATAGTCTCTGTAAAAGAATGTTTTGTGCCTGCTTATGAGGCTGCTGTGTTCCTGATGTGCCAAGTGGGAGACTGGACTTCCTTTTTAGGGACAGGGCTTTATAGGGAAGTTTGGATTCAATAGTAAACTAACTGTAAAAGTGTCAGGATTTGATGGATAAATTTAAATTGTTAGGACCCAAAGATCAAAAAAGGCATGGGTTGATAATAGGAGTTTAAATAACCAGCAAAAAATCTCTCTTCACACCTCATGGTCTGTGTTTGTAGAATTTGTGTTGTAGCCTGTTTGCCTATCAGTGACAGATTGGGAGCTGGCAGAGAAGCAGGAAACTTTGCAAAAGCTTAAAGAGATACTTGGTTTAATTGTCTTATGGCTTCACTCTGTAAGGCAGCCAACACCTTGCTAGCCGATGTATTAAGCAGATAAATATGTAAAATACCAGGTGACATTGCACTATATGGCCCATGGGGATTGGACCGGAGCCGGCGTCTTGGATTATTGCACTGTCTCAGGTACCACTGGACAACATTGTCTGGGAGACTGTGCTACATCTGGGCCGCCTGCTCGGGGACAACCCTTGGTGGGACTCATAGGAACCAAACAGTTGGCGCTGCAACTTCAGGTAAAGGTGATCCAATAGCCATATCACTGATGGGTCTAGCAAAAGAGAATTAGACCAGACGCAAATGTTATCTAAATGTATAACAAATATTCGAGAAGCAGAAAAATAGCTAAGTATGACTGAGTAAATAAAATAAATAAATAAGTGCGAGAAATTATCATAGGGAGATTAAAGCCTGTAGTTTTTCCTCACCCCTCCCCTCGTGTGTGAATCTCCTGTATTACAGGAGGGAGTGAATTGCTCCTCCGTTTCAAATTCCTGTGTGAGAGATTGTGTCTGTAAAAAAAGTTAACTCTTGACCAGCTATGACAAAACAGAAGGGTTATGAAAGTAAATATTGAAACTGAGCATAAAAAAAAAAAGGTACACTGATAACACCAGGCTGCTTTATTATTTTAGCATGCCATGGTGTTAAAGGAAGCACATGGCAGAAATTGTTAATGGTTTTGAGGAGGTAGATGGGAGACTCGGAGGTGGATTACATTGTGGAGTGAACAGAATGTTGTGGAGTTGTCAAGTGGTTTGATGAATGTGAGAAAAGAAAAGGCTGAGAATGTTGTGATTACTTTGAATGTGTCCAGTCCAGAGACAGTATGTGACTGAGTGCTAATTTTACTGCCATAAGGAAATAGGGATTTGAATGGGCTTTGCTAAGAGAAGCGTGCAGTAGTTTTGAAGTCCAGAGAAAGGAGAGAAGGGAATGTACAGACTTGATGCTTTATCTCAGAAACAAGAAAATGCAGATTGCCTGACAGACATAGCAGAAGAGAGAGGGAGAGGATGGTGGATGACTAGTAGGGCAGCATTAACCCTTTGAGCACACACAGGTTAATTTGTGCATCTGTAAAAATATTAGGATTTTCGGTGGGAAAGAAAGTCCAAATAATAGTCTTAAAGTAAATATTTCTTGGATATGTTACTTTTAGAACTCCCAGATTTTCAACTGTAAAGTGTTAATGATGCAATGCTGTTTTTATATTTAGGTACGTTTATAAAATTAAAAGGCTAAGTTCTCAATGTGTTTGGGTTAAATTTAAAAAAAAATGTGTTTTGGGACCAGAGATTCAATTCAGCTAAAATATTGGGGTCTCAGAAAAATATTTTTATATATTGAATATATATGTCAAATAATGTAAATGTTGCTAGGAAACATTTTATGTCTGCATACTTGGTGGACTTATGGACTTATATTTGAATAAATGAAAGAATATTGTTTTTAACAACTCCAAAGTAAGGAAGGCTTTCTTTGGTAGTTTAATCTGTGATCCTGCGCTCATTCATGTTAGATAAAGAGTATCTATTTTCCCCAGCCCCAATTCAAGTGCAGATATGACATCCCCCCCCCCCCCCTCCTCCTTCTACACAACTGAAGAATGAGGCGAGTTCCTTTTTATGGGGTGGGTGTCTAGTGATTACATGAATGGGTACAAAATTGAACCTTTAGAGGTATTTTAGAGTTTAGAACATTAAATTAAGGTATGAAATAATGTAGACTACACAGTCCTTGGAGACAAAGAAACAATATTGGAGAACAAAAGGTTGCACAAGTATAGATAACATTTACATGCCACCTGATTGAAAACCGGTTATGCCAAAATCCTTATTTAGGTATGCAGCAGTATTGACACATGGAGTAACACATGTGTCAAACAGGGGGGTGACTGAGATGTTAAATAAGGTATGTACAGCCTATGGCTTCACTAACTACTAAAAAACTTTTTCCTCTCAATGGATTATATGTGCAAGATACAATGCTTAGGGAGGCATAAGACCACGGAAAGTGAAGTTCCCCACACCACAATATCCATTCCAACACATTTGCATGGATTTTATTGAATTGGACAAATGTGAAAGGAAGAAATATTGTTTGCTAATCACAGACACCCTGACCAAATGGGTGGAGAACTCCAGACAGGAAGTGCAGATGCACAGACAGTGATAATGGACCCTATTTTGTAAATAAAACTATACAACATTTGAGAGAAGTGATGGGAATTTAAGTGAAATACCATTGTGCCTATCATTCCCAATCAGCTGGATTGGTGGAAAGACATAATGGCATTCTAAAAAGCAAACTGAGGAAAGCTATGGAAGAAACAGGTGAAAATTGGATGTACTGCCTACTAGTAGCTGTAACCAGTATGCATATCACACCCACAAAAGAAGGTTTAAGCCCATTTGAAATGATACATGGAAGGCCATATAAGATACCCTTACAACCAAATGAAACACCTACTGAGGAGTCTGAGCATACACTAGCAGAATACATGTCTAGGCTGTTAAGACAAAGATGTACTAATGATTTTTGTTCTGTCCTAGAAGGTCCAATTCAAAAAGATGAAAAGGTGCATGTGGGAGATTGGGTCTTAACAAAAAGTAATAAGAAAAAGCAGTGGTACTCCCCAAGGTGGGATGGCCCTTTCAAAGTCCTCCTAACTACCCCTACTGTGATCAGGATTGCAGAGAGGTCTACCTGGATTCACCAGTCCCATTGTAAAAAGGTTTTACAGGTAGAGTAGGGCCAGTTGGCTACAAGAGGTTCAGAAAGTCCGGCTACAAAGGGAGGTCTCACACAAGGTGGGACTTGTCTCAAACCGGTGAAGTCTCCCCTATCCTATCCGCTGGAACTCTGTAGCTGGTTAGGATGAAAGGGACAGTAATTATCCTTGGGTTACTGGTGACTCTAGGAGAGGCATCCATAAGAGGGGTTATACGTTATGGAAGAGCAGAGGAACCTTTGGATTGGGAAAGAACAGGAAAAGCATTGAATCTAACCTTTATAGAGGGAATAACTAGCACTATACTGGTAGACTTCTGTCAGATTGCAGTTTGTGGGGATACAACTGGGGCTAGGGGACTTCTATGGGCAGATAAATACATTTGCTGGCTCTGGGATGGGGCAGGATGTCAAGCATGGGATCAAGCCCTGTGGACCACAGCACATCAAGATCGGGGGTATAATCTACCAGGGCCTAAAAAGAGTGGAATAAAGGAAAGATTCAATTACAGAAGCGGCCAACTCCCCCTACACACATAGTAAGAACTGTAAACAATTATTGATAACATTAAAGGAGTCGAGGAAGGAAGATCAGTGGTTGTACTCTATGGGAGCATGGGTGTCAGAAACTGACCCCTCAGGCAAATTTTTCCTCAAGGTATTACCACCAAATAAAACCTGTCAACAGGAAAAGGTAGATTATGGGAGTGTAGATGTGGCGCTATTTTCCTTCAAATTAAAAATATATATATGTAAAATATTAGGGGAGCTAGCTATGCCTCAAATAAAATGAACTGTGATACATCCTCTGTCTGTTGGTCTCAAAATGTGTTTGAAAAAAAAAAATAAAAATATATATACAAGTGCCAAACATCTAAACAAATGCAACTACTTTATGTATTAAACCTCTGATGCACCCCCTGGGGGCAAGAATTAAAAATAACCTATACAAGTGATAGTGTTACGCCCCCTGTTGATGGATATCAGAGTGTGTGTGTGTTGAAGGTGTTGAACTTCAGATAGGGTGTCCAACTGGTGTGCTACACCCTCTGGAGTCCGCAAACTAAAATTCATGATCTACAATATCTGGAACTGTAGAAATGCAGTGATCTAATCCCTAGTTGGCAAAGTGATAAATATGGATGTCTGCTGTATCAAAAATCTGGTATGTGAATAAAAATCCAATTATGGCAATAGATAAACTTAAAGCAGAAGTAAAAAAAAAGTAATAATAATAAACAACAAAAATGTAAATGCACAATTCAATATACGTCTCTGTGTTACACCACAGTAAGACCACATTCAAAACCAAAACAAATGATGAAATTATTGCAAACACTAAATTATTAGTAGATAAGTCCATACAAAGTGACGTGCTTAAAAAAAAAAAAAAAAAATAGTGTTATATTGTTTAAAAAGGCTTTATTTAATAAAAAGTTTAGGAGATATACTCGCATGATAAAACAAGAGTCGGTGCTGTGTAAACAACAATCGCCGCTCAGACCGGAAGTGACGCCATACTAAAATAGAAGTTCTGAGTAAAACTATAAGATTCACTAATCTAACAGTAGAAGATACCATAGCTTTGGAGACAGGATACCAGGGAAAAAATGAGTGGTTAGAATGGTTGAGGTACACGGTTAAAACGGAAAACTGTTTAGTTTGTGCCAGAGCAAGACTACATTTAGCAACTATTCCTTTTCCTCTAGATCACAATACAGATCCAGAAGGTTTAAAATGTATGTTGCGATTATATAATAAGAGTTATAAACCTGAAACAAATTCTACTTGTCACACATTGAGTTTGTTGTTTCCCCCAGTACAGAGACCTCAGACCACCTCCAGCGGTTACTGCTTATCCGGGCAACTTTACTTGTTTTGCACTCCCAGGTAACCGTAGCGGGGTGGATCTTGGGTCGCTACCCAATGACTATTGTAGGGAGAGGATTAACATGGGCAATGGTGACTGGGTTGAACATGACATTCAGAGAGCTGATGTCTGGTGGATGTGTGGGGATAAGAAACTGTAAGCTAGGATACTGGCCAATGCCCGAGGGGATTGCGCTATGGTCCAGCTGGCTATGCCCCTGAGGATCCTGTCAGAACACCCATGGACTAAGAGTCACCAACGGTATTGAAGGGACACCTCCCCCATAGGGTCATTTGACTCTCGGATCTACATAGATGAGATTGGGGTTCCTTGCGGAGTGCTGGATGAGTTTAGGGACAGGAATCAGGTGACAGCTGGGTTTGAGTCTCTTCTCTGGTGGGTGACTATAGATAAAAATGTTGACTGGATTATATGTATGTATATATATATATATATATATATATATATACACACACACGTACACTATAACCAACAACGGTTTGTAAACTATACTAGGGACGCTATGAAGGGCCTAACAGAACAGTTGGCCACCACATCTCTAATGGCATGGCAGAACTGAATGGCCTTAGATATGGTCCTAGTTGAAAGAGGAGGGGTATGCAAAATGTTTGGTAGCATGTGTTGCACCTTTTATCCCTAATAATACAGCTCCTGGAGGGACCGTGACCAGAGCCTTGGAAGGACTGACTGCTCTATCGAATGAATTAGTGGAAAACTCAGGTATTAATGATCCATTAACAAACTGGCTTGAAGAATGGTTCGGTAAGTGGACTGGACTTATCACATCATGTTTGATCTCAATTGCTGTGGTATTGGCCATTTTGGTCACTTGCGGATGCTGCTGCATTCCCTGTATTCGAGGACTTTCACAGAAACTGATTGAAACCGCAGTCTCAAGAACAATGTATCAAGCCCTTCCTACCTCTGAGGAGATCTATGTGGACATTGAAGCTCAACTTAATGACATACAGTCCTAAAGTGTATAAACACTGGGACTATCATCGAAATGTGTTGAGATAAAATAGTCACACAAGAGGAGGGAATGTTAGAAAAGTTTTAAATGTTTATTGTGTGACCATTAGAAAAACTATTAGAAAAACAATAACCCTGAGATTTTTCTTAAGATGACTTCTGAGCACATTGTTGTACTAACTTGCTGTATCGTTTGCTTTAACTAACTCCATAGTAAGGGTGATTAGGCTTAACCATATATGGTAGAACAAGAATGTACAGGAAACACTAATTGGCAAATAAAGTACCATTTTGTACCAGGCATGCTATGTGTGTTTCCTCAGCCAATAGAAGCGTTATCTCTATATTATTGTAGGTATTAGGAGGGGGGATGTTCATCTCTTTGTATGATTCTTACTGCATCTTTTGACTTGTAAGCATCATCCATTTGTGTGACACATCTGAAATAAATTGTCTGCTTTTCAACACACCTGGAGTTCGACTGATCACAAGAGGAGAGTAATCCTAACACCCACTCAAGCGCAATGCCCCTGTTGCTCACTACCACACCCCACACTGCTTTACTGTCTATGGGAATGCCCAACTATCAATACTTACTAGGACTCTGTGATGGCCTTCGTCTCTAAAATCAACAAAACTCAGATACTAAAATAACATCTCTTGTGCTTGTTTGGCTACGAAACACCCTCATCCACATCATCAGCAGTGAAAACACTCAACATTTCACAATGGACTCATATATGTCTCCTAGTTGCCCGCAGAACTTCTATGTCTCACTGGATCAAATCAACACCACCCAATTTACTGGCAGTGAAAAAAGCAATGTTATCGCTCTTCTACCTGGAGAGACTAGACACCATCATACTGAACTTTCGCTCTACCTCACGCCTTTTCGCGAGATGGCGTAAATAAATGGAGATCACGTTCACCCAAAAGAACCTACAGGAACTTATGCAACTATTTTGCTTTACTGATTGGTATCTTAAACAAGATCTTACCAATTCACTAGGTAATCTCAGACTGTCCAACTTGTCTGACTCCTCTGCTTTTCTACCACCCTAGAACATCCACAACTTCATGAAGCTCTTTGGAGACCGTGACTCTTTCCTATCCAAAACAAATAGCCTCATCCGCTGTTAATCTTGTAGCTAGGTCAATCTTTGAGATCACTAGTTAAATATATCAAACGTTGCTTCCACTCCTGAAGGCACCAATGTTTAAGATGCCGTTATGTTCTGAATTACTCTGTTGTGTTTTTGTTATACAGGTAAACATGATTCCCCTATCACCCTTCCCCATACCTCCCTTCCTTACTCATAATCAAATTTCAATTGTTTATTCGATGATGCATGCTTCAGAGTACAAAACCCAATAAATATTAAAAAAGAAAAAAAACACTACAGCTGGAAAAACGCTACTGCAAGGACGCTGCAAAACTCATTCTACAGCTACAGCTTTCTACAGCTAATGCTACTGTTGTTTTATAAAGTCCAGCATGCATGAGGCCTAAATGTCACTAGCGATGTTAGTGTCAGTTTGTCAATTGGTGTCCCTTCCAGTCAGTGTCAGTTAGTTCCAGATTATTCGCCACACTATCACAGTCACAATATAGGTCATTGATCACCGCCATTACAGTATAATGTTTGTACGGATCAGTATCTTGATCACGATAGTAAAAAATGCCCTGGTCTATAGGGTGGCTAATTAATACAGCAATATAAACCTGAATAATGATACACATGTGAACAGTGTAAAACCACACAATAAAAAATTTAACAACACAATAGACTCAAATAATCATAATAAAAAAGATTGTAGGTGTAGTCTCAAAACAGTTTATAGTAGTCTGAATAAAACGAAAATTCTTCTGTGTGAAACAATCTTGCAACAAAGTGGTGGAAAATCCAACAACAACACCATAAATGACACCCAACATGTGCTGAATAATGGATCTGCTTACCAGATAAATTTAACCTTTTTACTTAAAAAGAAAGTCAAATAACGCTTTGGCAGGATAATGCCTGCTCGCATATGTGGACTGGAAATGTATAAGAAGCTTCCTCCCCAGAGTTTAGAGATGGGATATATGGAAAACACAATAGAGATCCATAGCGTAATTCTATTTATTAAAAATGGTAAAACATACAAAAAAAGTCAAAAGGCTGCTTACATTTATGAGTGCCCAAACCCGGCCCTGGGGCTGCTAGCTTGTCTGTGCTGTAAAAAGTGAATGGACGCCTGGATATCACCTTCGCGGTCGGAGTGCGTTCCACCAGCCAGATGAGACAACCTAAGGGACCAGATATGACGTAGAGTAACATGACCTGGCGTTGCTCCGACGTACGTTTCGTAATAACGTCTTCAGGAAGCTTGTTAACGGCTTCAGGAAGGGGGAAAAACCATCCGGAGGTAGAATGGTTAGACAAAAGCTAATTTATTTTTAAAAGTTTGGGATGAATGGGACAGCAGCTAAAAAAGACAGCTGACCTTGGATCAACAAAAAAGAAGAAAAGCAGCGCCAACCTAAGTGCAGTATTAAAACATACACATTTTATTAATAGTGGAATTGCACTCACTCAGAGTATGTCAGATACAGGCACATCAGATAAAATCGGTCCAGGTAGGTGATGTGGTAAGCAGCAGGGCTCCACAGGGGGCGATCCTATGTGCTGGAGTGTTCTCGACTTTTCCCGTCTGGCGGCGCCGGTGGTATCTAGTGTCCCAGGCTGGGGTAGGAGAGGCACAGCAGGAATCTTCTGTTTGTGTTTCCCAGGTCCCGGTGAAGCTATGCTCCTTCATCAGGCATCTTGGCCTTGGATCAACCACAAAATAAAATTAAACACAAAAAAGACCTTAACAATTGTTCTCATGGGAACTCGGTAGAAATGTTCATATCCCAATTCAACTTACTAGCCTTACCTAAACTTACAGGCCTATCTCTTTATGCCTGGTATACACAATGAGATTATCAGACGAATGATTGTCCATTATTATTTTTTTTTTTGCATGCTAGTCTCATATCAAAAATGAAGATTTTACCAAAGTGACAGAAATTCTCGTATGACAGAATAAAAATTCAGAAGTGATGTAGTGTTTTTTTATTATATTTTCAAACAACAACTGTACCGATTAAACGAAAAAAAGAAACATTTATGTGCTTGTCCCATAGGATAATTTTAGCTGAACAGTTGTTTTCCGAAATGAACTCTGGACCTTTTATCTGCTCCTTGTAAATGGGATAATGAGGGAATAACACACACCTGGCCATGGAACAGCTGAGCAGCCAATTGTCCCATTACTTCTGGTCCCTTAAAAAGTGGGAGGCACATATACAAACTGTATACAAATTAGAAGATTACATATCAGCCTAAACTGAGAAAAAAAATATTTTTAACCCCTTCCCTAACGGCGCACGCCGATGTACGTCAGCAGAATGGAACGGCTGGGCAAATGGACTTACAGGTATGTCCATTTGAATTCCCCGCCATGCCATTGCATACGCGCCGCCGGCGGCACGCAAGCGCGCTGGCTGGGAGCTCTGTGAGTTGGGTCGCAGGTCCCACGGACTCGATCGTAGCTGGGATACCCGCGATCGCCTCATGGAGAGGACGAACGGGGAGATGCTGATGTAAACAGCATCTTCCCGTTCTGCCTAATGACAAGTGTCACTGATCACAGCTTAACCCCTTCACTGCCAGTGTCATTTACACAGTAATCAGTGCATTTTTAATCGCACTGATCGCTCTATAAATGACAATGATCCCAAAAATGTGTCATAAATGTACGACATGTCCGCCATAACGTCGCAGTCACAATAAAAATCGCTGATCGCCGCCATTAATAGTAAAAAAAAAATTATTAATAAAAATGCCATAAAACTATCCGCTATTTTGTAAACGCTATAACTTTTGCGCAAACCAATCAATAAACGCTTATTGCAATTTTGTTTTTTACCAAAAATATGTAGAAGAATACGATCGGCCTTTCATAATTGTCGCGCTTTATCTGTTAATAGCGCAAAAAATCAAAACCGCAGAGGTGATCAAATGCCACCAAAAGAAAGCTCTATTTATGGGAAAAAAGGACATAAATTTTGTTTGAGTAAAGCGTTGCACGAATGCGCTATTGTACTCAGTCAAAAAGCACTATACCTTTAAAATGTTAATCTACAAAGAACATTGTGTTTTAATGCAGTGCTTTGAATTTCGTTTCCAGGAATCCATTACATGAACCATTATGATTATCTATAAGAAGAGACTCATTGACAGATTACAACCGACTAATTTGTTTAGCTCTGGATAAAAAACAATCCTTTTTACAGTTTAATGCAGGGAATATGCTGTTAAAATTGTTAAGTGTTAAATACAGCAAAGTTAGTGAGGTAAAATGTCAAAGACACTGACAAGTTGGTTCCCAATCACAAAAGCTTCTTAAAACATTTACCTTTAGTTTGTTACATTCCTATTCCTTACAACCTAGTCCTTTTTTTTGAGATACCTTTCAATTAAAGGGAACATGTGCTTAATCAGTGCAAATCAATAGGTTCTCTTTTATGGCTATTCCACCAGTAACTCCTACTTACCTTTCCTGGTCCCTAACTAGGAATGAGCCAAACACCCCCCAGTTCGGTTCGCGCCAGAAAATGCGAACAGGCAAAAAGTTTGTACGAACATGCAAACCCTATTAAAGTCTATGGGACACGAGCATGAAAAATCAAAAGTCCTAATTTTAAGGGCTTATATGCAAGTTATTGCCATAACAAGTGTAGGGGACCTGAGTACTGCCTCAGGGGACATATATCAATGCAAAAAAAGTTTTTAAAACAACAGTTTTTTCAGGAGCAATGATTTTAATAAAGCTTAAAGTGAAACGATCAAAATGACATATTCCTTTAAATATCGTGCCTGGGGGGGGGTCCCCTTTGTCTGCCTGTAAAGTGACACATCTGTCCAACGTATAGAACAGTGCTGCAGTAAAATTACATTTCTAAAGGAAAAAATGTCATTTAAATTTGCTCGCGGCTGTAATTTATTGCCGGCTCCCAGCAATATAGATGAAAAATCAATGAAAAAATCAGAGGGGGTTCCCCCCTCCCCCCAGTCCATACCAGGCCCTTTGGGTCTTGTGGTTTTTTAAGGGGAACTCCACGGCAAAAT
Source organism: Lithobates clamitans (assembly GCA_037952925.1). Lineage (NCBI taxonomy): Eukaryota > Metazoa > Chordata > Amphibia > Anura > Ranidae > Lithobates > Lithobates clamitans. The sequence goes on from JBBGZY010001130.1 coordinate 2,796,149, forward strand.
AAAACAGTGTGGGGCCCCCCAAAAAAAGGTTTGTTCTTAAGTTGAATTTGTTTGTAAGTCGGAACAGGTACATTTAAGTGTAGCTCCAGCCAAAAAAAATAATTTTTACATTTTTTGGATAGCATAGAGTAGGGTTAAAGGGGTTGTAAAGGTTCCCGTTTTTCACCTTAATGCATCCTATGCATTAAGGTGAAAAAACATCCGATGCTTACTGGCCCCCCAGCCCCCCATTTACTCAGTGGCGTCTCCAGCTTACATATTTAGGGGGGCACATGGGACAGGGACAAAAGTAGGGGGGCAACTATAAAATGCATATATATATATATATATATATAGAGAGATAGATAGAGAGAGATATATATATATATATATATATATATATATATATATATATATATATATATATATATATATATATCTATATAGATATAGATATATAAATATATACTGGGGCCTTTACTACGACCCCACAACGGCCCTTTCACATGTTCTGCAGTGAGCTTCCTTCCTACTGTATTGGGGTCCCCCAGGGTGGCAGAAAACAAGAGATATATGTCACCAGCATACCAAGAAAATATAAGGATCCAAAACAGTGGGATAACTATCAGGGTTGCAAAGGTTGTCTTGCCTCCGGGCCCTGGTGTTCTGCCACTGTGGGGTTTCCCAGCCTCCTCTTGCTGTCCTGCCCCTGCTATTGACTGCCCTGGTCTGGCATCTCTTGGAATTTACAGGCTGGTTCTCCTGTCCTAAGGATGGGAGAAATCAGTCTGTTTTTTCATTAACTGAGAGTCCTGGTGGAGTCCTTCCTGCAACTCGCTCTTCTCCCTGCCAATGAGGATGCAGGGGAAGGAGCAGATCAGGTGGCTGTGGTTGTGTGAGTGCTCGCATTATGCAGTGTCAGCAAGCAGAGGGAGGGGGGAGGAATCACCCGCAGGAGCTGACTGGGGACTCTCTCCCTCTTAGACATAGATTTTTTGTAAAAAAAAAAAAAAAAAAATTTAATTGGGGGGGGCACATGGTGGGGCACAGCATAATGTTGGGGGGGTCAGGGCCCCCTCTGGCCCCCCCCTAGGGACGCCATTGCATTTACTTACCATAGCCCTTTGAAAGTCCTGCGTCAAGAACGTGCTGGATTTCGGCCAGGTCTTTTAGGCTCTTCATTGGATAGATTGATAGCGGTGCAGCCATTAGCTCGCGCTGCTGTCAATTAAATACAAATGACATGTCCGCCGGGGGGCAGGACCAAGACATACACTCTGTGTCTATGAATGCAGAGTGTATGAGACAGGAGTGCGCCCGCAAGGTAACCCCAATGGGAGAGAGCTTCCCGAGGGGGTTATCTATTGCGGGGAGGATCAGCAGACCCCAGAATAGCAGGATTGGGGCCACTCTGTGCAAAAACGAGCTGCACATTGGAGGTAAGTATGACTTGTTTGTTATTTAAAAAAAAATAAAAAATTAACCTTTACAAGCACTTTAACACCCCTGTAACATTTGTTTTGCTGCCTGTGCCCCTGTTCAGAAGATTTCACCTCACTTTCTGTCCCTATGACAATTGGATTTTGAAAATTTTGGATTGTTGTGGAAACAAGGATTGGTAAAACAGCTCCAGTGGAGACACCTTTTCCCATAATAACTCTTACAGGAGTGAATTTCCCCTCCTTCCTAGGGGTAGATTTCCTCTCACTTCCTGTTGTCTCCCTCTGTTTGTAACTAGGAGTTGTTTGTAAGTCCGATGTTTGTAACCCGGGGACCACCTGTGTATATATAGCTATATATATATATATACAGTGCAGTCAGTGTAGAATATATATATCTATCTATATGTGTATGTATGTATGTATGTATGTGTATATGTGAATATATATATATATATATATATATATATATATATATATATATATATATATATTCTACACTGACTGCACTGTGTATGTATGTATGTATGTGAGTGTGTATGTGTGTATATATATATATATATATATATATATATATATATATATATATATATATATATATATATATATATATATATATATATTATATATATATATACTAAACTACCTGCACGCCACTAACTAACCTGCCTAATCTAGCTCAACTTCTCAATCTCCAATATCACACTACACACGGCCACTGTGTAAGCAGCCTTATATAGTGTGGGGCATGGACTTAGCCCCCTGGGCCATGAATGGCCAAAGGCATCCTGCATTATGATCAGTGACCTTTTTTGAAAGCTAAATAGTGCATTTTATATACAACTATATAGATCAGACCAAAATGAGGAAGAATGAGGTACATTGCTCCAAATCAGGGGCAGTCCCTCAAAATCAGAGACAGTTGGGAGCTATGTACTTGTACAGAAGTATTGTCAGTCTGGGGGGGAGTGTTAGATGTACTAACAGATTTAAATACTCTCATGCCCTGTACACACGGTCGGATTTTCCGACGGAAAATGTGGGATAGGACCTTGTTGTCGGAAATTCCGACCGTGTGTGGGCTCCATCACACATTTTCCATCGGAATTTCCTACACACCAAGTTTGAGAGCTTGCTATAAAATTTTCCGACAACAAAATCCGTTGTCAGAAATTCAGATCGTGTGTACACAAATCCGACGCACAAAGTGCCATGCATGCTCAGAATAAATTAAGAGACAAAAGCTATTGACTACTGCCCCGTTTATAGTCCCGGCGTACGTGTTTTACCTCACCGCGTTTAGAACTGTTACTGATAGTACTCACCAAGGCCGAGATGCCGAGAGCGGTTTCACCTTGCGACTAAGCGCAGTCCGCCCCCTGGAGTTGGGACAGGTAGTGAAAGGCACAAAGAGGCACAGGCTCCCCAATGGACCGTAGGTGGCTTGCTTGTGGGGTCTTGATAGAGAAGAGCCGCTGTGCAGGTACTGGTAGGCAGGTGCAGTCAGAGACAACAGGCAGAAGGTCCAGAGCTGAGCAGAGGATCAAACACCGAGATGGTGCTATGGCACTGCAGAATCTGCAAGGTAAGGTGACAAGATAAAGAGAGTCCAGGTACAAGCAGGAGGTCAGGCTAGGAGACAGGAGACAGTCCAGGTAACAGGCCGAGGGTCAAACCCAGGAGATTGGTGGGAATCCGATAAACAGGCAGAGGTCAGGTCCAGGAGAGAGGCAAGAGAAGTCCAAAGGCAAATCCGGGTCACAACGGGTAGTCAGGCAGAGATACAGGTTCAGATAATACAGGAAGCTGAGACAAACCAGCAACTTGTTTGATTCTCTGAGCACCTTTTATAGGCTGCCCAGGGAATCACGTTGGGTGTGCACCAGTGCGCGTGCGCGAGCGCCGTAACGCCGAGCCGCGAACGCGCATGCGCCGGAACGCCGTTCTGCCGGGAGTGCGTGAAAAACGACCTGACCGGAACGAAGGCTTCTTTTGACCGTGCCCCCCCCAAGGGGTGGCCTCTGGACACCCAAGGTTGACATCCGTTCTGGATGTTCTTGGTGAAAAGCCTAGAGAAGCTGAGGAGCATGTAGATTCCTGGATGGTTCCCAGGAGTTATCCTCAGAAGGATACCCCTTCCATTTGATTAAATACTGCAGCTGTCTGCCATTTTTTCTACCTCAAACTCATCTTCTCCGTCTATTAGAACCGGTGGCGGTGGAGGTTTTTCTCTGTCAGAAAAAGGGCTGGGAGCAATAGGTTTTAAGAGGGATGCATGGAAGACTGGGTGCACCTTGTAAACATCAGGAAGAGCTAATTCAAAAGCGACTGGGTTGATTACCCTTTTTATTTTAAAAGGACCTATAAACTTTGGCCCCAGTTTCCAGGAGGGAATTGGCAGTCTGAGATGGATAGTTGATAGCCACACTTCTTCGCCTACTTTAAAGGCAGGGTTCTCCTTCCTTCCCCTGTTGTAGTACTTTTGGTAGTCATCCTGAGCTTTTTGCATCGCTGCTTTGATCCTTTGGAAATTTAATTGGATAGAGTTTACTCAGTCCTGCACTGCAGGGACAGATAATTCAGGGATGGAAACTGGAAGAAAGGAAGGGTGAAATCCAAAATTGGACCAGAAAGGTGTCTAGTTGGTAGCAGAATGGATGGAGTTGTTATATGCAAATTCTGCATATGGCAGGAGGGAGGACCATCTATCCTGGGAATTGGAACAGAAGCATCGGAGGTATTGTTCCAGGGTTTGATTTGTCCTCTCCGTCTGGCCGTTACTTTGAGGATGATAAGCAGAAGACAAGCAAATTTTTATTTCCAAGGTCTTGCATAATTCCTTCCAAAATTTTGAAGTAAATTGAACCCCTCTGTCAGAGGTGATGTTCACCGGGGTACCATGAAGCCTGATAATTTCTTTAAAAAACATGCTAGCAGTAGCGGAGGCAGAGGGAGTACCCACCATGGGCAGAAAGTGTGCCATTTTTGAGAGTCGATCAATTACGACAAAGATAGTCGTGAACCCCCCTGATGGAGGCAAATCCACAATAATGTCCATGGAGATTTCCGCCCATGGGCGTTCAGGGATGGACAAGGGTTTGAGTAGGCCCCAAGACTTTATATTTGAGCCCTTGCTACGCTGGCACGGGATGCAGGATGAAACATAGTTTTTGCAGTCTTGTCTCCAGCCTGGCCACCAAAAGGAACGTGAGATCAATTCCATGGTCTTTTGTGACCCAAAATGGCCTGCTAGCTTGTGGTCATGAAAGGACTGTAGGGTTAGGAGCCTAGATTCCAGCGGGACGAAGATTTTTCCATGAGACCAAAATAGATCATTGCGTTTTTCCATAGAAGATACGTGGGGTTTAGAGCATTGAGCGGATGTGGATTTGATTGCGGACATTAGGTCTCCTTGAGTAACCAGGAGGAAATTTTGCGGAGACAAGATGGTACTTGGCTCTGTTACCTGGGAAGTTTCATGGAACATCCTTGAAAGTGCGTCCGCTTTTCCGTTCTTTGAACCTGGTCTATAAGATATGTGAAAGTTAAATCGGGAAAAGAAGAGAGCCCATCGGGCTTGCCTAGGTCTTAGACGTTTAGCAGTTCGCAGGTATTCCAGGTTTTTGTGGTCAGTAAAGATCATGATAGGATTGGACGCCCCTTCAAACAGATATCTCCACTCCTCTAAGGCGAATTTGATGGCCAGTAACTCCCTATCGCCTACATCATAGTTTCTCTCGGGGATGCTTAATTTCCGGGATGCAAAAGCCATGGGATGTAATAGAGCCTTGAGCCCTTGTCTTTGTGAGAGGATGGCACCAGTAGCAGTCTCTGAGGCATCAACTTCCAGAATAAAAGGCAGGGCTGGATCCGGGTGTCGTGAGACTGGTGCATACGAGAATAGTGCTTTCAATTTTAGAAATGCTTCCTGAGCCTCCAAGGACCATTGAAAACGATTATGCTGGCATGTCAGTTGAGTAATGGGAGCCACGATAGCTGAAAACCCTACAATGAATCTTCGGTAGAAGTTGGAGAAACCTAAGAACCGTTGTACCCCTTTTCTGTCTACAGGAGCTGGCCATTCCTGGATTGCTTTGACCTTCTGGGGGTCCATTGCAACGCCGTCAATTGAGATTATGAATCCTAAGAATTGCACTGTAGTCTTCTCAAATTCACATTTCTCCGCCTTGAGGTATAATTTGTGTTTTCTGAGAATCGAGAGAACCAGTTTGACATGTACCCGATGGAGTTCCATGGTGGCTGAAAAAATGACAATGTCGTCAAGGTAGACTACTAGAAAGTTGTCAAGATATTCACAAAAGATATCGTTCACTAGGTGTTGGAACGTGGCCGGGGCATTACAGAGCCCAAACGGCATTACCAGGTACTCATAGTGTCCAAACCTGGATCTAAAGGAGGCCTTCCATTCATCGCCTGCTCGAATCCGGATGAGATTGTATGCGCCACGCAAGTCTAGTTTGGAAAAGATGCGGGCGGATCTGAAACGGAATAATTCCGGGATGAGAGGAAGCGGGTACCGATTCTTGATGGTAATTTTATTTAATTCCCTGTAATCGATGCAAGGTCGGAGGGATCCATCTTTTTTCCCCTTTCGTCTTTCAGGACAGCCACCATGAGAGATAGTCTCCTCCTCTTCCTCTAGGAAACACTGCGCCAGCCCATAAATTCTTACTTCCCCCTGCCAGACCTCAGTATTAGTGTTTCCTCCGGTGGGGAGACACTGTGCAAGGAACCGGGCCATTCAGTCAGGGGGACTGTGGCTATTGTTTGTTTTTTGAGCCTGTAAGAGGAGCAGGGGCTTCCTAGGGGCATGGGGGGGACTTACCCCTCGTTCGGTTTCCACCACTTCCTAGCTGAGTGCAGCTTCAGGCTGTGGGGGTTCCCTATCGCGGCTACAGGGCTGCAGCAGGCTGGCGTCCGCCCTTCCTGTATACTTTACAGGCCGCTCTTTTTTTGGAACTAGGCGGGCCGGAGGACGGGCGACGTCATTTCCGGCGGAAGGGCGAAGGCTGGCCTTTGACCCGCGGCTTCCGGGTCGCGGTGCTGATAGGGAAGCCAGGCACAGTCTGGAGAGGAGTCTGGGACGCGCACAGGCAGCGTAGGACTCGGTAGTAGCAACCACCTGCAAGTCATGTCGGAAGCAGATGCTCAGCCAACAGACACTACCTCCAGCCTTCCTAAGGTAAGAGTGCCTTGGGGAAAAGTACTCTTTACCTAGGATTGTCCCTCCATGTATGGTTCCTGTCATGGGGGGGCAGATACCCTGGGTGGTCAGGGGAGGGAGGCTCAGATCCCCACAGATTAGGAGGGTCTAGTGCACTCCCAGGGTTGTATCCTTGTTTTTAAAAAAAAAAAAAAAAAGTGACAAAATATTTGTTTTTTCCCTTTCATGTATTTCAGAAAGCTACAGAAAAGTCTAAGTCTAAGAGGAAGAAGTCATAGCTCTAAGAGGAGGTGTGCCTCTTGCAGGGACACATTAGGGGAAGCATGGACAAAGGTCTTGTGTAGGGAGTGCATAGACTCCCTTGTTAAAGAGAGGGGCTCTGAACAGAAGTCAGGACTTGCAGCCTCAGTAAAGGAGCTCTCGTCTACCTTTTCTTCATTTAAAGCCTTATTTGAAAGGTTTCAGCCTCCCATTAGTCCAGCTCCCCAGGATACAACCCCGCCTCAGGCGCAGGGCTCTGCTCCTGCCCAACCTGCAACTTCAGTTAGGGCAGAGGAAGCTCCAGGGCCTTCCGGAGTGGAACAGAGACAGCCAGACAGTTCCTCCTCCGATTCCCAGGATGGTTCAGAGGGGGAGGACCAGGACGGGGAGTCCAGGAGATCCTTTCAGATATAAATTATCCCTGGAAGAGGTAGAGGACCTCTTAGGGGCTATTTATACAACCCTGGGTATTCAGGTTTTTCCAGTTCATGAAGTACTGGTTGAAACTATTAAAAAGGAGTGGCAAGATCCCGAAAGGAAACCCTTTTTTTCTAGATCCTTAAAAAGGAGATTTCCGTTCTCGGATGATCCTACATCTATCTGGAATAAAAATCCCAAGTTAGATGCCGCTTTCTCCCAGGTTTCCAGACACACAGACCTGGCATTTGAGGACATGGGGGCCCTGGTGGATGTCATGGATAAGAGAATAGACTCTCTCCTTAAAAAGACTTGGGATTCAACAGTTGGTAACTTGAAACCTGAGTTGACTGTCACAGTAGTGGCTCGCAATCTGGAGCACTGGCTCTCTAAGATTCAAGAGCATATTGAAGCGGGAACGGCAAAAGAAACCATTCTGTCTTCTTTCCCTACGATTCTGTGGGGTATCGCCTACATAGCGGATGCCTCGGCGGAGTCAGTACGTATGTCGGCCAGATCAGCAGCTCTGGCCAATTCGGCCAGGAGAGCCCTCTGGCTAAAAACTTGGCCGGGCGATAGCGCCTCTAAAGTCAAATTGTGCGGCATACCATTAACGGGAGACCTTCTCTTCGGCCCAGGACTAGAGACCGTCTTGGACCGCACAGCAGACAGGAAGAAATCCTTCCCGGTTAAGCGGAAAACCCCTGCACATACAAAGAAGGGGTTTCGGCCGCAAAAGCGTAAAGAGACTCCAAAGCCGGAAGGGCAAAAGAAATTTTGGGGTCAGAAAGGCAAGGGCAGAGGAGGGGCGATTTTTCGCCCTCCTGAACAGCCCCGCAAAAGTCAATGACTCCCCAACCAGGGTGGGGGGAAGACTGGGGGCCTTCCTTCCACAGTGGGAGGCAATATCCCCCAATCGCTTTATCTTAGGGATCATAAGAAGGGGGTACCATATCGAATTCACAAGTCCTCCTCCACGGAGATTTCTGGTCACACACCTACCCAGGTGTACGGCAAAAGCCGAGGCTCTGTTGGAAGCATTAAGAGATCTGGTAGATCAAAATGTGATTCTCAGAGTTCCAGAGTCCGAGGAGGGAAAGGGTTTCTATTCACACATCTTCGTAGTGAAGAAACCCACAGGGAAATTCAGACTGATTCTGAATCTAAAGCCCCTGAACAGGTCAGTGACATACAAGAGATTCCGTATGGAAACAATTTTCACAGTCAGAACCCTGTTGCCCCGCAACTGCTTTATGGTATCTCTGGACCTAAAGGACGCGTATCTACACGTTCCTATAACAGAAGCCTCGCAGAGGTTTCTTCGGCTAGCGGTAGATGTAGGTGGAACAACGGTACATCTACAGTTTCAGGCGCTGCCTTTCGGGCTATCTTCCTCGCCCCGCATCTTCACCAAGGTCTTGGCAGAGGTGATGGCATTTCTTCGGCTCCAAGGAATATCAGTGATAGCTTACCTGGACGACCTGCTCCTGTTTGCAGCGTGTCCACTGCAGTTAGTAAGGGATCTAGAACTGACAAAGAGGGTTCTTACAGGTCTAGGGTGGCTAATGAACTTGGAGAAATCCAGTTTGATTCCCTCCCAGCGCATTACGTACTTGGGCTATCTGTTGGACTCAACGCTACTGAGAGTGTTTCTTCCAACAGAAAAAGTACAAAAACTGGACAGGGCAGTGGCTGGTCTCCAGTGCAGCAGTCAGGTCTCCATAAGATTTCTGATGTCGGCCCTGGGACTTTTGACCGCTACCCTCCCAGCAGTGCAATGGGCAGGTCTGCACTTTCGTCCCTTACAGTCCTTTGTCCTAAGGGTGTGGGATCACAGCCAGAGAAATCTGGACACCTTGGTTCAGGTCCCACCCCAAGTAAAGAGATCCCACTGGTGGTGGAGGAGGGTCTCAAACTTGTCGCAGGGTCGTCTGTGGTTCATCCCAGTTTCTCAGGTGGTAACCACAGACGCAAGCGCCAAAGGTTGGGGGGCGCATCTGGGTTCCCTTGTAGCACAGGGCACCTGGGAGGGAGACGAACTCAGAAGGTCGTCCAATTGGAAGGAGCTGAGGGCAATCTTCTTCCTGAGAGGAGAAAAGAATGTGATAGCAGACTTTCTCAGCCGAACCAAACTGAGAGAGGGCGATTGGATCCTCAACCAGGAGGTTTTCAATCTCATCTCAGAGAAGTGGGGTCCTCCAGAGGTAGATCTGTTCGCGTCAAGAAGCAACGCGAAAGCCCCTTGTTTTTTCTCCCTAAACAGAGGGGAGGGAGCGCGAGGGGTCGACGCATTGATCCAGGACTGGCATTTCAGAATCTGCTATGCCTTCCCGCCCCCAGCGTTATTACCAGCAGTTCTCAGGAAGTTCCAGATGGAAAACACGTCCCTGATTCTGGTAGCACCACATTGGCCAAAGAGGGCTTGGTTCTCAGTACTCAAGCAGCTAGCGGTCGAACCTCCCTTATTCCTGCCATCTCGAGAGGATCTCCTCTCACAGGGCCTAGTCCTCTGTCCACAGGTTCACCAATGGCAGTTAGCGGCCTGGCTACTGAGGAGGGTATGCTAAGAGCTAGGGGTTTTTCTGAGAAATTAATCTCCACCCTCCTCAATAGCAGGAAGAAGGAAACACGCCAGATTTATAAAAAAGTCTGGGTACGTTTCAATGAATGGTGTGCAGAAGGTTCCTTTGCGGTACATAGTCCCACAGCTGTGTTGGAATTCCTTCAGTGCGGGGCAGACAGGGGTTTATCCATAAGTACCCTTAAAGGTCAGGTATCAGCACTCAGTGCTTATTTAGAAAAGCATCTGGCCACCAACCCATGGGTGGTCAGATTCTTTAAGGCTCTGTCCAGACAGAGACCGGTTCTAGGTCCCTCCTTTCCCAATTGGGACCTATCCTTAGTTTTACAGGGCCTGACGGGAACCCCCTTTGAACCTTTAGAAGAATGTCTACTAAAGGATCATACGTTAAAAACAGGTTTTTTTTTGTAGCAGTGACAACTGCCAGGAGAGTCAGTGAGATTGAGGCCTTATCTGTTAGACCTCCCTTTTGCGTTATTTTTCCAGATCGGATCATCTTTAAGACCGATCCAGCATTTTTACCTAAGGTTGCTTTGGGTTTTCACAAAAGTCAGGAGGTAGTTCTACCCTCATTTTGTCCCAACCCCTCCGGGGAAAGGGAAGTAAAATTTCATTCTTTGGATGTAAGGAGATGTATCCTTCAGTACCTAGAGCTGACCAAGATGTTTAGAAAGTCAGACTCTTTATTTGTTTTGTTTTCTGGGGCCAGAAAAGGATGCAAAGCGTCTCGACGCACTATTGCCAGATGGCTTAGAGTAACCATTGGCCAGGCCTATACATTAGCAGGGGAAGAAACCCCAACGGGTATAAGCGCACACTCTACCAGAGCTATGGCAGCTTCTCAGGCAGAAAAGGCTGGAGCAACGCCAGAGCAAATATGCAGGGCTGCAACATGGTCCAGCTATTCCACTTTCGTAAAGCACTACAGAGTGGACCTGGTGTCGGCTAGTGAGCAAGCCTTTGGGCGAAAGGTATTGCAAGCTGTAGTCCCACCCTAACTGGTAAGTGCTCGTTCATCCTCTCATGGTGGCTGTCCTGAAAGACGAAAGGGGAAAATTAGAGTTACGTACCGGTAACGTCTTTTCCAGTAGTCTTTCAGGACAGCCCTAGTTACCCACCTGAAATTTTGGGGGGGTCTTATAAAAGACCAGAACGCAGCATGATAATGATATGGAATAGTATGTTATTAATGTGTTCTTGTGTCTCCCCAGCTGACCGGAGGTAATCTCGGAATATACTGAGGTCTGGCAGGGGGAAGTAAGAATTTATGGGCTGGCGCAGTGTTTCCTAGAGGAAGAGGAGGAGACTATCTCTCATGGTGGCTGTCCTGAAAGACTACTGGAAAAGACGTTACCGGTACGTAACTCTAATTTTTTCTACAAAGAAAATACCAGCTCCACCCGGTGATGAGTAGGAGCGAATGAACCATTTCTCAAGATTTTCATCTATGTATGTTTTAAGAGCCTTTAATTCTGTTTTGGACAAAGGAAAAATGCGACCAAAAGGAATTTCAGCACCCGGCAACAGGTCTATAGGGCAGTCGTAAGGCCGATGAGCTGGTAGACAGTCTGCCTGTTGTTTATCAAATACATCTCTGAATTCTAGGTAGCTTTCGGGTACATGTTGCAGACTATCGGACATGGTTGCAATGGTAGAAACAGAGGCTGGGGCCGGAAGGAAGCAATGTCTGGAGCAATATTGGGATGAGAAAGAGACTTCTTTCTTGTTCCAGTTGATCTGTGGTTCGTGGGCTTGAAGCCATGGGAGTCCCAAGATAATGGGGAACATCGGAGAAGAGATGATATCAAAGCGCAGGTATTCTTGGTGGCCAGTATCAGTGGTGGTAAGGATGGGTCTGGTTTCCTGCGTGATGGGCTCAGAGCGGGGAAGAGACCCATCGGCTAGGTGGATCCATAGACTTTGGTTCTTTGTGGTCAAAGGAACATGCAAGCTTGCGGCTAATGAGGCGTCCAAAAAACAGCTACACGCTCCGGAGTCAATTATAGCGGGTAGGTGAACCTCCTTTTCCGGAAGCTGTAAGGAGACAAAAAGAGTAACATAAGGCTGAGAAGAACCGGTAACTTGTTGATTAATAGCAGACCGTAGGTAGGACTTACTGGGTCTCACGGGGCAAGAACGAAGGAAGTGTCCAGAACTCCCACAATAAAGGCACAGATTGCCCTGGCGCCTACGTAGTCTTTCCTCTGAAGTGAGTGGGGCACGGACTAGACCAAGCTGCATTGGTTCAGCTTCAGGAGTGGTAGGAACTGGTGGAGCTGTGTAAGGTGGATGGATAGGAGTCGGTTTAGGCATCATCCAGGTAGGGCGAGGAGTCTGGAAGCGCTCCGTGCATCGCTCACGCATGCGACGATCCAGTTTAGTGGTAATTTGGATGAGGTCTTCCAAAGAATCAGGGGTCTCAATCCTGGCCAGCTCATCCTTCAATGCTTCAGACAGCCCTTGACGAAACTGGTATTTAAGGGCAGGTTCATTCCAGCCAGTATCAGCTGAACATTTCCGGAACTCTACGATATAGTCCTCTACTGGTCTTCGTCCTTGGCTCAGGTTATGCAATAAGGCTTCGGCCGTGGCCATGCGCTGGGGGTCGTCGTAAAGTTGTGCCATACCTTCGAAGAAGGTATCTACTGAATTCAGTATAGGGTTCCTCTGTTTTATTAGGCTATGAGCCCAAGCTTGCGGTTCATCGGCCAAGAGGGAAATGATGAACCCAACTTTTACCACCTCCGATGAAAAGGTCCTGGGTTGCAGAGCCAAATACAGAGAGCAAGCATTTTTAAAAGCCCTGAACTTCTTGCAATTGCCGGAGAAATGCTCTGGTGTGGGAACCCTAGGTTCTGGAGCAGCCATGACCACAGTGGGATTAGTTGGTATCTGAGGAGAGGAAGCTCCACTGGGAGGTACAGAAGCCGCGGCAGGAGCTGGAGATGGTCCGGAAAGCTGCTGAAGGCGGCCATCAATTTGGGCGTAGCCATCTTGCAATTTTTGGATGGCCTCAGTGAGGGCCGAGACCTGTTGACACAGGATCTCCAATGGGGAACGTGCTCTGTCGGCCTCAGACATGGCTGGTTTGTACTATCACTGATAGTACTCACCGAGGCCGAGATGCCGAGAGCGGTTTCGCCTTGCGACTAAGCGCAGTCCGCCCCCTGGAGTTGGGACAGGGAGTGAACGGCACAAAGAGGCACAGGCTCCCCAATGGACCGTAGGTGGCTTGCTTGTGGGGTCTTGATAGAGAAGATCCGCTGTGCAGGTACTGGTAGGCAGGTGCAGTCAGAGACAACAGGCAGAAGGTCCAGAGCTGAGCAGAGGATCAAACACCGGGATGGTGCTATGGCACTGCAGGATCTGCAAGGTAAGGTGACAAGATAAAGAGAGTCCAGGTACAAGCAGGAGGTCAGGCTAGGAGACAGGAGACAGTCCAGGTAACAGGCCGAGGGTCAAACACAGGAGATTGGTGGGAATCCGATAAACAGGCAGAGGTCAGGTCCAGGAGAGAGGCAAGAGAAGTCCAAAGGCAAATCCGGGTCACAACGGGTGGTCAGGCAGAGATACAGGATACAGGTTCAGGTAATACAGGAAGCTGAGACAAACCAGCAACTTGTTTGATTCTCTGAGCGCCTTTTATAGGCTGCCCAGGGAATCACGTTGGGTGTGCACCAGTGCGCGAGTGCCGTAACGCCGAGCCGTGAACGCGCATGCGCCGGAACGCCGTTCCGCCACGAATGCGTGAAAAACGACCGGACCGGAACAAAGGCTTCTTCTGGCAACTTTGTGTGACCATGTGTATACAAGACAAGTTTGAGCCAACATTTGTTGTCAGAATGTCCGATCAATGTCTGACTGTGTGTACAGGGCATAACAAATTGAAGCCAAACTCCAGCTAACATTTTATAAGCAGTTACAGAAACAGCTTTACTTCTGAGAGAAAAGCTTTACATAAATAAATGTTGATCATTGTAAGTACCCTTGTCAGTGGCAAATGGTTTGTCCCATCCCTTTAACTGATACAATCTGCAAGAGAGACATTCTTTTTAAAAATAACAGGCTCACTAGCCAGATCACCTGATGGTGAAGGGAAAGAAAGCATAAAAAATGAATGCAGCCATTACATCTAAGAATTGGAAAGCTGCAATATAGTAAATGTTCGCTTTTGGGTTTAATGCTGCTTTAAACCTATTCATGTTAGTGTTCAGAAATATTTATTACACTATTTTATGTTGGTATACTGTATTGAGTATATATAATTTCAACTAAGAAACTTGGAAAATCATCTGCTCTTATTATGATACTGACAAGAGAGATCAGCTGTCTTTCAGCATTTTGCATGAGCCCTGATAGTTTGAAGCACTTTAATGATCCGCTGGATGTTCTATGTTCTCTTCTCTCAGAATGCACAAATTGCATCTTGTGACCTGTAAGGTCTTGGATGCAATGGGGGTTATTTACAGAAGGCAAATCCACTTTGCACTACAAGTGCACTTGAAAGTACTCTTGGAAGTGCAGTCGCTGTAAATCTGAGGGGTAGATCTGAAATGAGGGGAAGTGCTGCTGATTTTATCATCCAATCATGTGCAAGCTAAAATGCTGTATTTTATTTCCCTTGCATGTCCCCCTCAGATCTACAGCGACTGCACTTCCAAGTGCACTTTCACTTTGCCTTTAGTAAATAACCTGCAATGACTGAAACATCATGGAGCATGGAGCATGGAGCATGGAGCAGAGCATAGTCAAAAACCTCTCGGTTATCTTTTCAACTTTGTATTTTTAAGTCACCCCTTTTTTTAGTCTCTTTTACTGCTGTGCTCCCTTGAACATGAACTGTTTGTTCTCTGAAGAATCTCCGTCTCACAAAAAGTACCCTACACCTTGAAACACTATTCTATAACGTTTATCACGTTCGGGCCGAACTTTCTTTGTTTAGTTGTTCAGTGAACAGCTGAACAAACGGGTCGTTCGACTGTTTCTTCAGCCCCCCCCCCCCCGAACTGACCACAATGCATTGCGGCACTTAACAGTGCATTGCAAGCCCTGATTGGCTGAAGCAGTGAAAGCTTCAGCCAATCAGGGCGCAGAGCACTGTCAGAGTCATGATTGGACAACTGTCATCATAACTTTATCCAGTCATGGCTCATTCCCGCCCCACAGTATAAAAGTATTCTTTCAATGGTAGCCATTTTCAGTTTGATTTCGGCATAGAGAAAGATAGAACAGGGCTCTGTTCAGTGCTATCAGTTAGTGTGCTATATTGTGCTATTTTGCTTCAATTGTCAATGTAGAATATTAGTTTAGTGTCAGTCTAGGGATAGTGTGAGTGTAGTGAGGAGAACCATCATTCACCTTTGCATAGTGTGCAGCTACAGTAGGGACAGCTCATATAGTTTCAGTGTAGTGTAGTGAGACCATGTCACTAATCTTGACATTAGTGTATAGCTAGAGCAGTGACAGTTCAGATAGTGTCAGCGTAGTGACGGTTGAACACCGTCTATTTGATTGCGTTACTACCAGTTTAATGTCATTTACTTCTGTGTGCGTTACTGCCAGTTTAATGCCATATCGTTTTGCGTGAATTACTGCCATTTTAACGCCATATCGTTTTGTGCAATATGGCCAGTTTAACGCCATATAGTTTTGTGCGTTACTGCCAGTTTAACGCCATTTACTTCTGTGTCCGCTACTGCCATTTTACGCCATATAGTTTTGTGCTTTACTGCCAGTTTAACATCATAAAGTTATGTGTGCGTTACTGCCAGTTTAACGCCATATAGTTTTATGCGTCACTGTATGTTTGGTGCATTATATTGCAGTATATTATACTATATCTGTGGAGTGTGTCTGTGTAGTGTGAGTGCACCAAACACATCTTTACATTGATTAAAGTGCATCTATGTACAGATTTCAACTTCTTCTTTACATTTGTTATATGCACCGCCCCCTCTCTCACAATAATGTCTGAGAGGACAACAAGAAGAGGCAGATGTTCCCTTGGCACTGTAAGGGGGCCAGCAAAGGCAAAGGTGGACGTGGTGGTCAGTTCTCAGACAGGGCATCATTTTCTCTGTTTAGTGAGTTTGCCTGTGCTATCCAGCCACAGCACGCAGAGGAGGTGGTGGACCCTCCTCATCCTCTGTCACGCAAGTAGAGACAAGTGTGCAGTCCCCTGCAGTTGCCAGAGTGGATAAACCTGTCTCCTTGTCCACATCTATTTCTGCCATAGCCCCAACATCAGCCATTGAGGAGTCAGCAGAGTTATTTGACCACAGTGTCAGCCACTTCTTGATGATGCCCAGCCATTACTGGATTCAGATGTTGGTTCTGAGGTTGAGGATGACAGGAACATGAGCCTAGAGAGAGGGAGGAACACTGGTAGACAAATTGGCATTCATGTTCCCCAAGACGCAGCGTATTGCCAAGTTGTCTCCAGTGGTAATGATGATGATGAGGTCACTGATGAGACTTGGGTGCCAGATAGAGCAGAGGAGGAAACTGAAGGTGAGGTGGCACAACCCCAAGGAGGCTGACATCAAGAAATAGTAGAGAGTAGTCACCCTATTCCATCACATTCTGCAACTGTTATCTCCTGGCCCATTCCCCAAAGCTCAGCTGTCTGGGCCTCTTTCAGCACATCTGCAGCAGATCACACTGTTGCTATCTGCAAACTGTGTCTCAGGCACAGTAAACGTGGCAAAAACACCAACCATTTGGGTAAATGTCTAACAAGGCATTTAAGGTCCAACCACTCAGCCCATTGGCAAGAGCACCTAAAAGCCACACAAAAGGGGCACAAATCTGTCCCTCCTCCTCCTCCTTATCCACTTCAGTCTGCCCCTGCGATACAGGGTCATTACCTTCAGCAGCCTTCACTGACAGGGATGATGGTATAGCACAGGGTGTCCCAGGTCCTAGCAGCACATATGCCAGCAGCACACCACCAGCTGTAGACTGTAGTCGGCAAATTTCTCTGCCCCATCTGCTGCAGCGGAAAAAAAAATACAGTCCCTGCCACCCACATGCCCAGCATCTGAATGCAAGCTTGTCAAAGCTGTTGGCTCTCAACTTCTGCCTTTCAGCCTGGTGGATTCTGCCCCCTTCCATGACTTCACACAATGTACTGTACCACAATGGCAGTGTCACTCACGGTAGTACTTACAGTGAGTCCACAGGCAAGCAGGTGACATAGGATCCCCCAGGGCGTGGAGTCTAAGGGCCAGCCAGTATTCTGCCAGGGACCCCCTCATGAATATTTGGGCTTAGCTGCGTGCTGACCCTAGGTCACGACCCCCAGATTCACCCTACTCGCTAGGGAAGTGCCAGGAGACACCGTCAGACAAGGATGGATGGATGAAGCAAAAGGAGAGCCAGATAGCGAGCCAAGGTCAGGGCGGGCTGCAGACAACGTAACCAGAACAAGCCGAGTCAGTACACAAGAGATCAGTTCACGAGAGGTCAGGTTTAAGGCAGGTTACATGAAGGAATCTCCAAAACAAATGTTGCTCAAGCAACCAGTAGCTGGTTTGAAAGGGATTTAAATAGGGAAGCACATAAGGGGCTGGACAGGAAGTAGCAGGAAGGAATCATATATTAGGCAACAGGTGTGGCCGGCGACACCCAAAGCTGCAGAGTGCACAGAACAGAACTTAAGCTAGTGGAACAACAGGTGCCAGCTGGCCTACAGCAGTAAAGGTGAGACACAGATCAGCTCCGCAGCTGATCTGTGACAGGCAGGTTCACAGTCACTACGACTTTTCACGTAAGGCCGTTCCACCTCTCTACCATCGTGTGGATGGGAATGTTCTGGCATCATTGAGCAAGGCAGTCAGCCGTAAAATCCACCCTACTGCCGACACGTGGTCCAGCAAGCATGGGCAGGGATGATATATTTCATTCACAGCACAAATGGTAATGCTGCTTGCAACTCGAAAGAATGCAGGACAGGGCTCGATGCTGCAGCTTGTTATGCCCCCATGTCTCCATACAGCTGGTGGTGATGACGCCAAACCTGTGAGCTCTACCCCCTCCTCCTCCTCTTCCGCCACCTCCATGCCCTCCTCTGCAGAATTGTCCTATGAACATTAGGTACCCCCTAAGCATTCAAAGAGCTATTCCCAGAGCCAGGCTAAATGGTGCCTTGCAGTGCTTCAGCAGGAGGAAGAGGGGGACTTCTTTTCCTCTCAAGGCCCACTTCATCCAGACACCTTCATTCCTATGTCACAGAACATACAGGAGGAGAGAGAGGAAGAGGATGAGGAGGAGGATTCTGGCACTTTCATAGGCTTCGGAGAAGAAGAAGACATGCGTCAATCTGTAAGCAATGGCTTTTCAACTCCAGGACCCTTGGGAGCAGTACGTGGCTGGGAGGAGGAAGCTCCAGGTACTGTCATTCTGAGTGACCCCGAGTCTGCTTCTTAAGCCTCGGTAAATTTGAGGTGCATGGGCAACCTCATGCTTCAAAAGGACCCAAGAATATGTGGCATAAAGTAGAAGGATGATTACTGGTTGGCAACCCTGCTTGACCACCGTTATAAGGGGAAGGTCTCAGAACTCATCCTGTCCCCACAGAGAGTGCAGATAAAATCTCTTGAGGACACGTTAAAGAGGATTTATTGAGCGTTTTTCCTGACTCCAATAGGTTACAGTGTGGTGGAAAACGTTGTTTCCCCTTTCGTCTTTCAGGACAGCCACCATGAGAGATAGTCTCCTCCTCTTCCTCTAGGAAACACTGCGCCAGCCCATAAATTCTCACTTCCCCCTGCCAGACCTCAGTATTAGTGTTTCCTCCGGTGGGGAGACACTGTGCAAGGAACCAGGCCATTCAGTCAGGGGACTGTGGCTGTTATTTGTTTTTTGGAGCCTGTAATGGGAGCAGGGGCTCCCTAGGGGCATGGGGGGGGACTTACCCCTCGTTTGGTTGCCACCACTTCCTAGCTGAGCGCAGCTTCAGGCTGTGGGGGTTCCCTATCACGGCTACAGGGCTGCAGCAGGCTGGCGTCCGCCCTTCCTGTATACTTTACAGGCCGCTCTCTTTTTGGAACTAGGCGGGCCGGACGACGGGCGACGTCATTTCCGGCGGAAGGGCGAGGGCTTGCCTTTGACCCGCGGCTTCCGGTTCCGGGTCGCGGCGCTGATAGGGAAGCCAGGCACAGGCTGGAGACGAGTCTGGGACGCGCACAGGCAGCGGAGGACTCGGTAGTAGCAACCACCTGCATGTCATGTCGGAAGCGGATGCTCAGCCAACGGACACTACCTCCAGCCTTCCTAAGGTAAGAGTGCCTTGGGGAAAAGTACTCTTTACCTAGGATTGTCCCTCCATGTATGGTTCCTGTCATGGGGGGGCAGATACCCTGGGTGGTCAGGGGAGGGAGGCTCAGATCCCCATAGATTAAGGAGGGTCTAGTGCACTCCCAGGGTTGTATCCTTGTCTTTAAAAAAAAAAAAAAAAGTGACAAAATGTTTGTTTTTTCCTTTCATGTATTTCAGAAAGCTACAGAAAAGTCTAAGTCTACCCATAGCTCTAAGAGGAGGTGTGCCTCTTGCAGGGACACATTAGGGGAGGCATGGACAAAGGTCTTGTGTAGGGAGTGCATTGACTCCCTTGTTAAGGAGAGGGACTCTGAGCAGGAGTCAGGACTGGCAGCCTCAGTAAAGGAGCTCTCGTCCACCTTTTCTTCATTTAAAGCCTTATTTGAAAGGTTTCAACCTCCCATTAGTCCAGCTTCCCAGGATACAACCCCGCCTCAGGCACAGGGCTCTGCTCCTACCCAACCTGCAACTTCAGTTAGGGGAAGTTAGAGGAAGTTAGAGGAAGCTCCAGGGCCTTCCGGGGTGGAACTAAGACAGCCAGATAGTTCCTCCTCCGATTCCCAGGATGGTTCAGAGGGGGAGGACCAGGACGGGGAGTCCAGGAGATCCTCCAGATATAAATTATCCCTAGAGGAGGTAGAGGACCTCTTAGGGGCTATTTATACAACCCTCGGTATTCAGGAGGACAGGAAACCCCTGACCCTTCATGACCAGATGTACAGAGGCTTGGGGGAACAAAGTTGAAAGGTTTTTCCAGTTCACGAAGTACTGGTTAAAACTATCAAAAAGGAGTGGCAAGATCCCGAAAGGAAACCCTTTTTTTCTAGATCCTTAAAAAGGAGATTTCCGTTTTCGGATGATCCTACATCTATCTGGAATAAAAATCCCAAGTTAGACGCTGCTTTCTCCCAGGTTTCCAGACACACAGACCTGGCATTTGAGGACATGGGGGCCCTGGTGGATGTCATGGATAAGAGAATAGACTCTCTCCTTAAAAAGACGTGGGATTCAACAGTTGGTAACTTGAAGCCTGAGTTGGCGGTCACAGTAGTGGCTCGCAATCTGGAGCACTGGCTCTCTAAGATTCAAGAGCATATTGAGGCTGGAACGGCAAAAGAAACCATTCTGTCTTCTTTCCCTACTATTCTGCGGGGTATCGCCTACATAGCTGATGCCTCGGCAGAATCAGTACGTATGTCGGCCAGATCAGCGGCTCTGGCCAATTCGGCCAGGAGAGCCCTCTGGCTAAAAACTTGGCCGGGCGATAGCGCCTCTAAAGTCAAATTATGCGGCATACCGTTAACGGGAGACCTTCTCTTCGGTCCAGGCTTAGAGACTGTCTTGGACCGCACAGCAGACAGGAAGAAATCCTTCCCGGTTAAACGGAAAACCCCTGCACCTACAAAGAAGGGGTTTCGTCCGCAAAAGCGAAAAGAGACTCCAAAGCCAGGAAGGACAAAAGCAGTTTTGGGGTCAGAAAGGCAAGGGCAGAGGAGGGGCGATTTTTCGCCCTCCTGAACAGCCCCGTAAAGGTCAATGACTCCCCAACCATGGTGGGGGGAAGACTGGGGGCCTTCCTCGCACAGTGGGAAGCAATATCCCCCAATCGCTTTATTCTAGGGATTATAAGAAGGGGGTACCATATCGATTTCACAAATCCTCCTCCACGGAGATTTCTGGTCACGCACCTACCCAGGTGTACGGCAAGAGCCGAGGCTCTGTTGGAAGCATTAAGGGATCTGGTAGATCAGAATGTGGTTCTCAGAGTCCCAAAAGCCGAGGAGGGAGAGGGGTTTTATTCACACATATTCGTAGTGAAGAAACCCACAGGTAAATTCAGACTGATTCTGAATCTAAAGCCCCTGAACAGGTCAGTGGCATACAGGAGATTCCGTATGGAAACAATTTTCACAGTCAGAGCACTGTTGCCCCGCAACTGCTTTATGGTATCTCTGGACCTAAAGGACGCGTATCTACACGTCCCCATAACAGAAGCCTCGCAGAGGTTTCTCCGGCTAGCGGTAGATGTAGGTGGAACAACGGTACATCTACAGTTTCAGGCGCTGCCTTTCGGGCTATCCTCCTCGCCCCGCATCTTCACCAAGGTCTTGGCGGAGGTGATGGCCTTTCTTCGGCTCCAGGGAATATCAGTGATAGCATACCTGGACGACCTGCTCCTGTTTGCAGCGTGTCCACTGCAGTTAGTCAGGGATCTAGAACTTACAAAGAGAGTTCTTACAGGTCTAGGGTGGCTAATGAACTTGGAGAAATCCAGTTTGATTCCCTCCCAGCGCATTACCTACTTGGGTTACCTGTTGGACTCAACACTTCTGAGAGTGTTTCTTCCAACAGAAAAAATACTAAAACTGGACAGGGCAGTGGCTGGTCTCCAGTGCAGCAGTCGGGTCTCCATAAGAGTTCTGATGTCGGCCCTGGGGCTTTTGACCGCTACCCTCCCAGCAGTGCAATGGGCAGGTCTGCACTTTCGTCCCTTACAGTCCTTTGTCCTAAGGGTGTGGGATCACAGCCAGAGAAATCTGGATGCCTTGGTTCAGGTCCCACCCCAAGTAAAGAGATCCCTCTGGTGGTGGAGGAGGGTCTCAAACTTGTCGCAGGGTCGTCTGTGGTTCATCCCAGTCTCTCAGGTGGTAACCACAGACGCAAGCGGCAAAGGTTGGGGGGCGCATCTGGGTTCCCTTGTAGCACAGGACACCTGGGAGGGGGACGAACTCAGAAGGTCGTCCAATTGGAAGGAGCTGAAAGCAATCGGGCTAGCACTCAGGTTCTTCAAAAAAGAGCTACAGGGCCACCATGTTCAAGTGCAGTCGGACAACTCGTCTGCCGTAGCTTATGTAAACAAACAGGGAGGCACGAAAAGCGGAGTCCTGT
Organism: Lithobates clamitans; assembly: GCA_037952925.1. NCBI lineage: Eukaryota > Metazoa > Chordata > Amphibia > Anura > Ranidae > Lithobates > Lithobates clamitans. Next base: position 2,818,218 of record JBBGZY010001130.1, read on the forward strand.
TGGCATTGGCATCAGACATTCTGAGCTGGGCCGAGGCTCATACTCTCTCACTCTCAGCAGTCTACCTGAGAGGAGAAAAGAATGTGATAGCAGACTTTCTCAGCAGAACCAAACTGAGAGAGGGCGATTGGATCCTCAACCAGGAGGTTTTCAATCTCATCTCAGATAAGTGGGGTCCTCCAGAGGTAGATCTGTTCGCGTCAAGAAGCAACGCGAAAACCCCTTGTTTTTTCTCCCTAAACAGAGGGGAGGGAGCGCGAGGGGTCGACGCATTGATCCAGGACTGGCATTTCAGAATCTGCTATGCCTTCCCGCCCCCAGTATTATTACCAGCAGTTCTCAGGAAGTTCCAGATGGAAAACACGTCCCTGATTCTGGTAGCACCACATTGGCCAAAGAGGGCTTGGTTCTCAGTACTCAAGCAGCTAGCGGTCGAACCTCCCTTATTCCTGCCACCTCGAGAGGATCTCCTCTCACAGGGCCCAGTCCTCTGTCCACAGGTTCACCAATGGCAGTTAGCGGCCTGGCTACTGAGGAGGGTATGCTAAGAGCTAGGGGGTTTTCTGAGAAATTAATCTCCACCCTCCTCAATAGCAGGAAGAAGGAAACACGCCAGATTTATGGGAAAGTCTGGGTACGTTTCAATGAATGGTGTGCAGAAGGCTCCCTTGCGGTACATAGTCCCACAGCTGTGTTGGAATTCCTTCAGTGCGGGGCAGACAGGGGTTTATCCATAAGTACCCTTAAGGGTCAGGTGTCAGCACTTAGTGTTTATTTAGAAAAACATCTGGCCACCAACCCTTGGGTGGTCAGATTCTTTAAAGCTCTGTCTAGACAAAGACCGGTTCAAGGCCCTCCCTTTCCCAAGTGGGACCTATCGTTAGTTTTGCAGGGTCTGACGGGAATCCCCTTTGAACCTTTAGAAGAATGTCTACTAAAGGATCTTACGTTAAAAACAGTTTTTTTGGTAGCAGTGACAACTGCCAGGAGAGTCAGTGAGATTGAGGCCTTAGACCTCCTTTTTGCGTTATTTTTCCAGATCGGATCATCTTTAAGACCGATCCAGCATTTTTACCTAAGGTTGCTTCTGGTTTCCACAGAAGTCAGGACGTAGTTTTACCCTCATTTTGTCCCAACCCTTCGGGGGAAAGGGAATTAAAATTTCATTCTTTGGATGTAAGGAGATGTATCCTTCAGTACCTAGAGCTGACCAAGAGGTTTAGAAAGTCAGACTCTTTATTTGTTTTGTTTTTTGGGGCCAGAAAAGGATGCAAAGCGTCTCGACGCACTATTGCCAGATGGCTCAGAGTAGCCATTGGCCAGGCCTATACATTGGCAAGGAAAGAAATCCCAATGGGTATAAGAGCACACTCTACTAGAGCTATGGCAGCTTCGCAGGCAGAAAGGGCTGGAGCAACGCCAGAGCAAATATGCAGGGCTGCAACATGGTCCAGCTACTCCACTTTCGTGAAGCACTACAGAGTGGACCTGGTGTCGGCTAGTGAGCAAGCCTTTGGGCGAAAGGTATTGCAAGCTGTAGTCCCACCCTAAACTGGTAAGTGCTCGTTCATCCTCTCATGGTGGCTGTCCTGAAAGACGAAAGGGGAAAATTAAAGTTACGTACCGGTAACGTCTTTTCCAGTAGTCTTTCAGGACAGCCCTAGTTACCCACCCGAAATTTTTGGGGGGTCTTATAAAAGACCAGAAAGCAGCATGATAATGATATGGAATAGTATGTTATTAATGTGTTCTTGTGTCTCCCCAGCTGACCGGAGGTAATCTCGGAATATACTGAGGTCTGGCAGGGGGAAGTGAGAATTTATGGGCTGGCGCAGTGTTTCCTAGAGGAAGAGGAGGAGACTATCTCTCATGGTGGCTGTCCTGAAAGACTACTGGAAAAGACGTTACCGGTACGTAACTTTAATTTTTGAGTCTTCTGTTGGTCAAGAGAGGAGTGTTGGAGAAGGCATCTGCCTAGGTGAGGCATTTCAGAATTTTTTTAGTCCTCACCACCCAGGGCTGTCAGCTTCCACATCCCATTGGCAGCATCTGAATCACATGGTGGATGATTACATTGGGGCCAAAACAGAGATGGAGAGCTTTCCAGCTGATGATCCACTGACTTACTGGGTCATGAGGATAGACCACTGGCCAGAACTTGCCCAGTATGCTATTGAGTTGTTGGGCTGCCCAGCATCCAGCGTGCTTTCAGCTGCAGGAGGTTTCGTTACTGATCATAGAACGTGTCTGTCCACAGACTCCATATACCTTTTGACTTTTATAAAAATGAATCAGTCCTGGATTACCAGCTATGAAGCCCCTGATGCTGATATCAGTGATTAAGTCTTTTTGGGATGTGGAATCTCTGCAGGACTTCGAGGTTGCCTAGCTTTTAAGGTGTTCAATCATTTCATCTGGAAGAATGTTTTTGGTATAGATTTCATGGGCACAATTAACACCCAAAGACCAATTTTTCAGTATCTGTTTGACAGGTGCATATCTTTGCAATTTTTTTACAGCAAGGCCAATTCTTGCTTTCATCAAGAGTACCTCTATAGGGTTATGGTGGGAAGGCGCCCCCCACACCTAAAGAGTAATTTTTTTGCACCTGTTTGACAGGTGCATATTATTGAAATTTTTTACAGCAAGGCCAAATCTTGCTTTCATCAAGAGTACCTCTATAGGGTTACAGTGGGAAGGCACCACCGACACCCAAAGACCAATTTTTCAGCACCTGTTTGACACGTGCATATCATTTTAACTTTTTACAGCAAGGTCAATTCTTACTTTCATCAAGATTACCTCTATAGGGTTACAGTGGGAAGTTGCCACAGACACCAAAAGACCAATTTTTACACACCCGTTACTTCTATCCAAAGTCAAAGTGACACCAAAATATATCCAAAAAATCTCTAATCTTGTTCCCAGTGCACTACTTTGTGGCCTCATTATACACACTGGCTCCCCAGCTGTTGCTGAGCAAAATAAAGGCAGCTTGCAGGGAAAATGTCATTTTTTTGGCTTTATAAATGCAATTATTTCTGTAGCAGATTCTAGACATGGTACAGATCTGCCACTTTACAGGTAGACTAAGGGGACCTCCCAGGCACTATATTGGAAGGAATTTTTCATATTTATGCTTTCGCTTTCAAAACAAAAAATCACTGCTCATTTAAATTACGTTTTTTCACAAACTTTTTTTTTTTATTGATATATGTCCCCCGGCAGGACCCGGACCCCTATAACCATTGTATGCCCAATTACTTGCATATAAGCCTTCAAAATGGTCACTTTTGATTTTTTGACATTCGGGTCTCATTGACTTCAATGGGGTTTGTTATTTGGGTCCGAACTTTTGCGGTGTTCGAAAGTTCTGGTGCGAACCGAACAGGGATTGGAACGGCCCATCCCTACTCACTGGGGCCAAGTTACAGGGGGAAAGGAAAAGAAAAGAAAAAAAAAAAAAAAGGGGGGAAGCATAGAAAAAAAGATAAAGAAAAGGGAGGGGGTGGGGCCACCGCCAACTGCCCTCTCCATCCCTATTTGATGATCTATCACGTTATACTGTCTTCCATGATAAACTTTGAAAATTAGCTGATTTTAGAAATACTTTTAAATGGCACAACAATTATCTTAGTCAGATTTTGGTCTTATGCTGCGTACACACGGTCAGACTTTTTGACAACAAAGGTCCGATGGTCTTTCCGATGGACTTTAGACAGAGTTACTACAGACTTTCAAAGGACTTTCTAAAGACCGGACTTGCCTACACACGATCACACCAAAGTCCGATGGATTTGTACGTGATGACGTACGACCGGACTAAAATAAGGAAGTTGATAGCCAGTAGCCAATAGCTGCCCTAGCGTTGGTTTTTGTCCATCGGACTAGCATACAGACGAGTGGATTTTTCGACCGGACTTGAGTCCGTCGGAAAGATTTAAGCATGTTCCAAATCTAAAGTCTGTCACATTTTCGACCGAAAAAGTCTGCTGCAGGTCCGATGAAGCCCACATACGGTCGAATTGTCCGTTGGACCAGTCCGGTCGAAAAGTCTGCTCGTGTGTACACGGCTTTAGACTAAAATGATAACTTTCACACAAAAAATTTATTTACCTTACAGAAACACTGTCACCTAGTCAATGTAGGGCAAACTGACTATGTCTCAGCAAAGCCAACACCCCCACATACACACACACACCTTACCAGCACTCCTCATCCACTTCTTTCTCGGGCATAGCCAAAAATAACTGGTGTCAACTAGGCATGAGGCTTAGGTTTAGGCCAAAGTCTGAATTTTTCTTGGCAAAATTTGGCAAACTAAACAGGACGTTTGTCTACCTGCTGAGCCAAACCTCCAACTCCACATTATCTAACACTTCAAATTTGATCTCAAATTAACAAGTCTTTTTGTTCTTTAAACGATAATATATCCTGTTAAACTCCTCCTTTGATGCATTTCTCCCCATTGAGGGGTTCAGCACCTCTATGCATGGACAAACCCAGCTGGGACCATACAACTGAAGCCAAAAGTCTAATCCTTTTCGAGTGATACTATTGTTTGGTACTTAAAATTTGTTATTCCATATGCTCACTCCTCTTGACACAAAATCAGAATGGCATTGTTACATGCAACTTGGTTAACAATGGTTACATTAGAAAGATTACAAAGCAAACTGTCAATTGAATTAATTATATTTTGTTCATCTATTCTCATTTATAATTTATTTCAAATGAACTTGCTCTATGTAACAGAGTGTACATCCTAAACTATTTTAGAGTTGGGTGCTTGCATATAACTAATTTTATATGACTATGCATGCAGGTTTTAGGAGAACAAGTAATTGTAACCATTATATGCCTTCAAATGGCTTACACAAACTATCAGGACCTGGATCTGAATTCTGTACCTCTGCTGTGTCTGACAGTAGCTATACTTGCTGAATTGCCTGGGATGCTGAACAGCTCCCTGTATGATCCCTTGGACAGCTTTACTTTATATCTTGCTTCTCATGAAGCTTGAACTCCTTGCTTCTCTAATGGACCTTCATTAAAGCCATGCCTTTGCACTTCCTGTTTGCCACTTGTTACCAACCTTTTGCTTGTTCCTTGATTATGCTTCCACTTGATCCCAACTAGACATGTGCAGAACGGAAAAATTTGTTTAGTTTCGGATAGATTAGTTATGTTACTAATTTTGTTTTGTTCTGGAATTCGTTTAGTTTGGTTTCGAAATTCATTTTGTTTCATCCATTTTCGTTTCATTTTTGTTAAAATTTGTTTTATTTATACATTTTTTAACAAATTCCAACTTTTCAGAACGATTAGAATTTGGATCGGTTGAAAAAAGATCGACCAATTCAAATTCTGTGTGAAGAAATAGCTAGTTGTTAAGCAGCAGGCCGTTAAGCTGGCTGCCCGCTTCCTTAACAAGCCATGAGTCATCATCTGTCAGCGAGCTTCCCCACTGACAGATGAATGTAAAGATAAAGAATGCCAGCATTGCCTGACAATAGAAAAATGTTTTTAAAATGGCGTAGGGTTTCCCCCAAGTCCATACTAGGCCGTTCAGGTCTAGTATGGATTTTTAGGGGAACCCCAAGCCAAAATGTCAAAAAAAAGGTGTAGGGTCCCCCCCAAAATCCATACCAGACCGTTACATGAGCATGCAGCCCAGCAGGTCAGAAAAATGGGGGGCGAGTGAGGGGTGCCCCCTGAACCATACCAGGCCACATGCCCTCAACATGGGGGGACGGGTGCTTTGGGGCAGGGGGGCACTGCGCCTCCCACCCCAAAGCACCTTGTCCCTATGTTGACGGGGAGCAGGGCCTCTTCCCGACAACCGCGGGCTGTGGTTTTTCGTGGTATGCAGGTGGGAGGTTTATCAGAATCTGGAAAAATAGAATAAAATAAAAACTCTCCACCTCCTGGGAGGCCTCCCGCTATCTGCCCGCTCTGCGGATTATCAGATTCTGATAAGCACCCCGCCCGCAGACCCGAACAACCACAGCCCAGGATTGTCAGGAAAAGGCCCTTGTCCCCATCAACATGGGAACAAGGTGCTTTGGGGTGGGGGGCACAGAAAAACACCAACCCCCCATGTTGAGAGCTGGTGGCCTGTTATGGTTCAGGTTGGGGGAGGCGCTAGCTAATCCCCCCACTCTTTCCTGACCTGCCAGGCTGCATGCTCGGATAAGGGTCTGGTATACATTTTGGGAGAGACCCAAAGGGCATGGTATGGACTGGGGGGGGCCTACGCCTTTTTTAACATTTTTCTATAGCCGGGCAATTGCCAACATTCTTTATCTTTTTACATTCATCTGTCAGTGGGGAAGCTCGCTGATGGATGATAACTCATGGTTGTTAAGGACGCAGGCAGCTGGCTTCCTGGCCCACTGCTTAAGAATCAACTATTTCTTCACACAGAATTTCGACCAATCTGAATTCTAATCTTTCTGAACAGTTGAAAATCATTAGAAAACGAATAAACAAAACAAATTTTTGCAGATTTCATAAAAATTTTCTACTATTCGTTACTATTTCATTCGGATTCATCCGCATCTCCGAATAACCAAAAATTTGTTCAAATTTGTATTTGGACTGAAACGAATTGCACATGTTTAATCTCAACCTGCAATCACTTGTTTCCAACTTTTGGCCTGTTTTCTGACTACACATTTGCTTCATCCCTACCTGCTACATCTTCTACCAGGCCCTGGCCTGCTTACCTCCCGGTACAGTGATCCTAAGGACCCCAATCTGGCACTATGGTGCAGCAAAACCCATCCTCACCATTGGGAGCTCTGGTGAGGGCTAGCTAGAGCTTAGACCCGTGCTTTAGTTGAGCCTGTGTCATCCTCCAGGGTGACCTGCTTATGTACTTATCCTGTTGGTCATTGGGAAGCTCTTTACTGCTATAGCTACGGGTCTCTGAGCCTGATCCCTAACCATAGCATAATAATCTGGCCCAAACATGGAGACACTAGAGCAACTGATGTGGCTCCTTATAGGCAGCAAATTACAGAGCTGCAAGAGTTCGATGTTACCTACCAAGAAACATTTTCCAAACTGAAAAGTGTGGTGAAAGCGCAACATGAGGAAATTCATGCTCTGCCGAGAAAATTGCTGGGCTTTAGTTCCTAAGATGATGCTACTGCATGCATGCCTCTACTACTCAAATTCAACAGAGACCACTGTCATTACAGAGGCTTCCTTAACAAATGTCACATATATTTTCAAATGCAACCCACTGCATTTACTTCTGAGAAAAATAAGGTATTGTTTGTTATCAACGTGCAGACTGAGGAAGCCCTAGCTTGGGCCTCCCCTTATGTAAAAAAAAGACAGTGCAACTCTAAATTTTAAAACTTTTGTGACCATGATGAATTAAGTTTTTGATAATCCCAATCACTGCATTACTGTCAAACCAAAGTCGTATTTTTTGTGGCAGGGTAGAAGTTGTGTTGCTGAGTAAACAACCCATGTTGGATCTCAGATACCACTTGGAACCCAGCAGCTCAAAAGTCAGTTTCGCCAAGGGCTCTCTGAACAGGTAAAAGAAGAGCCTGTCACAGTAGAAACTCTCATTGATCTCTAGGCTTTCATCCAATTATGTATTCAAGTTGATCAGAGACTTAAAGAAAGTGGGAAGGAGAGCATGTTTGGAAGTAATGGTACCATGTGTTTCTCTGCTAGTCAGTTCATTCAGAAGGATCAAAGAGTTTCTCCAGATTCTAACACTCCTGAATAGGGATGAGCTTCGTGTTCGAGTCGAACTCATGGCTGTTCGCAAGTTCGCCGAACAGCGAACAATTTGGGGTGTTCGCGGCAAATTCGAATGCCGCGGAACACCCTTTAAAAGTCTATGGGAGAAATCAAAAGTGCTCATTTTAAAGGCTTATATGCAAGTTATTGTCATAAAAAGTGTTTGGGGACCTGGGTCCTGCCCCAGGGGACATGGATCAATGCAAAAAAAAGTTTTAAAAACGGACGTTTTTTCAGGAGCAGTGATTTTAATAATGCTTAAAGTCAAACAATAAAAGTGTAATATCCCTTTAAATTTCGTAGCTGGGGGGTGTCTATAGTATGCCTGTAAAGGGGAACATGTTTCCCATGTTTAGAACAGTCTGACAGCAAAATGACATTTCGAAGGAAAAAAGCCATTTAAAACTACTTGTGGCCATTGCATTGCCGGTCCGACAATACACATAGAAGTTCATTGATAAAAACGGCATGGGAATTCCCCACAGGGGTACCCCAAACCAAAATTTAAAAAAAAATTACGTGGGGGTCCCCCTAAATTCCATACCAGGCCCTTCAGGTCTGGTACGGATATTAAGGGGAACCCCTGCTAAAATTTAAGAAAAAAATGACGTGGGGATCCCCCTAAATTCCATACCAGACCTGATTTTAAGGGGAACCCCGCGCCAAAAAAACCCCAAAAAACAGCGTTGGGTCCCCTCAAAAATCCATACCAGACCCTTATCCGAGCACGCAACCTGGCAGGCCGCAGGAAAAGAGGGGGGATGAGAGAGCGCCCCCCCTCCTACTAGGCCACATGCCCTCAACATTGGGAAGGTGCTTTGGGGTAGTCCCCCAAAACACCTTGTCCCCATGTTAATGAGGACAAGGGCCTCATCCCCACAACCCTGGCCGGTGGTTGGAGGGGTCTGCGGGCGGGGGGCTTATCGGAATCTGGAAGCCCCCTTTAACAAGGGGACCCCCAGATCCCGCCACCCCCCCTGTGTGAAATGGTAACCTACCATTTCACTAAAAAACTGTCAAAAATGACAAGAGACAGTTTTTGACAACTCCTTTATTTAAATGCTTCTTCTTTCTTCTATCTTCCTCCATCTTCTTCTTCTTCTGGTTCTTCTGGCTCTTCTGGTTCTTCCTCCGGCGTTCTCGTCCAGCATCTCCTCTGTGGCTTCTTCTATCTTCTTCTCCTCAGGCCGCTCCGCACGAGGACGAGGAGACGCCGTCACACAGCGGGAGCCTCCCTCCATGCCAGCATGGATGCGGAGCGGCCCGGAGAAGAAAATGAAGAAGAGAAGAAGAGAAGAAGAGAAGAAGAGAAGAAAAGAAGAAGAGGAAGATGAAGAAGAGAAGAAGATGAAGAGAAGAGCGGGAGCCTCCCCCCATGCCATGGGTGCGGAGCAGCCCGAGGAGAAGAAGATAGAAGACGCCGCGGAGGAGATGCTGGATGAGAACGCCGGAGGAAGAACCAGAAGAGCCAGAAGAACCAGAAGAAGAAGCAGAAGATGAAGGAAGATAGAAGAAAGAAGAAGCATTTAAATAAAGGAATTGTCAAAAACTCTTTTGTCATTTTTAACATTTTTGACAGTTTTTTAGTGAAATGGTAGGGGTATGAGTACCCCCTTACCATTTCACACGGGGGGGGGGCAGGATCTGGGGGTCCCCTTGTTAAAGGGGGCTTCCAGATTTCGATAAGCCCCCCGCCCGCAGACCCCCACAACCACCAGCCAGGGTTGTGGGGATGAGGCCCTTGTCCTCATCAACTTGGGGACAAGGTGTTTTGGGGGGCTACCCCAAAGCACCCTCCCAATGTTGAGGGCATGTGGCCTGGTATGGTTCAGGAGGGGGGGCTCTCTCTCATCCCCCCCTCTTTTCCTGCGGCCTGCCAGGTTGCGTGCTTGGATAAGGGTCTGGTATGGATTTTTGGGGGGACCCACGCTGTTTTTTTTGGCACGGGGTTCCCCTTAAAATCCGTACCAGACCTGAAGGGTCTGGTATGGTATTTAGGGGGACCCCCACGTCATTTTTTTTTAAATTTTGGCTGGGGTTCCCCTTAATATCCATACCAGACCTGAAGGGCCTGGTATGGAATTTAGGGGGACCCCCACGTCATTTTTTTTAAATTTTGGTGCGGGGCATTCCCATGCCATTTTTATCAATGAACTTTTATGTGTATTGTCAGACCGGCAATGCAATAGCTGCGAGTAGTTTTAAATGGCTTTTTTCCTTTGAAATGTCATTTTGCTGTCAGACTCTTCTAAACATGGGAAACATGCGCCCCTTTACAGGCATACTATAGACACCCCCCAGGTACGAAACTTAAAGAGATATTACACTTTTATTGTTTCACTTTAAGCATTATTAAAATCACTGCTCCTGAAAAAACGTCCATTTTAAAACTTTTTTTTGCATTGATCCATGTCCCCTGGGGCAGGACCCAGGTCCCCAAACACTTTTTATGACAATAACTTGCATATAAGCCATTACAATTAGCACTTTTGATTATTCATGTTCGTGTCCCATAGACTTTAACGGTGTTCGCGTGTTCGAACGAACTTTTTTCCTGTTCGCATGTTCTGGTGCGAACCGAACAGGGGGGTGTTCGGCTCATCCCTACTCCTGAACCTATGCAGAGTTTAACACATTTAAACCTCTGCACTGGGGTAGGTTACATAGTTGGTAGGGTTGAAAAGACAACAGTTCATCCAGTTCAAACTGCGTAGGCGTGTGCTTGTAAAAAATAATTTCCCATATCCCTATATATTATTTTTGCTAAGATTCACTTCCAAGAGTCTTTCAAAATTATTAAAACTTCCTGCCGACACCACCAATTGTGAAAGAGCGTTCCATATCCTCGCCGCCCTGACAGTGAAAAACCTCCTACGCAGCTTAAGGTTACACAACTTCTCTTCCAGTCTCATCGTGTGGCTCTGTGTCCTTTTACACTCCCAGGGACTGAAACGTTTCATACTTACACTGGGATCACTGTTGAGATATTTGTATATTGCTATCATATCTCCTCTCAAGCGTCTCTTCTCCAGGGAGAATAATTCTAGTGCTTGTAGTTGTTCCTCATAATTAGGGATGAGCCGAACACCCCCCCTGTTCGGTTCGCACCAGGACATGCGAACAGGCAAAAAAGTTGTTCGAACACGCGAACACCGTTAAAGTCTATGGGACACGAACATGAATAATCAAAAGTGCTAATTTTAAAGGCTTATATGCAAGTTATTGTCATAAAAAGTGTTTGGGGACCCGGGTCCTGCCCCAGGGGACATGGATCAATGCAAAAAAAAGTTTTAAAAACTGCCGTTTTTTTGGGAGCAGTGATTTTAATAATGCTTAAACCCCACGCCATTTTTTAAAAAAATTTTGGCATGGGGTTCCCCTTAAAATCCATACCAGACCTGAAGGGCCTGGTATGGAATTAAGGGGGACCCCCCATGCGATTTTAGTTCGGGGTTCCCCTGTGGGGAATTCCCATGCGTTTTTATCAATTAACTTTTATGTGTATTGTCGGACTGGCAATTCATTAATAGCCACGAGTAGTTTTAAATGACTTTTTTTCCTTTGAAATGTAATTTTGCTGTCAGACTGTTCTAAACACGGGAAACATGCGCCCCTTTTACAGACATACTATAGACACCCCCCAGGTATGAAAATTAAAGGAATATTACACTTGTATTGTTTCACTTTAAGCATTATTAAAATCACTGCTCCCGGAAAAACGGACGTTTTTAAAACTTTTTTTGCATTGATCCATGTCCCGTGGGGTAGGACCCAGGTCCCCAAACACTTTTTATGACAATACCATGCATATAAGCCTTTAAAATTAGCACTTTTGATTTCTCCCATAGACTTTTAAAGGGTGTTCCGTGGCTTTCGAATTTGCTGCAAACACCCCAAATTGTTTGCTGTTCGGCGAACTAGCGAACAGCCGATGTTCGAGTCGAACATGAGTTTGACTTGAACTCAAAGCTCATCCCTACTCATAATCAAGGTCCTCAAGCCCGCATATAAATTCGGTTGCTCTTCTATCGACTCTCTCCAGCTCCAACACATCCTTTCTGAGGATTGGGGACCAGAACTGTACGGAATATTCCAGATATGGCCGAACCAGAGTTTTATAAATTGTCAGAATTATCATTTTATCTCTGGAGTAAATTTCCTTTTTCATGCATGCTAATATTCTGCTGGCTTTTGAAGCTGCAGCTTGATACTGCATGCATTTGTTCAGTAGGACCCCTAGATCCTTCTCCATCCTGGAATATCCTAGGGGATCTCCCGCTATTGAGTAACTTGCATTTATATTTTTACATTACCTTAAATTTACCAATGTTAAACTTAATTAGCCATTTAGTAGCCCACTCCATTCATTTATTTAGGTTCATAGATAGGCAATGAGGTTGAAAGCCAGCAACATCCACAGCGGATACACAATAAGGGAGCATGTGCAGGTGTACAGTACAACATATTTACAGAACACTACAAGGTTTAAAATGGGAATGTTAACATCCTTTCAATTAAATCTCAGATTGAGTCCTCTGTTTTTTTTTGGATAGTCCAGGTTCCTCCTACACTTCAAAGACATGTTGCTAGGTTTATTAACTCCTGATTAAATTGGACCTAGTATGTATGTATGTATGAATGAGAGTTAGGGACCTTAAATTGTAATCTCCTTGAGGGTAAGGACTGCTGTGAATGTACAATATACACTATATTACCAAAAGTATTGGGACACCTGCCTTTACACGCACATGGTCTTCAATGGCATCCCAGTCTTAGTCCGTAGGGTTCAATATTGTGTTGGCCCACCCGTTGCAGCTATAACAGCTTCAACTCTTCTGGGAAGGCTGTCCACAAGGTTTAGGAGTGTGTCTATGGGAATGTTTGACCAGAAGCGCATTTGTGAGGTCAAGCACTGATGTGGATGAGAAGGACTGGCCAGCAGGCTCCACTCTAATTCATCCCAAATGTCTTCTTTCGGGTTTAGGACAGGATTCTCTGCAGATGAGTCAAGTTTCTTCACCCCAAACAAGCTCATCCTTGTCCTTATGGACCTTGCTTTGTGCACTGGTCCATATCATTTGGTGGAGGGGGGTAATGGTATGGGGGTGCTTTTTGGGGATTGGGCTTGGCCCCTTAGTTCCAGTGAAGGTGTCAGCATACCAAGGCATTTCAGACAATTTCATGCTCCCAACTTTGTGGGAACAGTTTGTGGATGGCCCCTTCCTGTTCCAACATGACTGCACACCAGTGCACAAAGCAAGGTCCATAAAGACATGGATGAGTGAGTTTGGAAAGGAGGAACTGTACTGGCCTGCACAGAGTCCTGACCTCAACCCGATAGAACACCTTTGGGATGAATTAGAGCAGAGACTGCAAGCCAGGCCTTCTCGTCCACATCAGTGCCTGACCTCACAAATGAGCTTCTGGAAGAACAGTCAAACATTTCCATAGACACCCTCCTAAACCTTGTGGCCAGCCCAGAAGAGTTGAAGCTGTTAAAACTGCAAGGGTGGGCCAACTCAATATTGAACCCTACTGTACAGACTAAAACTGGGATGCCATTAAAGTTCATGTCCATATAAAGGCAGGTGTCCCAATACATTTGGTTATATAGTGTATATGTTTGTGTGTGTATATATATATATATATATATATATATATATATATATATATATATAGCTGCGTAAATTGACAGCGCTATATAAGTACCTATAATAAATAAAATAATAAGAAAAGTATAAAGGCTGCCATTGCTGACCTTATTCTGAAAATGCTAATCTCCTGTCCTGTCTTTGATTTCATCCTTTCATCCACTGAGCTGGAACTTCTTAATCTACATATTTGGTAAAAGTATTAAGCTTCATGCTTGATGGTAAAAAAAAGGTGTAATCTACGTATTTATTTTAGCATGATTTTTCTTTTATTCGGTAACAGAAGACCCTACCATGATTTTTTGTTTTGGATCTCTAAATTATATTTTATTTAATTTAAATTTTTGTACTTGCTTTTATTGCTGCAACACTTTTTCTTCTTCTTATTGTTATCAATATGTTATTGATTTTATTACTAGTAGTAACAATTACATCAACATGAACAGAAAAACATTATAATATCGGCATTTCATAATTATCTGTTAATTGCACAATGAAAAATATATTTGTTTAGCCGACATTTGACGTCTAAATATAACTTTAGGCTGAGGAGGATATAGGGGGCTTTGCAGGCCATACAATAAGATACATGTAGATGTAGTGATTATTTGTTAGGATAACAAATTAACACAGAAAAAAAGATATTTTTTAATGGGAAGTGAGAATGGGTTGAACATTGCTGTCACACCCTTTGTACATGGTCATAGAAAGGGCAGGATGCTCACAGGAATGAATACATGTTTGTCTCCATCTGAGGAAGAGCCAGGTTTAAAGAAAACAGCAATTAGTTTTAATTAGGGCTCAACAATGGACAGTGACAGTTGGCAAAGCTGACACAGCAGTAATTACAGCAACATTCTATTGTAATAGTCAAGAATTAGAGGCCAGTGTCTCAGGATCACTGAACACAACAGACTAGTATTATTTGCTGAATTCCCAGTGTATCTGACAACAGGTGCACAATTAGAATTTTCTTATGAGAGTTTTCATTATGGCAATACAGATTAGGAACTGTGCTTTGGTGCTTATCAATCTTTTGTAGGTATTTATTGGTAAAAGCCAGTGTTTACTAAGTAGCCCCTGGTGTGGTTCACTTTATCTACAGTACACCTTGACATGGGGTATATTTAATATCAGTGCTCTTGCCCATATTTGTACTTTTAATAACTAATTATAATATATGATGAACAGTATTTTTATCACCAATGCCATATGATATTTGCCAATTCACTAAATTCATATTAGCTGAATTTAATGCATGGCTTATATATTATTGATTCTTGCAGCATTTTGTAATGTAAAAGTCAATTCACAATGGTTATCCCTAGCAGTATCACTTCTTAAATGTTTTTGGTTGTCTTTAACTTTATTGCATATTTTGTGAATGGTCTGAAGTTGTTATGAGTATGTCCCAAAAGCTTTGTCCTGGGAGCAATTTTGTTTAGCTTGTTCATAAACTATATAGAGGATGGAATAAATAGTTCAATCTAAGTGTTTGCTGATGATACAAAACTAACCAGGGCAATAACGTCACAAAAGGCTATAGCAACTTTACAAGAAGACCTAGTTAGAATATGGGGATGGGCAGCTAAATGGTAGATGAGATTTAAAGGCTAAGTTCACCTTTATATACAAAAGATAATAATTGCACATGTTTTTGCAGGTTAAAAAAAATATGTAAATATTATTTTTTTAACAAGGTGCAATGCATTCTCCTGCAGACACTGTCTACAAACTCTGTACCAAAACAGCAAAGGAGGACACTCAGTCAAGAGCGTCAGGGAGGTGCCAAGAGGCAGGGGCTGGGACAGGTGGTAGGTGGACCGCCAGTAGAGATGGGCCGAATGAACCCCGGTTCGGTTCGCACCAGAACTTTTGAACACCGCGGGCCAAATAATGAACCCTATTAAAGTCAATGGGACCCGAACGTCAAAAATCAAAAGTGCCCATTTTGAAGGCTTATATGCAAGTAATTGGGCAGAGAATGGTTATAAAGGTTCGGGTCCTGCCCTGGGGGACATGTATCAATAAAAAAAAGTTTGTGAAAAATGTCAATTTTAAATGAGCAGTGATTTTTTGATTTTTAAAGTGAATGCATAAAACTGAAAAATTCCTTCCAATATAGTGCATGGAGGGTCCCCTTAGTATACCTGTAAAGTGACAGATCTGTACCATGTCTAGAATCTGCTGCAGCAATAATTGTAATTATAAAGCCAAAAAAATGACATTTTCCCTGCAAGCTGCCTTTATTTTGCTCAGCAACAGCTGGGGAGCACTGGGAGCAAGATTAGAGATTTTTTGGATATATTCTGGTGTCACTTTGACTGTGGATAAAAGTAACGTGTGTGTAAAAATTGGTCTTTGGGTGTCGGTGGCGCCTTCCCATCGTAACCCTATAGAGGTAATCTTGATGAAAGCAAGAGTGGGCCTTGCTGTAAAAAATTGCAATGATATGCACATGTCAAACAGGTGCAGAAAAATTGGTCTTTGGGTGTCAGGGGGTGCCTTCCCACCGTAACCCTATAGAGGTAATCTTGATGAAAGCAAGAATTGGCCTTGCTGTAAATAATTGCAATGATATGCACCTGTCAAACAGGTGTTGAAAAATTGTTTTTTGGGTGTCGGGGGCGCCTTCCCACCGTAATCCTTTAGAGGTACTCTTGATTAGGGATGAGCCGAACACCCCCCTGTTTGGTTCGCACCAGAACTTGCGAACAGGCAAAAAATTTGTTCGAACACGCGAACACCTTTAAAGTCTATGGGACACGAACATGAATAATCAAAAGTGCTCATTTTAAAGGCTTATATGCAAGTTATTGTCATAAAAAAGTGTTTGGGGACCTGGGTCCTGCCCCAGGGGACATGGATCAATGCAAAAAAAAGTTTTAAAACGGACATTTTTTCAGGAGCAGTGATTTTAATAATGCTTAAAGTGAAACAATAAAAGTGTAATATCCCTTTAAGTTTCGAACCTGGGGGGTGTCTATAGTATGCCTGTAAAGGGGCGCATGTTTCCCGTGTTTAGAACAGTCTGACAGCAAAATGACATTTCAAAGGAAAAAAAGTCATTTAAAACTACTTGCGGCTATTAATGAATTGCCGGCCTGACAATACACATAAAAGTTCATTGATAACAACGGCATGGGAATTCCCCACAGGGGAACCCCCGAACCAAAATTTAAAAAAAAAAATGACGTGGGGGGTCCCCCTAAATTCCATACCAGGCCCTTCAAGTCTGGTATGGATATTAAGGGGAACCCCGGCCAAAATAAAAAAAAATGGTGTGGGGTGCCCCTAAAAATCCATACCAGACCCTTATCCGAGCACGCAACCTGACAGGCCACAGGAAAAGAGGGAGGACGAGAGAGCGCCCCCTCTGAACCTGGACAAGGGCCTCATCCCCACAACCCTGGCCGGTGGTTGTGGGGGTCTGTGGGCGTGGGACTTATCAGAATCTGGAAGCCCCCTTTAACAAGGGGACCCCCAGATCCCAGCCCTCCCCCTGTGTGAAATGGTAAGGGGATACAAAAGTACCCCTACCATTTCACAAAAAAAGTGTCACAAATGTTAAAAATGACAAGAGACAGTTTTTGACAATTCCTTTATTTAAATGCTTCTTCTTTCTTCTATCTTCCTTCGGTTTCTTCCTCCATCTTCTTCTTCTTCTGGTTCTTCTGGTTCGTCCTCCGGTGTTCTCGTCCAGCACCTTCCTCCGCAACGTCGGTGTCTTCCCTTCTTCTCTGGGCCGCTCCTCATCCATGATGGCATGGAGGGAGACTCCCACTGTGTGATGCTTCTCCTCTTCTGACGGTTCTTAAATAACGGGGGGCAGGGCCACCCGGTGACCCCGCCCCCCCCTGACGCACGCTGACTTGACGGGACTTCCCTGTGGCATCACAGGGAATGCCACAGGGAAGTCCCGTCAAGTCCCCGTGCGTCAGAGGGTGGCGGGGTCACTGGGTGGCCCCGCCCCCCATTATTTAAGAACTGTCAGAAGAGGAGAAGCGTCACACAGCGGGAGCCCCCCTCTAATCTGATAACAGTCTCCAAAGTTTGCCTGTCAGGAGGGATAAACTGTGCATCGCATCTCAGTGGAGTGAAAGGCTCCACTGAGATGCAGGGGGATCAGTGTGACCCCTGATGAAGACACATGACCCTGTGTCGAACACGCGTAGGGGAGGGGCCAGGACGGAGCACGGAGCCTTCCACTCCACTGAGATGCGATGCACAGCTTATCCCTCCTGACAGGCAAACTTTGGAGACTATTATCAGATTGGTGCACTCACGCACCTTGCAAATGTGAGTACCCTAATGTGGGGAGCTTTTATCCTAATAAATATTTATAAATGATATCACACTATCCAGTTTTTCTTTTCCTTTATTCCTAACTGTGGAGTTGCTGCTGAAAACTGTGTATCTGGATTCCATCACTGAGCCGTGGGATGGCTCATAAGCGTGTTTAGACTTAGTCTCACAGCTGAGTCGCACGCTCTGAGGTGAGCGGCTGTCCCCGGGGGGGTCACTGGATGGCACTTGAGCATGGAATTCTGAACACTAAGCACTAAGATTAATGCACGCACGTTGGATTTTTTATGAACTGTTTTTATGGACTTTATGTGCACTTCTTTCATAAATTGGACTTTAATAACCACGTATCACATCTTGGATTTGATATTCACACTCATTGTGCGGCACTTGGCACTTTGTTTTGCACTTATCACTGTGATATATTTATATATTTTTTTCACGGTAAATTTCAGATTATATAAATAATAATTTTTCATTCATTATATATACAGTTAGTAGTTTAGTCATCGCTACTCTTATTCTAATGGTATACATCTAGTATATTATTTACACATTGCACCTTAAAATCACTTGTTTTTACATATATACCCATGTTGTAAAGCGCTGCGCAAACTGTTGGCGCTATATAAATCCTGTATAATAATAATAATATATCCTTTGTGCCTTGCTGTGGCTGGATAAGCCGCTTATGCTGTATTTTCAGTATACCTCCTATGCATTAATAATCTCTAGATTGATACTTTCACCTTATCGCAGCGTATCTTTTGTATACATTGTATTGCACGGCATATGAAACGTGTTCTGCGCGGGCAGCTAGGTGATTTCCACATTTGAGGCAATATACCATTGTGACTCTCAAAATCCTCTTTTATCTATACCCTTTCTTGATGTCAGCCTCCTTGGGGTTGTGCCGCCTCGTCTTCAGTTTCTTCCTCTGCTCTATCTGGCACCCGAATCATATCAGTGACCTCATCATCATCATCATCATCTCCATCTCCTCCATCTTCACCATTACCACTGGAGACAACTTGGCAATACGCTGCGGCCTGCAGAACATGAATGACAATTTGTCTACCAGTCATCTTCAACCTCAGAACAACATCTGAATCCAGTAATGGCTGGGCATCATCAAGGGGCAAGTGGCTGTTGCTGTGGTCAAATAACTCAGCTGACTCCACAATGGCTGTTGTTGGGGCTATGGTAGGAATAGATGTGGACAAGGAGGCAGGTTTATCCACTCTGGCAACTGCAACGGACTGCACACTTGTCTCTGCTTGCATGACAGAGGATGAGGAGGATGAGGATGGTTTACTAAGCCAGACCACCACCCCCTCTGCAACCTGTGGCTGAATAGCACAGGCAAACTCACTAAACAGAGGAAATGATGCCCTGCCTGAGTACTGACCACCACGTTCACCTTTGCCTGTGGATGCATTTGTTGCTGGCCCCCTTAAAGTGCCAAGGGAACATCTGCTTCTCCTTGTTGTCCTCCCAGACATTATTGGGAGGGAGGGGGCGGTGCTTATAAGCAAATGTAAAAAAGAAGTTGAAATCTGTACATAGATGCACTTTAATCAATGTAAAGAGGTGTTTGGTGCACTTTAATTTGAGTACTCGCACTACACAGACACACTCCACGGATACACTATAATATACTGCAATATAATGTGCCAAACGTACAGTGATGCACAGAACTATATGGCGTTAAACTGGCAGTAACGCACAAAACTCTATGGCGTTAAACTGGCAGTAATGCACACAGAAGTAAATGGCGTCAACTGGAAGTAATGCAATTAAATAGACGGTGTTCAACCGTCACTACACTGATGCTATCTGAACTGTCCCTACTCTAGCTATACAATAATGTAAAGATTACTGACACGGTCTCACTACACTACACTGAAACTATATGAGCTGTCCCTACTCTACACTAATGTATGTATGAATGACATGGTCTCACTACACTACAGTGAAACTATCTGAGCTGTCCCTACTCTAGCTGCACACTATGCTCACACTATCCCTAGACTGACACTAAACTAATATTCTACACTGACAATTGAAGCAAAATAGTACAGTATAGCACACTAACTAACTAATAGGCACTGAACAGAGCTCTGTTCTATCTCTCTCCACGCCAAAATCACACTGAAAATGTCTGCCATTGAAAAAATACTTTTATACTGTGGGGTGGGAATGAGCCATGATTGGATAAAGTCATGATGATAGTGTCCAATCATGACTCTGTGCCCTGATTGGCTGAAGCTTTCACTGCTTCAGCCAATCAGGGCTTGCAATGCACTGTTCAGCGCTGCAGTGCACTGTGGTCGGTTCAGTGGGGCGAACAAATGGTCGAACGACCCGTTTGTTCGGCTATTCGCTGAACGTCCAAACATCAAAAGTTCGGCCCGAACTTATGCTCGGGCCGAACCATTCGCCCATCCCTAACCGCCAGTTCAATCCGAAGATCCAGCTACGAGCTTTTTAACTGCAGCAACTTTATTATACGCTATTGAAGCTGGAGATTTTTTTATTTGTTTGTAAGTCTTGCAATCACAAAACACAACTCATCACCATTTTTTTACAAAAGTATAAAAGAATAAATACATACAAACAATACTGATATTCATAGCATGTTATGTACCTGACTCATCAGAGAAACAAAGACCTATTTCGTACTATAGCATCATATTTTTTTTTCCAGGCAATATCTGCCTTTAATAGACATTATCCAAATAACTCAAATACATCAATACTTGACATGTCATTATCCACACAACTTTATTTACATTCAGACTAAGAAACATAGACTATCAGGTGTACGTAGCCCTCCTTCAAAATCTAATGGAGTGTCCAAAGAAAAAACAGGGAAAGGACCCAACACCCAGAGATCAACAAACAGCAGCTACAGGCCTGATATTCCTTCATGCATTTATCCAGACCCTTTGCTGCCATGTGTCTTTCGCAAGACCCCAAAATTTCCCTACCTCGCCAAGAATGGCATACACCACCACTGGAACAGGAAGGATTTTCTGCCAAAGGGATACCTGACACCATGCATTCCAGGTGAAATATCGGACCACTAGGCTGATAAAAAAAAGAGTGTCCAAATCATAAGTAATGCTGGACAGGAAAGAAATATTCAGAGCCCTCTCCACCTCTTTATAGACTTCTACATTGAAAGGGCACTGAAGCAAGAAGTGATCTATGGTTTCCACTTCACCCTGACTTGCTGTTCTTGGACAACAGCAGTTGTCCAAAGAGCAGTACTTCAAGTTCCCCCTTACGTGAAGCTTACCATGGAAAGCAAACCAGGCCTGGTCCCTAAACTTCAAAGGAATCCACTCAGAATTTATTAAATGCAAACCCTCCCTCAAACTACGACCTGGGCAATCTCCTAAGGCCAGTGGTGCATGAAAGACAGTACCCATGATCCTCTCACCCACGATAAGAAATTTGACTCTGGACGGCTGCACTTCCAAAAATCCTTTTATTGAAGCTTCATATGACAAGTGGTTGACAGATGGAGCAGGAGACAAAAAGATAGATGCATTTTGTGCAAATGTTAGCGCTTAGTCATTAACAGGTAATGACTAAGCGCTAACATTTGCATGAAATGCGTCTGGGCTAGCACCTGACTAGTGTGTGTGGGGATTAACCAGAGACTCATTCACCTGGAGTGGCTTTTCTTGTTCCCCTCACCCAGGAGTCTCCTAGGGAGGGACCTGAAAATGCTCAGGCTGTCACATTCCACTGCCTGAGCATTTTCAGGCACGGGGCAACGTAAGCTGGGAACTTACCATACTTGGCCCCTAGGCTTTTCACTAGCTTGCCATGCTCCCAATAGCTCAGAAAAGGCCTAAACCAGATCTGGAAAATACCTACCAGGCGGACTCTCTGCTAGCATATTACCAAAATTTTGTTTTAAAAACATCAGAGAGAAGAAAACAACTGGGTTGACCATCCCTAGGCCATCCTTCCACCTGGATAGGTAAGGCACGTTTTGCTTTACAAGGTTCAGTCTGTTTCCCCATTACAGCTGGAAGAAACAACTATAGATCCTATATAAGCTGACATACAGAAAGGTAGGAATCAGGTCTTAATCAAGTCAAATTTTTAATCAAGGAGAGCCGCCACCCCTTCCTGTATCTTACCTTGACATCAGCATCATTCAGTCTGGTTTCCCAATTTGATTTACTGTAATCATCAGGGCCAAATTTAATACCTAACACTATGAATTTCTGCTGAGGCCCTGGGAAGGTGTCTGGTAGACATGTGCAATTTGTTTAATTATGAATTCGTTTTTTTAACAAATTTCGACAAATTCATTAATTTGGAAACATCAAAATTAACGAAAACCCGTTTAACAAATTTTTTCGAATCGTAAATTCGAAAATCCGAAAACCCAAAAATTCTAAAATCTGAAATAATAACTATTAAGTTATAGGTATCGCAATTTCCTTTTACAAATTTTGCTGTTAGTGAACATAATGAATTTGAATTTATCCGAAGTTACTAATTATCCGAAATAACGAATGCCTTATCTAAACGAATAGTACTATGGAGGGGGAGTTGGGACTTTATATGAGGCGCACAAGTCGCCTCCATCCCGGTAATACCGAAGGTATATATAGAAAGGGCATGGGACTTTAAAATGAAGCAGTTGGAATGCGGAGGGTTAAAATTGTACATTTATTAGTCATAGTAGATAAAATAAAGAAATTTCATATATATACACATGTACAGATAATTGGCACAAAAATATAGACATAATCAATGAACAAGTACACACAGTTGGATACATAATTTCACAAAATAGATGGTAGTCAAAGTGGTATTGGTGGACCATAGCATGGGTGCCAATGGTGGCATACCCGGCAGCTAATAGTATAGTAACATACAGGGATAATGTAATCATAATAACGAACAATGATGGCATCAAAGTATAATGGATAGAGTAGGCATCAATTGTAGCTCGACGCGTTTCGTGGGTGATGTTTTCCACTCATCAGGAGCTGATGCATGATAGTCCTGCAAGATATGTACATCTAATCAACCTCAATCCGTAGGGGAGGAATAAAAAAAGTGTTGGAAAAGTAAGGCCAAAAATACACTTACCAACCCTGACACTGAGCGCAGCGCATGGCGGATGGCATGGAGTAGGCCGGGGGCAGCAAGCCTCGCGGCGGGAGCTGAGGTAGCATGTAGTGTCTGAATGGCATCAGATAGTGGGGTGACGCTATAAGTAGTGAGATGATCTCCGTAGGTAATACATGAATTGTCAAAGATAGAGAAAATCTGGGAATGGATGTTAAAGGATAATATATCAGTATAAATTATAAAATTAACTAAATAAATTAGATTACGTTGAGTAATATGTAGATATTATACCCAGAGAGACTCATAAATGGGGAGTACTGGTAGCTAGTATAATGGAAATTGTAGTGAAGAAAGTCTGAATAAGAAAGTATATGTAGAAGCAACAATGTAACATAGCTTGTCAGAAAAAAGAGGAGGGATATCTGGGAAGTAATGTGTGAATATATGTTAATTACCGATAAACAGATTATGTGAAATGAAGTATGAATAAGGCAGAGTGTTGGTGAGTGATGTAGTGGGGATCATGTGGTAAGGGAAATCTAATGAAGGAGATAGCCAGTGAAGAATCTAAATATGTGAGTGAATAATAAAAGAAGGAAGGGGGGGGGGTTTGTTGTTGTTTTTGTTAGGTGGAGGGTTTTGAAGAGCTGGTGCAAGAAATAGTGACAAAGTAAAACCATAACAGTGAGAGTTGGTGTGGACAGAGAGTGCTTACCTGATGCTACATATCATGCAACTAGCAAGATGGAAACAGCTAGTGTGCAGAACCAACAGAGGAGACTGGCCGTGTGAGCAGCCCGCTACCACTGGGGGACCTATAAGTACATGCCGCCAGCGCCACGTGCGTGAGGCCTGCGGGGGGAGGGGAGCGGCGTACGCACTTGAGCTAGATGGTCGCTCGGTGTTTGGCGCCAGAACAACCCTCCCCCATGGCGATCATGCAGATGGTACTCCAGACGTCGGCGCGGTGACGTCGAATCCAACGTCCCGCGCATGACGTGGGGGACGTGGCGCCGATGCGCGGAGAGGCATCCGCCCAGACCTCCCAAAGGGGAGGGGAGGGAGGATCCCCAGAGCGCATCGCAGCTCCCGCATTGAGGACGAACACACCCCAGCACAAAACCACACCAAGCGCATACGCAACTGCGGGTCAGTGGCAGAGCGGTAAGGATGGGATGGATGGCAAAGAAAAAGTTATTAATACCAAAGAAGAAAATTGTATATAAAACGCAACCAGTGCCGGAAATGCCATCAATAGCACCAATGTATAAAACAGATGGAAATATACATAATATGTACAGAATATATAGCCATTCCGGGAATTAAGCCCCACTTAGGGCATGTATTAAACCTCTCGCGTAGATAGCAGGGGAACACTGCTCATCCAACTCTTCCAAATGCTTCCATCCCGGTTAATAAATTGTACTATGGAGGGGGAGTTGGGACTTTATATGAGGCGCACAAGTCGCCTCCATCCCGGTAATACCGAAGGTATATATAGAAAGGGCATGGGACTTTAAAATGAAGCAGTTGGAATGCGGAGGGTTAAAATTGTACATTTATTAGTCATAGTAGATAAAATAAAGAAATTTCATATATATACACATGTACAGATAATTGGCACAAAAATATAGACATAATCAATGAACAAGTACACACAGTTGGATACATAATTTCACAAAGTAGATGGTAGTCAAAGTGGTATTGGTGGACCATAGCATGGGTGCCAATGGTGGCATACCCGGCAGCTAATAGTATAGTAACATACAGGGATAATGTAATCATAATAACGAACAATGATGGCATCAAAGTATAATGGATAGAGTAGGCATCAATTGTAGCTCGACGCGTTTCGTGGGTGATGTTTTCCACTCATCAGGAGCTGATGCATGATAGTCCTGCAAGATATGTACATCTAATCAACCTCAATCCGTAGGGGAGGAATAAAAAAAGTGTTGGAAAAGTAAGGCCAAAAATACACTTACCAACCCTGACACTGAGCGCAGCGCATGGCGGATGGCATGGAGTAGGCCGGGGGCAGCAAGCCTCGCGGCGGGAGCTGAGGTAGCATGTAGTGTCTGAATGGCATCAGATAGTGGGGTGACGCTATAAGTAGTGAGATGATCTCCGTAGGTAATACATGAATTGTCAAAGATAGAGAAAATCTGGGAATGGATGTTAAAGGATAATATATCAGTATAAATTATAAAATTAACTAAATAAATTAGATTACGTTGAGTAATATGTAGATATTATACCCAGAGAGACTCATAAATGGGGAGTACTGGTAGCTAGTATAATGGAAATTGTAGTGAAGAAAGTCTGAATAAGAAAGTATATGTAGAAGCAACAATGTAACATAGCTTGTCAGAAAAAAGAGGAGGGATATCTGGGAAGTAATGTGTGAATATATGTTAATTACCGATAAACAGATTATGTGAAATGAAGTATGAATAAGGCAGAGTGTTGGTGAGTGATGTAGTGGGGATCATGTGGTAAGGGAAATCTAATGAAGGAGATAGCCAGTGAAGAATCTAAATATGTGAGTGAATAATAAAAGAAGGAAGGGGGGGGGGTTTGTTGTTGTTTTTGTTAGGTGGAGGGTTTTGAAGAGCTGGTGCAAGAAATAGTGACAAAGTAAAACCATAACAGTGAGGGTTGGTGTGGACAGAGAGTGCTTACCTGATGCTACATATCATGCAACTAGCAAGATGGAAACAGCTAGTGTGCAGAACCAACAGAGGAGACTGGCCGTGTGAGCAGCCCGCTACCACTGGGGGACCTATAAGTACATGCCGCCAGCGCCACGTGCGTGAGGCCTGCGGGGGGAGGGGAGCGGCGTACGCACTTGAGCTAGATGGTCGCTCGGTGTTTGGCGCCAGAACAACCCTCCCCCATGGCGATCACGCAGATGGTACTCCAGACGTCGGCGCGGTGACGTCGAATCCAACGTCCCGCGCATGACGTGGGGGACGTGGCGCCGATGCGCCGAGAGGCATCCGCCCAGACCTCCCAAAGGGGAGGGGAGGGAGGATCCCCAGAGCGCATCGCAGCTCCCGCATTGAGGACGAACACACCCCAGCACAAAACCACACCAAGCGCATATATATATATATACCTTCGGTATTACCGGGATGGAGGCGACTTGTGCGCCTCATATAAAGTCCCAACTCCCCCTCCATAGTACAATTTATTAACCGGGATGGAAGCATTTGGAAGAGTTGGATGAGCAGTGTTCCCCTGCTATCTACGCGAGAGGTTTAATACATGCCCTAAGTGGGGCTTAATTCCCGGAATGGCTATATATTCTGTACATATTATGTATATTTCCATCTGTTTTATACATTGGTGCTATTGATGGCATTTCTGGCACTGGTTGCGTTTTATATACAATTTTCTTCTTTGGTATTAATAACTTTTTCTTTGCCATCCATCCCATCCTTACCGCTCTGCCACTGACCCGCAGTTGCGTATGCGCTTGGTGTGGTTTTGTGCTGGGGTGTGTTCGTCCTCAATGCGGGAGCTGCGATGCGCTCTGGGGATCCTCCCTCCCCTCCCCTTTGGGAGGTCTGGGCGGATGCCTCTCGGCGCATCGGCGCCACGTCCCCCACGTCATGCGCGGGACGTTGGATTCGACGTCACCGCGCCGACGTCTGGAGTACCATCTGCGTGATCGCCATGGGGGAGGGTTGTTCTGGCGCCAAACACCGAGCGACCATCTAGCTCAAGTGCGTACGCCGCTCCCCTCCCCCCGCAGGCCTCACGCACGTGGCGCTGGCGGCATGTACTTATAGGTCCCCCAGTGGTAGCGGGCTGCTCACACGGCCAGTCTCCTCTGTTGGTTCTGCACACTAGCTGTTTCCATCTTGCTAGTTGCATGATATGTAGCATCAGGTAAGCACTCTCTGTCCACACCAACTCTCACTGTTATGGTTTTACTTTGTCACTATTTCTTGCACCAGCTCTTCAAAACCCTCCACCTAACAAAAACAACAACAAACCCCCCCCCCTTCCTTCTTTTATTATTCACTCACATATTTAGATTCTTCACTGGCTATCTCCTTCATTAGATTTCCCTTACCACATGATCCCCACTACATCACTCACCAACACTCTGCCTTATTCATACTTCATTTCACATAATCTGTTTATCGGTAATTAACATATATTCACACATTACTTCCCAGATATCCCTCCTCTTTTTTCTGACAAGCTATGTTACATTGTTGCTTCTACATATACTTTCTTATTCAGACTTTCTTCACTACAATTTCCATTATACTAGCTACCAGTACTCCCCATTTATGAGTCTCTCTGGGTATAATATCTACATATTACTCAACGTAATCTAATTTATTTAGTTAATTTTATAATTTATACTGATATATTATCCTTTAACATCCATTCCCAGATTTTCTCTATCTTTGACAATTCATGTATTACCTACGGAGATCATCTCACTACTTATAGCGTCACCCCACTATCTGATGCCATTCAGACACTACATGCTACCTCAGCTCCCGCCGCGAGGCTTGCTGCCCCCGGCCTACTCCATGCCATCCGCCATGCGCTGCGCTCAGTGTCAGGGTTGGTAAGTGTATTTTTGGCCTTACTTTTCCAACACTTTTTTTATTCCTCCCCTACGGATTGAGGTTGATTAGATGTACATATCTTGCAGGACTATCATGCATCAGCTCCTGATGAGTGGAAAACATCACCCACGAAACGCGTCGAGCTACAATTGATGCCTACTCTATCCATTATACTTTGATGCCATCATTGTTCGTTATTATGATTACATTATCCCTGTATGTTACTATACTATTAGCTGCCGGGTATGCCACCATTGGCACCCATGCTATGGTCCACCAATACCACTTTGACTACCATCTACTTTGTGAAATTATGTATCCAACTGTGTGTACTTGTTCATTGATTATGTCTATATTTTTGTGCCAATTATCTGTACATGTGTATATATATGAAATTTCTTTATTTTATCTACTATGACTAATAAATGTACAATTTTAACCCTCCGCATTCCAACTGCTTCATTTTAAAGTCCCATGCCCTTTCTATATATATCTAAACGAATAGAACGTAACACATTAAAAATAATAAATAACAATAATAATAATACAAACTTTTTAATATTATTATTTATTATTAATTAGTTCCATTCCATTTGTTTAGATGCGACATTCGTTATTTCGGATAATTTGTAACTTTGGATAAATTCGTATTCATTGCGTTCACTAACAGCCAAATTTGAAAGGAAATTCCAATACCTATAATTTAATAGTTAGTTATGATTATTTAGTTAGTTATTATTTAGAATTTTCGGATTTCGTTCTTTAAACTTTTTTCCGATTTTCTTTCTTATTTTCGAATTTACGGAATTATGAATTTTTGAATTCATGAATTTTCAAATTTACAAATTATGATCATAACGAACGATCCAAAAAATTTAAAAAAAAAACGAATGAAACGAAAACGAACACATTTTTTGGCAGTGCCTGGAAGTGTAAACCTCTCACCTTCCTTGCCTATCCAGAAAACTTTTATCACGATTGACCTTGGAGCCTGATGCTTTTGGAATACTGCTCTACCACTGAGACCACCTCCTGCAGCTCCCCTGGCCCAGAGATAAGGACAGAAACATCATTAGCATAGGCAACACCCC
The DNA here is from genome assembly GCA_037952925.1 of Lithobates clamitans. NCBI lineage: Eukaryota > Metazoa > Chordata > Amphibia > Anura > Ranidae > Lithobates > Lithobates clamitans. The sequence continues at coordinate 2,846,724 of JBBGZY010001130.1, forward strand.
TCAAGGGTGGATCACCATCAGTGCCCACCGGCACCCCGCACAATGGTCCGCTCTCTAGTCTTCTGACGAAGGGGTTGATTGCGAACACATATAGCAAATGGCTCAATGGACACCCCTGAACAAACCCCAAAGAGTTGTCCAATCCAACCTATAACAAATATGCAGCTCTCCACCTCTCTGTACAAAGTTTTAAGCCATCCAATAAACCCCTCCTCCAGGCCATACTTGTCAAGAAGAAGCAAACAGCCTAATCCAATGCCAGCAAATATTTTTTCCCATCCCTCAGCCCTGCAATGTTCCAGATCCTCCTGGACAGCTAACACCACTGAAAAAGTGCTCCTGCCCTGGATCGAGCAGTGCTGATGACGAGAAAGCAACCTGTCTGCCACTGACGACAAGCACCAAAACATTATCTTTGTCAGAATATTCCTATTGACATTGAGAAGGCTAATTGGCACCAATTCTCAATCATCAAGGGATCTTTAGCTTTTGACAACAGAATCACAGCCCTCTTGCAGACAGCCATTGAATACCACCACAAGATAAGGTGCCGAGGTGGACTTAAAGGACATATAAAATTCAGATGTTAAACCATCTGGCCCAGGTGTTTTCTTAATGGCCAGACCGTCAATAGCTTTGACTACCTCTTCTGCTGTGATTTACCCTGTCAAATTTGCCAGCAGGACGTAATTTCCCAGACCTGGTATAGAGTCCAGAAAACTCGACATCTTTGTCCAATCAAGGAACTTCTCCCCCAAAAGATTCACATAAAATGACCTTGAGACCTCCAGTATCCCTGACCTGGATTTTTTCAAGGAACCCATACTATCTCTTAGCCCAACAAGCATTTTAACTGCTGCGCTTTGTTTGCAGTTCTGGTAAGGGTCAGGCTTATTGATACTTTCTAAGGAGAGGTGTTACCTCAGAGATCACCCCCGAATCCTCACCACTCGAGACAAGACAGTGAAGTACATCGCCTACCAGCAGCTGCGGAGAAAACTTATCAAGCTGTTTTCTTTTTCCTATAGCCTTGAAAAACCTACTGATCAGGTTTTTGTTAAGCTCCCACAACTCCGACTTACTGTTGCAAAAATCCAGGATGGTTACCTGGCCCTGAAAAAAAATCCTCAAAAGATTGTCTTACCTTCTCATCATCCAGCAAAGACAAATTTATCCTACAAATACCCCTTCCTTTAGGTGGCGCATCTGAAGCATTTGGAATAACAGACAGCATTAGGTGATCAGAGAAGTCCAGCATCTGACACTCAGGAGCCAAAGGACTCCCCCTTTAAAAAAAAATGTCTATCCTGCTCTCACAATTACCTCGCTTATACATGTAACCTGTGCTGTCTGAGCAACGCTTAATCTGCACATATTTCAGACCTGCTTTCCTGGCTTTCGCATTAAGAATAATGCTATCATATTCACTGGAGCCTTTCCTGTCTTTAGGCCTAGTGACGGTGTTAAAATTACCTTCAAAGACAACTTCCCAGAACGTAAAATGGAAAGGCTTAATCTTTGTGTATTTTCTATCCCACTTAGATTGTAGCCAATAAATATTTATCAAACGTAGATCATGACCCTTCACAGACAAGTCCAGGACCATACACCTTCCAATCACCACCTCGATAATCTGCTGACATGTTACCATGCCAGTAAAAAGAATTGAAATTCCACTCTAAGGCTCGGCTGTAAGAGACCAGAAGGAGGGGCCATGCCTCCACTCTTTGCCAGATGTATGTCGGCAATTCTATTCAGCCAGGTTTCCTGAAAAAATAAAAAATCAGCATCAATTTCACTGTGCAAAAATAAGGCCACTGACTTGAATTTGGCAACATTAATGGTTACCACTTTTATTGGGGTGGAAACTGCCATTAAGATGATTGAGGTGGGCGTTTTTTAGCCTGATTCTCTTTTTCATCCAATGGAGACCCTGGCCTTTTATGGGGTTCCTCTCCATCTTCATCATCTTCCAGAATTTGTGAAAATGAGTCAGATGAATGCTCCCCATTATCAGATAATGTCCCAAACATATTATCCAGGGATATGTCGTCCGTATTCAAGGAGGAATTGAAGGTGTCCTAAGACGCCAAGGACAAAACCACCCTGTTACTTCCCTTCTTCCCTGACCTCCCAACCAGCCTCCAACCCTCCTCTGCCTCCGAAAAGGTGGGCACTTCACTCAAAGGAACTGAGAAGGAGTCTTCAACCCTACCATCCTTCTCCCTCCCCTGATCATCCATCCTAGTACCCCAGAACCCTTAGCAAGACATCATACCCAGATGCAGGGACTGGTGCAATTCCCAGATGCAGGGACTGGTGCAATGCCAGCACCTTTCCCTAACCCAGCCCTACGAGCTGCCTCAGCCAACTTAGACTTTTCAATGGGGACAATACACACATGGGGAACTAACTTAGATACAATCGGAGGGGTAGACATAGTGATGGACTTTTCAACAGACACATGAGGTGACACAGACAACAGGGTTGTCAAAGACTTCACGGATGCCATGGATTTAGACACCGAGACAGACACACTGGTTGACACTAACATGGTGGACTCAGACAGAGGGGTTGACACAGACTCGGGAACTATCAAGGGATCCAGTATAGGTGTTGAACTAGGCAACAAACCATGCTTCCTCCATGTCCATCCTGAAAAATTCATCTAGAATTTTGGTTTAATTGTGCAATGCCTCTGGGCACAAGCTGTAGGGGTACCCCAATGCATTACACAAATTATACCTAATTGTTTTGCATGCCCTAGCCTGATGCACGGTGCTCTTAGGCTATACTGTATATCTATTTTTAACCTATATGTACATTCATTATTAATAAGAATTTTGTATCATCATCTATTTATTTATTCATTTAAATCAGTTCACATATCAATGTGCAGCCAATCAACTGGTCTGGAAGACACAACTTTTATCATGATTTTTCCTGTTTTTTCCACTCAGTAGCCCATTATGCCATTATTTTTGTGCTGTTATACACACACACACACACACGCACACACACACACTGAAATCTTGATTGCTGCATGTCTGGCCAGTACTGTTATTTCCTGCTTGAGTGGCTTGCCCTGCCCAGTCTCCCCTCTGATTGGCCCTTGAGTCTGCCATCTGACAGCTTAAATCTTTCCCCTCCACGGGGGGGTAAGTCTGATGAAGGAGGCGGGGCATAAGAAACGCATTGTGTGTCAGTTGTGTTAGCTTATATTTGGATAGCGCAGCATTATATTGGTATCAAAATCCTCATTGTTGGTACTGTCACCCGACAGTGCTCCATATCATCTATCCCTCAGTCTTGGACCAACATTGGAGTTGCCACAGCCACCCAGGCACAATCCCCCACATTTCATGGGCCTGCCACCTCATCAAAAAATTCTGGGACATGATTCTGGAACTTTACACCAAGAATACAGGTTCCTTTCTCCTTAACATTCCTCATATAGTTCTACTCCCTATGTTATCAGGCTCTATTAAACATATTATACAGGATATTATATACATTTCTTTACTGCTGCTCAAACAGAGGTTTTTTACTGAGAACGGTGGAGCGGTGTGTCAGACTGACACACCGCCCCACCGATTGCTGCGATGCGCGCCCCCAAGGGCGTGCGGCGGCTGTTATCTAGAAGGACGTCATATGACGCCCAGTCAGGATAACTGAACCACCGCCCGGCCGTCATTTTGCTATAGGCCGGGCGGGAAGTGGTTAAACTTATGATAAACAAATGAAAATACATCAAAGAAAAACTGTAATGTGGGTAGAAATACTGTATGTTAAAGTGGGACTGGTCAGGCCATTAACTGGAGGAAGGGGGCAGTTTTTAACAATGTTTCCTTGTATAATTCAGAAGGCACTATTCTTCTCCATAAAATCACTGCTCTGCAGAGCGTCTCCTCTTGCCATATTCACTTAGAAGGAGAAAGTGGAGATGGAGGAGATGAAGGAGAAACTGGAGGAGAAGCAAAGGAAGGGGTGGATGAAAAAAAGGGGGAAGAAGTCATATTATTGTAGCAGGGAGCTGGCTATCTTACCTGCAGTATCAAAAGACACTCTGCAACATTGTTGCAATGAGACTGTTTCCCTCTAGTGCCAGCTAAAACTCTGTGTCATCACATCCTCTCAGCAGAGTGATTACCATCAGGGAGCAAAGCATAAAGGGTATTGTAGTTCCAGGACACAAGTTTCACATTAAGATTTAACTGTATGGAACTACAAAAGACCAGTATGCTCTGAGGGCAGGAAAGGAGAGACTCCATTTTGATTTCCTTAGGAGAATTCAGACAGCACAAGGCAGAGGAAGAGATCAGACCTGAGGGAGAGATACTGTCTCCCAGGTGATTTCACCGCACGATTTAGGCCTCCACCGCCAGTCGGGACATCCAACCTGAAAGGGAGGATCCCAGGTGCACATCCAGGTGCACCTGCACTGGCGGTGAAGCGTTCCAGTGTGAGGTGACAAGTCAGGTTGCCAGGAGAGCCTGCTGTTCCAGGATGTTCGTTTGGGCCTTGACAGCAGGGTTGGGTGAGAGGACTTTTGCCCATTTGCAGGAAACAGGGACACTGCACCACAGAAGAAGTTAAATGGACACTGTATATAGATATTGTTGCTGTTAGTCATCTTTCTGACACTTGTAGTGCCACAGGGCTAAAGGATAAGGCCATCAATTCCCAGGGACACTGTATACAGGCATCATTGTTCTTTCACCTTGCTGAGAAAGATCCTGCCTTCACTTGATAATCCAAGCAAGTTGTGCTGCTTGTCCCTGCTATTCAGAAGTTTAAGTGCATCAATGAAAGTGGCTAGCTGAAGACAAAGTTTTATCTGTTCTTCAAAAGGACTGAAGCTACTAGTGCCATATGGACCTGCAAACACCAATCCAGGGCTCTGTAAATGCAGTGGGTGTGTGGGACAGTTTATGTAGGAAGTTAAGCCGTTTATATGTTGATTTGAATAAAGTGTTTAAAGTTGGGTCTGTGGCGTCAGGGGACAGAAGAGAGAGGCCTGACACAAAGAGGGTCATTCCTCTGCTCTCCTCCTGCCTGGACTCACAGAGCCAATCTGAGTAAAAGTAACCAATATGATACAGATTGCCATATTGTGATTTATTTGCCATGTAAGTGTGCCTCTGCTTTTGGGGTTATTCTTAGGTTTTGAATCCCCTGAAAGCAGCCTGAATATAGTATTGAGCTATATTGTTCATAACCTCAGTTATTACTCTCCCATTGCATTCCTTGAACAAATATATTGTTACTTTTTGTTACTTTTTCACAGAAATATTGCAGTAAAGACAATTTCTGAGTTTTATCATAACGTGTGTGTTTCTCACTGGTTATTGCACTTACGCTATTGCCAGGTGTGCCAGAGGGGGCTGAGACTGTTATTGGGGTTTAGAGGCAGAGTAACGGACTAAACAAACTTAAGTGCCTCCTCCGCGGGTAGTGCTACAGTAGCAAGGCTCACTCCTAGTACCTTCATGAAGCAGCACCTCTACCTCTTGTTTTAGACTTGCCGGTCATTTTTTTTCTGTGCTGATTTAAGGAATGGCATGTTTGAAGGATTCTACACTTAATTTTTGCTGCTGTTTGCCATTTAAAAAAAATGCATACATATATATGATCAAAGTTTAAAAATAAAAACTAAAAGGTATAAAAAAAAAGAAATGGCAGCTAGGAATCTTCCACTATGGGGCCACACAAGCCAGGAACTTTTCAACTAGATTATACATATAGCCAGCTTGGTCTTAGAATGCTGGACTTGGGGGTGGTTATAGTGATTATAGTGTCGCTTCTTTCCAGCTGCAGATGGAAACGGATGCCTGTTGCAATCTGGAGCTTCACTGTCCAGCTATTGTACAGTGTTTGTTGCTATTGTCTCCCATAAAACACACTCTTAAAGGAGACGTACAGCCAAAGCTTGTATTTCTTCTGTGGATCACAGGAGTGCAGTTCATTCTGCCCTCCTATAAACTGGTTTCAGCAGACAACTGGCTGAAGCCTACTGTTGGCTGACATTACAGAGCCAGTCCAGGCTCTGTAATGATCGCGACCATATGGTCGGCCTCTGCCCTCATGCTGGGACTGGCACTGGAGAGCCTGAGATGGCTGCTCCCACCCCCTCCACAGCCTAGCATCCAGTGTGTGCAGGAGGGGCAAAGCAGACAGCAGTGACTGACAGTGACCAGCTCTCTCTTTCAGGGAGCTCTGAGAACTGAGTGATCGGTGGTGTTTGATCGATTGGTTCTCAGTCTTAGAGCCAGCTGGGGACAGATGTAGCATCGGACAAATGCTGCATCCACCTGGGTAAGTATGGCTCTAAAATAAAATAAAAATTCCCATTCTTGGCTTTTGATTTAAAAACCTGCATCATTGCTTCCTCTTAAATTGTGACCTAACTCTACACACATACTGCCCAGCCAGTGAATGATATTTATCGCTAAAGAGGTTGATTTACTAAAGGAAAATAGGCTGTGCAGTTTGCAAAGGAATTGTCTCTTAGCTTAGAGTTCTCTTAGTTTAGTGAATGTGGTGAAAATTCACTTTGCAAAGAATATCAAATCACATGTAGGGATGATAAAAATAAAACAAAAAACACATTTTTGCTTGCTTGTGGTTAGACAATGGAATTCAACAGAGCTTCACCTGATTTACTAAGCTAGGGCAAAATTATATTTCATTATCTTTAGTAAATAAATCCCATTGCATCCCAGATAATACACTGCCATTTGTTTGTTTTTATTTGCTACCTATTTAAGTGCTCACAAACTGTCCTGATGCTAGCCAATTCTTATCAAACACATGACTGAAGTCTATATTTTAAGAAAGAATGGGGTTATGGGGATGGGAGGAGGTTTAGAGAACAGGAGATTGTAGATATGAGGTGTTTGTGAACTCAAATTGATATTTTGTTACATGTTTAAGACCAAGTGGTAAAAAACAAACTAGACGATGAAACAGTTTTGACCCTAGCCAATTTGTACAAAGTTGAGGGCTTTAGAATTGTTTCTTTAAGAGTAAAGTTTACTATAACTCTATGTGCCTAAGCCTATAAGGGTGAAACATGTCAGAAGGGAGTGGTCTCCAGATAGGGATGAGCTGTATTGCTTGCATGGCTGAATACAAATTGCTAAGCTGAGTGCTTCATAGGCCTGCAGTTTTTCCTTTCTGTTGAAGTTTCCTATAACTTTTAGATTTGTACTGGCCACTAGTTCCATCCTACTGGATAATAGAAATCAGGTGTCACAGCCACAACTACCTAGAAAAGTATTTTTCTGTCAATGTGAAAAGAATCAGATTGGGGTGCAGCTGTTGTATTTAAGTTAAGCCAACTGTAAAGTTAAACAATGACACATTCCCAAGATGTGATACTAGAATATTCTGAAAATTATCCTGTACTGTAACACTCCACACAGCTTAACTGTGTCTTCCAAGCATGTAATTTAAAGGATTGGTGTTTCTTCCATGTCCAAAGTCATATCAAAAGGACCTTTTCCCCACTGTTTTTTTGCTTTTCTAAATGTTAAATGACTGTACAACAGTGCCCAGATCCCCATCCCCTTTTCAGGCAATAGCTTGTCTATTAGTCCTGACAATGGCCAGAATTTTAGTATCAAGATTTGATCCCCAATAGAATTATGTGAGGTTTACAGTTGAGTCTGGGTTTTCATTCAGGATTTGATAAACCTTCCACCAATCAAACTTGGGCAAATTTGCTTATCCATAGTCATAATGAAGTACAATGTTTAAAATACAGCAAAACATAATAACTTAAAGCGGAGGTCCGCCCAAAAAAAAATTAAAAGCCAGCAGCTACACATACTGCAGCTACTGGCTTTTAAAAATAGGACACTTACCTGTCCTGGAGTCCAGCAATGTTGGCAGCGCAGCTGGTTGCAGGTAATGAAACCCAGCAGTGTAGCCTTATGGCTTCATGCCGAAAACCCTACTGCGCATGCGCGAGGCTCGGCTCCCCTCTCCTACTGGTCTGGCGACAGGGGGAGAAGGAGGAGGGAACCCTACAGTGACATCATGGACCGCGGTGCAGACTCCCGGAAGTGGGAACAGGACACCTGTCAAAGACAGGTATCCTGTCCCCCTTATCCCTGAAAGGTGCCAATTGTGGCACTGGAGGGGGAGAGGAGACAAATGAGCGGAAGTTCCACGTTTGGGTTACAAAAAAGATTTCAGGTTACAAAAATATAACAATAAAAATTGTATTTGCTTACTAAAAGGCACAAAAGTTTGCACTTATTAGTTATCATTTAACTGCCTGCTCTTTTGTGGTTGGTCCCAATGTTTTACTGATAGAAATGTAAGATGACTGTGCCTGAAAAAACTCATATTATACCTGGCCTGAAATTCATAGACAATGTAACAGATACATACAATACCTGTTTTGTGAATGGCCATCATGAATGGGCCTATAAGCAACATTATTCATATGTTTTCCAAATTGTTGAAAAAAATTATTTGATCAATATCAGGTTGTTTTCCTTCATTCACTGAAAAAGGAATAGCTACTTTGCTGACCACAAGTCAAAGTTTATATATTACACAAGTTAGGAAGTTTAGCAGTACAACATTTATTGATGACAATTAGGGATGAGCCGAACACCCCCCTGTTCGGTTCGCACCAGAACATGCGAACAGGAAAAAAGTTCGCTCGAACACGCGAACACCGTTAAAGTCTATGGGACACGAACATGAATAATCAAAAGTGCTAATTTTAAAGGCTTATATGCAAGTTATTGTCATAAAAAGTGTTTGGGGACCTGGGTCCTGCCCCAGGGGACATGGATCAATGCAAAAAAAAGTTTTAAAAAGGGCCGTTTTTTCAGGAGCAGTGATTTTAATAATGCTTAAAGTCAAACAATAAAAGTGTAATATCCCTTTAAATTTCGTACCTGGGGGGTGTCTATAGTATGCCTGTAAAGGGGCGCATGTTTCCCGTGTTTAGAACAGTCTGACAGCAAAATGACATTTCGAAGGAAAAAACTCATTTAAAACTACCGCGGCTATTAATGAATTGCCGGTCCGACAATACACATAAAAGTTCATTGATAAAAACGGCATGGGAATTCCCCACAGGGAAACCCCGAACCAAAATTTAAAAAAAAAAAAATGACGTGGGGGGGTCCCCCTAAATTCCATACCAGGCCCTTCAGGTCTGGTATGGATATTAAGGGGAACCCCAGCCAAAATTAAAAAAAAAAAATGATGTGGGGTTCCCCCTAAATTCCATACCAGACCCTTCAGGTCTGGTATGGATTTTAAGGGGAACCCCGTGCCAAAAAAAAAAAAAAACGGCGTGGGGTTCCCCCAAAAATCCATACCAGACCCTTATCCGAGCACGCAACCTGGCAGGCCGCAGGAAAAGAGGGGGGGACGAGAGTGCGCCCCCCCCCCTCCTGAACCGTACCAGGCCACATGCCCTCAACATTGGGAGGGTGCTTTGGGGTAGCCCCCCAAAACACCTTGTCCCCATGTTGATGAGGACAAGGGCCTCATCCCCACAACCGTGGCCGGTGGTTGTGGGGGTCTGCGGGCGGGGGGCTTATCGGAATCTGGAAGCCCCCTTTAACAAGGGGACCCCCAGATCCCGGCCCCCCCCCTGTGTGAAATGGTAAGGGGGTACTTACCCCTACCATTTCACTAAAAAACTGTCAAAATAGTTAAAAATGACAAGAGACAGTTTTTGACAATTCCTTTATTTAAATGCTTCTTCTATCTTCCTTCATCTACTTCTTCTTCTGGTTCTTCTGGCTCTTCTGGTTCTTCCTCCGGTGTTCTCTTCCAGCATCTCCTCCGCGGCGTCTTCTATCTTCTTCTCCTCGGGCCGCTCCGCACCCATGGCATGAGGGGAGGCTCCCGCTCTTCTCTTCATCTTCTTCTTCATCCTCTTCTCTTCTTCATCTTCTTCATCTTCATCTTCTCTTCTTAATTTTCTTCTGCGGGCCGCTCCGCATCCATGCATGGAGGGAGGCTCCCGCTGTGTGACAGCGTCTCCTCGTCTGACGGTTCTTAAATAACGGGGGGCGGGGCCACTCGGTGACCCCGCCCCCTCTGACGCACGGTAACTTGACGGGACTTCCCTGTGACGTCACGGGAATGCCACAGGGAAGTCCCGTCAAGTTACCCGTGCGTCAGAGGGGGCGGGGTCACCGAGTGGCCCCGCCCCCCGTTATTTAAGAACCGTCAGACGAGGAGACGCCGTCACACAGCGGGAGCCTCCCTCCATGCATGGATGCGGAGCGGCCCGCAGAAGAAAATTAAGAAGAGAAGATGAAGATGAAGAAGATGAAGAAGATGAAGAAGAGAAGAGGATGAAGAAGAAGATGAAGAGAAGAGCGGGAGCCTCCCCTCATGCCATGGGTGCGGAGCGGCCCGAGGAGAAGAAGATAGAAGACGCCGTGGAGGAGATGCTGGACGAGAACGCCGGAGGAAGAACCAGAAGAGCCAGAAGAACCAGAAGAAGAAGAAGATGAAGGAAGATAGAAGAAGCATTTAAATAAAGGAATTGTCAAAAACTGTCTCTTGTCATTTTTAACTATTTTGACACTTTTTTAGTGAAATGGTAGGGGTAAGTACCCCCTTACCATTTCACACAGGGGGGGCCGGGATCTGGGGGTCCCCTTGTTAAAGGGGGCTTCCAGATTCCGATAAGCCCCCCACCCGCAGACCCCCACAACCACCGGCCACGGTTGTGGGGATGAGGCCCTTGTCCTCATCAACATGGGGACAAGGTGTTTTGGGGGGCTATCCCAAAGCACCCTCCCAATGTTGAGGGCATGTGGCCTGGTACGGTTCAGGAGGGGGGGGGGCCGCACTCTCGTCCCCCCCTCTTTTCCTGCGGCCTGCCAGGTTGCGTGCTCGGATAAGGGTCTGGTATGGATTTTTGGGGAAACCCCACGCCGTTTTTTTTTTTTTTTTTGGCGCGGGGTTCCCCTTAAAATCCATACCAGACCTGAAGGGTCTGGTATGGAATTTAGGGGGACCCCCCCACGTCATTTTTTTTTTTTTTAATTTTGGTTCGGGGTTTCCCTGTGGGGAATTCCCATGCTGTTTTTATCAATGAACTTTTATGTGTATTGTCGGACCGGCAATTCATTAATAGCCGCGGTAGTTTTAAATGAGTTTTTTCCTTCGAAATGTCATTTTGCTGTCAGACTGTTCTAAACACGGGAAACATGCGCCCCTTTACAGGCATACTATAGACACCCCCCAGGTACGAAATTTAAAGGGATATTACACTTTTTTTGTTTGACTTTAAGCATTATTAAAATCACTGCTCCTGAAAAAACGTCCGTTTTTAAAACTTTTTTTTGCATTGATACATGTCCCCTGGGGCAGGACCCAGGTCCCCAAACACTTTTTATGACAATAACTTGCATATAAGCCTTTAAAATTAGCACTTTTGATTTCTCCCATAGACTTTTAAAGGGTGTTCCGCGGCATTCGAATTTGCCGCGAACACCCCAAATTGTTCGGTGTTCGGCGAACTTGCGAACAGCCAATGTTCGAGTCGAACATGAGTTCGACTCGAACTCGAAGCTCATCCCTAATGACAATGAATAGCTCTCTCATTTACTATGTTTATCAGTGAGACATCTGTCTGCTACCTTATATAAGTGGGCATCAATGGGGCAAAATGAATCCTTCAAAATTATGCAATGGTCAAACATTTAGTTTTTTAAGCTTTGGTTATCTGCCTGGAGAATTGCATTGTGACCCAGTTATTGGTTTCTTCCTGTGGACTGCTATTAGATCCCTCCAGTTTTCAGAAAACACAAGTGAGTAAAGAAGCTTGAGAGGCTATGCTGCAGGTGGCCTGTTCATGCTGTATATGGGAGTTACCTTGTGGACTGTTGCTGAATCCAGTTAACTATGACTACATTATAAAATAAAAATAGATTTTGAGAGCAACAATTTTGGTGCTGCTTTGTAACCTCTGGCACCTCACATTCTGCCAAGTTTTATTTCATTATTATTATTATCAGTTTTCCGCTTTAAGGATGTCTGAAGCTTTGCTTCCAGACTGTGATCCAACTGGAAACCATTGCATATGTCTGGGGTCTCTCCCTCTAAATCTCTAAGCATGCTGAGTATATTTGTCTCAGAACCAGTGCGGCAACCCACCCACATTGTTTTGGGTTCCTAGGTTACATGTTATTTATTTTTTCAAACATATTTTGCCTAAGCAGTCTACATGGTGAAAGTTGAGGCTAATTTATATGACATTTCAGTGAAGACAAAATGTTGCTGCAAAATTAATTTTGGCAGATCATTCTGCTCATCCCTACTTACTGGGGACATCCCACTGTTGATGAAGAAATCTCCTCAATCCTGAATGGCTGACATATGATAGCCGAAAGAATGCTATACTTCTCTTAATCCCCGTACACAATGGGCCAAATGTCTGGTGACATCTGCCGGTTTAATAGAAACCAGCCGACATTCGGCCCGAGTGTAAGGCACCCGGTCCCAAAGAAGTCAGCCGTTTGGCCGGCTTCTGTCAGACAAGCATGCTAGAAAACCAGCAGCCGACCGCACCCAATCAGCGCTCTCAGACAATTGCAGACAGCGCTGATGGGAGTGTTGTGGGGGGGAGGGGCATGCCCCTGTCAGAACACAACAGCTCATCGGGGGAGATTGCTGTACTAACGTTGGATAGTTAGTACAGTTGCTCCATCCGGAGCTATCAGTTTTTTTTTCCTTCAACCCACTGGGGGTTGAATTCGATATCAAGTCAAGATCAGATTTAAGAAAAAACAATACCACACAAGTACCACACACTTCTTTAATGAATTTGTTACATTGCCAAGGTGGGGTATAGATATGTGTATGAAGAATTGTATGCACTTATTTTCTTTATTGCAACACTTTTTTAAGGGTTAATCCAGCAGCCTATAAAACTGAATTATGCATTATTTATTCTGTCTGTACCTTATAACTATGCTAAAACTGCTCTGGTACTTAATCAACCCACATAGAAATTATGCAAGACCAAGGTGAAAAGGTGGCTATTATTTACATATGTCTATTCAGACTTCTTCCATGCATATTTTAAACTTCTATCACAGTATAAAATTAAAGCATGTGAATGCAATACTGACATACAATTGCTTTTAACAGATTTTCTTGATTGCTAGATATTTGGTGTGTAAATTGTTACAAAATTGCAAAGGATGATGTATGCACCATTGAAATAAATAACCTAAGCAGGGAAATTACTACTAGTAAAACAAATAAAAAGAATATTAATATTTCACAGGATTTATATAGCACCAACGGTTTGTGCAGCACTTTACAAATGGAGGTAGATAATACAATTCAATACAATGGGGATCATTGCAGTTTACAATCTGAAATGGAGGGTCAAGTGATTACGATTATTATTATTTAAAGTAAAGGTAATTTCAGAATGTTGAAAAGGTATTGAGCAAAAAGTTTATAGTTATAAAATTTATATTTCAACTTAAACTTTTAACTCATGGCCCTTCTCCTTCTTTCATCTTTTCTAGATATATATCCAAGGCTTTAAAGTTTTTCCAACCCTCCCAGGTACTAATATATTTCTTATAGTGTCCTCTAACAACACTACTCAAAAGGTCCATTTTGCTATAGTAATCTATTTGTTCATACCACTCTCCTTATATCTGGTTTTTCACTTTTTAACCATTTTTTTGAGATTGGACCCTTTGCGGCATTCAGGAGTTTTGGGACCATTGTTCTCATGTATTATTTCTTTGGGATTTTGTAATCAAGAAATAAGCAAGTCCATATATTTTGTTCTATATTCTCACCAGTTATCTACTTTATATTACTCACTATTTCTTGCCAGTAGTCCTTTATTTTTGGACACTCCCACCATATATGCATCATCGTTGCCCTTTGGTTGCAGTTTCTCCAACACAAAGGTGTTCTCTCTTCTTGGTATCTATGGGTTCTCACTGGGGTCAGGTACCACCTTGCTAAAAATGTATAATTCATTTCAATTGTGTTCATATCCCAGGCATTCTTATATTCCATTCCTATCATCTTTTCCACTTGTTGCTCTTCTAGCTTTAATTCCAGTTCTTTTTCCCATTGTTCGATGTAGTCTTCCTTGTCCTTCTAGGTCTTTCAATATTCCGTAAATTTTTGATATTCCATTTTTCAGTGGCGTTTGGGTAAAGCAAAATTTTTCCAATGGGCTTAATTCCTCTTCTTCTCTAATTGGATGTGGTAGTGTATTTACTAAGTGTCTTGATAAAATTTCCATTGACTTATCTTCCACCCATTGAGTTCTTCTAGTTCTAATCGTGTTTTCATCCTACCTTTTGTGATATCTTTCAATTGTGGAATTCTTGTCTCGTATCCGGCGAATATCTCCTTCCCCGGTATAAAAAAATTTGTTTCCGTGAGGGCCATTAACGGTGAGTTATATGTCCATTCATTTTTCGAGTGTACTGTGTCCCAGATTTTAAAAACATTTTTAGTTATTTTGTGAGTTTCCGAATCAATTATTCTAAACTTTTGTGGTATCCATATGTTTTTGTGCAATGTGGTCTTACTTATTGTGTTTTCCATCTACACCCACTTTTTTTTCACTGTTTCCATTTGTCCACTCAATCATTTGTGACAGAACGATTGAGGTAAAAATATCAACAACAAAGAGGGGGTGGGGGGAGGAAAGGGGAGGGCAAATATGGGGTAGGAGGAAGGGAAAGGGAGGGAGGAGGTTTGTTTGTATAAGAGGATATAGTGTCCCATTGCCCTGGAATAAAGTTAAGGTACCCCCGTGTGTCAAGCCGGGGGGCCCCCCTCCCGGTTCTCTGTATGGACCGGGGGGAGGGGCCTTGGGAAGATACATGGGGATTAGAAAGGAATGGAAGATACGAATAGTGTAAAAATTTTGTCATATAATTTCCGAGGAGTAAACTCACCAGGGAAGGGAAGCATAATACTATGAGAATGGGAAAGAAGTAAGGCTGAAATAATATTTCTCCAGGAGACACATATTACCCAAAATTCAAATATTAAAATATACTCAAGAAATATTCCAACATGGTTCTATGGAGATTCGCCAATAAAAAGGGCAAAAGGAGGGGCTATTGGATTGGGGAAAAATACTCGTTTTATGATAGAACAGAGAAAAGTTGACCCAGAAGGATGCTTCCTCTTCCTTATAGGATCCATACAGGGTATAAAGTACACACTTGAAACTGTATACTGCCCCAATACAAACCCTAAAAAATATTTGATGGAAATATTAAAAGATCTAATGGAATTTAAACAAGGTAAATTAATACTGGCAGGAGACTTCAATTTCTCCATGGATCACAAATTAGACAGTACTTCAAATGCAATAGACAGAGAAATAAGACAACTAAGGAAGTTAAAAAAAAAACTATATGAATATCAACTAGTAGATCCATGGCAAATACAACATTCAAGTACAAAAGGCTACACTTTTTATTCAACTGTACACGGAACGTATTCCAGGTTAGACTATATTATGGTAGAACACAGAAACTTGGAGGAAACAACAGAAACAAAAATAGGAATAATAACAGCTTCAGATCATTCCCCAGTAATGTTAAAAATGAAATTACAAGGAGAATCCTCTGGGAAAGGTACATGGAGAATAAATGAAGATTTAATTGAAGATAGGGAAACGGAAAAAACTATAACAGAAGAGATCAAAAAATGCCTGGGAGCCACCTAAAGCAACTATCTGGGAGGCACACAAGACTGTAATCAGGGGTAAATTAATATCTATTGGAGCAGGAAAAAAGAAGGAAAGAAGAAAAAATATGATGAGAACTATAAAGAAAATACATGAACTGGAACAAAGGCATAAAAAGCAATTAGAAAAGGAAATGTATTGGATTCTAATCTTAAAAAGAGAACAATTAAAGGAGTGGATGGAACAAGAAGAGAGGAGGGAGTTTAACAGAGTATCACAGGAGAGATTTAAATGAAGTAATAAGCCAGGAAAATATCTTGCAAATATGATAAGAAAAAAGAAGTCTCTAAATTACACTGAGAAGATCAGAAATGAGAAAGGAGAACTAGTAAATAAGACATTGGATATTGCAATAGCCTTTCAACAATATTTCAGCTCATTATACGCTTTAAAAAAACAGGATATACAACTAGAAGAAGAAATAAGAAAAAAGAAGATACTAGACTAAAACAAGCTAAACTACCAAAAATACAACCTGAGCAATTAAAGAGCTGGAAAAAAAATAACACAAGAGGAAATCAAACTGGCTATAAAAGAAACCCCAGTAGGAAAAAGCCCAGGACCAGATGGGTTCACGATCAAATACTATAAAAAATTTCAAGAACAACTGATCCCTAAGATACATGGATATTTGAATAACATAGGAGAAGAAGAAGAAGTAAGACTCATTAATCATTATTAGCCTACATTACAATCATACCCAAAGAGGGGAAAGATAAAACCAATTGTTCGAGCTATAGGCCTATTGCTTTATTCAATGCTGATACAAAACTCTATGCAAAAATCTTAGCTACTAGATTAAAAAAATGAATACCACTTTGGATAAACCCTGACCAGACTAGATTCGTGCTGGGCAGCGAAGGAAGGGACAATAGTCTAAAAACAATTTTGATGTTACGTAAGGGGAAATCAAGTAGATCCCCAGCTCTACTCCTGTCAATAGATGCAGTGAAAGCATTTGACAGGGTAGACTGGGGATTTATGATGGGCGCCTTGCGACATTTGGGATTGGGACCAAAAATTATGAAGTGGATAAAAAATTTATATAATGGCCCAACAGCAATGGTAAAGGTCAATGGGAGACTATCACCTGTGTTTGAGATGTTCAACAGAACACAACAAGGATGTCCACTTTCCCCACTGTTATATGTATTGGCAATGGAACCATTCTTGGCGGCACTCTGAAATAAACAAGAGGGGTGAGAGTTGGAGAAAAAGAGCACAAAACCGCGGCATACGCGGATGATATTTTGATGTTTGTAACCAACCCAAGAGTGACTCTGCCAAATATAATCGAAGAGGTGAAAGAATACAGGGAACTCTCAAATTTTAAAATAAATCTGATAAAAACAGAAATATGAAATATTGGATTAGGAAAAAGGGAAGCCCAGACCCTCCAAAAAGAATTCCCATTTACATGGGTAAAAGAAGAACTAAAATACCTTGGAATCAAACTAACATCAACGGTCGAAAATATATATCTGGCAAATTATGTTCCATTAATTAACGAGATCAAGGAAGGAATAAAAAAATTAAGTACACAACCAATATCATGGATTGGAAGAATAAATATGTTCAAAATGATGATACTACCAAAAATAATATACACATTTCAGATGTTGCCAATTGGGATTCCACAGAGTTTTCCAAAATAATAAAAACAATATTGATAAAATACATTTGTCAAAATGAAAACCCGAGAATCAAATTGTCGCAAATCACAAGGAAAAGGGAACACGGAGGATTAGCAACACCAGACATAAATCGGTATTATAAAGCAATATATTTCAACTTTCAATACTTCAATACATTTAAAGTAAAACTTTACAAGCTCCTTTTGCTTTTAGGCGATATACAATTTATTTTGTTCCTAGCCTCCTCATACTGCCAGGTATGTGAGCATCCCTAAACCAGATCCTCTGACAATTTTTTGAGTTGTAAACTTTTTTTTTTACCCTTTACTATTCATGACTTGATGTTTTTAGCATACTGTGCTTTTGAATTTTACCCTACCAATTAGGAAATATGTACTTAAAACATTAGGATCCCTAGACACAGCTCTTATTTTTTAGCAGCTGCAAATTTCGTGCCAAAGGTCAAAACAAACCTAACAGCTAAAAAATAGTTTACTTTTTCTGTCCACTTTACAAAAATTTATAAAACATTTTAGAGTAGCCCATAAATGTAGGTACACCCAAGCACCTGGACTGGGACTTGTTCTTTAGGTTTGCCATTGGCTGCCACTGCTACACTAAACACCAGTTTAAGAGAGGTAATTCTCCACCGACCACCAGTGTATTGGGGGCCCTTCTCCAAGGACCACTATTGTAATGAATGCACTTCTACAATGACCATCAATGTAATAGATACTTCTTTACTGCTCCTCAAAGTAACGGAGACTCTTCACTGACCACCATTGTAACATTGAGGAACTTATATGGTAACAAATAAAATAGAGGAGATTCAAAACCAATGTAATGGGTGTAATAGTCTATTTGTAATGTAAGGGGACATGTTTCCATGACTACCAATGAGATTGAGGGCCTCTCCAACGACAACCAATGTGAATAGGCAATTTTCAGATGACCACCAAAATATTGAGTGGATTTACACTGGCTACCAATTTAAGGAGGCTTTTATTGATGGCCTTTTCCTTTCCACTGGCCACAAAAATGTACAGAATGCTTTTATTGGAGGCTGTCAACTGATTATCTAAGTAAAGGAGGTGAAAATCAGAGAGAGGCACATAGGCTACCACAGAATAACAATAGCTAGGAAATATCAATAGATGTGCAATGTAGGCTGATTGCTATAAGCGCTAAGCATGTGCAGAATGTGTCAAAATTTCACTATGGAGTCCTTTGATTAGTATTTACACTGCTTCAGTCAAAGGGGTCTTGGCACAGGTACGTTTATTTAGAACAGATTGCCTTAAAAACAAGGATCATGTAAACTATATAATAGAATACTTCTACTACTTGGAAATTAAAAAAATGGATTTAGAATTAAGCTCCTATTTTTTTTTTTTTTTGCTATTGGAAGCCCAAACTGTTGACGGTTTTTAATTATAGGGGAAACTATTAAACCCTTCAGGCTTGAAATAAATATTTTTCAGTTCTTAGCAAAACTAAGCACAGCATTAAGTCTCTGTTCCCAGCTGATTACAATGTAAAATTTTCCCTTCAGCACTGCTTTTTTTTCATATACTTTGCACAATTGCGTAGCTAATGTCCCCAAGGATTTTAGATGAGGACTGAGCTAGTTTTTTCTCTACATTTCTTTTTTAGTCCCTTGGAGCAGCTAATAGTTAATAGAACAAATTTAAATGTAACTTTATATTTAAACTCCTTTTGATAATCTGAAATAAAAAATACATGTGAAATTCTGCAGGTGATTTGAGCAAAGGAAAGGTTTATTTAAATTGAGTCAATCTCCTAAATGTCAAAATGTCCATACAAATAACATCTCCAGTGTTGGATATCTAAAACTTAGCTTAAAAAATAATTATAGTAAGTAAAGTCATTTAATTATTTCCTGGTCACTTTAGCACTCCTGGCCTGGTATAGTAGGTAAAGTAATCTGTCTTTACTCTCATAGGTTCTAGAACAGGGAGGACATTAACATGGATACTGTCATCACATCAGCAACATCAGTGTCAGCATGACTTTGAGTATTCACATTTACTGTGAACAAAATGGTGTGCATTTAAAAAATATCAGAGAGTCCCTTTGCACACCTGTGCCGTGTTCAGATCGATAGAAAAGCTTTCCTGGGCAACTAAAAGCTGCACTGATAATGGCCAGATAAGACACTGGAAAAGACTAATCTATGAAAAAGTTGTCACCTGACTATGAATTCTATAATTCCGGGACTTGAATGCTTTGCCACTTACCAGTTTCTCACTGGTATTTTGTTAACCACTTGCTTGCTGGGCACTTAAACCCCCCTCCTGCCCAGACCAATTTTCAGCTTTTAGCGCTGTCACTCTTTGAATGACAATTGCGTGGTCATACAACACTGTACCCAAATGATTGTTTATCATTTTTTCCCACAAATAGAGCTTTCTTTTGGTGGTATTTGATCACCCCTGGGTTTTTTATTTTTTGTTAAAAAAATTTAAAAAGACAGTTTTAAAAAAAAAAATACAAAACCGTTTTATATTTTGTTAATAAATTTTGCAAACAGGTAATTTTTCTCCTTCATTGATGTACGCTGATAGGCTGCACTGATTGGCACTAATAGGTGGCACTGGTGGGCACTGATAAGGTGGCACTGATGGGCACTGATAGGTGACATTGGTTGGCACTGATGGGTGGCACTGATGGGTGGCAGTGAAGGGCATTGATAGGTGGCACTGAAGGGCACTAATAGGTGGCAGTGATAGCTGGCACTGATGGGCATTGATGGATAGCAGTGATGGGCACTGATGGGTGGCAGCGATGGGCACCGATCGGCATTGGTAGGTGACACTGATAGGCAGCACTGCTAGGTGGCACTGATGAGACACTGATTGGCACCACTGGTGGGCATTTATAGGTGGTGCTTGTGGGCACTGATAGGTGGCACTGATTGCTGGCTCTTACTACTGGCACTTACTACTGTGGGGCACTGATTGGGGGCACTGTGGGCACTGATTTGTGGCACTGGCAGGTGGCACTGGCAGACAGTACTTGTGGGCACATATGAGGCAGCTTCGCCTCTTCCTCTTTGGGACCGATGTCCCTTCAAACAGAGCCGGCGATCGGCTTTTTTTCTTCTCACACTGTCAGCGTGAGAAGAAAAAAAAAATTACCGATCCTCTGTTTACATCACGTGATCAGCTGTCATTGGCTGACAGCTGATCACGTGGTAAGGGGCTGGGATCGGCCCATTACTCGGATCTGTGATCACCCGAGTCTCATTGACTCGGATGATCACAGCGTGTGCCCCCTTTGGGGGGGGGGCGTGGCCAGCTTTGAAAGGGGAGGACGTCAATAGACGGCCTCCCGGCAAAGCGGATCCACGCTGTAGCCGTCATTCAGCTATAGCGCAGATCTGAACAGGTTAAAGTCAAGCTAAGTCATACACTTAGGCCCCATTCATACCAATATGTTTTAGTGTGCACATTTTAATGCACTTTAACATATGTGCAGATATTTTATACTTATATTTTATACTTATATCTTAAATGGTGACAGTTAACATTTTTGTGGTGCAAAAACATGTGCTGGCCAAAGAAGTTAATTTTTTTATCTACTGATGCACCTTATAAGAGTGGCAGCTCTTGTATGACCTTATATTCCTTATGCTCGGGCATTCCCATCTTGCTTGTGGGCAGGCGAAGATCTCAAGCATAAACTTCCGGGATTTGGTGCTGCTGAATAACCAGCATGCACCGCCCATTCTCGTGCATGCGCAGAAAGCTCATTTAGCAGTGATTGTAGCCCTCGGCGTTGCCCACTGACTCCTGAGAAATGATTATACACTCCCAGGAGCACTAGCAAACACAGACGCTGAGGGAAATGACATCAGGCGCCGTGTAGAGAAAGGGGGCAGATTACAAGGGACCCCATAGCAACAGCCCTGAAAAAGTATGTAAAAAAATGTTCAAGTGTTGTTTGATGATGCTTTTTGCAATTTTGTGTGTGGAACTCCGCTTTAAAGGGACAGCGCTGGGGATCTGAATATGTATCATTTAAAGGGACCACACCTTTTTTTCCAGCGGCAGCCCATGCACTGGTTTGTAGCACTTTATTATCATTATTATTTAATAGACACTTTTTTCCACCTTAGCGCGGGCATAGAAATTTTAGATTGTTTGTAAAGTGAAATTTCACCACATTTACTAAACTCTGGGGGAAAGTTCCTAGTAAATTGAACAGCCCATTTGCATTTAGTAAATAAACCCACAGAAGTCTAAACTCTGTGTTTATGGTTTATTCAAAGGCAAAATAAGAAACAGAAGTTCTAAGGGCAAAAAGTATGAAGTGTGAAGTGGGTACTTCTTTTAGGGATAAAAGGGAAAAAGGGACAACATTAAGCTAGCAACATTTTCTAAAAAAAATTATATGGTGTTTATCACTAACAATTTAATGATAGATGAGATCACACTTTAGAATTTGCTTTTATTCTCAGTACTAACTGTATCTCGAATACAAGGAAACAAAAGTATTAGAAGAAAACAATACAAAAACAATGCACTATACACTGAACAATGAAAGGGTATATAAGGAAATATTTGTTAGTAATTACACTTATTATTTGCCTGTAGAGAACAAGCTCAACACTCAGTAGTAATATTCATGTCATTAGTATGACTTGTCTGAAACCATTTCGTTAACTATCTTACTTTTAGACACATTTGCCTAAAGCCATCAAAAATGATAATTTGTTAAAGAGAACCTTGCATTATGTTCACACTAAAAACACATTCCTTACATAATATCCCATTTCAACTTGATAAAATTACATATTAGAACTGCTGGTGGCATCATCTGGTCCAAACACATTACATTATAGTCAGTAGTTATTGTCTATCCTGGCGATACCATATTTAGATATCCACAGACCGCCTAAAGAGAGATTGCCTCTTGTTTCAAGTTGTTCTCACAGCCTCTAAAATTATGTAATTTTAAAACACAATGATAAGTGAAGAAGGATAAGAGATAACAAATACATCATATATTATATGGTCATCTAACTAGGGAATGTCAGCAATTAGTTATTTTATTATGACAGAACTAGGCTGTTTGCATCAGAACACATATCAGGTAATGCTTTCAAAGATGACATTTATCTTATATAACTGAGAAGGCAATCCAAAGCTGAGAGGACAGTGTAGACTTTACTGCAAGAATGTTATTTTTGCATGCAAAACTAAAAGCAAGAAGTGAAGGATGAACCTATCACGGTATTAAGTAAAGAAAAAGAAACTTAAAAAAAAAAAATAGTAATAATTTATCCTTTTTCTTAGCTCAGTTTACAAATTCTTTAAAAAGTGTGGAAAAATGCCATTTAATCATTTAGGGCTGATTCACACTAGAATTCCTATTCAATTCCTGTGTGTTCCCCTGCAGTGCCATTTGGCAGCTCATTCATTTGAACACCCACACACTGGAAATATAGTGCACGCACTACTTTTGAAAAACACGCTATACCAAATTGCATGGTACTGCAGTACCATGAGATCTGGTGCCCCCAAATGCACTGAGTTTGTGGTGCCATTAACAATGCATTGGCACATGCAGCAGATTGCAAAGGTAAAATGTAATTTTAACATGGTGCAGGAAACGCTCTCGGAAGGTGCCTTTCCTGCACTGGGTCCTGATGTGAACCGGCACTGAAGCAAGATATAATAGAAATATTTAAAATGCTAATTTTATAAAAATGTTTTTCTCAATTGCTTTTTATTAATGATACAATTCCTGTGAAGAGGCAAATATATCCGAGAATTGTTTTTACACTCTACATAGGCCAAATAAGAAAGGTGCCTCCAAATCATCAAATTTGCTCCCTATTCTGAGAGTCCAAGGTTGCTAAGATTTTTGGAGTGATGTGCTTATAATAATA
Organism: Lithobates clamitans; assembly: GCA_037952925.1. Classification (NCBI taxonomy): domain Eukaryota; kingdom Metazoa; phylum Chordata; class Amphibia; order Anura; family Ranidae; genus Lithobates; species Lithobates clamitans. The sequence goes on from JBBGZY010001130.1 coordinate 2,870,011, forward strand.
GTTAAATCTATGCTGAACTTAAAAAAACAAAAAACAATGTAACAGATAAAAAATTCTAGGGATTCCTTAAATTATAGTATTCCAAATGGACAATACCTTAGATTAAAAAGGTACTGCACGAGGGAGGAGGAGGACTTTATCTTCCAATCAAAAAACTTCAGTAACATTTGTTACAGAGAGGTGCCTAAAAAAAGCATTTAAAAAAGCAAAAATGATACTGGGGGAATCCTTGATTTATGAACAGAGACGTGTAACAATCCCATCAACTACACAAATTATCACCCATTTCTCCTAACAGGATCTAAATTTTAAAGTGGAGTTCCACCCAAATGTGGAACTTCCACTCATCAGATTCCTCCCCCCCTCCGGTGACACAGTTGGCACCTTTCAGGGGGGAGGGGGGTACAGATACCTGTATATTACAGGTATCTGTACCCACTTCCGGCATAGATAGCCGCAGAATCTGCGGTTATTTACGCCACTTCCTGCTCCCTCCCCGCTGCCTGCTGGGAAACACACGGGTCCCAGAGACAGAAGGGACCATCCGTACGGCTTCACTTCCTGATTCCCTTACTGAAGATGGAGGCGGCAGCACCCGAGGACGGAGAGACGGTTCGGCCTCGGGTGCCGACATCGCGGGCGCCCTGGACAGGTAAGTGTCCATGTTTTAAAAGTCAGCAGCTGCAGTATTTGTAGCTGCTGACTTTTAAAAAAAAATTTCGGCGGTGCTCCGCTTTAAGATCCTAAACAGACTCTGGCATATCCTAATTTATGATCCAGTGGTGGCAAAACATATAGACCAAAAACCACAAAAGTTACATAAGCAATACTTCCACCTTTACATAGTATTGTTCTAGAAGACGAGGGACCTACAAAAGTGGAAAATGTGACTTTTGTAATTGGGTTTATGGAAATATGGATATCATGTTACTAAATTGAAAACTTTGGTCCCCTAGATATAACATCAACTGTCAGACAGTTGGTGTTGGGTACTTTGTGCAATGTTCTTGTACAGCCTTTTATGTGGGAAAACATTAAGACCCCTATGGAAATGTATTCGGGACCATGTTTATCTCAGTCGGAATGGCAAAATTGCTACCACAGTAAGTCGCCATGTTGGCTTATATCATAAATGTGATACTAATCTGATAAGGTTTTTTGCCTTGGAACATGTAAAAAGCTCTGAATATGGAGGTGACATAGATAGACCACTTCTTCCATTAGAAACAAAATGATCATCAAACTAGAGGCGACAAAAAGATCAAGTTTGAGCGAAAATATCAGTTTCAAAGCATTTCTTTAAGATCTTAACATTTAGTAGTTTGAGCAGCTGAGTATACTTTTTTTTTTTCAGCCTTTTGTCCGTTGTTTAAAGATGAGTAGCATTATTCTCAATATTGTTGGGATTGATGTGTATTATTTGTATTACTACTCGGTTTTCTGTTTGTTTTGTTATGATGCTATAATTGTAAAAGTGGTGCTGCAATTCTTGACATGGGAAGGTAACACTTATTCCTCTCTTGGGGATATTTTTGGATAGAGGGTTGATCTGGGGATGTGTACTTTAGCTTCTCTGTGATCCGTTTGCTTTAACTGGTCAAAATTTTGTTATCTGTAAGGTGCTGTGAGCTGGGTTTTTGTTTTTGTTTGTTAACCGTGTCTTTATTGGCATAGCTGTGTATGTTGTGATACTTCTTGAATGGCATTTTGATGAAGGTAGAGAGGACTGCTCCTTGATGGGGCTGACCGGTGTGTCCTCCAGCTCATCTTTTCCTTATCCCCTTGTCTTGGGCCCCCTGGTTCCTGTGCTACGGGGACTTGTTGAGCACATGCGTGCACTTTGGGGGCCCATGCCTTGCAGTGGCCAGTGGAGCTCTGCGGCAGGGGTTGGGGAGGAGTGATGTTAAATTTCCAGCTTCCCGCCCACCACCACTAGGCATGCATAGCTTTGGCTGACAGCGCATGCACAGTGGCATACCTGCCTGCAGTGGAAATGCTGACCCGTGTTTGTCGGCAAGTGGCAGGTATGGGTTGATTGTGGGTGGGAGTGATCCTGAAGGATTGACTGTATGAATACCCTGGGAAATGTAGTAGATGGTCAGATGAATCAAAGGAGGTTGTGTTTTTGCTGTGTTCATATAATATCAAGTATTCATGTCCTGTGTTTGGAGCAATCATTTTGAAGTCTGCTTACAATCTGCTTTGATTATTGATCTTCTTTGTAGCACTCTTCTTTTGACCATCTCTGTTCCATTTTTTCTTGTGAAGTAGTTGAGACTCAAAGCTAAGAATTCCTAATGGTATGGTTTCTATATATCCCCTTCTATCTTCCCCGCAATTATCTCTGCAAAAAGGGGGAGTATGCTTAGATACCTGCTGTTATTGAAATCTTAATATATTTGATTCTAGGTATTGATACAGTACCCCATCTGGTCCACAACTCCACCCTAATGTATGCTCCTCTTGTCCGGCACTCCGGGTCTAAATATACGTTCCTTCTATCCTTTGCAGTGCCACCTATATTCATGTATATAAAAGCAGTTGTAAAATCAGAAGGTATTTTATCTTAATACATTCTATGCATTATGAGCTTTGGTTGTACGTCTCCTTTAATTCTTGGAACATAACAAACTGACAGATTAATCAGGTAGCAAATCATCCATTACTGTAGCTACACCAGTATCTCTTTTTCAGAATAAAAAAATAAAAAATAAATCACACACAGTCACAAGCCTAAATACACATACAAATAAATAAATACTAAATATACAAAAAATGCTTTAAGGCAGTTTGTAGGAACATCTTAGATATAATTGTGATGAATTGCATTGTCAACCTCTCCCTGCACAGAGATTTTCTAGCTCGTGGGACAACAAACTAAGCACCAGCAGACTTATGCCCTGTACACACAGTCCAACGGAAAATGTGTGATAGGACCTTGTTGTCGGAAATTCCGACCATGTGTAGGCTCCATCACACATTTTCCATCTGAATTTCTGACACACAAAGTTTGAGAGCTTGCTATAAAATTTTACGACAACAAAATCCGTTATTGGAAATTCCGATTGTGTGTACACAAATCCGACGCACAAAGTGCCACGCATGCTCAGAATAACTTAAGAGACGAAAGCTATTGGCTACTGCCCCGTTTATAGTCCCAACGTACGTGTTTTACGTCACCGCGTTTAGAGCGATCGGATTTTCTGACAACTTTGTGTGACTGTGTGTGTGCAAGACAAGTTTGTGCCAACATCCGTCGGAAAAAATCCATGGATTTTGTTGTCGGAATGTCCAATCAATGTCTGACCGTGTGTACAGGGCATGAGGGTGGTTCATACCATCTGCTGTAGCAATCCGGATTAAGAAATGTCTATGACACTAGCTGATACACCCAGACTGGTATGTAACATAGTTATACGTTAATTTTTAAGACTCACAAAGGCAGGGGTTTTTAAATGACTGGTTTAGCACATTTGGATATTCAGTTTAATTAATTAAAATATAGTTTTAAGGAAAAGAAAAGAAACCGCGGTGAAATAAAGTAAACAGTAAAAAGTTAAAAGCACTTAATCTGATCTTTGGTTTCATTCAGAGTCCAATCTGCTGCAGTGTAAATCCAATCTGATGTATTAGTGGTACTGGCTCTCATACAGTACATGACTCTTATGCCCCGTACACACGGTCGGATTTCCGATGGAAAATGTCCGATCGGAGCGTGTTGTCGGAAATTCCGACCGTGTGTGGGCTCCATCGGACATTTTCCATTGGATTTTCCGACACACATAGTTTGAGAGCAAGATATAAAATTTTCCGACAACAAAATCCGTTGTCGGAAATTCCGATCGCGTGTACACAAATCCGATGGACAAAGTGCCACGCATGATCAGAATAAAGAGATGAAAGCTATTGGGCACTTCCCCGTTTATAGTCCAGACGTACGTGTTTTACGTCACCGCGTTCAGAATGATCGGATTTTCCGACAACTTTGTGTGACCGTGTGTATGCAAGACAAGTTTGAACCAACATCCGTCGGAAAAAATCCTAGGATTTTGTTGTCGGAATGTTCGAACAAAGTCCGACCGTGTGTACGGGGCATAAGTATTCATAGTTTCAATGGGGCAAGAGCTGTAAATGAACCAATGAATTCCAATTCCTGAAGAGGGCATTTTCAATATTAACAAAAGCAATCCAAAGGTCTGAGGGATGTGCTGAAGGGTTGTTGATGAGTATTCTGCTATGCTTTGGCATATATGCTCTTTTTTTAACTGTGGTGATGAAATCACCTCCTACAGCACTGGAGTCATGGATTTATGCATCGTGAGAGTAAACCCTGATGCTGTCAAAATAAATAAATCCATGCTGCAGCTGAATGGCGTACCTGAAAAGCAAACCATGGTAAACAGTTAGTTGGCACTAAAGTAGGCTCTTCTGAAAATATTTTTAAAAATATCTATATATTCATCTGACCAGGTTTTACAGTCCAACATGTTCGGAATGTAGTTCTACCATAGCAGGAGTTAAGGGTTATCTCAAAAATCAAACTCAAAAAATCAGCTTCCAGGTTTTATTGCCAACGATTTATTGAACAAGCTGAGGTTAGAAGCTGATTGGTTTCTATGCAGAAGTTAAACTGATTTTGCACTCTCCAGCTTTAGTAAATAGTATTTGCTCTGTTTTATGAAAGGTTCATAACAGCCATTAGCAGACTCTGGCTTAATATAGGTTTAAGCTATCCTGCTTTGCTTGTAGCTTGAAATGTTTTATTGGGATTTAAGATGTCTCTCCTTTTAAGGGTGTTCCAATCTAGTCTATGGTTGGTTGAAGTAAATGTAAAGGTTCATTTAAAAAAATAACAAACATGTTATACGTACCTGTTTTGCACAGAGAAGCCTGGATCCTCCTCTTCTGGGGTGCCCCAGCAGAGCTCCTGGCTCCTCCTTTCTCATCGGGTGACCCCACAGAGAGCCGTTTTCCCTGGGGGCACCCATGCAGGTGCGCTCACTAGTCCCGTTCCTGACTCCCATGTCACTGGATTTGTCACTATCAAATGAGGACGAGACAGCAGCTGGAGTCACTGGGCTCGTGCACATCACTTGAAAGGACGGGCTCAGGAAAGAAAAAGGGGGGCTCTGGGGGCAGCTGCAGCACAGAAGGTTTTTCACCTTGATGCATAGAATACATTAAGGTGAAAAACCTGGAGACTTTACAACCCCTTAAAAAGTTGTCACCTTCTCTACTAAAAGCCGCTAAATCGGAGCTGTGTTTTGTCTGGGCAGTATGCTGGGAGGCGTTATATGAAGTATTTTATTATATTTCCATACCAAACACCAATTTTAAATATGACCGCTTTGTCACTGGCTTGCGAATCAGTTCTCTTCAAACAGTTTGGAGGTTGTAAGATAGCACAGTTGTCATAATATTGCCCTTATATTTTTCTGTTATTCTGTGATATTTATGGATAGACAGCTCAAGGGTCATTTACTTTATGATGTTTATGATGCCCATACATCACCCAAGCTTTGTCTCTTTAATTGTCTATAAAATGTGTCTATTAAGTATGCTCTTCTTACTCTATTTTAATGCATTACAATGAATTGTACATGTTATAATTCTTCCACTGCATTAAAATAAAAACCAGTTCAGTCAGTACTTTACTAGTACATCCCAGTGTTTAATTTAAATGCATTCTAAAGTTTAATATCCTAACAAGAAGAAGCTGCATTATAAGCACAAAAACCAAACCCTTATACAGTATATGGATGTAAGATCTTTGAAACTGTTTTAAAAGATTAATTCTAATAATTTATTACTTGACTCTTCAACTGTGATTATTAAGCCTGAACTCCAGATAGATAAAAGATGTATTATAGCTTAAAATGTGCACAGTGCATATAGATTGGGAAAAGGAGGGGCACAGCTGGGGCATATCAATTGTGTTTCATCCAAATGTGCTGAAAAGGAATATGCTGACAGGAGTAAAGAGCAATGAGAACAGAGGGGTGACCTCATCAGTCTGTGACTGCTCTTTCACTGTTCAGTCAACAGCCTGGTGGTCGAGAGACCACTGTATTCCTTAATTGAAAGTGGTGTAATCCACCTGGTTTTGCTGGGTGATGGAGCCTGCATAAATATCAGGACTGGGTAGACTGAAATACAAATACTAAGCACATACTGTATGCAACAATACGTTCATCACCCAAGAGGTGCCTACTTATGTCAAAACACAGTTGAAATACATGTATGAGGCTTATCAAGGCATTAGAAACAGAAACATAGAAAAGTGATGGCAGAGAAAGACTGAGTAGTTCATTGAGTCTGCCCATTATTTTCTCTTTTGTTTTTTGTTTTTTCGTTAACTCTATTGTCTGACTATAGATCTATGTTTGCCCCAAGCATGTTTGAAGCCATTTACTGTTGACTGGCTCACTACCTCTGCTGGAAGTTTATTCCAAGCATCCCTTTCAGTAAAATAATACTTTCTATGATTAGTTTTGAACTTTTCTCCAGTTAGTTTGAGGTCATGTCCCCGTGTTCTTGATTTTGGTTTCATATAAAAAAAAGTGCCTTCCTGAATCTTATTCACCTTCTTGATGTATTTAAAGGTTTTATTCATGTCTCCCTTTCCCTTCTTTCCTCCAGACTGTGAATATTAAGTTCCTGAAGTCTCTTTCAATATGTTTTATCCCCAAGCTTTTTACCATTTTTGTTACCCGTCTCTGGATTTGTTCTATTGTATCAATATCTGTCTATAAGTGAGGTCTCCAGACAATGGATACAGTATTCTAAATGAGGTCTCACTAATGATCTATATAGACAAAACAAAACCTCCTTCCCCCTGCTGGTGACCACCCCATCTTTGTTCACTCTTCAATATGAAGGTAAAACCTCAACCACTGTGTCCTGTATACATATGATTGTAAATGACCTGCTGATAGAAGCTACTTTGCTGCTTGAAAAAAAAAATCTTAAAGCAGAGTTTCGCCTAATTTTTTTTTAAACTCAGCAACTAAAAATACTGCAGCTGCTGACTTTTAAAATATGGACACTTACCTGTCCAGGGCGCCCGCAATGTCGGCACCCGAAGCCAATCTGTCCCTTGGCTCTTCTTCGATAAGGAAATCAGGAAGTAAAGCCTTGCGGCTTCACAGCCTGGTTCCCTACTGCGCATGCGCGAGTCCCGCTGTGTGATCCCACTGGTTGCTGCTGTCTTCTGGGACCTGTGTGTCTCCCAGAAGACAGTGGGGAGGGGGACGGAGGAGGCGCCGGACATGGCGTAGATATCCGCAGATACTGCGGCTATCTATGCCCAGAAGTGGGAGCAAATACCTGGATTAGACAGGTATCTGCTCCCCCCTCCCCCCTGAAAGTTGCCAAATGTGACTCCGGAGGGGGGGATGATTCTGAAAAGTGGAAGTTCCATTTTTGGGTGGAACGCCGCTTTAAATAAAAAAAAAAGTACCTCTCTGTCTGGCAGTGAGATCTCGGTACGCTCTCTTATAGAGCTACAGCCCCTTACAGACTCCTTAGCATCCAACACTTTAGCATCCAACACTTCTGAAAGTGTTGGATGCTTGTGTCCCCCACCCTGTGCTGTGGTTCTATCCACTGACCCTGTATCACTATAGGAATCAGTAGTGATGTAAGGCAGGTTTTTGATGCACTCAAAAGTATTGGATGCTCAAGAATCTGTCAAGGGCAGAGTAGGCAGGTATTTAAATGAAACTAAAAGGCTTTGAATCTTGCATGGGGGTTATTTCCTAGAGCTGCATGGTGCAGCTCTGCATAGAAACCAATGAGCTTCCAGGTTTTATTGTCAAAGCTTAATTGAACAAGCTGATGTTAGAAGCTGATTGATCAGTTACCATGCACAGCTGCACCATATTCTGAGTGTCCTATTTTAATAAATCTCCCTATATGTCTCTTCTGCAATAAAAATCTCATTTTCTGGCTGCCAGCATTTTTTTCTCCCATTGCACACGTCACTTACACATGTACAGCTCAATATAAATTCTTGGCATGCCATCATATTGGCCCAGCCATCATTGAACATTAGGTCCCGTTCACATGGTAAGCGGCACCTACAATAGCAATTTCAACTCTATTCAACATGTTATTGGCTGACAAAACCGAATGTAGAATGCATGAGAATGCACATAAATGTACATGAAATACACTATAAAATGACTTTATCAAAACACACATGAAAAAATGAGAGCCTTAGAAGACTGTTTCAAGATATCATTGGCAGCGATGGAGAATGAAGGAAGATGGTGCTTTTAGAGGTAAGTGTGCTATAACCTATGGCTTTGATTTCACTTAACATGAGTCTTCTTTTGCATGCTACTTTTTCATAATGACTCAAGGAACAGAAGCACTTTAACTTGTCATTGCTCTTATCCCATAATCCTTACACCCCAGGAAGTGTCTCCAGAAATGCATTTGGAATGAGGGTGTCTATGGAATCTGTAATGAATATTTCTACAATCTTTGCAATCTACATTACAGTATATAGCTAACCTGAGAAGGATTGTTTGTCTTTTTCTCAAAAGAAGAGGAGTTTAGTGTAATACTCCTTCTGGGTATCATCTCTGGTTCTTACAAAGCAGTGAAGTGAAGAGAGGATGTTGTTTCTAAGGTACCGCGTGATCAGGATTTAGTAGCAGCATCTTTCTTCTTCATTTTTTATATATTTTTTTTTCTGTCTCATTCTGTGTGGAAACCAGAGAAAAGATTGTGACAGACAGGGCCCTCTGGATGACACACTTTACTACAGCAAAAAACACTAAGAAGAAAATTGATTGCATGCCAGTTGTTTCATAACACTCTCAAGCTGTCAGCTCAGATTTAATTCACCTCACAAAAAGAATAGCCATAAGAGAGAAGCAGACTGCGCAGAGATAATAATGCTCTTTTTTTTTCAAATTTTAATTTTAATTTACACATGTAGCACTAACTCTCGGTGGAGCTGCTGGTTTAAAGTGGGCTGTTACCTTCACTCTCGATACACCGGCACTGGGTCTAGGGTCCCATTGAGTTTACCTCTGGACGATATAAGCACAAACACTTGAGTATATTTTCCAATGCTTTAATGAACCAGTAATAAAGGAAGTAGCAGGAAAGAGGCAGAAGGAAAGTTGCAGGGAAGCTCAAATACCTTTCCTTAGTATTCTTTAGAACATTCTTTGGAATTGAACACTTGTAGTTGAATGCACTCCCCTTGTGGGATTCAATCTTTGCCCGCCTGGATAGGCCTCTCTCACTTGCCTAGCAGCCAGTACGCAGCATAAACAAAAGTCTCTGCCACAGACTTGTTTGGAATAAAACCCGTACAATCCTCTGCCACAGGATGTATTGGTTTGCGATGAATGTCAGACACAGTACTTGAACCTTTAAGCCAACCCGGCAGTACTATGCAGTAAGATTACTTCAGGATACGTCCTCCAACCGAGTCACCAGGCCCCTCTCCAGACCAGCACTATGCATGATCCTTCCATGACAGGTCCCCCCCTGGGATCTCCTCAGCTGTCCAGCTTCTTCACTCAGGATGGACAGCTCAGGACCATTCCTCTGCTGCTGTGGTAGGCCCCAGACAGGCTTCTGGGCCCACCCACAAGCCGCAGCGACGTGGGCCTCCGAAACGGAGGACCACGAGGTGGTACTCTTAACACATACCTGTCGGCCAGGAGGGCCAGCAGGTGGCTGAAAAACGAACTCCTAAACATGGCATCTGTCCCATAAATACCCTCTCCCAGAATGCAACTTGGAGGACCACCTCCACCGAGTTGTCCCCGGGACAGAGGAGCACTCATACATTTCCACACGTTGCCTTTCCAACACCAGCCAATGGTGACAACGACACCCACCAGCACAGTGTGGAACTACACGCAACTCAGCCAAGCTGGAACAGAGGCAAATCTAACTTCACCTAACAAGTTACCCACAAGATTTACCTATCGGCGGTAGATTAAAAATCTACCAGCGCTACACACATATTTTGTGTCTATGTTTAAGGTGATGGCATTCCTGCTAGCATGCATGTTAGTATTTATCTGTCTACTGATTCTCTACTCTGCTTTAAAAAATAATTATTGTTGTATATTGTAAAGATTGGGGTGATTAAACTCAAGTGGTGCATGCATTTTCAAGAAGTTGTGTCAGTCTAGAACTTCATTTTTAAGGGCATGGCAGCCCACTTTTATTTATTTATTCCCCCCCCTCCCTTTTTTCAGAGTTACAGTGAGGATGTGGCAGGGTGGTCCTTTTATTTGGGGGCCTTTGCGGAGCTATTGCTGAACCCAGGGGAGAGTCGCCATGCCCAGTTTTTCTGGCTAATTGGTGGCCATCGCTTTTTAGCAATCGCCTCTTTCTATTGATACAATAGTTTTTGCACATCCTGTGCACAGCATTTTTTCTTTAAGGACTGGATTCTGGTATGTATGCTGGACATTGTCGGATGCCATGTTATGAATTGTCTATTTTACACAATATCCCAAATATGTAAACTGTTCTTACTTGTCTTTTCAGAATACGCCTTTTATAATATATAATTTTTCTTGACAATACGCCTCTTAAGAAGGGACACCGTCCTGAAACATGTCAGGCTTATAGAGAAATATGTATTTACGGATAAAAGTATATAGTGTTCAGTATGAAAGGAAATTTACTGTATAGGCACTTTTGTACAGATTTATGTTTAGTCTGTCCTGTTTTTATGCTTCTTTTTTTCTAACAAAATAAATAAGAATTTTATTATAAAATGCAATTGTTTTGTTCGCCCAAAAAGTCCCGCTGTACTGGGGGGTACATAGGTCCCCTATTTTTTTTAAAGAAACTGAAAAACTTCACAAAAGACAGCAATTTCCCACACAGGGGTTCCACCATTACTGTAACTTGCACAAAACTTCAGCCTCCTGGCATAGTCTCTTGCCACACAGTTGCTTCAGGCCTCAAGCCTAGGCCTTAGGTCTGCTCCTCAGACCAACACAAAAGTTTCCTTTAGTCAAGCTCTTTCATAGCTTACACACATCTGCCTCCTGTAAACCTGCATGCTCTGGCTTCCCCATACATTTCTGACTCCTGGAGAGCATGAGAGTCCTCTTGACTCCCATGCACAGACCTCCTGCCTGTTGGGTGTTGGGTATTATGAACCCAGCCCACATCTGGGCAATCTGCATGCCTGCCTCTCCAAAAATCTGGCTTAAACTGCTAAAATAAAGGACACTTGGATACTTATTAACTGCTTGCCGACCAGCGGCATGTTGGCACTGCTGCCTGAATCGCTGCGTGAATCGCTGCTTTAAGAGCTATAACGGGTGTATGGCGATGTCCACCGGCGACCCACGATCGCTCTTCAGAAAGGCAGAACATGGATCTGTCAATGTAAACAAACAGATCCCCGTTCTGTCAGGGAAGTAGAGAGAGATCTGCTGTTCCTAGTGATCAGGAGCAGCGATCTCTCTCTACTCCCTGTCAGTATACTACCCCCACAGTTAGAAACACCTCTCTAGGACACACTTGATCGCCCCCTAGTGTTAACCCCTTCCCTGCCACTGACATTTATACAGTAATCAGTTGCTATTTTTATCTCTGTCAATGGCGCCAAAAAAGTGTCAAAATTGTCCGATCAGTCTGCTGCAATGTTGCAGTCCTACTAAAAATCGCTGATCACCAACATTACTATTAAAAAAAATAATAATAATAAAAATGCCATAAATATATCCCCTATTTTGTAGACGCTATAACTTTTGCGCAAACCGATCAATATACGCTTATTGCAATTTTTTTTACCAAAAATATGTAGCAGAATACATATTGGCCTAAACTGATAAAGACATTATTTTTTTTTTTTTTTGGATATTTTTTATAGCAAAAAGTAAAAAAAAATGGCCTACTCAGGAAGTGGGTAAATCCTTCTGAGGCTGAAGTGGTTAAAAGAGTGCTAAAAACAATAAATTAAAGTATTTATAGACAATATGAAATAAGCACACTTTTAGAACCACATCATACAAAATCATCCACATAAAAAATAAAATATTTATTTGAACCTCCGAAAATATGGCTTGGAATGATGAGTTAATATGCCCTTTTTGTCATCATGATTTTATTATATAATTATTTATATATGAGCACTATTGGCACTGTCTATGTGGCCTTGGGAGTATAACATTCACCAAGTATTTAGGCAACTTATCTTAGGCTATTTATTAGCCTATTTTGTGATGTTATAAAAAGTATTGTAATAAACAAATTACTTTTGGATGATGTTTCGCCAGAGGTGTGTATATTTCCCACTGTCTGTGTATAATTTGATGTTTTTAGGATGTGTTTATTGTTAGAAGAAGTATTATTATTATTATTATTATTATTATTATTATACAGGTTTTATATAGCGCCAACAGTTTGCGCAGTGCTTTACAACATGAGGGCAGACATTACAGTTACATAACAATTTGGTACAAGAGGAATCAGAGGGCTCTGCTCATTAGAGCTTACAATCTAAAAAGGAAGGGTCAATTGATACAAAAGGTAATAGCTGTGGGGGGATGAGCTGATGGAGGAAGTAAAACAGAGTTAGTTAGAAGCAGGATAGGCTTCTTTGAAGAGAAGGGTTTTGAGGGATCGCCTAAAGATGGATAGATTAGGGGACAGTCAGACAGATTGGGGTAGGGAGTTCCAAAGGATGGGAGAAGCTCTGGAGAAATCCTGGAGGTGAGCATGGGAGGAGGTGACAAGGGAGCTAGAGAGTAGGAGGTCTTGGGATGACTGAAGAGAGTGGCTTGGTCGGTATTTTGGGACTAGGTTAGTAATGTAGCTGGGGCAGAGTTATGGATGGCTTTGTAAATTATTGTTAGTACTTTCAATTTTATTCATTGGGTGAGTGGAAGCCAGTGGAGGGATTGGCAGAGAGGGGTGGAGGACACTGAATGGTTGGTAAGCTGGATAAGTCTTGCAGCGGCATTCGTTATGGACTGAAGGGGGGATAGTCTATGTAAAGGTAATCCAATGAGGAGGGAGTTGCAGTAATCGTGGCGAGAGATGACCAGGGAGTGAATTAGCTTGGTGGTGTCATTCGTTAAAAAGGGGCGTATTCTGGAAATGTTGTGGAGGCTAAGCACCCATCTGATTTAGATTAGCCTGCACACATCAGGTAAGATATATAAAATGTGAAAAACTTACTATAAATATTTTTCTTAATTGTACTTATTAAAGTGAACCTATCTGTAACTAATGTTTGCATGCACATTCATGAAATGTCACAATTTATAGTAATAGTAAATTTTAAAAAGTTGTACCTTTCACCAATACAAGCAGTCCCTATGATCTATTACAGAGATTGGACCTAGACTGAGTGGTGCAATCTAAAAGAATGATGTCAAAAATCTGTTGCAGGCATAAGGAAGCATTTCCATAGTCTCTCCTCCCTTAGTTATCACTCATTTAGTAACATCTTTTTTATTATTTACTATTATGTCTCCCAGTGCCCATCGGTCCCACTCTTTGGCTAGTTTCACACTGGGGTGTGGGGGGCATTAGCGGTAAAGCGCTGCTCATTTTAGCGGCACTTTACTGCTGTAATAGCAGCACTATTTTTAACCCTTTATTCGGACAATAGCGGGGTTTAAAAGCACCCTGCTGGCGGCTGAATAAAGGGTTAATAGTGCCCACAAATTGCCGCTGCCAAGACGCTTTGGCAGCATTGCCCATTGATTCCAATGGCAGGGGCGGTGGAGGAGTGGTGTATTCACTGCTCCCGCACCGCACAAAAGATGCTGCTTGCAGGACTTTTTCCAACATCCTGCAAGCACTCCATCCCAGTGTGAAAGCACTTGGGCTCTCACACTGGGGCTGCAGAGGAGGCATTTTTCAGGCACTTTACAGACGCTATTTTTAACCCTTTAGCGCTTGAAAAACACCTCAGTGTGAAAGTAGCCTAAGGGCAGTTTCACACTGGGGCGGGAGCTATTTTTAGCAGCGCTTTACCGCCATTTTAGCTGTACTTTACCGCCGTTTTAGCGGCGCTTTTTGGCCGCTAGTGGGGCACTTTTAACCGGTCCTAAACTGCCCCAAAAATACTGCTTGCAGGACTTTTTTTAACGTCCCACAAGCGCACCGCCCCAGTGTGAAAGCACTCAGGCTTTCACACTGGAGAGACAGGAGAGGCGCTTTGCAGGCGCTATTTTTAGCGCTACAACGCCTGTAAAGTGCCTCAGTGTGAAAGTAGCCTAAATCTCAGTATCATATCTCCCTGGTAGAATTTTCAAAGGAAATGTTTTTGGCCCTATCAACTCATCAGGCACTGCTGCCAGGCTCATAAACCATTTTTCACAATATTGCATAATCTATTGCTCTGTAGTAAACATTTTCTGTGGCATGATTTGAATTACAATTGACTTCACTGGGACTTCTGGATGAAAATGTTTAGATTTCAGAGTATTAGAAAATGGTAAAATAGCAGGAGTAGTGTGGCGCTGCCCTTATGGAGACAGAAAGGATTTTGTCTCTTTATAGTGAACAGTATGTGTTACCTAGTGTCCATAATTTCTAAAGTATTACTTCTAAAAGCTGTGCGTGCCAAAAAATAAAATCTGTGACTGGTGCTGGATTCTTGCTATTAAAGGTGAAATTGCAACATAAGGTGCTTCAATTATTCAACAAAAGTGCATTATGCACTTTGAATAAGTTAATGGTTTAGGTATATTGTTGTGGATATGGCTGCTGCCTCTATAGATACAATACCACCTAAGTGGAAAATATTAGAAAAAGGTAAAAAAGCAGGAGTAGTGTGGCGCTGGCTTTATGGGGAAAAAAAGGATTTTCTCTTTATAGTGAGCAATAGCTCTATGTGTTACCTAGTATCCATAGTTACTAAAGTAATTCTTCTAAAGCCTGTGTGTGCCAAAAAATTGAATAAAATCCGTGACTGGTGCTGGATTCTTACTATTAAAGGTGAATTTGCAACATAAGGTGCTACAATTATTCAACAAAAGTGTATAGTGCAAAATCAATAAATGTAGAGGCAGCAGCCATATCCACAACAAAATACCTAACTCATTGCGCGGATTTACCCCACACATCTATCATTAGATTTCAGAGGTTGGCGATTTTTTTTTAAAGTTTGGTAGAACCAAAATTGTCTGAACATTTCAGACATTTGCTCAAGTGAATATAGCCTGATATGAAAGATTAAATTTAAATATATTTTGACTTGACTAAAGTCCTTCTTTAACTTTAGCACAAACTCAACTGTATTAGATTATTAAAAAAGCATTACCAATAATTGTAGCTTTTTATAGATCACAGAGATGACATGATATATAACATTACTGTATATCAGTAAGATTTTGTTAATTGGCAAAACCGCAAAGTGCTGTTATGTTTACTGAAAAGGTACAAACGCCCAGTTGCTTCTTATAGCTTGTAGACAAGCTTTTTATCTTCTACAATTAAAGTGTTACTAAACCCGAGACCCTGCATTCAATATATCTAGTTTCTCACAGTACACAGAATATGGAAATTGAATTATTTTAGTAAATATAAACTGCTAAATACCTTTTCTCACCAGCAGTATATAGCAGTCTTGTGACTTCTATTAGTATCTAGTTAAAGCTTGTAGGAGGAGTTTCCATTCTGCACTGACTGTCCTATAAGGATGCAGGACCCCTGACCCCCTATCTGGACAGTGCTGATTGGCCCTGTACTGATCATATGCACCATCCCAAGAAAAAGCAGCCTGTCCCCTGGTTCTGTATTTTCAGGAAATATACTGGGGACATTGGACGAAGAGGGGGAGGGGGGGCAGAGAAGACAGGATAAAGCAACCTATTTACACAATGCAGAGGATTAACCCCTTAGGTTCCACAGTGAGTATAACAAGCATGCTTTATTGCATATACAAACTGATTTTACTGTTGTGGGTTTAGTAACACTTTAATTGCAACTCTGTAGATTTCTATTTACTTTAATGTGTAGATTATTGTGTAGTGTGACTAACCATTCTGCAGTCTGCACTCTTCATATTGTTTCTTTGGACACATGTGCATTAAATATTACTAAATTTAAAAAAACAGAATGTACAATTTATAAACAAAGCCCATCTACACAAGCCTGAGACTCAAGTGGTTTCAGTTTGGACATAGTAGTATATAATTTTAATATCTGTCATCCTTTTTCACTCTGATTCACATTGTTGAAAATCACTGTTTGTCATAGGCGTGCGCAAGGGGTGTGCCAGGTGCGCCTGGGCACACCCTAATCCTGTGGTTGGCAACCCGCTAAGGACTGGCAGGTGACAGGTAAACCACAATCCTTCCTTGCTGACCCTCAGAACCTGGACAGGAGAGGCGGTGGGGGTGGAATTTAGTGGAACCGATCCGTATTTTTCTCCTGCAGCAGCTGAAAGTAGGCTTCTCCTCCTCTCCCTCTCATCAACATTCAGCTGCCACAGGAGGAAAATACAGGGGGGATCTGTACCAATATATGCCATCCCCCGCCATCCCTCCTTTCCCTGTTCCTCTTCCTTCTGTTCCCTGAGCCCCCTGTGTGCTCCCTGGCTCCCCCTTCCTTCCATTGTTTTAGGGTGGAGAGCGGGGAAGAGGCCGGTAAATATGTCAAATGCATATATGTGTTGGAGCTTTGGGGTGCACACCCTAATGCAATAGGCTGCGCACACCTATGCTGTTTGTTAAAATAGCTAATGAAATTTATATTTTGCCTTCGTATATTTGCTGCTCTTTATTTTATTTGGGTAAGAACAAAGACATAAACATTTCAATAATTAGCATTTCATATCATAAAATAGTGCATATTCTAATACATCCATGTATGAGGATTTATGTGACATGTCACCTGACTTCCCACAATGCAACACTAGGTACCTGAGAAGAAAATTGGCAGGCACAAGTATGGTCACTTAAAGAGGAAGTAAACCCTGATGGGTTTTACTTGCTATTTTTTCCCCTGCTTTCCCCTGCAAAGTAAAAGCATAATGGGCTAGTATGCATCGCATACTAGCCCATTATGTGTCACTTACCTGCAAACGAAGCCCGCATTGTTCCTGCTGGTGGCTGCATCCACCTTAGCCCCTCTTCCTCCTGGGGCCGTGGACTCGGGTTCTGTGACTGGCCGGAGTCGTGTGACATCACTCCCGTGCATGCACGTTGGAGCCATCAGTCACGGCACTTGCTAATGAAGAAATGGCACAGAGGGCCGTTTCTTCACAGCTCATGCACCGATGACATCGGTACAAGCGTATATGGTAAATATTGCCTAAATCGTGCAGGTTTAGGAGATATTTACAGTACCTACAGGTAAGCCTTATTATAGGCTTACCTGTAGGCAAGTGGTGTAACTGGGCTTACAACCACTTTAAGGGCATGAAGGCGAGCCTTGACTTTCCCTTTGACTCTGTATGTAATTTTCCATCAACAGAATTTGCATGGATTTCAGCAGGTCTCTAGGAGTTGTCACAAGTTCTGTCCAATCATTATGTACTTTACCATTCCCCATCCTGAGAACTTGCCTATTTGCATGTACATTGAATTTAGATGCTGTTTTTTTTTAAGTTGTGTATGATGGAAGTACAGGAAAACTTTGATGATATATCAGTGTGTAACAAATTGTTGTTAAGTGTGACAATTCCTTCTTAACGGTGTGTCCCAGTTGACCGCTGACCTGGAAATAACGAGCTCAGCTGACCTGAACATGATAAAATGTGGGAAGTATACACAATTCACTTTTTACTAAAGTAAATCAGGTCCACATCACTACAATACTACACCTCACTACATGTCACTTCACATGGGGGGGGGGACGTAATGTTTGCTTCTGCAAGCCTGTGACTTAAAGCAGAATTTTACTTTCAAAGTTAAATGTGGGAAGGCAAGATTTTATTGCAAGTGATATGCAAAATCATCAAAAATCTTTCCCTGCTGCCCATTTGCAAATATTTGTAGAATGCAAATTGAGCTGGCCTTGCATCATTTCCACCCACCCATTTAAGATGGCCAAAGATCCCAAACATGAAAGAAGCCCAGGAGATAATGTCAGCAAGAGAGCTCATCAATGTCAAATCATTATAGGAACAGTTAGTATAGTTCCTCTTTAAAGCATATCTATAGAAAAAAGTCCTCAAGCTTGATCTGACCTCATGTGGTTTAGTACCAATAAATGTTTACCATGTTCTTTACTATGGGTTCCTCATCTTAGATTTTGATCCTCAAAGTGAACAAAAAACTGGTTTAAGGTGTCAGGGAGTACATTACAAACCTGTGTATTGCTAGATTTAAAATCTACCATTGATTAAATCCCCTTCCACGCGCTACAAGAATTTTTATTCTAAAAATAAAATTGATAAATTCGAGCAAGAATTTTACCAATTGGTAGATGCTGCTTTTGACCATACTTTTAACATAACATATATTTTTTTTAACATAATTTCTAAGAATGAATGGGAATTCATTCGTACCCCCTTTTCACGTACACCTACATTCTATGCATTACCAAAACTGCACAAGAGTATGTTGCACCCATCAGGCCAGCCCATCATATCAGGCAATGGTTCTTTGACTGAAAATTTGAGTAAATTCATTGATGGTCACATTCTCCCTCACGTCTTGAGTATTCCAAGCTACATATGGGACACTATCCATCTTCTTCAAAACATTGATGGTTTGCAGGTTCCCAGCAATGCGGCCATCAATGTAGAAACCCTTTATAGTTCTATTCCGACCGATAGGGGCTTGGCCTGTATTCAACGCGTTTTATCAGAAAAGAGCCGATTTGATTGTAAATTTAACGATTTTATCATCGACGCATTGGACTTCATCCTAGGTCATAACTATTTTACTTTTAGTGGTTCCTATTTCCTCCAGGTACAGGGCATAGTGATGTGGACTTGTTGTGCCCCATCCTATGCTAATCTATACCTGGGAGAATGGGAACATATGATTAGCACCTCGGTCGAATTAGCTTTTTTGTACAATCATGTGACCCTGTGGTTTCGTTTTCTCAACAATATCTTTTTATTTTGGAATGGCTCTGATGAGCTGCTACATACTTTTGTGCAGACTTTGAACATCAATACTTTTAATCTTAGCTTTACTATGTCTTGAGACCCAGAGAAAATTGAGTTTCAAGACATACATATCCACAAAGATAAGGAGGGCATGTTGTCAAGTAGCCTTTACCGCAAACCCACTGCAGGTAATGGCATACTACATGCCACCAGCTTCCATTCTAGAAGCTTGGTCAACTCAATCCCTTTCGGGCAGTATCTCCACATCAGACGGAACTGTTCAAATGACAGTACTTTTAAAGAGGAAGCAGACAAATTGAAAACGAGACTGCAAGCTCTGGGATATTCAAACAAATGCCTTAAGCGAGCTTTCAAAAAAGCGATTACTAAAAATAGGCAAGAACTGCTATACAAAACTAAAACTGACAAATCCGATACTAATCAGCTTAGAATTATTAATTGTTTCTCTAACCAGCAGGAGAGTTTCAAAAGTATTATCAATTAATACTGGCACTTTCTGACACTTGACCCTATAACTGGATCATGTGTACCAGAGCATCCAGCCTTCACATTTTGGAAAGCCAGATCTCTAAGAGATAAACTGATTTTGAGTGAGTTTAGACCAGATTGGAGGGACCCTTGCAAAACACAAGGTACTTTTATTGCTGGGGGATGTGGGTATTGTCAATACATGAATATCTCGAAGCACCCAGATCTCCCAAATAGATTCCATTTTGTTCCTAGACCTTTTGCAAATTCCTGTACTCAAGGTGTTGTATATTAAATCCAATGTGACTGCTCCTGCTTCTATGTGGGTAAGACCAAAATGGAATTTTAGCAGAGAGCATACTGACATATTTATAGTATGCGATCTTGCAATCCTGACCTGCCATTGGGATGCCATGTTACACTTTTCCATGGTGGTCTCTTTCCGTGAATAAAATTTCTAATGTTGGACCCTGTCCATCCAGGCCTTAGAGGCGGGGACTGGAACAAGATACTCCTGCAGCAGGAGCAGCGCTGTATTTTTAGATTCAGTGCCACCATCTTCCCTGGCCTAAATGAGACAATTTCCTACAAGTCTTTCTTGGAGGGATTTGTTTCGGGCGGTTCAGAGAATAAACACTAGTTCTATAGATGCTATATAGGGATGAGCTTCGAGTTCGAGTCGAACTCATGTTCTACTCGAACATTGGCTGTTCGCAAGTTCGCCGAACAGCGAACAATTTGGGGTGTTCGTGGCAAATTCGAATGCCGCGGAACACCCTTTAAAAGTCTATGGGAGAAATCAAAAGTGCTCATTTTAAAGGCTTATATGCAAGTTATTGTCATAAAAAGTGTTTGGGGACCTGGGTCCTGCCCCAGGGGACATGGATCAATGCAAAAAAAAGTTTTAAAAACGGACGTTTTTTCAGGAGCAGTGATTGTATTAATGCTTAAAGTCAAACAATAAAAGTGTAATATCCCTTTAAATTTCGTACCTGGGGGGTGTCTATAGTATGCCTGTAAAGGGGCGCATGTTTCCTGTGTTTAGAACAGTCTGACAGCAAAATGACATTTTGAAGAAAAAAACACATTTAAAACTACCCGCGGCTATTGCATTGCCGACAATACACATAGAAGTTCATTGATAAAATGGGCATGGGAATTCCCCACAGGGCAACCCCGAACCAAAAAAAAAAAAATGATGTGGGGGTCCCCCTAAATTCCATACAAGGCCCTTCAGGTCTGGTATGGATATTAAGGGGAACCCCAGCCAAAATTTTTTAAAAAAATTGACGTGGGGTTCCCCCTAAATTCCATACCAGACCCTTCAGGTCTGGTATGGATTTTAAGGGGAACCCCGCGACAAAAAAAAAAAAAAACGGCGTGGGGTTCCCCCAAAAATCCATACCAGACCCTTATCCGAGCACGCAACCTGGCAGGCCGCAGGAAAAGAGGGGGGGACGAGAGTGTGCGCCCCCCCCCTCCTGAACCGTACCAGGCCACATGCCCTCAACATTGGGAGGGTGCTTTGGGGTAGCCCCCCAAAACACCTTGTCCCCATGTTGATGAAGACAAGGGCCTCATCCCCACAACCCTGGCCGGTGGTTGTGGGGGTCTGCAGGCGGGGGGCTTATCGGAATCTGGAAGCCCCCTTTAACAAGGGGACCCCCAGATCCCGGCCCTCCCCCCTGTGTGAAATGGTAAGGGGGTACTTACCCCTACCATTTCACTAAAAAACTGTCAAAAATGTTAAAAATGACAAGAGACAGTTTTTGACAATTCCTTTATTTAAATGCTTCTTCTTTCTTCCTTCATCTTCTTCTGGTTCTTCTGGCTCTTTTGGTTCTTCCTCCGGCGTTCTCGTCCAGCATCTCCTCCGCGGCGTCTTCTATCTTCTTCTCCTCGGGCCGCTCCGCACCCATGGCATGGGGGGGGAGGCTCCCGCTCTTCTCTTCATCTTCTTCTCTTCTTCATCTTCTTCTTCTTCTTCTCTTCTTCCTTCTTCTCTTCTTCATTTCTTCTCCGGGCCGCTCCGCAGCCATGCTGGCACGGAGGGAGGCTCCCGGATAAGGGTCTGGTATGGATTTTTGGGGGGACCCCACGCCGTTTTTTTTTTTTTTTTTTGGCGCGGGGTTCCCCTTAAAATCCATACCAGACCTGAAGGGTCTGGTATGGAATTTAGGGGGAACCCCACGTCAATTTTTTTTTTACATTTTGGCTGGGGTTCCCCTTAATATCCATACCAGACCTGAAGGGCCTTGTATGGAATTTAGGGGGATGTAATAGCCGCGGTAGTTTTAAATGTGTTTTTTCCTTCAAAATGTCATTTTGCTGTCAGACTGTTCTAAACACGGGAAACATGCGCCCCTTTACAGGCATACTATAGACACCCCCCAGGTATGAAATTTAAAGGGATATTACACTTTTATTGTTTGACTTTGAGCATTATTAAAATCACTGCTCCTGAAAAAACGGCCGTTTTTAAAACTTTTTTTTGCATTGATTCATGTCCCCTGGGGCAGGACCCAGGTCCCCAAACACTTTTAATGACAATAACTTGCATATTAGCCTTTAAAATTAGCACTTTTGATTATTCATGTTCGTGTCCCATAGACTTTAACGGTGTTCGCGTGTTCGAACAAATTTTTTTCCTGTTCGCATGTTCTGGTGCGAACCGAACAGGGGGGTGTTTGGCTCATCCCTAATGCTATATATATATATATATATATATGCTATATATATATATATATATATATATATACACACACACACAGTGGGGAGGGAAAGTATTCAGGCCCCCTTACATTTTTCACTCTTTGTTATATTGCAGCCATTTGCTAAAATCATTTAAGTTCATTTTTTTCCTCATTCATGTATACACAGCACCCCATATTGACAGAAAAACACAGAATTGTTGACATTTTTGCAGATTTATTAAAAAAGAAAAACTGAAATATCACATGGTCCTAAGTATTCAGACCCTTTGCTCAGTATTTAGTAGAAGCACCCTTTTGATCTAATACAGCCATGAGTCTTTTTGGGAAAGATGCAACAAGTTTTTCACACCTGGATTTGGGGATCCTCTGCCATTCCTCCTTGCAGATCCTCTCCAATTCTGTCAGGTTGGATGGTAAACGTTGGTGGACAGCCATTTTTAGGTCTCTCCAGAGATGTTCAATTGGATTTAACTCAGGGCTCTGGCTGGGCCATTCAAGAACAGTCACAGAGTTGTTGTGAAGCCACTCCTTCGTTATTTTAGCTGTGTGCTTAGGGTCATTGTCTTTAAGGGGGTCTGAATACTTTCCGTCCCCACTGTATATATACCCGTATATACTCGAGTATAAGCTGACCCAAATATAAGCCGAGGCACTTAATTTTACCCCAAAAAACCTTGAAAACTTATTGACTCGAGTATAAGCCTAGGGTGAGAAATGTGCAGCTACTGTAAGTGGGAAAAAAGGATCAACAATACCCATTTGCAATCTCAACAAAAAATATTAATGCGCTACAATTTACTTCCTATTCAAATACAATGATAAACTATATCATGTAATATAAGCCGTGAATCAAAAACAAATTATTGAGTGAACCACATGCCTATTTATAAAAATAGGAAATAAAAAATAAAGAAAAATATATAACTGCCTTCATATGGTGAAAAACACCCAAAAAGATGAGAAGAATATACAAAGAATGTTAAATGATGTATCTGAATCCTTAAAAATACCAACAAGTTTTCAATATATGTTCAAAGAAAAAAACACATCACAAATGCAATTGCTGGTTGCTTCAATCAACAATTAATTAGGAATGCTGTCTCTCTCCTGCATTTCTGATGCTCATTAGACGATGGTTTTAAATTCCTCCCATTAAGTGTTATATTCATGTAACCACAAGAAAAAAAGAGAGAGAGATATCATTGCGCAGCGAAACACTTCTGCAGTGCCATCTATGTCCACAACATATTCACTCACATGATCTGGCAAATAACAGCGCTTTTGATAAAGTCACGTGACATGTGATGCAACGCTTCGGGAGGAGCCAGTGACGTCATCCGACCTACCTGTGTGCGAGACACACTGTTAGCGGTGAGAGGAAGGAGAATGCGACTGTTCTGATTGTTTCCTCTGTGCAGCCTTCTCCTCTCCATGTTACTCTGTGTCTATCTCCCATATGACGCACCCAAGCCGTACGGTCTGCCCCCCTACGGGGGGCGGTGATGGCAGCTTGTTTTGAGCTGTGACGCTTGTCCCTCCTTGCGTCCCTGTGCTCTGTTGTGTGTCAGTGGGCGGACTATGCAGTGCACCACTCCATCATGTGACTGGCTGTGACATCCACTTTGACGATATCCACGGTGTTTCCATGGTGACGCTGCTGTTGGGCGGCACTGCGGCATCATGCCATCACATTCGTACACACACCTGTGTGGGGGGGTGGCGTGATGCACCGCCGGCCCAGGGGAGGTGTGGGGATGCCATTGGTATTGGGAGGGAAAAGGAGGGTCTACCCTTGAGCGTCATAGATCGCTCCAGGTGTAGCACATTTACTTCATCCTTCCTCTTAATCCAGACCACTATATAAATTGGTTAGCTCAGTAAGGTTCTGTGCTTCACTCTGGAGACTTAAGATACGTCCTGTATGTGCAAATAAAACACCTCTCTCTTCCTTTATGTAAGATCTTTTGGATATACTGTATCACTTTATGAATGTTTGGATATATGTTTTCTAACATTCTATAGATCAATATTATTAGTTTTGAATTTTTGTTTCTATCCTAGGTCCCTGCCTATCTAGTCATCCCAGCTAGGCAATCATCTCTCCTTTTTTTCCCTTTTTGTATTGGGGCAAAAACCTTGCAAGTTATGAGGTTTTACTCCATGAACCTCTCTGTGTGACACAGGGTGAGGTCGCGGCCTACCTAGGCGGAACAATACTTCCACCCCAATACCGGAGAGGCCAGGTCCTGTTATCCACTGTCAGACATCCTGTTACTAACATCATTTACAGTGTTAACCATCAGTGCAGACGTGTGGGGAAATTCGCTATGGAGGCTCGAGACAGAGGCGCACACATCTTCACCCAAGAACACATTACTCAATTGCTGGAGCACTGTACTCAGAAGCCTTAGGCCCACACTACTTGGAATTTATCGTTTCATCTGCCACCGGATTACAATTAATAAGCTCCAACTAAGCTAGCGAAGAACAACAGATCTGCCATGAGGAACTCGACTGCTATCCCTAATAGGAGATATATATAAATCTAACACCGCCGGGAGATTAACTCTCCCATGAATATTGCGTAGGCTGTTTCATTTACATTTATCTTAGTGTGGCCACTAGTGTAGTTAACTGAAACATCCACCAGGAGGTGAATTTGAATCTGAATATAGTGTATCCTTGCATAAATAACATTCTTCATTGTTTAAACCACTGTTGTGTTTTGGGAGGTGTCTGTTTGCTGAGTTGGCGCTGTTATCAACGCTCAGTGGATCTACTCCTTTCTTTGTGAAATAACTTTCATACTTGGTTCCAGTAAAACATTTCAGAACCTTATACTACTGAGTTGTTTGATTCTTGCTTTATAGTATTACCGGGATGTCTGAACCCAGAGTGTCAGGTGGGCAGGAAGGTTCACTTGGTCATGGCCGTGCAAATGAGCAGGTAATTCTTAGCATTCCTCAAGGGCAGTGCTACACTTATAACATGGAATTAATATTACAGAGGCATGATCTGATAGACCAAGATGTGGCAACAAAGTAGCTTTATATGCACTGGAAACATTTGTATATACCTGATCTAAAATATTGCTCTCCCTTGTTGTAAAATGCACATTTTTATAAATATTAGGAAACACAGTTTCTAGCTCTACATGATTAAAATCTCCAGCCACAATCACAACCCACCTCTGAATGCACATTCAGTTGAGTGTTAATAGGGTCATATAATTCCTCGAGAGTCAGCTTAGAATCTGCCTGCCATACTCACAATTATAACAGAGCCCCCCCTGCCCCAAAGCACCCACCCCCCCATGTTGAGGACATCATCCCTTTCCTGACCTGCCAGGCTGCATGGTTAGGTAAGGGTCTGGTATGGATTTTGGGGGGACTCCCACAAAATGTAAAAAAAAAAAGTTGGCGTTGGGGGGTCCCCTCCAAATCCATACTATACCCAAGGGTCTGGTATGGACCTGGGGGGATCCCACGCTGTTTTTTTTTCACTTTTTTTTCAGCCTGCAAATCTTTTTTTTTACATTCAGCTGTCAGCAGGGAAGCCTGCTGACAGCTGATGAGTCATTGGTTGTTAAGGACACGGCGGCCGGCTTTCTAGCCTCCTACTTAGCAACCAGCTATATGCAGTATAAAAAAATGCAAATAGTGGGAAAATAGAGATAAAAACGCGGTACTTGCATTTTGGATGAGGGTCCACTGAAGTATATTACATGCAAAACGCTGCATTTTGCGGGAAAAAAAGTCCCTGACCCTTTCCAAAAATGCAGAGGCATAAAAAGGTATTGATGTGAATGTGTTCCATAGGAACCCATGTTAAAAAATTTCCCTGCATTTCTGCAAAAATGCAAAATGCATCAAAAAACGCATTAGTGTGAATGGAGCCTCAATGGGCAAGTTTCCAGTCTCAGTCTTATACAGTTGTGCTCATAAGTTTACATACCCTGGCAGAATTTATGATTTCTTGCCCATTTTTCAGGGAATATGAATGATAACACAAAAACTTTTCTTTCACTCATGATTAGTGTTTGGCTGAAGCCATTTATTATCAATAAACTTTGTTTATTCTTTTTAAATCATAATCACAACAGAAACTACCCAAATGACTCTGATCAAAAGTTCACATACCCCAGTTCTTAATACCGTGTATTGCCCCCTTTACTTTCAATAGTTTTTATTGAGAAGTTAACAAAACAATAAGGAAGATCAAGATTACAGGTCTTACCACAAGATCAACTTATACTCATATACATAAAGTAGTTGACAGATCATAAACTGCTTGTAGGACAAAGAAAGATATGTCGTAATCATTACATTGAATTCCTTAAGATCGACTCCAAAAAGAGGGGCCACTCCCCTACTCCAGCACCCCACATGGGAGCTCGCTGTGCTAGGAGGGGAGGTCCACCACTCAGGAGAAGCAATATCAGTAAACCAGAGATATATGATGAAATAATAATGCAGTAACGTCTTTAATTGGGGTAGTGAATTCAAACCTGAGGTGTCTATCATGAGTATTATACCCAGAAAGACAGAAAAACTAGTAGAGCTTATGGTAAGGTTTGCATGTGACTATCTAATTAGCGAGGAAAGTGGTATCATAGGTTCAGTCAGCAGTAAATAAGCTTTGTTAAGTATCTGAAGAAGCCTATCATCTATAATAAAGTAATGGATTATAGTAACTTCTGTAAGTGTTAGCAAAGCAGTCTAACCTGTATGCCAGAAATCTATAGGGTAAACAATGGAAGAAGATAGGAAAGGAGAGAGAGAAGAAAAGAGAGGATAGAGAACAAGAAATGATACATCTTGAGACGGTGCGGTACTCGCTCAACCACAAGGGTCCAGGTCAAGCTGTAGACAAAGGTGGCGGAGATATGTATTTAACCCATGGGTCCCAGGTGGCATCGTGTTTAGCAGTAGTGTCCAGGAGAAACTAACCGTCTTCTCCTGGGCCATGATCCATGAAATCTTTCTCTTAACCAAGAGAAATGAAACAGTGGATCTCTTCCAGGCCCATGCAATCGTGAGTTTGGTCCCCAGGAAAATGAACATAATAAGTCGTTGAACTACTTTAGGAGTTTTAAGGCAGGGAAAATTTAGGAGAGCCAGCTGAGGAGACTTTTGGATTGGGAAGCCTGTTATTTTCCTTATGGTATGAAAGATCCTATTCCATAAACCCCAGATTTAGGGCAGTCCCACCAAATGTGTAACATGGACCCTATATGCCCACAATTTCGGAAGCACATAGGGGAAGCACTGGGGTAGATTTTGGAGAGTTTGAGAGGGACCATGTAGTATTGCCCCCTTTAACATCAATGACAGCTTGAAGTCTTTTGTGGTATTTGTGGATGAGGCACTTTATCTACTCGGATGGTAAAACTGCCCATTCCTCTTGGCAAAAAGCCTCCAGTTCCTGTAAATTCTTGGGCTGTCTTGAAAGAACTGCACATTTGAGATCTCCCCAGAGTGGCTCAATGATATTGAGGTCAGGAGACTGAGATGGCAACTCCAGAACCTTCACTGTATTCTGCTGTAGCCAATGGCAGGTCGACTTGGCCTTGTGTTTTGGATCATTGTCATTTTGGAACGTCCAAGTACATCCAATGTGCAGCTTCCTGGCTGATGAATGCAAATGTTCCTTCATTTTTTTTTGATAATATACTGCATTCATCTTGTCATCAATTTTGACCAAATTTCCTGTGCCTTTGTAGCTCACACATCCCCAAAACATCAGCGATCCATCTCCGTGTTTCACAGTAGGAATGGTGTACCTTTTATCATAGGCCTTGTTGACTTCTCTCCAAATGTAGTGTTTATGGTTGTGGCCAAAAAGCTCAATTTTGGTCTCATCACTCCAAATTACATTGTGCCAGAAGGTTTGAGGCTTGTCTCTTGAAGTTTGGCGTATTGTAAGCGGGATACTTTGTGGCATTTGTGTAGTAATGGCTTTCTTCTGGTGACTCGACCATGCAGCCCATCTTTCTTCTTCTTAAAACAGCCACACCACATGTTTTCAGAGTCCTGTATTTCATCTGAAGTTATTTTGTGGTTTTTTTTTAGTTGGTCTACCTGACCGTGGTTTGGTTTCAACAGAACCCCTTATTTTCCACTTCTTGATTAGAGTTTGAACACTGCTGATTGCCATTCTTAATTCCTTGGATATTTTTTTATATCCCTTTCCTGTTCTATACAGTTCAAGTACCTTTTTCCGCAGATCCTTTGACAATTCTTTTGCTTTCACCATGACTCAGAATCCAGAAACGTCAGTGCAGCACTGAATAAAAGATGCATGGGTCTGTCAGGAGTCCAGAAACTCATTGACCTATTATACAAACACACTAATTACAAGCAAACAGATCACAGGTGAGGATGGTTTCCTTTGATAGCCATGCAAACCCCTTTTATGTCAACTTGTGTGCATGTTATCAGGCCAAAATCACCAGGGTATGTAAACTTTTGATCAGGGTCATTTCAGTAGTTTCTGTTGTCATTATGATTTAAAAAGAGTAAACACAGTTGATTGATAATAAATGGCTTCAGTCAAACACTTTTTTGTGTTATCATTCATATTCTCTGAAAAATGGCCAAGAAGAATCATAAATTCTGCCAGGGTATGTAAACTTATGAGCACAACTGTACCTGCTCACCTACCCCATTTGTGTTTCCTATACCTCTGTTTTCCTCTGTTGTCTCCCTAGGAAACAGCAGCATCTCCAACAGTTCCTTCAGACACTATAGCATTAGCCCCAGCAAACTTAGCTAAACATGAGATGTTTTTTTCCTTAGTTTTTGGGAATAGGGAATATTGTGGTTGAAAACCCTGTCTGGTTTTCTTTTTGATGTACCGTATGTTTCTCATTAGGAAGATTTCTCTTAACTGCCTGTCCTGTTGCAACCCCCTTTTGGTTGTCCCTGGAACATTTGTCTACATTGAGAAGATTTCTGCTTTAGTATTTACAATCATGCTCTGTCCCGGCACAGCAAATTTACCCAGTGATGACACAGACCGCAAGAGAAACTTGACACTTTAGTCAAAAACTAAAATAAATATTTTAGACTAGAGATACTAGAGATACACCTTACTTTTTGCAAACTGTCCCTCCTAGCCTAGCCACAGTCACCTGCTTGCAATTCTCGAGAACTTCCTTAGATAATTAAACGTTTTTTTAAAATGATATTGTTGCTGTTTACTGCAAAATATCATGAATGCGTTTATGCATACTCATTTATTAAATACATGAAAAAAAATACATTTTCTATGTATTGTTACTATAAAAAAATAGCTCTGGCTGCAATACATATCTCCTCTCCAACACTGCCCCTGCAGACTCACCACTGCAACCAGGTCCCCCTCCCATGCTACATGACATCCAGTATCATTCATATATGGAAGAAGCACCAGACCAAAAAATAAGAGTCCAAATTAATTTATTGATGTTGTGTTAAAAGACAGCCAATGCATTTCGGGGGTCAAAGAAACCCCTTCATCCAAACTTCAGTTAAAAATGAGAACCTTAAGTGGACTCAAAATAAGGCTTTTCTGTTTGAATCTGTGCAGGGAATCTGATTGCTGGATAAGGATTCCTGACCATCAGTATCTGCATCAGCCAACAAATTAAGAAACATAATAAATAATCTTTCTTATTTTGAATTTGGTCTGGCGCTCCTTCGATATATGTACATCTTTTCCTGGTAACCTGCTGGAGCACCCACAGCAGGGTAGCCTTGCCTGTTGTGAGCAGCCTCACTTAAGCCAGTGGGCTCTTCAAATCTTTCTTGCCTTCTCATTACCTTGTTTAAACTCATATCAAAGTCCCAGCGCCTCTTGGATGCCTTTATTTTCATTGGACCCAGTATAATTCAGTGCACTTCCTGTGAGCCCAGGGCTTCAAAGGCACATTCCCTTGGAGTGTGTCATCAAGTCAATGAATGCTATAGTTAACCTTACTAAAATCATTACATATGCTAACATTCAGGTACCCCCCCTTCACTGCATTAAAATGCCAGAGGATGAAGAGACCTCATTCATCTTAGGACAGGCCAAAGAAAGCTGTAAAAGTTATACACCAACTTCTAACTTGGAGGTCATCAGTCTTTAGTTTCTGGAGTTCTTCAGAACAGCTAAACTTTAATCTTTGTGAGATTTTGCAGTTGATCTCCACATATGAACAAGCTAGACTAAACGTTGCATCAAAAAGTAGAAAGAAGTGCTTTAAATGTTAGCTGTCTCTGTCTGGCCACATCAGAAATGCTCCTCATCATAAGCAACGCACAGACAGATAGTTGTTAGGAAGCTTCCATGGCTGGTAAAAAAAAATGCTGACAGTTCCCTCATCAGCTGAAAAGCAATTTACTGAAGACATTTCTGATGGCATTATAAAACATCTTATCCCTTCTCTATTTCAATGGAGCAGAGCTTCCCAGAGATAAGAAGCATGCTTCAGGCCTGGACATCGTCTCCACTTCTGACACAGCAGTACAAACACTTAATATAATGTCAAGCCTGTCTAGGGTTCTGTTCAGAAACAATATTTTGTACGAATCGGCTTACAATGCAGACAGTGTAATTATACAGAAGACTGCACGTGAATCTTTTCTTTTCCAGAAACAGCAGGGCTAGTGACTAATGGAATGGTCTGTGCAGCTCTCAGTGTGATCTGCTAGATGCTGTTTGCTCAGAATTTCCAATAGGAAGCAACAGACCAATTGAGTTTTTTCTTAAGATTCCAAATGCAAAAGCTCTGTATAGAAATGCACTTTAAGACTTAAATAGGATTATAGGCAGCCATGAAAAATGTCATTATCATCAGCATTTTTTGACCCAGTCATTTACTAAATATAATAATATCCTTTATGGCTGCCGCCTATCCGTTCTCAATAATGGATCTTTCTGTTCAACTCATCCTTTTCTAACCTCATTAGTCATTTTCAGCAAATACACAGTATGATTTTAGGTGCAGCATTCAAGAGTATAGATACAGCGCCCTTTTTCCTCCACCAGCAATCTTGCAATGTAAATGTATTTGTAAGTTTATATCCTTAGCAGGGCCAAATTAATGGTAGAGTGGCCTCATGCTTGTTGGTGCCAGAGTGGACCATGCTGCTGGTGAATCTTAGGCATCTGGCTCACTTGTGTCAATCTCATGATCCCCCTACTGAAGATATACCAGCTGTGTTATCTCTTGAATACAATGAATCTCTAGAATACAGAGGAGAACAGCAGCATGCTCAGCAGAACAGTGAGCTATTCCATAACTGTGTTTGATGTTTGAGTGGTGATCCATCCATCAATCCATACCAAAAGGGATCTCTCCCTAAAGGCGCTCGTAGACCTTCTATTGTAGAAGTCTAAGCTTCCAGGGGGAGGCTTTAAATATCCCTCCTTTGGTGGTGTGCACAGCGGGGAGGATTTGAGGCACAGTACCATTGTGATTGTCGCTAGGCACACAATTAGAGTATGTTTGTTTCATCCACCAATGTATTTGGTTGCTCTTTATTCATCTATGAACTTTTCATATCACATATTTACTCATTTATTCACAAATGAATTATATGGATTTTTTAAATCACTTATTTATGGATTTATCTATTTCACTTTATATAAATTTTGTATTTTATACTTATTTATGGTGGAAGCCATATTATGTACCGTATATACGTACTGATTTTATGGCTGATTCACATTGATTATTATTTGCCAGTGCAACACATTTAGTTGGGCAATTTAATTTTTGTATTATTGTGTGCGGATACAGTGAGTGCTGCTGTCATTTTGTGATAACTTTTTTAGTGATTCTGTGTTAGAAATACTTTAGTGCAGGATACTACCCATTTTTCAAATAAATTCACTTGTTCTTCCATATTTAAATTTTTTTTAAATTGTGTATCTGCATTGGCTCACTCAACTTTGCCGCTTAACAACTGATAAGATAAGATATCACCCATATATACATTTTTATTGCTGAATTAGTTGACCCATAGACTAGCAGTAAAATTAAGTCACACCCAATTTGCTGTGTGGTATATAGTGTGAAATTGAGGGTTAAGTCATTCTCAAAGGTAACCCACAGCCCCTTGGTGACAAATAAGCGAAACTGCTACAACAATTTAAAATGGGAACACATGTACACAGATAAGAAAATGTAAAAAGAGGCTTCTGATAGATTCAGTGGGGGCAGAAAAAATAATTTCAAAATGTTGTTAATTACTATTATACTAAATTTATATAGTGCTAACAGTTTGCTCAGCGCTTCACAAAACATAGGGAGACAGTGCAGTTACAATACAATACAAGTGGGATAAGAGGCCCTGCTCCTTAGAGCTTGCATTCTATATTTCTAAATTAATTATATATTTTTGAACAGATATGGAAGATTTTTTCCTTAAAGTACAGGTTTATGCACAGTGTACATAGAATAAAAATAAACACAGCAGCTAATAAACAGATACCATAGGGTGCCTGTTCTCATCTTCCCAGTGCGGGGGCTGCAACTGCCCTAATCTGCTATTAGAGCTCTTTGCAAAATACTTTTTGTTTAGTGCTTGAGTGACCCAATACCAGATTTATGTACTATCATGTGGAATGTGCCTAGTTTATTTATTTATTTTTTTTTTTAACTTCAAATTTTATTCAAAGAAATTCAGATTACAAAAATAATACGACAATTGGATTACAGCAATGAGTTTTTAGAAATTTGAGACTCAGTATAGGATAAATCAGTTGTGAACTTAAAACAAGTAATAGGTAAGTAAAGAAGATTTAATTGTTAGGTATCAATAATAGAAAGGAGGGGGGGAAGGGTGAGGGAAACACAAGGGAGTTTAGTAGAATGACCATTAAGTTGATGGCAGTAAGAAAAGAACAGGAAATATAATGTTTACAATCACAGTATAAAGATATTACATCAGGTAATCTAAGTTAGTACTGTTAGGGGGTGATAATGTTTGCAGAGTAGTTGGTCCAAGGGGCCCAAAGTTTTAGCATTTTAGAAACTGAGAGGTGTGCTTTTGCATACATAAATTCCATTTGAAAGTGTTGATCAAGCGTGTCGTGTAGTTGCTGACTAGAAGGAAGAACATTGCTTTTCCATTTGCGTGCTATCAACAGCCGTGCTGTAATGAAGATATGTGTAACAATGGAGTGATATGGAGTGGGCCATGCCACAAGGTCTAGCCCTAGTAAGGCTTGTTGCGGAGAGAGCGTGTTGTTGAATCCTGTGATTCTTCCAATAAGGGCTTGCACCGTACTCCAAAAAGGGAGAAGTAAAGGGCAGGACCACCAGATGTGAGTAATGGATCCTAAGGCACCACACCCTTGCCAACAGGTGGCTGAGTGTTTAGAACAGATGTGGGTTAGTTTGGTTGGTGTTAGGTACCAATTGTGTAGGAGCTTCTGTACAGTTTCCCAATGAGTTAGGCACCTGGAGAATTTAAGTGGGGCTTTTGCAGCGTAGTGCCAAGTATTGAGATCAGAAGAGTTGAGGAAAGTTGAGGATTTGCTCCCATTTGGCCATTGAGGGTAGTTTGGTGTAGCTTTGTTCGAAATTGAGCGCTTTGTAAACGTATGAGGTTTTTTCAAAAGATCTGAGAATGTCAGCTGTGAGGGTATTGTCTGACCATGTGACTGTTCTTAGAGCGTGGCGTATTCTGAGATATTTGTAGAACTCATGGTTGGGGATCTGGAACTGCGAGTGAAGGTTTTGGAATGTGCGTAAGGCACCCTTATCGTATAAGTCACCAATAGTTGATATTCCAGCAGTTGACCATGTAGAAGTGGATAAATCAGCACATATGAGTTCCAGAGAGGAGAGAGCAAGGAACTTCAGAGTCTGCGATGTGAGCCCTCTGGTATGTTGGCTACAAGATTTCCAGGCTTTAATTGTGGCATTTACTGAATTGAGAAAGGAATGGTGTGGGTTGTAATGAAGCCAGATTGCAGCAAGAAGCAATCTGGTGGGGTATTCTAGGGAAGCCTCTTCGATGTGGACCCATAATGGGAGTTCCGATAGCGACCACCAGTGTTTAGTTTGACTAAGGAGAGTGGCTTTGTAGTACTTTTTAACATCTGGTACACCTAATCCAGCTTTAGATGTTGCTGTGCACATAGTGGAATTCTTTATTCTGGGGTGTTTGTTATCCCATATGAAAGTATTAATGACTCTTTGTAGCGTAGACAATTGAGTGGATAGTATAGGCAGAGGAAGCATGCAGAGAAAGTACAATATGTGAGGCATTAGGAACATTTTTGTCATTGCGATTTTTCCAGCCCAGGAAGCTCTGGTTGAGCGTAGGGAGGAGCTGAGTTTTTGTACTTTGCTGAGCAAGGCTTCATAGTTTATTCGAAGGATGTTGTTAGAAGGGGTAGTCAGTTGTATTCCTAAATAGGAAATGGTGTGAGATGGAGCCCAGGGGAAAGGCGACATGCGTGAGAGACAGATTTTTGTGCTTTGGTCTAGGCCTATTCCAAGCATAGAAGATTTAGTGGAATTAACTTTATAAAGGGATATACGACCAAAGGTCATTAGTAGGTCATGCAGGGCCGGTAGAGATTGGAGGGGGTTTGTCATGGCAACAATAACATCATGTGCATACAGACCTATTTTGTGTGTAATATCTCCAACTTGTATGCCAGAGATATGAGGGTGTATTCTAATGGCTTCCGCTGGGGGTTCCATTACGAGGGCAAATATCAATGGGGAAAGGGGGCATCCCTGACGTGTTCCATTGGTAATCTCAAACTGATCAGATGTTAAGCCTGAGGTCCAAACTTTAGCTGTGAGTGAGGAATATAATGCTAGGAGTGCTGAATATATATTTCCTGCAAAGCCACATTTTTGGAGAGCTGCTCTAAAGTAGGACCAGTGTACTCTGTCAAACGCATTCTCTGAGTCCAAGGATAGGAGCAGAGAAGGCGTTTTGTGATGTTCTGCCCATTGTATGAGATTTATAAATCTTTTGGTACCATCAGAAGCCTGTCGGTGTGAGACAAAGCCCACCTGGTCCTTGTGTATTAGTTTGGGAATATATGAGGAAATACGTGTGGCTAGAATTTTTGCATATAATTTTAAATCTGCATTTAGGAGGGAAATAGGTCGGTAATTGGCAGGTTCATCAAGAGGTTTACCAGGTTTCAGAATGGTGATGATCAGCGCGTCAAGTGACTCTTTAGGGATGTCACCGTTGTGCTTTATATAGTTAAAGGACTTGGTTAAATGGGGTGCCAGAAGGTGTGCGAATGTTTTAAAATATTCATTACAGTATCCATCTGGTCCAGTATCCATCTGGTCCAGGGGCCTTGTGGAGCGGAAGTGATTGGATTGCTTTTAACACCTCTGTTTCGGAGAGCGGCTCATTACGCTGTTCTAGTTGTTCTGAGGTGAGGGAAGGTAAGTTTAGAGAATCAAGAAATTGTGATATTTGTGCAGGATCTGGTTCAGGAGTAGAGGAAGAGAATTTTAAGTTGTATAAGGAAGCGTAGTATTGACTAAAGCAGTTTGCTATATCTTTAGGGTTGCCAACTCTTTGCCCAGTGGCTGTCTGCATAAAAGGTATTTTTGCAGCCGCTGTTTTTTGCTTAACATGTTTGGCCAGATGAGAGCCAGGTTTATTCCCAAAGGCATACCAATTTTCTCTTAGGTGTTTAATATAATAGTCATATGAAGTTAGCAGAAAGGAGCGCAATTCCTCCCTGAGGTGGCGGAGACGGGCAGTATCCGCGTCATTGGGTAATAATTTATTGGAGTGTTCTAGTTTCCTAATTTGGTCAATGTATTTGTTTACTGTTTCGGTTCTCGTTCGCTTCTCCCTGGCTCCGAGTTTGATAAAAACACCCCTCATATAGGATTTATGTGCATTCCACAGTAATGAGTCACTTGTTACAGAACCAGCATTGGAGTCAAAGTAGGTTTCTATTTTCAGTTTGATCTTCTCCTGACACCTGGTTTGGGAAAGAAGGGACGTGTTCATGCGCCAAGAAGTGTGTTTTGTTTGATGCCCATTAAGCGCAAGGGTAATGGTTACTGGTGCGTGATCAGACCACATTATTAGGCCTATTTCAGCCTTCCGTATAGATTTAATGTGTCAGGAAGAGATCAATCCTAGAGTAAGATTTTTGGGCTGCTGAGAAAAATGTGTAATCCCTCTCTGCGCAATGTAGACAACACCAATCAAATAAATCTTCCATATTCATGAGGGAAGAGAGGGCTGTGGGTCTATTTCCTCTGCGGCCGGAGGAGTCAATTGTTTGGTCAGCTACATCATTAAAATCTCTGCATAGGATTATTCTTTCTTTTGGATAGTGTGACAATTTGGTCATGATTTGTTTAAAAAACTTTTTGTGGTGAGTGTTGGGAGCATTAATATTGACAATCACCAATGGTGTATTGTCAAGGATGCCGTCCAAGATAATATATCTGCCGGACAGGTCAGCATCAAGATGTTGTAGTTGGAAGGAGATTGAGTTCCGAATGGCGATCATTACGCCCTGCACTTTTTTAGTTGCGTGTGCATGGAACGTGTGAGGGTATGATCGGTGAAGACAGGGGGGAGCTTTATCGTGCATAAAGTGTGTCTCTTGCACACACAATATGTCTGTTTTCTGGGATAAGGCTTCTTGCCATAGTCTAGAACGCTTAAAAGGGGAGTTAGGGCCATTTGCATTAATGGTGGTGATACGTAATGACATATTAGCTAGTTATAGGTGGCGAGACGTGGATGCGGAGGAGAATCACTACAGCAGTTTTAAGGTACTTGAGGGTAAGGATAGGTGGGGAGGGAGGAGTGATACCTGTACCAGTGCTAGCTACAATAAGAATAACAGAACAGTAGGATATGCAATAGCACAAAATATATAGGACAATTAGCGGTAAGAAAAAATAAATGTATAAATAAATAAATAGCTGTAACAGGTGGGTGTGCACAAAGCCATGTGCGTAGCACACTTCATGTGGGGGGTGTGTGAGTTTAGCACGACTAGTCCCTTGAAAACTTCTGAAGAGAGAGACAGAATAAAAAAATAAGTAAAAAAAAGTAAAATAAAACAATAAGGAGAGATTACTCCCAAATTTCTCGATACTTGAGGCTCTCATTGATCAACAATGATATGAATCAGCCTGTTAAGCGGTTAACTGGGACAAACATAGCCAACCGGGGGAATTTTCCTCTATATTTCATTGGTGTTTCAACATATTTAGGTCACCTAAATTCAGGTCTTCTGAGATGCGCTTCTCCGTTGCGGGTCAGGCAAGAGAGGTGGGGGAAGGCCCCAGTTTTCCAGTTGCTTGTAGCCATCTTTTGGAGTAGTTATGACGGTCAGTTTGCTATGGTGGGTGACTAGTAGCTTTGTGGGAAATCCCCAGCGATAGATGATATTACGATCCCTCAGAATTGCTGTGATCGGTGCAAATTCTTTTCTGTGTTGGGAGGTTGCAACCGACAGGTCTTGATAGGGAGATACTCCAGCATAGGGATGAGGGAGATTGCGAGCTGATCTAGCCACATGGAGAAGTCGTTCTTTGATGTGGTAAAAATGGATCCTCGTCATAACATCTCTTGGGACTGTGTCAGGGAGATTGGCAGGTTTTGGGATCCTGTGTGCTCTATCCATGAGAAGATCTCTGGGGGTCAGGTCCGGTATTAACTTCAGAAAAAGTTGTTGCAGATAAGGAAGCAGATCTGTTGGTTTAACTGCTTCGGGGACC
This sequence comes from Lithobates clamitans, assembly GCA_037952925.1. Taxonomy (NCBI): domain Eukaryota; kingdom Metazoa; phylum Chordata; class Amphibia; order Anura; family Ranidae; genus Lithobates; species Lithobates clamitans. The sequence goes on from JBBGZY010001130.1 coordinate 2,907,935, forward strand.
CCTCTTATCTTGAGATTATTTTGTCTTGATCGGTCTTCAAGGTCTGCCATTTTTAATTGGAGTTTGCAGATTTGTTCAGCTTGCTCCTCATGCGCATCGACCATTTCATCATGCACTTTGACCACTTCAGTTATCTGGCTTTCCATATGTTCAGGTCATAAATATTATCAATTCTTGTGGTAAGGTGGGATATGGAGGAACGCAGCTCATTTTGCAGTCCTATTTGAAGGGAGAGAAGCATGGCTTTCAGAGTATTCTCAGAGGCAGGAGCATCTGATGTAGGGAAAGCTGCTAGGTGAGCTGTATGGTCTGTCTGCAGCTCTGCCTGTGAGCCTGAGGCGTCAGCCCAGTGAAGCTTTTTGGCTGAGGGGAGCTTGTGAGGGGAGCGTGCAGGGGAATTTGCAGCGGCTCTCTTACCCCGGTCTGCTGGCAAGGCTAAGGAGGGCTGGGGAGGGGGTTCCTCCATGTCAGCAAGATTCTCCGGCTTCACTTCTGATTGTGAGAGAAGCTGATTGCTGGGGAGGTGAACGGCTACACTCCTCAGCGCCATCTTGGGAGTGTCTGCCCGTTGACAGCATGTAGAAATCCGTGAGGCGGCGCGGTCCTGGAGTACTGTTTTTTTTTTACGGGACATAGCCCGTTCGTAACCTTGTGGTATGGGATGATTAGTGGGACAGTTGCGGGTGGCCATGATGCTGTGTGCCGCTGTAAAGAGCTGAGTATCAGCGGAGCTTCACAGCCGAGCAGCGATCTTCAGTAGCAGCCAGGACACGCCCCCAGAAGGTGCCTAGTTTAATGCAAACTCTGATGTTTACCGTTTGAGTTGCAGGTGCCTTTTTAAAATGGCACTGGGACTCTGAGGGTCCTGGCCGGCATAAGTGCTGGGAGTGTTGGCTGCCAGAGACAGCTAGAGTCCAGCTCTAAGCTCAGAAACTGAAATCAAATTAGCAATTTAAGTGAAATAACAGCATTTCCTATCAGCACCAGGGCTAGGACAGAGTTGAAAAAGTTCTGTCCTACTTACCTATGCAGAAAAAAAATCACTGTTGATCTATTGCAGTCTTATTGCATTTATTGGATATTAGAAGTGATCTGTTGCTACAGAACCAAATGGTGAGGCTGCAGAAGGGTGTTTGCAGGCCTGAAGAGAGACAGTGAAACAGTGACTTAGTGTTGTCAGTCTGAAACAGTAATTGTTGTTACGAGGATCTCTAATCAAGACACTTGTATTTTCCGTAGAAAACTATATAAAGTGAGGCATGATGCCAAACATACTAAAAAAAATAGATGATTTTGGGTTTGCATACACTTTAAATATCCAGGAACAACTATTCAGCAATAAACGGTGGCTTCAAATAATAATAATAGTCTGATTGTGTTTTAAGACTTGAAAGGAATTCAACTGGTAATAAGTCACATGACCTTCCTATGTGTCTAAATTATGAGATGACTTATGATAGGAAAAAAAAACAATTTTTGACGTACTGTGTCTGTAAAAACTTCCTCTTGAAGTACAATACACAAAATTGGATCATAGTCTTAGCCAAGGGTTAAGCAGCTGCCTTTAGGTGATTGGAAACTGGCAAACAAAGTAAGAACAGCCCTAATGTAACCCTTTTCACTCCCAGCAAGCCTCAGTTTTGTATCAAGCAACAAGGAGTAAATCATAAGTACAGAGGTGAGTTACTTGTGTCCTGTAATGTACACCAAGAAATAGGTTTTACAGGTAAGCCAGAAATCCTTTTTTCATAACTGTACATTACAGGGGTCAGGATCAGAGTCTTAGACCATGGAATGTCCAAAAGTAGTCCAAATGAGGGGAGGGCAACACAGTAAACATGTAAACAGGGCCACGTAACAAACTTATCATGGGAAAGACTCTATAGAACTCAGGGTGGAAAGAAATGACCAACAGACAGGCAAAACTCACAATATGAAAGGAGATTTTTTAAATTCTCTTCAAGTGATACTTCAGGGTCCTCAAAGATGCAGATAGTGATGCTGAAATGTAAACATCAATGATGTTTACTGTTTTATTGTTCTGTGGGATAATTCTTTGTTTGGTGATCCTTATCCATTCCTAATAATATCCATGCAGTGATCTCCGTGTGGTGTTCTGTGTTATGATGTCATTTTCCCCCACCCCAGGTGGTTCCATGAATAGCAGCTGGGGAATACACCTTATTGTGGATTTTTTCTACAACCCATGTGCCTGAAACATATTGGACTTGTCTTAAGCCTTGTACACACAGGTTGAATGTCGCTTGACCGTTGCGTCGGCCTGTGTGTACTGCAGCCGGTCCAGCCAAATGGAGTGTTCCGGAGGGGTCCCCTGTCAGAACGCAATAGAACAGCAGAGGAGATCCATGTACTAATATTAGATTGTTAGTACAGTGGCTCAAATCAGAGCTTTCAGATTTTTTAAATTCAGCCCGCTGGGTTAAACTAAAATAAATAGCAGTGTGTACTAGGCTTTAGAAGCACTGGTGCTGGATTGGTCTGTGTAGTATAGAACTGTGAAGTACCTTACAGAAGAAAATTACATCAAAAGTGGCCTGAACATGCACCTTGTAAAACGTAATCATGTGAAAGGAAGACCATGTAGCGGACTTGAAAATCTGAAAAACAGATGCCTGATATTGAAAAGTGCAAGAAGCACTACCAAATTTAGTTGAGTGTGCCTTTACAGGGAAGGGTTGAACCCTACTCTTTAGACTGTAGGCTTGGATGATGGGCTGTCTAATACACCTAGCAATAGTGGAATGAGAAGTAGGATGGCCCTTACGTGGATCTTCAGGAAAGACAAAGAGTGAATCCATATGCCTAAAAGAAGCTGTAGCTGGGAGGTATACTCCCTCAGCGCATACCACCTCCAGACAGTGGAGAGAAATATCCCTAGAATGCTTTAAAGCAGGACAAAGAGAGAAGGACATGATAGAGTCAACCTGAAAGAGTCTGGAGACCTGCAAAAAGTGTTGTGAAAATAAAAAAGTGTTTTGCTTTTCCCAGTGTAGAAAAAAAGACATCTGTTCAACTACAGACATTAGCAAAAAATGGGTCTTGCTGGGATTGGGAGTAAATATATTAGGGCTGTCCATACAGCTTTGTTTGCCAGTGTCCAATCACATAAAGGCAGCAGCATAGCCCATGGTCTAAGACTCTAAACCTGTGTCCTGTACTGTACAACTGTACAATTAAGAAGAATGTATAGCCAACAAATATTTAGAGAAAAGCTGCTTCTTTGCATGTTCTGCCTCTAACTACAATCTTAGTGTGCCTAAAGGTAAATTAGTTTGAAATAAATTTTAATGTGTTAAAGCAGAATAATATATATTTTTTAAAAGTGCACTAAACCTAATAATTTGCATAATTTGCAATGGTTTTCTAAATCAATTACATTCAAGGCATGTCTCTGGTGATAACATCAGTTGCTAGTTGCTTATCTCTGCCCTTAAATGGCAAAAAAAAAAAGCTGGTAGGGTTTAGTTCCACTTTAATGCAAACACTCTGAAATTACTTAAAAATCTCTCAAAAATTCTGCTCGTATACTTGAAAATCAGTGGTACCTTCTGCATTATCCATTTTCATACTATCTATATGCTATCTTGTCGAGTCTGTTCATTGTCGCTAAGGGGGGGTGACAAAGGGGTGCTATCATCTGTGGGAAGAAATGTAATCATTCTCTCACAGAAAGTTCTCTGTAGGAATTATGTTTATTTGTCAGAAAATAAGAGGAGAAGTGGATAGCACTTTCGCCTAGCAGTAAGAAGTGTCGCTGGTTCAAATCCTCAGCCACGACACTACCTGCCTGGAGTTTGCATGTTCTCCCTGTGCTTGCGTGGGTTTCCTCCAGGTACTCCGGTTTCCTCCCACACTACAAAAACATGCTGGTAGGTTAATTGGATCCTGTTTAAATTGTCCCTAGTATGTATGAATGTGAGTTAGGGACCTTAGATTGTAAGCTCCTTGAGGGTAGGGACTGATGTGAATGTACAATGTATTTGTGAAGCGCTGAGTAAATTGATGGCGCTATATATGTACCTGAAATAAAATAAAAAAAATATACCAAACTGATTAAATGACCTCAGCTATGAAGATTAGCCTAACTTATTTATTCTCTCTTGAGAAAATATGCTTAAGGAGGAACATGATCACCATGTATAAATACATAAGTGGTCCATATAGTGAATTTGGTGTTAAGTTATATACTTTCAGGTCATTACAGATGACAAGGGGGAACTCTTTACATCTAGAGAAAAAGTGATTCAACCTCCACATACGGAAAGACTTCTTCACAGTCACTTCTTTCAAGAGCTATGAAAATGTGGAATAGACTCCCTCAAGAAACAGCTTTTCACAGCTCAATAGATTGTTTTAAAAAAAGAGCTGGATGCATTCCTAAATGCACAAAAATAACTGGATATTGACATTTATAGGTAATAACACCAGAGATAGTTGGTCCAGGAAAAATCCAATTGTCTTCAGGCACTTTCCCTACTGCAGAAAATTGTACCATGTTTTATAGTTTTTATGTTTACCTTCCTCTGGATCAACTGTTTGTATAGGGTTCTGTATATGGAGGTTTTCTTCTTTTTTTTTTGTTCTATTAGTTGAACTAGTTGGACTTGTGTCTGACTGTATGTAAAGAGCAGCCGTATCTCCTTACTAATCCTCCCTTTTCTTGCTCTTTTTATCAGCATCTAAGGGGAAGATATGGAAATCGATGGGATATTCAACCAGGGGGGCTCGAGCCAAGACAATCCCAGATCTTGTCCTATGCCTGCACAACAGCTGGGAGATGCTCTGGGAAAACCACAAGACACATACTTTACCAGTTTACCATGCACTATTTTAAAGTGCAATTTAAGTGTCTGCATTAAGAAAAACTAGTTCTGCTTTAAAACGTTTTGTTATTTCCTTCACTGGATAACCTGACAGGCAAGTCCCCATCTGGGATCCAGTATATGATATATATCTCAATCACCATTTTTCTAGCTAAATATGTTCTAAAGATGTTATTGACATTAAATTTTCACCACATGTCAGTAACAACCCTTGCAATCCATATATACAAAGAAACTAAAACAAATAAGTTCAGATTAAGTTATGTGTGACCAACATGTGAGGGAAATTTCATGTCAATAGCACCTTTAGGCCCGGTTCACACTGGTGCGTTGCGAATCCTAACGCGATTTTGACCCGATTGCGTTGCGAATCTTCTTTGCGAATTCATTACGTGTTTGTTGTGAATTTAGAACGATTCTTCAGGAATAGTTCTAATTTTGGGAGGTGACTGCGATTTCATGTTTGGCCAATGGAACCCAGGGTAGTATGCTGACGTTAAAAAAAAAAAAAATATAGCTTTTATAAACTTCCTGTTCTCTTCCTGGTTTTTGTGGAAAGTGCGGAGAGTGTGTAGAGAGCAGTGTATGATAATGTACCATTCATTGGCTTTGGTTATGGCAGCAGTAGTTACTGCTACTGCTGCAGTCATAATAAAAAAGAAGAAAGCCAGGCTGAGGAGGAGGATGATGATGCTGTCAACCAGAAGATACTGGGTACGCCCTGTAATTGCAAACAGGGAGGAGAGAGGACAGTTCAAGATGATCTACAATGATCTACGTCAACATAAGGAGAAATTTTTCAACTACACTCGTATGTCAGTTGACAGGTGAGCAATTATACTTTTTCTCCCCATTCCTCCAGACCTGCCACACCCCCCCCCCTTCCATCCCTCACCCTACATTACTCCCCCCTCCATCCCTTACCTTCACCGTATTCGAACATCCCTCCCACCCCAATATTCCTCATCCCGCTATCCCTCCCCCCCACTATACGTCACCCATCTATCCCTCACCCCCACTTTTCCTTACACCCTCCATAACCCAATACATCCCTCTGCTCTGTATTCAACCTCCCTCCCTCTCCCTACTTCTCCCCCTTATCCTAATTTCCCCCCTTTCACCTCACTTCCTTATCTGATACCTCCTCCCTTCCTTTATCTATGTAATCTTAACTCTTCTCTTTATATATTTAAATTTCAGTTTTGACAAATTGCTTCAACTGATCTACAGCAGTGTGGAGCATCAGAACACCACTTTCAGAAGTAGTGTGGAGCCAGCTGAGCGATTACTTGTCACCTTAAGGTAACATATTTAATAAAAAGGCAGATATCCATCAAATGCGTATGCTTTTTTTATTTTTCATGGCAGCTGATCCACTCTTGGCCTATTTGATGTAGGTGTTGCGTACACTACGCCACCTCGTCTTTACGTAGATCAAAAACCTGAAACAGTAAGCACACAATTAATTATCTTTCTCCTTCCTTACAGGTACCTGGCTACCGGCAATTCCTTCGCCAGTTTACATTATGAATTCTAGTTGGGCAAATCGACCGTGAGTTCTATTGTGCATACAACTTGTGCAGCTATCTGGCTAGTTTTAAAGGACTTGGTGATGAAGAAGCCGACTAGAGAAGACTGGGCTAAAATTGCAAAAGTTTTTTGGGAACGGTGCAATTTCCCAAATTGTGTGGGTGCAATAGATGGAAAGCACATCCGAATAATCAGCCCAATTCGTAGTGGCTCTAAGTATTTTAACTATAAAAAATATTTTTCATTTGTCCTAATGGCTGTGGCTGATGCCAATTATTCCTTTACCTACGTGGATATCGGATCATATGGAAGTAGCTCTGACTCCAGCATCTTCTCTCATTCTTCTTTTGGCAAGATGCTTTGAGAAAACTCACTGAACCTTCCTGCTAATCTCCCACTTCCTGGAACAAATCAACCTCTGGAGCCTTATGTGTTTGTTGGGGATGAGGCATTCCCTATTTCTGAGCGCCTTCTACGGCCATATGCAAACAGGGGACTGTCCATAGCAAAGAGGGTATTCAATTACAGACTGTCAAGGGCAAGACGTGTAGTAGAGTGTGCTTTTGGCATACTTGCCAATAAGTGGCGTTTCCTGCACTCACCGATCAGCCTTAATATGGAGCATGCCATTGTTGCAGTGCAAGCAGCATGTGCATTGCACAATTTTGTTCATGCTCGAGATGGGTACTTATTTGAGGACTCTTTTATGCATGACCTCGAAGATCCAACATGGATCAGAACTAGGGATGAGCTTTGAGTTCGAGTCGAACTCATGTTTGACTTGAACATTGGCTGTTCGCAAGTTCGCCGAACAGCGAACAATTTGGGGTGTTCGCGGCAAATTCGAATGCCGCGGAACACCCTTTAAAAGTCTATGGGAGAAATCAAAAGTGCTAATTTTAAAGGCTTATATGCAAGTTATTGTCATAAAAAGTGTTTGGGGACCCGGGTCCTGCCCCAGGGGACATGGATCAATGCAAAAAAAAGTTTTAAAAATGGACGTTTTTTCAGGAGCAGTGATTTTAATAATGCTTAAAGTCAAACAATAAAAGTGTAATATCCCTTTAAATTTCGTAGCCTGGGGGGTGTCTATAGTATGCCTGTAAAGGGGCGCATGTTTCCCGTGTTTAGAAGAGTCCGACAGCAAAATGACATTTCGAAGGAAAAAACCCATTTAAAACTACCCGCGGCTATTGCATTGCCAACAATACACATGGAAGTTCATTGATAAAAACGGCATGGGAATTCCCCACAGGGGAACCCCGAACCAGAATTAAAAAAAAAAAATGACGTGGGAGTCCCCCTAAATTCCATACCAGGCCCTTCAGGTCTGGTATGGATATTAAGGGGAACCCCGGCCAAAATTTTTTAAAAAAATTACATGGGGTTCCCCCTAAATTCCATACCAGACCCTTCAGGTCTGGTATGGATTTTAAGGGGAACCCCACGCCAAAAAACCAAAAATGGCGTGGGGTCCCCCCAAGAATCCATACCAGACCCTTATCCGAGCACGCAACCTGGCAGGCCGCAGGAAAAGAGGGGGGATGAGAGTGCGCCCCCCCTCCTGAACCGTACCAGGTCACATGCCCTCAACATTGGGAGGGTGCTTTGGGGTGGTTGTGGGGGTCTGCGGGCGGGGGGCTTATCGGAATCTGGAAGCCCCCTTTAACAAGGGGACACCCAGATCCCGCTCCCCCCCCGTGTGAAATGGTAAGGGGTACTTACCCCTCCCATTTCACTAAAAAACTGTCAAAAATGTTAAAAATGACAAGAGACAGTTTTTGACAATTCCTTTATTTAAATGCTTCTTCTTTCTTCTATCTTCCTTCATCTTCTGGTTCTTCTGGTTCTTCCTCCGGCGTTCTCGTCCAGCATCTCCTCCGCGGCGTCTTCTATCTTCTTCTCCTCGGGCCGCTCCGCACCCATGGCATGGGGGGAGGCTCCCGCTCTTCTCTTCATCTTCTTCTTCTTCTCTTCTTCATTTTCTTCTCTGGGCCGCTCTGCATCCATGCTGGCATGGAGGAAGGCTCCCGCAGTGCTGCAATACACATGAAGGTTAACAGCAGCTGTTTCTCTATGGGAAACCTCGTCCACAGCGGCTGACTGCAATCTGCATATTTGAATGCTTCTAATAGACCGGGAGTTTGTGAGTGTATCTCTTGTCCCTGTTTTGCTTATGTACTATCTAATAAGTTCACTGCACAATGATCTATTTTTTCTTTGCTTTGCATAAAACCATTATCCTGAGAGCTGAATCACCAGCAGTATTATGGCTTAAGTGGGATGCAAGAAAAACTAAATATCCTGATACAAACTATCTAACCCAGTGAGTCAATCAATCTGGATTAAGGGAAGGAACTGTTTCATTATTTTTACTTTCCCCCACTATTTATCTCTGCCTGGACATTGTACTCAGAGTGTTATTATTATTTTATTTATATTCACCGTCACATCACCAATTTGAAGATTTATTTTGGCAATTTTAACACATGTATTAGCACCATAATTATTTATTTATTTTATTCACATGTATGCATTTTTTATTCCTGGATTTAAGCTTAGTCGCAGCAGCATATTGTGCACTATTTATTTAAAGCGCATCAATTTTATATTTAGTACTATTTGTTTGGTTATCTGATCACCCTATATTGATAGCAGCTTTAATTTACTGATTTTTTAATAGCACTAACTATATTGGTGTATATATATATATATATATATATATATATATTTTTTTTAAGCACAATTTATTGATATCACACATATCTATCCACATCAGCGCTTGGTTTTTATTCATTTTTTTCCCGCTGTGTGACGGCGTCTCCTCGTCTGACGGTTCTTAAATAATGAGGGGCGGGGCCACCTGGTGACCCCGCCCCCCTCTGACGCATGGGACATGACGGGACTTCCCTGTGGTATTCCCCGTGATGTCACAGGGAAGTCCCGTCAATTCACCATGCGTCAGAGGGGGGCGGGATCACTGGGTGGCCCCACCCCAGGTGTTTAAGAACCGTCAGACGAGGAGACACAGTCACACAGCGGGAGCCTCCCTCCATGCCATCATGGGTGCGGAGCGGCCCGGAGAAGAAAATGAAGAAAAGAAGAAGAGAAGAAGAGAAGAAGGAAGAAGAGAAGAAGATGAAGAGAAGAGCGGGAGCCTCCCCCCATGCCATGGGTGCGGTGCGGCCCAAGGAGAAGAAGATAGAAGACACCGCGGAGGAGATGCTGGATGAGAACGCTGGAGGAAGAACCAGAAGAGCCAGAAGAACCAGAAGAAGAAGATGAAGGAAGATAGAAGAAAGAAGAAGCACTTAAATAAAGGAATTGTCAAAAACTGTCTCTTGTCATTTTTAACATTTTTGACAGTTTTTTAGTGAAATGGTAGGGGTAAGTACCCCCTTACCAATTCACACGGGGGGGCGGAATCTGGGGGTCCCCTTGTTAAAGGGGGCTTCCAGATTCCGATAAGCCCCCCGCCCGCAGATCCCCACAACCACCGGCCAGGGTTGTGGGGATGAGGCCCTTGTCCTCATCAACATGGGGACAAGGTGTTTTGGGGGGCTACCCAAAGCACCCTCCCAATGTTGAGGGCATGTGGCCTGGTACGGTTCAGGAGGGGGGGCGCACTCTCATCCCCCCTCTTTTCCTGTGGCCTGCCAGGTTGCGTGCTCGGATAAGAGTCTGGTATGGATTTTTGGGGGGACCCCACGCCGTTTTTTTTTTTTTTGGCGCGGGGTTCCCCTTAAAATCCATACCAGACCTGAAGGGTCTGGTATTGAATTTAGGTGGAACCCCACGTCATTTTTTTTTTTGGTTCGGGGTTCCCCTGTGGGGAATTCCCATGCCGTTTTTATCAATGAACTTCTATGTGTATTGTCGGCAATGCAATAGCCGCGAGTAGTTTTAAATGGGTTTTTTCCTTCGAAATGTCATTTTGCTGTCAGACTGTTCTAAACACGGGAAACATGCGCCCCTTTACAGGCATACTATAGACACCCCCCAGCTACGAAATTTAAAGGGATATTACGCTTTTATTGTTTGACTTTAAGCATTATTAAAATCACTGCTCCTGAAAAAACGGCCGTTTTTAAAACTTTTTTTTGCATTGATCCATGTCCCCTGGGGCAGGACCCAGGTCCCCAAACACTTTTTATGACAATAACTTGCATATAAGCCTTTAAAATTAGCACTTTGATTATTCCTGTTCGTGTCCCATAGACTTTAACGGTGTTCGCGTGTTCGAACGAACTTTTTTCCTGTTCGCATGTTCTGGTGCAAACCGAACAGGGGGGTGTTCGGCTCATCCCTAATCAGAACCCGTGGCAACTACAGTGGGGAAAATGTGCGCCAGGACTTCACCGATTATTTTATGTCAGCAAATGGGCAGCTATCGTGGCAGTTTGATGCAATCGGTTAAAATGCTGTACTCAGCTTGACATATTTGAGCTTGACATATTTGCATGGTGTCAATTTTCCCAGTTAAAAATAAAAAATTTAATTTGATACTGTTCATGTGTCATTATTTTACAGCGTGTGTTGTGTACATATTGATCTTCACATACCATAGCCTCACTACAGATAACCTTAACCCTTTCTGTAATCCTAACCGTATAATGTAGCCTAACCCTGACGTCTCCAATCAGTGCTTCAATAGACAAATACACAGTGATAAGCAATATACTTACAATTGGGTTTATAGGTTCCAGGAGGTAATCTGTACCGGTCATGGTACATGAGATGGATGATTTGCACCATAGTAAGCAATAGTAAGCAATAGAAGCAATGCAGACAGATATCACACCATAGTTGTCTTCCCAAAAAAAATTGTATTTTTTAAATTTGTATTCTTCATGTAATTACATACTTTTTGAAACATTTTTTGGAAATAATCATACTTCAAACATTGTAAAGAACCACATAACGAAGAGATAATACTCTGTCTCCTACTTCCCTTTCTCTCACCCTTTATTCTTTCTCCCTCTCACTCGATCTCTTCTTTCAGACCCTCTCACTTCCTCTGACCCTCTCACTTCCTCTGACCCTCTCACTTCCTCTGACCCTCTCACTTTGTGACCCTCTCACTTCCTCCTGACCCACTCACTTCCTCTGACCCTCTCACTTCCTCTGACCCTCTCACTTCCTCATGACCCTCTCCCTTCCTCATGACCCTCTCACTTCCTCTGACCCTCTCATTTCCTCTGACCCTCTCACTTCCTCTGACCCCCTCACTTCCTCTGACCTATCCCACTGCATAATCCACGCTGACCTGAAAAGCTGGTAGGACCAAAAAACTTTTACATAACATAAACAAATGCAATATGGTTAACAGCATGAAAGAGGCTGTGCCGTTTAACAGGTAGACATCTATCAAATCAAAATAATAGTTACACTCTGTTTTTCAGGTGTTACTAGCTTCAAAGGTACAAACAGGGATATCACTCTATCTGGTGGTTCACTCGTGGCGGGCCCATATAGCAAAACCGCACCACAGACCTTTACATTTTGGTCAGAGGTGGGATACAAGCCCTGACATTGGTGGACAAGCAATCCCACAGGCCACCAATGTCAGGGCTTGTATGACCACCAATAAATGCCCTTACATTGGTGGTCGTTAGGATTGCTGGTCAGTAGGATGCATGCCTTTACATTTTGGTCATAGGTACAAGTCCTGACATTGGTGGTCAGGTGGGATGCAAATCCTCTAAAAAATAGAAAACATAACCTAAACAAATCTAATATGGATTAACAACATGAAAGTGGCAGTGCCATTCAACAGCTAGGCTGCAGGCAGAGTGTTACAACGTATTTGAATCTATAAATTCAAATATTTTGTAACACTCTGTTGCTCAGGCGTTGCTTGCCTCAAAGGCACAGGCGGGGATATCACTCTATCCAGTGGTTCACTCGGGGGCCCATATTATGCATTTGTGGGAGGCTCGATTGAATTAACTTCAAGTGATTGATTTCTATATGGATAAGGACTAGGATTGAATTGTTTGAGCTGTTCCATAGGTCTTGACACAGGTGTATAGCGGTTTGGCATGGATGGCATTTGATTGTAGAGCTGTGGCACTCTGCTTTGTTGTGGTAAATGGTGAGGAATTGAGTCGCGTGGTCTCAATTCCATTGCCCTTATTATACCAGGGGTTCTAGTTGGAGGGATGATTAAGGAAGCAATTGGTGGCGGAATCGGATATGGGATTTTCGATCTGGGGGTCTCATATATGCTTGAGTGGTCAGAAAAACTGGAAGGATAAGGGTTTGGTGCAGGATTTTGAGCAGCAGAAATGGGTGTAATTATTTGAGTACTAGTACTCTCGTGCGTTGGCTCTGAAACATGGCTTGGCATAGTGAAGGAATGTATGCAATGTTGCACTGCAATCCTCATGTTGAAGTAATGTTCTTGCAAGACCTCTTTGAGAAGAGGCACCAAACTTTGGGCAAACATTGAATGAGGGCATCTCTGAACATCCATTTGTTCAGTGATCCCTGACACAATATTGAGAAATTGATTTGTCTCATCTTGTTCTTCCACCTGTTCTGCTGCCCTGCTGCTTCGCTTCCTGCGTGAGGTAGATGTTTGCTTTTTCCTTCTGTTGGAAGGTGTAGAAATGTCAGTAGACTCATTATCTTGCTCCTGAGTCGATGATTCATGTACATCGATTGCGTCACCCTCTACCCCCATAGATGATGAATCCTCTATGTTTGTGCAAACGAATGAAACTCCCTCATCTACGTCAACAATAGCAGCATGCTCCTCTCCCTCTTCCTCCTCCTCTTCTCAACTTGCTTCTGTGCTGAAATACAAAAGTTGATACTTGAAATTCTAACTAAAGATGATAGAGGTAGAAGCGAAGGTTAGGGGGAGGACAGGTATATTAGAGAGGGATGGTAGAGAGAGGTATTCTTGTATGTAAACTTACTTCCTTAATTCTAAAACTGGCTTGAGAAAGTCCAGGTATCTCGCAAAAGAATAGGGACGCTTTGGGGCGGCACCAGACCCACTTCGTGCTTCACGCTCCAGTCTCTGGTGTCTTTGAAGTGTATCCTTGAGGCTTCGCCACCTAGTACATATGAGTTCTTCTGTAATCAAATAAAACATAAGCAATTAATTGGTGGTGAGTGGGAACAATGCTCATTACACAGCTGGTCAGTGGGATTTGTGGTCAGTGGGATACATGCCCTTACATTGGTGGTCAGTGGGATGCATGCCCTTACATTGGTGGTCAGTGGGATGCATGCCCTTACATTGGTGGTCAGTGGGATACATGCCCTTACATTGGTGGTCAGTGGGATGCATGCCCTTACATTGGTGGTCAGTGGGATACATGCCCTTACATTGGTGGTCAGTGGGATGCATGCCCTTACATTGGTGGTCAGTGGGATGCATGCCCTTACATTGGTGGTCAGTGGGATACATGCCCTTACATTGGTGGTCAGTGGGATGCATGCCCTTACATTGGTGGTCAGTGGGATACATGCCCTTACATTGGTGGTCAGTGGGATACATGCTCCTACATTGGTGGTCAGTGGGATACATGCCCTTACATTGGTGGTCAGTGGGATGAATAAATATGTACTTACGTTTATGTTTGCGAACTTGTGGAGTGAAGTCTTCCCAGTCTGAATACAAAGTTTTACATATTTCTTCCCAGCCTCTGCCCTTCTGGGCATTATTTTTATATTCAGCTATATGGCTGTCCCATATATATGGCCTGTCACGAACAAGCCTGATGAGCTCCTCATTGTCGATGCTGTTCCGACGCCTGGGGGCCATCTTATCTGTTTGCATATGGACATGAGACAGGAAACAGGAAGTGAGGGGCGGTACTGGGAGGAGGTGAGGGGGCAGTACTGGGAGGAGGAGCTGGAGGTTACTGTGACGAAAATATAAGCGTAGGATAGTTTTGCCTTAACTAGATGTGGTGTGATCTTTAGAAGTAGTGTAATTGTAGATGTAGTTTAATTCTGGATTATTAAAAATATAGTATTCTATGTCAGTCATGCACATATGTTCTTTCATTAGCATTTGAAAAGGACAGAGATAGTTTTTTTTCTAGGATCTCAGTGACACCTAGATGCCAATAAAAGTTCCCATTAGAGTAAACATAGATTGCCAGCTTCCTGAGGCTCAAAGGAATCTGCTAGTCATCTTGGCCACACGGATCTGCAGGGGGCCTTCGCAAGGCTCCGGACAGTCTGTAGGCTTTGATTAATACCCGAGATCTAAGGAACCTATTTTATCTCTCATAAAAGCTAAAATATTAACGGCAGAGAGATGAAAATAATTCCTTTTGATCGTACACCTGATGGGTTACGTGTACATGTAACTCTGTATGTTTAGCAGGTGTGGAATCCTAGAGAACCACACAAAACCGCTATATGGCGCTTGATTGCGGCAGGCAGGCAGTGATTGGTACTGTTGCGATCGGCATGATGCGCTGGTATCGGAAATCCTATCCATGACCCAGCAATCAGCGCCGTTCTGGGCCAATTTGACTCTGGTCATTTCAGAACACAAAACATTTGTGGGCTGAGACAGGAACACCCCCCCAGGGTTGATTGGCCAAGGGCTAAAGTCCAGCCCGCATCCATATTTCAATAAATTGGGTAGCCTGAGATATGGACATTGTTCTTCCACGAAGCCAGTTCGAAACTGGGGAGTTCCCATATGTTCCAGTATGCTTCTACTAACAGATTTACTTGGTAAAGTTTATTTCTGTTTTTATCCCTTTTTATTTTCATAGCAAATTGCCAATTGTGTGTCTTTCTGCATTTTTTGTATCTTTTTTAGTAACTCCTTTTTCTTTGTATATCTTATATGCACTGCCCACTTTCGGGATATTAAATGATAAAATTAATAAGTGACTTCTGTGTACTAAGCTAGGACTCATATCTCTGGAGAGGTTGTTGTATTTTAGTGCCTAAGTACTCGGTTTAATTTACATGCCAATCGGTATGCAATTGCACTGTGTGTTGGCAGATTGCATGCAGATTTTAAGCTAACAGATCTGCCAGACAGAGATCTGTGTGTGTGGTGGCTCAGCAGACCAGTCTGCGGACAAACTGTTGGGTGGTGGCAGGCTATCATTTATTGTGTGTCTGGTGTGTGGGTGTGGGGACAGTGGGAAGAGTGATTAACACTGGTGTTCAAGCTTGCAGGATAGCTGGAGGAACCCTAGAAGTGGATAGTAATTGCTAGACTGCTCCCCAACCCTTAGAGTGCACCAGATTTTAGGTAAGATTCGTATCTGCCTGTGTGTGGTCAGCTAGCTGGATTGGAGTGGAGTCTCCCTCTAGTGGTGGCCAAAGGTAGTGCAGGCTGTGAAAGTACCGCAGCCAGTCTTACATGCGCAGTATAAGTTCCCCCTTATTCCCTTAGTTCCTCATATACCCCGGTCACGGAACGCACGTCGCGGTTAGTTAGTCGCCGTTGGGGTGTGAATTCGTGACAGATTGGCGGCAGCGAGCGGAATTTGCTTAGTACATTAGTACATGGTTTATTCATTTAACCTGTGTACTAAAGGTTGGAAGCTTGTTAGAAGCAACTGACCTACAGAAGCTCACTCAGTGCATAATTTTTGTTTTGTAGAAGACATACTTGGCTATTTGCTCCCCACCCCCTCTTGTTTTTTCTTTTCTATCTTTTATTTGGGCAAAAAACTTGGAGATGGTAACCCACGAGATGATATGCTGGTACAAGAGGCAATCCGAAGAGACCGCGATTGACCTCTGTGAGCTAAGAGGCATCAGTACAGTCGGCAAGACGAGGACCCAACTTTTATGTGCGTTGATAGAGGATGACCATGAACAGTTCACCATGGCATCTAAACCCAGAGACTGTGCCATTCCAGATGACTGTGTGAGACAGCATGATTCTGTTCTCAAACCCTCTCAGCGGAAGAAATCCCTACAGCAGATGAAGCAAATAGAAAGAGATGACCACCAGAGTGAAATAAAGCAAAGAGAGAGAGAGCACAAACTGAACAGTCCCCAAATCCAGCCTGGAATTGCAACATCACCTCCATCTGCATCAAGAACTACAGGAGCCAGACCTACATCTGTGGAAACCTTGAAGTGTTTTGTCTGTAACCAAGGTGGACATTACTCAAGCCTTTGTCCAAAGAGGAGGAGGCCTAGCCCACCAGCAAGTGTGAAAAGTGCTCCCCCTACTGTGTTGCTTGTTGGGGAAAATGTAGGAGACCGAGCGGATAACCTGCAGCCAGTTACTACAAGTAACAGCGTTACAGTCGGACTCCGAGGTATGGGATCAGAGGATGTCCTAGCTCTTCCAGGATTGAGGTGCTGTGAGGATGTGATCCCAGGGGAAGCCATGTTTGTCACCGGAGGTGGAGGAGCCATCCCTGCCGTGCCTATGGCTTGTGTTTCGTTGAACCTGAACTCTGAAAGCCAAATGAAAGAAGTGGGCAGAGCAGATCCCACGTATGTAGGAGGCCATGCGGATAGCCTGCAGCTGGTTACCGCAGGTAACAGTGTTACAGTTGGACTCCAAGCTATGGGATCCATGGATGTCCTAGCTCTTCCAGGATTGAGGAGCTGTGAGGATGTGATCCCAGGGGAAGCCATGTTTGTCACCGGAGGTGGAGGAGCCATCTCTGCCGTGCCTATGGCTTGTGTTTCGTTGAACCTGGACTCTGAAAGCCAAATGAAAGAAGTGGGCAGAGCAGATCCCACGTATGTAGGAGGCCATGCGGATAGCCTGCAGCTGGTTACCGCAGGTAACAGTGTTACAGTTGGACTCCAAGCTATGGGATCCATGGATGTCCTAGCTCTTCCAGGATTGAGGAGCTGTGAGGATGTGATCCCAGGAGAAGCCATGGTTGTCACAGGAGGTGGAGGAGCCATCCCTGCCATGCCTATGGCTTGTGTTTCGTTGAACCAGGAATCTGAAAGCCAGGTGAAAGAAGTGGGCAGAGCAGATCCCACAAATGTAGGAGGCCGTGCGGATACCCTGCAGCTGATTACCGCAGGTAATAATGTTTCAATCGGACTCCAAGATACGGGATCCATGGATGTCCTAGCTCTTTCAGGATCGAGGAGCCATGAGGATGTGGTCCCAACGAAAGCCACAGTTATCACAGGGGTTGGAGGAGTCATCCCTGTGTTACCAACAGCTTGTGTTGCTTTGCTCAGAGGATCAAAAAGCAAAGTGAGAGAAGTAGGCATAGCAGATGCCAGTAATGTCCTATCGGGTACTGACCGGGTGCAGTTGGTAGCCCGCTATGAGCCAAAGTCATCCCCCCTGGAACCTGCATCTCCATCTGAAGCCCCGGATTCACGTAAAGTACTGTTGGGTGACTCAGTGCACGTTGGGAACTCTGGAGAGGGTCAGGGGACTAGTGACTGTGTGCCAGGTCCAGGCCCTAATGGGTTTCTGGAGCCAAGGCCCAGAGAGGAAACTAAAGTCAGAATGAACTCTGAAATTGATAATGTTTTGTGTGATGTAAAAAGTCATGAATTGTGCTGTGCAGACGTTCCCTCTGCTGCAGTGGTGACTCCCGGGGCCCACCGGGCTGCCCTGAACTGGTCATTGCCCACTGCTACAGAGGGACTGTCTATGAAAGGGCCCAATCCAACTGGGTCGGACCCTTGTGAACTTGGCCAAGCAGGCCTGAGGTCCCCTCCCCCTGTTGTCTCCCTGGCGTCTGTGGCAGATCGCTCTGAGTCCCCTAAGGCTGTTAAAATTGACATCAGCCTGGAGGAGTACAGAGGTCTGGCTGACGGGCGGTCAGTTGGGGATGGCGGGATGAGGGTGTACGGAGAACAGGACTATGACTCTGTAACCACTTGTAAAGAAAAGGTATGTTTTGAAGTACCTGCTGAAAAGGAAAACTGTGTTTCAGTAGATCCTGGTAAGGACAAGCAAGGTGTGCTTGTAACCTTATGTGAGGCAAAGTCTTCTGTAGTCTGCTCCTCTGCCATCACAGCTGCCAGTACTTCCATTGTGGATTCTGGGCTGTGCATCACAGAGGAAAGACCACAGGGTGAGGGGGCAAATCTGATCCAATCTGACTCTACTCCCTTGACAGTTGCAGCTGACAGCACTGAGTTCTTAGGGGATGGTACATTTGTTGCCAGCCCAGAAGAACTCAGGTGTTGTGCCAACAGATGCTCTGCTGAGGATGGAGTAGGAGTATGGGATGTGGGTCAAAGGACAACCCCCGGTGGAATTCAGTCTTCTGTGATCTTCTCCTCTGTCACCACAGTTGTGAGTACTGCTATTGCGGATTCATTGCTGTGTGTCACTAAGGGAATATTACAGGGTGACAGGGCAAATTTGGCCCCATCAGGGTCTACCATCTCAGCAGCTGCAGCTGACAACACCGGGTACTTTCTGGCTGAAAAGTCTGATGTTAGCCCAGAGGAACTAAGGTGTTGTGCTGGCAGGCCTTCTGCTGAGGAGGACAGAGTAGGAGAGTATGACACGGGTCAGAGCATGACCCCTGGCAGAATAAAGTCTTTTGTGGCTTTATCCTCTGTACCCACAGCTATGAGTATCAGGATTGAGGATTCGTTGCTGTGCATAACAGGGGAAGAACCACAGAATTATGGGGGAAAACTGACCCCATCTGAATCTGCTCTCTCAGAGGCTGCAGCTGATGGCACTGCGTTCCTACAGGCTGATATGTTTGGTGTCAGCGTAGAGGAATTCAGGAGCTGTGCTGGCAGGCCTTCTGTTGAGGCACAACGAGAAAAAGTGTGGGAGACAGGCCAAAGAGTGGAGGCCCTGGTACCCAGGTCATGGAACCAGGCCCAGATCACCCAGGGACGGCCTTATTCCAGGCTCAAACATCTGGGTGCGGTAGCTCATAGAGTACCACCAGATGGCCAGGGCCAATGGCTGAGAATGCTGACAACACACAATGACAAATTTTCCTGTACCCTTTCAGTAGGCAGTCAGTGGCCAGTGGATGAAGTGGATCCGCAGGGCAATCTGCTGGCCAATCCTGATCCAGACCCGTTAGGATCAGTCAGAGAGGGGTGCGGTCGCCCTCTCCTATCTGCAAAGGGACAGGCTGAAATGTCGGTGGTGCCAAGCTTCAGTTGGGGGAACCTTCACCCCCATCTTAGGGAATCTTCCATGCAGACGCGTTAGCTGACCCGTTTAGGCTCAGCTGTGCGTCATCTGGAAGGGGGAGATGTGACGAAAATATAAGCGTAGGATAGTTTTGCCTTAACTAGATGTGGTGTGATCTTTAGAAGTAGTGTAATTGTAGATGTAGTTTAATTCTGGATTATTAAAAATATAGTATTCTATGTCAGTCATGCACATATGTTCTTTCATTAGCATTTGAAAAGGACAGAGATAGTTTTTTTTCTAGGATCTCAGTGACACCTAGATGCCAATAAAAGTTCCCATTAGAGTAAACATAGATTGCCAGCTTCCTGAGGCTCAAAGGAATCTGCTAGTCATCTTGGCCACACGGATCTGCAGGGGGCCTTCGCAAGGCTCCGGACAGTCTGTAGGCTTTGATTAATACCCGAGATCTAAGGAACCTATTTTATCTCTCATAAAAGCTAAAATATTAACGGCAGAGAGATGAAAATAATTCCTTTTGATCGTACACCTGATGGGTTACGTGTACATGTAACTCTGTATGTTTAGCAGGTGTGGAATCCTAGAGAACCACACAAAACCGCTATATGGCGCTTGATTGCGGCAGGCAGGCAGTGATTGGTACTGTTGCGATCGGCATGATGCGCTGGTATCGGAAATCCTATCCATGACCCAGCAATCAGCGCCGTTCTGGGCCAATTTGACTCTGGTCATTTCAGAACACAAAACATTTGTGGGCTGAGACAGGAACACCCCCCCAGGGTTGATTGGCCAAGGGCTAAAGTCCAGCCCGCATCCATATTTCAATAAATTGGGTAGCCTGAGATATGGACATTGTTCTTCCACGAAGCCAGTTCGAAACTGGGGAGTTCCCATATGTTCCAGTATGCTTCTACTAACAGATTTACTTGGTAAAGTTTATTTCTGTTTTTATCCCTTTTTATTTTCATAGCAAATTGCCAATTGTGTGTCTTTCTGCATTTTTTGTATCTTTTTTAGTAACTCCTTTTTCTTTGTATATCTTATATGCACTGCCCACTTTCGGGATATTAAATGATAAAATTAATAAGTGACTTCTGTGTACTAAGCTAGGACTCATATCTCTGGAGAGGTTGTTGTATTTTAGTGCCTAAGTACTCGGTTTAATTTACATGCCAATCGGTATGCAATTGCACTGTGTGTTGGCAGATTGCATGCAGATTTTAAGCTAACAGATCTGCCAGACAGAGATCTGTGTGTGTGGTGGCTCAGCAGACCAGTCTGCGGACAAACTGTTGGGTGGTGGCAGGCTATCATTTATTGTGTGTCTGGTGTGTGGGTGTGGGGACAGTGGGAAGAGTGATTAACACTGGTGTTCAAGCTTGCAGGATAGCTGGAGGAACCCTAGAAGTGGATAGTAATTGCTAGACTGCTCCCCAACCCTTAGAGTGCACCAGATTTTAGGTAAGATTCGTATCTGCCTGTGTGTGGTCAGCTAGCTGGATTGGAGTGGAGTCTCCCTCTAGTGGTGGCCAAAGGTAGTGCAGGCTGTGAAAGTACCGCAGCCAGTCTTACATGCGCAGTATAAGTTCCCCCTTATTCCCTTAGTTCCTCATATACCCCGGTCACGGAACGCACGTCGCGGTTAGTTAGTCGCCGTTGGGGTGTGAATTCGTGACAGTTACGAATTTGCACATATGTGAACCATCAAATGCGATTCCAGAACGATTTACATTGATGTCTATAGAGACTAAATTCGCAACGCAGTAAACTCGCACAAGACCCTTTTTTTTATCGCATCGCATTTGTAGAGGAATCGCAACGCATGTATGTGAACGACCGTCATTGAAAACAATTACTTCAGGGATGACATGCCAATTTAAAGTGCTTTTGACGCATCGCATTCGTTATGAACTCGCATCAGTGTGAACTGGGCCTTAGAAATATATTTACCTAGAAAAATCGTGACGTGTTTAATACTTATTTTACCCGCTGTATATATTTACAATATTCTAAACAAGGAAATTGTGGTCTAGAACTGGAATAGTTGCACTCATCTGGAAATACACATCACATTACAAGTGCTGCTAATTCTGTATTTATTTGCTTCATTGTTAGCTTTTCCTCGTATTTGTAGCCATTTTAGCAGTGGGAAATCAGCCAGTGGAGCAACAAAGACGTAGAAGTAAAGTAAATCCGGCCTTTTCTTCCTAAGAGCATAACAATAGCAAACTTGTGTTTGGTATCATTATCACACACTCATGATTTCCTGTGTAGCTAAGGTATAATTATTTAAATGTCATCCTTATTTAGGAAAAGCAGAAATGTACACAAATGAACTTAGGCTGTAGCCTGTCACATTAGTATGTAGTAATAACTAATAGAAAAGAGAATTGTTGAATGAAATTTAATTAATTTAGTGGCACATTTCATTTATGTGACATAAGTAAATGAAGGACTCACATGACTCATTCCTTTATAAATTAAAATCCTGCAGTTGCTGCAAAATGACAGTTGAAACAGATAGTATACATTGACAATTATTATGTTTCCATGGCCATAAGGTGTATACATTGAATTCTGTTCAACACATAATCAGCACCATATATAAATCCAATTGTGTGGTACATTCAGTAATGCAAACCCCATAAATATGTATACAATATAAGCATAACTGTAAATATGTCAAAATAATATCCAGGATGAAGAAATGGACTTGAATAGAAACTAAACTGACAGTAAGTCAACAGGTCTCCCCTGCATCTGCTATATTAAAAAAACAACTCTTTAAACCCTTCTAAATATCCACCTCTCATTTAGGGGTGGCACTGAATCTGCTCTGTAAGCTATCTGTTAGCCATGCTGACAGACACATTCTCTGTGAGGCAGAGACTTTGACTGGCTGCCTCTGTCTAAGCAATCAGTCTAACAGAAGCTGTAGGAAATCTAGGGAGCCCCAATGCAATGAAGAGGAATTTGTTAAGGATGGGAGGTTGGACATTTTGTAATGGAAGTTGTGATGGGTAGCAGTAGACCAAAGCTCAGCTTTAGGTTCTCTGAACATAGTAACAAAAGTGCAAACAATAAAATTACAGTGACTATGTCCCTTAAATAAATATTAAAACAAAGATGGTACCTGTGAATAAGCAAACACATACTTATATTTACGACTATACATGCTGATGAACATTACTCCATTGCAGTGATAAAAATCAAGGTCAAATTAAGAGCTGGCGTTCATAGGCACCTAGCCTATGGTCCCAAAGCAACATGTCCTTGCTTGGAGTCTAATTTTAAAAACATTTTCTTATTTTACTGCTCTTAACATGGTTTATAAGATTGTGAAAGTGTGCACTTTTTTTAATATACAAACTTTAAGTGTGTAAATAAACCTACATGAGCTAACTTTTGACAGGAGAAAATATATAGCCAATAAATATTCAGAGAAAAGCTGCCACTTTGTGCTTTAATTTTAATACCAAAGCAGAACTAAAGTGTATATTTTTGAATGCAAACACTTTGAAGTTGCAGGGTAATTATTTTGCATGCATACTTGCAAATCCATGTTACGTTTTTCCATTATCCATTTTTCAGATATTCTACATGCCATCTTGCCAAGTCGGTTCATCAGTAGTAGTAGAGGGTGACAAAGGGATGCTACCATCTGTAGGAAATAATGTAATCAATGCCTTACAGAAAGTATTCTGTAGGAACCCATTTTTTATGTTTTACCAGGAGTTAGGTATGTAATAGAGCAGACCTCCATAATCCACCCTTTCTGCTTTTTTGTCAGCAACTTGCTTTACAAAAAACTGTAGATTTCAAAATGGAAAAGATGCACAACAATCATTGCACATCACACCCACTTAGGTAAAATATAACTTATATTTAAAAATACAGTAGAAAGAATTTTTTATATATTTCTATATCATCAATTTTTAAAATAATGTGGCTTATTACTTTTAGATTGTAAGCTCTAATGGTGATAAAGGTCATCTGATTCCTCCTGTATTCAATTGTATTGTAGCTGTAAAAACTTGAATAATAATAATAACTAGGTATGAGCCCTATGTTCGAGTCAAACGGCCTGTTCGCCGAACAGCGAACATTATGCGGTGTTTGCGGCAAATTCGAAACATGTGGAACACCGTCTATGGGACATTAACATGAAAAAACAAAAGTGCTCATTCTAAAGGCTTATATGCAATTTATTGCCATAAAAAAGTGTTTGGGGACCCGGGTCCTGCCCCAGGGGACATGAATCCAGGCAGAAAACGTTTTAAAAACATCCAATTTTTTCCGGAGCAGTGATTTTAATAATGCTTAAAGTGAAGCAATAAAAATGAAATATTCCTTTAAATATCATGCTTGGGGGGGGGGGGGGGTGTCTATAGTATACCTGTAAATTGGCACAGTTTCCCCATGTTTAGAACAGTACCACAGCAAAATTACATTTCTAAAGGAAAAAAAGTAATTAAAACTGCTTGCGGCTGTAACGAATTGTCGGGTCTCGGCAATATAGATAAAACTAATTGAAAAAAACAGCATTGGTTCTCCCCCAAAACCCATACCAGACCCTTATCAGAGCACGCAACCTGGCAGGTCACAGAAAAAGGGGGGGCGAGAGAGCGGGTCTCATCCCCACAACTCTTGCCCGGTGGTTGTGGGGGTCTGCGGGTGGGGGGGCTTATTGCAATCAGGAAGCCCCCTTTAGCAAGGGAAAAATAAATAATACCTCTAGCGGGATTTTTAAGGCAATGAAAACAAAAATATTGCTAAAATCAATTTATTTATACAACATTAAAATATTAGTTACAAAGTTGTCCAGAAGATCATGTGACTAAATGGTCATGATACAATGAAAAATAGGGTGGCTGCCAAAACATATGGCAATTTTGCAAAGCCTTCAATACACAAATAAATGCAGAGATTTAACTGTAACAAATATGTTGGAAAGAGATGTGATGTATCCCACTACCCAGTGTGGTCACTCTAAATGGCCACCCTGGTGTGTGGTAGTGGAATTCCAACGCGTTTCAACGTTTAGATCCTAATGATACAAGTCTTCTTCAGGGAAATACATCACAATCTAAAAAAACCAGAAAACAAAAGCTATTATGAACTGTACAATGACCACCATACAAATCCCCTGCAAAGGCTGTATTCTCATGTGACTCACGCTCTCCCAGGACAGCTCGAAGGGGGGCTACGTGCCAAAAAACCAGGAACACCCCTCATCAGAGAAGACCCAGACCGTCCTAATACTCTACAAGGCGACTGGATATGGATAAACGATCCAAAAGTTCGGCGTCCTTAGCCTCAAAGGAGTTTTGAAGGCTATCTATAATGGGGCAGAAAATATATGGAGCTAAGTACTAAATGTGGACAAGCCCCCCAATGCATCTAATAGGGAAAAAATATCCCTAGGTTCTAAGTGTGGGGTGCCCAAACCTATCGGGGATGGGGTCCCAGGTATAGGGAATAAGGCAAACTTACTTTGAGATGAGTGGCTGGAGATTTGAATGGAGAGCCGGGTGAGGGTTTGCCGTAGTGCTCAGAAGTTTAAGCCTGTCCCATGTGTCTGGATGAGTGTCCAGTGAAGAGTGGCGCCATTTGCCGTCTTTGGCGTCCTATATGTGGTGTGTATTGGTAAGTGGGCGGAGCCCCAGCGCCGCGCTAGCCAATGGCGCGGTTTGTGGGGCGGAGACCCAGCGCCGCGCTGGCCAATAGCGCGGCTGGTGGAGGTCGTTGCTGTCAGGTGCACTCAGCGTGAGGACGCCGAGTGCTACCTAGGCAACCCGCTCCACTGAGGAGTCTGCGCATGCGCGGCGTATCGGCGCGCCTTACGTAAAGCAAGGAGGGTGAAAGATGACGTTGCTGAGCGTTCGCGGCCATCTTAAAGATGGGCACTGCCCATAGAACGTATTGTCATGATGACTAGAGATACAGGGAAAAAGCTGCATCAGTAGTGGATGCAGCTGAACCCGCGAATCCCCCAAAGGTATCCCATGGCAACTCCCTCCATGGTCTAATAGACCGAGTGGGGGAGAGCCGGAGGGGGGGGGGGGGGGGGGGAAAGGGAAAGCGGGGGAGGGGGGATAAAATTGGATAAAATGAAATGGATGATCAACAGAATATTAATGCATGTATGTTACGTCCCTCCTTGTTTAAAAACCACACTAATTCCCCCCTGAGGGAAAGAATAACCGATCCCAGGGAGGGGGAGAAGGGCTGATAACCACCGACACAGGAATTCCTGCTTAGCAGTGTTGCATGGCAGGGTAAAAGGGCCCCCCAGCTAAAAGGAGCTGTGGGGCCCCCCTGTGTCGGGTAGGTATAGGACCGGTCCGGATATATCTGAGAGATGCGTGGTAGGTCCTAAGTCTCCGCACACCCAGCCCCCCCCAAAAAGGAGCAGCACCCGCGGGGCGACAATCCAAGGAAAACAGCGGAAAATCATTGCAGTGATGATAGGTGGAAAGGATGGTAGAACATTCCAGTTCAAAATATATGTATAAGTAATATAAATCACATAAACAAAAAATTATTGTCAAAACACATAAAGAATTTTTCCAAGGGGCGGGGGTTATGACATATATAGACCCCAGCCCAGCTGTGGTAATTCTTCAGTTTAGTAAGCTTTAAAGAAAAGTGATAATAAATAACCCCCAAAAGGCTAAAAATCTTCAGAACATGTCCAACCACCATCTCGTGAGTCAAATGTGTGATGGAAGGAGGAAAGAAAGGGGAAAAAAGGGGAAAAGAGGGGGGAGAAGGACATGGGGGGATGTGTTGGAGATTCCAAAATCCATGGAAGGAAAGAAACAAGATGAAGAGAAGCATAACTGGATATGCCTAACATGAGGGGAAGGGCATACCCCTAGTCAGTTTTGCCCGATCTAAAGCCCTCTAGGAAGGGCCTATAGCTTTCTGTCTCATTAAGTCCTGGGGGGGTGGTGGCCTTAAGGCGCCTGATCCAGCGCATCTCGCGCTGGAGTAGGGCCTTGTTCCAGTCACCCCCCCTGGTGGGTATATGTAGTCTATCTATCACAGTAAAATTGACCTTCGGCATCCTATATCCATGATGTTTTGCTACATGCCTACCTAGCGACAAGTAGAGGTTGCCGATACTCATACTGAGGACATGCTTCTCAACCCTTTTAGCGAATTCCTGTTGGGTTTTCCCCACATAAAACGCCCCACACTGACATTGCATCAGATAAACTACTCCACGTGTTTTGCAATTCGCAAAGTGTCGTAGTTGGAAGTCTTCCCCATTGGGTAATGTGATTGTGGTTCTCCTACCTATAACTCCACATTGGGCACATGCTCCGCAGGGATAGGTGCCCCAGGTTTTACAGGGGTCCGTTCGTACACTTCCTTTATACTCGCTCTGGGTGAGCATATTTCCTATTGAACCTGATTTGGTGTAGGTAATTTGAGGTCTTGAAGTAACCAGGCCACTTAAGGTGGGATCTTCTGTAAGAATGGACCAGTATTTAGTAATAATTTTTCTAATTTGTTGGTGTTCGTTAGAGAATTTCATAATAATTCTAGTTGGATTATCTTCCTTCATCGAGTTTTTCTTTTTGAAGATTAGATTTCGTCTGTCCATATTCTTAACGCGATTGAACGCTTTCTTGAGAGCTGTTTTGGTGTATCCTCTTTCTTTGAGTCTGGTAGTCAGTTTGTTGGATTCCTGCTGGAAGTTTTCAAATGTACTACAATTTCTCTTGAGTCTTAGGAATTGACTAAAGGGAATGGATTTCTTTAGTGGCTCAGGATGGAAACTGTCCGCATGTAGCAGGGTGTTCCCCGCTGTCTCTTTTCTGTAAAGGTTGCTCTGAAGTACTCCTGTTTGATCTTTAGAAATGGTGATATCCAGGAAGTTAACCTCCCTGGAGTCATAGTTCATAGTAAAAAAGAGATTGAAGCTATTTGCGTTCATGGAACTCAGGCATTCCTTGAGTCCATCTTCTGAGCCATCCCAAATAATAAAAATATCGTCTATGTACCTCTGCCACAGAAGTATGTGGTCAGAGTACACAGACGATTCCTCTCCCAGCAGGAAGGTTTTCTCCCACTCCCCCAGGTACAGGTTGGCGTATGAGGGGGCACAACATGTCCCCATAGCCACTCCCTGCACCTGGAGGTAGTGGGAGCCCTCAAACAGAAACACGTTGTGTTTCAAAATAAATTCGAGCATTGCGAGTATAAAGGCGTTGAACTTCCAATCAGTGGTTGCTCTTTGTCTCAGCACCCGTTTTACTGCTGCTACTCCAGCATCATGTGGAATGCTATTATACAGACATTCCACATCGATGGTAACTAGGAGAGCATGATCGGGGATGGTCAAATTATCAATGATCTGCAACATATGGATCGTATCTTTGGTGTAAGAAGGTAGATCCATAACGTGGGGTCTAAGATGGTAATCTATAACCTGACTAATGCTTTCCGTAATTGACCCATTACCTGAAATAATGGGTCTTCCTGGTGGGTCTTCTAATCTTTTATGCACCTTAGGTAGGGCATAGAAGGTGGGTATCCGGGGATGTTGTGTTCGTATAAACTCCCACATTTCTTTATTAATGGCCCCTTCATTGAAGGATTCATCCACCAGGTGGTAGAATTCCTGATTGTATCTCTCAACTGTTGCTGGGGATATTTTTTTGTAGCATCGGGTGTTGTTAAGGATTTTGAGACACATTTTCACGTAATTTTCATTGTCCATGAGGACAATATTTCCCCCTTTATCCGATGCTTTAATTGTGATGTTCATGTCGTTCTTTAGGGTGTTGAGAGCATGTCGCAATTCTGGATTAAGATTATTTTTGATTCTTTGTCTATCTAGTTTTTCAATATCTTTGGTTGTCTGTTTAACAAAAAGCGCTATTGCTGGATTGAGGTTGAGCGGAGGAAATTTATGTGATTTTCTTTTGAATTTTTTGTCCTTTTCCATATTGTGTTCAGTGGATTCATCTTCAAAATCTTCTTCGTTGCCCTCTCCTTCTTCCAGTTCTTCCCAGAAACTCTCTGCTGCATTGCTTTCTTGTAATAAAAGATTTAAATCTCTAAGAGCCTTGAAATCCGCTGTTTTTAAATTGGGCGCTATTTCAGGTTGTGTGGCTTTTTGTTTTGTATAGAGACTTTTTAATAGTAATTTCCGGGCAAATAAATGAATATCCTTGGTTGTTTCGAAGGTGTCCATACTTTGGTTAGGACAGAAGGAGAGGCCTAGTGATAACACTTTCTGCTCCTCATTGGTAAGTGTATGCGAGGAGAGATTAATAACATTTAGCTCTTTGGAGTCGGTGGATCCGTGGCCATCATCAGGAGTTGCGTGAGAGGCATGGGGCTTGGAAGTGGTGTTGTGTTCCGGTCTAAAAAACTATCCAACTGAGTTTGTTGTGTTTTAGGGATGGCTCCTTGGTCTTTCCGATTTGTTTTTCCTAAATTAAGTAGGGGGCCTCGTGTATTTCCTTGCATAGGGTTTTTTTGTGTGGTTGATTTATTGCTTGATTGTAGTTCCCTTCTTTCCTGCTCCATATTGCGTTTTTTGTGAGATTGTTTAATCTCACCTTCCGTTTCGTGCTGTCTTCCCAGGGGTCCTTTTCTTTTGCCCCTGGATTGGCCAGCATGTGACGATGCTGAGGAGGAGGAATTTGATGGTGTATCTGATAAATAATCATTGGATAGATTTTCATTTTCTTGATATGGAGTTCTTCTTTTTCTATTTCTTTGATTCTTGGTATTGGCTGTATTCCATTTGTATGCCCTGCCCTCTCTAAATGCATTTTTATCTCTCCAGTACTTTTTTTCTTTTTTAATAATGATATTTTTACCGAAGCTTTCCAGATGTTCTTTGAGTTTTTTCTCATATGATGCATATTCCTCATGCGTTTTTAGTGGGGTAAGACGATCATATATTGTTTTGATTTCCATATTCATGCTGTCTAGTTGTTGTCGGTATTCATTCTGGAGTAATAGCATTAGATTCATTGAGCAGTCATTAAGTTTGCTTTCCCAATTCTTTTTTAATTCTTTGGATATATTTTCTAAGATGGGAAATATTTGTATCCGGAGTCCAATTGGATTAATTCCTTCTTTGATGTATCTGCCCAAGGATTCAATGTGCCAGTGTAAGGCTGATTTCTTCTCCAGAATTTTAGTTAAACTTGAGAATAGTGAGGACAAATCCGAAGAGACTTGTTCCTTCCCTTCATAGCTCCTCTGGATGTTGGCCATGAACTCCTCCCACTCTCCTCCCTGGAGATCCCCCATAGTGACCCACAAAGGGTATGGACAATACTGAAAGATTTAGAGGATAGGTGAAATCGGAGAGCGGTTTGGCTCTCTTAACTGTAGGAACACTAGTCTCCCTAAAGGATATATAGGGAAAGAGAAGTGAATTCCTATATAGCAAATAATAATTAGATATAATGCCTTTTATGTGAGGGTCCACATCCAATCACCTTGGTCATTATCGAGGTATGGGTGTATTATCCACCCCAATTAGTGATTTGGGTAAATATGACCTAGGTGGTATGGATGTGTCATTGCCATCATCCCATGTGAATCTAAAGAAAAATAAATAATACCTCTAGCGGGATTTTTAAGGCAATGAAAACAAAAATATTGCTAAAATCAATTTATTTATACAACATTAAAATATTAGTTACAAAGTTGTCCAGAAGATCATGTGACTAAATGGTCATGATACAATGAAAAATAGGGTGGCTGCCAAAACATATGGCAATTTTGCAAAGCCTTCAATACACAAATAAATGCAGAGATTTAACTGTAACAAATATGTTGGAAAGAGATGTGATGTATCCCACTACCCAGTGTGGTCACTCTAAATGGCCACCCTGGTGTGTGGTAGTGGAATTCCAACGCGTTTCAACGTTTAGATCCTAATGATACAAGTCTTCTTCAGGGAAATACATCACAATCTAAAAAAACCAGAAAACAAAAGCTATTATGAACTGTACAATGACCACCATACAAATCCCCTGCAAAGGCTGTATTCTCATGTGACTCACGCTCTCCCAGGACAGCTCGAAGGGGGGCTACGTGCCAAAAAACCAGGAACACCCCTCATCAGAGAAGACCCAGACCGTCCTAATACTCTACAAGGCGACTGGATATGGATAAACGATCCAAAAGTTCGGCGTCCTTAGCCTCAAAGGAGTTTTGAAGGCTATCTATAATGGGGCAGAAAATATATGGAGCTAAGTACTAAATGTGGACAAGCCCCCCAATGCATCTAATAGGGAAAAAATATCCCTAGGTTCTAAGTGTGGGGTGCCCAAACCTATCGGGGATGGGGTCCCAGGTATAGGGAATAAGGCAAACTTACTTTGAGATGAGTGGCTGGAGATTTGAATGGAGAGCCGGGTGAGGGTTTGCCGTAGTGCTCAGAAGTTTAAGCCTGTCCCATGTGTCTGGATGAGTGTCCAGTGAAGAGTGGCGCCATTTGCCGTCTTTGGCGTCCTATATGTGGTGTGTATTGGTAAGTGGGCGGAGCCCCAGCGCCGCGCTAGCCAATGGCGCGGTTTGTGGGGCGGAGACCCAGCGCCGCGCTGGCCAATAGCGCGGCTGGTGGAGGTCGTTGCTGTCAGGTGCACTCAGCGTGAGGACGCCGAGTGCTACCTAGGCAACCCGCTCCACTGAGGAGTCTGCGCATGCGCGGCGTATCACATAAATTTCCTCCGCTCAACCTCAATCCAGCAATAGCGCTTTTTGTTAAACAGACAACCAAAGATATTGAAAAACTAGATAGACAAAGAATCAAAAATAATCTTAATCCAGAATTGCGACATGCTCTCAACACCCTAAAGAACGACATGAACATCACAATTAAAGCATCGGATAAAGGGGGAAATATTGTCCTCATGGACAATGAAAATTACGTGAAAATGTGTCTCAAAATCCTTAACAACACCCGATGCTACAAAAAAATATCCCCAGCAACAGTTGAGAGATACAATCAGGAATTCTACCACCTGGTGGATGAATCCTTCAATGAAGGGGCCATTAATAAAGAAATGTGGGAGTTTATACGAACACAACATCCCCGGATACCCACCTTCTATGCCCTACCTAAGGTGCATAAAAGATTAGAAGACCCACCATGAAGACCCATTATTTCAGGTAATGGGTCAATTACGGAAAGCATTAGTCAGGTTATAGATTACCATCTTAGACCCCACGTTATGGATCTACCTTCTTACACCAAAGATACGATCCATATGTTGCAGATCATTGATAATTTGACCATCCCCGATCATGCTCTCCTAGTTACCATCGATGTGGAATGTCTGTATAATAGCATTCCACATGATGCTGGAGTAGCAGCAGTAAAACGGGTGCTGAGACAAAGAGCAACCACTGATTGGAAGTTCAACGCCTTTATACTCGCAATGCTCGAATTTATTTTGAAACACAACGTGTTTCTGTTTGAGGGCTCCCACTACCTCCAGGTGCAGGGAGTGGCTATGGGGACATGTTGTGCCCCCTCATACGCCAACCTGTACCTGGGGGAGTGGGAGAAAACCTTCCTGCTGGGAGAGGAATCGTCTGTGTACTCTGACCACATACTTCTGTGGCAGAGGTACATAGACGATATTTTTATTATTTGGGATGGCTCAGAAGATGGACTCAAGGAATGCCTGAGTTCCATGAACGCAAATAGCTTCAATCTCTTTTTTACTATGAACTATGACTCCAGGGAGGTTAACTTCCTGGATATCACCATTTCTAAAGATCAAACAGGAGTACTTCAGAGCAACCTTTACAGAAAAGAGACAGCGGGGAACACCCTGCTACATGCGGACAGTTTCCATCCTGAGCCACTAAAGAAATCCATTCCCTTTAGTCAATTCCTAAGACTCAAGAGAAATTGTAGTACATTTGAAAACTTCCAGCAGGAATCCAACAAACTGACTACCAGACTCAAAGAAAGAGGATACACCAAAACAGCTCTCAAGAAAGCGTTCAATCGCGTTAAGAATATGGACAGACGAAATCTAATCTTCAAAAAGAAAAACTCGATGAAGGAAGATAATCCAACTAGAATTATTATGAAATTCTCTAACGAACACCAACAAATTAGAAAAATTATTACTAAATACTGGTCCATTCTTACAGAAGATCCCACCTTAAGTGGCCTGGTTACTTCAAGACCTCAAATTACCTACACCAAATCAGGTTCAATAGGAAATATGCTCACCCAGAGCGAGTATAAAGGAAGTGTACGAACGGACCCCTGTAAAACCTGGGGCACCTATCCCTGCGGAGCATGTGCCCAATGTGGAGTTATAGGTAGGAGAACCACAATCACATTACCCAATGGGGAAGACTTCCAACTACGACACTTTGCGAATTGCAAAACACGTGGAGTAGTTTATCTGATGCAATGTCAGTGTGGGGCGTTTTATGTGGGGAAAACCCGACAGGAATTCGCTAAAAGGGTTGAGAAGCATGTCCTCAGTATGAGTATCGGCAACCTCTACTTGTCGCTAGGTAGGCATGTAGCAAAACATCATGGATATAGGATGCCGAAGGTCAATTTTACTGTGATAGATAGACTACATATACCCACCAGGGGGGGTGACTGGAACAAGGCCCTACTCCAGCGCGAGATGCGCTGGATCAGGCGCCTTAAGGCCACCACCCCCCCAGGACTTAATGAGACAGAAAGCTATAGGCCCTTCCTAGAGGGCTTTAGATCGGGCAAAACTGACTAGGGGTATGCCCTTCCCCTCATGTTAGGCATATCCAGTTATGCTTCTCTTCATCTTGTTTCTTTCCTTCCATGGATTTTGGAATCTCCAACACATCCCCCCCATGTCCTTCTCCCCCCTCTTTTCCCCTTTTTTCCCCTTTCTTTCCTCCTTCCATCACACATTTGACTCACGAGATGGTGGTTGGACATGTTCTGAAGATTTTTAGCCTTTTGGGGGTTATTTATTATCACTTTTCTTTAAAGCTTACTAAACTGAAGAATTACCACAGCTGGGCTGGGGTCTATATATGTCATAACCCCCGCCCCTTGGAAAAATTCTTTATGTGTTTTGACAATAATTTTTTGTTTATGTGATTTATATTACTTATACATATATTTTGAACTGGAATGTTCTACCATCCTTTCCACCTATCATCACTGCAATGATTTTCCGCTGTTTTCCTTGGATTGTCGCCCCGCGGGTGCTGCTCCTTTTTGGGGGGGGCTGGGTGTGCGGAGACTTAGGACCTACCACGCATCTCTCAGATATATCCGGACCGGTCCTATACCTACCCGACACAGGGGGGCCCCACAGCTCCTTTTAGCTGGGGGGCCCTTTTACCCTGCCATGCAACACTGCTAGGCAGGAATTCCTGTGTCGGTGGTTATCAGCCCTTCTCCCCCTCCCTGGGATCGGTTATTCTTTCCCTCAGGGGGGAATTAGTGTGGTTTTTAAACAAGGAGGGACGTAACATACATGCATTAATATTCTGTTGATCATCCATTTCATTTTATCCAATTTTATCCCCCCTCCCCCGCTTTCCCTTTCCCCCCCCCCCCCCCTCCGGCTCTCCCCCACTCGGTCTATTAGACCATGGAGGGAGTTGCCATGGGATACCTTTGGGGGATTCGCGGGTTCAGCTGCATCCACTACTGATGCAGCTTTTTCCCTGTATCTCTAGTCATCATGACAATACGTTCTATGGGCAGTGCCCATCTTTAAGATGGCCGCGAACGCTCAGCAACGTCATCTTTCACCCTCCTTGCTTTACGTAAGGCGCGCCGATACGCCGCGCATGCGCAGACTCCTCAGTGGAGCGGGTTGCCTAGGTAGCACTCGGCGTCCTCACGCTGAGTGCACCTGACAGCAACGACCTCCACCAGCCGCGCTATTGGCCAGCGCGGCGCTGGGTCTCCGCCCCACAAACCGCGCCATTGGCTAGCGCGGCGCTGGGGCTCCGCCCACTTACCAATACACACCACATATAGGACGCCAAAGACGGCAAATGGCGCCACTCTTCACTGGACACTCATCCAGACACATGGGACAGGCTTAAACTTCTGAGCACTACGGCAAACCCTCACCCGGCTCTCCATTCAAATCTCCAGCCACTCATCTCAAAGTAAGTTTGCCTTATTCCCTATACCTGGGACCCCATCCCCGATAGGTTTGGGCACCCCACACTTAGAACCTAGGGATATTTTTTCCCTATTAGATGCATTGGGGGGCTTGTCCACATTTAGTACTTAGCTCCATATATTTTCTGCCCCATTTTAGATAGCCTTCAAAACTCCTTTGAGGCTAAGGACGCCGAACTTTTGGATCGTTTATCCATATCCAGTCGCCTTGTAGAGTATTAGGACGGTCTGGGTCTTCTCTGATGAGGGGTGTTCCTGGTTTTTTGGCACGTAGCCCCCCTTCGAGCTGTCCTGGGAGAGCGTGAGTCACATGAGAATACAGCCTTTGCAGGGGATTTGTATGGTGGTCATTGTACAGTTCATAATAGCTTTTGTTTTCTGTTTTTTTTAGATTGTGATGTATTTCCCTGAAGAAGACTTGTATCATTAGGATCTAAACGTTGAAACGCGTTGGAATTCCACTACCACACACCAGGGTGGCCATTTAGAGTGACCACACTGGGTAGTGGGATACATCACATCTCTTTCCAACATATTTGTTACAGTTAAATCTCTGCATTTATTTGTGTATTGAAGGCTTTGCAAAATTGCCATATGTTTTGGCAGCCACCCTATTTTTCATTGTATCATGACCATTTAGTCACATGATCTTCTGGACAACTTTGTAACTAATATTTTAATGTTGTATAAATAAATTGATTTTAGCAATATTTTTGTTTTCATTGCCTTAAAAATCCCGCTAGAGGTATTATTTATTTTTCTTTAGATTCACATGGGATGATGGCAATGACACATCCATACCACCTAGGTCATATTTACCCAAATCACTAATTGGGGTGGATAATACACCCATACCTCGATAATGACCAAGGTGATTGGATGTGGACCCTCACATAAAAGGCATTATATCTAATTATTATTTGCTATATAGGAATTCACTTCTCTTTCCCTATATATCCTTTAGGGAGACTAGTGTTCCTACAGTTAAGAGAGCCAAACCGCTCTCCGATTTCACCTATCCTCTAAATCTTTCAGTATTGTCCATACCCTTTGTGGGTCACTATGGGGGATCTCCAGGGAGGAGAGTGGGAGGAGTTCATGGCCAACATCCAGAGGAGCTATGAAGGGAAGGAACAAGTCTCTTCGGATTTGTCCTCACTATTCTCAAGTTTAACTAAAATTCTGGAGAAGAAATCAGCCTTACACTGGCACATTGAATCCTTGGGCAGATACATCAAAGAAGGAATTAATCCAATTGGACTCCGGATACAAATATTTCCCATCTTAGAAAATATATCCAAAGAATTAAAAAAGAATTGGGAAAGCAAACTTAATGACTGCTCAATGAATCTAATGCTATTACTCCAGAATGAATACCGACAACAACTAGACAGCATGAATATGGAAATCAAAACAATATATGATCGTCTTACCCCACTAAAAACGCATGAGGAATATGCATCATATGAGAAAAAACTCAAAGAACATCTGGAAAGCTTCGGTAAAAATATCCTTATTAAAAAAGAAAAAAAGTACTGGAGAGATAAAAATGCATTTAGAGAGGGCAGGGCATACAAATGGAATACAGCCAATACCAAGAATCAAAGAAATAGAAAAAGAAGAACTCCATATCAAGAAAATGAAAATCTATCCAATGATTATTTATCAGATACACCATCAAATTCCTCCTCCTCAGCATCGTCACATGCTGGCCAATCCAGGGGCAAAAGAAAAGGACCCCTGGGAAGACAGCACGAAACGGAAGGTGAGATTAAACAATCTCACAAAAAACGCAATATGGAGCAGGAAAGAAGGGAACTACAATCAAGCAATAAATCAACCACACAAAAAAACCCTATGCAAGGAAATACACGAGGCCCCCTACTTAATTTAGGAAAAACAAATCGGAAAGACCAAGGAGCCATCCCTAAAACACAACAAACTCAGTTGGATAGTTTTTTAGACCGGAACACAACACCACTTCCAAGCCCCATGCCTCTCACGCAACTCCTGATGATGGCCACGGATCCACCGACTCCAAAGAGCTAAATGTTATTAATCTCTCCTCGCATACACTTACCAATGAGGAGCAGAAAGTGTTATCACTAGGCCTCTCCTTCTGTCCTAACCAAAGTATGGACACCTTCGAAACAACCAAGGATATTCATTTATTTGCCCGGAAATTACTATTAAAAAGTCTCTATACAAAACAAAAAGCCACACAACCTGAAATAGCGCCCAATTTAAAAACAGCGGATTTCAAGGCTCTTAGAGATTTAAATCTTTTATTACAAGAAAGCAATGCAGCAGAGAGTTTCTGGGAAGAACTGGAAGAAGGAGAGGGCAACGAAGAAGATTTTGAAGATGAATCCACTGAACACAATATGGAAAAGGACAAAAAATTCAAAAGAAAATCACATAAATTTCCTCCGCTCAACCTCAATCCAGCAATAGCGCTTTTTGTTAAACAGACAACCAAAGATATTGAAAAACTAGATAGACAAAGAATCAAAAATAATCTTAATCCAGAATTGCGACATGCTCTCAACACCCTAAAGAACGACATGAACATCACAATTAAAGCATCGGATAAAGGGGGAAATATTGTCCTCATGGACAATGAAAATTACGTGAAAATGTGTCTCAAAATCCTTAACAACACCCGATGCTACAAAAAAATATCCCCAGCAACAGTTGAGAGATACAATCAGGAATTCTACCACCTGGTGGATGAATCCTTCAATGAAGGGGCCATTAATAAAGAAATGTGGGAGTTTATACGAACACAACATCCCCGGATACCCACCTTCTATGCCCTACCTAAGGTGCATAAAAGATTAGAAGACCCACCAGGAAGACCCATTATTTCAGGTAATGGGTCAATTACGGAAAGCATTAGTCAGGTTATAGATTACCATCTTAGACCCCACGTTATGGATCTACCTTCTTACACCAAAGATACGATCCATATGTTGCAGATCATTGATAATTTGACCATCCCCGATCATGCTCTCCTAGTTACCATCGATGTGGAATGTCTGTATAATAGCATTCCACATGATGCTGGAGTAGCAGCAGTAAAACGGGTGCTGAGACAAAGAGCAACCACTGATTGGAAGTTCAACGCCTTTATACTCGCAATGCTCGAATTTATTTTGAAACACAACGTGTTTCTGTTTGAGGGCTCCCACTACCTCCAGGTGCAGGGAGTGGCTATGGGGACATGTTGTGCCCCCTCATACGCCAACCTGTACCTGGGGGAGTGGGAGAAAACCTTCCTGCTGGGAGAGGAATCGTCTGTGTACTCTGACCACATACTTCTGTGGCAGAGGTACATAGACGATATTTTTATTATTTGGGATGGCTCAGAAGATGGACTCAAGGAATGCCTGAGTTCCATGAACGCAAATAGCTTCAATCTCTTTTTTACTATGAACTATGACTCCAGGGAGGTTAACTTCCTGGATATCACCATTTCTAAAGATCAAACAGGAGTACTTCAGAGCAACCTTTACAGAAAAGAGACAGCGGGGAACACCCTGCTACATGCGGACAGTTTCCATCCTGAGCCACTAAAGAAATCCATTCCCTTTAGTCAATTCCTAAGACTCAAGAGAAATTGTAGTACATTTGAAAACTTCCAGCAGGAATCCAACAAACTGACTACCAGACTCAAAGAAAGAGGATACACCAAAACAGCTCTCAAGAAAGCGTTCAATCGCGTTAAGAATATGGACAGACGAAATCTAATCTTCAAAAAGAAAAACTCGATGAAGGAAGATAATCCAACTAGAATTATTATGAAATTCTCTAACGAACACCAACAAATTAGAAAAATTATTACTAAATACTGGTCCATTCTTACAGAAGATCCCACCTTAAGTGGCCTGGTTACTTCAAGACCTCAAATTACCTACACCAAATCAGGTTCAATAGGAAATATGCTCACCCAGAGCGAGTATAAAGGAAGTGTACGAACGGACCCCTGTAAAACCTGGGGCACCTATCCCTGCGGAGCATGTGCCCAATGTGGAGTTATAGGTAGGAGAACCACAATCACATTACCCAATGGGGAAGACTTCCAACTACGACACTTTGCGAATTGCAAAACACGTGGAGTAGTTTATCTGATGCAATGTCAGTGTGGGGCGTTTTATGTGGGGAAAACCCAACAGGAATTCGCTAAAAGGGTTGAGAAGCATGTCCTCAGTATGAGTATCGGCAACCTCTACTTGTCGCTAGGTAGGCATGTAGCAAAACATCATGGATATAGGATGCCGAAGGTCAATTTTACTGTGATAGATAGACTACATATACCCACCAGGGGGGGTGACTGGAACAAGGCCCTACTCCAGCGCGAGATGCGCTGGATCAGGCGCCTTAAGGCCACCACCCCCCCAGGACTTAATGAGACAGAAAGCTATAGGCCCTTCCTAGAGGGCTTTAGATCGGGCAAAACTGACTAGGGGTATGCCCTTCCCCTCATGTTAGGCATATCCAGTTATGCTTCTCTTCATCTTGTTTCTTTCCTTCCATGGATTTTGGAATCTCCAACACATCCCCCCATGTCCTTCTCCCCCCTCTTTTCCCCTTTTTTCCCCTTTCTTTCCTCCTTCCATCACACATTTGACTCACGAGATGGTGGTTGGACATGTTCTGAAGATTTTTAGCCTTTTGGGGGTTATTTATTATCACTTTTCTTTAAAGCTTACTAAACTGAAGAATTACCACAGCTGGGCTGGGGTCTATATATGTCATAACCCCCGCCCCTTGGAAAAATTCTTTATGTGTTTTGACAATAATTTTTTGTTTATGTGATTTATATTACTTATACATATATTTTGAACTGGAATGTTCTACCATCCTTTCCACCTATCATCACTGCAATGATTTTCCGCTGTTTTCCTTGGATTGTCGCCCCGCGGGTGCTGCTCCTTTTTGGGGGGGGCTGGGTGTGCGGAGACTTAGGACCTACCACGCATCTCTCAGATATATCCGGACCGGTCCTATACCTACCCGACACAGGGGGGCCC
The DNA here is from genome assembly GCA_037952925.1 of Lithobates clamitans. Classification (NCBI taxonomy): domain Eukaryota; kingdom Metazoa; phylum Chordata; class Amphibia; order Anura; family Ranidae; genus Lithobates; species Lithobates clamitans. Next base: position 2,947,547 of record JBBGZY010001130.1, read on the forward strand.
CACAGCTCCTTTTAGCTGGGGGGCCCTTTTACCCTGCCATGCAACACTGCTAGGCAGGAATTCCTGTGTCGGTGGTTATCAGCCCTTCTCCCCCTCCCTGGGATCGGTTATTCTTTCCCTCAGGGGGGAATTAGTGTGGTTTTTAAACAAGGAGGGATGTAACATACATGCATTAATATTCTGTTGATCATCCATTTCATTTTATCCAATTTTATCCCCCCTCCCCCGCTTTCCCTTTCCCCCCCCCCCCCCCCCCCTCCGGCTCTCCCCCACTCGGTCTATTAGACCATGGAGGGAGTTGCCATGGGATACCTTTGGGGGATTCGCGGGTTCAGCTGCATCCACTACTGATGCAGCTTTTTCCCTGTATCTCTAGTCATCATGACAATACGTTCTATGGGCAGTGCCCATCTTTAAGATGGCCGCGAACGCTCAGCAACGTCATCTTTCACCCTCCTTGCTTTACGTAAGGCGCGCCGATACGCCGCGCATGCGCAGACTCCTCAGTGGAGCGGGTTGCCTAGGTAGCACTCGGCGTCCTCACGCTGAGTGCACCTGACAGCAACGACCTCCACCAGCCGCGCTATTGGCCAGCGCGGCGCTGGGTCTCCGCCCCACAAACCGCGCCATTGGCTAGCGCGGCGCTGGGGCTCCGCCCACTTACCAATACACACCACATATAGGACGCCAAAGACGGCAAATGGCGCCACTCTTCACTGGACACTCATCCAGACACATGGGACAGGCTTAAACTTCTGAGCACTACGGCAAACCCTCACCCGGCTCTCCATTCAAATCTCCAGCCACTCATCTCAAAGTAAGTTTGCCTTATTCCCTATACCTGGGACCCCATCCCCGATAGGTTTGGGCACCCCACACTTAGAACCTAGGGATATTTTTTCCCTATTAGATGCATTGGGGGGCTTGTCCACATTTAGTACTTAGCTCCATATATTTTCTGCCCCATTTTAGATAGCCTTCAAAACTCCTTTGAGGCTAAGGACGCCGAACTTTTGGATCGTTTATCCATATCCAGTCGCCTTGTAGAGTATTAGGACGGTCTGGGTCTTCTCTGATGAGGGGTGTTCCTGGTTTTTTGGCACGTAGCCCCCCTTCGAGCTGTCCTGGGAGAGCGTGAGTCACATGAGAATACAGCCTTTGCAGGGGATTTGTATGGTGGTCATTGTACAGTTCATAATAGCTTTTGTTTTCTGGTTTTTTTAGATTGTGATGTATTTCCCTGAAGAAGACTTGTATCATTAGGATCTAAACGTTGAAACGCGTTGGAATTCCACTACCACACACCAGGGTGGCCATTTAGAGTGACCACACTGGGTAGTGGGATACATCACATCTCTTTCCAACATATTTGTTACAGTTAAATCTCTGCATTTATTTGTGTATTGAAGGCTTTGCAAAATTGCCATATGTTTTGGCAGCCACCCTATTTTTCATTGTATCATGACCATTTAGTCACATGATCTTCTGGACAACTTTGTAACTAATATTTTAATGTTGTATAAATAAATTGATTTTAGCAATATTTTTGTTTTCATTGCCTTAAAAATCCCGCTAGAGGTATTATTTATTTTTCTTTAGATTCACATGGGATGATGGCAATGACACATCCATACCACCTAGGTCATATTTACCCAAGCCCCCTTTAGCAAGGGGACCCCCAAATCCCGACCTCCCCCCTATATGAATTGGTAACGGGTACATTGCACCCCTACCATTTCACACAAATGTGTCAAAAATAAAAGACAGGAGACACTTTGTGACAAGTCCTTTATTAAAAGATAAAAAAATAAAAATGTCCCGCGATGTAGATCCATCTCATGCCGCCCGACGAGTCAAGAAAAAAAAAAAGCAACAGTCACCCGTTTACGTCACCCCTACATAGTTTAAGGTTAAACCACTTCTCCTATACTAACCTCTATAGATCTTTTATGAAAAAATTAAACAGAATTGGTCCCAGGACAGAGCCTGGGGTACTCCACTTACAGACCAAGCAGAGTATTTGCTACTTATTACCACCCTTTGGACATGCCCCTGTAACCAGTTTTCCCTGCAGCAAACTGTATGCACCATCGCATTTTCCTCTCTTGGTTGCTGGTTACTCTGCTGAGGGTGGTGAGCTTGGGGCCAGGCCTAGTCAAGCAGGGAGGTAACCTATCAGATAAGCTGTATGGAACCCCATGATTTTATGATGAGACTAGTCCTCCCAAAAGGCTGTTGCTTCCCAGTAGCGTCAAAAAATTGAAATCCCCAACTTATCCAAAACACATGCTTCCCACACCAAGATCCCTACAATAATCAACATAACAAACACAACATTTTTACCAGGACCCTTCACTTTTCAACTCTTGGACACATCTCCACTAGTTGTCCTTGCCATTTGTCCATTTACAAACAAAATATTTGCATTATCATAAACAAAGAAATGGTAGTCTAACACTGGAATAGTTGCACTCATCTGCAAATAAACATCATGTTATCATGGTCACAAATACCGCTAATGCCGCGTACACACGAGCGGACTTTCTATCCTACTTGGTCCGGCACACTTTCCGACGGACTTTGTCCGCCAGGTGCGCCGGACTTTAAAACGGACGGACTTGCCCACACACGCCGGGACTTTCCGGCGGGCTAAGTCCGCCCGTCTTTCCGACGGACTTTCACCGGAGTTCCGGCGGACTTTCAGAATGAACGGACTTGCCCACACACGGACAAGTCCGTTCATTTTGAACGTGACTCAGGTGCGACGGGACTAGAAAAGGATGTCAATCTTGCCGCTTTTATCGGCGAGATTGACACCTTGCGAGCCCCGTCGAGGGGCATACCAGGCCCTTAGGTCTGGTATGGATTATATAGGGGAACCCCTACGCCGAAAAAACGGCGTGGGGCCCCCCTAAAATCCATACCAGACCCCGATCCGAGCACGCAGCCTGGCCGGTCAGGAAAGGGGGTGGGGACGAGCGAGCGCCCCCCCCCCTCCTGAACCGTACCAGGCCGCATGCCCTCAACATGGGGGGTGGGTGCTTTGGGGGAGGGGGGCGCCCTGCGCCCCCCCCCCCAAAGCACCTTGTCCCCATGTTGATGAGGACAAGGGCCTCTTCCCGACAACCCTGGCCGTTGGTTGTCGGGGTCTGCGGGCGGGGGCTTATCGGAATCTGGGAGCCCCCAGATCCCGGCCCCCCACCCTATGTAAATGAGTATGGGGTACATGGTACCCCTACCCATTTACCTAGGAAAAAAGTGTAAGTAATAAAACACACTACACAGGTTTTTAAAATATTTTATTAAACAGCTCCGGGGGGGGGATCTTCCTCCGGCTTCGGGGGTCTTCTTCCGGCTTCGGGGGTCCCTCCGCTTCATCTTCTCCCGGCGTCCGGTTGGTTCTTCTCCGCTCTCCGGCCTCTTCTCCCGGTGTCGCAGGTCTTCGGCCGGCCCCCTCCGCTGTCTTCATGTAGCTCTATTGCAAGCGGAGGTCCGGACTTCTTGGCTTCTTGGCTTCTTGGCTTCTCTTCTCTTCTCTTCCCCCAGATGTTGACACGACGCTCTCTCCGGCTGGACTGGTCTCTGAGGGCTGCGTTGTGACTTATATAGGCGGAGACCCCGCCCCCATATGATGTCACAGTCCCTGGGCATGCTGGGACTGTGACGTTTTAGGGGGCGTGGTCGACCACCCCCTTTCCTGACCGGCCAGGCTGCGTGCTCGGATCGGGGTCTGGTATGGATTTTAGGGGGGCCCCACGCCGTTTTTTCGGCGTAGGGGTTCCCCTATATAATCCATACCAGACCTAAGGGCCTGGTATGCCCCGCGCTCGCCGCAATAGGAAGATTTGTTTTTCCTATTGCAGCGAGCGCGAGATGCAATACCCTGCCCTCGTGTCGTATTTGGTCTGTCGGGACCAGCCTACACACGAGCGGGCTTTCCGTCGTACCAGCACACACACGGGCGGACTTTCCGCCCGAAACTGAGTCCGACGGAAAGATTTGAAACTTTCTTTAAATCTAGGTCCGGCGGGCTTTTGGGAAGAAGTCCGCCGGAAAAGTCCGCCGCCGCCCACACACGGGCGGATTGTCCGGCACACTCTGGGCCGCCGGACCAAGTATGCCGGAAAGTCCGACCGTGTGTACGCGGCATAAGTCTATATTTGCTTCTTTGTTAGTTGTTCCTTGTATTTGTAGCCATTTTAGAAGTGGGAAATTAGCCAGTGGAGGAAAAAGACCCAGAACAATCGCAAACTTGTTTGTGTCATCTCTATCATACACAGTGTTATGATTTTCCTGCTGCTTAACTAAGGTTTCTATTATGCATATTATATAATTGCATATTTCATTTTTGTGGCATGAGTAAGTAATGAGTCACACCACCCATCTCATCATGATTAACATCCTGCAGTTACTGTAAAATGACAAATGTATTAGGTAGCATACACTGACCATACAGTAACCATGGCCTTAATGTGTATGCACTGAATTCTGTTAAAGCTGAAGTCTGTCCACAAACAACAATTTTTGACCATTTGTACTGTAAAAATAAATGAACACTAATGAATTATGTGCAATGTGCAGCTGCTACTGTGTTAGGTAGTCTTCTTGCTTTCATTCGCCCTTGTACATGACAGTAAGCAACAACCATCAGACGTTGAAATACAGATCACAGTAGCTCTCTCACTCTGCAGCTTGCCCATTTCAAAAACATTTTCCATTCTTTCCAATAAATGTGAGTCATTTTGTGACTAGAGGAGGGGAGATTTGAGGCATTAATGTGCACCTCCTACAATCACAAAATGGCTTGCATTCATTAAAAAGTATCCTCAATGGACAAGCTGCAGTGCAAGCAATCAACCTATTCAAGCTGGAACTGTAAGTTTTACTGCCAGGCCTTTGGGGTTGAATACACTGTACAGGGGGAAAAGAGAATGAAAGCAAGAGAACTCAGCAGTGGCTGCATATTGCATATATTTCTTTAGTCATCTTTTTTTTTTTTTTTAGTGCAAATGATAAAAAGTACAAATGTGTGTTCCAATTGGTACTACTGACTTCATGAACATGTGCACACTATATACACAGTTCTAAATGCGTCAAAATAATTTCCAGCATGAAAAAATGCACATAAGATGGACCTAGATTGACATTAGGTCTTTTTGAAGTGGGGACTGGGGACTCTGGAATCACTCACTTCCACTTCTAGAATTGTTGAAGGACTAGATCTCTGTGAAGCACAGACACTGACTGGCTGCCTCTGTCTGCAAAGATTAAGATCAAAGCAACTCTGCCACTTAAACAAATTTACTAGACATTTGCAGAACGGAAAAATGTGTTTTGTTTTGGATAGATTTGTTATGTTACTAATTTTGTTTTGTCATGGAATTAGTTTAGTTTAGTTTAGTTAGGACATGTCAAAAACTGTTTCCTGTGTTTCTTACTTTTTGACACTTTTTTTGGTGAATGGGTACAGGTACATTGTACCCAATACTCATTCACATGGGGGGTCAAGATATGGGGGCCCCTTGTTAAAGGGGGCTTCCAGATTCTGATAAGCCTCCCGTCCGCAGACCCCGACAACCACAGGCCAGGGTTGTCGGAAAGAGGCCCTTGTCCCCATCAACATGGCGACAAGGTGCTTTTGGGATGGGGGTGCGGAGCATGTGGCCTGGTATGGTTCGGGGGCACTCGCTCATCCCCCCCTTTCCTGAACTGCCAGGCTGCATGCTAAGATAGGGGTCTGGCATGGATTTTGGCAGGGACCCGACACCGTTTTTTTTTTAAATCTTGGCGTGGGGAGTGGCAGGGGTGGGGTTTGGGAACCCTACGCCATTTTTTTAAACATTTTTCGATTGCCGGGAAATTGCCAGCATGCTTTTTCTTAATATTCATCTGTCAGTTGGGAAGCCCACTGACAGATATTGACTCATGTTGTTAGGAAGTGGGCGGCCGGATTTCCGGCCTGCTGCCTAACAACCAGCTGTTCCTTCACACAGAATTTAAATAGGTTGATCGTTTTTCAACCAATCTTAATTCTAATTGTTCTGAAAAGAAAGAAGAAAATGAATAAACTAAACACATTTTAATGGATTTCAACTAATTTCATTACTATTTGTTAATATTTCATTCAGATATTTGGATATATCCGAATCTCTGAATAACCAAAAATTTGTCCAAATTTGTATTCGGACTGAAACAAATTACACATTTCTAGCATTTACAAATTAAAATGTTACCTTTAAAGAGACAAGTAAACATTCACCATTCGAGCTACCTTTGCCATGGCATACTGCCCCATTGCAAAAAATGTGACCTCTGAAGTCTGAGAAAAAACAACAGTTCCATGAAATAAACAAATAAATAAAATGGCGGTCATTGCAACTTTTTATCTCATATAGTATTTGCGCAATAATTTTTCAAATGCCTTTTTTTTGGAAAAAAACTGTTTCATGAATTAAAAAATAACAAAACAGTAAAGATAGCCCATTTTTTTTGTATAATGTGAAATATGATGTTACGCCAAGTAAATAGATACCTAACATGTCATGCTTTAAAATTGCGCACAAAATGGAATGGCACCAAACTTCATTACTTAAAAATCTCCATAAGCAACGCTTTAAATGTTTTTACAGGTTACCAGTTTAGAGTTACAGAGGAGGTCTAGTGCTAGAATAGTTGCACGCGCTCTAGCGCATGCGGTGATACCTCACATGTGTGGTTTGAGCAGCGTTTACATATGTGGGCGGGACTTACATGTGCGCTCGCTTCTGAGCGCGAGCTACCAGGGACAGGGGCGTTTTTAATTTTTTTATTATTATTTTATTTTTTATTTTACTTAATTTTTTTTATTTTTACACTTTTTTTTACATGTTTTTGTATCACTTTTATTCCTATTACAAGGAATGTAAACATCCCTTGTAATAGGAATCTATGTGACAGGTCCTCTTTATGGAGAGATGTAAGGTCAATAAGACCTCCAAGCTGGAAAGCATGAAATAGGGAAAAAAAATCACAGATCTCATGCTGACAGCCGCGATCACGGCTTTGTTTATTTCCGGGTACCCGGGTGTGACCTCATAACGTCGCGCCCAGGCCTCCGACGGTCATAGAGATGACTGGTGACCATCTGGTCACCGGAAATCTCTATTGTCCTCACCCGGCGCTGGCCGGTTCTTTCTCCGGGCCCCCGATGGCATGGGAGAGCCCAGGGAAGCACCAGATGGTGGCGAGAGGGGAGGGACGTCCCCTCCCATCGCCTATAAGAACGATCAAGTGGCGGAACTGCCGCTATGATCATTCTTATCGTGCACAGAATCGCTGGCTGCAAAGAATGATATCTGAATAAGGACGTCAAGGATGTCATTTTACTATGGCCGGGTATGAGAGCACATTTTCCAAGAGGATTACTCCCCAAAACATAGACTTAAAGCGGGGGTTCACCCACACCGCCAAAAAAAAAAATATTAAAAGCCAGCAGCTACAAATACTGCAGCTGCTGACTTTTAATACATGGCCACTTACCTGTCCCAGGGTCCAGCGATGTCGGCAGGGGACGCCGAGAACCCGCTCGGTTCTCGGCAGCTGCCGCCGCCATCCTAGGTGAGGGAATCAGGAAGTGAAGCGTTGCGGCTTCACTTCCCGGTTCCCTACTGCGCATGCGCGAGTCACGCTGCGCATCCCTAGTGGTCCCCACTCTCTCCTGGGAGCTGTGTGTTCCCAGCAGACAGCGCGGTCGGGACGGGAAGAGGCATAGACTCCCATGGGAGTCTATGCCGGAAGTGGGTGCAAATACCTGTCTTAGACAGGTATCTGCACCCCCTCCCCCCTGAAAGGTGCCAAATGTGACACCGGAGGGGGGGAGGGTTCCGAAAAGCGGAAGTTCCATTTTTGTGTGGAACTCCGCTTTAAAGGGAATTTTGATATAAATGAACACAGAACAGAAATTAGAGTATTTCATATTTACTGTTTTTAAACATGTTGCAAATATATTTCCACGGGGCAATACGTTTAACGGATAAAAATAAAATATGTGTGGCTCATGTCCAGAGTCACAAAAAAAAGCCATAAAGAATAAGAAAAAGGCTTAAAAAAAAAAAATATATATATATATATATATATATATATATATATATATATAAAGGAACACTATCAATACAGCAAAAGTCAATACAGCAAAAATTCCAAAAGAACAAAAGGTGGCAAATTCCAAAAGTTTTCAACAAACCCCCAAAAATTCTTTAAATATAATAATAGTAAAATAGTCACATCTGAGAATGTAGGCCCAGAAAATCCACAATGGTTCAAATTTGATATGGTCCATAAACATTTGACAAAATAAAGGTGAATAAAGTACCTGGACTAGATCCTTGCACCCATGTGTCCTCAAAGAGTTGTGCTCTGTTATTTCAAAGCCATTGTCTCTCATTTGACTGTCTCAGAGCCAGTATATTGGTGCAAAGCCTATATTTTAAAAACAGATCAAAGTCTTTCTAAAGTAACTACATGCTGATTGGTTTAACTTTTATATTCTAAAAGACAATTAAAATTTTAATAAAAGACCACATGGAAGTGTTTTTGCTAGAAAACAATATTATTCATAATACTTATATATGGATTCATGAAAGACCAAAGTTGTCAAAGAAATCTGATTTCATTTTTTGAGGAATGTAAGCAAAAAACTTAAAGGAGTGGCTGTATAAATAGTAGACTTGTGTTTTGCAAAAGCTTTTGGCACAGTTCCATACACACAGCTTTTGGGTACGTTAAAATCAATAGACTTAAAAAATTCAGTTTGTAAATGGATGGAAAACTTGCTAAAATACCGTATTTAGAGGGTATTGATTAATGATTCTTACTCTGAATGGTCCAACGCTATCTGTGGTGTTCCTTGAAGGTTCAGCATTGGGACTTTTACTGTTTAACTTATTTATTATAAAAGATATAAAGTTTGAGAATAAAAGTACCATTTATGTGTTTACAGATGACACCAAGCTATGTACTGGAATAACATCTTTACAGCAGTTTCCAACTTACAATCTGATCTAAATGCACTATTTGTTTAACCACTTGCAGACCGCCCACTGCACAATTACTGCGTCAGGGTGGCCCGGCTGTGCGAAACAACGTACCTGTAAGTTGTATCCTCTTCCGGGCCTGGGGTGCGTGTGCCATCGGCGACCGGCTCCCGCTGTGATTGGACACAGCGAGAGCCAATCAGCGGGTCTTGCGGACGCGATGTCCACTGGGACCAATCGATCATTGCCAGGAGAAGCAGAGCGGTGGTCTGCCTATGTAAACAAGGCAGACTGCTGTTCTGTCAGAGAGGAAAATAGAGATCTCGTGTTTCTGCTAAGCATCCCCCACACAGTTATAAATCACTTCCTGGGAGCGCACTTAACCCTTTGATCGCCCTTGATGTTAACCCCTTCCCTGCCAGTGTCATTAGTATAGTAAGAGTACTTTTTTTAGCACTGATCGCTGTATTAGTGTCACTGGTCACCAAAAAGTGTCACTTAGTATCCTATTTGTCAGTCGCAATGTCACAGTCTCGCTAAAAATCGCTGATCGCTGACATTACTAGTAAAAATAAAAATGCCATAAAAATATCCCATAGTTTGTAGATGCGATAACTTTTGCGCAAACCAATCAATGTACTTTTATTGGGATTTTTTTTACCAAAAACATGTACCAGAATACAGGGAAAGAAGGTTCACGGATTATCTGAATAGACATTAGCACCGCATCCCTTGTTTAAACATCATATCACAAATCAAGAGAAATGGAATTTTTACGGTGCTGACAACACAACCAAATGAAGGATATATAAAAATATCAAAATTTTATTAAGAAAAACATCTTAAAATTTAACATATTGATGTAGAAGTAAAGCCATATAATACATAAACAGGTGCTACTGTTTGCGTCTCTACATGTTTCGCCATAGAGATAGCTTCTTCAGGAGAACTTTATATCAGGCACTGTATATATGACCAGTGTAGGTTGAGAAAGGGGCAATAAATCTAAGGCTCCAAGGAACACAGGGAAGAATAAAAATGGATCATTTGGTGAAACCACAGAGTAAGCAGAAAGTCGCCCCCTATGGGTCCATCTGCAAAGACTGCAGACAGCAGTCAATCTTGTATATATTAAATAGAAGGACATCCAAACAATTGTCTCCCTTTACTTTGAGTGGAGAGGAAAGCAACAAAAGGATTTCAAGTCAGGCTCCAAAAAAATCCACCCAGAAGAGGGACCTTCAAAAGATCGCATGGTCCAGCACAGGAGAGGGAGAGTAAACTTGGGGAGTGATCTATTGAAGGTCCCACTTCTGGGTGGATTTGTTTTGATTCCTACTCTCTGATACACCTAGCAATATCAGTCACATTTCCCAAGTGACAGGTTGCTTTAAACCCTCGACAACCAAATCTTTAAACCCAACACAGGGGGCTTGTTCCCCCCAAATGAACAGGGGAGGGAAGGGCTTGGACCAGTATGTAGTCCGGACCCAGCCCGACACTTAAATGTAATTAATCTATCAGCATACACCCTAACCGAAATGGAGAAACAGGTGCTCTCCAAAGGTCTAAGTTTTTGTCCACAAGACATTTTTGATCTCTTTGAGGTCATTACTGACCTACAAATTTTTGTGCGGAAATTATTGCTAAAATGTACATATGCTAAAAATGACATTGAGATTGATACCACAGATTGATCCAAGTATAGTATGAGGGAATTTAAAGCCTTGCGAGACCTTACACTTCTTTTCCAAGAAAATAATACAGTAGATCTAATTGATCAGATTGATCTTGATAAGATTTTTAAAGACATCAATAAATCTACACAAAACCCCATTACTCTTTTCAAGAAACCATCTACCAGGTTTCCTCCACCCAACACTAATTCCAGTGTAGCGACCTTCTTAAAACAAACTATTAGGGATATATGTAAACTACCACTCAAGAAAAACAATCCCCAAAATTTGACTGATGAAGGAAATAAGGCTTTGGAATCACTATGCAACAATGAATCTATCGTACTAAAAGCTTCAGTCAAAGGAGGAAATATGGTCCTTATGGACAATTATTTCTACAAATCTATGTGTCATTCTATGTGAATTTCTATGTGAAATTCTGAGTAATCAATCGTGGTATAGATCCATTCCGGTCAGATTAATTAACCAATTTAACAAAGAATTTTATATGTTTGTTGATCAAGCATATTTCAACATTATTTCAAAAGATCTTTTTGAATTAATATGGACTAAACATCCAAGGGTGGCTACCTTTTCTAGTCTCCCTACACAAGGACCCTACAGGACATCCAATAGTCTCCGGTAACTGCATTTCCGAAAACCTGAGCAGAGTGATAGATGCATATCTACAACCATATGTCATAAGCATGCCATCCTTTGTTAACCTCCCTGGTGGTATGATTATTTCAGATTTTTGATGCTGAAAGTGGTACAATTATTTTGCACGGAAATTTGGCGTTTTATACTGTAGGCCTGTAATTCTTAGAAAAGACATCCCGGGTATGATAAAGTTTGAAAAACAAAATAAAAATGTATAATATAATAAATAACTATAAATAATTATAACAAATAATAATATAATAATAATAAAAACTATTCAATAATGTAATCAAATCAAAAACACTGAAATTTGCTCAGTTGCAGAATTGTCGCTGTCATTACTTTTAGTGTTTGATGACGAATTTCACCACAAATCACTATCGCTCAATTCTGCAAGTGATTCTAATATATTATCGCTGTTTTCTAGCTGGTCTAAAAGCACTTTTGACGTAAACAGACATTTTTTGGCTGCTATGGACAATCTCCAGTTTCCTGGCAGAAAGAATGGCATTTATAATATAAAACTGCATGCAGGACACTGGACAAACCACTAGGGACAAAGGGGATGTGTAATTATTTGATACAGTACTGTAATCTGTAAGATTACAGTATACTGTATCTATACTGTGTTTTTTACTTTTTGAAATTGACGCCGAACTCCGTCCCTGTGCGTCGCAAGGCTCGCAGGGAACGGAGCTCGTCACTGTGAATCAAGCGAGACACAGCGGCTCACAGATCACAGCTGGGAGACATTGCAGGATCCAGGGGACAAGGTAAGTAACCTCTACATGGATCCTGCGATGCGATCCTGAGTCTGGCTTGGGGTTACCGCTTTTGGTACTGAAAAGTCTGGCTTGGGGTTACCGCTTTTGGTACTGAAAATCCACCCCGAGCCAGACTCGGGAATACCGCCAGGGAGGTTAAAGATACAATTAATTTTTTACAAACTATTGAGGAATTAACTATTTCTGATGACTCCATTCTTGTTGCCATAGATGTGGATTGGCTGCTGTACATAGGATCCTTCAACTAGGTTCCCTTCCGCCGTGACCTTTTGATATTGGTTATCCACAAGTTGAGGCTTGCTGTTCAGTACACGTTTTATGCCCGTTTTTTATTACACTAATGTGAGTGTGATGTGTGAGGATTGCAGTGATTTGTAATAAAGTTGTTGTTGCTGAATTACACTATTGGAGCATTTACTTTCTTTTATGTGGACCCATTGAATATCATCATTTGAACCTCGTTCACACCATTTACCCTGGAGTGTGGTAAAAAGAGCGTGTTTTGCCGTGCATGAGAGTGCTGGCATGTTTTTTCGGTGAGTGCATGTCTGGAGAGTGTGTTTCACTAGCACGGCGGTGTGGTGAAAGAAGCACGGAGTTATTCAGCGTGTGCCATTTTAATCACCCAGGAATCATTTGTGTGGAACATTTGATCTTCACATTTATCGTCACTATTTTTTGTCACTTTCAACCTGTTTGGACATTGCTTTTCTTTACAAGATTTTTTTCATGTTTCTTTTACAGCGCAAATTGAAACACTTGCATGTGTTCTTATTTATTTCTTATTAATTGCAAATTAATTTTGTTGCATTTATCACTTTACTAGCTATTTTTGATGTTTATTTATTTATTTCAAGGTCACGTTATATTTAGGATTAGAGGTTACCACCACTATTGCACATATTCAAGCACTGATATATTTGTATAGATTTGTATTTGCCATTATTTTTTGTACACCGCAGGGTATACAACTTTTCAATAAGCGCCTTCTATTTAACCTCTGTGTCGGTTTACCACATTTTGGGGTTGTAACTGACATTCGGGATTAAATATTTTATTGGATTATTATATTTAAAGGGGGCAGCTCAACAATCAAACACTTTTTTACACATTTTTTCACTATTCACCCATTATTGAATCACTGTCACTGGTGTTGTGAAATAGTTTTTAATATTAGTTTTATTCTCACAAGTGCATTACACTTTTATGTTTGAGGATAATTAGGGAGCCATTGGCGCGGTGGAGGTATCTCTCGTGTAGAGGGCGTGCATTCATAGGATATCTGATTTTTATAGGTTCCCTTCATGACAGAGTTCTGAATGAATTTATATTGAGTGGTCTTGAATATATTCTCACCCACAATTTTTTCAGGTTTCAATGGTGAAATTTTTTGCCCTGTCCATTTTGCCAATTGCATAACTCGCGGCTTGGTTTACCTGATGATATGTGATTGCGGCGCATTCTACATAGGAAAAACAAAACAAGTTTTGGTGCCGCATTACCAAACACATATATAGTATGCAGATCTGAAATCGATATTTGCCATTATGCAGACATGTAATATTTGGACATAACTATAATATGCCCAAGGTTTCCTTCACTGCCCTAGATCGAGTACATATTCCCGATCGGGGAAAGTGCACTGAAAGTGCACTTGGAAGTAAGATCACTATAGATCCGAGGGGGACATGCAAGGAAAATAAAAAACAGCATTTTAGCTTGCACATGATTGGATGATAAAATCAGCAGAGCTTCCACTCATTTCAGATCTACCCCTTAGATTTAGAGCGACTGCACTTCCAAGTGCACTTTCAGTGCACTTGCAGTGCAAAGTGGCTTTGCCTTTCGTAAACATATATAAAATTGACCCTGGTGGTGTGGATGTGTCATTATAAAAATCTCTCCTGCGCTCAGGTGTCCATGAACTAGATATGTGGTGCAGCCACCTAGAGAAGTAATGCCTAGCGTCTTGCAGCCCCCGTTTGAACAATGGGTATTCAAGCTAGAAAAAAATCAGAAAGGAAAGAGGGCGCACCAACCTAGTGCATTACCACTGATAAACATTAATGCAGCATAAAAACAGCAAAAGTTATACTCACAAACGAGCTAATAAAAACAGCTTTCAAAAGGGCGCAAAAGCGTTGTTCTGTGGATCGACACACCAGGACCTGTTGCCGAGAGGGTCAGACTGGTGCAAATGGCCAATGGCTTACGCGTTTCGGGGGAGCACACCTTTCTTCAGAGCCTAAGCGGGCAATGGTTGGTCTCTCGAAGTACTCTCTCTATAAATGTATATATGTGCCTGTGTCTGTCACACCCAATTTGTGACAACGCCCCCTCCCACAAATATTAAGCATCACCCACCCATTCGGGTTAGCCCTCCCTAAACCCATCCCTCTGAGTACGATTCTCCATTTGTAGCCAAAATATAGAGAACAAGCATCACTCTATGTTATCTGCTATATAAAAAAATAAAAATAAAATAATAAAATAACTGAGCCAACAGATCAATATCACTCTCAGCATAGACCATATGCAACAGGGGAGGGGAGGGGCGCCAGAACAAAATCACCTCACCTTCTGCATGCAGCTCAAATTGTGTCCCCATGCCTTAGATCTACTGGGGTGGATGATGCAGGGCTTCTCCGGCTCCCAGGAGCCATAGTAATGCCGCATACAAAGTGTGGAGCGCACGCCATTCGAAGGACCAGGAAGTGCGGGCGTTCCTACGTTCCACCCGCAACTTCCGGCCGATCGTGACGTCATTTCCTGCTCCACAGGTGTCAGAGGTCGCTGTATGCAAGGGACACGGCCCGGAAGCGCGGGTGTGTTTGTGTTCCACCCGCTGCTTCCGACCGTCATACCTAAGATTATTAGTGCACGCGCATCTCAATATGGCCGCGCGCTCTCCACCACTCGCTCCGCTACTAACATTGACAGAGACAGACTCTGACTGTACAGGACAGGCAGCATTCTGGCGAGGGCTACAGACAGCTCTCAACCCACATCTCTCTGTGCAAAAAGCCATTAATGAAAATAGAGAGGGGAAAGATGTATTAATAGAACACATATAATTTATAAAATTGAAATTGAAATTAAAATTGATATCAATATCAATTCCAAATAGGGAAGTAGAAAAAAGAGTCCAAACCTATAATGTTAATCATAGTGTAAAATTGTTAAATCAGTAAAAGAAGTCCGCAGAAGTATCCTTCCAAGGTGCAATAGATCATACAATATCTATAAAATTCATAAATTAGAATGTGACATATAATACACTTAATGTTAAAAGAACAACACATGGAAAACCATAGCAATTAGTCGTCTAAATGAGACCAAAAAGGAATCCATGCATGATGATATCTGCATGATACTGATCTAAAGGGGGGAAGGATTAGAAAATAATAAATAGTACAGTTAAAAAAATATTTTAAAAAAAAAATACATAGGAGATCTCGAAGTGAATACTGAACCTCATTGGCCTATACCAATATTAATCACCATTAGAAACAGCAATAGAGTGTACCTACTAAGAGGCTACACACCACTCCATGTAGATAGAAAATATATATAGATATAGTAAAAAATATACATATATAAAACATATGATAATAAAACATACTACGCCAAATGACAATAGTGACAATCACCCCAGCATATACCCTGGAGGATACCTCTGCGGACCGGCATACCAAAAACGAGAGAGACACCATTGCCCGCTAGCATCTGGTGAGAATTGACACTATACCGCAATGGCGGTGAAATGCATAAAATGACAAAAAATACATCATGTTGTCAAATAAAGCAATAGGCAACTATCTAAAAACCAACCACAGCCTAATAACTAGCTTCTAAACATAGAACTAACGGCTAAAACCTATTACTACACCTGCCAAGTGATCTACCCAATTCCTGGTCCCTAAACCTAGTACATCCCATAACCCCAAAGGCAAGCCCCAACCAGCATAGTGGAGGCGAAGAGCACACTAAACGGGAACTGAAGGAGTTATGCTACATTGTGCAGTTCGATTTCCTCGTTCAGACCTTTCGGGGCCAAAGTTCCTAGGGAAAATATCCAGAAAGCCTCTCTATGACACAGCATTTGATGTTTTTTATCACTATCTAGGTCGCTCGGCATTGCTTCTATGCCGAACACTTTGAGGCCCTCTGTGCTGCTACTGTGGGTTTCTTTGAAGTGTTTCGGTATTGAGTAGTTGTCCTTTTCCGTCAGGATGCTACTCCTGTGCTCGTTCATTCTTGTCCTCATGACTCTTGACGTCCGTCCAACATAAAGGAGGCCACAAGGGCACAGAAGGCCATAGATGACATACGGAGTACCGCAGTTAATGAACTGCTTAATCTTGTGAACCCTACCGTCTGTTCCAAAGACTTCTTTCTTTCTGTAGCACATATGCACGCAGTTCCCACAATTGCTGCTCCCACATCTGTAGCTACCCTTCTGGTCAAAAATTGTACTCCAGATACTGCTGAGTCCTCCATTTCTTTGTTTTCTCACCCTACTTGGGGCAATAATGCTCCTTAAGTCCTTCGGTCTCTTAAAGATCAAATGGCTTGTCTTTAAGATGGGATCTGATTCAAGGATTCTCCTATTCTTTTTGAGGATTTTTTGTATTATGGGGGCCTTGTTGTTATACCTAGTGCAGAACCATACTTGTGGTCGTTCATCCACAACAACACAAGTATTGTCGTACAGCGCAAGGTACTTTTGGAATGCCTCCTCTATATGCTCCTCTTCATAGCCCTTTTCCTTGAACTTGTTCTTCGTAATCTTGCTTCAGGGTGCAAGTTCGCCTAAGCCTGCAAAACTGACCAAAGGGGACATTCCTAATCCATCTAGGGTGATGATGGCTCCGGGGCGTGGAGATATGAATTACCAGCGCTCGGTTTGAAGTGGGTTTTGGAGTAGATGGCCCCAGTGTCGTCAACCTGTAGCTCTAAGTCCAGGAAAATCAAGGACTTATCGTCCACCACATGTGTAAAGAAAATCCCTGTTAGGTACCTGGTAGGTGAGCCTGACTGTAGGAGAAGACCTCTCATACAACGCTGGTTCAGGAGCCACTGGAGTGGGGACAGTGGTCTCCTGAGCGCAGTGGGGTAGGAGTGCCTGTTGGAGTGAAGTCTCTGATGTAGAGGTAGAGATCCCTCCTGGGATAGCCGGACTGCAGGTGAGAGGAGACTGGAACAGAAGCAGGCTGACACACTGGATGGTGGAACTTGCAGGTGAGAGGAGACTGGAACAGCAGCAGACTGATACACTGGAAGTGAGGAAGTCACTAGGCTGAAGCTGATGGTGCAACAGCAAGCAGGTAGGCAGGCACAAGCAGAGTCAAACAGTCCGGGTTGGCAGGTAACTGGCACACAGGTAATTACAGCAGGCAAAGGCAGAGTCGGTGAGCAGGCGGAGGTCGGCAACGGTAGCAGATTCAGACAGCAGAGGAGTCAGGCAGGCCGGGTCGGGATTGGAGCAGGTCGGATGGTCAAACAAGCCGGGTCAATCAGGTAACAAGCAATCAGGATTCAGGTTTCAGGCAGAGTCACAGAGCTGAGACGAAGCAGCACTGTTCCCATGGAACAGGGGAACTTTTATGTGCTGGTTGGCGCCAAACCGGCGCTAACGCGAGCGCGCGCGTGCCCGTGCTCGTGCACGCACCCGCGCCGTGCACCCGTGCGTGCCCGAGCGCCGCGCCGACGCACGGCAACAGTGGCAGCTTGGCGCTGTGTCTGAACAGGGACGCGCCGGCTCCTAGACGCCTGCAAGCGCCCTGATCTGGTGTTGGTGGATCCCTGACATTGCCCCCTCCCAAGGGGCAGCCTCCGGATGCTCAACAACCTCTTCTTCTCAGGATGAGTAGAAAAATAGGTGCGTACTAAACGCCTAGCATGCACATTACTGTCCGGTTCCCACGAGTTACTTTCTGGGCCATAACCTTTCCATTTGATTAAAAATTGGTTTTGCCCTTGCCTTCTTCTACAATCAAGGATAGCCTCAACCTCAAATTCCTCGCTGCCATTAACTACCACAGGTTCAGGAGGTCTTGTCCCTCTATCAGGAAAGGGATCAGGTATAGCAGGCTTGAGCAGAGATACATGGAAAACTGGATGAATTCTCAATGAATCAGGTAAAGTCAGTTCATAAGACACTTCATTGATCCTCCTTCTAACTGGAAAGGGTCCCATAAATCTGGGTGCCAACTTCTTAGAAGGACATGCTAACTTGATATTAATGGTAGAAAGCCATACCTGATCACCAATTTGTAAGTTCAGCTCCCCCCTTCTTTTCCGGTCGAAGATCTTCTTACCATCTGCCTGGGCCTTGGACACTGTTTCCTGCAACAACCGGCTGTTGTGACTGAGGAACTCCACTGTATTTTGTACTGCTGGGACTGAAGACTCTGAAAGGAAATCAGGTAAAAAGGTTAGGTGAAAGCCGTAATTGGCGAAAAAAGGGGATTGACCGGTGGCAGAATGTTTGGCATTATTGTAAGCAAATTCTGCTAAGGGTAGTAGGGATACCCAATCATCTTGTGTGAATGATGTGAAGCATCTGATGTATTGTTCCAGGGTCTGATTAGTCCTTTCTGTCTGACCGTTCGTTTGAGGATGATAGGCCGAGGACAAGGCCAATTCAATCTTTAGGGTTTCACACAGGGATCTCCAGAAACGTGAAGTGAATTGAACCCCTCTATCAGAAACTATGTTTACAGGTACTCCGTGGAGTCTGATGATTTCCTTGATAAATATGCGGGCAGTCTCGGTGGCGGACGGGGTTCCCTTTAAAGGTAGAAAATGAGCCATTTTGGTTAGACGATCCACAACTACAAAGATAACTGAGCATCCTTCGGAACATGGAAATTCCACAATAAAGTCCATAGAAATCATTTTCCATGGTCTGTCGGGTACAGGCAATGGTTTCAATAGGCCCCAAGCTCGATTCCTGGATGACTTATTCTGGATGCAGATGGGACAGGAACTAACATACTTTTCACAAAAGTCCTTCAGATTGGGCCACCAGAATGTACGCTGCACTAGTTCCAGGGTCTTGCGGACTCCGAAGTGGCCTGCCAAAGGATGGTCGTGGAGAAGTGTCAAAACCTTGACCCGGACGTTTTCAGGAACAAAAATTTGGCTTCCCTTCCAGAACAAGCCATCTCTACTTACTAAAGAAATTCCCGTTGGTCTGGCTGTTTCAGAGGATGCTTCCTTAATCAGGGAAAGTAAATGTGTTTGCAGCAGTAAAAAACTGTTTGCAGGTAAGATGGTGTCAGGAGTAGATAAGTCCTTGGGGTTGTCATGCATACGTGATAATGCATCCGGTTTAACATTTTTAGAGCCTGGACGGTATGTGATGTGGAAGGAGAAACGTGAAAAAAACAGAGCCCAGCGGGCCAGTCGAGGCCTCAGTCGTTTGGCAGATCGTAGGTACTCTAGGTTTTTATGGTCAGTATAGATTAGTACTGGATGCATAGCCCCCTCCAACAGGTACCTCCATTCTTCTAGAGCAGTTTTAATAGCAAGAAGCTCTCGGTCACCGACGTCATAATTCTTCTCCGCAGGGGAGAGTTTACGGGAGAAAAACCCTACAGGATGCATTATCTCCTTGCTACCTTTGCGCTGTGAAAGAATCGCACCTACCACAATCTCAGAGGCATCAACCTCTAAAATAAACGGTAAGGATGGTTCAGGGTGGCTGAGGATAGGTGCTGAAGTAAACAGTCTCTTGAGATTCTCGAAAGCGTCTTGGGCAAGTTGGTTCCAGGAGAAACGGATATTTTGTTTGGTTAACTGTGTGATAGGTGCAATTATGGCTGAGAACCCTTTGATGAACTTTCTGTAGAAGTTTGCAAACCCCACAAACCGCTGAACACCCTTCTTGTCCAAGGGGACCGGCCAGTCCAGAACAGCGGAAACCTTTTGTGGGTCCATCTTGATGCCTGTTGCAGAGATGATTAACCCCAGGAATTGGATGCTCTGTTGTTCAAACTCATTTTTCCGCTTTTGCGTACAGACTGTGTAAGCGGAGACGACCCAACACCCTGCGGACATGTTCCTGATGCAATTCACGGGACTCTGAAAAAATCAATATATCGTCCAAGTATGCAATTACAAATACATCTAGAAAGTCCCTGAGGACGTCGTTAATCAGGTGTTGGAAGGTTGCAGGGGCGTTGCAGAGTCCAAAGGGCATGACCCGGTATTCATAATGCCCGAATCGGGTTCGGAATGCTGTCTTCCACTCATGTCCAGCCCGGATACGGATTAAATTATAAGCCCCTCTCAGGTCAAGTTTGGTGAAAATGACGGCAGTCCTTAATTTTTGGAAAAGCTCAGGTATCAAAGGTAAAGGATACCGGTTTTTGACCGTGATCTTGTTTAGTTCACGATAGTCGATGCACGGCCGGAGAGACTTGTCCTTTTTGGTGACGAAGAATATTCCGGCACCAGCTGGAGAGGTAGAATGGCGTATAAAACCTTTGGCCAAGTTCTCATCTATATATGTCTTTAACACTTCCTGTTCTTTCTCAGACAATGGGAAAATGCGTCCAAATGGTATTTCGGATCCTGGCAGTAGTTCGATGGGGCAATCGTATGGGCGATGAGGTGGAAGAGAGTCT
Source organism: Lithobates clamitans (assembly GCA_037952925.1). Lineage (NCBI taxonomy): Eukaryota > Metazoa > Chordata > Amphibia > Anura > Ranidae > Lithobates > Lithobates clamitans. The sequence continues at coordinate 2,968,312 of JBBGZY010001130.1, forward strand.
GCCCCTTTTTTACTAAAAACATCAAGGAATTCATGATATTGTTTGGGTATGACCTGGCAAAGTTTCTGGTCGGTGTCTAAACAAAGTAGGGTGGAAGAGGAATCCGAATCCTTCTTAAAACAATGTTCAAGACAGTAAGAGGATGAGAATTTCACTTCTCCAGATGTCCACTGAATGTAAGGGTTGTGGGCCTGCAGCCAAGGGATACCCAGGATGATGGGAAACATGGGAGAGGAGATGACATCAAGAACCAGCAGTTCCTTGTGTTGGGAGGAAGTAGAAGCAGGCAGAGGCAGGGTTTCCTGGGTTACTTGTCCCGATCTGATGCGGAATCCATCCGCTAGAAATACGGCAAGTCCATGGGTCTTGGCTCGTAATGGAATGTTGTGTTGGCTGGTAAAGTTTGAATCAATAAAGCAACTGCATGCTCCGGAATCAATGATGGCGTTGGTCGTTATAGTCCCTTCTTGCAGCTGTAAAGACAGAGGAATGGCAATGTGGGTAGAGTTCGCAGATAGGGCAGAGAGACTGGTAAACACAACAGACGGGCACTTACTTAACTTGACAGGGCAGTTCAGTACATAGTGTCCAGTCCCACCGCAGTAGAGGCACAGATTGAGTTGTCGGCGTTGGACCCGTTCTTCAGGCGATAATGCAGGTCGCATCAGGCCCAATTGCATTGGTTCCGCGGAGTCAGATGAGACATTAGCTGAATTAGGACTGGGTGAGGGTGCATAGCGGGTTGCTGGAAGTGGTGCTCTGGTTGTCATCCAAATCGGACGGGATTGAAGAGCAGATCGTTCAGATCGACGTTCCCGGATACGTCGGTCGATTTGGATAGTTAAGTTAATCAAGGCCTCAAGAGTGTTTGGTACACCCACTCGGGCAAGTTCATCTTTTAAACCCTCAGATAGGCCCAAGCGAAACTGGTGACGCAGGGCCGCGTCATTCCACTGAGTGTCCGCACTCCAACGTCTAAAGTCCATGATATAATCTTCCGCAGGTCTGCGGCCTTGCTGGAGTGTGAACAGAGCAGATTCAGCTGTGGCAGTCTGTTGGGGGTCTTCATATATCTGTGCCATGGCTTCAAAGAAGGAAGATAAGGACTGGGTCAATGCTGAGTCCCCCTCAAGTAGGCGATGGGCCCAGGTCTGGGGTTCCCCTTGTAGGAGGGAGATCACGAATCCCACTTTAGTGGCCTCCAGTGAGAAAGTCCGGGGCTGTAATGCGAAAAAGAGCTTGCATGCGTTGCGAAAGGCCCGGAACTTGGCCCGGTCTCCAGAGAATCTATCAGGAGTGGGTACCTTTGGTTCAGGTGGGAGCATTACTATGGATGGACCAGGAACCGACTGTGCCGGGGTAGCAGCTGAGGAGGCGGCCAAGGGGTTAGGCCCTGCAAGGTGCTGGACTTGTCCCTCCAATCTGTTGTAGTTGTCCTGGAGGGATTGTACGGCTTGGGTAAGAGCCGCAAGGTGAGTGCATATCTCCTTCAATGGAGAGGAGTCTCCTGCAGGCTCAGTCATGGCTGCTTCGTACTGTTAGGTACCTGGTAGGTGAGCCTGACTGTAGGAGAAGACCTCTCATACAACGCTGGTTCAGGAGCCACTGGAGTGGGGACAGTGGTCTCCTGAGCGCAGTGGGGTAGGAGTGCCTGTTGGAGTGAAGTCTCTGATGTAGAGGTAGAGATCCCTCCTGGGATAGCCGGACTGCAGGTGAGAGGAGACTGGAACAGAAGCAGGCTGACACACTGGATGGTGGAACTTGCAGGTGAGAGGAGACTGGAACAGCAGAAGACTGATACACTGGAAGTGAGGAAGTCACTAGGCTGAAGCTGATGGTGCAACAGCAAGCAGGTAGGCAGGCACAAGCAGAGTCAAACAGTCCGGGTTGGCAGGTAACTGGCACACAGGTAATTACAGCAGGCAAAGGCAGAGTCGGTGAGCAGGCGGAGGTCGGCAACGGTAGCAGATTCAGACAGCAGAGGAGTCAGGCAGGCCGGGTCGGGATTGGAGCAGGTCGGATGGTCAAACAAGCCGGGTCAATCAGGTAACAAGCAATCAGGATTCAGGTTTCAGGCAGAGTCACAGAGCTGAGACGAAGCAGCACTGTTCCCATGGAACAGGGGAACTTTTATGTGCTGGTTGGCGCCAAACCGGCGCTAACGCGAGTGCGCGCGCGCCCGTGCTCGTGCACGCACCCGCGCCGTGCACCCGTGCGTGCCCGAGCGCCGCGCCGACGCACGGCAACAGTGGCAGCTTGGCGCTGTGTCTGAACAGGGACGCGCCGGCTCCTAGACGCCTGCAAGCGCCCTGATCTGGTGTTGGTGGATCCCTGACAATCCCATAGGGGTTTTCCGCACAATGTGCTAGAAATCCTTTCAGCTCCTCATCGGTACCACTCCAGATGATGAGAATATCATCTATGTACCGCGAGTACAACACTAGGTTCTTCCCATAAGGGTTATTGGCCCAGATGTAGTTGAGCTCCCAATAACGCATAAACAGGTTCGCATAGCTGGGGGCAAACCTTGCACCCATAGCTGTACCCCTTACCTGCCTATAGTGCCTGTCCAAGAAGGTGAAGTAATTGTGGGTCAAAGTGAACTCGATGCATTCATAAATGAAACGAGCTTGCCTGGGATCAAATAAGTGTGCTTCTGCTACGTAATATTCGATAGCTCTAAGACCGAACTCATGCTGTATGGAGGTATATAGAGATGTCACATCGAGTGATAACCATCTATAGCCCTGCTCCCAAGTGTAAGCACTAAGTACCTCTAGAGCATGGCCTGAATCCTTAATGTATGATGGCAGGTTAACCACCAATCCCTGGAGGAAGTAATCAATATAATTGCCCAGATTACTGGTCAAGCTATCGATCCCTGCTATAATGGGTCTTCCTGGGGGCTTCTCCATATCTTTGTGTATCTTTGGGATATGGTAGAAGTGGGGGACCACTGGGTGCTTGGAATACAAAAAATGGTACTCGTATTTAGTCAGGACTTGATCTGATAATGCTTTATCCAGAAGTGCTTTTAATTCGATGTTATAGTTGACTGTAGGATCCCAAGTGAGTCTCTCATAGGTGTTGGTATCGCCAATCAGTCTGCATGCTTCCTCTAGATATTGATCTTTATCTTGAATAACCAGACCTCCACCTTTATCTGCTTTTCTTATGACTATTTCAGAGTTCTTTTTCAAACTACCCAAAGGGCCCTCCAAGCTAGCTCAGTGGTCTTTGGTATACTTCCATTTATTGTCCCCACAGATATTCCTGAATTCCTCCATCACTACTTCATAGAACGTGGGTATAAAATTCCCCTTGTTCCAGTGAGGATAGAAGCTAGATTTTGGTCTGAAATTAGTGTTAATTGTCCCACCCTCCAGGGTTAGGGGAGGAGAGACTCCCACAGATTCTTGACCTCCTTCCAGGTACAGCTCCTCCAAAATCTCCAATATCTCCTTGTCAAGAGGTTCAGCATGGGCAATGGGGATAGTCGTTTCTGGACCCTCGTTTGTCGTTCCATTTATTTCCTTCAACCTAAAATGGCGCTTCACAGTGAGATTCCGCACAAACTTATTGAGATCGATAAAGAGCTCAAACAGGTTTGGAGGACTCTCAGGAGCATAATTGAGCCCCCTTCTAAGCAATTCGATCTCTGTGTCAAGGAACTCACATTTTGACAAATTGAAATTTTTTATAGTTGAGTGGCTCTCTGATGTTTTTGATCTCTCTTTGGATTTCCGCCCTCCCCTACACCCTCTTCTCGTTGTTTCAGTTGCCTCCTGGTGTTCGGGGGTGATAGAGGTCGAAATGCGATGCTTTTTTGCGCTGCGGGTTTCGTTCTTCCCGCAGCTCCTTGCACAAAAAAAGGAATCTCAACCTTGGATTTAGTTATATTGGTACCGATCTTTTCTATTCCCAATGCATCATTGCATCTTGATTTCAAAAGGGGCTCCTGTTGTTTCTCAATTACATCCAACGTAGGCTGTATCGGTATCGCTAGTTTGCTTCTCTCCTCTTGTGTTATGATCTCCTTCTGCTGTAGCGGAATCACGTCAGTAGCAAGGTCATGGCCAATGAGGTCTCCAGCCTTCTGATTGCCTTACTTACTTTTCTCATTGTGATCACAGTTGCCAAATGAACCCCTCTGTTCTCGAAGGGGCGGAAAGTCTTCATGCACTCTACATCTATAGGGGCCCAAATCCGACCAATCATTATGTTCCTTTTTCCCATTGTTCCTAACTCTCGTCCTATTGTTTCTACCCCAATGTTTGCTCTTATTTTTAAACTGATTCCCGTTACAGTTTCTGTTTCTATTGTTATTCGTCTTACTACCAGCATTGGATGAAGTACTAGCCTCAGGGCGGTCTCTTATCTCGGGGTCACTATCCTGTATATGGGTAGAGGGTCCAGGCGTCTTGTCTTTCTTCCAATTAAACTCCCGCCCTGACATATAGTCCTGCCTATCCCTCTCATTTCCCAGACTTCTTGACTATTAAATCTGCCTCAAATTTGGTAGTTTGTTCACTAATTCTCATATCCCATGTGGAGAAAGATTCTATATGTCTCTAGCTGTTCTTGAATACTAATGATATCCGACTTTACATTTACTAAATTTCTCTCCCTCTGTTTGATAATCATTCCTAACCAGGATTTATTGAATGCCCGCATCTCCCTAACCCAATCTTGACCAATATCCTCATCTAAAAAATCGCACACTTTTGTTATTCTTAATCCTCCAGGGGTTCTATATACTTCCAAGTACTTTTGCAATAAGACAACATCCCACCATTGGGTCATTTCATTCTCCAGGAGATGCTTCAATTTATAAAATGTTGATATCATAATTTCCTCTCTATTTGGTGCGACTTTACTAGTCTCAATAGCCTCTGGTCCTTCTGGTTGCTGTTCATAATTGTCGATACTATTCAGGAATCCTTTTGCCAACGAAGCTCTCCTTAGCTGCCTTTCTTCTATGGATAATACCATACTGGCTGATAGGTACTTGATCCTTCTTAACACCACATTTTCTATCCACCCAGCTGCTGGAGTCCCCAAATCGAATCAGATAAACACAATAAAAATCTCTCCTGCGCTCAGGTGTCCATGAACTAGATATGTGGTGCAGCTCTTGGGAGCCGGAGAAGCCCTGCATCATCCACCCCAGTAGATCTAAGGCATGGGGACACAATTTGAGCTGCATGCAGAAGGTGAGGTGATTTTGTTCTGGCGCACCTCCCCTCCCCTCCCCTGTTGTATATGGTCTATGCTGAGAGTGATATTGATCTGTTGGCTCGGTTATTTTATTATTTTATTATTATTTTTTTATATAGCAGATAACATAGAGTGATGCTTGTTCTCTATATTTTGGCTACAAATGGAGAATCGTACTCAGAGGGATGGGTTTAGGGAGGGCTAACCCAAATGGGTGGGTGGTGCTTAATATTTGTGGGAGGGGGCGTTGTCACAAATTGGGTGTGACAGACACAGGCACATATATACATTTATAGAGAGAGTACTTCGAGAGACCAACCATTGCCCGCTTAGGCTCTGAAGAAAGGGGTGCTCCCCCAAAACGCGTAAGCCATTGGCCATTTGCACCAGTCTGACCCTCTCGGCAACAGGTCCTGGTGTGTCGATCCACAGAACAGCGCTTTTGCGCCCTTTTGAAAGCTGTTTTTATTAGCTCGTTTGTGAGTATAACTTTTGCTGTTTTTATGCTGCACTAAATTTTATCAGTGGTAATGCACTAGGTTGGTGCGCCCTCTTTCCTTTCTGATTTTTTTCTAGGTGGATGTGTCATTGCCATCATCCCATAACATTAATGAAAAAACTGCGTAAACCTCTAAAGGGATTTTTAAGGCAATGAAAACTAAAAAATATTAAAATAAATGTTTATTGTAAATATATATAAATAGATATAAAGGTCAATAGAAAAATTGAAGATAACACATAGCAGAATATTAAATAAGTGCATTCATATAGAAACCAAAGAACAAGAATCGGAGAAAGTGAAACATAACACTACCCGATACAATCACCACAGACCAGAAACCGTGGTGGCAAGTAGTGAAATTCGAATGCGTTTCAACATGCTCAATTCAGAGAAAAAGTCTTCTTCAGGGAAATGTATCACAATCTAAATGAAATCAAAAACAGCATTATGGGCTGTGTAAAATTATGTATATATCTCGCATATTGCGGCTCACAATCTACTCACATCCTCCCAATGCACTTCAAGAGGACGGCTGGATATATAATTACAATCCAAATGTTGGCGTTCCAGCATCAAATAATAGATGTCTGTATATAACAGGGTAAAAGGGTAAAAAGGTACGGACAAAGACGTGATTGAGAAGCAAGGGGGATACAAAGGGGCCCCCCTTCCTCTATGCTAGTGTTAAGGTGTAAGATAAGTAACTCACTTGTAACAGGAAGTATAGGTCTGATGTGTCCGAAGCAATCCGCATACCCTGGTGTCCCTCGGCAGGAACCAAGGGAAGGAGTGACGCCGTGTGCCGCCCCTGGCATCCCTAAATGTGGTGTGGGCGGGGATGGGCTGCCGCATCAGCCAATGACGTGGCATGCCTGGAATCACTGCTGACAGGAAAGTTCAACGTGGTCACGCCGCACGTTCCCAAGGCAACGGACACCGCCGCTGGCATGCGTGCCGCGGTGACGTGCATCACAGGGACAGACAGCAGACTGAATGGGCCAGCCACCATGATGGAAAGGGGCCATGCCCATAGTTGGAAAACCTGCAGTGAGGTATCACCGAGCCAGCCAAACACTGTGGCGCAGCTGGCACGGTGTACGCAATGCAGGGAGGAAAAATCCCCCCACCCCAAAGATGGAAATTGTGCCCATGAAGCCGTCAACCGAAATGGTGAATCCCGGTCGGCGGAACGGCAAAGAGGTGATGGACATTGGAATAACGGGGTTTCTCCCAAGGGCCTGTAACACTTAGAGGGCCATCCCCCTGATCCACCCAGGACATCCAGGGTGGAAACGGGGGGGGGGGAGCCAGGACTAGTAACCACCGACACAGGGTCCCCCACTCGAAGCACATTTCAAGCATTGGGGTAAATTGCCGCAGTGAAAAAATCAGTCACCGCGGCTCCCCTGTGCCGGGTAGGGACAGGACAAAGAGGGTAGATACCCTTCCCACTGGGAAAACCCCCGGGGAGAGGACACTCCACCCCCACATCGGGCAACCCAGAAATGCATGAAGTAGATGCGAGATCAAGACCAATTACTGCTTGGTGGCCCTAGTCGACACCAAGAGATATAATGTAGCAATAAAGTCATTCAATGAAATAAAAAACAGTCAATTGAAGAACAGTAGTGAATCTCATAACACCATCCCGAGTTGGCCCAGGAAGCATAGGCCAAATCAGGTGGCGACGAGACAACAAAAAACACATACATGTATGAGTATAACAAATATCTGAATATATATAAAAACCCTTTGGGTGATAGATATCATATCTCTACATCAAAGAACAGTAAAACACTCCACTGGGTTGCAATAATTGTCGGTCAACAAATCCCGGACGACGCCCCCACATGTAGCACTAACTCACGGTGGAGCTGCTGGTTTAAGCGGGCCTGTTACCTTCACTTTGCTTCCCTCTGTTTCACCGGCATTGGGTCTAGGGGTTCCATTGAGTTTACTGCTGGACGACACACGCACCAATACTGGAGTACGTTTTCAATGCTTTAATAAACAGTCAAACTTTAGGAAGTAGCAGGAAAGAGGCGGAAAAGGAAACTTTCAGGAGAAACTCAAATATCTTCTTCTAATATCTTAGCGACAAATGTCCCGGTAGATTTCAGATAATTATGTGAAATGCATTCCCCTCATGGGACACACTCTCTGCTTGTCTGAATAGGCCTCTCTCACCGGTCTAGCAGCCAGAACGCAGCACAAATCTAAAGTCTCTGCCACAGACTTACTTGGGGGGTAAATCTGCACGATCCTCTGCCACAGGATGTATCAGATCTTCTGCAGTGAACAGTCAGTCACAGTGCCTGAACCTTTAAGCTGAACCGGCGACACTATGCTGTGTAATTACTTCTTTTGGATATGTCCTGCAACCGAGTCACCAGGCCCCTCTATAGACCAGCACGCTGCATGATCTCTCCAAGACGGGTCCTCCCCTGGGATCTCCTCGGCTGTCCAGCTTCGTCACACAGGACTGACAGCTCAGGACCATTCCTCGGCCGCGGTGGTAGGCCCCAGACAAGCCTCTGCACCCACCCCTGTGCCGCAGCATCGTGGGCCTCCCAATCGGAGGACCACGAGGTAGCGCCTTAACGTATACCTGTTGGCCAGGAGGGCCAGCAGGTGGCTGTAAAATGAACCCAAAAACATGGCGTGTGTCCCATAAATACCCTCTTCCCAGAATGCAACTCGGAGGACCACCTCCACGGAGCTTGTCTCCAAGACAGAGGAGCATCTATACACTTCGAAACATTGTCCTTCCAACGCTGACTAATGGTAACAGTGACACCCACCGGTCAGCACGGAAGCACACACAACGTCAGCCAAGGTGGAACAGAGGCGAACTTTTAACCTTCCTAACACCCAATTTACTAAATTTACCTAATCTGCAGTAGATTGTAAATCTACCAGCGCTACACATGCATCATACAACATTGCACATTCAAGGAAGAGTACAACTATGGGAGTAATTGGTCAGGAATGATCTGGGTGGTTTGATAGATCATAGATTAATAATGGCATGAAATGCCAAGGTGCAGTTTTTAAAGCTAGCAAAATATTTTACACTCCAGATAAAGCACACAAGTTTGCTCCTGTACAAAGCATTATTTATACCTTATCTGGAATATGCAGTTAAGTTTTGGGCACCAATTCACAAAAAATTTTGTTGTTGGGAATGGCAGAAAGTCCATAGAAAGGCAACCAAACTGATAAGAGGCATTGGGGGGCTGAGCTATGAAAAAAATAGCTGAACTGAACTTATTCTCTTTTGAGCAGAGGCAAATAAGGGGGTTATGATCACCATGTACAAAAATGGCCCATCTAGTAAACCCAGTGTGGAGTTGTTCATTTTAAGGTAAATTCCTTCATGATCCCTCAGAAAGTAATCGGATATTCCCTGGGTCAATTACCCTGGTGTTCTTACCTAAAAATATTGGTATCCAGTTATAGTTTGTTCATTTAGGAATACATCCAGCTATTTTTTTCAAACAATTCACTCAGCTGGCCAGACACTCTTGAGGAAGTGTAGTCAACATTTTAACAGCTCTTAGACCCCATTCACACAGGGGCAACACGACTTGCAGGTCGCCTCACCTGCAAACGACTGCCCGGGCGACTTGCAAAACGACTTCTGTATAGAAGTCTATGCAAGTCGCCCCAAGTCGCCCCCGAAGTCGTACAGGAACCTTTTTCTAAGTCGGAGCGACTTGCGTCGCTCCCCTTAGAACGGTTCCATAGCACAGAACGGGAGGCGACTTGTCAGGCGACTAGGTCGCCTGACAAGTCGTCCCTGTGTGAATGGGGTCTTAATGAGAAGAAACCTTTTCAATATGTGTTACTTAAATCTCTTTGCCTCCAAATGTAATGAGTGCCCCTTGTTTTCTGTAATGACCTGAAAGTGAATAACACAAAATCAAGTTATCTAGATGCCCTTGATGAAGTCACATGGATAGTGACGCAATGCGATGGGAAGAGCCAGGTGACATTACTTCCGGTTGCGGCCAAGACTAGAAGTACTATATGTGAAGTCATTTGTTCTGATCTTAACCACTTAAGCCCCGGACTATTTGGCTGGCCAAAGACCATAGCACTTTTTGCGATTCAGCACTTGGTAGTTTTAACTGACAATTGCGCAGTCATGTGACGTGGCTCCCAAATAAAAATGACATACTTTTTTCCCCACAAATAGAGCTTTCTTTTGGTGGTATTTGATCACCTCTGCGGTTTTTATTTTTTGCGCTATAAACAAAAAAAGAGCGACAATTTTGAAAAAAAAGCAATATTTTTTACTTTTTGCTGTAATAAATATCCCCAAAAAATATATAAAAAAAACATTTTTTTTCCTCAGTTTAAGCTGATATGTATTCTTCTACATATTTTTGTAAAAAAAATTGCAAAACTTTACATTTTTCAACATTAAACCTCATTTGCCACATAGTTCCCTAATTAAATAGTGCATTGAGGTTGACTTGCAAGTTGGAGACATCCTGTAAGAATGTTATTCCACTGCATAGTTTGGTGTTATCTAAAAACCCTGAAATTGTGCTTTTAATCCCAAACTTTATATAATTTTTAAAAATAATAAAATGTAAGTCTCAATGCTGAACTCTGGTTGTACACTACTAATAACTTTAGACCATTCAGAGTATGAATCATTAATCATGACTCTGTGAATACATTTTTTTAGCCTGTATTCTATCGATTTACAAACTGAATTTTCAAAGCCTGTCGACTTTAAACATTAACCGTGTGTGGAGGACTGTGTCAAATACTTTTGCAAAATCCAAGTGTACTATATCCACAGCAATTCCTTTATCTAGGTTTTTGCTTACATCCATCCATTTGTTTGATAACTTTGGTCTTTCAGGAATCCATGCTGTCTATTGCTCAAAATATTGTTTTCTAGCAAAAAGGCTTATTCTTTTATTAAACTTTCTAGTATCATCTCAACTATAGAAGTTAAATTAACTGGTCTTAGTTACCTGGTAAAGACTTTTGAACCCTTTTTAAATATATAGTAGGCATCAAATTTATATATTTATATAGGCACACCAATTTACTGTTACTACGCGAGTTATTAACCATCTCAATACAGTGCATTTTCACTCCCTTCCTGGCCAAGCCATTTTTCAGCTTTCAGCGCTGTCACACTTTGAATGACACCCCCTTCCTGGCCAAGCCATTTTTCAGCTTTCAGCGCTGTCACACTTTGAATGACAATTGTGCGGTCATACAACACTGTACCCAAATGAAATTTTTATTATTTTTTCCCCCCTCAAATAGAGCTTTCTTTTGGTGGTATTTGATCACATCTGCAGTTTTTATTTTTTGCGCTATAAACAAAAGAAAAGTGACAAGTTTGAAAAAAAACACAGTATTTTTTTACTTTTTGCTATAATAAATATTCAATTTTTTTTTAAACACATTTTTTCCTCAGTTTACAGCGTCTACAAAATAGGGGATAGATTCATAGCATTTTTATTTATTTTTTTTTACTAGTAATGGCGGCAATTTGCGATTTTTATTGTGACTGCGATATTGTGGTGGACACATCGGACACTTTTGACACATTTTTGGGACCATTCACATTTATACAGCGATCCGTGCTATAAAAATGCACTGATTACTGTATAAATGTGACTGGCAGGGAAGGGGTTAACACTAGGGGGTGATCGAGGGGTTAACTGTGTTCCTAGGGAATGTTTCTAACTGAAGGGGGAGGGGACTTACAAGGGGAGGAGACCGATCGGTGTTGCTCTATACTGAGAACACACATCGGTCTCCTCTCCTCTCTGACAGGACGTGGATCTGTGTGTTTACACACACAGATCCACATCCTGTTATGTTACTGGGCAATCGCGTGTGCCCGGCGTGTGCCCGGCGGGCGTGCGCGATTGCCGCCGGCGGCGCGTGCCCCCTGGTGGGTAGGGAAGGCGAGGGCATCATATATCGCCCTCCCAAATGAGAGCCGCGCCGCATAGCCATCATATGACAGCCGGCAGGCGGCAAGCGGTTAAAGAGGCTCAGAAATGAGAAAAATGGCCCTGCAATAACAGAGATCAACTCTTTTTTAGGACACAAGAGTGTATACTATCTGGTCGATTTGCTTTATTCTCTTTCATTTTGTCTAATTGTTTTGAACCATATCAATTTTTAGACATTGTGGATCATTTGTCAACATTATCCCCATTATGGACTCGGGCTCCCTCATTTTCCTTTGTGTACATAGGTCTGAAGAAGGTATTTCATACATTTTTTTCTCTTTGTCCTCGGTCACAACTCAAAATTATCTTGTAAAGCACCTACAATGCTCACACCTGACCTTTTCACTATTAATACATTTTAAGATTTATTTTTTCACTTTTAATAGAATTTTTACAGAAGATTTAAACATTAAATCACAGACAAACAGAAAAAAAAGAGATTCACTCTCTTTTGCAACCCGTTGTTCATTTTGAATTTTTGCAGCCTTGATTTTCTATGGAAGGAAAAAACAGGGAGGGGGAGGCGGCGATCTGAGTGTAGTATTAAAATGATGACTTTAATAGGACAAGATTAAAAACACTTACAAGATGATAGAAGATGCAGGCTCATCAAAGTAAAGTGCAGTCCTGGCATTCCACATGGCTCTGTGGGTCCCACCGCTGTTCTGGATAGCTGGAAATGATTAGGCAACTGGCTGGAATGGATCACAGTGTTTCTCCAGGAGCAAGGAACCAGGAAGCTCCACACTGACCAACATGGGCCGTGGAACAAGAAGTGAGGTCAACATCGTCTGATTGGACCAAGGCAGGGGAATAGTGGTGGGACCCACAGACCCATGTGAACTTTGCTTTGACAAGCATGCATCTTCTATCATCTTGTAAGTGTTTTTAATCTTATCTATTAAAGTCATCATTTTAATACTACACTCAGATCGGCGCCTCCCCCTCCCCGTTTTTTCCTTACATGTCTTGCAGAGTTCTGGACACACTCTGAAGGATGGCTGCCTTCCTTTTTAACCCATAATACGCCTTTCTTTTCCAACCACCCAACCTATGGACCACCATCCAGCTATTACAGCCACAGACTATACCCCTAGGGATTACTCCATTTAAAGCGCCAGATAAACACTGACTATACTGCTGATTTTTGATGGAAAGGCTTCTTCATAGTAACAGCTGTGAAAATGTGCCTTTTGGAAATCAGGATGGAATTTTTTTACCCCACTAGAGCCAATTGAACCAGGCTTTATATGTTTGTTTTTTTTTTTTTTTTGACTATCGGTATAGGATTGTGTGTATGGAAGTTTTATATTGATTTTTTTCTATTAGTAACTAGTTGGACCTGTGCCTTTTTCAATCTGACTAAATATGTAAGTATGTAACTACTGCATGTAACTGCCAAAAAAAAACCTAAAAGAGAATAATAAAGATAATGCTGTGAATATAAAGAACACATGAAAAAACACTTTTCACAGTCCCTCTCTGCATATTTATCTTTTAAATTGATTATTTTCTAGGTATGCAATACTAAAATAAGTAAACATAATAAAAAATAAACACAGCTTTAATTAAGCAAACCAGCTGTGGCAAAATGAAAAACAAAAACCCAAAAAACAACAAATTGTGTATCTAACCACCTGTTTTGCTCTGAGAAACTCAAATTGATGTGGAAAACAAAACAGGGACATTTCCCACAGAGAGAATTGTTAGCGTAAATGCCATCAGCAAGTCATATCCCATTCTAAATAAAATATCTGTCAATACGGGCTAATAAAACAGGGTAAAGAAATTAGGATGCAGCTGTTGCCAATGACAACCAATAAGATTTCATCATTCATTTTAAGAAAAAGTTAAAATGAAACATGTAAACAAAAATTCTGACTGTTATTGATAGCATCTACTGTATATATTATTTCTTATTTTCTCCGTTTTCATAAACCACGTAATTAAAATAAATAGGATAATCTCAGTCTGTGATTTTGAAAAACAAATGCAGAATGTTTGAAATAAGGAATATCATATGATAAGGTGAAGTTTGTTGTGTACAGGTTTTAACGAGTTCCTACCCAGGCCAATTCTGACATTTCTCTCCTACATGTAAAAATCTGTATTTTTTTGCTAGAAAATTACTTAGAACCCCCAAACATTATATATTTTTTTAGCAGAGACACTAGAGAATTAAATGGTGGGTGTTGCAATTTTATATGTCACACAGTATTTGTGCAGCATTTTTTTTAATGCTTTAATGAATTTTATTGCATACAAACACTATATATAAAATATGATGTTATGCCAAGTAAATAGATTCATACCATGTCACACCTAAAATTGTGTACTCCCGTGGAACTACGCCAAACTAAATTAACTAAAAATCTCCAGTAGCAACAGTTTAAAAGCATTTACAGGTTATCAATTTAGAGTTGCACAGGAGGTCTGGAGCTAAAATTATTGCTCGTGCTCTAAGGTTTGCGGCAATACCTTACATGTGTAATGCGATCACTGTTTACATATGAGTGCCAGACTTACCTAACCGTACGCATTTACGTTTAAGTATGGGGTAGGGGCGCTTTCATTTTTTAAAATCATTTTTGTTATTTATTTGATTCAAAACTTAATTTTTTGCTCTGTCTTTTTAATTTTTTGTTTCAACTTCATTGCTTTAACAAAGGGTGAACGCATGGGCTGTGACAGGTCCTCTTTATAGAGAGAAATAGGGTCTATTAGACCCTAAATTTCTCCTCTTGGCTCCAATGTAGCCGATCAGACAAAGATCTGTCTGATCGGCTGCTTTCCTGGCCGCTAATGACCATGTAGACAAAGAGCCAAAACCGGAAGTGACTAAATCCTCATTGCTTCCAGTTTCTGGGGTCACAGAGAGGGAGGAATAACATCAGTTCTTCTCTCTCTGTGTAGTTCCACTGTCGCCGCTGGTCGCATCGTTCCTAGGCTTGGGGTTCGGACAGCAGAGTCCGGGAAAAGCAACGGCGGTGGGGGGACCCCTTTCCGTCGCCCCCAGAAGTGATCAAGTGGCTGTTCAGCCACTCAGATCACTTCTGATAAGAAGGGAATCGCCGGCTAAAAATTTTCATACCGGGATGATGCCTACAGATGCAAACATCATCCCAGTATAACCACTTCAACCCGAGGAAGTCATATGATGTAATATGGGCAATAAGTTTTAAAACAAATGCAATATTGCACATTTCTTACCCTTAATGACTGTCAAGTGCATAAAAACAAAAATACTAAGTAAGAGAAAATCAAGGTTATTTGTTCTGCATTTTATTAACCACTTGCCAAATCGCCACAGTACTACTGCGGTGCGGCTGCACAGGCAGGCAAAATCACATACATGTACATGATTTTGCCTGGTCTGCTGTAGGGACGCCTAGCACGCTCACCTCCCCGTGATTGCAGATCCTGGGCCCAGTGATCATGTGATCACTATGCTATCACATGGCACCTGGGCTAATCACAGCACCCTGTACCAAACTTTGCTGTTACAATGAACGTCATCATAACCACAAACATTGTAACTGCCCCCCCTCCCAGAGTAGTACAGTGTTACTATGGTGACACTAAACTATTATGATGAAAGTATTTTAGAAAATATAAAAAGTAAAAAATTAAAGCAAAGTTATAAACTGAAAAAAAGAATAAAAAATTGTCTTTTTTATAAACATACACTCACCAGTCAGTGTCCTTGATCAAGAAGAAAACATATTAAATTTATTAATTTTCTAATTGTGACAAAAAAATTATAGCTTCAAAAAACTCGTCATGCCTCTTACTAAATGCCTCAGACTGTCTACTTTCCAGAAAGGGGTCATTTGGGGGGAGTTTGTACTGTCCTAGCATTTTAGGACCTCAAGAAATAAGATAGGCGATCAGTACAGCAGAACTGATCAATTTTCAAATATATAGGTATATATCATAGTTTGCAGATGCTATAACTTTCACACAAGCCAATTATTATATGCTTATTGGGATTTTTTTTACCAAAGACATGTAGCAGAATATATTTTGGCCTAAATTTATGCCAAAATTTGAATTTACTGGATATGTTTTACAACAGAAAATAGAAAATATTGTTTTTTTTTTTCAAAATATTCAGGTCTTTTTGCACTTATATCGCAAAAAATAAAAAATCCAGTCGTGTTTAAATACCACCAAAAGAAAGCTCTATTTGTCTGAAAAAATTATAAAAATTAAATTTGCGTACAGTATTGCATGACCATGCAATTGCCAGTTAAAGTAGTAAAGGGCTAAATAGCAAAAAATTCCCTAGTCATGATGAAGGTAAAACCTTCTGGAGCTCAGATGGTTATATTTTTACCAGTCTTTCTCTGTTTAAATGTTTTTTTAATGCACAGGTTTTTATTCAGTTTTCATTGCATGTGAAATGTTTTTGTTGTCGAATGAAGCTCTGACAAGCTAATTTCAGGACTTGCCTGCTCCCTCCCACTCCCATACATTACTGTTAGTTCATCACTACAATGGGCTGCCATATTGTCCAATAGATATATGGGAAAGGCAAGTTTTGACACTAATAGGAATTGACAAGTTCAAATTTGTTGATACTCATTCTGTAGACTTGTTGAAACAGCAATCATTTCTATTTTTTTTTTTTTGTTGTTTAAAAGGAACAAACATTTCATCATGAAGTATCTGCACAGGTTCATCAACTCAGGAAGCAGTGGTCGGACCTCAAATTAAGGGAGCACGATCAGTATAAAAGGATCAGAAGAGTGCTGCAAAAAAGTAAGTAGTTGTCCTGTGTTCCTATTCTTTCTTTTTATTACGTTTGTGCTGCTCCATGTGCTTTTCTTTACTGTTGTACAGTTTAAAATGGCAACTTTCATGTTCATGGGCACATCATTCGTTCGTAGGAAACATTGTTCGTTCGGCCAATAAAACACCATGTTTTGTCCAGATGCATTTCAATACATTTTTTCTGGCCTACTTCTCTTAAAATAATTTTGGTGTCTAGATGGGTTTGTAACTAGAATGAAATGCAAACTAGATTCTGTGTAAGGAGAGGACACTCAGCAGCTGTTTACACATCTGGACGCTGGAGCACTAGTGTGCGACACCAGAACACCCTTTTTATTAGGGGGCCCACACAGGTGCTCCAGTGTATACTATAGGGGTGTCTCCACCTGTGAAGCTTGAACTAAACAGGTAAGTATTCAAGCTTGACAAAGGACAAAAATATTTATTCATCTTGGAACTGTGCCAAAACAGACAATTGTACCCCACTTCCAAGCAATGTTTCATATTCCTATTTCTGCCATCAAATATCTGTGTGCTAAGTATACCTATTTTTTTTTACATAGGGGAGAAAAGACTTGGAGGACACCACTCATCAGAGGAGACAACAGACCCCCTAACCTCATGAAGAAGTGGAAATCCCACAAACACAACAGGAGGAGGAGGGAGACGTTATAGAAATTGTCACCACAACAGGTGAGTGTATGCGACCACAGACTCGGGTAGGAAATGGATGCCTGCATATTTATAATACATTGTGTGGTTATTTTTCTATATTTTTAGGTGATCGTGATGTTGTGGATGAAGGTCATTTCACCAGTGAAAGTGCCCAGATCTTGATTGGGGGGATCATGGGGTGTAAACGGGACTTGGAAAACATCAAGCAAAACATCAATGATGTTCAAAACAAAATGAAGAATATCATTGATGTTTTAGGAAGAGTTTAAAACCCCTCGAAATCCCTTACTTATTTCTGTTTTTTTCTGAAAATGTTTTCACCTTTTTTTACATATTCTAGAAAAGCCAAATTTTGAAGATGCACACAGTATGTCAACATGTGCTATCTGCCATCATGGTAGATCAATGTACGCGTTTTGGGGGTGCAACCCCTTCCTCAATAATAAATTAGCTGAGAGGAAGGGGTTGCACCCACAAAACATGTCCCTTGATCCCCCATGATGGCAGCTAGCACATGTTGACATTCTGCAATTTGTGTGCATCTTCAACATTTGGCTTTTCCAGGGGTGACTTCACCCCATCTGCTGAACACAATATCAAACACAGTTTATAAATACGCATGTCTGATATTGCCTTCAATTTCTACAAAAGTTCCAGAGTTGTGTATTTCTTGTTGGTTTTAAACATGCCTGTTTTACCTTAAAAGGCAATTTCTACTTTTAATGTGACTTAAAAA
Organism: Lithobates clamitans; assembly: GCA_037952925.1. Classification (NCBI taxonomy): domain Eukaryota; kingdom Metazoa; phylum Chordata; class Amphibia; order Anura; family Ranidae; genus Lithobates; species Lithobates clamitans. The sequence goes on from JBBGZY010001130.1 coordinate 2,986,208, forward strand.
ATTGTTATGCAACAAACATGTTGGTTTGTTTTAAAAGCCTTTTATAAATGCACATGTGATTTTGCTTTGATTAAAAAGATTGAGAATCAACAATGTGTGGCTTCTTCTTTCAATGCTCAAAAGCATTTTTTGTTTGTAAAGTTGGTGTTTTCAGTGGCAATGGGGGTTATTTACTAAAGGCAAATCCACTTTGCACTACAAGTGCAGTTTCTGTGCAGTCTCAAGTGCACTTGTAGTGCAAAGTGTCTTTGCCTTTAGTAAATAACACCCAACAGTGCTTTCTAATTTTACACAATCATGCCATTTTCAGGACTCCCCAAATTTCAGTCAGGGTCAGCTAAAAGAAAGACAAGAAGTAAATCTAAGCAAATATTTGTTCATTTTAAAAAATCTTTTATTTAAAAAATGTCTCAGACATTGTCTGGCATATTGATGGCCCCCCTACCCGCAAAGTATTCCATGTATCTTATACGGACCTCGTGGGCACTCTGGGGGGGCAAGCCAGGACGGCCAGCTTCAAGCGCCGTCAGGGTTGGTTCATTGAGATTATTTCCGGCTTCAGGCCCAACTAAGCCAGCATAGTTTAATGTTCAAAGAAATGTCTTTTTTGTCTAAAAAATATTTTTAGGTTTCATGTTGTGCCCACAAAATCCACAGTTTTTTTTATTGAGGTGTTTCAACTCAATCAATCTCTTTTTCTGAATAATAGGATGTGGGCAGAGTCCTCCCTTTTCTGAATCAAATCAAAGGTAAGAGAAGTGTCCTGGTCATCTTGATCTCAGAGCAAACTGAAAAATCTCTCAGTTGGTCCAAAGCCTGTTTCCTTCGGCATAGCAATTCAGCTTCAGCTATGTTTGCTAGAAAGTCAAAACAATCCATCCAACCTACACATTCATACAAACTGCGCGACCTCACAACTCACCCTACAGACGTCTTAAAAATATTTTCCTCCTATTACCAAAAAACTCCTATCAGGTCCTTCTCCTCAGTCCTGCCCCATCTCCCAGACCTGGTTAGATAATCTTTTGCTACCCAAGCTGTAAAGAGGAAGCAATAGCCTCCATCATTTCCTCCTTGAAACCCTCCAAAACCCCTGGCCTGGATGGTTACACAGTACCATTTTATAAAAAATTTGCCAGTTTGTTAGTCCTCAAGATGGCAAATTTGAGGACTAATTCTTTCCCGGACGATATGTTGCTGGCAAATATGCCCCTAATCCCGAAACCAGGTAAGGATCATACCCTCCCTCAGAACTTTCACCCCATTTCAGTCATTAACAATGACTTAAAGATTTTTGGCCGTCTATTAGCGGACCGTCTGGCATCAGTTATAACTTCACTAATCTCTCCAGATCAGACGTGCTTTATCCCAACTAGGCATATGTCTAGCAGCTAACGTAATACAAGACAATGACAATAACTCTAACAAGGTCCTACTTCTGCACTTAGACATTAATAAAGCCTTTGACAGCATCCTTTGGCCCTATTTGGACTCCATTTTTTCCAAATTCGGCTTTAATGATGAGTTTATTAACGAATGTAAGGCACTTTATCACCGCCCCCGGACCCTGATTAAACTTCCTGGGTGCAACTCTGAATACTTTACCCTAAGTCGTGGTACTAGGCAGGGGTGTCCTCCATCCCCCCTTCTATTCGCCTTGGCGATAGAACCATTGGCCCACTCCATAACCTCCAACCCCAATACTAAAGGATATACTAAAAATGGCCAGGAATTTAAATTAAGTTTATATGCCAGTGACGTTCTCCTATCCTTTCTGACCCTCTAATCCCCCTCCCCAACCTCCTAACTACTTTAGACACCTTTCACCACCTCTCAGGATTAGGAGTAAATCCATTGAAATGTACAGCCTTACCTGTTAATCTCCCTCACCCCCTTTTTAACAACTTCTAAGATAAATTTGAATTGACTTGGAGTCCGGGCACCCTACAATATTCGGGGATACGCTTAGCCCCCTCCCTCAAACTGATGATTGCACATAATTACCCCTAAGCCTTTACTAACTTAAGACAACTACTTACCCAGTGGTCTTCTTACTATATATCATTTTTGGAACAAATTCTAGCAGTAAAAATGTCAATCCTCCCTAAGTTGTTATTTTTCTTTAGATCCTTAAGCCCTTATGTTCCCCATTCCACGATAATGGACTTACAAGCAAGATCTTTTCAAATTTGTTTGGCAAAACAAGAAACCTTTAATGGGCCGCTCGTTGATGTATAGGGCCCAATCTAGAGGTGGCCTTGGCTGCCCCAATCTATGGAAATATTTCCTGGCCTCACGCCTCATACAATTAGCCTCCTCTATCCCATGGCTGCAGTGAAAAGGTCTGGATTGCCCCGTTCTACCTTCCGGGTCTCCACTGGTCATGCTCAGTCTCCCCTAAAGATGTTGCATCTCTTAATGGTATAGTGGGCCTCTACCTCTGGTCTCTTTATAAGACAAAATTTGAATTGCTCTCTAGTCCTCCATGCTTAGCCTCATTCTTGGCAAACCTCAATTCCCCCCAGCCTTCAATACAGACCAAGAGTTCTCTAGCTTGATCTCACAGGGTCTAGCAACTCTGGGATCTCTATTGCAAGGTACATCTTTTTTGCAGCCATGAATCCTCCTGGTACTTTCCATTAAGGCATTTTTGACTCCTGTAATGGGAGTCACTACATTCTGGTGAGTAGACTGTGTGGCCGGTGATGGTGGTGGAAGACTAACCCCCTATGACGATTGCTGAATATTAGGAAGATTTTATCCAGAAGTCATCTAGAATTTGTTTATTTATTTTGAACACTATTTACAACAATTTAATCATTTGTTCTTACCACTTAACACTTATGTGGTGTTTCGACGACTGGACTGTAGTTGAAAGTTATATATGGCTACAGTCATTTTTCAGCACTTTTCTTTAGTTTTTTGTTTCAGCACTTTTTATTAGTTTTCTGTGTTAAAAGATAAAAAAATTTTTTGCACTTGCACTTTATATAGAGAGCGCGGTTTTCAATTAACTTTTTTACTTGTTAATTATTTTCCATTTACTTCCTATACAACGTGCTGCTCCTATATAAATTTCACGTTTATTAATTAAAGGTTTTCATCTGCGCAGGTTGGTGGCATTTACCATTTATTTTCTACATCTTTTTTCTCATTTGGGCATCTACAACAGAATTATGACCTTCCCAGGTCAGAATTCTACAAATAGCTACAAATTCTGCATTTTTTTTTCTAAGTTATTAAGACAAACCATGGATTCGGCTACATCTCCATTTGAAAACCTCTGCGGGGAGCTCTCTAGAGATATCTCAACCTTGTATAAATATCTAAATGACCACGATAGTACCGCTAAATCAACAGCTATGTTGGGATGGGAGGCGGAGACTGACCAGGAGATCTCGGTGGAAAACTGGTATGACATGGTCTCCAATATGCATACATGCACATGATCCATTAGTATAAAAGAGACAGTAGTCAAACTACACACCTGTTGGTATTACAGCCCCTCCGGGTTGCATAGATTTTACCCACTGGTCCCCGACACATGTTTCAGGGGTTGTCCAGACAGGGGTACCCTCTTACACACGTTCTGGAGCTGTTCAGTTCTGAAATCTTTATGGCAATGAAGCTCTTTGGTGCTCCAAATAACATGGGTGCTGGTGACCTTGACTTATCAGATGTGCATCTTATTTGCTGAACTCTCAGAGGTCCCTCCCCCTCACCAAAAATTAGCACATACACTTTTTAGGGCCATCCAACGGGCAATTGCCCTAAACTGGCGGGGCTCCTCGATTCCATGGTCACAGATGCCCCTTTGCATGGAATCTATTAGACTGATGGAAAGAGTGTATCACACTCTCATGGATTCCATGCACATTTTTGACCGCAAATGCACAAATTGATCAGCTTACCAGCTATAATCTATGTTTGGGGGCTTATCTTCCCCCCATCTACATTAATCAGTTATGTTTGATATCTTTTAAGATAATTCATGAAATATTGAATTTCTTTCTTTGAATATAACTCACCAATAGTCATATTCTTTATCTTGCAGACGCAAACCTGTTACTTTAATTATAATTTCTTAATTTTGTATTATGTGTTATTTATTTATTTTTTTCCATGTTTGAAATCGCATTGAGAGTATTTTTGTACAATCACACCTTGGTTCTTGAATGTACCTTTTACCCTCTATGCGCATTTATATTTTGTACTTGCTCAAATACCCTAATTAAAATGTTTGTAAACAAAAAATGGTTGCGTACATGGCTAACATAAGTGCTGCAAAATTACAAAAATAAACACAAGATGTTATTTAACAACCAACACAATAGAACAAGACAACCTGCTTACAATTGTTTTGTTTATTGCGAAGTTTCTAAAGAAAATACTAGTGGTAGGTTACTTTGACCCATTTGTTTTTTTCTGCTAACAAAACAGAGTAAATTGAGTAAAATTGAGTCGAAAGTGGCAGTGTATTTGGCTAACATAAGTGCTTTATTTAATGGAACTGTAAGCACATTGCTTTCGTTTGCTGGTTTATAGCCTAGTCAATCTTAACCCCTTCATGGGTGAGGATAATACAAATCTTAATGCCTGAACACAGTTATGCAACTTTGACATGTGTTAATAAAACTGTGCATATCATTGCAACTAGTTAAAGAGGAACTGCAGTCTGCTCACATAATCTGTAATAAAACATCTTTGCCATTCTGAAGCTTCCCTCCAATCACTTTGCATATTATTTTATATATACTGTGATTCTGTACTTGCCAAATATGCCGCAGAAATCACCCCCTACTAAGTCTGGCTGCAGCCATTTTAACTGTGGGCAGCTGAAGCTGTTGCCTGTTCACATTCTTGGATTTACACAGACACACAGAGGCACATCTCCAGCTCTGCAGCTCTCATTGGCCCTCTTATGATTCATCCCCCCTCCCTTCATGGTAAACTCTCACAAGAGTGAGAGAGAGAGCTGTGCATGATGTCATAAGCCTAGGCTAATGACCGGACAAGAAACAGGAAGTGGGCTGTATAAGGTATTTACTGGCAGAAAAAAAAATGTTTTACTATCCAAAGTTAAAACAACAAGGGCAGAAGATTTAATAGATGGAAAGTTGAAAAAAATTACTGAAGGTCCGCTTTAATGTATCCAGATTAATTATACCTTTTTAGGATAAAGTTTGCTTTCATTTGTGGTAAAAAGTAATGGATATATCACTTTTTTATATCAACTGGCACAAAATAGTTAAAAAAAAAAATATATATATATATATATATTTTAATTTAACTGTATTATTTTAGCTGTTTCCATGACCTACCACCAAAGAACAACCCCAACAAAAATTCTCCTACTCCCGATGATTGCACTAGTACCATATATTTATATTATTTGATGTTTATACCTATAGTAGGGCTCAGAAACAATAGTGCACATTTTTGCTTTTTTATCCTTCCTAAAACACATTGACACAAACCAAAACGAATACTACATTTTAAGAAAAGGCCTTTTTAAATTCTACCTAAAGTACACTGCCCCTAACCTTTGACCTCGACCTTTGATTACTTATTGATAAAGATTAATTACTTTATCTGTTAATGATGCTTTCAATATAACTTCCTAAACAATCTAGAAAGCTCTTTAAAATAAGCCAAAAGAAAATTTAGTTTTGACATTACCAAAATATAACCCCATCATGTGCAGATGGGACTCTTTACACACAGGGTACTACTAGTTTGTGTATCGAGTGCAAACACTAAAAATAAATAAGGGGACTTATGGGGAAGTGCAACTGTGGAACAAGAAAATTACAGGTTGGCGGATGGGTGGGCAGATGTCTGTAATCCTTCCGCATGCCAATTTAAAGTGATTGTAAGCCTTTGTTTTTTTTAAATAACAAACATATCATACTTACCCCCGAATCTCATCTTCTAGGGTCCTCCATCAGTGCTCTTGGCTCCTCCTTGCATTGGTAAACACCCTGGGAGAAGCGATCTCCCTGGGGGTTACCTTGCGGGCACACTCCTGAGTCCAGCATTTGTGTGCATAGACACAGAATGACGGACTCGCCCCCCCTCCCAGTGCCTGCATCATTGTATTTGATTGACAGCAGCGGGATCCAATGGCTGCACTCAGGGGCGTTGCTAGGTGGCAAAAAGACGAGGGGCTTCAGCCCAAAGTCCGCGCCTGGCACTGGGGGGGTCATCCCTGATGCACACTGACCTACCTGATGCACACTGACCTGACATATACTGACCTACCTGACACACAATGACCTGACATATACTGACCTACCTGACACACACTGACCTGACATATACTGACCTACCTGACACACACTGACCTACCTGACGCACACTGACCTACCTGACGCACACTGACCTACCTGACACACACTCACCTACCTGACATACACTGACCTACCTGACGCACACTGACCTACCTGACACACACTGACCTGACATATACTGACCTACCTGACACACGCTGACCTGACATACACTGACCTACCTGACACACACTGACCTGACATATACTGACTTATCTGACACACACTGACCTGACATACACTGACCTACCTGACACACACTGACCTACCTGACACACACTGACCTACCTGACACACACTGACCTACCTGACACACACTGACCCACACTGACCTGACATATACTGACCTATCTGACACACACTGAGTGACCTACCTGACTAGACTTCAGGTGATGTGACCTCTGAGTCCTCCTGCAGCTCAGCTGTACTGTGCGGTGCGCCCATCAGAGTAGAGTAGACTAGATAGCACTGCAGCAGGCACTCCACTGGTGACTCCAGGCAGCCAGAGCCATGACAGGAGAGGAGAGGAGAGACCGCGTGGCGGGCCACATTATAATTCCCGCCTTCTGGAGCCTACAGCGCCTATGATGGATGTCACACGTCCCGTGGCCCCGGCATTGGCCCAGTGGGACGTCCATCATAAGCACTGCAGGCTCCAGAGGGCAGGACCTGCTATGTCACTCGGCCATACTCGCCGCTCGGGGTCAGATCAGTCCTCAAGCCTCAAGTGCAAGCGCACACTTTTCGTCCCACCGTGGCCGTGCGCAGACACAGTGTGTCTCTCCAGGCCGGCCGTGCGTGCCTATAATGAGGTCACACGTACCGCAATCCTGGCATTCATTGGACCAGTGTGATGTCCATCATAGGACATGGTAGCGCGGTGCCTATGATGGATGTCTCACTGGTCCAATGCCGGGATCGTGGGCGGGACCGTGTGATGTCCAATAGTCTCGGTCACTTGGAGTTAGGCACCGCTACCCATGTGACTGGACTTTGTGCTCGCTCATGTGCAGTGCGGCGCTGCACTTTCATGGGGGACTCGGTGCTAATAATTTTAAAATAAATGGCCGAGACTCTGGGCTTTTCGGGGTCACATTCGGGGCTTCAGCCACGTCTAGCCACGTCTAGCCACCCCCTCCCGACGCCCCTGGCTGCGCTGCTATCAAACGATCCAATCAAGAGCCGAGAGCCCCCGGCAGAGAAGGTGAGCGCGTCTCCACCGTGGGGAACGATTGGGCTCAGGTGTGTAAAACAGGGGGGGCTGGGGGGCCGGTCAGTGTCAGAAGTTTTTTCACCTTAATGCATAGGATGTATTAAGGTAAAAAAATGAGGGTTTACAACCCCTTTAAGTTATTAAAAGATGCAATAGAACATTAAAAATTGTAAATGAAAGTCACCTTTGGTATTCTTCTGTCAAGACATTTTTGCTTTGCTGATAACTGATGTACAGAGTGTTGACTTGTATTTTCAAATAAAAAAACTGAAGGTTGGTCATGCTAAGGATGCATCTGATTTTATCACTCTTCATGATAGTCAGAGAAGGGTCTCCTTGTGAAGTGTTCCTTGAGTATCAGTGGAAATATCCAGCACTTTTGACCACTGGAAGAACTTTTTGTCACTAGACATGAAAATAGTGAAATGGGGCAAATTTGCAGATTCTATAGTTAAGCCTCATACACACTATTAGATTTTCTGTTGATTTTTGTCTTCGCATTTACCAAAATCATATAATATGAGGTCAAACCTTAGGAGTTTCAATATGTATGCAATCAGACAGGCATGGTTTTGGTAAATCTGAAGACAAAAATCAGCAGAAAATCTGATAGTGTGTATGGGGCTTTACAGAAATTTGCAAAAGTTGTTTTTCTAAGTGAGCTGCGTAGCTTAAAGGAAAACTCCAGCCGCAGCTCGTTTTGCTGGGCTTTTTCCTATGGATCACAGGAGTGCAACCCATTTTGCACTCTTGTGACCCGTTTTTAACAGAGATTGGGCTGAAGTCCGGTCTCTGGTAATGTCGCCAAGATAAGTCCAGGCACTGCGTCATCACGACAATAAAGTCTGGATCCACCAGGTGCCTGGACTGACATCCATCTCAGCCTCTCAGCGAGCTGCTGAGATGGCCGTTCCGCTCCCCCTCCATAGCTCAGCGCTCCAGTGAGTGTGGATGAGCAGACCGGAGAGCTGCTGATTGACTGTCAGCAGCTCTCTGCTCGGGGAGCTGAGAGAACCGAGCCATCAGCAATGTTTGATCGCTCGGTTCTCAGTGCAGAGATGCCAGGGGACAGATGCTTCATCCACCAGATTAGTATGATGGAGGAAAAAAATTAAAACCCATACTTCTCTTTTAAAGTATAACTATAGGAAAAACTTTTTTTTTTCATTTTGGATAAAGCCAGGGAGGGTTATAACCCCTGTCAGATTGTCCCATTTTGGAGATTTCACTTCACTTCCTGTCCAAGAGCCAAACAGGAAGGAAACTCCTGCAATTTAAGGGAATCCCTTTGGGATCCCCAGTTCACCAGAACTAGAAGTGTCCCCATTGGAAGATTTCCCCTTTATTGCTTTTCTGGGAAGAATCACAAAATTTGGGATTTTCTTTTACTTTCACTTTCAATGACAATAGTAAACATGACAAATTGAGAGGGTGAGTCTCTTTAACGAGGGCACACACAGCAATAAAATCTGACAGGGGTTCTAATCCCTCTCCATTCAAAAATAAAAAAAAATTAAGTTTTGTCAGTGAGTTGTCAAAAAGTCTCTCTCCGTCAGTGCATAGACCAAACATATACGATAAAAGGTCAAACATAGTCAAAACCAGTCAAAGGGTCAAAAACAGTCAAAAACAGTAAAAAGGTGGACTCACATAGTTGGCAGACATGGTAGTCTGGTATTTTTACCCCATAAGAAGTTATACGGAAACATTGAATAATCATTATACAGGCAACTTCGATTGACAATGATAAGAATCATTCAGACTATCACTTGTCAGTGCCATGTACCACCAATTATGGAGAACCAAAGCTTGTCCCCTCAAAGCGCTAGTTATCAGCGTCAAGTGCCGCCAGTGAGTGTAGTAACTGCCCCATCAGTGGCGTTGATGGCTTCCCCTCGCGGCCGGATCTGTACTTGGAACGCACGCCATATTGTTTGCGTTCCATGGAACCAGAAGTGCAGACCAGACGTCACTTCCTGTGCATCCACTGTCGCACAGGGATGACGTAAACCACAATGGTTAGCCACCACCATTTTAGTGTAGACTACCTCATAGAGAGCAAAGCAAACATTTCTGCTGCTCTCTATATAGGCCAATACTACCCCATAGAGAGAAAATAGTGGTTTGAACGAGAACACATATCACCCTAAATGTACCTGACTAGAAGATCCCTGAGCCCCTCTGGGATTAGGCCGCCAAAGGAAGCAACTCTCGATAGATGCCCCCCTTTAAGATGCACACAGTCATCCCTTACTTACTAATTTTTCTAAGGATTTACTTTCATCCTCATGACAATAAATCAGACATGGCACATGAGAAAAAGACTGCAGATAACTGGCAAGTCTGTTTACATGTGATCAGCTGTGATTGGACACAGCTGATCACATGGTAAAGGGCTGTAGTGATTGGCCATTTATGCCGATCTGTGATCAGCTGTGTCTGAAGGACACAATGGTCACAGAATGCACCTGATATGCACCTCAGGGGGTGTGGTTCTGGGAGGACGTCTATGGACACACTCCCAGAACTATAGCATTGGGCTGTAGCCATCTTTTGGCTATAGTACAGTACTTAGGTAGTTAAAGCTTTTTGTTTTCTCCCCATTCAGATGGAGCTGCCAGGAGCCTCTTAAACCATTTTGTACAGCATTTGCTGCTCTGTAATACACATTTTTTTTTGGAACCTGATTTCCATTTGGAAGTTCTACATTTCTGTGATCCCATTTTTTAAAAAAGTTCAACCAAACCACATCTGATAAAATTTTTACAAGTTGGCTTTTCTGTTATTGAAAGAAGTGTATGTAACCTGTGGGAATCTCTTAAAGACCACTGTACTCTTAAGAACTCATAAAAACCCACTTTAATTTTGCCTCCCCCATTGACCTTCAAACATTTAGCCAAAATTTAACAATTTTGAAGAAATCTTATTTTTGCCCAAATTTTGGGAAACTTAAAATGTTTTCTCATCCCTAATTGCCACACAAAGATTTTCAAACCTAACTGAAAATATCTGTGTAATTAGTGCCAATAGACCTCTTTTACATGGAGAACTAAGAATGAGGATTTTAGTATATGTTCAATTCCTCTTTTTGACCAAAAGAAAAGGAAGTTTTGCAGTATGGGCCTTATATTCCATTAAAGATCCTACTCATCTCTGTCAGTGAAAATGTAACTGTCTATTCAAGCTTAAAGTGATATTAAAGTCTTTGGAAACTTACCTGCTCTGTGCAGTGGTTTTGCACAGACCAGCCCAGATCCTCCTCTTCTCGGGTTCCTTGCCACCGCTCCTGGCCCCTCCCCCCTGTTAAGTGCCCCCACAGCAAGCAATTTGCTATGGGGGCACCCGAGCCGAGCTGCTGCTCTGTGTGTCCATTCAGGCACAGAGCCATGGCTCAGCCCCGCTCCCTCTCTATCCTCATTGGTTCACTGTCTTTGACAGCAGTGGGAGCCAATAGCTCCCATTGCCATTTTTCAGCCAATCAGGGAGAGTCCCAGACAGCTCTCGTGCAACATCGCTGGATCAAGATGGGGCTCAGGTAAGTATTGGGGGGCCGAGGGGAGCTGCTGCACACAGAAGGTTTACAGAATAGAATGGATTAAGATAAAAAAAACCTTCTACCTTTAGAACCACTTCAAAGCGTTTGTTAACCCAAAAACAAAAATCCTGATCCTGTTCCCATAAAGCATGTTATACAGCACAGCGCTTGTGCTGTGTCATTTGGCCCTCTGTATACCCAAAAATACCTAGCTGATCCTGCCTGGTTATACCCTCCCCTCTGCAAACAGATCACAATAATCATGGTTGCTGAGCCCTGACATCATGGCCTGTTTGCGTGATTCCATCAGCCACAGCTCTCCTGTCTGCAGCTCTCCCCCTGTGTCTGTGTCCTCTTTCCTCCTGCCCCCCCCCCCGCTCCTGCTGATCACAAATCTGTTATTAAATGATGCCATTCGCTCTGTACCGTTATAAGAGGTTTCCCTGTACCTGTCTTCCGTAAAAAATCTGCCCCATTGTACCTTTATAAGCTCCGCTCCCACCGCTCAGCTGACGCACGTCTCTCTCTCTCTCCTCTCCCCCCCCCCCTCCCCGGCTGATGTCAGCGGGAGCACTTGGCCCGGAGAGAGAAGGAGGAGAGGAATCAGCTGAGTGAACAGAGCCGAGCTCATACAGGTACAATCGTGCAGTTTTTTTACAGAACACAGGCACAGGGAAACGTCTTATAATGGTACAGAGCGGATAGCAGCATTTAGTAAATGTGGGTTAGCAACCACTTTATGGCATTTACCTTGTTTGCCTTTATCACTCTTTTCTGTAACTGAACATTGAACAATTAACTGTTCTACAAGTGCATTTTACTTGTTCTTTATAATACATTCTGTTATACACGTATTCACTATTTGTTAATCTTCTGAAGAGCAAAACATATGCACCTGTAAATATATTTTCATTGTTGTGTACAGTATTCTCTTCATACAAGTCAAGGATTATAGTCTTGATAGCAAGGATTTGTCATGAACAGGCCCACTGGTTTCCATCAAGAGGAAGGAAATAGTATATTAAATGCTATAACCATAGTTGTAAGTGTGTACGTGTCCTAAAAGTGTCACTGTTTAAATCAAACATACTTTATTTTTAACTGGTTAACCCTCCAGAGGACCGCAAGGGGCTAATGCCTGTGGCATGATTATAATAATATGAAACAAGGTTTTTTACAGAAGAACAAAACTCTATAACAATGGCAATAATCTTTTTATAAAAAAACATTTAAAAAAATGAGAATTATTTTATTTTATGTCAGCTTCACTGGATGTAAGCTGCTTTCCTTGTTTCTCAAGTACAGTGCATTAGTTGCATATGAGTTTAGACTTAGAAAAATATGATTATATTACTGTGAAAACAATTTTATTTGTATTGCACTGTCCATTTATACCTAGCTGGGAAATAACAGTGCTTTAGCACCTATTGATAACAATGCACTGCACTGCTAAGAGATACGTTTACGTGATAAAAGGATACCTTTAGGAGGTTAAAAAGGGGTCTTACTAAACCCACAACAGTAAAATCGGTGTGTATATGCAGAAAAGCTTATACTCACTGTGGAACCTTTTTTTGGGAGGGAGCATGTGATCAGCACAAGGCCAATCAGCACTGTCCAGACAGAGGGTCAGGGGTCCTGCATACTCATAGGACAGTCATGGCAGAATGAAAACACCTCCTACAAGCTTTAGCCAGACAGTGATAGAAGTCACAAGTCTGCTATATACTGCTGATGAGAAAAGGTATTTAGCCGTTTATATTTACTAAAATAATTGCATTTCTGTTTTCTGTGTACTGTGGGAGACCAGATCTAGTGAATGCAGGGTCCTGGGTTTAGTAACACTATAAAGTGGTTTTAAAGTTAAAACATTCCCTGCATTAAGATTAAAAAAAAACATTTTACCACTTGCCCTCACCTTCCCAATTGATCTAGTTCTGTGTCCGGTGACATCTCTTCTCTTCCCTCTTCCCTCTTCCTCTTCTAACAGGAGACTCAGGCAGCAGGAGCTCAGGCAAATCCTGTGAGGAGGGGGCAGGGGTGGGGCATAGCTGTGCTGTGTGTGCCTATGGATGCACCCAGCTTGAGACCATGCTTGCACGTGTGCCTCCATAGCACACAGCTTGGTATGGGGGCACATGAAGGAGAGGAGGAGTGGAATGCGCTGGAGGAGGACTCCAGAAGAGAAGGTAAGTATAACATGTTTATTACTTTATTTGAAAGAAAAATACCCTTTACAACCACTTTAATACTAAAATTCTTAAAGAAAAACATACGCTTCCCACTCTATATATATATTTACACCTGAGCGTTTTCAGCTCGTAAAACGCTTGTAAAACACTTGTAAGACACATCTCAAAAATTCCAAAATGGCCAACAAGAAAAATCTCATTCGTTTAAATGGCCTCTGTTCACATCTGAGCAGTCTGTCGCCTGAAGCAAAATGCCTGAAGCTCAAAAAAGTACATGAGCTTCTTTTTTAGGCAGATTACAGCCGTTTTTCTGCAATTCCATGTTCTGTGTTCTGTGGGAGACAAGATATAGTAAATGCAGGGCCCTGGTTTTAGTAACACTTTAAACCCCAGTGGTCCTTAAAATGTGTATGTGAGAAACCTAGGTCACCACAATTCTGCCAGCCAATTTCTTACAGAGGGAAAATCCCTTCAATGGACTAACAGATTTACTGACTCTTACTAACTCTACCAAAACCTACAAAAAAAAAAGTTTGGACTGGGGTTTGAATTTAACAGTTTAATAGAACGCTTATTTGTTGTATATTTAAGTTAGACCTAAGACCCCTTTCACACTGAGGCAGTTTTCAGGAGTTTTAGCGCTAGAGATAGTGCCTGTAAAGCGCCTGAAAACTGCCTCCTATTCATTGCAATAGGTGCTTTCACACCTGGGTTAGAAAATGACCTGCAAGCAGCATCCTTGGGGTGGTTTGGGAGGGCTGTATACAGCGCTTCCAAAACGCCCCTGCCCATTGCAATGAATGGGCAGTGCTTTGGAAAGCGCCGCAACACAGGTTGAAAGCATCCCGCTAGGGGGGCGAATAGCGCCGCTTAAACAGCGGTAAATCACCGCTAAAATGAGCGCTGCTTTACCGCAAATGCATGGGTAGCCCCAGTGTGAAAGGGGTCTAAAAGAGGGACAGGTACAGTATAAAGGGAAATTGGACTAGGGATTTGTATCTAAAATGGGTTTGTCCCTTCAAATGGGGGACAGATGTCAAAGAAATGCCCTTCTTCATTGCACACTGAGCTGAGAAGAATCATGCTGTTCCTAGTCATTCACATCTATACAATATTATTACAACATGCTCTGAGCACAAGTGTTACATTCTCACACCATATAGTGTATTGCAGGTCAGTAGGGATGAGCTTCGAGTTCGAGTCGAACTCATGTTCTACTCGAACATTGGCTGTTCGCAAGTTCGCCGAACAGCGAACAATTTGGGGTGTTCGCGGCAAATTCGAATGCCGCGGAACACCCTTTAAAAGTCTATGGGAGAAATCAAAAGTGCTAATTTTAAAGGCTTATATGCAAGTTATTGTCATAAAAAGTGTTTGGGGACCCGGGTCCTGCCCCAGGGGACATGGATCAATGCAAAAAAAAGTTTTAAAAACGGACGTTTTTTCAGGAGCAGTGATTTTATTAATGCTTAAAGTCAAACAATAAAAGTGTAATATCCCTTTAAATTTCGTACCTGGGGGGTGTCTATAGTATGCCTGTAAAGGGGCGCATGTTTCCTGTGTTTAGAACAGTCTGACAGCAAAATGACATTTGGAAGGAAAAAACTCATTTAAAACTAGCCGCGGCTATTGCATTGCCGACAATACACATAGAAGTTCATTGATAAAAACGGCATGGGAATTCCCCACAGGGGAACCCCGAACCAAAATAAAAAAAAAAAAATGATGTGGGGGTCCCCCTAAATTCCATACAAGGCCCTTCAGGTCTGGTATGGATATTAAGGGGAACCCCAGCCAAAATTGAAAAAAAAAATTGACGTGGGGTTCCCCCTAAATTCCATACCAGACCCTTCAGGTCTGGTATGGATTTTAAGGGGAACCCCGCGCCAAAAAAAAAAAAAAAAAACGGCGTGGGGTCCCCCTAAAAATCCATACCAGACCCTTATCCGAGCACGCAACCTGGCAGGCCGCAGGAAAAGAGGGGGGGACGAGAGTGCGGCCCCCCCCCCCTCCTGAACCGTACCAGGCCACATGCCCTCAACATTGGGAGGGTGCTTTGGGGTAGCCCCCCAAAACACCTTGTCCCCATGTTGATGAGGACAAGGGCCTCATCCTCACAACCCTGGCCGGTGGTTGTGAGGGTCTGCGGGCGGGGGGCTTATCGGAATCTGGAAGCCCCCTTTAACAAGGGGACCCCCAGATCCCGGCCCCCCCCCTGTGTGAAATGGTAAGGGGGTACTTACCCCTACCATTTCACTAAAAAACTGTCAAAAATGTTAAAAATGACAAGAGACAGTTTTTGACAATTCCTTTATTTAAATGCTTCTTCTTTCTTCTTTCTTCCTTCATCTTCTTCTGGTTCTTCTGGCTCTTCTGGTTCTTCCTCCGGCGTTCTCGTCCAGCATCTTCTCCGCGGCGTCTTCTATCTTCTTCTCCTCGGGCCGCTCCGCACCCATGGCATGAGGGGAGGCTCCCGCTCTTCTCTTCATCTTCTTCTCTTCTTCATCTTCTTCTTCATCTTCTTCTTCTTCTTCTTCTTCCTTCTTCTCTTCTTCCTGTCTTCTCCGGGCCGCTCCGCAGCCATGCTGGCATGGTGGGAGGCTCCCGCTGTGTGACGGCGTCTCTTCGTCTGACGGTTCTTAAATAACGGGGGGCGGGGCCATCCGGTGACCCCGCCCCCCTCTGACGCACGGTGACTTGAGGGACTTCCCTGTGACGTCACGGGGAATGCCACAGGGAAGTCCCGTCATGTCACCGTGCGTCAGAGGGGGGCGGGGCCACCGGGTGGCCCCGCCCCCCGTTATTTAAGAACCGTCAGACGAAGAGACGCCGTCACACAGCGGGAGCCTCCCTCCATGCCACAGCATGGCTGCGGAGCGGCCCACAGAAGACAGGAAGAAGAGAAGAAGAGAAGAAGAGAAGAAGGAAGAAGAAGAAGAAGATGAAGAAGAGAAGAAGATGAAGAGAAGAGCGGGAGCCTCCCCTCATGCCATGGGTGCGGAGCGGCCCGAGGAGAAGAAGATAGAAGACGCCGCGGAGAAGATGCTGGACGAGAACGCCGGAGGAAGAACCAGAAGAGCCAGAAGAACCAGAAGAAGATGAAGGAAGAAAGAAGAAAGAAGAAGCATTTAAATAAAGGAATTGTCAAAAACTGTCTCTTGTCATTTTTAACATTTTTGACAGTTTTTTAGTGAAATGGTAGGGGTAAGTACCCCCTTACCATTTCACACAGGGGGGGGGCCGGGATCTGGGGGTCCCCTTGTTAAAGGGGGCTTCCAGATTCCGATAAGCCCCCCGCCCGCAGACCCTCACAACCACCGGCCAGGGTTGTGAGGATGAGGCCCTTGTCCTCATCAACATGGGGACAAGGTGTTTTGGGGGGCTACCCCAAAGCACCCTCCCAATGTTGAGGGCATGTGGCCTGGTACGGTTCAGGAGGGGGGGGGGCCGCACTCTCGTCCCCCCCTCTTTTCCTGCGGCCTGCCAGGTTGCGTGCTCGGATAAGGGTCTGGTATGGATTTTTAGGGGGACCCCACGCCGTTTTTTTTTTTTTTTTTTGGCGCGGGGTTCCCCTTAAAATCCATACCAGACCTGAAGGGTCTGGTATGGAATTTAGGGGGAACCCCACGTCAATTTTTTTTTTCAATTTTGGCTGGGGTTCCCCTTAATATCCATACCAGACCTGAAGGGCCTTGTATGGAATTTAGGGGGACCCCCACATCATTTTTTTTTTTTTATTTTGGTTCGGGGTTCCCCTGTGGGGAATTCCCATGCCGTTTTTATCAATGAACTTCTATGTGTATTGTCGGCAATGCAATAGCCGCGGCTAGTTTTAAATGAGTTTTTTCCTTCCAAATGTCATTTTGCTGTCAGACTGTTCTAAACACAGGAAACATGCGCCCCTTTACAGGCATACTATAGACACCCCCCAGGTACGAAATTTAAAGGGATATTACACTTTTATTGTTTGACTTTAAGCATTAATAAAATCACTGCTCCTGAAAAAACGTCCGTTTTTAAAACTTTTTTTTGCATTGATCCATGTCCCCTGGGGCAGGACCCGGGTCCCCAAACACTTTTTATGACAATAACTTGCATATTAGCCTTTAAAATTAGCACTTTTGATTATTCATGTTCGTGTCCCATAGACTTTAACGGCGTTCGCGTGTTCGAACGAATTTTTTTCCTGTTCGCATGTTCTGGTGCGAACCGAACAGGGGGGTGTTCGGCTCATCCCTACAGGTCAGCATATCTAATGCTTGCATCATATATTGTACTACAAATTACTTAAAGCTTATCATAATATTTGAAGTTTTAAATTCAAGTTAGCTATACTACTGTATATCGGAGACAGCAGAAATAACTTTTGAAGAGACTCTGTCACCACCCCATGCGCATGTTAAATATAGTGGGTAAACATACCCACTGATAAGTCAAGGTGCCTTTATTTCTTACAGTGTATATGTAGTAAACTGCAGCTTGCCAGACTTTAATACATCTGAAATTACGCAGGGTTCCATCCTCTCCGTCATCACCAATTAAATCTTTTAAAATATGCATGGTTCCTGTACAGGGATGAGCCGAACACCCCCCTGTTCGGTTCGCACCAGAACATGCGAACAGGAAAAAAATTTGTTCGAACACGCGAACACCGTTAAAGTCTATGGGACACGAACATGAATAATCAAAAGTGCTAATTTTAAAGGCTAATATGCAAGTTATTGTCATTAAAAGTGTTTGGGGACCTGGGTCCTGCCCCAGGGGACATGAATCAATGCAAAAAAAAGTTTTAAAAACGGCCGTTTTTTCAGGAGCAGTGAATTTAATAATGCTTAAAGTCAAACTATAAAAGTGTAATATCCCTTTAAATTTCATACCTGGGGGGTGTCTATAGTATGCCTGTAAAGGGGCGCATGTTTCCCGTGTTTAGAACAGTCTGACAGCAAAATGACATTTTGAAGGAAAAAACACATTTAAAACTACCGCGGCTATTGCATTGCCGACAATACACATAGAAGTTCATTGATAAAAACGGCATGGGAATTCCCCACAGGGCAACCCCGAACCAAAATTTTAAAAAAAAAATGATGTGGGAGTCCCCCTAAATTCCATACAAGGCCCTTCAGGTCTGGTATGGATATTAAGGGGAACCCCAGCCAAAATTTAAAAAAAAAATTGACGTGGGGTTCCCCCTAAATTCCATACCAGACCCTTCAGGTCTGGTATGGATTTTAAGGGAAACCCTGCGCCAAAAAAAAAAAAAAAAAACGGCGTGGGGTCCCCCCAAAAATCCATACCAGACCCTTATCCGAGCACGCAACCTGGCATGCCGCAGGAAAAGAGGGGGGGACGAGAGTGCGCCCCCCCCTCCTGAAACGTACCAGGCCACATGCCCTCAACATTGGGAGGGTGCTTTGGGGTAGCCCCCCAAAACACCTTGTCCCCATGTTGATGAAGACAAGGGCCTCATCCCCACAACCCTGGCCGGTGGTTGTGGGGGTCTGCGGGCGGGGGGCTTATCGGAATCTGGAAGCCCCCTTTAACAAGGGGACCCCCAGATCCCGGCCCCCCCCTGTGTGAAATGGTAAGGGGGTACTTACCCCTACCATTTCACTAAAAAACTGTCAAAAATGTTAAAAATGACAAGAGACAGTTTTTGACAATTCCTTTATTTAAATGCTTCTTCTTTCTTCCTTCATCTTCTTCTGGTTCTTCTGGCTCTTTTGGTTCTTCCTCCGGCGTTCTCGTCCAGCATCTCCTCCGCGGCATCTTCTATCTTCTTCTCCTCGGGCCGCTCCGCACCCATAGCATGAGGGGGGAGGCTCCCGCTCTTCTCTTCATCTTCTTCTCTTCTTCATCTTCTTCTTCATCTTCTTCTTCTTCTTCTTCTCTTCTTCCTTCTTCTCTTCTTCATTTCTTCTCCGGGCCGCTCCGCAGCCATGCTGGCATGGTGGGAGGCTCCCGCTGTGTGACGGCGTCTCTTCGTCTGACGGTTCTTAAATAACGGGGGGCGGGGCCACCCGGTGACCCCGCCCCCCTCTGACGCACGGGACATGACGGGACTTCCCTGTGGCATTCCCCGTGACGTCACAGGGAAGTCCCGTCAAGTCACCGTGCGTCAGAGGGGGGCGGGGTCACCGGATGGCCCCGCCCCCCGTTATTTAAGAACCGTCAGACGAAGAGACGCCGTCACACAGCGGGAGCCTCCCACCATGCCAGCATGGCTGCGGAGCGGCCCGGAGAAGAAATGAAGAAGAGAAGAAGGAAGAAGAGATGAAGAAGAAGATGAAGAAGATGGAGAGAAGAGCGGGAGCCTCCCCCCTCATGCCATGGGTGCGGAGCGGCCCGGGGAGAAGAAGATAGAAGACGCCGCGGAGGAGATGCTGGGCGAGAACGCCGGAGGAAGAACCAGAAGGGCCAGAAGAACCAGAAGATGAAGGAAGATAGAAGAAAGAAGAAGTATTTAAATAAAGGAATTGTCAAAAACTGTCTCTTGTCATTTTTAACATTTTTGACAGTTTTTTAGTGAAATGGTAGGGGTAAGTACCCCCTTACCATTTCACACAGGGGGGGGCCGGGATCTGGGGGTCCCCTTGTTAAAGGGGGCTTCCAGATTCCGATAAGCCCCCCGCCCGCAGACCCCCACAACCACCGGCCAGGGTTGTGGGGATGAGGCCCTTGTCTTCATCAACATGGGGACAAGGTGTTTTGGGGGGCTACCCCAAAGCACCCTCCCAATGTTGAGGGCATGTGGCCTGGTACGGTTCAGGAGGGGGGGGGGCGCACTCTCGTCCCCCCCTCTTTTCCTGCGGCCTGCCAGGTTGCGTGCTCGGATAAGAGTCTGGTATGGATCTTTGGGGGGACCCCACGCCGTTTTTTTTTTTTTTGGCGCGGGGTTCCCCTTAAAATCCATACCAGACCTGAAGGGTCTGGTATGGAATTTAGGGGGAACCCCACGTCAATTTTTTTTAAAAATTTTGGCTGGGGTTCCCCTTAATATCCATACCAGACCTGAAGGGCCTTGTATGGAATTTAGGGGGACCCCCACATCATTTTTTTTTTTTTTTTTTTGGTTCGGGGTTGCCCTGTGGGGAATTCCCATGCCGTTTTTATCAATGAACTTCTATGTGTATTGTCGGCAATGCAATAGCCGCGGGTAGTTTTAAATGTGTTTTTTTCTTCAAAATGTCATTTTGCTGTCAGACTGTTCTTAACACAGGAAACATGCGCCCCTTTACAGGCATACTATAGACACCCCCCAGGTACGAAATTTAAAGGGATATTACACTTTTATTGTTTGACTTTAAGCATTAATAAAATCACTGCTCCTGAAAAAACGTCCGTTTTTAAAACTTTTTTTTGCATTGATCCATGTCCCCTGGGGCAGGACCCAGGTCCCCAAACACTTTTTATGACAATAACTTGCATATAAGCCTTTAAAATGAGCACTTTTGATTTCTCCCATAGACTTTTAAAGGGTGTTCCGCGGCATTCGAATTTGCCGCGAACACCCCAAATTGTTCGCTGTTCGGCGAACTTGCGAACAGCCAATGTTCGAGTAGAACATGAGTTCGACTCGAACTCGAAGCTCATCCCTATTCCTGTATAACGATTCAATCTTCTACTAATCCTAGACCTCGTGCTCTGCCTCCTTGCTACATTGCTCTGTGGGATTCTTTCTGGAAACAAGCTTTGCTTTCATTTCTCAGCAGTTCTTCCATGTCAGGTGTCTTCCCGCATCCAATTCGCATATATGTGAACCAAGCCTTAAAGCGGTTGTATTCCCCCCCCAAAAAAAACAAAAACAAAACATAAACCTGTAAGGCAAAGGCATAATGAGCTAGTATGCACCACATACTAGCTCATTATGAAATACTTCAGAATGAAGCTCCCACAGGGCCGCCCAGTCACCGCTGAGGGAGCTGACATGTTCCCTCTACTTTTCTTCTGGGTTCGCGGCTCCAGCGCTGTGAGTGGCCAGAGCCATGATGACATCACTCCTGTGCATTCACGCGGGAGCCCTCCGTTCTGGCAAGTTCCAACACGATACACCAGACCTTCGCCGGACTTTCACTATGCGTTCATCGCTGACATCGGCAGCTGCATGCAAAGTGAATACCTCCTAAACTGGTTTGGAAGATATTAATTTTACCTACAGGTAAGCCTTATTATAGGTTTACCTGTAGGTAAAAATGAACAAGCAGACAATACAACCGCTTTAAAGCCTCATACACACTGGTTTATTGTAAACACTGTTTCTTCTGACAGGAAAGCATTTAAAACTCACCTAAGCTGCATTTGTTTAAATCAGTTTAGCAGAGTATTGTGTTTGGGTGTTTACTTCATTTGCCAGAATTTAAATGTATTCTGGCTATTGAAATGAATAAATGATGAAGTTCTAAACATGCTTAGTGTTTAGGTGCGCTTAGCAGTGTCAAGCGTTTTTTCTGCCAAAACTCCCTGCCTCTAAACTCTTCTGCCACTAAATGCTGCTAAATGCTGCTGCATGGGACCCCCCTAGGAGCAGCTGTAAAAATGTCCACTGTGCATGAGGCCTACAACATATTGAGGAAAGACTACAGAAAGAGCGGCCTATGTTAACAGTAAGATTTCAAAAGGTATAAGTACCATCATCCCAAAATGTCAAGATCAAGGAAAAGGGAGGGTATGGCGATGGTCGCAGTTGCTGCTACTGTCAGCCAGCGTCTCCGCCCCCCAACAGGGGAAAGAAGGGGACTATTACGGTACTCAGTATAGGTATACAGTAAGGGTAAGGAGTGAAAGAAAAAAAAATGAAATATTTTATAAAAGTTCAATTTTAATAGAAACAATTTTCATAAAATTACAATACCGCGTACATTTGCAATTGTAAATGACAAAAGCAACAACACTACATATAACCATAAAAAGGGGGAGGTACCACATAGTCTGAACAAGTGCATTCCGCACAATTTAGATGGCAGATATGTGTACAACTTTATTTCTCGACCGGTTTCGCGGTTAGCACCGCTTCTTCAGGAGAACCATATCTACAATATGACATAGAGTAGTTTTAGCATATACAAACAAATCATCAAGTGCATAAAGGATTATTGCAGCAGAGTTGTTAGCAAAATAACAAAACATTCCATACAAAACATAAAAATTAAGGACAAGCTCACCCAGTTCAGGAAATCTCTGTGGGCATGCGGGACCCCATAAAATTCCCCCTGTGGCGGACACAGGGGATAACAGACAGCCTCTGATAAATAGATATTTGATTAGTCAATTATACATATCACCATACTGTGATATCATAAGGAAAGGAGGGGTGTTAGTGCCGATGCCAAGTCCTTCAGGTAGCCCAGAGTAGTGGTGCAGTGGAGGGAGTGGTGTAGAGTTAAAAATAATTATTGGAGAAAACCAGAAAGGGGAGATAGGGGGGAAAAGGGGGAGGAGAGGGGGGAGGGAAAAGGGGAAGAGGAAAAAGGGGGGGTTTGGGGGGGGAGGGGGGGAGGAAGGGTGTAAAGCAAGGATAGGGGAGAAGGGATGGCGTAGGAGGAGAAGAAGTGATGGAAAGGAGAGAGAAAGCAAGAAAAAAGAGAAAGGGGGGAGGGGGGGAAAGAAAAGCGGGGGGGAGAAAGAAAAGGGGGGAAGGGGAGAGAGGGCAGGGAAAGGGAAGGGAATGAGGATGGGAAGAAGAAGGGAGGGGAAGAGGGGGGGGGAGAAGGAGAGGAAGGAGGGTGGAAAGGGGGAGAGAGCGGGGGGGGAGGAGGGGGGGAAGGGGGGTAAGGGGCCTGGGGGATGGGAAAAAAAAAGGGGAACCCAGGAATTCCCATCCATGCAAAGGAAGATAAATATGATGGAAAAACTGCGCACTGACAATAGTAGGGCTGGCACGCACCACCTAAAGATTGAAATAATATGTGACGCGTGAGCTGGGATGCAAGAAAAACTTCCGGTTAACAGGACCGTAGGTCAAGAGGGTCATACAGAGCCATGAGAGACGTTAGCATTTCAAGCATCCCTAGAACTGGGATCCTGAGTACGTAACAAAGAAGTCACAATGGCTAAAAGAAAAATTAGTATAAAAATTACCATACCCATTAGCATAGAGAGTTGTTCTACCGAAATAATGATAAAACAGATGAGAACTATCAAGATCGATTGGATATAAACAGAAGGTTCTACTTTAATGAAAGGAGAAATAGTGAGATACAGTGACAGAAGTAAAGAGAAGCCCTATCAGAATTGAAAGGGCGCTTACAGAAGCTACTAATTTAATGAAGGGAGAAATAGTAAGAAACAGTGGCTAAGAGTGTAGTAGCTCTATCAGAGTTGAAGGGGAGCTTACATCAGAGATGAAGATTGTCTAATATACTGAGCACATACATGGCTGTGCAGTGGGCGTCAGGCAGCACCACAGCCATGCAGGGCAATGGGTCCAGGGTGGAAAGCAGCCAGCTAGCAGACAGAGGGGGAGGGGGGGGGGAATTTTATGGGGTCCCGCATGCCCACAGAGATTTCCTGAACTGGGTGAGCTTGTCCTTAATTTTTATGTTTTGTATGGAATGTTTTTTTATTTTGCTAACAACTCTGCTGCAATAATCCTTTATGCACTTGATGATTTGTTTGTATATGCTAAAACTACTCTATGTCATATTGTAGATATAGTTCTCCTGAAGAAGCCGTGCTAACCGCGAAACCGGTCGAGAAATAAAGTTGTACACATATCTGCCATCTAAATTGTGCGGAATCCACTTGTTCAGACTATGTGGTACCTCCCCCCTTTTATGGTTATAGGTAGTGTTGTTGCTTTTGTCGTTTACAATCGCAATTGTATGCAGTATTGTAATTTTATGAAAATTGTTTCTATTAAAATTGAACTTTTATAAAATATTTCATTTTTTTTTCTTTCACTCCTTACCCTTACTGTATACCTATACTGAGTACCGTAATAGTCCCCTTCTTTCCCCTGTTGGGGACGGAGACGCTGGCTGACAGTAGCAGCAACTGCGACCATCGCCATACCCACCCTTTTCCTTGATATTGAGGAAAGAGTATTTATTTTGATACCCTAATAAAGGGTAAAATGATAGCCAGTGATTGTGGAAGGGGAGGCTACTCTTGTTGGAACATCCAGGCATACTGCCTAGACTTGTACTGAAAGATATTGAGGTTTGCTTTTCAGAAATAATCCCAGAGAGCAAAGTGGTGAGGAGTTGGGACACAGACCCCAAGAGTAGTAGAAGATTGAATATACAGTATGTTTAATGTTTTTCTTGGTGCTGAAGGAGAGGAAGGAAATGTGTTATTGATTATTGACCCCAGCTCATGTGGTATATTCAGGCAACAGCTCCACCAATGCCAAGTGTCTTTAATACAGTTTATCATCTTTGCCAGTATTTAGATTGTCTGTTGTCTTTAGTGTTGTCACCCTAGGACAAAAAGTGTGTTTGTATTGTCATCCTAAGACAAGAAGTGTGTTTGTGCTACAGAACACCTCTACCTCTCTTCATTTCCATAACAATGCAGGGGTGTCCTGTAGTTCACACAGGAATGCTAGGCAGGGCGAATAGCATTGCTCGAGATAACACTTCAGAATCCACAGAAAGGCACAAGCTCACTGCATTCACTATCAGGATGAACATTTTTTTTGAACAGGTATAACAAAATGCTTTCAATGACATATTTCAAGAGAATTTCATTGTTAGAGTTCACACTTTCATTTTTATCATTAGCTCTGCATCTCGTCCAATGCTTGAGGTAGCCCCAGAATCTGTGCAAGCTACAACACTAAAAATTCTTCCCCCCTGGCAGTGACATCGACCAAGGTTTGGCATATGGAGGAGCCTCACAAGGTATTGATGATGATTAATGATGATGCAAGGCTATATATATATATATATATATATATATGTATACTGTATATTTACAGTATCTCACAAAAGTGAGTACACCCCTCACATTTTTGTAAATATTTTATTATATCTTTTAATGTGACAACACTGAAGAAATTACACTTTGCTACAATGTAAAGTAGTGAGTGTACAGCTTGTATAACAGTGTCAATTTGCTGTCACCTTCAAAAGAACTCAACACACAGCCATTAATGTCTAAACCGCTGGCAACAAAAGTGAGTACACCCCTAAGTGAAAATGTCCAAATTGGGCCCAATTAGCTATTTTCCCTTCCCGGTATTATGTGACTCGTTAGTGTTACAAGGTCTCAGGTGTGAAAGGGGAGCAGGTGTGTTAAATTTGGTGTTATCACTCTCACTTTTTCATACTGGTCATTGGAAGTTCAACATGGAACCTCATGGCAAAAAAACTCTCTGAGCATCTGAAAAAAAGAATTGTTTCTCTACATAAAGATGTCCTAGGCTATAAGAAGATTGCCAAGACCCTGAAACTGAGCTGCAGCACGGTGGCCAAGACCATACAGCGGTTTAACAGGACAGGTCCCACTCAGAACAGATCTCTCCATGGTCGACCAAATAAGTTGAGTGCATGTGCTCAGCATCATATCCAGAGGTTGTCTTTGGGAAATAGACGTATGAGTGCTGCCAGCATTGCTGCAGAGGTTAAACAGGTGGGGGGTCAGTCTGTCAGTGCTCAGACCATACGCCGCACATTCCATCAAATTAGTCTGCATGGCTGTCATCCCAGATACCTTTTCTAAGGATGATGCACAAGAAATCCCGCAAACAGTTTGCAGATTAAGGGCATGGGTTACTGGAATAATGTCCTGTGGTCTGATGAGATCAAGATAAACTTATTTGGTTCAGATGGTGTCAAGCGTGTGTGGCGGCAACCAGGTGAGGAGTCCAAAGACAAGTGTGTCTTCTCTACAGTCAATCATGGTGGTTGGAGTGTCATGGTCTGGGGCTGCATGAGTGCTGCCGGCACTGAGGAGCTACAGTTTATTGAGGGAACCATGAATGCAAACATGTTCATGTGCTATATTGAAGCCCGAGTATGATCCCCTCTCTTCGGAGACTGGACTGCAGGGCAGTATTCTAACATGATAACGACCCCAAACACACCTCCAAGATGACCACCGCCTTGCTAAAGAAGCTGAGGGTAAAGCTGGACTGGCCAAGCATGTCTCCAGACCCGGAACGCTATTGTGAGTTTGTGGGGCATCCTCAAACAGAAGGTAGAGGAGCACAAGGTCTGTAACATCCACCAGCTCTGTGATGTCATCATGGAGGAGTGGAAGAGGACTCCAGTGGCAACCTGTGAAGCTCTGGTGAACTCCTTGCCCAAGGGGGTTAAGGCAGTGCTGGAAAATAATGGTGGCCACACAAAATATCGTTGGGTCCAATTTGGACATTTTCACTTTTTCACTCTTTTGTTGCCAGCAGTTTAGACATTAATGGCTGTGTGTTGAGTCATTTTGAGGGGAAAGCAAATTTACACTGTTATACAAGCTGTACACTCACTACTTTACATTGTAGCAAAGTGTAATTTCTTCAGTGTTGTCACATGAAAAGATATAATAAAATATTTACGAAAATGTGAGGGGTGTACTCACTTTTGTGAGATACTGTGTGTGTGTATATATATATATATATATATATATATATATATATATTTAAATATATATAGATAGATAGATAGATATACAGTATATATACTTTCATGTGTGTGTGTTGTAAGGTTTCTTTCCCATTTTGATACATGGTAAAAGTCATACATCCACAGCCAGTTTTTGGACCAATGTGCAATCAATAGGATGCACCTGCAGCCACAACATAAAAATGTGTGCAGTCATTGTGCTGTGTGTAATACAGCTCACTTTGCTGGAAGCCCTGGTTTGTTAACTTACGATCTGTGACTAACAATGTAGCCAAACTGCTGCTGTATTCAACCTGTGTGGATAAGAGAGGTAATTATATAGAGAAGAAAATTATTATGTTTAGTTGGACATTGGGCACGCAGGGTTTATTTTACTGCTGTGGTTAAAAGCTTAAAGTGTTTGTTACCCTAAAAAAAAAGTAATCCTGTTCCCTTAACCACTTCAATACTGGGCCATAGTCATATGATGTCCGCAGATGGGATCTCCCATCCTGGGCGGGCGTCATATGACGTCCTCGTCTCCTTGCCGCTCCTGCAGGCCCCCGAGGGCCTACAGCGTGGCGATGGGGGATGAGGTGTGTCCCTCGGATACAGCCCATCCCAGATCCATGTAAAGAGCCAATAAAAAGTGGCTGTTTACCCAGTGACCGGCTGTGTCCAATCAAAGCTGGTCACATGTACTGTCCATGTGCACGGCGCTCGTGCACGCCTCTAGGGCGCGCCCAGAGCGGCGATCGGGGATGAGACTTGTCACCCTGACACAGCCCAACCCCGATCGCAGTAAAGGTCCAATTAAATTGGCTCTTTACCACGTAACCGGCTGTGTGCAATCACAGCCGGTCACAGAAAGTCAACAAACCAATGTAACGAGATTTTACTGGGTTCTCCTCCTTACACTCTGATCGTGTGTGAGAAGGAGATTGCAGTAACATCTTGTTACCGCTTACAGTGCACACCAACACACACTGATTGCCCCCCTAATAAAGAGGACCTGTCACCAGCCATCAAAGTACCTGTCACCACCCATCAAAGTACCTGTCACCACCCATCAAAGTACCTGTCACAATTCATCTGAATACCCGAGTACCTGTCACAGACCATCTGAGTACCCGAGTACCTTTCATAGCTCATCTGAGTACCCAGGTACCTGAGTACCTGTCACAGCCCATCTGAGTACCTGAGGACCTGAGTACCTGTCACAGTTCCTTTGAGTACCTGTCACAGTCCATCTGAGTACCCGAGTACCTGAGTACCTGTCACAGTTAATCTGACTAACCGAGTACCCGAGTACCTGTCACAGTCCATCTGAGTACCTGAGTACCTGTCACAGTTCGTCTGAGTACCCGAGTACCTGTCACAGTCCATCTGAGTACCTGCATACCTGTCACAGTCCATCTGAGTACCTGTCACAGTCATCTGAGTACCCGAGTACCTGAGTACCTGTCACAGTTCATCTGAGTACATGAGTACCTGAGTACCTGTCACAGTCCATCTGAGTACCTGTCACAGCCCATCTGAGTACCCGAGTACCTGTCACAGCCCATCTGAGTACCTGTCACAGCCCATCTGAATACCTGTCACCGCCTATCTGAGTACCTGTCACCACCCATCGGAGTGCCTAAGTACCAGTCACCAGCCTATCAGAGTACCCAAGTACTTATCTGTAGCCCATTAGACTACCCGAGTACCTGTCACCAGGCCATCAGAGTACTCGAGTACCTGTCACCAGCCCATCAGAGTACCCGAGTACCTGCCACCAGGCCATCAGAGTACCCAAGTACCTGTTACCAGCCCATCAGAGTAACCGAGTACCTGTCTGCAGCCCATGTTGGGGTATTTGCTTTCCAAAATGGGGTAATTTTGTGGGTAATTCCACTGTCCTGGTGCTCAAGGACCTTCAAAAGTGTGATTGGGAAGGAAAGAAATGAGATGTATAATTTATGCTCCTAGAAGGCCTGAAGGTACTACTTCAATGTTGGGCCTCTGTATGTGGCCAGGCTGTGTAAAAGTCTCACACATGTGGTATCGCCATACTCAGAAGGAGTAGCAGAATGTGTTTTGGGGTGTAATTTTTGCTATATACATGCTATGTGTTAGAAATATCTTATAAATTGACAACTTTGTGTAAAAAAAAAAAGATTTTCATTTTCTTTCCACGTTTTCTGAAGACTTAGGAAATTAGAGGTGTAATTTATGCTCCTAGAACCCCTGATAGTGCTCCCTGCATGTTGGACCTCTCTGTGTGGCCAGGCTGTGTAAAAGTTACACACATGTGGTATCACCATACTCGGGAGGAGTAGCAGAATGTATTTTGGGGTGTAATTGGAAGTATGCATATGCTGTGTGTGAGAAATAACTTGTTATTATGACAATTTTGTGGAAAAAAAATTCTTAGTTTTCCCAAGAATTGTGGGAAAAAATTACAACTTCAAAAAACTCACCATGCCTCTTACTAAATACCGTTGACTGTCTACTTTTCAAAAAGGGGTCATTTGGGGGGTATTTGTACTTTCCTGACATTTCAGAGCCTCAAGAAATGAGATAGGCCGTCAGTGCATCAGGTGTGATCAGGTGTGATCAATTTTCAATGATTTGCACCATAGCTTGTAGACTCTATAACTTTCACAGAGACTAAATACTATCCACTAATTTGGGTTATTTTTTACCAAAGAGATGTAGCAGTATACATTTTGGCCCAAATTTATGAACAAAAATGACTTATTTGCAAAATTGTATCATAGAAACTAAAAAAAAGTGTTTTTTTTTTCCAAATTTTCGCTCTTTATTCACTTATGTCGCAAAAAATAAAAAACCCAGTGGTGATTGAATACCACCAAAAAGAAAGCTCAGGGGGCGTGGTCTGGCCGCACAGGAAGATGGCTGCTTAACTGCATAGCTCCCGCCGTTGCCAGCCCTTTTTCGAATTCTATAGGAGGAAAACTTGCTGGATTCAGCTTAATCAACATACCGGAGGATGGGGACAGCTTCCCGACATTATTCCACCTCGAGGTCCCGCTCTCCTCGTGAACAAACCGAGCACCTAAGCCAGAACATCCTGGAGAACGCAAAGAAGGAATATGGCGTCTTCCCGCCACAGCCCCTCACAGACATCAGGATCGCATTCTTCACAACTTCCTGGACAGACACAAGCGCCTCTCCTGCCTCCCCCTATGCCCACGTGCAACCAAGATGTCCCTCCACACACCCACCTTAGCATTCAGGATTTAAGAACAATCGCCGCTGATATAAAGGACACTCTATCAGCAGCCATTGCAGAACTGCGCCTAGACATCCACTCACTAAACGATAGGGTACATGAAGTGGAGAAGACGGCCTCATAACACGATACAGTCCTTCGTAAGGTGACCAGGAAAATAGATTCCCACACCCTACAGTTGAGAGAAATACATAGACACGTGGAGGACCTTGACAATCGCGGTCGCCGCCACAACCTCAGGATCAGAGGTTTGCCGGAGGCCATTGATGCAGACCATATTCTCCCCGCTGTGACAGACCTCTTCAATGGGCTCTTAAACAGACCCCGCCAAACACACATAGAAATGGAGAGACTTCACATTGCACTCCGTCCAAAAGGCAGAGAAACAGATCCTCCCAGGGACATTATATGCTGCATTGTCGATTATAAATTGAAAGAAGACATATTGCGTCAAGCTCGAGATACATCTCAACTCAACTACGAGGGTCACCGCATACAGATATTCCAGGATTTATCTAGCATCACTTTGCAGCATAGAAGAGATCTAAAACCTCTTCTTGAGATATTGTGCACTCACGGGATAAGATACAGATGGAAATACCCGTTCTGCCTTTCGGCCACCCATCTGGGACGAACAGCGCTGTTAAAAGTACCAGAAGATCTTCCCCAATTCTGCCACATCCTAGACATCCCTGTGATGGATGTGCCGAACTGGTACGCCGAATTCAGACATGACAACCCCAAACGGCACCAGGAACTAGGGGAGCCAATGGAAGTGCAAGGGATGCACTTTAAGAGAAGATCGCCGTCGGGCAAAAGATCCCCAAGATCTCAAAGAGCTAGAAGAGATCATTAATTACCCTGAGAATCACAGGCATATCCCCAAACTATGCTTCGGTTGCACTCACTTGCTCAGTTAAGTAATCTCAGGTTTTCTTTGTTATTAAACCCTAGTTTTTCCGTTTTTTTTAATTGTCTGCTGGTTCTTGAGCATATACCTTAAAGCAGTGGTTCTCAACTCCAGTCCTCGGGGCCCACCAACAGGCCAGATTTTAAGTATTACCTTGGGGAGTTGCAGACTAGAATACTGCAATCACTGAGCAGCAAGTGATATCACCTGTGATGTATTTCAGCTATCTTGCAAACCTGGCCTGTTGGTGGGTCCTGAGGACTGGAGTTGAGAACCACTGCCTTAAAGGATTGGATTTTGTTCCCCTAGTATAATGCTATGGAATGTCCCAAAAACTTTACTTCACACTAAACTGCCACTGCAGACACAGAAACCTCTGGTATTAAACAGCCAATACGGACCTGCCTGAAGTGAAGGGAGGAACATACCTCCGACAAGAACTACACGCCAGGAATGCAAACCAATGGCTGACATCGATAGCCTTTTCTCCTCTCAGTCTGTCTCTCGCAGTACACGGGCCTTCGGAATTTACTTGAGACTACAAAGACTGTGAACTTCAACCGCATAACACCACAAATGACAAATAGCTGACATCGCAATTCTTGAACTTCCTTTGCGGTATGCCGAAGGACAAGGCAGATCGGCACTATGCTACTCCATGTTTACCACCATCCGCACTTGCTTTCCAGATATCCACTCGCCACACACGAGTCGAGCAAACTACAACTGCCAGATCCGTTCAATTGGGTCTTCAATGTCTGCATGAGGCTGACCAATCCTCTTGGCTAGACTCCTTCACCCCGAGACTAGTCAACACTGCCTGCAATGTTTTTCCTCAGCTCTTTCAAGACATTACCAGACTGACACCTAATCAGGCATACTCTTTTTCATCCTTCCCAGATCGGTTTATTCTAGAACTGGTAATGTATGACGAACTTACTGCTCAAAAAGGTTCTAACTTTGCACTTATAGAAGAGACTCTAACTATACGGCTTTATATATAAAAGAAAGGTATACAGGTTACTTATACACTATTTCTGAGTCCTATTCAACTGAAGGATGATATCTTCGAACCAATTATACAGAAACCCTCTTTAAACATCCATTCACGATGTATTATATCTTTTTGTTCAGTATTCAACATAGGTGGTCAGTCTGTTTTTGTATTACCTTTTATGCATAGATAATGCTCGCCCCCTCCAGTTTAGTGAACACTATGACCCAGACCATAAAACTACACTTACCTACACATTCAGACAGGACCTTTAAAGGGGAATGTGTGTAGAGATTTAGTCGTTAGTCCCTCTCCAATACACACACAACACCCCCAGAGATTAGATCACTTCGAACACACTGGGGACGCAGGACCTCTGGGAATGGGCTAATAGGACTCTATCTACTTGTATACCATTGCCTCCCCATACATGCAAAGAATACACTTATTTTCTAGAGGAAGACGGCACTTGTGATCAATGCAATAAAATATAGCCCTAGAAAGCTGATACCCTCGCTCTAAACAAAATGGCCCTCAGAGGAGAGTATTACTCTTCCTTCCATATCAGGAAGTGATAGCTCAAAGATCGCCCCAGGCAATCACAGATTCATTGTAACCCCAGGCTCAGATCACAGATGACGAATCAACCTAACTGAACTTATGTACACTTATATAACTATATCACCTTACTATGTTTTTCTCTATGGACCGGACCCTCCTAATAGGAGAACAATGGTTTAAAAATGTAGACACGCATAGTTGGTCCACTAATGATCTCAGAGGCAGACTGAGGGGAACTGACATAATTCTACAATCCCAACCAATGAACCTCATAAACCATAAATGTACGATGAAAGACAATCGCATAGATAACGGTTGTCGGTTACACTTAAATTTTCTTGGTCCTCACTGTTTTCACACCCGTTATTATGGTGTTCTTTACTGTTACCATAGAATAGATTATTCTGAACGTTAGATCTCATAGGCTTAAGGTTTCAAAATGTTATACCATACTTGACCGCTGTATGAAACTTAATATTACTAGGGAACGGCATTAAATTTCTATCTCTACTATCATATTAATAGTACAAGTGTGCACATGTTTACAACCGGCATTACTGATTCTTAATACTACCCACTCGTAAGGCACTGAACCTCTGATTTTTCCACAACACAAAATTTGTTTGTATTTTGTTTACTGCCCTCCGTTTATAAGCCTATAGACATGGCAACGGCGGGTTTGCTTGCTCTTGGGTAGATCTTCAGTGTTAGGTAGTTACCAACCCCCGAACGGTACATTACTATAAATTAGTCCCGGTTACGGGATATAGTTTCATACTCAGCACACCGTACACCTCTACCCTCTCTACAAAGTAGAGAGAGTTTTAGTAAATTTCTCCCCATCCCCTTACTTATACTCATTTTGTCGATCGAAAATATCATCTCCTGCTCCATTATATCTATTTGGTGTATCACCAACTTACGGATATAAACTTCTAGAAACACCACCTTTATTTTATCCTAGTGGACACTCGGACTCCTATCATGCAAGCCCACGCTAAACAATCGCCATTCTCTAAAGTGAAACTAAGCTCAATAAATATACGCGGACTTAATATACCCGAGAAGAGGTCCCAACTACTAAACACACTAAAAAAAAGCAAAACGCAAATAGCTTTCATTCAAGAAACCCACTTTCGCCCTAACAACATCCCAAAACTATCTAATAACCAATACCCTACGGTTTACCATGCCTCCAATAAAGAAGCCAAGACGAAAGGGGTCTCGATCCTGATAGCCAGAAATTGCCCCCTCCAAGTGACAGAGGTTAAAAGAGACACAGGTGGCAGATACCTATTCATCAAAGGAACCCTACATAAAAAGCCAATCACATTAGCAAACTTGTATGTATCCAACAAGAATCAGGTCCTATTTTTTCGTGAAACACTTCAGTTACTAACAGAATTTTCATCAGGCATC
The DNA here is from genome assembly GCA_037952925.1 of Lithobates clamitans. Taxonomy (NCBI): domain Eukaryota; kingdom Metazoa; phylum Chordata; class Amphibia; order Anura; family Ranidae; genus Lithobates; species Lithobates clamitans. The sequence goes on from JBBGZY010001130.1 coordinate 3,020,137, forward strand.
ATCCTCGTTGGAGGAGATTTCAACGTGGTTCTCTCCCCATCTCAGGATACCTCCACAGGGAAGTCTACTATGCCCTATAAAGCGCTTAAGTCCATCAAAAAATACCTCGGGGAACTGACCTTACGCGACACATGGAGAACTTTGCACCCAAATGAAAGAGACTTCACATTCTATTCTGCACCACACAACAAATATACAAGAATTGACCATTTTTTCATATCTCAATCCGACATACCACTATTATCAAAGGCCTCCATTGAACCGATATTTCTCTCTGACCACAATCCTATTTCCATTACTCTAGAATTCCCAGTCACACAACCTCAAAACAAAATCTGGCGTTTGGATTACTTAAAAACTTACTACACGCCTCAAACAATACTTCGCGGAAAATACGCCTGGGGAAACAAAACAATCTAGCATATGGGCTGCACACAAATGCGTTATTCGTGGGGAAATTATCTCTCTTACCGCTAACCAATACAAACTCAAACGAGAACGTATACAGTCCCTATATGCAAAAATTCATTCCTTGGAAAAAACTCATAAACTCTCTATTGCTACCAAATCCCTTGTTGAATTAATCAAAGCTAGGGAAGAACTGCTCGAAGAACTAGATAAATCCTTAAAACGTAAATATATCTTAACACAAGAACTGTTTTACGAATTTAGGAATAAGTCGGGGAAAATACTGGCCAGAGCATTACAATCCAAGAAAGCCGCGAATACTATACATACCATTAGAAACTGCTCAGGTACTCCTTTTGTAGCTCCTGCTGATATAGCGCATCAATTTGTACGCTATTTTTCTGATCTATATAATCTTCCCTCAACTGGGGATAAACAAGCAACGATACAGGAATTTCTATTACAATACTGCCCAACTTCTCTTAAACCAGAGGACACAGAGAGACTAGACTCCCCTATCAGCACAGACGAAATCGCTACAGTGCTAAAGCAACTCAAACCAGGCAAAAGCCCAGGTCCTGACGGTCTGACTGTGAGTTATTATAAAACCTTCCAGACATACTGACTCCTTAGCTAGCAAAGACATTCAATGACATCTCCTCTACCCTATCGATAAATAAAGACCTACTAGAAGCACACATTACTCTCATACCGAAACGGGGTAAATACGAGACTATGGTAAACAACTACAGACCTATCTCCCTATTGAATATTGATATGAAAATTTATGCCAAAATTCTAGCTAACCGAATCCTCCCTCTACTCCCCAAGCTGATCTCCCTAGATCAGGTTGGATTTATCCCTGGCAGAGAAGCTAGGGATAACACTATTAAAGCTATCAACATTCATCATTGGTTGTCCATGTCCTCTAAACAAGGTTTCTTCCTGTCCCTAGATGCGGAGAAGGTGTTCGACAGGGTGGATTGGAACTACATGATAGCAGTTCTTCAAGCTATGGGCTCATTTTATTCAAATGATTACAACACTATACACTTCCCCCACAGCCAGAATAAGAGTTAACGGCCACCTGTCGGACGCCTTCTCCAAATCAAACGGCACCAGGCAGGGTTGCCCGCTATCCCCCATCATCTTTGTACTCTCACTAGAACCTCTACTTCACAAGCTTAGGACCAACCCGAATATAACTGGCATAGAGATCCACCATGAACAATATAAACTGGCAGCATATGCCGATGACATTCTCCTCTTCCTCTCCAATCCCTTAATCACGATCCCTAACCTACTACAAGACTTCACCCTCTTCCACAAGCTATCCAATTTAAAAATAAATTTAAAAATTGATTGTCTCCCAATGTCAGTCTAACTTCCCCTTCTGTTGGGCACCTCACTCTCTAACTTATTTGGGGATCCAAATTTCCTCAAACCTAAATGAACTGTATGACAAAAACTACAAACCAATACTTCAAACCATCAGAAAAGACCTGACAAAATGGTACGCCGGGCAATTTTCCTGGTTTGGCCGCATTGCCATCTTGAAAATAAATGTACTACCCCGTTTACTATACATTCTACAATCCGTCCCGATAAAACTGCCTCCAACATTTTTTAGGACCTATAAAAAGCTCTGTAGGAACTTTATTTGGGCCCACAAGTCTCCCAGAATTAGCTGGGATAGAATGACCCTTCCAAAACTTAAAGGGGGATTAGGCCTACCAGATATACAGAAGTACTATAGGGCATGTCATATCGTCAGAATAATAGACTGGCACATTCATACTCATACAAAAGATTGGATCTCACTTGAAGACTCCTGCGACACTATCCCATTATCACATGTCCCATGGATAGACAGCAAAGCTACTCCTAAGGAATACTCCTCCCACCCACTCACAGGACCTACTTTAAACAGCTTCACAAGCACCTGTAACTCCCTCAAAATAACTCCATCCCCGGGTCCATTGACCGCTTTAATTGCTAACCCCGACTTTCAACCAGGTTTTCTAAGAAACAAAGTAACAAACACTGACCCAACAAACACTCTAAGATCCCGTCACTTTTCTGCTAATGGCCCTTTCATTCCTTACCACGCTCTGTCGTCACTCTTCCCGAATAACAAAATATCACTGTTTCATTTTCTACAAATAAGACACTTTTTAAATAGCAATAAACCCATTTCTCAATGGTATAGAGAACTTCACCCTATCGAAAAACTATGCTCCATGCAAACTCCACAAAATCATCTAATCTCCACTATCTACCCACTACTGTTTGGGGATAAAAAATGGACAGTTTCCCCGGTGGGGCTTTAGACAGCAATATCTTGAAATCCAGAATAATAAAAGAATGTATAACCAGTAAGTGCTTTTATTGAACCATGAACAATAGTAATGTTATAATTCAATTGGCATTACAACATAGAGCGCTGGCCAAGTAGTACAATACATATTCCACAATATAAAGTCGACACATCTTTACACAAAATTATATACAGTCATACATTTCCGGGCTGTTGACGGTGTAAATTCCCGACGCGTTTCGACCTGTGTACGGTCATCATCAGGGGGATAGTTGGTTCTATAAAATACATTGAATATCTTCAAAATTTAAGAACATTTCATCATAAATCTCATTGTAAGGTTAAAAATGGTAGTATATTTACCGCTGAAAAGTAGAGGGAATAATCCTTTGGCCAGTAAAAGCCGTAAATGGATCCGGGGGGCCTACATATTTGCCCCTGTCTCCCCAGAGCGCATTATTCCAGCCCAAGGGGCTTGCAAGGAGCCACATAGATGCCCTCCAGGGGAAGGAGAAGTCAGCACCTGTGACAAATACCCAATAAGTCAAAATGATTCTCAGCACATTGGCAAGAGTATGAAGTGTATGGGCTAACTGCAATCCTAGTGATCAATATATATTGATCTGGTGTCCTAAGGTTTCATGATTGTAATTAATTATATAGAAGGTGGCAAAACCATAAAATAAATGGTTGTATAGTTATAGGGTTGTTTGAGTGGTGTGGTGTGTAAACACAGGTGAGTGGGAAGTGATATGTGGTACTAGGAATATGAAAAACCCTTTGAGTGATAAAGTGAAATTAGATGGATGGCCAGCACAATGCTGACTACAGTGCCATGTCCAGGTGAATGAAATGAGTGTGTAGTGTCAGCCAATACATGGTGGAATAAAAGTGAAAAACAAGTCAAAAGGAGAGTGTGTGAATGAATAAACCAAATGAAACAATCAAAAACATGTGTGTATTGTTTTGGGGTGTGCAGCGCATGCGTCTCTCCCACATGTGTTTTTCTCTTTATTACTGTTTGGGGATATTAACATCAATTCTTCCCCGATCAACCAAAAATAGGAGAAAGAACTTCACATAGAAATAGCCCCAGAAGACTGGGGAAACATCTATGAACATACACACAAAGGATCGATTAATGTTTCCGCGCAAGAAACCAATTACAAAATATACTCAAGGTGGTACCGCACCCCAGAACGACTCCACATTTTCCAACCACAAATTTCACCACAATGTTGGAGATGTCTCTCTGAAGTAGGCTCCCTTCTACATATATGGTGGGACTGCACTCTTAATAAACCATTCTGGGAAAAGGTACATGATTTGGTGGCTCGAATCACCACATACACATTAGACATGTCTGCGGCCCAATATTTACTACAACACACCTCTTTACCACAGTCTACCTACAGGAAATCTCTGATGCTGCACTTAGTTAATGCAGCTAAACAGTGTATTCCATTGTATTGGAGAAACAAGACCCCACTTAAAATATCTGATTGGCTGAAACGTGTTAATAAGATTGCTGAGATGGAGGACCTAATACATCAAGCGAATGATATTCCTACGAAATATCGTAATACTTGGGCTTGTTGGATACACTTTCGGGACTCCCCGGAATTTCAGACACTTCTTCATGATCCAAACTAACCAATTTAGGATACAGTCCGAGTGTCCACCATTCCTTAGGATCACCAGATGAACCAAAACTTATAATGTCACACAAGTGGCAATCTTACCCCTCCCCCCTCGCACAGACAGTTCCCTTTAGGGGTGCGTAGGTAAGGAGTGTTTTATCCGTTGCTCACCTGGCGATACTGATTACTAGCTATCCCATAGATTATTATCGCATAATGATGCAAATATTCCTCACACGCCTTCTACTTGGTTGAGCATTTCTTGGGTTAATTAAAGGCTTCTAGAATTTCTGTGCATGCTCAATAATAGATATTTTTGCTTAGATACAAATGTATTTTTCTTTGTGCATTGTACGATTTAAAAACGTTCTTGTAAAAGATGTAATATGTCCTGTTATGCAACCTGTACTACATGTTTCTCCTTTTAAAATAAAAAACTTTTGTTGGAAAAAAAAAAAAAAAAAGCTCTATTTATATGAAAAAAAATGATAAAAAATGTGTTTGGGTACAGTGTTGCATGACTGAGTAATTTGCATTCAAAATGTGAGAGCGCTGAAAGCTAAAAATTGGTCTGTGCAGGAAGGGTGTATAAATGCCCTGTATTGAAGTGGTTAAAGCATGTTATACAGCACAGTGCTTGTACTGTGTAATTTAGCCTCCTGTATAACCTAAAATACCTGGCTGATCCTGCCTGGTTCTGCCCTTCACCTCTAAACTAACCAAGGTTTATCATGGCTGCTGAGCCCTAACACCATGGTCAGTTTACGTGCCTCTGTCATCCGCAGCTCTCCTCTCTGCCCTTCCCTCCCGGGCTGTCAGATCCGTCCACTCCTCAGCTCTCTCCTCCTGCTGCAATCATAATTCTATTATGACCATGTCATCCCCTGAAGTGGCCGCTGACTGGCACAAGGCAGCTAGATCACTGGATTGGAGTAGGAATATACATCTTTCTTACAAAGGTTAGTTAGTATACTGTAGATGTTAGGTGGCAGTAGAAAGGGTTTTTAGGATTAGTTAGGTAAAACCTTGAATTCTATTTTAATGTAGCCTGCTGAACTCTTTCCCTACATTTTATAATAAAACACAGGTACCATCTTGGTTTTTAAAAGTAATTAAAAATACAAAGCAATTCAAAACTGACACACCACACTTTCAGTCTAGCCAGCAAAGAATAGAAATTCACCACAAATAGGTCACACAATACTACAGTAATATTTTTACTGCAAACTGATCAAGCCCTTTTAGGATTGTGTGCTACAGTATCGTTCTTAAAAGGTAACACTATTTTCCAGGGGTTACAATTTGTCAGAACTACCAATTATTCCTGTATATATCACAGCCAACAATAGAATGAGTCAGTCTCTCAAAAGAACTGCTACATGCACACGTCTGGTTCGATCATCTGCCAAGCCGTTGGAATGGGGCGGGGCTCCTTGGCTCAAGTCATCTATATCATACCTGTAGTTAAGTTTCTTGCTAAATTTTTCCAACATTGGTCCATTTTGTTACTTCTATTTGCCATTACTTAATTAAATGTTATATACAGTTTGATTTTACTTGCAAGTGTGTGTATGATCTCTCATTGCGCATCTTGAAATAAACCCTAAAAACAAAAATGATCGTGCAACCCTGATAAAACAATCACAAGGTGAAAATAAGGGAAAGAAAGCCTTAAAAACAAAACTAAGACTATGTTCACACTGATGCAAATAGGATACGGGTTTCTCCGCATCCAATTCGCATGAGAGGAAACTGTGAGCTGCTCTCAATGGAGCCGATTCACACAGCTCCGGGGCGGCCACGGTCTGCACTGGAAAAGGGTCCTGTAGGTCTTTTGCTCCTTTTCAGGTGCAAACTCAGCCAAAAATTCGGACCTGATTCGCACCTGAAACTGTGTACAGGGACACACCAGACCCCTGCTGTGAGCAGCTAGTGTAAACCCAAGTTTATGCAGCCATTGCATCTAAGAATTGGTAATCTGCAATATTATAAAAGTTTGTTTTTGGGTTTAATGCTAATTTAACTCCTAATCTGTTGTGTATTTATTTTTCCCATGAACCTTCTCTTATAGACTTATACTATGGAAAACATCCATGGACAGTTAGAAACACCATTATCATTCTGCACAGAAAGTTTATAGCCACTAAATGTGAAGTGCCTTTAGGCAATCTGGTTTAACATTACTTGTTATTTTAGAATTTTCTAGGTGTGGAGGAAGGGGTAACTAAAGGATTGCCTACAGCAATATTAAAATAAATCAGCTGTTATTGGGAAACACTCGTGTTAGGGAGAACAGACTCTAGATAGGTATCAGCCCAATAATAATTGTAATACTGACCTAGTAGTTTATGTAATACTTTAGTTTCCCGGGATTCAGGATGTTAAGGGTTAGAACAAAAGTTTAAAGGGATACGTTTAAGGACCATTAAAAGGCTAAATTTAGGACTATGAAAAAAGATAAGAGTTAGCATTAGAGTAAAATGAGTTAGTAGAGTTAATTTAAAGTGGTTCTAAAGGCAGAATGTTTATTATCCTAATGCATTCTATGCATTAAGGTAAAAAGCCTTCTGTGTGCAGCAGCCCCCCTAATACTTACCTCAGCCCCATCTAGATTCAGAGATGTTGCAGCAGTGTCTGGCCTGCCTGGGACTCCCCTCCTCATTGTCTGAGACAGCAGCAGGGTGCCATTGGCTCCTGCTGCTGTCAATAAAAGTCAGTCAGCCAATAGGGAGAGAAAGGGGACAGGGCCGGGCTGCCACTCCATGTCTGAATGGATACACAGAGCAGAGGCTCGACTCGGGTGCCCCCATAGCAAGCTGCTATCTGTGGGGGCACTCGACAGGAGGGGGGCCCCAGGAGCATTGAACAGGAACCTGAGAAGAGGAGGATCCAGGCTGCTCTGTGGAAATCCACTACACAGGGCAGGCAAGTATAACATGTTTGTGCCTTCTCCTGCCGATCTTGAATACTCTGTTTAATAAAGATCTGTGTACTAATTTAATTTTTAAATCCAGTTCAGTGATCCAGTGATTCAGCAGCTCTAGCTTTTTTTTTGTAAGGTATCATACAACAATGGCTGTGGATTCCTGCAGCCGTGACATCACCCATAGCCTTCCATTGCCAATCCATTCTCAGCTCTCTCTCCTCTTCCCTGCAGTTCACAGACACATTTGAGACGGAGCTGTTGGACCAGAATAGAAATAGATAAGTGCACAGATCTTTTTTTTATACACTGTATGAAGGATATATAGGAGGAGGGAAGTGAGAATAGATATAGTTAACATTATCTTCCACTTTTAGGCTACATTCAGATGGCCAAATATCTGTGGCTTGTTTGCTGTGTTCCTCTGGGGCCCTCTGGACACAGCAGCACTGTGCTATGACCACATACAAACTGACTGATTGCCCACTTCCATTTTATGTGCAGTTACATATGAATAGCAGTGTCGCCTTCCATTGATTTGTACAAAGTACAAATATCATAGCCTCTTCTGGTCACACACAGTGTGTGCAACCAGCTTTTACAACCTCGGCCACTCTGGTTGCGCATATTTAGCCATCTGAATGTAGTCTTTAAAGTAAATTGGTAAAAGGACTCACAGTTATGTTAGGAGTTAAGGAGGTTTATTTATAACTGTTTTTATTCAAGATTCACAAAACTTTCACCTAAAATTCACACATTTCTCAAAATGAATTTGATTGGCAAAATGTGTAAAAGTGTTACTAAAGGGTATCTTTTTTATTAAAATACCAAACATGTTATACTTACCTGATCTGTGCAATGTTATTGCAGCTCCTCCTCTACTCGGGTCCCCTGCAAGTGCTGTCCGCTCCTTCTCTTCAATGTCTGCCCCCATAGAATGCACTTGCTATGGGGCCAACATGCATTCTCGCTCTCAAGCTGGGTTCCATGTGTCCATACACACATATAGCACTGATCGGCAAACCCCCCCTGATCCTCTAAACCACACATTTGATGGACAACAGAAGGAGCCAGTGACTCCCGCTTCTGCCTCCATGTCCAATGAAGAAAAAGAGAGAATGCAGCAATGCTTCTCACGGACACAGCACTGGATTGAGTTTGAGCTCAGCTAAGTATTTAGGGGAGGCTGGGTGGAGAAGCTATTCTTGGAAGGTTCTTACCTTAATGTATTCTCTACACAAAAAAAAAAAAAATTAGCCTTTAAAATCACTTTAAAGTGTTAGAATCTTGCTTGAAAATATTTATAAATAGCTTTTTTAAAGGAGAAGTATAGCCAAACCTTTATTTGGCTATACTTCTCCTATGGATCACAAGAGTGCAGCTAGTTCTGCACTCCTGGGTACTGTTTTCAGCCGACTGTCGGCTGAAGTCACTAACCCGATTCAGGCTCTGAAAAGATCCTGTGGTCGGTATAAACAAAGCCTGAACTGGCAGTTGGTTCAGCGCGCTGAGAGACTGAGTCATCCACTCCCATCCCCTCCACAGCCCAACGCTCCAGTGAGTGTTGGAGGGGCAGAGCAGATTGCTGATGACTGATAGTCACCAGCTCTCTGCAGGCCGAAGACCAAAAGCTGAGCGGCCAGCGGTGTTTGATCGCTCAGTTCTCGGTCTTAGAGGTGGGGGGGACAGCTGCAGCTAGGATCAGTGCTGCAGCCATCTAGGTAAATAAAATTGTTCTTTTTTATAATTCCATACTTCTATTTTAGTGGTTAGATCTCCTTTTAGGTTTTAATCCTGTTCATTAGTAAATTCATCTCTGTTTATCCTGCATCTCTGGAACAGGAAGTGAAGAGAAATATTTCTGGCAGAATACAGATAGCAAACAATTCATTGACATGGTTTCAGCTCTTCCCTGCTCTACATAACACAAGAAAAATGTTTTTGCTATACATACAGCGTAGGGGGACCTACGACAAATGTAAATGTAAATATATAGAACTATCTGGGAGGTACAGAAACGTTAAGGTTAATCAATATTAATTAATAAGTCATACTCTGATTTACCATCAGGGTCTGATATTATTTCATAACATAGTTTAGTTTCCTTAAATTCAAACCATTTTGCCCATGTCTTAATATATTTCCTGGTCAGTCTTCTATTTCTACAGGGTATTTCTTCCATTAGATGGAGCTCATCAACCCTTCATAGCCACTGTGAGATAGTAGGTATTAAACTTTTTCCCCAGTATAGTGGAATCAAAGATTTACAAGCGTTTAACAAATCATAGACATCTTGTATTGATCTGTTGTTTCATTCATACAATGAAGTAAAAATGTTAATGGTTCAAGTTTAATTACTCAGCCCAGTATCAGAGAGATCACCTTCACCACTTCTTCCCAGATTTTAGGGCAAAACCACCATATGTGCCCGTGTGTAGCTCGCTCTCCACACTCCCTTCAACCCAGGGGCGAGGTCAAGTCACATATTGCATGTAATTTTACTGGTGTATAATGCCATCAAGATAAAAGTTTAAAGTTTACCTCCGTCTTTCTACTCAAGGTGGCGGGCATCTAAGAAAATTGTATAATCTTATTTTACTGTTTATCTGTAAGTGTAATTTGCAAATCTTTTTCCACTGACCTATAGAACCTGAGTACCCAGCGTATTGCAGATTACAATGTTGTGGTTGATTTCTACATTGCATAATTGCTTCAATAGAATTCAGTTCTTTTAACAAATGGATGGGCTGCGGGAGATTCTGAATAAATTGAGACAACTGTATGTATCTCCATTGGTCCATAAATGTTGGCTGATCTACTCCACATAATGACTTAATTGGTTTCATTTTTGAGTCATTTAATGCTTGGTGTAATAGCGGTGTTACCTCTGGGAACCTTGATTCAAAGCCCTTATCAAATACTCCCAGCATGAAATATTCATGTTTCAGCAAGGGCATTAGTGGGGAATTATATTCCCAACCATACCGAGTATGTAGGGAGTCCCATATTGCCAGGGTTGATTTAGTCACGGGAGATATTGTGGCCTCCAGCCCTCTCAAAGGTCATGGTATCCATGGCACTACTGATAAGTCAGTATCCGCTAGTGCCATTTCAAGTTCTACCCAGAGTCTAGTCTTTTTAGCATACTTTCAGTCTGCCATACGGGCTAGTGTAATTGCTTGATAATATATCTTAAAATTTGGTAAAGCCAGTCCCCCTAGCTTTTTATAGTGGTATAAGATGTTTTGAGATATTCTAATACCCTGTCCCTTCCAAATATAATGTGCTTTAGATAACTGTAGCATTGAAAAAAATCCTAAAGGGACACCAAAGGGTATAATTTGGAATACATATAGCACTTGGGGTAGAATATTCATTTTAACAACGTTGATCTTACCCAGCCAAAAATGGCAAAGGGAAGTCCATTTATGTATATCTAGTTTCATTTTTTTAAGTAGATAAAGATAATTATATTGGAATAAGTTGGTAAGGCTACGTGTCAGATGGATACCCAAATACTTTAAGGTGGCTGGTTGTCAAGTAAAAGGGAATGTTTTTTTTTTTAAATATCAGTTTCGTGCGTAGGTATTGATATATTTAGTATTTCAGATTTAGTCATATTAATTTTAAAATTGGATATATTTTGAAATTCTCTAATTTTTAGAGATTCTAATATTTCAATATAAAACAAAAAAGCATTGACTTTAGATACACTTCAATACATACTATGTAGAACTAAGAGTGTCCACTTCTAAGATTGTCCCTGGTTTATTTTATATAAGCATAACTTAGTGCTAGCAATTATTTCCAAGCAGCAACACGTGTGATAGGAGTAAAGTGATACAATTCTTCACTATCAAAGCAATCTTAATCCGGTGGACTGAGTTGCTCAGTGATTGATGTGATCTGCTATTTGTAGATCTTCCTGTATCGCTGTCTTCTTCAAATCTTCCTAATCCCTAGAGTGGAAGCTAAAGTTATTTCAGTGGCAGCAGCTGGTAGGTAATGCAGTCTGATCTGCATGAGCTGGAACCACAAAAAATAATGTCAGCAGATGAAAATCCAAGTTACTTATTAGGCACTGTAGACCTCTTAGAACCATGAATGCCGTGTGGCAGCTTTAAAATTCTTACTTATCCATGTCAAACGCATGCCTTGTCTAATAAGCTCATCTCCTTAGATACAGACATCAGAAAGGGTTTAGACAGGAAACATCCTAGTGACTAACAGATATGCTCTTAGCATGTCTTTTAATATTTGTTATTTATGTCAGACTCTAAGTATAAGGATTTTCCTTCTTATGCAAGCTTTAGTTAAAAGATATTGTGAAGTTTTAGCCATAGCTTGAATATGACTAGTGAAGGCCACTATTTTGGCCTACTCCTGTGCTATTTCAAAGGTGCCATTTTCCTAAAACCAGAACTGATAGATTAATTCACTGACTATCATTAATTCACAAGAGCCAACACAAGGGTGTCAATTTATTGTAAGACCTCATTCACACAGGGACACTCGCATGGATGTCAGCTTGGGAGCAGCGGCTGTGTTGTTATTATGGGTATCTACGGAACACCTTGGCATCCCTTAGGGGAAACACGGCTCTTGCACAAGTGTAGGTTGTAGTAGACCTTGTGTGAATGAGGTCTAAGGACAATAACTGCAGAAATTCCTCCCCTTCTTAAAGACACAGGTGCACACTGAACACCCAGCCCATAGCACTATGACAGCAAAGGTGTCAGTGCGTTGCCTGGCTAATATTATTCATAGTACAAACAGGTGGTTACTGCCCCCACCTGTAACTGGTCATTGCAGCAAGGAGCATAAAAAGGAGCATATAAATTTATATAAAGTAGAATTAAAGGCAAAATGTTTTTTTTTTTTTTTTGGATACAGAGAGGGAAAATTAGAACCACTGTCAAGTTTTTTTTTTTTTTTATCCCTGTCAGTTTTTTGTTTTTCCATCTGTGTCCCATTGGGGAGATGTATCTTTACTTCCTGCCTCCATGGTCAAAACAGGAAGTAAGAGACAGATCACCCAAATTGAGTAAATTCCTGGTTGTCATCAGAACTAGTGTCCCCATTGGAAGATTACCCCTTTATTATGTTCTGGAGACAACCCAAAGATTTTCAAATTTGGTGATAAGAGTAAACATGACAAAAAGGGAGAGGGTGAATCTCTCTAAAGGGAGCACAGACAGCCCCCCCCACCCAAAATTACATATTTACCTATATGGCTGCAGCATCGGTCCAATGCTGCATCTGTCCCCCACCACCTCTAAGACCAAGAACCTAGTTATCAAAGACCAAAGATTGCTCGGTTCTTCTTCAGTGAGCAGAAAGTGGTGACTGTCAGTCACCAGTTCTATGCTCTGCCCCTCCAGCACTCACTGGTGTGCCAGGCTGTGCAGGAGCTGGAGCAGCTCTCTCAATCATGCACTGAGCACTGAGAGGCATCTGGGTGCATATAGACATTCAAGATGAGGTCTCTCCTGAGTCTGGACCGGCTGAGTGACATCAGAAATGCAGAATTAAGTGCACTCCTGTGACCTACAGGAGAAGTAGGGCCAAAAGAGATTTGGCCCTACTTCTCCTTAAAAAATGTATATATCTCTAAGAGGCACAGTTTGCTGCTATCTGGTTTGAGGGGGAAGCAGCTTGTAAGAAGGTTGAGTTTATCACTGCCCCAGCTGGGAGGGTTCAGAGTTAACCTGCTTCCTGAGTCTTTCCTGACAGGCTTGCTTGGGTCTGACCCAGTGGTCCTGTGCTGTATAAAAATGGGACAGGGGTCTGATTGGGGGGCATTCATAATGTACTGTAAGATATGTTGCCATTGCCGAAGTCTGTTCATCCAGTTTGCTGCCAAGTTCCGAGCACCCATGGATAAAAAGCCTTCTACAGAGTATGGGACCTCTAAGATATACAATTCACATGAAGATACCAGTTCTGGAAATCTTCCACTATGGACTCTGCTGTAATGGACTGTGCAAGTTAAGGATGTTAGGAAGAGACTGTGCATCTTGTTCTGAATGCTGCAAATTTCCAGTAAAGTTTTTGAAACTTTGTCCTTGCCTGGTCTGAAATTATTCAAGGGGTGTAATGCAAGTAACACACATAGTTCACAGTTGGGTCAGTTAAGCACATTGGTGTATTAGGACAGCAGTACAAGAGTTAATGCAGTGTGAAGACATAAGTGGTTACCAAGGGTAACAATGATATCTCTAGCAGCCTGTTGAAAGTGTGTACATATGGTAGGTGGAATAGCCTCGGCCTGTGCACAAGTATGAAAAAGGAAGAGCTAAGTGAGTGTGTGCATGGTGGGACCCCATTCGGCTACTGGGAGTGAAATAGTGAAGATTTGCTGGACAGGTGGAGAGGGCATTGACTCAGCGTGCCCCTCCTAAACAGTGACTGTGGTGGTGTATATTAACATCAAGAGAGTTTACTAGAGTTCAGTCATCTGTTTAAGGAAAGGTATCCCATGTGCAAGGCAGTGACCCATTTTAGGTGCCCAGAAAAACCCAACCTATGTGGCCCACACTTGGTGCCCAACTAGGAGGGGGGCATGGAGGAGGTACCACACACCTAACCCTACAAGCTAGATAATTAACAATTTATTATTGAGAGTTGGATTAATGATTGTTTGTAATGGATTTTTGGAGTATGACAGTCTGAAAGATATTGAGGTAGAATGTACAGAAAGTAGACAGTGTGCACCTAATCAAGTTCCTTTAACTACTGGGGCAGCAAGCTATGGAGGCCTTGTTAACTTCAATTAGGAATCTAATTGAAGGACATAAGGAAGGTGACTAAAATAATTTAAACTATTCAAGAGGAACTTTTTCTGAGGATGATAGAAATGAACTCAAATGTCCACAAGCAACAAGGGTTAAGGACGGTATATGTGTTTGAAATTCATCCATGCATGGCATTTAACCTTAATTGTGTAGACTGGCCCAAATAAAAATGTCACATCTCTCTAATTCCTAGTTTGTGTTCTGATGTCTGGAGGCTTTATAGCGTCTTGGTAGGGATGAAGCCTCTAACACTGGATCCATATCCTACAGCAGACTAGCAGTCTGTTTGTGCAGGTAGCCTTTTTAGTTATGGAACTGTCTGTGATTCAGGGCTCATTCCCCTGGAAACAAATTGCTGTGGGAACAGCATGTGTATGGAGACAAACACTAGGAGAGCATCTTCCCTGACCTCAAGGAGAGATGACCAGATCTAACCAGGCTGTGACCTGAAAGAGAGACTGTGTGTAACTTGGTAGGAGCCTGTGCAGCCAAATGTTGGCAGAGTTGTGATAGCCAGGAGGCTAAAAAATGTATGTTCTGTTCTGTTGTGGTGATATTGAAAACACCTTCTAGAGTAATCCTGTGAGCTGTTTCGAACTTTTATTTTAGATAAAAGTCCTTCAAAAGCCAACTACCCTGAAAATGGACTTTACCGGCTGGACTAAATTTGATGGAAAGCACTTTGAGCAAAACCCCACAATCTAGATAGATAGATAGATAGATAGATAGATAGATAGATAGATAGATAGATAGATAGATAGATAGATAGATAGATAGATAGATATGATACAATTTTTTTTTCAATATATCACCATTTATGTCCTCTTCCTTCTACTCACTCCAGTGATGTCTGTCCAAGTGACAATGGTGGACCATGTGTGAACCCAGGTGCTTTATTCTGCAACAGGAATATGTATGTCAGGATGAGAAGGCAGTAGCACAGACAAGAAACAGTTGTCACTGTATAGTACAGTATTCTTTTATTAAAAGCTTGCATAGCAAAAAGTTAAGAATGCTCACAGTAGCCACTATTCTATGCAGTGAATCACATGTTACAATATTATTATATGGAAACAGAATGACTGTACTTTACAAGAATGTTTTCCTCTGCAAATAATCACAAGGTGCAATAGGTTAGGGGGCTTGGGGGCATTTAAATATAGAAAACCATCTTGAAAGAGATGTACTAAAAATATCATATAGGAAACCTCTATAATTAAATTTCTAATCATATTTAAATCATATTTGCTTGAAAACCCCCTGCCACCTCCACCGGCACCATGAATTGTGCTTGTCCAACAGTAAACTGTACCAGATCTAAACATATATAGGAGGATGCAATGGTTTATAGGCTTTCTGAGTCATTGATCCCAAACACAGATCAGAAGAAAATATAGTTTACTTTTTCTGTGCTCAATTTTCTGCATTTTCTTTTCCTGGACACTTCCAGGCAAGTAGCATTTTCAGAAAGCCAGCAATGGCAGGCCCCATTTCTTATGTAACAAGGGTTATATTTTAATATAATTGTTTCCTTTAACTGTTTCATCTCTCTCATTGCACATGAAAACATCAAAATAGTATTTAAGGCAAAGAAAAAGTGAATGAATCCCAGTTAGATCATATTAATCTAAATAATGATTGAAAACAGAGGCAAACATTTTCACAACTTGTTGATGCACAAGAATACAGGTATGTTCACTGGAGCTCTGCCAAAGTTATGTTCTTTTTGCCTCGCTAAGCTCAAACAATCTCTGTGACTAAAATAATTAAATTGTGTGTACAACCAAATTTTTTTCTAGTTTTCGATAGAACGGGGTGATATTAGAAACACTATTAGATTCATTTTTGTTGTCTCTTTCCCTCTCGGAGATCTGTCTTACTTCCTATCTTATGCCGCGTACACACAAGCTGACTTTACGGCAGACTTGGTCCGGCGGACCGGACTTGGTCCAGCGGACTTTTTTTCCCCAAACGTTTGACGGACCTAGAAATGAAACATGTTTCAAATCTTTCCAACGGACTCGAGTCCGGTCAAAAAGTCCGCTCGTCTGTATGCTAGTCCGATGGACAAAAACCGATGCTAGGGAAGCTATTGGCTACCGGCTGTGAACTTCCTTATTTTAGTCCGGTCGTACGTCATCATGTACGAATCTGTCGGACTTTGGTTGATTGTGTGTAGGCAAGTCCGTTCATTCGAAAGTCCGTCGTAAAGTCCTTCCTAAAGTCCGTCGAAAAGTCCACCTGACCTAGTCCGCCTGTGTGTACGCGGCATGAGGGTCACCTCAGGATATCTCACCCAGTGAAAGGAGAATTCCCATATTAGATGGTTGTCTTTGGATCATTTATTCCAGTTTTACGCTCGCCTATTGTTTTGGTGACAAATCCAAAATATTGGATTTTTCATCACTTACTGTCTCTGTGACATTGGTTCACAGAGGACAAATAAAGGGGCAAATCTCTCTAGAAGGGGCATAGGTTACTACATCGTAAAAGAGTGATCTTGTAAAAGTTCAGGTATAGGAAAATATAAATTAATTTCTTTAAAACTGTCTGACTCAGGAGCAGCCTGACCCAAATAGCATGCAGTTACTTTAATAGGAAATACAGAGTAAAGACTGTATTCAAAGTATAGTTAAATGCAATTCAACAATCTCATGCTATGTGTTCATTTAATAAAAAATGATTTTTTTATTTATTTTTTTAATATTTCAATTTACAGAGAAAATGTGTTTATCAAGCCAGCTATTCTGCCTCCACTAAAAGGAAAATTGACAATGTTGATTTATTGAGTGGAGCAACATTCAAGATAAAATCAATTTTGACAAAACAACATTGCCTGGCATAGACGTAGAGAACAGAGGGACGGAGCCAGAATAAATCGAGGTAAACAGACTCAGCCATAAAACAAGCCTGTCTTTGCTCAGGAAATGATACATATATCATCCAATTTTTCCTCCTGTGCTATTTTAGAAGCTTCCCCTTCAGTGTTGTCTTTTGTTACATCCTTTGTGTCCATCTCCAGGTTCTCTTATTCCTATCTCTTGCCATCTCACCTGCACAGTTCATCTGTATGTTATCTGTCCTGGTTTTCACGTTAATTACATTTATTTGATGCTGTTCTCAACCACATTTCAGTCTTCTGCCAATCTAACCAGCTGATTTCTCAAGTGTTGCACTTTCTATCAGCAGTATCAGAAGCACCCCAGAGTGCAGCTAAGCATATTGTATTTTTATGGTTTTAGGAGAAAGATAGGCCAGAACTAAAGACAAGAGCAAACCAAGTGCAGAGCTATCATGACTGGATGGGAAGAGAACCAGGTAGCTGAAAAAATAAATGGTAACCAAGTAGGTTAAATGGAGGTCACTTACCTAATTGGGTGACTGGCTAAATGGGAAGGACTTAAAGGGTGGTCCATGGGGAGGAGTTGAATTGACTTCTTGAGAAGTCATAGCATCAGATAAATGGTTTGGGAGTCTCTGAAAGTGGTCAAGTTGGTTGTGATTTATAATGGTTGGGGGCCAATCTTTGGCATGAAGTCCTTTTTCAGTATAGTCAGCTTGTAGTGACCAGAAAAGTGATGGAAGAAAAAGGCTGAGTAGCCCATAGAGTCTGCACAATTTTTTATTTTTATTATTAGTTTGTTTTGGATTTTTTTGTTTGTTTTTTTGTTAACTTTTTTGTCTGAGTATAGATCTATGTTTGTCCCAATAATGTTTGAAGCCATTTACTGTTGACTGTCTCACCACCTCTGCTGGAAGTTTGAACCAAGCATCAACTACCCTTTCGTCCCTGAAATAGAGAACAAGGACACACCAGACCCCTGCTGCGAGCTGCATCTGTCATCAGTGTGAACCCAACTTCAGTGTTTCTGGTCCAACCATCCCAATGTGCTTATCTCTCACTTACCTCATTTATGGAAGCTTTGAAATTTCATATGTGTTTGACATTTTTTTTTGCTTCCATCACTTCCTATAGATCAGTGGTTTTCAACCTCAGTCCTCAATTACCCCCAACAGGCAATGTTTTGGGAATTTATCTTAGATAAAATAACTGTCCAAAATACCAAGCCATTGACTCTGATTTAAAGCACCTATGCGAGATAAAGGAAAACCTGCAAACATGACCTATTGGGGGTACTTAAGGACTGAGGTTTAGAACCACTGCTGTAGATCATGTGACATCCAGGAAGCTTTAAATCTCAGAATGTATTGCCTTGCTGCATCACAGAAAAGGTTGTGATAGGGTGTGTTCACCATTCTGCACCACCCTCCCTCCCTAATACTATACCACCTTCCACATCCGATGTTAGCTATGTAGTGCAAGGGTCTGTCTGATTTGATGCAAATTGAATAGATTGTTCAGGTGGGTCCTTCTATTTCCAAGTTCTGGTAAATTTAAAGGAAATTGCACAGAGATTGTACAATCAGATTGCATAGTGTATGGCCAGCTGTATAAAAGTACAACAGAGGTAGTGGATGGGAACCTTCAGCTGTCAGGCCCTTTTCACATCTCTGCGTAGCCCGTACTCACATTCCTGCATGTGTTTTATCAGGTGTTTATTCGATAAAATCAAACACTAAAACACTCACATTAAGCGAGATGGAACACAATACATCATCCACGAGTGCCGAGCTTGTTCCTAAATTACTTCTTGTGTGCCTGTAAGCCAATCCCAATGTGTATCTTCACAGTCATGTGACTTTATCCTCTTCTTCCCCCCTTTATCCCCA
The DNA here is from genome assembly GCA_037952925.1 of Lithobates clamitans. NCBI lineage: Eukaryota > Metazoa > Chordata > Amphibia > Anura > Ranidae > Lithobates > Lithobates clamitans. The sequence goes on from JBBGZY010001130.1 coordinate 3,038,950, forward strand.
TCTTGCTTAATGTGAGTGTTTTACTGTTTGTTTTTATCAAATAAATATTTTATTACATACTACACTATATGGGCTTTCCCCTTCTTCCCTCTATATCCCCCTTCCCCTTTGGGTGAGAGTGAGATTACATTATAGAGGAATCACAGTCCACTACCCAGCATTGATTCTTGGGACAACGAGAGGAAGACCCTGAAAGGAAATTGTGATTTTTCTCAAACCACCAGCCATTTATATAAAGACCCCCAGAAGATATTGCAACCACTGGTTTTCCTATGCTGTTACCTTAAAGCAGTAAGGTGAGAGGCCACTTTACACAGAGGTGTCATTGCATGGAATGAAGAGACACCCATTTATATTTATCAGTTTGCATGGTTAAGACTGTAGCACTACACTTCATTGTTTTCACCTTAATTTTAAGAAGACTGCCTCAGAGATTTGTACTTGTCATATTTTCACTTCACTGTTCAGTGTATGTCGACTAGCCTGATGGGCATCAATTGACTAACCACCCACATTTGTTATATATGTCATTTGGTTTGTTGTGCAAATTATTTGTTATTTGCTTGATTGCAAGGAATTTGTTAATCAAAGAGTTTATTTGCACGTTTGGTTTACATTGTCACCTTGTGCACACCTTTATCACTGACTTTTAATTTTCAAGTACGTTTATTATTTTGTGAAACATTGGTTACACTTCTGTTTAACAACAGAGCAACATCACTTATTATACACATACATTTGTTGGTTCACGGATCCACCTATTGGTGTTTGCAGCAGTTGTGCTATACATCGTTTTTTCCACTTCCAGTGATAGCGCGGGAGTATTCCTCTACTAGTGATCATTGATTGACTGCATTGGAAAACTATACACCTGAGGAGGTGGGTGAGTGCCATCTCCTGGAATGGGAGAGGGGGGGCAGCTGCAGAATGTGTGGTAATGAGGTCAGCCGGTGAGCTCCTTCCTCTGTGTTAATAGTTTTCACATCCTAAGGTCCGTCCATGAAGTACTAGAGACATTTTTTTTTATACAACAAGCTGGACACTGAGATAATGGCTGTCTAGGATAAATAGAAAGCTTTTTTCTTTTCTACAAAAGAAGAACATTAAAGTGTTTGTTACCCCAACATTTCATAATGCAAATATGTGCCTGCCGTGCCATGTACTTGTAGGAAAAAGTATCCTATTCTCTTTGTATTGCTTCATTTGTGTGAAATCCCTGGTGTTCCTGCCATTCCCTATGCTTTCTTGATGAAAACTGACTACACTAAGCAGGAGAGCACAGTGTGGTCAGTTCTCCAGCTATGCTGGGAACTCAGCCTGCTCCCCTCCAATGTTTAGACTTGTCCTGACACCCCCCTGCTGCACAGCCTTTCACTGGGAAGTTCAGTGTGCTGCTGCTTCTCCTCCTCCCCCAAGCTTGTATGCAGCTAAGAACAGAGGGTATGTGATCACTTTTAAAAAGGGAAAATAAGGTATTTATAATGTATCTTATATCTATACACAAATATTTTACCATTTCTATTTTCACCTGAATGGGTTGTTTTACAAGGTGATTGTTTACAATCACTTTAATACTTTATTGGTACCTAGTGGAGCTGGAATTTAGAAAAAAAGATGAAATTATCCTTTAAAGTAAAATTCCAGGATAAACCTAACTAGCCTTAAAAATGCTCCCTTCCCTTTCCTAGCACCAATGTTGACTAACCTATGTAAAAAAGTTGTATATACTATTTTGTACTGTACTATTTTTTCTTACTATATTTCTATTTAGAGACTGGTATTGTCATGTGAATTGGCTCCCCTATGTAAATCAGAGGTGGCTGCAGGGGAGAGGAGGAAATGCTAACAATGGATAGGCCAAAGGAGCCTATGGGTGATGTCACTGCTCCAGGCGTTACCAGCCATTGTCATGTCATGTCATCTTCTCTCCCCTGCAGTCGATTTTGGCTGACACAGGGGAACGTGTGACTGGCATAGGTGTTAGAAGGGTGGGGTGGGGCATTTATAAGACTATTTAGATTTAGCCTGGAATTCTACTTTAAGCCCCAATGGAATAATAATCATAATAATAATAATTTAGCCTGAAATTCTACTTTAAGCCACAATGGATTTAACAAAGTCCAATGGATTAAAAAATAAAAACTTTGTTTTTCGGGGGCCCTAATCCACTTAAAAATAATTTGATATGTTCCATGATTTGATTAATTTTAAAGGCTCTATGATGTGCTTCCATTTTTATTTACAGACTGTAACACTGTATCACCTTTGAACCTGCAGAAGGTTGGGGTGCCTGAAACTTGTGTTTGATTGTACTCGACTTAGTAATAGTTTCTGGTTTTTGAATCATGGAAATAAACATAATTTGAAGCAGTGTTTGTGTGCAGTGCCATTTTTTTCATGCTTTATTAATGCATCCTGTAAAACAAATATTTTATAAAGATTAAAAAAAAAACAATTTATAAAGCTTCACCCTGATCCCTGATCCACATAACAATTTCATTTTGCCTACAGGCTAAACTCCATCCCTGAGAGTTAAGACAAAAAGGAGGTATAGATATTCTCTCATTGTAGCCATGTTGGATAAAAGATTAACGAGATTAACCTTTTTCACACAACATTTGCAGTTTTTATGTTGTAAACAAAATTATTAATGCATAGTGAACTGAAATACTTTATTGCAGTAATTACAATAAAAAACAAAACAACATTCTAGTTCTAAAAAAGCAAGTCTCAGGAAGCAAACTCAAACATCACATAAAAAAGAAAGTAATATTTATACAGGGCATAACCAGAAGATGTTACTATTTACATAAATAATGCAAATCTATCTTTACTCACTTCACTTAAGAATATAATGCTCCATTATCCAAGATGTCCATTTGGGACTTGTTAAGAATATTGTTTAGACAGAAAACTCCAGCCACTGATCTTTTACAAACTAGAAACACCTGTGCAAAATGAATATGCAATGCTAAAAAGCAACAATCTAAGGTCTTATTCATATGGGGAATTTTAATCTGTACCCAGTGCAGGGCCATGTTTTACCAGCACGGGATGTACAGGTGTTGCTGAATACTTGTGCATCCCCATGCCAGTAAAACATGGGCACAGATTAAAACACCCCCTATGTGAACAAGGCCTAATACTGTAAGTAAAAAAACAAGACCTAATTCACATATCCCATGCAACCAATCTGCAGTTATCATTTATTGCTCTTACTGCACTATGGATGAAGTGTGAAATTAAATTGCACACCCTATTTTGCCATTTGTGCTCAGTGAAGAAGCTTAAAAAGGAACTTGTGGTACCATAAAAGCTCTGCATGTACTGTCGGGCCCTCTTCCTGATTCAAAGTCATATGATCATATGATGTTAGTTACATACAGTGCTGTGAAAAAGTATTTGCCCCCTTCTTGATTTTTTATTTTTTGCATATTTCTCGCACTTAAATTATTCAGATCGTCAAACAAATTTTAATATTACACAAAAATAACCCAAGTAAATCCAAGATGCAGCTTTTAAATTATTATTTTATTTATGAAGGGAAAAAAGCTGTTCAAACTTGCCTAGCCTTATGTGAAAAAGTAATTTCCCCCTCCCATGCTGAATCATGAATGAACTGTGATTACCACAATTTTTTGGAAAGCTGAGTTAAATTTCACTTGTCACACCCAGGCCTTATTACTGCCAGACCTGTTGAATCAAAGAAATCATTCAATTCATTTAGAAGCTGTCTGACAAAGTGAAGCATGGTAAAAGATCTCAAAAAGCAACACATCATGCCGTGATGTTCAAGAACAGATGAGAAACAAAGTCATTGACATGTATCAGTCTGAAAAGGATTACAAAGCCATTTCTAAGGCTTTGGAACACAAGTGAACCACAGTGAGAGCCATTATCCACAAATGGAGAAAACTTGGAAGAGTGGTGAACCTTAACAGGCGTGGCCAGCCAACCAAAATGACTCCAAGAGCACAACGACGACTCATCCAGGAGGTCATAAAAGAGCCCAGAACAACATCTAAAGAACTGCAGGCCTCCCTTGCCACAGGTAAGATCAATGTTCATGATTCAACAATAAGAAAGACACTGGGCAAAAATGGCATCCATGGGAGAGTTCCAAGGCCAAAGCCACTGCTGATCAAAAAGAACACCAAGGCTCATCTTGCATTTACCAAAAAACATCTTGATTATCCCCAAGACTTTTAGGCAAATATTCTGTGGACTGATGAGACAAAAATGTAACTTTTTGGAACGTGTGTGTCCTGTTACATCTGGCATAAAACTAATATAGTATTTCATAACAAGAACATCATACCAACAGTCAGACATGGTGGTGGTAGCGTGATGGTCTGGGGCTACTTTGCAGTATCAGGACTTGGGCGTGGTTTTGCCCGGGCCCAGAGCTGACATGCGTTCATACGTCGGCCCTCCCATCTGTTACTCCTAGTAGTTGATTATCCAACCAATGACGCAGCGGCAGGGTCCGCTTGACGTCACGCTTTGGCACCCTTTTTGCTTTATCTGGGGCTATTTAAGGAAGACGCCAGGAGCCCAGGGGATGTCAGCTCCATCCACACATGGCTATTTCTTGATCCACCTATGGACGATCTTCCTGTTACTTTCTGGGGGGCCCATCATTCCTGGTTGGACCCCAGCCACGGATACTTTGTTTTGAGCATTTCCACCCTTTTGTTTTAAGGTTGTTTAATTTCATTCATTTTTTTTTTTCAAGACAATTATTAATTATTCGCTATTATGTTTTGTTTCAGGCCCCTTCTATTTCACTTTAAATTGATTGCGCTTTTTTGATACTACAGTGATGGAGCCTTTTGGGATTGGTCATCCTTGTTGAGTCTTGTACTCTTGGGCCCCTTAATGCGGTGGAGGGCTTAAACTGATTATGGTGAAGTGCCTATGATGGAGAGGTTCTCCTTTGTTCCTAGAATCAACATCCTGACATGTAAGTGTTTTCGAGTAGTTGCCCTGGACACACTAAATAATGTTTTTTAAATTTATATTGATATAAACCCTGTATTTTGAGAAAATGGCTCTTTGTCCCTGATGAAGAAATTTAATGTATCTTTTCGAAACGCATCAGACTCTGCAACTGCTTATCACCTAGAGCTATGTGATGTATGTGATGTATCTCTGTTTTAGAATCGCAGCTACAACTTGCCATTTTCCAAGTCACCATCATCTGTAATTATATGTAATTCTATGTATATGTATCAATTTCTGTTATCTTTGATTGGATCTACAAGATCACTGTTTTTAGGAATTTTGTATTAATAAATAATATATTTTTTATATAAATTTTGTTTATATTGCCTTGAAAATCCAGAATCTTTGAGATTCTAGTTTGTTCTGTTTACTAAAGGGATGATGGCAATAACATGCTAAGTCCACATGAGCCTAATTAACTTCTAAATTTAATGGGTGGATAATACACCCCAATCCTCATCTTGGACTCATATGGTTTGGCATGGATCCCATATTTAAATATTTCTACAATTAAAACTCAGAGATTGTTTTTTCTCCCATTTTTAAGGATGTCTCAATCTCTGTTTCTTTTTGACGCAGATTCACTTCTTGGGTCAAAAAATTTATACTTTTTCCTTACTTATTTTTTTCTTCGAGGCTTACTCTATTTAATATTATATTTCTGGCTTCGGGATGGGGGATCTATTGGGGGGCAACTGGGAGGAGTTTATGTCCACTATCCAAACCAGGAACAGGTTACATCAGATCTGAATTCACTTTTTTATAGTCTCACTAAAGTCTTGGAGAAAAAATCGCCTTACATTGGCATATGCATTCATTGGAACGATACATCCGGGAAAATATCAACCCGGTAGGACTGAGAATTCAGATTTTCCCAATTTTGGATCATATATCCAATGATCTAAAGAAAAATTGGGAAACTTACCTTAATGATTGTTCCAAAAATCTAATGATTTTATTTCAAAATGAATTATTATTATTATTATTATACAGTATTTATATAGCGCCAACAGTTTACGTAGCGCTTTACAACTTGAGGGTAGACAGTACAAATACAATACAATTTGATACAGTAGGAATCAGAGGGTCCTGCTCCTTAGAGCTTACAATCTAAGAGGGGAGGTCAAGAGATACAAGAGGTAATAACTGTGGGTGATGTGCTGATTGAGAAGATAAATGTACAGTTGTTAGGTGGGGGCCAGATAGGCTTCTCTGAAGAGATGAGTTTTCAGGGATCGTCTGAAAGTGGATAAAGTAGGAGAAAAACGGACGGATTTGGGTAGAGCATTCCAGAGGATGGGGGAGGCTCTGGAGAAGTCCTGAAGGCGAGCATGGGATGAGGTGACAAGGGAGTTTGAGAGCAGGAGGTCTTGGGAGGAGCGAAGAGAACGATTAGGTTGGTATTTTGTGACTAGGTTAGAGATGTAGCTAGGGGCCAAGTTGTGGATGGCTTTGTAAGTTATAGTTAGTATCTTGAATTTAATTCGGTGACTGAGTGGCAGCCAATGGAGGGATTGGCAGAGGGGTGTAGCAGACACTGAGCGGTTTGTGTGGTGGATGAGCCTGGCCGCAGCGTTCATGATGGACTGAAGTGGGGATAGCCTATTTAGAGGTAAACCAATGAGGAGGGAGTTGCAGTAGTCAAGACGGGAGATGACCAGGGAGTGGATTAGAAGCTTTGTGGTGTCAATGGTTAGGAAGGGGTGTATCTTGGAGATGTTGCGAAGACAGAGGCGGCAAGCTTTGGATAGTGATAGAATGTGGGGTCGAAAGGTTAGTTCAGAGTCCAGGATTACACCTAGGACCTTGGCGTGGGGAGATGGGTTGATAGTTGAGCCGTTGATCTTGACAGGGAGATCAGGGGAAGTGGCACCTGAGGGAGGAAATATCATGAGCTCGGTTTTGGATAGGTTGAGTTTGAGAAAGTGATGTGACATCCAGGCTGATATGTCTGCTAATAAGTTGGTAATGCGTGAGGAGACAGATGGAGAGAGCTGGGGGGTGGAGAGATAGATTTGGGTGTCATCAGCATAGAGATGATATTTAAAGCCGTGGGAGGCAATCAACTGACCCAAGGAGGTGGTGTAGATTGAGAAAAGGAGAGGTCCGAGAACAGAACCTTGGGGGACCCCAACGGAAAAAGGAAGAGGAGAGGAGGAAGTAGAGTTGTAAGTGACACTGAAGGAGCGGTGGGATAGGTAGGATGAGAACCAGCGAAGAGTGCAGTCACGGAGACCAAAGGAGTGGAGTTTTTCGAGGAGGAGTGGGTGGTCCACTGTGTCAAAGGCAGCAGAGAGATCCAGGAGAAGTAGTACAGAATAGTGTCCATTGGCTTTAGCCATTAGTAGGTCATTTGAGAGTTTAAGGAGAGCAGTTTCCGTGGAGTGTTGAGGGCGAAAACCGGACTGAAGGGGATCAAGAAGTTTATTCATGGTCAGATGGTCACTTAATCGGTTGTAGACCAGTCTTTCAAGAAGTTTGGAGGAGGAGAGTAAGGAGATGGGACGTAAGTTGTTGAGATTGGTGGGATCCAGTGAGGGCTTTTTTAGTATGGGGGTGACTAGCGCATGTTTTAGAGAGTTTGGGAAGATGCCACAAGAGAGGGAGAGGTTGAAAATGTGAGTTAGAGAGCGTAGAATCGAGTCAGAGGGTGAGCGTAGCATTTGCGAGGGAACAGGATCCAGGGGGCAAGTGGTTAGATGAGTGCTAGATAAAAGTTTAGCAACCTCAGTAGTAGTAGCAGGGTTGAATGAGGGAAGTAATGACTGTATCTGTGGACATGGGGTGTTGCATGGGGGAGGTTTTTGCGCATTGGCGATCTCCTCATGAATTGTATCAATCTTAGTTTTGAAGTGATTGGCAATCTCCTGGGCGGTGATTGAGTTGGTGGGTGGAGGCAGTGGAGGACAGAGTAGAGTGTTGAAGGTAGAGAAGAGTTGACGTGGACTGGATGAGAAGGTGTTGATGAGTGTGATAAAGTAGGTCTGTTTGGCAGTGTGAAGGCAGGAGTAGTATTTTAGGAAGGCAGATTTATATTGTGTGAAGTCTTCCTGGGTCCTAGTCTTATGCCACAGGCGCTCAAGAGCGCGGCTACGTTTTCTGAGACTTCTGGTGTCATCTGTTTGCCAGGGTTGTAGCAGTCGGGGCCTAATTCTGCCTGTAGTGAGGGGGGCCAGCTTGTCTAGGGAGGAGGACAGTGAGCTGTTGTAAATGAAAGTAGCTAGGTTGGGGCAGGACAGGGGGGAGATTTTGTCATAGAGGTGATCAGTAGCAGAGTAGAGAAGAGAAGGGTTGAGGTGGCGAAGGTTTCTGCGTGTAACTGTTGGGCGGTTGGAGGGAGAAGAGGTGGAAGACAAGGAGAGAGTAAAACTAATAAGGTGGTGATCAGAGAGTGGGAATGGATTGTTGGAAAGGTTGCACGGAGTGCACAGATAGGAGAAGGCAAGGTCAAGGGTGTTGCCGTTGGAGTGGGTAGGAGCCTGTATCCATTGCTTCAGGTCAAGCGATGAGGTTAGACTGAGAAGTTTAGAAGTAATAGTAGTGTTAGTGTTGACAGGGATGTTGAAGTCCCCAAGAATAATTGTGGGGATTTCAGAAGAGAGAAAGTAGGGTAGCCAAGCAGAGAAGTCATCAAGAAAGGCTGATACCGGTCCAGGGGGCCGGTAGATGACAGCAATTCTTAGAGAAATGGGAGAGAAAAGACAAATGCAATGTGCCTCAAAAGAGGAGAGTGTCAGAGAGGGAGGTGGGTGAAGAACCTGATAGGTGCTGCATGGGGCTAGAAGGATTCCCACTCCACCTCCCTTCCGTCCACTTGGTCTGGGGGAGTGAGTCCAGAGAAGGCCCCCATGGGAGATGGAAGCAGGAGAAGTAGTATCCGAATTCAAACAACAACTAAGTATCTTAGATGTAGAAATTGGTGCCCTCTATGCTCGTTTACTCCCTCTGAAAACACATGAGAATTATAGTGCTCTAGAAGTAAAATTAAGAAAACAACCCAAAGAGTATGGGAAAACTGTCCTCCAAAAGAAGGATAAAAAGTACTGAAGGGACAAAAACGCTTTTAGCGAAAATCGAGCATACAGATGGCACCAGGATAAAAAATTCAAAAATAAAAGTAACAAAAAATTTACTAGAAGTCAGGATACTAAAAATGATTATAATTCAGATACACCTTCTAATGCCTCCTCTACGGCTTCCTTAGTTTCTTCCCATACAGATGGCTCTCTAAGAAAGAGAAAAGGTCCCTTTGCCAAACAACAAGATATGGAAGGGGAACTTCAACAAGTCACAAAGAAACGGACTACTAGAACACAGCCACTGCACACCCTATATGGAGGTAAAAATGTGGGTACACCTAGAAACCCCCGCAGCAATAGTGAAAATGCAAAAGGTAGCAATACAGGTAAAGGTAAAATCACCAGGCCCACCAAAGAGCTTGGAGCCATTCCTAAAACTCAAACACAATTAGACAAAGCAATTCCCACACGATCTCTGACACTTCCTCTAACACAGGAATTGATGACTACACCAATGTTAGTGAAGGAAAATTAAATATCATTAACCTATCACCACATTCACTCACACTGGCTGAGAGCCAAGTGCTCTCCTTAGGGCTTTCCTTTTGACCAAATAAAATTCTTGATAATTTTGACACAGTAAAGGATATTTACTTATTTGCCAGGACATTGCTATTTAAAAGTATGTACAAAAAACAATATACACAGCAGGAAGCCATCGCTTCCAACCTTACAGCAGCAGATTTCAGGGCTTTGCGTGACCTGAATCTGCTGCTGCAGGAAAATGAATCTTGCATGGATGTCTGGGAAGATGACCTAGACAGTGAGGAGAGTGAAGATGATACATCACAGGATAGTCCACAAACCCAAAAATTTTTTAAGAGGAAATCCAATAAATTTCCTCCGCTAAATCAAAATCCCTCCCTGGCTTTATTTGTTAAACTAACGACCAAAGAAATTGAAACCATCCATAAAGAAAAGGCAATCAACAATCTTAGTTCCGAACAACTAAAAGCTTTGAAATCCCTTAAAAATAAAGTTGAAATAACTATTAAGGGATCAGATAAAGGTGGGAACATTGTTCTAATGGATAACTCAATGTATGAGGCCATGTGTTTAAAGATTTTGAATAATCAGGAATGCTACCGCAAAATTTCAGCCTCTATGGTTGATAAGTTTAACCAGGAATTCTATGATCTGGTGGATGAAGCCCACATGTTTGTCACGATCACCACTGATTTGTTGGAATTTGTACATACTAGACATCCCCGCATTCCGACTATGTACGCACTTCTGAAGGTACATGAAGATATCCAAAACCCTCCGGGGAGACCCATCATCTCCGGCAATGGTAGTATCTCCGAGGGGATTAGTCAAGTTATAGACCACCATTTGAGACCCCATGTCTTGGAATTGGCATCCTATACCAAGGATACAATTCATCTGTTACAAATATTGGAAAATATGGAAATCCTAGACTCGGTGTTGTTGGTTACAATAGACATCGAGTCATTATATAGTAGTATTCCACATGATTTGGGGATAGCTGCCATTGAACAAATATTACAACAAAGATCAACTACTGAATGGAAATTCAACAAATTCATACTTCAGATGCTGGACTTCATATTAAGACATAATGTCTTCTTGTTTAAGGGTTCCCACTACCTCCAGGTGCAAGGTGTGGCAATGGGGACGTGCTGCGCACCCTCATATTCCAACTTGTACCTGGAGGAGTGGGAAAAAATCTTTCTTGTCCAATGATTCTCTGGCTATGTACACGCGACACATTGTGCTGTGGCAACGTTACATAGACTATGTGTTTCTTGTGTAGGATGGCCCGGAAGAGGCTCTTAAACAACGTTTAAACTAAATGAATCATAATGAATTCAATCTATTCTTTACCATGTCATATGATCTTCTCAAGATCAATTTCTTGGATGTCTGTATTACCAAAGATCAATCGGGGAAGTTGACTAGTAGGCTATTTAGAAAGGAGACTGCCGGCAATGCTCTTTTGCATGCGGACAGCTTCCATCCTGAGCCTTTAAAAAAATCCATATCGTATAGTCAATTTCTCTGGATTAAACACAACTGCACGACCTCAGCAGCCTTCCAGTTGGAGGCGGATGAGTTAAGCAAGAGATTACTAACTAGGGGTTACACCAAGTCATGCCTGAAAAAAGCTTTTAATCGCATTAAGGATACAGACAGACATGGCAGGATATTTAAGAAGACAAGAAAAAATGATGACATAACAAGAATCATACTATGTTACTCCAACGAACATGACAAAGTGAGAAGAATTCTCACTAAACATTGGCCGATACTCACTGGTGATCCCATTCTATCAGGTTTAGTTACTACCAAGTCACAGATGACCTTTCGAAGGGCGGGCTCCGTTGGGCAAGCAAAGTGAATATAAAGGCAGTCAGAGGCAAGATCCGTGCAAAACGTGGGGTACCTACCCATGTGGGTCATGCTCCTTCTGTGAGGTTATAGGCCAGAGAATGTAATTTATGCTATCCAATGGTAAAAGATTTCGGATGAAACACTTTGCCAATTGTAAAACCAAAGGAGTGGTTTATCTCTTTAAATGTCAATGTGGGGCATTTTACATTAGGAAGACCAGACAAGAATTGGGACAACGTGTTAGCAAGCATCTATTCAGTATGATATATATATGATATATGCAACTTATATCTCCCACTCGGGAGACATGTAGCTAAAAGACATGAATATAAAATGCCGGTGGTCAATTTCACTGTCCTTGATCGTGTAAATATACCAATGAGAGGGGGGGATTGGAACAAAATACTTTTACAACGCAAAATGAGTTGGATTAGGCATTTAGATGCCACCACCCCCCCAGGCCTAAATGATGAAAGTTACAGGCCTTTTTTGGAAGGGTTCAGTTCTGGGAAAACTGACTGAGTGAGGATTTTTCCTGCTATTCATTCTGTTCCTTTATATACCTTGATTTTAGGATTTATCTATTCTGTCCGGCCATATTTGGTGTAAGCTTTCCTTCTCCTCAGGTGGTCTAGCCCTTCAGTGATTTTGCCTGTCTTCTTGTCAGTAACTATATAGAGTTAAGACCCTCGGGAATTAATAATATTTTTTGGGGGGGGGTTATTGTTTTTGTTTCTATGTTTGTTCATGTTTCCTTTTCATGTGAAATAAGTGGATGTTTTCCTGTTTGGATACTACAGGTACCCCACGCTATTATATCATATGATCTGGAATGAGATTGGTTCTATATACATTGTTTTTCTAATTATGTTTATTGTACTGTTTTTCCTGGGATCGGTATTCTTCACCATCCTTACACTCACCTTTTGGTTGTCAATACCGCATTCCCGGCACACGTAGGCCCCCATGGGGGCCTTCCCTGAGGTACCCGGATTGGTGGCATTTTTGCCTCCCCTTTGTGTTTTCCTTAGGGAGTTTTATAAATATGTTGGGGGTTGTAGTCTTCCCTGAGGTCAGCTGTCTCACTAGATGTTTGAATCTGTGATCTTGTTATTTACCTGGCCCTGGACCCCTTTTTTATTGGGTCCTCCCCAGGATTATGCCTTCCAGGTCATCAAATGCTTAGGCTTGAACCAGGGATGTTTGCCTCCGCTGGCTCCAGGATGTAATGTACCTTCCACCCCGGACGATGATGGTATTACAGCCTATGCTGAGCCTCCACTTTTCCAGCATGAGCGCACATTCTCCGGAGGGGGATTTGATCCATCGGTCACATGATTGCAGGGTGGCTCCTCCCCCTTTAGTGTAATCTTGCTGGGCCACGTGACCATCTCTGACCCACTGCTTTGGTGACGTTTGATGCTCCACAGCGTCATCACCAGGGTGACAGCGCTGTGGCTTCTCCTTGGGCGTGGTTTTGCCCGGGCCCAGGGCTGACGTGCTTTCATACGTCAGCCCTCCCATCTGTTACTCCCAGCTGATTATTCAACCAATGACGCAGTGGCAGGGTCCGCTTGACGTCACGCTTGTTTTATCTGGGGCTATTTAAGAAAGACGCCAGGAGTCCAGGGGATGTCAGCTCCATCCACCCAGGCGATTTCTTGATCCACCTGTGGATGATCTTCCTGTTACTTTCTGGGGGGCCCATCATTCCTGGTTGACCTCAGCCACGGATACTTTGTTTTGAGCATTTCCACCGTTTCGTTTTAAGGTAGTTTGATTATATTCAATTTTTTTTATTTTCAAGCCAATTATTAATTATTCGCTATTATGTTTTGTTTCAGGCCCCCTCTATTTCACTTTAAATTGATTGCGCTTTTTTGATACTACAGTGATGGAGCCTTTTGGGATTGGTCATCCTTGTTGAGTCTTGTACTCTTGGGCCCCTTAATGCGGTGGAGGGCTTAAACTGATTATGGTGAAGTGTCTATGATGGAGAGGTTCTCCTTTGTTCCTAGGATCAACATCCTGACATGTAAGTGTTTCCCAGTAGTTGCCCTGGACACACAAAATAATGTTTTTTAAATTTATATTGATATAAACCCTGTATTTTGAGAAAATGGCTCTTTGTCCCTGATGAAGAAATTTAATGTATCTTTTCGAAACACATCGGACTCTGCAACTGCATATCACCTAGAGCTATGTGATGTATGTGATGTATGTGATGTATGTGATGTATCTCTGTTTTTGAATCGCAGCTGCAACTTACCATTTTCCAAGTCACCATCATCTGTAACTATATGTAATTCTATGTATGTGTATCAATTTCTGTTATCTTTGATTGGATCTACAAGATCACTGTTTTTAGGAATTTTGTATCAATAAATAATATATTTTTAATATAAATTTCGTTTATATAATGCCTTGAAAATCCTGAATCTTTCAGGTTGTAGTTTGTTCAGGACTTGGACAACTTACCATAATTGATAGAACAATGAATTCATAGCTCTACCAGAAAATCCTAAAGGAGAATGTCCGGCCATTAATTTGTGACCTCAAGCTCAAGTGCACTTTGGTTATGCACCAGAGCAATGATCCGAAACACAACAGCAAGTCCACTTCCAAATGGTTCAAAGAAAGCAAAATTTAGGTTTTGGAGTGGCTAGTCAAAGCCCGGACACAAATCCAATTGAGATGCTGTATCATGACCTTACACAGGCAGTTCATGCTGGAAAACCCTCCAATGTGGCTGAATTAAAACAATTCTGCAAAGAAGAGAGGGCCAAAATTGCTCTACAGCAATGTGAAAGACTCATTGCCAGTTATCGCAAATGCTTGATTGCAGTTGTTGCCACCAAGGGTGGCACAACCAGTTATTAGGTTTAGGGGCAATTACTTTTTAACATAAAGCCAGGCAGGTTTGGACAGCTTTTTTGCCTTACTAAATGAAATCATAATTTAAAAACTGCATTTTGTAATTACTTGGGTTATCTTTGTGTAATACTAAAATTTGTTTGATGATCTGAGTCATTTAACCACTTGCCGACCGCCTCACGCCTATATACGTGAGCAGAGCGGCACGGGCAGGCAAAATCACGTACCTGGTACGTGATTGCCTTCCCGCGGGTGGGGGGTCCGATCGGACCCCCCCCTGGTGCCAACTGCAGTCGGCATTTGGCTGGGAGAGTTGAGAGACGAGGGGGAGGCCATCCGATCGCGGCCCCCCCCTCGCAATCGCTCCCAGTCAATGAGAAACATCCCCTGCCTCTGTATAGTACACAGAGGCAGAGGATGTGATGTCATCTCCCCTCGGCTCGGGAGTTTCCGTTCCAGCGCCGAGGGGAGATGACATGTAAGTAAGTGCACAACACAAACACACACAGTAGAACATGCCAGGCACACTAAACACCCCGATCCCCCCCCGATCGCCCCCCGATCCCCCCCCAATCACCCCCCCCTGTCACAAACTGACACCAAGCAGGTTTTTTTTTTTTTTTCTGATTACTGCATAGTGTCAGTTTGTGACAGTTAGCAGTGGTAGGACAGTTAGTATTAGCCCCCTGTAGGTCTAGGGTACCCCCCTAACCCCCCCTAATAAAGTTTTAACCCCTTGATCACCCCCCCTCACCAGTGTCGCTAAGCGATCATTTTTCTGATCGCTGTATTAGTGTCGCTGGTGACGCTAGTTAGTGAGGTAAATATTTAGGTTTGCCGTCAGCGTTTTATAGCTTCAGGGACCCCCATATACTACCTAATAAATGTTTTAACCCCTTGATTGCCCCCTAGTTAACCCTTTCACCACTGATCACCGTATAACTGTTACGGGTGACGCTGGTTAGTTCGTTAATTTTTTATAGTGTCAGGGCACCCGCCGTTTATTACCGAATAAAGGTTTAGCCCCCTAATCGCCCGGCGGTGATATGCGTCGCCCCAGGCAGCGTCAGATTAGCGCCAGTACCGCTAACACCCACGCGCGCAGCATACGCCTCCCTTAGTGGTATAGTATCTGAACGGATCAATATCTGATCAGATCAGATCTATACTGGCGTCCCCAGCAGTTTAGGGTTCCCAAAAACGCAGTGTTAGCGGGATCAGCCCAGATACCTGCTAGCACCTGCATTTTGCCCCTCCGCCCAGCCTAGCCCAGCCCACCCAAGTGCAGTATCGATCGATCACTGACACTTACAAAACACTAAACGCATAACTGCAGCGTTCGCAGAGTCAGGCCTGATCCCTGCGATCGCTAACAGTTTTTTTGGTAGCATTTTGGTGAACTGGCAAGCACCAGCCCCAGGCAGCGTCAGGGTAGCGCCAGTACTGCTAACCCCCACGCACGCACCGTACACCTCCCTTAGTGGTATAGTATCTGAACGGATCAATATCTGATCCGATCAGATCTATACTAGCGTCCCCAGCAGTTTAGGGTTCCCAAAAACGCAGTGTTAGCGGGATCAGCCCAGATACCTGCTAGCACCTGCGTTTTGCCCCTCCGCCCGGCCCAGCCCAGCCCACCCAAGTGCAGCATCGATCGATCACTGTCACTTACAGAACACTAAACGCATAACTGCAGCGTTCGCAGAGTCAGGCCTGATCCCTGCGATCGCTAACAGTTTTTTTGGTAGCGTTTTGGTGAACTGGCAAGCGCCAGCGGCCTAGTACACCCCGGTCGTAGTCAAACCAGCACTGCAGTAACACTTGGTGACGTGGCGAGTCCCATAAGTGCAGTTCAAGCTGGTGAGGTGGCAAGCACAAGTAGTGTCCCGCTGCCACCAAAAAGACAAACACAGGCTTGTCATGCCCTTCCTGCTGCATTCGCCAATCCTAATTGGGAACCCACCACTTCTGCAGCGCCCGTACTTCCCCCATTCACATCCCCAACCAAATGCAGTCGGCTGCATGAGAGGCATTTTTATGTCCTCCCGAGTACCCCTACCCAACAAACCCCCCCAAAAAAGATGTTGTGTCTGCAGCAAGCGCGGATATAGGCGTGACACCCGCTATTATTGTCCCTCCTGTCCTGACAATCCTGGTCTTTGCATTGGTGAATGTTTTGAACGCTACCATTCACTAGTTGAGTATTAGGGTAGGGTACAGCACTGCACAGACTAGGCACACTTTCACAGGGTCTCCCAAGATGCCATCGCATTTTGAGAGACCCGAACCTGGAACCGGTTACAGTTATAAAAGTTATGTTTGCAAAAAAAACACAAACAAAAATTAAAAAAAATAGTTGTCGTTTTATTGTTCTCTCTCTCTCTATTCTCTCTCTGGTGTTCTGCTCTTTTTTACTGTATTCTATTCTGCAATGTTTTATTGTTATTATGTTTTATCATGTTTGCTTTTCAGGTATGCAATTTTTTATACTTTACCGTTTACTGTGCTTTATTGTTAACCATTTTTTTGTCTAAAGGTACGCCATTCACGACTTTGAGTGGTTATACCAGAATGATGCCTGCAGGTTTAGGTATCATCTTGGTATCATTCTTTTTAGCCAGCGGTCGGCTTTCATGTAAAAGCAATCCTAGCGGCTAATTAGCCTCTAGACTGCTTTTACAAGCAGTGGGAGGGAATGCCCCCCCCCACCGTCTTCCGTGTTTTTCTCTGGCTCTCCTGTCTCAACAGGGAACCTGAGAAAGCAGCCGGTGATTCAGCCAGCTGACCATAGAGCTGATCAGAGACCAGAGTGGCTCCAAACATCTCTATGGCCTAAGAAACTGGAAGCTACGAGCATTTTATGACTTAGATTTCGCCGGATGTAAACAGCGCCATTGGGAAATTGGGGAAGCATTTTATCACACCGATCTTGGTGTGGTCAGATGCTTTGAGGGCAGAGGAGAGATCTAGGGTCTAATAGACCCCAATTTTTTCAAAAAAGAGTACCTGTCACTACCTATTGCTATCATAGGGGATATTTACATTCCCTGAGATAACAATAAAAATGATTTTTAAAAAAAATGAAAGGAACAGTTTAAAAATAAAATAAAAAAGCAAAAAAATAATAAAGAAAAAAAAAAAAAAAAAGCACCCCTGTCCCCCCTGCTCTCGCGCTAAGGCGAACGCAAGCGTCGATCTGGCGTCAAATGTAAACAGCAATTGCACCATGCATGTGAGGTATCACCGCGAAGGTCAGATCGAGGGCAGTATTTTTAGCAGTAGACCTCCTCTGTAAATCTAAAGTGGTAACCTGTAAAGGCTTTTAAAGGCTTTTAAAAATGTATTGATTTTGTTGCCACTGCACGTTTGTGAGCAATTTTAAAGCATGTCATGTTTGGTATCCATGTACTCGGCTTAAGATCATCTTTTTTATTCCATCAAACATTTGGGCAATATAGTGTGTTTTAGTGCATTAAAATTTAAAAAAGTGTGTTTTTTCCACAAAAAATGCGTTTGAAAAATCGCTGCGCAAATACCGTGTGAAAAAAAAAAATGAAACACCCACTATTTTAATCTGTAAGGCATTTGCTTTAAAAAAATATATAATGTTTGGGGGTTCAAAGTAATTTTCTTGCAAAAAAAAATAATTTTTTCACGTAATCAAAAAGTGTCAGAAAGGGTTTTATCTTCAAGTGGTTAGAAGAGTGGGTGATGTGTGACATAAGCTTCTAAATGTTGTGCATAAAATGCCAGGACAGTTCAACCCCCCCCCAAATAACCCCATTTTGGAAAGTAGACACCCCAAGCTATTTGCTGAGAGTCATGTCGAGTCCATGGAATATTTTATATTGTGACACAAGTTGCGGGAAAGAGACAAATTTTTTTTTTTTTTTTTTTTGCACAAAGTTGTCACTAAATGATATATTGCTCAAACATGCCATGGGGATATGTGAAATTACACCCCAAAATACATTCTGCTGCTTCTCCTGAGTACGGGGATACCACATGTGTGGGACTTTTTGGGAGCCTAGCCGCGCACGGGACCCCGAAAACCAAGCACCGCCTTCAGGCTTTCTAAGGGCGTAAATTTTTGATTTCACTCTTCACTGCCTATCACAGTTTCAGAGGCCATGGAATGCCCAGGTGGCACAAACCCCCCCCCCCAAATGACCCCATTTTGGAAAGTAGACACCCCAAGCTATTTGCTGAGAGGTATAGTGAGTATTTTGCAGACCTCACTTTTTGTCACAAAGTTTTGAAAATTGAAAAAAGAAAAAAAAATGTTTTTTTTCTGGTCTTTCTTCATTTTCAAAAACAAATGAGAGCTGCAAAATACTCACCATGCCTCTCAGCAAATAGCTTGGGGTGTCTACTTTCCAAAATGGGGTCATTTGGGGGGGTTTTGTGCCATCTTGGCATTTTATGGCCTTCAAAACTGTGATAGGTAGTGAGGCGTGAAATCAAAAATTTATGCCCTTAGAAATCCTGAAGGCGGTGCTTGGTTTTCGGGGCCCCGTACGCGGCTAGGCTCCCAAAAAGTCCCACACATGTGGTATCCCCATACTCAGGAGAAGCAGCTGAATGTATTTTGGGGTGCAATTCCACATATGCCCATGGCCTGTGTGAGCAATATATCATTTAGTGACAACTTTTTGTAAATTTTTTTTTTTTTTGTCATTATTCAATCACTTGGGACAAAAAAAATAAATATTCAATGGGTTCAACATGCCTCTCAGCAATTTCCTTGGGGTGTCTACTTTCCAAAATGGGTTCATTTGTGGGGGTTTTGTACTGCCCTGCCATTTTAGCACCTCAAGAAATGACATAGGCAGTCATAAACTAAAAGCTGTGTAAATTACAGAAAATGTACCCTAGTTTGTAGACGCTATAACTTTTGCGCAAACCAATAAATATACGCTTATTGACATTTTTTTTACCAAAGACATGGGGCCGAATACATTTTGGCCTAAATGTATGACTAAAATTTAGATTATTGGATTTTTTTTATAACAAAAAGTAGAAAATATCATTTTTTTTCAAAATTTTCGGTCTTTTTCCGTTTATAGCGCAAAAAATAAAAACGGCAGAGGTGATCAAATACCATCAAAAGAAAGCTCTATTTATGGGAAGAAAAGGACGCAAATTTCGTTTGGGTACAGCATTGCATGACCGCGCAATTGGCAGTTAAAGCGACGCAGTGCTGAATTGTAAAAAGTGCTCTGGTCAGGAAGGGGGTAAATCCTTCCGGGGCTGAAGTGGTTAAGTGTGACAAATATGCAAAAAAATAAAAAATCAGAAAGGGGGCAAATATTTTTTCACAGCATTGTAGTTACATAGTTAGTCGTGTTGAAAACAAGACACAAGTTCATCTAGGGAGTGTAAAAAGTTCCTGTACAGAAAAAAAGTTATTTTTATATTTGTACAAAATGTTCCACGCTAAAATAAAAAATAAAAAAGTGAAATTAACCACTAGCTGCCTGCCCATTGTCATATGACGAGGCAGCTCTCATTCTGGGCGGACGTCATATGACGTGATTGCCTTCTCGAGCCACTAGGGGGCATCACTGGGGACCCGATGCGCGTGCCCAGTGGCCACGATGACTTCCGGGCACCCACAATTGCCGAATAACTGAGCAGGACCATGGATCTGTGAATGTAAACACACAGATCCATGTCCTGTCAGAGGAGAGGAGACCGATCGTGTGTCCCTTGTACATAGGGACACCGATCGGTCACCTCCCCCAGTCAGTCCCCGCCCCCCACAGTTAGAATCACCTCCCTAGGACACACATTTAACCCCTCGATCACCCCCTAGTGTTAACCCCTTCCCTGACAGTCACATTTACACAGTAATCAATGCATTTTTATAGCATGGATAGCTGTATAAATGTGAATAGTCCCAAAAATGTGTCAAAAGTGTCCGATATGTCCTCCTCAATATCGCAGTCACAATAAAAATCGCAGATCGCCGCCATGACTAGTAAAAAAAAAAAAGAATAATAAAAATGCTATAAATCTATCCCCTATTTTGTAGACGCTATAACTTTTGCGCAAACCAATCAATATACGCTTATTGCTATTTTTTTACCAAAAATATGTAGAAGAATACATATCGGCATAAACTGTGGAAAAAATTTGTTTAAAAAAAAAAAAAAACTGGGGGGGGGCAGGAGGCGGAGCCTAGCAGAGCAGACATGCATTGTTAGAGCTCCACACCGCTGAGGAGAGAAGAGAAGGACAAAGCGGAGCCTGCAGGCTCAAAAGGTATCCATTTGAACCTTTTTGCCCCAGGGAACAAACTGTGAAAGTTTGGGCAGGAAATATGGTACTGGGAGGAAACCGTGTCAGAAATAAAAATCACCTCACAAAGAGCTCACAGGCACTCACTGCAGCTGAAGCAGCTCCAGTCACCTCACAAGATACAGCATCAGGGCGCTCTCACAGACAGAAAATGTCACAGCAAGACTCTTCATTTGAGTCAGATACAGAACAAATCCTCTCACAAACTTCTCCACAAGCCTCCTCAGTATCCCCAGTAATATTATTACAATTTGAAAAGATGCTTCATAAGGCTTTAAAACAAACCTCAGACCAAATAACAAAAAGCCTAACCAAAGAAATAAGAGAGCTGGGAAACCGCACCGCAGCCTTAGAAATAAAAATGGATGAAATTAAAATTACAACCCAAGAAAATATAACAGAATTGGAACAATTAAAAAAAGAGAATTTAATACTTCAAACTAAGCTCGAAGATTACGAAAATAGAGCCAGACGTTCAAACTTGCGCATAAGGGGAATACCTGAAACTGTGACAGACCTGCAATCTACTATTACTGCTCTATTACAAGAACTAAAGCCAGATATCCCTATTGAACGTTTAGAACTGGACAGAGTACACAGAGCCCTCACAGCCAAAAAGAAAGATGGACCCCCACGTGATATAATCACAAAATTTCATTATTACAGAACGAAAGAACAAATACTAATTGCTGCAAGAGAAAAAAAGGAACTTAATTTTCAAGGACACAAATATCAAATTTTTGCTGACCTATCCCAACTTACTATTACTAAAAGACGATCCATGAAACCCCAACTAATGGAACTGCAACGCCACAACATTATGTATCAATGGGGCTTCCCCTTTTCAGTCAGATTTAACTACCAAGGTACAATTTTTACAGAAGCAGATCAGCAGATGAACTACAACAAACCCTTTTAAAATTAAATCTGACAGAACCCACAAGCAGCAACTCTCCCACACGCAGAAGAATGGCGTCATCTTCACCTTCAGGCAGCACCCAGAAAATTTCAGAACAAAATGGGAATCATCATTCTCACAAAAGAGGCCGTTATGCCACATCATCCATGGACCAAGAAGATTCAATGGACTGACATCCTAATTCCTGATATCTCTTCATTTATTATACTAAGAGATGGTTCTCTATAAAAAAAACCTATATTTATAACTGAATGTAACTGCATTCTGATAGTCACACACTGTGTGGGATCATGTTACATTCCAGTTATATTTCTTATTACTTCTGATTCATATAGCCTTAGAATATATAAGTGAAATAAGGAAATTCTTGTTCAGTTATATATTATCAGGTAATAACAATAGATTTATTACTTTTTAGGACAAATATGTTCAATAATCCAGAAGTAATGGAAGATTTTTCTTTCTTTTCTTAAAACAAATATATTATTACCTAACTAGTTCCTAGAATTATGTTTTTGTTTATTCTAATCTGAAGCAATACAACCTCAATTTTATGAGTTAACATATCTAAACAGTTACATATGAATAAAATATGTAATTGTTTACTCTAAAAGGGTTAAAATCCCAAAATAATTCAAACTATCTTCACCAATACCAAAGTTATTAACAGCACCTTTCTAACTGAATTATTTAGCCTAGGGCAAGACTAACCATATTCAACCACGCTGGAATAAATAATTTCAACAAAAACTATATTCTGCACTCCAATTAATGAAACATCATTTTGATGTCTTTTGACATAGCACTTCTCTCCTGTAAGCGGAAGATCCCTGTTCCCCCATTAGCCCTCCTCATTCTCCCAACCATATTATGTGGGAGTGTGACGAAGGCACTTATTCCCCTGAGAGAGATATTTATTCTCTTTCACGGGTAAATTGTGATTACTTGCAAAAAATAATTTATACAATGTATCATCTAATCTCATATGTTTTTTGTTTACACTTTACTCCAGAATTCACTGGTTTCTTTTCTATCTATTCATCTCTTCAGTCCACACTGGTTGATCTGCGCAGTCAGCTCTGCATAACAAAAAGTAAGTCAAAACTATTTCATCTATTGCCATGGCACCACTGAATATACTTTCCCTGAATG
The DNA here is from genome assembly GCA_037952925.1 of Lithobates clamitans. NCBI lineage: Eukaryota > Metazoa > Chordata > Amphibia > Anura > Ranidae > Lithobates > Lithobates clamitans. Next base: position 3,061,630 of record JBBGZY010001130.1, read on the forward strand.
TTCAGGGAATAAATGTCCCTCAAAAAAGGACCAAAGCCTTCCGTATTTTCCATAACAAGAAGGCTCACATAGTATGCCTCCAAGAAACACACTTCACCAAAGATTCTACTCCAAAATATATTTCTCCTTTTTATCAACAAATTTACATGGCTTCTGCCTGTACCAAACAAAGGGGAACTCTAATTGCATTTCACCGATCCACACCATTCACCTTATCATCAGAAATTAAAGACCCAGAAGGTAGATACCTGATACTCATGGGTTATATAATGGATACAGCAATCACGGTGATTTCCTACTACGCTCCTAACAAACAACCTACACAATTCCTCTCACATATATTACAAGTGATTAATACACACAAAATAGGAACAGTGATAATGTGTGGGGATTCGAACCAGGTCCTCCTCCCATTTCTAGATAAATCACCTTTTACACCATCCAAAATAACCTCTAGATTACCTTTTTCTCAACTTCTTTCCAAATACAATCTGGTAGATTCATGGAGAGAAAGTAACCCAATCAAAAAGAAATTCACTTATTTCTCGCACCCTCATCAAACCTTCACCAGAATAGATCATATTTTTCTAACAATAGGAATGATACCAGAAATTATTGCATCAGATATAATTCCGATTCCGTGGTCTGACCATAATGCAGTATACACTACTATAGCCTCAGCCATACCAAAAGCGCATGACCCAACGTGGTACTTACCGGACATAATGCTCAAACACCGACTACATCAGATGGCCATTGAACAAGCTTTAAAGGAATACATATCAATTAATAATACAACAGACATCTCCCCAATAACACTGTGGGAAGCTCATAAGCCTGTCTTGCGTGGTACAATACAAAGACAAATGGCACTATTTAAACGGGAACGCAGAAATCTAGCAAAAAAACTAGAACTCAATTTTAATGCAGCCTACATATCATTTCAAGATAATCCATCTCAGAGTACAAAATCTCATAAGGAAAAATCTAGATTGGAATACGATCTATTTCTCACTGAGTCAGTTGATAAATCCCTCAAACGCTCCAAACACAATTTCTACATGAATACAAACAAACCAGGTACATATTTGGCTCGGGCATTAAATTCAACTAACAAATCTTTCAAACCAATACGTTTGAAATTATCAAAAAATGTTTACACTTGTAATCCAGTTAAAATAGTCCATAAATTTCACTCACATCTCGCAACTTTATACAAGACAAACAATGAATTTAATCCTACAGAAGCTGAATCCTTCTTCTCAAAAATAACCTTACCTGAGTTATCTCAGAATCAAAAAAGCAGTTTGGATGAGCCTATAACTATAGATGAAGTTGCTAACGCCATAAAAGACCTAAAACTTAACAAAAGACCAGGCCCAGACGGCTACTCAGCTTTATACTATAAAACATTCTCAGAAATACTCTCTCCCATTCTCACTGAAACTTTTAACAAACTTCTAGATGGACATTCTTTTCGGCAAGAAACACTAATGGCAATTGTTTGTATGATCCCAAAACCCCTTTCTGATGATACTTCCTGTGTGAATTATCGCCCTATCTCTCTGTTAAACCTCGATATTAAATTATTAGCAAAAATAATAGCAAAACGCCTCAATAGCATTATAGGAAAATTAATACATAGAGATCAAGTAGGCTTCATGCCAAATAGACAGGCAGGCGATGATATACGCAGGGCAGTGTTATTGGCACATATTGCTAAAAAACGGAAAATCCCTTTATGTTTTCTATCTCTCGATATTAAGAGGGCATTTGACACAGTATCCTGGCAATATATGCAATATTCATTACAAAAATGGGGTTTTGGACCCCACTTTTTAACATGGATCAAGGCATTATATAATAAACCCAAAGCCTATATAAAATATGCTGGATACAAATCTGAAGCCTTTAATATCGAAAGAGGTACCCGACAGGGTTGCCCATTATCTCCCTTATTATTTGCCCTTATGCTCGAACCCATGGCCCAATACATCAGAACAAACCAAACTATAACTGGCATTGAAGTAGGAGGTATTACACACAAATTATGTATATTTGCAGACGATATATTACTTTTTCTATCATCATCACAGGTCTCTGGTCCTAACTTAATACCAGCTCTTGATGGATTTGCAGCCCTATCCGGCCTTATGATTAATCCTAAGAAATGCCTAGTGCTTAATATTTCACTCACAAACATGGAATTGATCCCGGCTAGGGCTGCACTCCCATTAACATGGGCAGAAAAATCAATCCCATATCTTGGAATTCATTTAACAGCATCTCATTCTGACTTATTCTCAACCAATTTTCCTCCTGTATTAAGACAGATCACAAATCTAATAAAACAATGGTCGCAACTTCCTTTATCCTGGATAGGGAAGATTAATGCAATCAAAATGACTATTCTACCCAAATTGCTTTATCTATTCAGAGTCCTCCCTATTCCAATTCCTTCCTATTTTTTGAGAATAGTACAAAAAAGAGCAACTTCGTTTATATGGGGCTCTTCTAAACCACGTATACCTATACACACACTACATCTTCCCAAAAATAAAGGAGGCCTGGGATACCCTAATTTTACTAACTACTACAGAGCAGCACATTTGGCCAGTCTGTCCAAATACCATGCAAAACAGGAAATCCCATTATGGGTATTTATAGAGGCTTCAGAAAATGACCCTCTATTAATATCAAATTTATTATGGCTTGATCCTAAAGACTGCTTTAAAATCCATAATCCCATAACTAAACACTTCTTATCTCTTTGGGATAAACTAAAAACCAAATATCAGTTACAATCTCCACACAATCCTCTCCTTTCTTTTATCCGGCATGGATCTACCCAAATTCTTTTAAAGCTTGGACAACATCAGGCATTCAGACACTAAATGACTTCATAGCATCTAAATCATTCCTTTCATTCCCATCGCTTAGAGAAAAATATGATCTACCAAACTCTGAGATATTTAGATATCTCCAAATCAAAAATTTCTATACACCATTATCCCAATTATCCATTTTTGAATCAATCTGTACAAAAGATCCATTTGCTAAAGGTACAATTTCATCACTTTATAATCAATTATATGGAGTAGCAAATCTTAATAGACCCTCTTACGTTCAGAGGTGGGAGGAGGACCTGGGACGAACTTTAGAAGACACGGACTGGTCTAACATATGGCTCACATCTAAGTCATCTTCACCCAACATCTTAGCACTGGAGACAAATTATAAAGTCCTAACTCGCTGGTACCTTGTACCCGCTAGAGTGGCAAAATATTCACCTAATACCTCAGCTCTTTGTTTTCGAGGATGCCCAGAAATAGGCACACGTGCCCAGTAATTCAAACCTTCTGGAAGGAGGTCTTCGTGATTGCATCTGAAATATTTTAAAAAATAATACAACCAGATCCATATTTAACTTTACTTAATCTAAAACCGGAATGGTTAACACTCTCTCAATTCAAACTTATGATCCAACTAATAACGGCTGCAAAACAAACAGTGGCCAAGGCATGGAGATCTCCTACATTGGTACTAGCAGAAACAATTCACAGAATGAATAATACAATGTCCCATGCTAAGATGGTAGCCATCGATCAAAATCAAATTCCAAAATTTGAAAAACTTTGGCATCCTTAGATAAAACAACAGTTCCTGTCAAACTTCAATGACTCTGTCCTGTTGCCATGGTAACAGATTAAATGACTTACAGAGACACCCATTCTAAGGCTTCAAAGAGAACTAAAAAGAATAATAAACTGACGAGCGGGACAACCTTGTGGACCATACCTCTACCTTTCAACCCTTTTTCTTCTTTCTCTTTCCTTTTCTCCACCTCACGATTAAAGCTCATTATCAGAATTTATTTGACCTATATACACTCTACTTGTAAACAATATCTATAGTAGGTATAAATCATTTAAATACCTACAAAAGTAACTAAGGAAATGATATATATCTTTAATTTAGGTTTACGTGAACCCAATGTTTAATATTTGAAATTTCATGATATTTACCTATATAAACCCTACTGTAAAACAATGAGCTTACTTTATAGATCCTTGTAAACTTACTTTATGTATCTTTATAACATTGTATACTCAATAAACTTCTTTTGACAGGAAAAAAAAAACTGGATATTTATTATAGCAAAAAGTAAAAAATATTGTTTTTTCAAACTTGTTCCTCTTCTTTTGTTTATAGTGCATAGGTGATCAAATACCACCAAAAGAAAGCTCTATTTGTGGGGAAAAAATGATAAAAATTTCATTAGGGTGCAGTGTTGCGTCACCGCGCAATTGTCATTCAAAGTGTGACAGCGCTGAAAGCTGAAAAATGGCTTAGGCAGGAAGGGGGTGAAAGTGCCCTGTATTGAGGTGGTTAAAAGTCCCAAATATACAAATCTCTCATGATAATTATGAAAAGAGAAGAGTCAACCTTCAAAAACCATCACCATAAATATACTCAAATGGATATGACTATCATAACATAAAGTGTCACGTCACCTCTTATAAGAACTCCATACTGGGGCAACCTCAACTTTAGAAGATGATCCCACTCCACTGGGAAAAGCCACTGCAACTTTCACCAACTTTCACCAGCTTCCAGCCAGAAAATGATCCCCAGGAAAAGGAGGAGGGGGAGAGAGGCAGACCTTTGCTCTTCCCAATCCATCCAGACAGATCCGATCTTCTCCTCCCCAGCTGTGTGCAGTACTAACCCTCTTCTATATTTATACTTATCTTACCCAGTATTATTGGGTGTTACATAAACATTCTTTGTGTGATTTGGGCTCTTCTATTCTCTCCCAGTATCTCACCAGAATGAATGTGATGCCACCCTTGTTTAATCACTGTGAGTAGAGGGGCACTGGCAGTGTAATATAGTATTAATAAATTTGATAGCTAAAATAGATAAAAAGAGATCAGATTAGCTTTATGAACTCAGTCATGATCGGGCAGAAGTCCCCATCCCACAGCCACACATATGCAAGGGGTGTATATATATGTGTGTGGCTGTAGGGTGGGGGAATGCCTTTGCTGTCTATGATTAGCTGTCAGCTTTGACAGCTTCCCGGCAGGATAGCTTAGGCAGGTTTCAGACATAACCTCTACAGTACTATAAATCTCTGTGTCCAGGCTGGTATTTGCGATTCCACAACACAATCTAGAATGGGATATTTGCTTTAGTTGACAATGCATGTTAAAACCTCCTTTAGATTTGCGTATAACTTTAGTATGAGGGCCATCCTGATTGGATATACATTGAAATGATTGTTTCAGAAGACCCATGCACTACATCACATATGTCAAACACAAGGCCTGCTGGCCGAACTCAGCCTGCCAGGCCTTGTCATGTGGCCCTCCCGACCAGTTTTGCAGCCGAAACATGGCGAAACTCCATTCTGCAACCTACAGCTCTCACCCTCCACTCCCACTGTCAATTGTAAACACAGAAGCCTTCTGTGTTTACAAGGGACAGTTTTGCTTTTCGCGGCTTCCAGATGTAACAGATCCCTTGCAGCGGGGACAGCTCTCCAGAATGTGAGAGCAAGAATGATCTCCCTGCAAGGCAGCGCAGCCTACACAGGGAGGTATAACAGAGCCAAATACGTGGGTAGTAGAGAATCACCTACACAGAGAGTTACTAGAGCTGGGCAAGAAGGTGGGGTTAGTGTTGCACACCATGCAAAGTGCACCCCTGAACCCCGCACTCTGTACATAGTGCACCTCTAAATCCTGCACTGTGTACATAGTGCCCCCCCTGAACTCTGCACTCTGTGCATGGGGCACCTCCGATACAACCAGTCCTTTGAGGGCAGCCATACTGCTCATGTGGCCAGCGATGAATTTGAGTTTGAAACCTCTGCACTACATAGTTGCTTCTAAATCTAAATGAGATATCTTAGCAGGCCCATTTATGTACGTTCACATGTGCATTTTAACTTGGGATATGCTGCAATGTGGTTTTGCTATGCATTTCAGTACATTTTTTTATTTGAAAAGTTAATAATATGCACTGCAGCACATTGCAGTGTGTTACAGTGCTTTAGAACACGCTGTGCAAAAATTTATCATGTCCTTTTTTTTTCCCAGTGCACACCAACACAGAGCAATGGTATGAACTAAAACTATAGGACATAAGGGTATTTGCCTTGTTCTTACAATAAGACTGCAGTAAGCAACTCAGATCAGCACTACTGGTGTGAATGAGTCCTATATCAATGTAATTCATAAAGTATCCATTGGCAGGGTATCACCATCTAGTTGAAGCAATATGTAGAATAAGACAGTGTGAATCCAGTGAGATTCCAAGGGATAATTGCCAATAATTTATTACAGCATGAAGTGTAATTATTTTTTGGAAGTACATTATTGGTATGGAGTGCCTAATTACTCAAAATGCTCAGATGCAGATGATAGCCCCTTTTATTCTATTTCCAGAACTCCCTGGGTAACTTGAAACAGCCAGGGAATATAAACTCTTCAGCTTTCCAGTGTTGCCAACCATCAGTATTTTTACTGACAGCCAGTAAAAAACAGGCACTTTTATCCTGTCAGTAAAGGGTAGGAATAGGACAGGACAGGAATAGCCAGTTAAAAATAATAGGATTTTTATAACGGCTTACCTGTAAAATCCTTTTCTTGGAGTACATCATGGGACACAGAGCCATATTAATTACTACATGGGTAATAGGCCACCTTCAGGTGATGGACACTGGCACACCCAAGACAGGAAGTCCTCCTCCCTTTATAACCCCTCCCATTACAGGGAGTACCTCAGTTTTTTAGCAAAGCAATATACATATATCCCAGAAAGAGGGGCGGGACCCCTGTGTCCCGTGCTGTACTTCAAGAAAAGGATTTTACAGGTAAGCTGTTATATAAATCCTATTTTCTTAGTCATACATCATGGAACACAGAGCCATATTAATTACTACATGGGATGTCCCAAAGCAATGCCATTTGAGGGGAGGGAGACAGAAAAAAATGTCTGCCATCAAACATGAGGATCTATACTGCTTGCAGAACACTGCACCCGAGGGCGGCATCCTCATGCCCTTTTACATCCACCTGATAGAACCTGGGGAATGTATGGGCCAAAGACCAAGTAGCAGCCTTGCAGATCTGGGTCATGGATGCTTGGTGATGCACTGCCCAAGAAGCACTCACTGCTCTTTTAGAGTGCTCTCTAACTTGGAAGGGAGGAGTTTTCCCCTTCAAACCATAAGTTTGGATAATAACCTGCCAAATCCACATAGAAATAGTAGACTTTGATGCTGCCTGGCCCTTCCTGGGACCTTCTGGCATTACAAATAAAACATCAGTTTTACGTATGTGAGCTGCTGCTTTCAGATAGATATTGACTGCTCTCACTACATCAAGTGAGTGCAAAGACTTTTCCTGCGCAGAACTAGGTTCTGGAAAAAAGGACGGCAGGATAACTTCTTGGTTCAGATGAAAACCTGATACTACCTTAGGTATAAAGGACGGGTGGGGTCGCAACACCACCCTGTCCTTTTGAACAATCAAATATGGCTATTTACAAGAAAAAGCAGCCAACTCTGATACTCTTCTAGCCGAAGAGATAGCCACCAGAAAAAATTATTTCCTTGTCAAAAGGACTAATGGAATATGACGTATCGACTCAAAAGGCTGATTTTGTAACACCGATAAAACTAGATTCAAATCCCATGGGCACAGAGGGGATCTAACTGGCGGATTTATACGCATTACCCCCTGTATAAAGGCCCGGATTAAGGAATGTGAAGCAAGCAGTCTTTGAAAGAACACTAATAAGGCTGAGATTTGACCCTTGATAATACTCAAGGCCAGCTTCATTTCTGCTCCCAGCTGTAGAAAGGTAGGGATTCTACCTATGACATACTTCCTGGGATGCCATCTCTTGAATTCACACCAACAGACATAGGATTTCCAGACCCTATAATAAATGACTCTGAAGGCTTTCTAGCAATAATCAGGGTACAAATCACCAAACCTGAAAGCCCCCAATTTTTTACAATATGGGCTTCAATAGCCAAACCGTTACATTTAGTGTTTGTAAAGAAGGATGGAATACTGGACCTTGCGAGAGCAGGTCTGGGCGCAGTGGAAGGGACCATCAGTCTCCTACTGCCATCTTTACGATCTCTGTATACCAGGATCTTCTGGGCCATGCTGGGACTACCAGAATTATTGGTTTTCCCTCCTGCTTGATTCTGTAAAGAAGCCGTGGTATTAATTGTACTGGAGGGAACGCATAAATCAGTGAAATCTGATCCCACTGGGCCACTAACGCATCTGTTCCGCATGCGAGTGGGTCCCTTGTCCTTGACACAGAGTTGATTAACTTCTTGTTGAACCTGTACGCCAATAGGTCCACATCGGGGGTGCCCCATTTTTGGCAAATCACCCGAAAGATGTCGGGGTGTAGAGACCATTCCCCTGGAAACAGCTGGCAGCTTAAGAAATTTGCCTGCCAATTCTCCACGCCCAGAATGAAAACTGCAGACAGGCAAGGTACATGCTTCTCTGCCCAAACCAGAATATGGTTCACTTCCCTCTGGGCTGCATGACTTCTGGTGCCCCCTTGGTGATTGATATAGGCTACTGCTGTAGCCTTGTCAGATTGAATCCTGATGGGCCAAATCTGTAACCTGGATGTCCAGGCCCATAGAACCAGACATGCTGCCTGAATCTCTAGGATGTTGATGGGCAAGGTCTTCTTGACCCTGGACCATTACACTTGGACCATAGCCTCCTCGAGGACTGCTCCCCAGCCTGGCAGACTGGCATCCATCGTCACAATCTTCCAAGTAACCGGCATGAAGGATTTTCCCTTCTGCAAATTCTTGGCTACCAACCACCACATGAGGTTTTGACGAACTTCCGGGGTCAGATAGATCGGCATGTCCAAGTCTTGGATTTACTTGTTCTAAGGTGACAAGATCCCGTTTGCAACAGTCTTGCATGAAATTGAGCATAGGGGACTGCTTTGAATGAAGCCACCATCTTCCCCAAAAATCTCATGCATAGGCGGATGGAAGGATTTTTCCCTGCCTTGATCAGCAGTGACCTTTTGATTGGAGCAAAAACATCTTTCTCTGGGCTAGGTTGAGGTCCAGTATGGGTCTGACATCCCCATTCTGTTTTGGCATCGAGAAGAGATTTGAATTAAATCCCATACCCTGATCCCCTGTGGGAATCTCTATGATTACCCCCTGAGACACCAAACGGTCTAGTGCCAGAAACAAAGACCTTCTTTTTGTCAGATCTTTGGGCACGTTTGATCTTAGAAAACAGTATGGTGGAAACTCCCGAAACTCCAGTTTGTAACCTAGAGAAACTATGGAGATGACCCATTTGTCCTGGATCTCTTCCTGCCAAGTCTCTGAAAACTGCAGAAGCCTCCCCCCACTCGACCAGGCAGGGGCGCTCCTTCAAAGGGAGGCCTTGGGACTCTGCTTTATAGGCTTTTGTTCCCAGGGCTTCTTTGGTCCCTGGGTCTGACCTTGAGGTCTACTTCTAGAGGTTCACGGCTGAGGCCGTCGCAACTGCCTGGGGGCTGTTGTCCTTGGACCTGGAGAGGATGAACGTTTAAAGGAAGGACATTTACTCTTCTTTTTCACTGGTAAAAGGGTACTTTTACCACTTGAAATTTTTTGGATATATTTGTCCAAATCCTCATCGAACAGCCTTTCCCCGTGAAAGGGAAATCCATTCAACATCCTTTTGCATGGTGACTCGGCTGACCAGTGCTTCAGCCACAGACTCCTGCGCATCTGCACTAGCAACAGGGCGAGGCGAGATGTTTGATGAATAGAGTCTTTAATAGCGTCAACCACAAAACATAAGGCCCTGGACAGATTAGTCATGTCCAGGGCCTGTTGAGCAGCCACATATTGTATTACCTGCTTCATTTGGTCCTTTAAGGACTGACAGGTGCCAATTTCTGCCACCGCAGGCACCAAGAGACGCACCAGCCATAGCAAATGAGGTTTTTAGCAAAGATTCCAGTTTTCTTAGCCACTGGATCTCTAAATACCTGTACATTGTCCACTGCACAAGTTAGGCTTTTATTTACGAAAGAAATAGCCGCATCAACTGCTGGCACCCTCCATTTCTTGGTGAATTTCTCCTCCATGGGATAAAGTAAGGAAAACTTTTTAGGAGGAAGAAAATGCTTATCTGGTTGTTCCCAATCAGCATATATAAGCTGTCTCAATAATGGGTGGAGAGGAAAAGCATGTAAAGCCTGAGGGGGCTTCAAAGACCCCAAAGAGGGAACCAAAGCTTCGGCTGCCTCTGCAGAGGGTAACTTATAGGCTGAACGAACCATCTCTGAAAGGGATTGGACCTGCAATCTCTGTGATTGCGAGGCTGAGACAGGCTCTTCTGAGACTGTCTCTTCTGAAGAGGAGTCATCAGACTGTCCCTCTTCTCACTCCTCTGATGGTGATTCTACATCATCTTCCCATTGTCTCTCCATCTGGGAGTTCAGGGAGGGAGAAGGGGATCTGACATTATTTTTTCTCCCAGTCAGGGAAGATTTAGCGATAAAAGAGGCTAACCTCTCTTCTAAGCCCACCAAAGCCAATGCAAGAACATTCTCAGTTATGTATGCAGGGGCTGAGATGCTAGGAGAGGCAGCAATACCTGATAGCGCAAATGGCTCATCCTGACCAGCTATATCGTGTCTTTCCGGAGAGAAAGGTACTGCAGATGCATGCTCATGATCTTCAGACCCTGAAGGTGATGCCTTTGTGCCCCTTTTTGCTGCACCTGAGCCCCCTCTGCAGGAATGCATAGTCTTAAGCATAAATGCAGAGGTACTAACCCAAACGCATCACCTGCTGAGTCTTAGTCCAGCAATATATATATATATATATATATATATATATATATATACTACTATCACTTGCCCAGCCTGATGCTTTAAGTAAATGTGCCCCCTTAGGAAGTGCCTGGTTCCACCACCTTACATGCCCTGATGCTCCTGTGCACTGCCGACTTCTCGGCCCAAAAGAGTGAGGCTTTTAAAAACTTTCAGCCTGCTCTGCGCTTGGGAAGTTAGGAATGTGCACACCGAACCCACGTGCACATTGGCTTGCGCCTTGGCCCTGCCCACTTTTTCCGCCGCCGATCATATCCTATTTAAGACATGGATGCGTGCGCACCCACAAGACCGCCGGCGGGGGGAGGAAGGGGAACAGGAGGAAGAAAATCCATTTCGGGGGATCGCTGGTAGATGGGCGATCCCCCCTAAAACTTCCCTAATGGCTAGAGAGCGAGCAGAGGCTGCTGAACTCAACCAGAGCTGCTGCCATACTGAGCATTGTTACACTGTGAGGTAAGGTAAATATATCAGGCATGTGTTTAGAGCTTTCACACCCTCTAGTGGTGAACAATAGGCACAACACCATTTACTTAAAAATAGAAGAAATTCATAGGTCTTCCTTAGGATTGTCTACACTTACCTTATCCCCACCGCAGGATACTGCTGAAGAACAGACAGACCCAATCTTTACCCATCACGGCGGGCCAAGTCATGACAGACCTTCGGGGACTGGGACCCCACTTATGAGGTCCCCTTTCCTGGACCCATATAGCACCCTGCCAGAAAACCTTTAGATATTCAGAAGAAAGACCAAAGTGCTGGATCTCAGGGTCCAGCTCTTCAGGGAGAAGCATTACGGGTAAAACCTCATACTTCTTCCACGAGCTCAGGTACTATTCCTCTGCCTTATCAAGGTTCTTTGGACGGATCCGGTTGCATATCTCCTTGGCCCAGAAAGAACTTCTTTACCCGTGACCAACACCTTAGACACTGGTCCAGAGCCCTGGAAGCCCCCGTGGCGTCAGAGGGGGTGAGGTCACACGTTTACATCACCGGGTGGCCCTGCCCTCAGCTATATAAGAACTGTCACAGAGAAGAAGCGTTGGCAGGAGCCTCCTATGGAGGTGGAACAGTTGCGGCTTTTTTTTTTTTCAGTCCGTCGGGCAGTGTGAATTTACATCGCAAGACATGTTTATTTTTTTATTTTTTAATAAAGGACTTGTCCCAAGCTGTCTGTTGTCTTTTTTACCATTTTTAACACTTTTTTTTAAATGGTAGAGGTACAATGTACCCCATTACCAATTCACGTAGAGGTGAGGCCGGGATCTGGGGGTCCCCTTGTTAAAGGGGGCTTTCAGATTCTGATAAGCCCAATGCCCACATACCCCCACAACCACCGGGCAAGGGTTGTGGGAATGAGGCCCTTGTCCCCATCAACATGGGGGCAAGGTGCTTTGGGGTCAGACCCCAAAGCACCCTCCATATGATGAGGGCATGTGGCCTGGTACGGTTCAGGAGAGGGGGCGCTTTGTCGCCCCCCCCTCTTTTCCTGCGGCCTGCCAGTTTGCTTGCTTGGATAAGGGTCTGGTATGGATTTTGGGGGGATCCCTACACTGTTTTTTTTTTCATTTTGGCACAGGGTTCCCCTTAAAATCCATACCAGACCTGAAGTGCCTGGTATGGATTTTAGGGGGACCCCCACACAATTTTTTTTACATTTTGGTTTGGGGTTCCCCTTAATATTCATACCAGACCCAAAGGGCCTGGTAATGGACTGGTGGGGGGGACCCATGCTCTTTTTTTCAATTAGTTTTAGCTATATTGCCGAGATCCGACAATTCATTACAGCTGCGATCAGTTTTAAATTACAATTTTTCCTTTAGAAATGTCATTTTGCTGTGGTACTGTTCTATACACGAGAAAAATGTGCCACTTTACAGGCATACTATAGACACCCCCCAGGCACAATAGTTAAAAGAATATTTATTTTTTATTGTTTCACTTTAAGCATTAAAAAATACACTGCTCCTAAAAAGATGCGCTTTTAAAAAAAAATTTCATTGATACATGTCCCCTGGGGCAGAATCCAGGTCCCCAAACACTTTTTATGACAATAACTTGCATATAAGCCTTTAAAACGAGCACTTGATTTTTCATGTTAGTGTCCCATAGACTTTAACGGTGTTACAGCGGCTTTTGAATTTGACGCGAACACCGCATATTGTTCTAGGTGCAAAGGGGTGGATGCTGTGGATGGGGGGTACTCTAGGTGCAGAGGGGTGGAAGCTGTGGATGGGGGGTATTCTAGGTGCAGAGGGGTGAGAGCTGTGGATGGGAGGGGATATTTTAGGTGCAGAGAGGTGATGTTCGGGTCCACTTATAATGATTTTAGTGTGTTTTTAGTGAAAATATTGTTTTCTTTTCAGGGTGGGGGGGTTAGGGGCTGTTTAGTAAACACTGTACAGTTACTCTGTCTGCTCATCTGGTTTCCTATTCTGGTAAATAACTCACAGAGTTAGAAGCTTCTGATGCTTCTAATATAGGAAGCACAGCACTCCCAAACTGCTATTTGTATAAACATATACAGTATATTTTTTGTCATAAATTATTGGTTATTTCCCCATGGAACTAATAGGAGCCTCACAATCTCTTTCTCTATACCACACAGACTGATTCTGCACAAAGGCTTTAATCTTCTGGGGCAACTTAATTACTGTCAAAAAATAAACACTTCTGAAAAAGCACACATTCACTGCATGCCTGGTCTTTTGTGTTCAGTGGAGACCCACAGGCTATAAATATGACCGTTCACTATAAGATCTCTTAGTAAATGCAGCCTTATGGAGACAGTTTTACCACATATCTCAGAAGAGCAATGAAATGTGGAAACCTGTAACCTTGTAATATCACAAAAAAATCCCAACTTGCAAAAAAAGAAAAAAAGAAAGAAAGAATAAAATACAAAATCAATGAATGAATAAAATAAAATAAAAAGCCTTGACTAAATTAGTACTATGTTGATTTCAGTTACTAAGCAAACCAAAAAAATGGACCTTGACAATAAACCAGCCTTCACCACCTACAATATACACCCTTTAACCCATAGTTATTCAGCAAGATGGGATTGATCTGGTAGTGCATTATTCATGTTGACCTCATCAGTTTAATTAACAGTCCTAGAGCAGAACAGTCAAGTAAAACTTTTAAGTTCTATGTCATTTTATTTGTTATGCTTCAGTGATATTCCTCTGCAATTAGAGGGACAGATAGAGTTTAGGCAGAAGAATAAATCAGTGTGCATTGTCACCACCACCACGCAAGCCCTCTGCACACAGATTTATTATATTTATTTATTTCAGGTACTTATATAGTGCTGACAATTTATGCAGCTCTTTACTAGGGATGAGCTTCGAGTTCGAGTCGAACTCATGTTCGACTCGAACATTGGCTGTTCGCAAGTTCGCCGAACAGCGAACAATTTGGGGTGTTCGCAGCAAATTCGAATGCCGCGGAACACCCTTTAAAAGTCTATGGGAGAAATCAAAAGTGCTAATTTTAAAGCCTAATATGCAAGTTATTGTCATAAAAAGTGTTTGGGGACCTGGGTCCTGCCCCAGGGGACATGGATCAATGCAAAAATTTTTTTTAAAAACGGCCGTTTTTTCAGGAGCAGTGATTTTAATAATGCTTAAAGTCAAACAATAAAAGTGTAAAATCCCTTTAAATTTCGTACCTGGGGGGTGTCTATAGTATGCCTGTAAATGGGCGCATGTTTCCTGTGTTTAGAACAGTCTGACAGCAAAATGACATTTTGAAGGAAAAAACTCATTTAAAACTACCGCGGCTATTGCATTTTTACATTTACATTGCATTTAACAAGGGGACCCCTAGATCCCGGCCCCCCCTGTGTGAAATGGTAAGGGGGTACAAAAGTACCCCTACCATTTCACTAAAAAACTGTCAAAAATGTCAAAAAATGACAAGAGACAGTTTTTGACAATTCCTTTATTTAAATACTTCTTCTTTCTTCTATCTTCCTTCATCTTCTGGTTCTTCTGGTTCTTCTGGTTCTTCCTCCGGCTTTCTCGTCCAGCATCTCCTCTGTGGCGTCTTCTATCTTCTTCTCCTCGGGCCGCTCCGCACCCATGGCATGGGGGGAGGCTCCCGCTCTTCTCTTCATCTTCTTCATCTTCTTTTCTTCTCTTCTTCTTTTCTTCTCTTCTTCTCTTCTTCTCTTCTTCATTTTCTTCTCTGGGCCGCTCCGCACCCATGCTGGCATGGAGGGAGGCTCCCGCTGTGTGACGGCGCTCCTCGTCTGACAGTCCTTAAATAACGGGGGGCGGGGCCACCCGGTGACCCCGCCCCACTCTGACGCACGGTGACTTGACGGGACTTCCCTGTGACGTCACGGGGAATGCCACAGGGAAGTCCCGTCCTGTCCCGTGCGTCAGAGGGGGGCGGGGTCACCGGGTGGCCCCGCCCCCGTTATTTAAGAGCTGTCAGACGAGGAGCGCCGTCACACAGCGGGAGCCTCCCTCTATGCCAGCATGGGTGCGGAGCGGCCCGGAGAAGAAAATGAAGAAGAGAAGAAGAGAAGAAGAGAAGAAGAGAAGAAGATGAAGAAGATGAAGAGAAGAGCGGGAGCCTCCCCCCATGCCATGGGTGCAGAGCGGCCCGAGGAGAGGAAGATAGAAGATGCCGCGGAGGAGATGCTGGACGAAAACGCCGGAGGAAGAACCAGAAGAGCCAGAAGAACCAGAAGAACCAGAAGATGAAGGAAGATAGAAGAAAAAAGAAGTATTTAAATAAAGGAATTGTCAAAAACTGTCTCTTGTCATTTTTAACATTTTTGACAGTTTTTTAGTGAAATGGTAGGGGTAAGTACCCCCTTACCATTTCACACAGGGGGGGGGGTGGGATCTGGGGGTCCCCTTGTTAAAGGGGGCTTCCAGATTCCGATAAGCCCCCCGCCCACAGACCCCCACAACCACCGGCCAGGGTTGTGGGGATGAGGCCCTTGTCCTCATCAACATGGGGACAAGGTGTTTTGGGGGGCTACCCCAAAGCACCCTCCCAATGTTGAGGGCATGTGGCCTGGTACGGTTCAGGAGGGGGGGCGCACTCTCGTCCCCCCCTCTTTTCCTGCAGCCTGCCAGGTTGCGTGCTCAGATAAGGGTCTGGTATGGATTTTTGGGGGAACCCCACGCCGTTTTTTTTGTTTTTTTGGCGCGGGGTTCCCCTTAAAGTCCATACCAGACCTGAAGGGTCTGGTATGGAATTTAGGGGGAACCCCACGTCATTTTTTTTTTAAATTTTGGCCGGGGTTCCCCTTAATATCCATACCAGACCTGAAGGGCCTGGTATGGAATTTAGGGGGACTCCCACGTCATTTTTTTTTTAAATTTTGGTTTGGGGTTCCCCTTTGGGGAATTCCCATGCCGTTTTTATCAATGAACTTCTATGTGTATTGTTGGCAATGCAATAGCCGCGGGTAGTTTTAAATGGCTTTTTTCCTTCAAAATGTCATTTTGCTGTCAGACTGTTCTAAACACAGGAAACATGCGCCCCTTTACAGGCATACTATAGACACCCCCCAGGTACAAAATTTAAAGGGATATTACACTTTTATTGTTTGACTTTAAGCATTATTAAAATCACTGCTCCTGAAAAAATGGCCGTTTTTAAAAAAATTTTTTGCATTGATCCATGTCCCCTGGGGCAGGACCCAGGTCCCCAAACACTTTTTATGACAATAACTTGCATATTAGCCTTTAAAATTAGCACTTTTGATTATTCATGTTCGTGTCCCATAGACTTTAACGGTGTTCGCGTGTTCGAACAAACTTTTTTCCTGTTCGCATGTTCTGGTGCGAACCGAACAGGGGGGTGCTGGCTCATCCCTACTCTTTACATACAGTATACTGTATGTTGTACATTCACATCAGTCCCTGCCCCCAAGGAGCTTACAATTTAAGGTCCCTAACTCCCATATATACATACACATATTAGGGCCAATTTAGACAGGACCCAAATAACCTAGTGCCATGTCTTTAGAGTGTGGGAGAAAACCGGAGTACCCAGAGAGAAACCACACAGACAGGGAGAACATGCAAACTCCAGGCAGGTAGTGCCATGGTTGGAATTCAAAGCAGAACTATTGGCAAAATTGATATATGCTGCAATCTGTCACTTTTTAACAGAGCAGTTTTGTTATTCTCAGCCCCGCCCCGTAACATTGGAGTCTATTTTAAAAAATTGCAGAGCTATCCTTCCTGTGAAACTGCATGCATATAACAAATGTTGTTAGGCTATTTTTTTCCTCCAAGTTGAATGTTTTTCAGTCATACAAAAAGGAGTGAATCAGGAAAATACCACATTATATCGACTAGATGGTGCTGGTGATCATAGGAAATAAACACTTATTGTCTCTGATTGTCAGCTGCATTGATGATCATAAAAATAAATACTCATTGTCTCTGTAAGCTACAACTAGTGCCCATAATGTGGCAGTTTTGAAATGCTCTCTATTCTGTATTCTCCTCCATTCACGCAGAACAAATGTTTTACAGGATTAATAGGATGATAAAAGGTTTTTATAATTACACCACATAGTGTCATTACCTGTGTATCCTGCCAGTAGATTTGTTTAATAGCGCACCCCCTAAAGAGCCGCTGGTGAACTTAGTCCTATTCCCAGGACCGTTTTAAGGGCAGGGCAAAAGGGGCAGCTGCCCTGGGCCCCATCATTGTTGTGGGGCCCAAAGCAGCTGCCTCATACTTGCCAATAGGGATGAGCCGAACACCCCCCGGTTCGGTTCGCACCAGAACCGGCGAACAGACCAAAAATTTGCGTGAACTTTAGAACCCCATTGAAGTCTATGGGACTCGAACGTTCGAAATCAAAAGTGCTAATTTTAAAGGCTAATTTGCATGGTATTGTCCTAAAAAGGGTTTGGGGACCCGCGTCCTGCCCCAGGGGACATGTATCAATGCAAAAAAAAGTTTTAAAGATGGCTGTTTTTTCCAGAGCAGTGATTTTAATGAGGCTTAAAGTGAAAAAAAAGTGAAATATTCCTTTAACCACTTCGCTACCCAGCCATAGACAAATGATGTCCACAGATGGGATCTCCCATCCTGGGTGGACGTCATATGATGGCCTGGTTTTCCCGGCCGCCTAGGGGGCACGCGCCCGCCGCATTGCTCGGGACCTGGTGTGTGTGCCCGGCGGCCGCGATGTCCACCGGGCACCCGTGATTGCCCGTTAACCGGGCCGGACCGTGGATCTGTGTGTGTAAACACACAGATCCACGTCCTGTCAGTTGAGAGGAGACCGATCTGTGTTCCCAATACAGAGGAACACTGATCGGTCTCCTCCCCTTGTGCGTGCCCTCCCCCTACAGTTAGAATCACTCCCTTAGGAAACATAATTAACCCCTTGTGTCCCCCTAGTGGTTAACCTTTTCACTGCCTGTCACATTTATACAGTAATCAATGCAATTTTATAAACGTGAATGGTCCCAAAAATGTGTCAAAAGTGTCCAATGTGTCCGCCATAATGTCACAGTCATGAAAAAAATTTGCGATCGCCGCTATTACTAGTAAAAAAAAAAATAAATATTTTTTTTTTTAAATGCCATAAATCTATCCCATATTTTATAGACGCTATAACTTTTGCGCAAACCAATCAATATACGCTTATTGCGATTTTTTTTACCAAAAATATGTAGAAGAATACGTATCGGCTGAATCTGAGGAAAAAATTTGTTCTTTTTAAAAAAAATTGGGATATTTATTATAGCAAAAAGTAAAAAATATTGTGTTTTTTTCAAAATTGTCGCTTTGCTTTTGTTTATAGCGCGAAAAAAAAATGCAGAGGTGATCAAATACCACCAAAAGAAAGCTCTATTTGTGGGGAAAAAAGGACGTCAATTTTTTTGGGGTACAACATCGCATGACCACGCAATTGTCGTTTAAAGTGCGACAGCGCTAAAAAACTAAAAATTGGTCTGGGAAGGAAGGGGGTGAAAATGCCTTGTATTGAACCGGTTAAATATCGTACCTGGGGGGTGTCTATAGTATGCCTGTAAAGTGGCACGTGTTTCCCGTGTTTAGAACAGTCCGTGCACAAAATGACATTTTTAAAGGAATAAAAGTCATTTAAAACTGCTTACGTCTTTAATGTAATGTCCGGTCCCGGTAATATGGATGTAAATCAGTGAGACAAATGGCATGGGTACCCCCCCAGTCCATTACCAGGTCCTTTGGGTCTTCTATGGATATTAAGGGGAACCCTGCACAAAACTTAAAAAAAGGAAAGGCGTGGGGCCCCAGGCCCTCTGTACAGCAGTATACAGGCGTTGCAAACAAGACAGGGACTGTAGGTTTGTTGTTAAGTAGAATCTGTTTGCAATTTTGAACTGGTACATTGTTAAAGTGTAGCTCCAGCCAAAAAATCTATTTTTAAGCTTTTTGGAAAACATAGAGAAGGGTTATCACCCCATTTGTTTTGCTGTCTGTGCACCTCTTCAGAAGATTTTACCTCATTTTCTGTCCCAAAGATAAATGTTTTTTGACAATTTGGGGTTTTTAGTGAAACAAGGATTGGTGATAAAGCATCAGTGGAAAGGAGACACGTTTTTCCTATATTAACTGTTAGAGGAGAGAATTTCCCTTCCTAGGGGTAGATTTTATCTGACTTCCTGTTGTCTCCTTCCGATTGCAAGTAGGAGTCATTTGTAAGTTGGATGTTTGAAAGTAGGGGCCTGCCCTATATACTCTGCAGAAATTGGGGCCTTAGGTGTTGGTGTTCCCACAACACTGTAAGCCCTCACAGCTACTCTTGGTGGGCGCAGGAACGGGCTCTGCTGTGAAATATTAGATCAAGAATTGTAATTACATGCCCCTGTTGAACAGGGTCAGAAAAATTGGGCCTTTGGTGGTGGTGATGCTGGTGCCACAACGCTGTAAGTCCTCACAGTTACTCTTGGTGGGAGCAGAAATGGGCCCTGTTGTGAAATATTAGATCAAGAACTGTAATTACATGTCCCTGTTGAACAGGGGCAGAAAAATTGGGCCTTAGGCACTGGTGCTGGAGCCACAACACTGCAATCCCTTACAGATACTCTAGTTGGAGCGCAGGAACGAGCCCTGCTGCAAAATATTGCATCAAATATTGTAGTTACACGCCCCTGTTAAACAGGGGCTGAAAAATTGGGCCTTAGCCACTGGTGGTGGCGCCCAGAACCAAAAATATTCTTATAAGCTATCAGCATGATCATTGAGGAGGAAGAGGATAGTCACTCAGCATAACAGGATAGTCACTCAGCATCAGCATAGGCAGTCTTGAAGGGATCTGACATTTCAAAAAAATGATTCGGTTACATCAGCATCAGGTGCTTGGTAGCTGGTGGTGATCCAAGACTGATTTATTTTTATGAAGGTCAGTCGATCGACCGAGTTGGTGGACAGGCGCACCCTGTGATCACTTACAAAACCTCCAGCAGCACTGAATGTGCGTTCAGAAAGAACGCTGGATGCAGGACAGGCCAGTAGCTCAATTGCATACTGTGCAAGCTCTGGCCAGTGATCCATCCTCAAGACTCAGTAACCCAGAGAATTTTCAGTGGGAAAGGTGTCCAAGTCAGATCTTGGCCCTAGGTATTCCTGCACCATGTAAAACAGACGCTGGCGATGGTTGCTGGAACCGATCATAGCTTGGGGCTGCGGACTAAAAAATTGTCTGAACGCATCGGTCAGACGGCCACCTTCTCCACCACTCCTTCTTTGACTGACCGATGCCTCACCAACATGTTGTCCAGAAACAGGAGTTTGTAACCTCCCAGTCTCTGGGAACACGTTGCACAGACCTTTCTGCAAGGCCTCTCGAAGATGTTTCATCCTCTGCTCTCTCTGCAACGGCAAGATAAGGTCCGCAACCTTACCCTTGTAACGTGGATCAAGGAGGGTTGCCAGCCAGTATTGATCCCTCTCCTTGATACCACAAATACGAGGATCCTTCCGCAGGCTTTGCAGGATCGGGGGGGCCATGCAGCATAGGTTTGCTGAGGCATTCGGTCCGGAGTCCTCTGGGTCACTAAGGATGACATAATCTGCAGCCACCTCCTCCCAGCCACGTACAAGTCCATGGGTTGCTTGGGACTGTAAATGATCCCTTAAAGACTGCTGCTGATGCTGAGTGCCAGGCTCCACCTCCATGCTGACACAATCCTCCTCTTCCTCCTCCTCCTCCTCCTCGTCCTCTTCCTGTGTGATCGGCGGGCACGCAGGAACACTGTCTGGACAAAGGGGGCCTTGAGAGCTAAGGAAGTCCTCCTCTTCCTGCCTTTGTTCTGCCTCAAGTGCCCTTTCCATTATTTCATGCAGCGTGTGCTCCAACAGGTGGACAAGGGGGACAGTGTCACTGATGCATGCACTGTCACTGCTCGCCATCCTCGTGGCCTCCTCAAGTGGTGACAGGATAGTGCATGCATCCCTGATAATGGCCCGCTGGCATGGGAAAAAAAAACAAAGCTCTCCTGACCCTCTCCTGGTGCCATAGTCGCACAGGTACTCATTGATGGCCCTCTGCTGCGTGTGCAGCCACTGCAACATGGCCAATGTTGAGTTACACCTGGTGGGCATGTCACAGAGTAGACGGTTCTTGGGCAGATTAAATTCCTTTTGGAGGTCAGCCAGCCGAGCACTGGCATTATATGACCGATGGAAATGCACACAGGACATCAGGACATCCTGTAAGCCCGGGTACCTGCCCAAGAATCGCTGCACCACCAAGTTAAGGACGTGAGCCAAACAGGGCACATAGGTCATTTGTCCCTGTCGGAGGGTGGAGAGGAGGTTGGTGCCATTGTCGCAAACCACCATTCCTGCCTTAACTTGGCGTGGCATCAACCACCTCTGAATCTGCCCCTGCAGAGCTGACAGAACCTCTGCCCCAGTGTGGCTCCTGTCCCCCAAGCACACCAGCTCAAACACCACATGGCATCTTTTGGCCTGTGTACTTGCGTAGCCCCTTGAACGCCTACAGAGTACCGCTGATTCCGAGGACAAAGCACAGGAAGAGGCCATGGAGGAAGAAGAAGAGGAGGGGGTGGAGGAGAGAGGTGTGTCAGAATCACCAGTACCATTTTGGAGGCGTGGTGGCGGAACAACCTCCAACACTACTGCACCTTGTCCTGCATCCTTCCCAGCTGCCAGTAGAGTCACCCAATGCGCCGTAAAACTTAGGTAATGTCCCTGTCCATGCCTGCTGGATCATGAGTCAGCGGTAATATGCACCTTACCGCTGACCGCCCTGTCCAGCGAGGCATGGACATTGCCTTCCACATGCCGGTAGAGAGCCAGAATCACCTTCTATGAGAAAAAGTGGCGTTTGGATACCTACCACTGAGGAACCGCACATTCCACAAACTCACGGAAGGAGGCAGAGTCTACCAACTGAAAAGGTAGCAGTTGAAGTGCTAGCAATTTTGCCAAGCTAGCATTCAACCACTGGGCATGTGGATGGCTGGGAGCGAACTTCTTTCGGTGGTTCAGCAGCTGGGGCAGGGAAATTTGCCTGGTACAATCTGACGTCAGTGTTCCGATAGCAGATTGCCCACAAGTACTTGGCTGTGACACACCTAATTCTACACCTTCATTCCTCTCAGTGCAGGTCTCAGAGAAGACTGATGGTATAGTGGGGTTGGAGATCTCAGCTGATGAGGAGCAAGGAGAGGTCCTCTTTGTTCTTTGGTGTGGGTCTTTTAGGTATGCTTGCCAACGAACTGCATGGCAGGTCAACATATGTCTAGTCAAGCATGTGGTGCCCAAGCGGGAGATGTTTTGGTCACGCAAGATACGCTTGAGACATATGTTGCAAATAGCAGCGGTGCGATTTGATGCACTCGTCTCAAAAAAGGCCCACACCAAAGAACTTTTGGAATAATGCGCAGAGACAGCAGCACCCTGCACATGCGGAGCTTTGCTGTGTGATGCAGTTCGGGGGACTCCTCAGGAGGACATGTTGGGGCTAGGGAAGGAGTGACTGATTCCATTGAGCCGAGGGAAGAAGCCGGGTTGGCAGCTGCTTTGCCAGACAAAGTACCCTGAGCATGGGTGAGAGAGGATGAGGAGGATGAGGACGGCTTGGTCATCCACTCGACCAAGTCTTCCCCATGTTGCGGCTCAACATGGCCAGCTGCCAAAAAAAGGCCCAGCGTGTCCCGCGGCCGCGTGCTGATGAGGATGCACCGTGTCCACGACCAGCGCTGTTGCCTCCTAGACACAGAGCCTGCCTGCCCTATTTTATTGGCTTGTGACTGTCTGCCTCTCCTTGTTGGCCTTCCAGACATACTAATGGCCTGCAGTGAGATGTAGCTGCACTAAGCTGGGATATATATATATATATATATATATATATATATATATATATACTGATACTGCAGCTAGCAAAATCAACTGCCTGCCTGTAGTATTATTAGTATGAGAACACCACCAATCTTCTACAGGTAGCTTTAGCTGAACACTGAGCAGAGGTCGCACTACACTAACTCGTAGCTTTAGCTGAACACTGTGCAGAGGTTGCACTACACTAACTCGTAGCTTTAGCTTAACACTGTGCAGAGGTCGCACTACACTAACTCGTAGCTTTAGCTGAACACTGTGCAGAGGTCGCACTACACTAACTCGTAGCTTTAGCTGAACACTGAGCAGAGGTCGCACTACACTAACTCGTAGCTTTAGCTGAACACTGTGCAGAGGTCGCAGTACACTAACTTGTAGTTTTAGCTGAACACTGTGCAGAGGTCGCACTACACTAACTCGTAGCTTTAGCTTAACACTGTGCAGAGGTCGCACTACACTAACTCGTAGCTTTAGCTGAACACTGTGCAGAGGTCGCACTACACTAACTCGTAGCTTTAGCTGAACACTGTGCAGAGGTCACATTACACTAACTTGTAAATAATGTAGCAGCCTGTGGTAGTGATAGGATCAGAAAAACACCACCAGTCTTCTACAGGTAGCTTTAGCTGAACACTGTGCAGAGGATGCACTACACTAACTGTAAATACCGTAGCTGCCTGACTGTGGTACTAATAGGATCAGAAGAACACCAGCAATTTTCTTCAGGTAGCTGTAAATACTGTAACAACACCTGCCTGCCTGTCGGAAGAGAATAACAAGAACAGATCTAGGTAAACTGAATACAGTGTATATATATATATATATATATATATATATATATATATATATATATATATATATATATATATATACACAACACCTGGGATGCATATATATACACAATACACTGTGAGTGCAGCTAAGTGACTGACTGTCCTGCCTAATCTATCTAACTTAAATCAAGTGAAACTGTCTCTCTGTCTCTGTCTCTCAACGCCAGAACACACTACACAGGGCCGACGTGCAGGCGGCCTTATATAGTGTGGGGCATGTACTAAGCCCCCTGAGCCATAATTGGCCAAAGCCACCCTGGCTTTGGCCAATTACAGCTCTCTGTACAGACGGCGCTGTGATTGGCCAAGCATGCGGGTCATAGTGCATGCTTGGCCAATCATCAGCCAGCAATGCACTGCAATGCCGCAGTGAATTATGGGCCATAACGCGTCGCTCGAATTTGGCGAACGACCGAACAGACAATGTTCGAGTCGAAAATGGGTTCGACTCGAACACGAAGCTCATCCCTACTTGCCAACTATCCCAGTTTAAATTCACTTATCCCTTGAAGTTTTAGTCCCATGCTGTGTCCTGATATCTCAGTGTAAAGTTCTGTTGCTGCTGCCCAGCTCTGCCCTATTGCCATGTACGGATGACTAACCTGCATACCCTGTGTTTACATGTAAATAACCTGCATTGTTATATAAATAGTGGTGGCATTAATATGTAAAAAGTCAGGGACCGCTGCATTGATATGTAAATAGAGGTGGCATTCATATGTACATCATGTCCCCCTGAGGTCATATCTACCATCACTTCTGCTGATTGCTGCCCTCTGGGGAGGTAAAGGAGCATGCTTGAAAGTACTGCCTACAACTGTGGTCATTTAGCCTAACATCAGGCTGCTCTGCAAAGGTAAGCAAATTGGAGGTGGAATACTTTTCAAAAAAACATGGTGCCACAGCAACCTGGATTTTGGTGTATGTGAATACGCACATAACAGCCAATGCATGAGGGTGTCATTAACAATTAATGGTCCCCTCACCTCCCCAGTTCATGGTGTGCAGGCAGTGAGGAGATGATGTGCTGTAACCTTTAGCAATCAATCAGTGAGCAGTAATGCTGTGCACTAACCTCTTGTAACCAATCATTGAGCGGTAAGGATATGCAGTAACCTCTAGAAACCAATTAGTGAGCAGTATTGATGTACAGTATTCTCTAGCAACCAATCAACAAGCAGAAGTCATGTGCTGTAACCCTTTAGAAAATAAACAGTGAGCCATAATGTGTGCTGTAGCCTTTAGCAGACATTCAGTGAGCGGTGATGATACACTGTAACCTCCGGAAACCAATCGCTGCCTGATCTGATTCAGTAAACTGATTTTGAGTCTAGCGGCTATTTATTGTATGTCTCAAGCATGTGGAGAGTGAAATTGCATGGAAGAGGGGGCCCAAGAAAATGTTTGCCCAGGGTCCATTCAATATTAAAGACGTCCCTGCCTATTCCCCAGTTCAAGCACTCACAGTCAGACACACAGCATTTCCTGCACTCTTCATCTGGCTCCAAAGTACAGTCAATGGGTTTCTTCTTGGGTTTTTATTGGAAACAATAAACTTGGATAGGGAGCATGGGATACCCAGGTAAGCTGTAGAACTAAACAACTTGAGGACTTCTCACTTTTGGCTGCACCGTACAAAACAAGGAATGTCCCACAGGATCTCTATGCTGATCGTGACATGTAGTCCTTTCCAGTGTTAAAAGCTGCACACAGTCACTACCCTTCAGCGCTGGGGTCATTTACTCCCATAGCCACAGAATCATCGAATGCCTCCTTACGATATCCACCAGGCACTTCCTAGTGAGGGAGATGTAGACGCACACCACCACAGGACAGCTGCGCTCTTTCCCACCAACGTCCTCCTGGCTCTCTCAGCAAGCTTCTCCAGACCAAATTTGATCTCTGGACCTAAATTTACAAATAGGCCTCCAGCTAATTTTAGCTGGAATCCCATGTATCTTCCTGAATACTTTTTTTTTGGATCTTGCACCAGGGGAAGAGCCCCTACACAGGGGTCTCCTCCTGGACCCAAGAACTCTGCACGCTGCTGCCTAGGTCTCAGGCTATTTATGGGCTCTCTCACTACCTCCTGTGTACATTTCCCCAGTCCCATAAGCATTTAGAATGCATGACCCAGCCTTCCTCCCTCTATGATTCTAGAATCCTCCAGAAGATGGGGGAAATAACAGAGCAGCAGCCTGCGAAAACACTGAGCAGCCCTAAATAATCAACCCCTGCTCCCCTGTTACAGTGGAGCTAACTAAATTTACCTAGCAGCCTACTCTATACTATGGGGATGCTACAGTTATATCACCACTAACTACAAATTGGTGACAATGTTGTTTATTCTGCAGTAAAATTGCACAGCTGCATTGTCACCCAGCAATAGATAGGCATGTAGATAGATTTTAAGTTGACAAAAAAGTGCATGTTGCTGTGTCCCTGCAATTGTTGTGTCTGCATCTACTTTTACAGGCTGTCTGCACACAGCTCAGGGCAAATGCAGACAACAAAATAAACAGGGCCTTCATACAGTATAGGTGCCAACATCTATGTAAAGGAAGCCTAAGGCATTGTTAACAAAGGGCATACCACATTGTATGATAGACATGTGCAATTTGTATTATTTCGAAATAGTTTTTTAACAAAAACCTGTTTAACATATCTTTCCGAATATTCATAAATTCGAATATTCGAAAATCAGTAAATTTGTAAATTTGACTATTTAAAAATTCGTAAATTCTTAAATTCATAAATTCAAAAATTCAAAATTTGAAAATCTGAAAATTCAAAAACCCAAAAATTTGAAAATCTGAAATAACTAACTAATAATAACTTAACTATTACTAACTATTAAATTATAGGTATTGTAATTTCCTTGCAAATTTGGCTGTTAGAGAACGTAACAAATGAGAATTTATCCGAAGTTACGAATTATCTGTAATAACGAATGCCGTATCTAAATGAATGGAAAGTAACAAGTTAATAATAATAAATAACAATAATAATAATAATAATAAAAATATTTTATTATTAATAATTCATTCGGTTCCATTTGTTTAGATATGGCATTCGTTATTTCGGTTAATTCGTAACTTCAGATAAATTTGTATTCGTTACGTTGGCAAACAGTCTAATCTGAAAGGAAATTCGAATACTTATAATTTAAAAGTTAGTTATTATTAGTTAGTTAGTTAGTATTTTGAATTTTCAGATTTTCACTCTTTCGAATCTTCAGAATTTCTTTCTTATTTTCAAATTTTCGAATTGTCAGATTTTTGAATTTCTGAATTTCCAGATTTTAAAATTTTTGAATTTACGAATTCTTGCCTTTATTTTATAAAATCTTGAAAGTTCATGTAACAGAAGAAGCAGGGGCAAGATACTGACGTTTTTTACAACATTAATGTTGCTTAATCATAGCTATAATTTAGCAACATTAATGTTGTGAAACGTGTCAGCTATCTTGCCCTTCCTTCTGCTGTTACATGAACTTTGATTTTATACAATAAAGCCGTATATTGGAGAGCGGCTGTCCAGATTTTCCTTCTTATTCATTATTGTTTGTGCTGAGCCAGCACCTGTTACTTCCACATTGAGGAGGGTGTCATTCTCTGTCCACCACCTGGAGCGGTTCAGCCTTTCTGCTGCAACCGAAATGTCAACAATGGAACTGCCTTCAGGGGAATACACACAACACCTGTGCATCCCTGTGCGGAATGGTCCTTGCATGAGTGTATACTGTAGTATGCCACATAAGAATGAGGATTACATCCAACAAACGCTTTTTAAGATGTTACAGTAACATATTTTTTAGGTGTAGACCACAGAAAAAAAAAAAAAAATAAAAAAAATATATATATATATATATATATATATATATATATATATATATATATATATATATACACACCATTGATGCTATTATGTGATTTGGTTCAATCCCCTTAACTGTAACTTTTGGTGGACAGCTTAGCCTGCATGTAATTTTGAAGAAAAATAAAGCATGTGAAATAAAAAAAAAAACTATTCATATACTAAATATTTTCCTCGTCTTCTATTCAGAACCAGGTGCTTTGCTTGTCTTTCTCTGTCATGTGTAAAAGCAATATTCTGTGTTATGTCCTTGAAAGACAGAGGTAGGCGGCCTGGCTTGAGTCCGCTCTCCGTAGGGAAGGGCAGGTGAAATGGAGCGGAGGCAACTAATGTAGAGGTATTTATAGACTCTGCACTGAATGCTGTTGGGAAGCACCTAGGAATATTTGAAAGATCACTCTCTGGAGAGGGACACGACAAAGAACTCAGAGGGATTAACCCATTTTAAATGTTCAATCGCAGCCAAGCAATAGATTTTGGCTGTGATGTACTCAGACTAGTTCTTGTCACTATGTTGAATGCACAACACAAAAAGTGTCTGAGAAATTACATTATCCTTGGAAAAAAAATCTAGATTGAAGCTTACATGATGGCTTATTTTGACAATATACATTTTTTTTGTAGTTTATATTTTTTGTATTTCTGACCAATGATTCAAACAAATATTTATACATTTGTATATTGTAATACAATAAAAATATTGAAAGAGAACCTCACAGACCTTTAAGCAGCCAGCAGTAAAGGACTGGTGTTATCATTTATATATACATCTGTGTACAGTAATAAAATCTTCCTTTTTTTTCTATACTATTAAAGTGAAAACAAAAAAAAGGAAAAAGGGGAAAAGAAAATTTTATATAATGCAAAATCTATTTAAAAGCATGAAATTCTATACAACCTTACAGCTTCATCTGTTACCAAAATACACCACAAATAAAGATTGGTACAAAAACATCAAACACCAATGACAAACAATTGTGAAGAAAATAAACAATAAATGAGATACATAAAAAAAGAAAAAAATGTTCTAAAAGATATTGAATAAAAAATGGTAACAGGATAAAGGGGTAACTGGACCCGTGTTTAGAAAAGGGATGGAAAGAAATCCAATCATATAACAGTGTGGATATCCAACTCCTTATCTAGGCCATGGGGAGAAAGTGTTTTGAGCTTACAAATCCAGAGGGTCTCTCGCCTACATAATAACATGAATCTTTCATTGCCCGTGAAGGACCCCTTTAAAGTGACATTAAAGGTTCTTTAAAAAAAAAAAAAAATAACAAAAATGTTATACTTTTCTGCTCTGTGCAGTGGTTTTGCACAGAGCAACCCCAATCCTCACCTTTACAGGTTTCCAGTCCCCTGCCAGCGCTCCTAGCTCCTCATCTTCAGCTAGTGGCCCTTTTTGGGGTATTATATTAAAGAAATGTTATGCCCTTTGATATTTACACATTTATGTTGATGTATAGCATAATCTTATTATTAATATTGGCACAAACACCAATAATAGAGTGTAGGGATGCTCGTTCAATGGATCTATTTACATATGGTAAATTTACTATATTGGTTTGATGCACATGTGTTTTATTTTTAAGCGTTTGATTTTTATGCGTTTGATATTTATGTGCTTGATTTATATGTGTTTGATTTTCATGCATTTGATTCACATATGTTTATAAAGCACTGATTTAATCTATATTTTTTTATGGCGCACGCTAGCAATAGGGAGATAAAGATTACATGCTTAATGCATTCATTCTATAAGGGGATTAGCGCAGCACTCACACCCACTAGTAGCCAGTATAACAGTGACGTTTTGGGTTGAGACATAAATAAAAAATGCATTAGTTCCACTTTGAATAGATTTTTTTCTTATTTAATAACAATTGAATTAATTTATAACACTTTTTAGTCCCTTACTGTATTGTTCCTAGACCTTTAAATCTACCACTCTTTATAGAAGGAAATATTAAAATGTCTAAATAGTCTCAATAGCTTTTATTTATATTGTTTGTGTTACTTCAAATGCTTTGAAGAATATTGAGTACTAAAACCAAAGTTCAAGCCGCATAAAGAACTAAGTCACAATACAGAGCAGGCTTTTGAATTCTATTTTGCAAAATTGTATTGTATTTGTTCCAGGTTTTATGAAACGCACATAAACATTAAAGTCCTCTTTCCAGTTTATTTCTTTATAAATCTATGCATTAAAGGAAAAATGTTGTTCTGCATGTTTAGTATGAGAAAACAAAAAAAATTCCAATGGCACATTGAGAACACAGCAGTGTAGATGTAGTGTAAGTTGTATAATATTAGCACTAGAAGAAATAAGGTATATTAGTAACTGTATGACTGATCGCAACATTTAAAGTGATTGTAAAGCTTTGTTTTTCTTTTTTAAATAACAAACATGTCATACCTCCTCTGTGCAAGAGTTTTGCACAGAGCGGCCCCGATCCTCCTCTTCTGGGGTCCCCTGCCAGCGCTCCTGGCTCCTCCTCTTCTCGAGTGCCCCCATGGGGGCACTCGTGCAGGCGCGCTTCAGAGTCCTGCTGATGCATCCATTGGCAGGACTTGGCCCCACCCCCCAACTCCTGTGTCACTAGATTTGATTGACAGCAGCAGGAGCCAATGGCTCTTGCTGCTTTCAATCTATCCAATGGGGACCAGAGACAGTGGCTGGGGCTGTTGTGCTCGTCACTGTCGCTGGAACAATCGGGCTCAGGTAAGAAAAAGAGGAGGTCTGGGGGGTGCTGCAGCATAAAAGGTTTTTCACTTTAATGCATAGAATGCATTAAGGGGAAAATTGTGAGGGTTTACAACCCTTTTAAAGTGTAAGGCCATCCACAACTGCTTGTTTTTTTTTTCTTGGCATACCCCATTCCCTTTACTTTGATCAATGGTGTTGTCTCTCATTCACTCCTGGATTATCCATAGCATACACCCTATTGATATATGTTAGGGCTACAACATGGAGTGTGAGTCTGGGATTCTATTAGTCCCCTGGAGGGCAATCATTTTTTTTTTAAATATGTTCCATTCAACTAATGTGTACAAACAATACACTAGTCCAGAAATCACCAACCTTTGCCTTCTTATGGGGCGTACACACAGTCAGACTTTTCAGCTACAAAAGTCCGACAGACGCCGACGGACCAAATCTGGCGGACAATCCGATTGTGTGTGGGCTTCCCCGGACTTTCAGCGGACTTTTCCAGTCGCAAATCTGACGGACTTTAGATTTGGAACTTGCTTCAAATCTTTACGCCGTAACTTCGCCGGACCCAGAAATCCGCTCGTCTGTATGCTAGTCCGACGGACAAAAACCCACGCTAGGGTAGCTATTGGCTACTGGCTATCAACTTCCTTATTTTAGTCCGGTGTACGTCATCACGTACGAATCCATTGGACTTTTGTGTGATCGTATGTAGGCAAGTCCGTTCATTAGAAAGTCCGCCGCAAGTCCGACGAAAGTTTGTCAGACGGGCTGTCGGACTTTTGTAGCCGAAAAGTCCGACCGTGTGTACGCCACATTATTCTACTTTGGTATGACTTTTCTATTTTTTTGATGAATTGGCCAACCCTGTAGGATATACTATTCAGATCATTTTTTTTAATGGTTAATGCACCTTTACTGAAAATTTGTGGCAAAGTCTAACAAGTACATTCCAGTGCAACATACCCTGTCTAACTCAACTAGGCTGCCTAAACATACCTCAGCAAGGTGATAGTTCATAATTGGTATCCTCCAAGACCTGGCTGTTTTCTGGTTTTCCAATGTTTTCCGACGAACTGCTGTGCACAGTATCTCCAGAAGCAGGCTTTTTATAAAGCTTTTTAATATACAGTATCTCACAAAAGTGAATACACCCCTCACATTTTTGTAAATATTTTATTATATCTTTTCATGTGACAACACGGAAGAAATGACACTTTGCTACAATGTAAAGTAGTGAGTGTACAGCTTGTATAACAGTGTACATTTTTCCCCTCAAAATAACTTAACACACAGCCATTAATGTCTAAACCGCTGGCAACAAAAGTGAGTACACCCCTAAGTGAAAATGTCCAAATTGGGCCCAAAATGTCAATATTTTGTGTGGCCACCATTATTTTCCAACACTGCCTTTACCCTCTTGGGCATAGAGTTCACCAGAGCTTCACAGGTTGCTACTGGAGTCCTCTTTCATTCCTCCATGACGACATCATGGAGCTGGTGGATGTTAGAGACTCTGCACTCCTCCACCTTCCGTTTGAGGATTCCCTACAGATGCTCAATAAGGTTTAGGTCTGGAGACATGCTTGGCAAGTCCATCACCTTTACCCTCAGCTTCTTTA
Organism: Lithobates clamitans; assembly: GCA_037952925.1. Classification (NCBI taxonomy): domain Eukaryota; kingdom Metazoa; phylum Chordata; class Amphibia; order Anura; family Ranidae; genus Lithobates; species Lithobates clamitans. Next base: position 3,093,924 of record JBBGZY010001130.1, read on the forward strand.
GCAAGGCAGTGGTTGTTTTAGAGGTGTGTTTTTCATCGTTATCATGTTGCCATACTGCCCTGAGGCCCAGTCTCAGAAGGGAGGGGATCTTGCTCTGCTTCAGTATGTCACAGTACATGTTGGCATTCATGGTTCCCTTAATGAACTGTAGCTCCCCAGTGCTGGCTCATGCAGCCGCAGACCATGACACCACCACCATGCTTGACTGTAGACAAGACACACTTGTCTTTGTACTCCTCACCTGTTTGCCACGACACATGCTTTACACCATCTGAACCAAATAAGTTTATCTTGGTCTCATCAGACCATAGGACATGGTTCCAGTAATCCATGTCCTTAGTCTGCTTGTCTTCAGCAAACTGTTTGCGGGCTTTCTTGTGCATTTCTTGTGCGTCATCTGCCTTCTGGGATGACAGTGCAGACCAATTTGATACAGTGTGTGGCGTATGGTCTGAGCACTGACAGGCTGACCCCCCCACCCCTTCAACCTCTGCAGCAATGGTGGCAGCACTCATACGTCTACTTCCCAAAGACAACCTCTGAATATGACGCTAAGCATGTACATTGAACTTCTCTGGTTGACCATGGCGAGGCCTGTTCTGAGTGAAACCTGTCCTGTTAAACCGCTGTATGGTCTTGGCCACCATGCTGCAGCTCAGTTTTAGGGTCTTGGCAATCTTCTTACAGCCTAGGCCATCTTTGTATAGAGCAACAATTTTTTTTCAGATCCTCAAAGAGTTCTTTGCCATGAGGTGCCATGTTGAACTTCCAGTGACCAGTATGAGAGAGTGAGAGTGATAACACCAAATTTAACACACCTGCTCCCCATTCACACCTGAGACCTTGTAACACTAAAGAGTCACATAGCACTGGGGAGGGAAAATGGCTAATTGGGCCCAATTTGGACATTTTCACTTATGCCCCGTACACACGATTGGACTTTCCAACAACAAAACTGTGGATTTTTGTTCGAAGGGTGTTGGCTCCAACTTGTCTTGCATACACACGGTCACACAAATGTTGGCCAACAATTATGAACGTAGTGACAAACATGACGTACGTGATATCTCCATTACGAATGCTAGTTTTGAATGAATGAATGATTTGTAAAGTGCTGCAAATGCAAACTGAATCGCCTCAAGGCGCTAATGCGTTTTGTGTCTGAGCAGCTTCTTAGAAGAGGAAGGTTTTTAGTTTTTTCCTAAAGGCCAGATGATTTCCTTCCATGCGGATGTGAGTCGGAAGAGTATTCCATAGCCGAGGTCCCTGGACTGCGAATCTGCGTTCTCCCCTTGCTTTGTAGCGGTATTTGGGAACGAGGAGGAGGTTTTGGTGGGATGACCGCAGATCGCAGTTTTACAAGACCGAGCGCTTCCAGAACGTACTTGACTCTGAGCAAGCATGAACTTTTTGTGCGAAGGACTTGTGTACACACAAACGGAAAGTCCGACAATAAAGTTTTGGTGGCGGAAAATTTGAGAACCTGCTAGCCAACATTTGTTGGCGGAAAGTCTGACAACAAATGTCCGATGGAGCATACACATGGTCAGACTTTCAGCCGACAAGCTCACATCCAACATTTCCCGTCAGAAAATCCAATCGTGTGTATGCAGTATTAGGGGTGTACTCACTTTTGTTGCCAGCAGTTTAGACATTAATGGCTGTGTGTTGAGTTATTTTGAGGGGACAGCAAATTTACACTGTTATATAAGCTGTACACTCACTACTTTACATTGTAGCAAAGTGTCATTTCTTCAGTGTTGTCACATGAAAAGATATAATAAAATATTTACAAAAATGTGAGGGCTTTACTCACTTTTGTGAGGTACTGTATGTACATGCATCTTTTGATATGACAGGTATGCCCTGTATATTTGTAATTAATAAGCTTCTGTTCTGGAAATTTTATAGATAGGCAACTCCTAGCCCTAATATTGATTAGTGGTTCCAAATTAATAACAACTACTGCCGTAGGGAACAGACACAAATAGATACACTCAACATCTTTCCAAATAATTGTTCTGTTTATTCAACGCTATTGAAGTTTTTTATTACACATGATTACATACATAGTGGTATGCAGCCTATTGCCTTAGGGTGTGCACCCCAAAGCTCATACACACAGTACCAATCACTCACTGTGTCCATTCAGAAAGGGAATGGGCGGGAAAATTACATGATTACCAGCCCCTTTCCACCTCATGCTGTGTGTGCCCGCAGCAGCAGCCGGTTGGAGAGAAAAGGAGGGATGCTGGCAGCACTACGGGGAGAGCCAGGAAAGTAAGAGGAATCTGCGCCTCACAGGGTGATTAGGGTGTGCCCAGGCACACCTGGTACACCCTGTGTGCAAGTCTATGATTACATAGGTATCACCTTAATATTACAATTGTACTTTATGGTAACAAGGGGCGTAACATAGGCAGGCTAATTCTAACCAGGACTCGAAAGAATGCAACATGTAATCAAAACATTATTGGTGCCTTGTGCACAGTGAGTGCAGTGTGCAATACATAGGAAAAAATATATAATTATATAAAGATTTTACAATTTCCTTACAAGCTTCTAAATCTTTTATTTTATAACTGTATGTTATCAGTTTTGGTTTTACTTAGTGAAAATGACAAGGTTGATAATAGGGGTTGCCTAATAGGTGTTGTCTTTATTCTGCTCAAACTTTGATGATACTTCAAGTCACTAGCTCTGACGAATGATGTGTTCCCCAAAATGCATAACCAGGTGATATGTCTCTATCTTTAAGAGGAGTGTGGTGGAGGCTTGACTAGCTAACTGTGATATAGCTGCTCAGAGGTTCATTTACTGGAGGGAGACTTGCTGGAGCTTTATTAGATGCCCGCCGTCCTGTCAATTCTGGGACAGCATTTTAATTTGCTTTACTAATTAAACATAGCTAGCTGTGCTAACCATGTGCTAGATATGTCTCACTATCTGAGTCCCATAGAGAGTAATGTATTTTTTCAAAGACTACAGTTAATTATTAGAATGTGATAAACAGAAATTCAGTACTCCAGAAATCACAACCTTTTGTTAATTCATGTTTCATGTTTTATCATGACAAGTACCATAAGCAGTGGCTGTTGTAACACCATAGTAGCCTGCAAAGACCTTACATGGTCCATGACCTTCTGGGGTCTTCTAGTGCCAGACCTCATCTATCACATGCCTTGACCTGAATTCACACAGGTCGTTAATAAATGCAGTGTTTGGGATGCCAGAATCTTAATTATACAAGTATGTACTCAATCTGTACCTGACTTCTGATAATTTGAAGTACTATCACTATTAATTTCAGCTAGACTGTGCATATTACAGGCAGACATTACAAATTAGCATATCCTTGTAGTGCACAGATCCTAGCAGCCTAACCTCTCTATTTATCAACTGTTCATGTTGTTCTGGACATTGTATCATACATTCCTTTTTCTGTACTAAAAAAAAAGCAAGGACAGAACTTGAATGCTATCACCATGGCCACAACAAACTACAGCTGTTTCCAATGTAAAATGTGAAATGTGACTGTACTCAAAAATCTGTTTGGAATTTTTAAATCTTTTAATCAAATGATGCAGTGAGACAAATAACTTACTATCATTGAAATGTTGTACTCATCTATGTTGTGATAAAACATTGCCTATTTTGATTTCTGGTAGAAATGACAAGAGTATTTCAGTCTATTTTCCTCATTTGTTGTCAATTAATCTGAGCAAACTGTCATTTTGTTTCAGCGTGTTGCTCAAACCCCTAATAACTTTGTAACTGTTTTGTTTTTTACAATTTACGCTGCCTTTTTGGTGACATATATGGCTTTCTTTTATCACTGTATTCTAAAAATAATATTTTAATGTAATACTAGTAAATGTGTGTCTGTTCAGGAGCAGGCTAAATAAAGATGAACACTTTTTCATCTTTGAGTCATCCATAACAAATTGGTATGCAATTCTGCTCAACCAGATAATGGTTTAAATAGACACATAGGGGTTGATTTACTAAAGGCAAATAGAATATGCACTTTGCAAAGTGCAGTTGCTCCAGTGCTTAGTAAAAGGGGTAAAGCTTCACTTTGCAAAGAATACCCAATCATGTGCAAGGAAAATAAAAGAAACAGCATTTTTGCTTGCACATGATTGGATGATGGAAGTCAGCTAAGCTTCTGCTGATTTACTAAACTCTGGAGCAACTGCTCTTGCAGAGAGCAAATGCACTTTGCAAACTGCACAGTCTATTTGCCTTTAGTAAACCAACCCCATAATACTTGATGAAATGTGCCATCCTATTAGAACTGATTAGGGATAGACAGAGCATGAGCTGACATGGGAGCTAGGGGTCAAAAGGGGGTGATTACGCATACCTTCCAACTTTGTGAGATGAGAACGAGAGACACCTATTAGCAAAAGTATGTAGGCATAGGACACCCCCCTGTCATGCCCCCTTAAAGGAGAATTATACAAAAAAATGAAATAACCCACAAGTACTTTTTTACCACTACAATTCCTTTATACTGGCTTTTAAATTTACAAATACAGTAATTTAGAAATTGGATGAAAGGTTTAGCACTGGGAAACAGTTTTTTCAAAGATAAAAAGTGCATTTTATATACAACTATATACAGTATCTCACAAAAGTGAGTACACCCCTCACATTTTTGTAAATATTTTATTAGTCCTGTGGTCTGATGAGTTCAAAATAAATGTATTTGGTTCAGATGGTGTCAAGCCTGTGTGGTGGCAACCAGGTGAGGAGTACAAAGACAAGTGTGTCTTGCCTAAAGTCAAGCATGGTGGTGGTAGTTTCATGGTCCATGACATGTCCACTAGTGAATTAAGTTATAGAACAAGAAGCAGAGTGAACAGTGGTTATGGTGTGGAGTATATAGAGGAGCAACAGGTGAGCATGAAACACTTATAAAGTCAGATAAGGAAGAATATTTCTGTCTGGGGAGGGGGCAGAGAGAATGGCAGATATCTGATTGTTAACAGAGTATACAGAGTATACAGAAGGCTAAGTGCGATCTCATCTTAGACCATTAGAAAAATAGGTAAAGAGAGTCTAAAGATGGCTATAAACTAATCAAAATGTGCAGGGACTAGCTGAATATCTATCAGTGTGTGCCTGCGTTTGCTAGTCAGAGGTCAATTGTTTGACTTCTGTCAAAGGGACAAGCTGGAAAACTATTTTTGATCAGCAGCTGCAGGCAATCCACTGCAGTTGCTGATCAGTTTATTCTGACATCGGTAAGTCCTACTATCATAATGCAATGTCCCAGTGGGGGCCTCGTTTAAGTGGATGGATTAATCTTTTACTATTTTTTCATTCAGCCTGTTGGCTGAGCAATAAAAAAAATAACAAACAGAGTATGGCCAGCCTAAAGCCTGGTACACACTATGAGTTTTTTTTCTTTCAACCCAGAGGGTTGAACGAAAAACAACTGTCTGGTCCGGTTGCAGCTACTGTACTAACTATACAAAGTCAGTGCACGATCTTCCCCGCTGAGCTGTTGTGTTACCGATTAGCGCTCTCTGACATTGGCTGAGAGCGCTGATCAGGAGTCAGTGGATTACTGGCTTTCCAGCATGCTCGTCTGGCAGAGCTGGTGAAATGGCTGACTTCTGTCGGAAAGACCAACATACACACGGGCCAAATGTTGGACTTTTTTTTTTTTCTGCCCGATGTCTCTCCACATTCGGCTCCTGTGTACCAGGCTTTAGCATGGTTGGTGGGAGGCAAAGGAGAAAATTATTGTTGCTGGAATTGGGGGATGTCCCAACAGGCATGAATGGACCTGCCTACACACATGCATGGAACACCTGTGTATCCCATGTGGGGAAGATGACCTTTCACACGGGTGTACAGTATGCATAGGTATACGTGTGTGAATGAGGCCTAAATATTACAAATAAAAAAGCCTCTGACTTTGATCAACTGGTGCAGCTGTTTGCATAGCCACTGCACCCTTGAGAAGTTAACAGAAGATGTGTGTGTGCTGAAAGAGGCAACTTAGAGCATGCCAGCAACTAGAGAATGAGAAATACATTCTAAAATATGAAATAGCTGCCTTTACATGACTTATCTTCTTTGGAGTTGAAGCTGAAAAAAAATCCCCACACCTTTAGTCACATCATTTACCTGTTATGAAAGATGTCTCACATTGTGCGAGCAGCTGGATCCCGGAGAAATCTTGACTGCAAGAATACCTGTCCTCTTCCTGTCTCTGAATTTCTGGTGCTGCAGTAGTTAACAGGACAAGGCATCCCTGCAGTGTAGATTTCTCCAGGATCCAGTTGCATAGCAAGGGACAATCTTTGTTTCAGAAAAGTTATGGGGCTTAAGCTGTAAGCATTTTTTATTTAGCTAAACTTTAGCTTTAATCAGTTGTACAACCATACTATACAGTGTGTCTAATTTCTGTCATTTGCTGAATTACCCTACGTATACAGTATATGTTATTAATTGCCAGTAAAATAATATTGTATTGGAATGCACCAAGCATTTTTATGATAATGTAAGACATTGTCACAAGACTGCTGACAGATCAGAGTACCGCCGTGTAATTGAGAATCTCTGTGATTGGCTCTCCTTTGGAAATGTTGCTGTCAAAAACAGTTAAATTTCATTACTTGTATATTGACTATGGGCATTTGGGAGCTAAGCTAAAAATGCAAGAGATTTGATCGATCAATTATCTACTGGTTGTGCCACATCCTAAATTCAAGTTTAGAGCAAAGAGAGATTCCCCTGGCGGACTTTAAAGGCACAGTTTTATAAGAAAAGTATTTAAAGGTATATAGAGTAAATATACCTTTAAATACTTTTCTTATAAAACTGTGCCTTTAAAGTCCGCCAGGGGAATCTCTCTTTGCTCTAAACTAAGCTAAAAATGCATCATCATTTGTCATCATTGCTATTTCTGGGATGCATATTCTCATAATAAATTATTATCATCATCTACAAAGAAATGTAGCCATGGAAGTGACGAGAAACATTTTTTTTGTCTCTTTTTAATTGATGATAAATACTGTGGCCATTAACAGAAGCAAGAAATTGATGCAGCTCACAAATTTTATAGCAAGATAGCAGCCGGCTGGATGATTCATCCCTGATAAGTAGGCAATGTGGTCAGCTGAATAGCTTGTCCTAAGCAGGATGATGAGTCTGACACATTGTCCTTGAACACATTACAACTTAGTCTTCCGCCTCATCCCTTCCAAACATAGTTCCTAAGGTAGGCAGTTCTGACACCTCAATGCTGCTTTCACCTCTCATTGTTTAAATGTCTGTCAGTCAATGAAGGACTTTGGGATGAGACAGTGCTGTGGAATAGGTATTTGCAGTCTGGCTCTTCCAGTACATGATCAAAGGACAAATCAATCACCTTGTACAGTGTATATAAACAAAGCTTAAGCCATGTCTGTACTGGCAAACGTTACTTCAACCCTCCTGCTACATATGATGAGTTATTACTTAGTCTGTGCATTTAACTGTTCATCTGGAGTAAATATTTCAAACAATGATTTAAAGTTGACTTTTTACCAATATTTGTATAATTTTGATCACTCAAAGTTAGTTGTGATTTATGGAAATTGCTTCTTTTATCTATATGTAGTAAAGTTAAATGACATTATACTCTTTTGATAAATGGTTGTTTAATAAGGTCGTCTTAAAAAAATAAATGACCAATCTTCTATAATTAGGTCCAACTATGCAGTTTTTAACATCAAATCATACAGAACACATATCGATGTAGATAGAACACATATAGATAGTAGTGTGAGCTCTATTTATACAAATTGCTTGGAAACTGCATTATCCGAAGAATCTCATGTGGTTATTACAATGTGTTTATTTTCATTTATGGTGCACTGACAGAAATAAATTAACAAGACAAGCATAAATTACTGATTAAGACATGGCAATCCATTGAAATGTGTATTGGTTATGCTAGATTGGTTCAAGCATATGCTAATTAACCTTCAATACATTGGTTATTCTAGTTGTTCCGACACTATTTATGGAAGCCTGTATTTGGAGGGAAAATTTAATAGGCAGCTTCATGCAAATCTGTTAATGTGTTATGATGATAAGATGGTTAATCGGAAAGGTCTTTAAGGTCATTACATATCTAGATTTGATTTGTTTTAAGAAATGTTAGACTTTCCATATGTTCAGACTTTCCACAGCTGTGACCAAAAGTTTTGAGAATGACACAAATATTAATTTTCACAAAGTCTGCTGCCTCAGTGTTTATGATGGCGATTTGCATATACTCCAGAATGTTATGAAGAGTGATCAGATGAATTGCATTTAATTGCAAAATCCCTCTTTGCCATGACAATGAACTTATTCCCATAAGAAAAAAAAAATGCATTGCATTTGTGAAGAAAGCTTCAGGCCACCCTAGAAAGTCAAGCAAACACCAGGACCATCTCCTGCAGTGGACTCAGCTGCGGGATTGGGGCACCACTAGTGCAGAGTTTGCTCAGGAATGGCAGCAGGCAGGTGTGAGTACATCTGCATGCACATTAAGGAGAAGAATTTTGGAGGATGGCCTTCTGTCAAGAAGGGCAGAAAAGAAGCCACTTCTCTCCAGAAAAAACATCAGGGACAGACTGATATTCTGCAAATGGTAGAGAGATTGGAATGCTGAGGACTGAGGTAAAGTCATTTTCTCTGATAAATCCCCTTTCCGATTGTTTGGGGCACCCAGAAAAAACCTTGTCTGGAGAAGAAAAGTTAAGTGCTACCATCTGTCCTGTGTCATGCCAACACTAAAATAATCTTTCGGGTCCATGGCCAGGAAACCCCCCCAGACCTTAATCCAATTGAGAACTTGTGGTCAAATCTCAAGAGGCGGGTGAACAAAAAAACCCAACAAATTCTGACATACTCCAAGCACTGATTTTGCAGGAATGGGCTGCCCAGACGATGTGGCCCAGACGTTGATTGATGCATGCTAGGGTGAATTGCAGAGGTCTTGAAAAATAAGAGTCAATGTAATTGTCATTAAAAGCCTTCAATATACCATAGTAACATCTGACAAAAAGATCTAAAAACACTGAAGCAGCAGACTTTGTGAAAATTCATAATTGTTTCATTCTCCAAACTTTTGACCACGGCTGTATGCCTTGCGGTAACCATGCCCCATGCTGCAGTGAATCCTCTTTACAACCAGACAACAAGGATGACTGAATAGGAAAGCCCCCACAATGCAAACTGTTACAGTTGCGACATCGGTCTACTTTGCAAATCCAAAAGTCCACTAGTTCACTTCTTCTAAGGCCAAAGGAGAATCCACACATTTTGTGTATTGTTATAATGGATGTCTAATTGGGATGAATTTAACATCAAGTAAAGCACTTCCTAATTTTCACACTCTTTTTTTTGCTTTTTTGTATGTATAAAACTAGGGCTTTTTTCTCGGAGATAAAGTGCAGGAACACCCCCTTTCTGAGTCACTTTTTGTGTCACATACCTTACAGAGGAGCCCGAAATGATGAGGGTGGCCTCTTGCACGGTTCCGGTCCAAGCATCCCTGGTGGTGAGTACAGGGAGTGCGAGGGCAACGAAAGGGTGCAGGTGCCTGCAGGCAGGAGGCTGGAACTTGGAGATACAGGAACCTCTGCTGAGGAGATGTGGAAACTGATCACCAAACAGTCGGCAACAGGCTGGCAGCGGGGTACCAAGTCAGAAGGCAAAACCGTAGTCAGAAACAGGCAGAGGTTGGCAACAGATGGGCAGCAGGGTACAGAATCAGGTGGCAGAGCCGTAATCATAAGTTCAAGCCAAGGTCAGTATTGCAGGTAGAGGCAGGATCAGCAGGCAGGGGAGATCCAAGAGAATGGTCAGAAGATAGCCGGGTTTTCAGGAACAAAGTCAATCAGGCAGAGTAACAACAGGAACACAGGAACAAGCTGAAGACAATCCAGCACTGATGCTAGGCAGACTCTCTGTTTATATAGGGTGCTGAGAGCCAGGATTCGCGCCAGCGTACGTGTGTGCGCGCATGCGCATTAGCACCTTAGCACATTGGCACGTGCGTTAGCACATTAGCGCTCTGGCACTCGCAGGCGCGCATTAGCGCACGTGCACATTCGCATAGAGGTGCCATTGTGTATGCCCACCCTGGATCTCATTTGTCTCTGGCTACGGTTCCGTGCATGCATATTGGCATTAGCAGAACGAGGATTGGCAGCTGCTGCACAGAAACAGGTGCTTGCTGTGTGAGTTCTCTGACATCTTGTCTCCTCCCCCCTACCCAACCCCGTACCATTCCTTTTAGAGAATACAGAGCCAAGTATAATTTTGTGGTGCTAAGTACATTTCTATGGAATTTGCAGCAGCAATAGACCCCCCCCAGGCACATTCAATTCACCTACAAAAAGTGGACCCCCCCAACAAAATACAACCCCATCAACAACAGACCCCTGGCAGAAACAGACGATCTCCCAGCAGCCAGTATCAATAAACGCTTCAGCAGCCAGCAACAATGTACCCATCCATCAACAATAGATCTCTGTTCCAGCAACAATTGACATAACACCCTACCCCAATAAGATCTCCCACCAGCAACAATAGACATCCTCAGCAACAACAGACAGCTACACAATAATAGATCCCCTCCAACAACAATAGATCCCCAAGCAGCCAGCATCAATAGACCCTTCAGCACATGACAGCACCCATTGCCATGGCATACATTCAGTATTGGAGGGGTCGAAACTTTGTTCCCCTGAGTTCACACTGAGAAAAAACCCTGTATAAAACTAAACAATACTGCTTGCCGATTGTATACATTTTAAAACATACCTAAAGCTAAAGCTTTTTTCTTTTCTTTTGGGAAGAGTAGGGAGGGGTTAAAGCCCCTGAGAGGTTTACCTCTGTGTCCCCACTGGAAAGATTTGCCATATTTAATTCTCTTTGTGACTTTTATTAAAGGGACTCAGAGTGAGGGATAAAACAACATTTTGAATTAAAAAAAAAAAAAAAAACCTGACAGTGTCTTTAACTGTTTGTTTTTGTGTTTTCTAAGATCTAAATTTTGAGGGTTTTTTTCCTTATTCACTCACTTCACTCTCAGAGCATTGGTGGCCAATTTGATGAATGGACAACTGTTTTGACTCACAGTGCCCAAAATACCAGCATCAAATAGATATACAGTATGTGCAACCTGCCTAACCAGGAATGGATGAATAAGGTATGGTCCCATCCCGCCATAATATTCATATTTTAATACTAGTCCAGAAATGTCTGTGCACCAGACAGGATCTTCTCTGCACTCTGAACTTACCCTGTCTGATATTGGTGATTGGAGATTGAAATAATCCTGGTTTGGTTTGAACACCGGAAAATCTAGTTGGGTAACTCCCAGGGGTTTCTTGTTATATCATTCAACAGAAAACCATTTTAGCGATATCAGTACCAAACAGGCATATGTGGGTTCACTTTTCGATTATCTGCATCACCATACTGCACTAATAAACAGCAGTTATGGAGAGTACAGGAACAAAAAAGGAAGATGTTCATGTATTTGGCTACTACCCCATAGCAAAATAAAATCAGTTATGTTGCCAGTAAAGTATAGCATATATTTGTAAATTTAACCCCTTACTGCTTTAATACCCGGGAGGTGTTGCAACTTCTTTCTCATGTGACCACTGGAATTGGCCTTTACTATGTTCACATGATCAGGAGACTGCCCTGCTGGCTCACAATCAGAAGCTATGACCGAGAACTGTCATCTTAGTGTTCTGGGAGTGTGCATGGACATGTATGTTCAGCGGCTGGGCATTAAAGCCCACCATTCTTGCTACTGCATATACTGCATTTGTTATGCAATCACCAAGAAGTTAAAGTGTTACTAAACCCAGGACCCTGCCTTCACTACTTCTGGTCCCCCACAGTACACAGAACATGGAAATGCAATTATTTTAGTAAATATAAACTGCTAGTACCTTTTTTCATTAGCAGTTAGAGCAGTCTTGTGTCTCCTACCAGTGTCCAGCCAAGCTCTGGTTAAAGCTTGTAGGACGAGTTTTCTGACTGTCCTATGAGACTGCAAGAGCCCTGACCCTCTGTCTGGACAGTGCTGATTGGCCCTGTGCTGATCACATGCATCCCCCCAAGAAAACAAAAAACCCTCTAGCAATAGACACCGAACTGAGCATGTGCAGCCTGACTCCATAGACTCTGAGTGATCAGGAAATTATTAGGGAACAGTGGAAGAAGGGGAGGATCAGAGAAGACAGGATCAAACAGCCTTTTTACACAATGCAGAGGATTAACCCCTTAGGTTCCACAGTGAGTATAACAAGCATGCTGTACTTCATATACAGACTGATTTTACTGTTGTGGGTTTAGTAACATTTTATGTATTGTAAATACCTAAACCTATTATTATATCAACCTTCTTCAATTCCTGACACAGCAGCACCAAGGGCCAAACAGGTTCTGCTGCAGTGCACACGTGCTGATAGAATATGCTAATAAGGCCTCTTTCACACAGGGTGATTATACACAAGTGTTGCATGCAACTCCGTGCTGGCAGTCCCATTGTTGTCTATTGGAAAACAATGGCTACAAAGCTGCTGTGTCCCAATTAGGGTTGCCACATCATCCCTTTAATCCAGGACACACATTAATTACACAGGTTCTGTGGCTGATTAAGGTGGTAATTAAACTCACTTATCTGCATTAAATCAGCCTCAGAACCTGTGCAATTAATATGTGTCCTGGATTAAAAGGATGATGTGGCAACCCTAGTCCCAATATGACATCCATGTGTGTGCTCGCGTATCCCTGAACTCACCCTGTGTGTGTTTGGGCACCCACACCCTCATGCATCCATGCATCCATGCAGCTGTGCAGCCATGCACCTGCTGTGTCCCAATAAAAAAACAACGGGAATGTCCACACAGGGATGTACACAACACCTATGCATCCCCATGCCAGTAAAACACGGCCCTGCATGGGGTACAAATGTAATTGCCCATTGTTAATGATGCCTAACAATGGTGAGCAAAAATGATGATTTATCAATTTGCTTCTGTTTCTTTAATACTCAGTCGGCAGGCTGGGGAATTTTCTTCACCAAGCTGTGTTGTTACTGTAGGTAAGGTCAATGACCTGGCTGCATTCTGGTATGGATACCTGAATGATAAGTATGGCTGAGCAAAATGTCAAGTCTATCCATCAAACACATCTGTTCACATATGTGTATTTCAATTATGCATTTAACTACTCGCCTCAAGTTCAGCTTGAAATGCTTCAGCTTTAAAAAATATTTTAAAAGTTGTTCAATTTGTGAATGCCTTCTGTTTAAAAATGCAGTGATATATTTACAACTTGCCAAAATATTTAAATAAATATGCAAAAGACTAGCAGTGTCAGGCAAATATCTGGATTAGCATCCAGTTAGTCAAGCTGGACCCACAACTATAAATCCTGGAGCAATGCCAGCCTTCCTGTTTTCCACAGAGAGAGGTCAATTTCAATATTCTCTTATTCAGTGTGATACAATACTGAAACCCGAGCACAGTAACTCTACAGTCAGAAACCCTTAGAAATATGAGGAGCTCTATGAGCTTTTGTTGTCAGTTACCGGTAACACTTTTATCCATAGGTCTCCAGTGATCGTTATTTCGCCATACCATAAACCGCAACAAATGCTCTACTGTTCACAGTTTGTCTGTGCTCAGTCACCAAAGAAGAGTTCAGAGCTCCCTTGCATTCCCTTCTCATCAGCCTCAGCCCTTTTTTTGCCTTTGTGTGCTTGTGGGAAATGGGCAGATGTTGTGCACTGCTTAATAGACGGATACAGTTTTTTGCAAACTGGATGTGTACGTACAATTAACTGTAAAAAATCTAATTACAATTATTTTGGTTTTTATTATACCAAACAGGCTCAACTGGTATTGGCAGTGTTAAACCATGCACGAGACAGGAGTACCTAGTAATAGTCCAAGCAGGATCGCTGTGTGGTTTTATTCTTCAAGGCAGCAAACAAACAATTTTCAATGCAGGAGGGCTTTTTATAGCAAGTCCATAGCAAAAAACAAATAAAGCATCTGGTCATCTGAGCCACTAGCTAGGCTCTGATTACTTCCTCACCAACATGATGCCAGCTTATGGGTTCTCCAAAACAAACAGGCAGCACTTGTTCTGTCAGCACTCAGCCTTGTCACACAGCAGAGAGAGTCCTGAGCATCAGTCAGCTCACATAAATAAAGGCCTGTGGACAGCTGAGACTAATCATGGGGTCTGGCCATTCAGTAATATGTGGACCCCCTGCCCCCATACCATCCTTTTTACGGTGTGGGGTTAATTGTTTGGAGATTTAATCTTTTTTTGTATTTACAGTCATTTGGAACAGCGAATATGCTCACAGATATAGAATGTCTATACTGAGCCTAAATGGGTAATCATGAGGGAAGGAGGTAGGGAAGGAAGGAGAGATGGATATGGGAGTACAGTGTGGGAAGGGAAGAGTAGAATCAGGGAGGTAGCTAAGAGTAGCTTCCCCTGTTTTTTCCCCCTAAATCCCCCTAAATTGGCACATTTATATATTTTTTGGCTTGTTTTTTTTTATTTTTGGTTTTCATCACTAATAGGAAGTGAGGGGTGGTTGGGGATTTGGAGGCGGGGGGGGGGGTGGTTGGTATGCAGCGAGCAGTAATTAGGCAGAGAAGCCTGGTAACCCCCAGACTGTATATGGGAGAAAGATCGGAAAGAGTATCTGCACCTAGATGAGGGATGCCTTCACCTCTCACATGTCTCTTGCCTCCTTTCTTGGGGAAGAAATATGATATATATGGTTGTAAGGATAAGGTCATAGGGGATATACCTTTTTTTTATATGTTTGTAACTATATCCATGATGTGGTGTCTATGAAACCCATATGGTTTTCTATAGTTTTTTTTTCTTATTTTACATATGTTGCCTGGGTTTTCAGTTGTGATGTATTGTTGTTGTTACTCTTTAAATTAATAAAAATAATTTAAAAACAATATATGGACATGGGAATTGAGGCGTAATTGAGTGTCAGTCAGTTTTTTACTTTTTCCGACCATTTTGGATTACTATACTGATGACTCTTCCACTTTATATTAAAATATACAACATATGGTATCTTTCTGGACTTTGAGATGTCTTCCTTTTTCTTTAGTTCTTCCACATTAGCCATAAACCCCGGAGCCCCTCACCATGTATAGGTGAGAAACCTAGATGACGTTATCCTCAGTTCTAACAGTCAGTGGCTTCTATAGAAATAGGAAATTCCTATTTTGTTATATTCATTTGCACATGGCTGGGTGAACACCAGTAGGTTAGAATTGCTCCCTAAAAATATTTTTCATTAAATGACACAATTTTAAAATACATGTATCTATTAGCAATGCTATGGAGAACTGTTTGGACACTAAGCTCAATATGTATCCAAAAACAGGGATGTAACTATGGCCTTACACTCTGCTACTGTTATCGGGCCAGGGAGCACAGTCTGATTATTTAGTGATTTGTTCATGAACCAATAGCTACCATTAACAAATAGTATACATTTGGATATATAGTTTGGGGACATCTATAAAAACAAGTAATACTCTGTATCACTAGAGGGATTGACTTGAGATACATTTAAAGACAGATGGGCCTCTTAATGATTTTGCTATAGAGACTCATCACACATAGTTATGGCCCTGTTTAAAATATTCACAAAATATGATTCAATTATAATTTTAGGAAATCTATTCATGTAAAAAAAACATGACCCCTCAGCTCACTCTCTCAGTCTCCTCACGTATCACTAATTCACTAATTTAATTTACTAACAGATATATCAGTCTGGATATCTTAGGCAGATAGAACAACATAATAAAATGCAGCTCTGCAACCATTAATACATCTTCATGTACTTGAGTGCATTGCTAGTGATTTTGAAGCATTGTTTGTGTTATTTTGCAAGCATTTTAAGAACTCTGTTGTAAGGTTTTTGCTCATGAATCAAGTTTTGGGTGTTTGTTTGTTTCACCACTTCCTCAAACTCAATCTATCCAAACTGAACTTCTAATTTTTCCTTCCCCACGTGTATCTCCCCCTGATCTATATGTCAAAATGGCACAACTATAAGCCCATCCCTGCATGCCAAGGTTCTTGGTGTAATCCTGGACTCTGATCTATCCTTTAAGCCCCACGTCCAATCACTGTCCAAATATTGCTGCCTCAACCTCTACAACATCTCCAAAATACACCCCTTTCTAAGCAATGACACCATAAAGCTCTTAATTCACTCCCTGGTCAGCTCTCGCCTTGACTACTGCAACTCATTTCCCATTGGCTTACCTCTACATAGGCTATCCCCCTTTCAGTCCATCATAAATGCTGCTGCCAGACTCATCCACCTTACCAATTACTCTGTGTCTTCTACTCCTCTCTTTCAATCCCTCCACTGGCTTCTGCTCACCCAACAAATTTAATTCAAAATACTAAAAACAACTTACAAAGCCACCCACAACTCAGCTCCCAGCTACACCACTAGCCTAGTTTCAAAATACCAACCTAATCATTCTCTTCATTCCTCCCAAGACCTCCTGCTCTCTAGCTCCCTTGTCACCTCCTCCCATGTTTGCCTCAAGGACTTTTCCAGAGCTTCTCCCATCCTATGGAACTCCTTACCCCAATCTGTCTGATTATTGTCTACTCTTTTAGCTTTTAGACAGTCCCTGAAAACCCTCCTCTTCAGGGAAGCTTATCCTGCTCACACCTAACAACTGTTTTTTGCATTTTTTTATCAGCTCATTCCCTACAGTTAGTACCTTCTGTATTACTTGACCCTCCCTTCTAGATTGTAAGCTCTAACGAGCAGGGCCCTCTGATTTCACCCATATTGAATTGTATTGTAACTGTAATGTCTGCCTTCATGTTGTAAAGAGCTGTGCAAACTGTGGGTGCTATATAAATCCTTTATAATAATAATACTTCTAGGTTGTTACCTAAGATGCACATGGCTGTGTCTTACAGAATGTTGTTATTGCTGTACAATTTTTTTGGTGCACACACAGTTGTCAATGTAAGCCTATCATATATTTATATCTCTTACCTTCACTTTTCTCCTCATCCACCTGCCACCTGCCAAAATATATACAGGGTGGCCACATGATCATTTCTTCAACAAAGAAGCAGATAAACAGTTCTAAATTTAACCTGACCCCACAAAACCACATGTACAGTATGTTCTGAGTCAGTAACTTAATGTAATGTGAAAATGTAATTAGCATTCAGTAGTAATCAACAATGGTAACCCAATACTTTTCTCACGGAAGGTGTAAAACACTAGTGAAACAGTTCACTGCTTATATGTATTGTTTTTACTATTCTCTTTCCAATTAGTCTAGGCTGGTTAATTACAAAAGCCACTATGTCTAAAATTGTTTACAGCTGAACTCTAGGCATATAGAACAACATAATAAAATGCAGCTCTGCAATCATTAATATATCTGAATGTACCTGAGTGCATTGTTAGTGATTTTGAAGCCTTGTTTGTGTCATTTTGCAAGCATTTTAAGAGCTCTGTTGTAAGGTTTTTGCACGTGAATCAAGTTTTGGGTGTTTGTTTCCTGGGCTGGGCAAGGGGATGGGAGCATTTCTAGAGGAAGAGAGGAGTTTTCAGGCTGAAAAATCCATGCAAAAGTGTGTCGCAGATTTAGTCACACCCATGGAAGTCTAAATATGCTCCAAAAACTTTTTCTGAGTTTAAGGCAACTGAGCACAAGTGTAAACAAAGACAGTTAGAAAGAGTATATTGACTAGTGGTCTTGTGTCCACTTTTATTCATCCAAACGTCAAAGTAGCAGTGTTCTGCCCATGCAGGGGTTGTTTAGCATAGCAACAGACACAGATGATTTTCAGCCTGTGGGCTGCTTTATCCCACTCTTGACAATTCCTATTTCGGACAGTCTCAGCTCTTCTGCTTAATTGGTTCCTTCATTCACTAGATTGGACCTCTTGCCGTTTTTTTTTTATAAGAGAAGCTAAGGACAGGGACCCAAGCAAGTTGCCGGGGAGCCACCACGGTGCCTTGCTTGGATTCCTGTCCCGACTTCACAGTGCTCCTGTTAGCGGCTCTGGTGTGGTCTGGACTCTGTATTGATGGCCTAACATGGAGCTTTTAACGCCAAATACCAAAGATATCTGTGAATGCATATTTATTGAATTTTACCTCTTTTTAACAGATAAAATTTGCTACACTATTGGCGGCTTGGGTGCCTCTCTCCTTATCCCTTTCCTCTCTTCAAACTGATTGGTGGCTGTAAAAAAATGTATAATGATTTTTTTTCTATTAAAAGGCAGCAAAGAATTCTACAGAGGGTGTGCTTGGGAATACTTCTGTCACCAGAAGCAGAGGTTCACAGGTCACCAGATTAACAATAAAGGAGATTAAACTGGACTGGTGAAATAAAGAATTGACTGAATCAAAAGCTGAAGTACTAAGCAGGTAGGCTGTGCTCTCTGTATACATTCCAACATTTGAATTTATTTTTTTTCTTTCAAAAGACACCAATATAAACAAGACATTATCATTAGGTCATTTCTAAATCAAATGTTTTATGTTTATATTTGTATTCATTGTTTTATTTATGATTACGGAGTGGATGGAGTCTATAAAATCCATCACTCTAGATTATCACTGATGAACCAAGTTTCCAAAATGTTGTGTTGTTTTTCATTACAGGTATACCCTCAAATGTGTCTCTTATACTTTAAAAACACTTTAAAACAGTTTGGACAGCACAGAGGCAAATTGGTTGGCATGTCCGCCTAGCAGTACTAGGGTCATAGGTTCAAATATCCCAACCACGGCACTACCTGGCTGGAGTTTGCATGTTTTCCCTGTACCTGCATGGGTTTCCTCCCGGTGCTCTGTTTTCCTCCCACACTCCAAACACATACTAATTTGGCCCTAGTATGTGTATGGATGTGAGTTAGGGACCTTAGATTGGAAGCTCCTTGAGGGCAGGGACTTATGTAAATGTACAATATATATGAAAAGTGCTGCGTAATTTGACAACGCTATATAAGTACCTGTAATAAAATAAAATAATAGTAATAAGTGCGGTAATTGAATCAAAATTCAAGATCTTGTACATTACACAAGTAAATCATAAATCCTAATCCATACAATTTCTTGCACACATTGCCAAACACATGCTGTAACAAAAGGTCAAATCCAAATAAATAATTGCATTCTGGAAAAGAGAATTATTTTTGAATTGTTATCAGGTTCAGTGAATCTTGGAGAGAATCTGTTGTGTTCTTAACAATACTGTGAAAGCTGTAGGAAAGCCATCTAGTTTAAGTTGACCCTATGTAGGAAAATAACCAAGGATAAAAGGAGCTATTGATTTTCTGAATTTACTGTAACAGGGACAGATAATACCACATAGACAGAGACACTTAGAAAGCTACCATTATGTCTCAGTAAAGTGCCTCATTAGTAGATCTCTTGTGACTCATGAACATTCTTATAATTAACAGCAGCTGTTCTTGTCTTATGAATCACCGATTAATACCATATCTGATATCGAATACTAGTAAAGGTAAAAAAAACAAAAATGTCTTTATACTTTTTTTTATAGGTGACTCTGTCCAAAAAATACAGGCTTGACAAAGAAGGAGGTCCTTTGAAATGCGTAGATATGCCCACTGCTCCGCCCACATGGGACATCATCCAGGAGATTCCATGCAACACAGTGGGGTTGATTTCCTAAAACTGGAGAGTGCAAAATCTGGTGATCTGAAACCTTGGCTTCCAGTTTTTTGTTTTTTAACAAGCTTAATTAAACAAGCTGAAGTTAGAAGCTGATTGACTACCATGCACAGCTGCACTATATTTTGCACTCTCCAGTTTTAGTAAATCAACCCCACTGTGCCTGTGTAGAGAGCTGTGATCTGTCCTTCAGCTGCAACTATTCCTCAATCCACCAGCACTGCTATCTGGGACTACTCTGTGTGAATACAGAGAGGTGCCCATGCTGGGGAATGTTGAGTACATGCCTTTTCTATTTTAATTTGTGAATGGCCAATTTGCATTAGACTTTAAAATTAAAGTGGAAGTAAACTCTCCCAGATAAATTTTCCCCATTTAAATCAGTAATAAGCACTGTACAAATTACTGTGTATGAATCAATGAATCAATTCAAGCTTGCTCTGTTTACTTGTAATCTGCTCTTTTTATTTTCATGATGACACTGACACATGCGCATTTTACGCCTGATTCGCGACACGCTTATTGTGCCGCCAGTCCATTAATTTATATGCGTCTCCTTTCTGCGTCACTGCTTCAAGATCCCGTGAGATTACAGTGTTATTCACAAGTTACACCTCATGTGACTTGCAACATTACAGGGGTGTAAACATCAGCACATCGTATGGCACACAGGAGCAAAGAGATCAGCCTCATCATGTGGATTGTGTGAAAAAACACATTAAACGATCAATAAATATTTGTTTAAATGCTTGCTCACAGTGGCAGCTGGTGCTCCATCAGTCGGGGGGCAGCAAACAAACCTGAGACATCTACCCCCCCGGGCATTTCAAAAGATCGGCACTTACCCCATCCAGGTCATGGTCGCTGCTTCTCCTCCTGACCAATCTGGTCTTTGGACTCGCGGCCAATGGGGTCTTAGGACTCCCGGCCAGTGTGGGGTCTCAGGACTCACTTCCTGATTGGCCATGAAGAGAAACAGGAAGACATTAGTGAATGTTAATTTGCTAATGTCACACAACTGGGTGGGCTTAGAGCGCAGTGCTCTGTGCCCCGAGCCCACCCTTTTTGAGGCCAATTAAAGCCTCAGGCTCAATCATGTGCTTAAAAAAAAAACATGGAAATCCATTGTCCGGTGCCCTGCATGTAGATTAGGGGCAGGGTGCATGGATTACAAGGGTGGCGCCGCTGCACCCCTAATGGACAGGCCACCGCTGCTTGCTCACCTCTCTATGCTTCAATATGTGGGACATGATTGCTTTAGTAATTGGGAATGAAAACGAGGCATGGCTACAACATTATCGAGCATGTGCAAGGTTACACCAGGGACAAAAAGAAAAACAGAAAGGGCGGAAGTAGACTGCTCTTCAGACTTGGAAGACAGTAGCTAAGATGGCACTGGCTGCTGCCAGAAAGTAAGAATTTCAAATCAACTGGGAAAATAAGTAAGAAACATTCTTAGGGGGAAAGAATAATGCAGAATGTTATGAAAAGCTTTATTAGACTGGATTTTTTAAGAAGGAGCATTTGACTCCTTGGACATAAATAGAACTAGGCAGACTGCAGTACAGAAAAAGGGCCTTTAACCACTTCCCTACACGTCATTGTCATATGACATCCGCTGATGGGATCTCCCATCCTGGGCAGGCGTCATATGACGTCCTCGGCTTCCCGGCGGCCGCAATATCTGCCGGGCACTCACGTTTGCTCGTTACAGAGCAGGACCATGGATCTGTGTGTATAAACACACAGATCCACGTCCTGTCAGGGGAGAGGAGACAGATCGTGTGTTCCTAGTATATAGGAACACCAATCGGTCTCCTCCCCTAGTCAGTCCCCTCTCCCTACAGTTAGAAACACTCCCTAGGTAACACATTTAACCCCTTGATCGCCCCCTAGTGTTAACTCCTTCACTGCCAGTGACATTTATACAGTAATCAGTGCATTTTTATATCACTGATCGCTGTATAGATGTGAATGGTCCCAAAATAGTGTCAAAAGTGCCCAATATGTCCACCGCAATGTCACAGTCATGAAAAAATTCGCTGATCGCCGCCATTACTAGTAAAAAAAATATAATAATAAAAATACCATAAATCCATCCCCTATTTTGTAGGCACTACAACTTTTGTGCAAACCAATCAATATACACTTATTGTGATTGTTTTTTACCACAAATATGTAGAAGAATACATATCAGCCTAAACTGAGGATTTTTTATTAAATTGGGATATTTATTATAGCAAAAAGTAAAAAATATTGTGTTTTTTTCAAACTTGTCGCTCTTCTTTTGTTTATAGCTCAAAAAATAAAAATTGCAGAGGTGATCAAATACCACCAAAAGAAAACTCTATTTCTGGGGGGAAAAAATGATAAAAATCATTTGGGTACAGTGTTGCATGACCACGCAATTGTCATTCAAAATGTTACAGTGCTGAAAACTGAAAATTGGCCTGGGCAGGAAGGTGGTGAAAATGCCCTGTATTGAAGTGGTTAAGCTGATAGCAGCAATCTGTATTTCATAACAACTACTGTCACCTATAGCAACAACTTTACTCACAGCATCCTTCTGTATTCTTCAAGCTTTGTCCACAGCTACCCACTGGGTTCCTCGGACTCACAGCTACCCACCGGATCCCTCAAGCTTTACTCACAGCTACTCGCTGTACTTCTCTTCAAGCTTTACTTACATCTACACACTGTACTCCTTCAAGCTTTACTCACAGCTACCCACTGTACTTCTTGGATGAGTTCTCTCCTGAAGATTTTCCACTACTTCACTTTCCCTGGCTGATGAAGCGTCTCCTCTGATACTCCTGCAGAACTCCATCCCTTTATACCTGCCTTCGGCAACAAGAGTGGTGGTCCCTTCTTCTCTCCCTTGCCTCCTGGCAACAATCCCCTCATGTGTTTTTTTTGTTTGTTTTTTTTTGGGGGGGGGGTTGATTATAAAACATTTATTCTCTATGTAATCATGCAATAAAAACAGCTTTGCACTTTAAAACAAGTTTGTTGGTGTCCTGGCGACATATCTTATCAAGGGTCAAGGGTTCTCTAACTTTTTTTCACACAAGCTGTAAATAGAAACATGGTTTGCAAAACATTAATACACATTGAGAAGATTTGCTTTGAGCTTTATCAAATGCACAAAATGCATAATGCAAGACCGCAATGAATCTTGTTTTTAAAAAAAGTTTTTTTAGAAAATGCTTTGCTCTGATCATGTCATTGTCAGACATGCTCAAACTAAAAAACCTTGCGGTATCTATAGATCATTTCTGTTCAATCCTGGTTGATCACTGTTATTTATATTGATAGGCTGGATCTGACAGCAGCTTCTCCCTCTTTTTTACAGTTTAGACTAGATAAAGCTAAAGCCTAATACACACAGGCCAAATGTTAGGCAGCATCGGCCAGTTCAATAGAAACCATCTGACATTTGGCCCATGTGTACGGCAGCCAGTCGAACAGAAGCTGTCCTTTTCACTGGCTTCTGTCAAAGGGGATGGCTGAAAAATCTGCCAATCAGCTCCATACATCTGATGATCGGCTCCAGATTAGTGCTCTTAGCCAATGCTGACTGAAGTGTTCTGGCAGGGGGGCTATCCCCCTGTCAGAACACAATAGCTCAGCAAGTGAGATTGCTGTACTAAAATTGCATAGTTAGTACAGCGGCTCCTCCTGAGCTGTCAGGTTTTTCTCATTCAGCCCTGCTGGGTTAAATTAAAAAAAAAAAAACTAGTAGTGTGTTCCAGGCTTAAGATAACTATGTGAAGCTGCTGGCACAGAGACAAGGTAGAGAGTGTTAAGATCTTGTCTGCATATCCAATTGCCCTTGTCCATGGTCATGTCCATCAGTGGTTCTCAAACTTAGTCCTCAAGTACCCCCAAAGGGCCATGTTTTCAGGTTGTCCTTTACTTTGCAAAGCTGCTTTAAATCAATATCAATCACATGGTATTGATAATAGCTATTTTATCTAAGGGAAGTTCCAAAAACATGGCCTGTTGGGGGTACTGAGGACTGAGGTTGAGAACCACTGATGTACATGACCATGCTTAAAGTGGAGTTCCACCGAAAACTGGAATTTCCGCTTTAAGCACTCCTCGCTCCCCTAAATGCCACATTTGGCATGCCATTTTCTTTGGGGGGAGTGGGTACCTAGTTTTGGCAGGTGCTTCCTGTCCCACTTCCTGCTTCCTTCACCTCGCCACCTAGGTGACTCCTCCTCTCCCCCTCCCTCTTTGCAATCTTCTGGGTCACGCCACAGGTCCCAGAAGGATGCCCGGCTACTAAGAGAGCGCAGCGCAACTCACGCATGTGCAGTGCGCATCCGACTGTGAAGCTGCAAGCTATCACATCCGGGTGCCCACACTTGCAAAGACGGCGCCGCAGAGAGGAGGGGGGCTTTGGGACGTCCACATCATTAAAAGACAGCTACACTTTTTGTAGATGCTGACTTTTAATAAATTTACAAACGAGTGGAACTCTGCTTTAAACTGTATGTGTGAGCAAAATACTAAGAGAAAATGTTTAGTACAGCTTGCTAATGCATATGCATTTCTACATATTATCCCCCTTTAAAAATCCTGCAAGTTCTAAAAAAATCATGATGATCCTGCAAGGAATACAGTCAGCTCCTAAACTCTTGTATATTAGGCCAACAATATTGCCATGGCTGCACTGGAATAGAAAAAAAGGGGGAAAAACAGAGGGCAACTGGTATGGAAGTGCAGAGAAAGTAAACAAGGAGGCATTATGGAGACCAGAAGATAGAGTTGTACTAGTAAAGTCCAATAGGGCTGAAAATGCTGCTTGCAATTTCAGATTAGCTGGTAGTGTTTTATCCCACTTAAGTTAGGATCTGCCTGCATTTTTATCAAGATCAATAGTGGAGATGAGCACAGGTGTCCTCTGGACTAATCTCTAGTCAAAATCTGAACTCACACCTCTTTTTTACTTCCATGAGCTGCTGACAAGGTCATTCCTGCCCTGCAGCTTGCATGAACAAAAATGTCAACTACAGTTCAGGAATGACCCAGTCCACAACTCATTGTAATAAATGGAGTGCAAGTTTGACTTCAGATGAGTTTGGAGGACTCTCAAGCTCATTTTTAATCACCAGGTATTTTTCAGTAGTTTTATTATTTTTATAAGATATAACATGGAAAGGGGGCATGTGTTGTGAAGCTGTAGTAATTATGTTTTTTTTTTTCTTTTAGATTTTACCCATGTAGCAGTCTCCCCAACCTCCAGAGGCCTAGTGGTGACCCCCAGAGTCAGGGAGAGCTGACATTCCTCCTCAGGGTGCAGGTTACTGGGTATGGTGGTTGCAGTGCAAGGTGGAAAAATGGGCGCCAGTCACTTTTAAAAATGAACAAGGAGTTTCATTTCTCTTAACAGGATTAGGGGGGGGAGAGGGATAGGGCACAGGACACGTTTAGGCAAATGCAAGAGCAAATTGACAGACTCCTTGGACAAAAATATAACTAGGCAGACAGCAATACAGAAAAAGGGCCTTTAAGATGAATGCAGAAATCTGTATTTTGTAGCAACTTCTGTCCCCGATTACAACAACTTTACTCACAGTATCCCACTGTAGATCCCCATGCCCTGTATTAAAGTGGTTAAGCTGAATGCAGCAATCTGTATTTCGTAGCAACTACTGTCACCTATAGCAACAACTTTACACACAGTATCCCACTGTAGATCCCCAAGCTTAGCTCACAGCTACCTGCTGGACTCTTCAAGCTTCACTCACAGCTACCTGCTGTATTCTTCAAGCTTCTGCCACAGCTACCCTCTGGGTTCCTCAAGCTTTGCTCACAGCTACCCGCTGTACTTCTCTTCAAGGTTTACTTACAGCTACCCTCTGTACTTCTTGGATGAGTTCTGTCCTGAAGCTTTCCCACTTACCTCACTGTCCCTGGCTGAAAAAGTGTCTCCTCTGGTACTCCTTCAGAACTCCATCTCTTTACACTTGCCTCTGGCAACAAGAGTAGTTGTCCCAGGCTTCAGGTCTACACCTCTGCTGCTGCTCCACACACACACCCACTCAGGCCGCAGCCCGGGTGGAAAGAACCCCGAACACCTGACTCTCTCCAAATAAATAGACTATACCAGCAGCCTCAGCAGCCAAAGAAACTCCTGCTGATTGGCTGAGAAAAGCATATTCACTCATAACCTGAATTCACTGTAATCGATTCATCTAATGCCAAAGGCAACAGTGTCACCTATTGACAGAATAGAGAAATCACAATTTAACTCAAGCTTAGGAGAAAACCTTTAGATCAAGACTACAAATTAGCCAGGCTAGTTAATACCTAGCACAACTAAGTTTACCAGCAGCCCTGTTTAGGACAACGGTACTACAATCATATATTAGGCAAATCTGTCTGGGGATTTGTTTCCAGTAATGCACAGTTCCGTAACGGTTTTTCAACATAGGGATTAATCACAAAACAGTGCTTGTAACAAAACTCTCAGATTTTGATCTGAAATACCATTTCTGTTATTATATTGGCTTTCTTTCAATAATAAATGCTGTATATTGTAAACCTGTATAACATTGTGATTTAGGATGAAACCAGGCACACTATTGGTCAGGGTGAGGACTCTATTTTGCTGCACATCAATTATATTCTCTACATTCAGTGTAATTTTATATCTTACGATTGCATAATATTCTAAAAATCTGTGATCAACATTTCAACCTAGACTAGATTGTGTACATTTAGAATGTAATTTTTATTATGGCTAATGGAAGTACTTGTAAGGAAGGTACTACAAAGTTTAAACTTAAACTTTGAACCTGTAGGCTCTTATTACCTAGCAAAATGGCCTCATATCCTTAAGGAAGGCTCATCCAAGAGCTTGAAGGAATCTTCAGCTTTTTTGCAGGGCATTACAGAATCCAAAAAAATGTGTCCAAACCTGTAATAAGAAGTAGGAGGAGGAGAAATATTAAATTCCAATTGACCTAAAGCCCATCATATGGTGGGCAAAAGTTATCTGCATCCACAACACACATAGGCAAGATGAATATACACATAAGCTTTTCTGTGTTTTACAAACTGAATAGAAATGTTATTCATTGTAGCTCATGCTGGTGACCCCTTTAAGCAGCAGGGCCCACACAGACCCGGACATCATCACCACTGTTAAGATGGATACCATTCCTAATTCAGCCTTTGATGAACAAGCTGCCAGAAACAAGAGAAAAGCTGCAATATCAAGCTGCAGCCATACCCAGACTCTTTAGTTCCTCCCAGAGGACCAGAGGAAACTGGACAAAACGAGGGGCAGCCATGTGGAGCTCATGGTAGGAGCAGTGTGGGAAGGGAAGCAGGAAGCAGTTCCGGAACTGCTGCAAGGAATTAGAATGGGCTAATTAATCCTCCAGGGGAGCATTTAGCAGCCAGAAACCCTGATGACATGAACCAGAGGAGGGGGGGGGGGCAGACTCTTTTGCATTTGAAGGGAGAGGGGAAAGAGGTTGTCTTTCACCTAACCCCTTAAAGATCTGCTAGCAGTGCAGCGGCCAGCAGGGGAAGTGTGGTGTACACTTGTCATCCTCCATCATCCAGCTACCAGGGACAGTGGATTACTTCTATTCATTTCCATTCAGCCTACAGGAATGGCCATAAGGGGACAGAATGTTGTTGGTCCTATTTATATGTATTGAACTTGTTTGTTTGCACTGAAACTTTTCTGTTGCCAGTAGAGCTTTTCTTGTAGCAAGCTGCATTGCTTTTCACCCTTTGGAGCCTTAGGACACTGTAAAGAGTTTCCTTAACTGGTGGATTAACTTGTGGATTACAAATGCTCCCATTTTGGGGGTCAGC
Organism: Lithobates clamitans; assembly: GCA_037952925.1. Lineage (NCBI taxonomy): Eukaryota > Metazoa > Chordata > Amphibia > Anura > Ranidae > Lithobates > Lithobates clamitans. The sequence continues at coordinate 3,121,531 of JBBGZY010001130.1, forward strand.
ACTCCAACACAAGTTTAAGGGCCCTACCGCCTGCCAGCAGACATCTTTTGTTATGCCACTGGTTAGTGGTCAGACAAGGTCTGTACACAGTAGTTAGGCTGCACTATTATTGGCACTGTCACATGCACTGCCTTACATTTCCAAATGACTGTCGTTATTATTGTATTAGTGTAATTGCCCTTTTTGCTCAATTAGTATGTTCTGGAAGTACCACTACGAGGCTGCTGGGGTAACATATGGTATCTGCTTTCCTGTGCTTGTTTCAGTATTTGATAAACTGATTATACTGCCATTGTCAAAAATCATTACTGAGTAATTGCCCTACATTCCTTTTTCCTGCTTAAATAAAGCCCTTTATTATTACTTCGGGTGTGTCAGTGAGTTGTCAATTCCAATTAGGGTGGGTCACCATCGGGAAGGGCAGAAGAACCCTAAAATTCCAGTAGCTCCTTGAGGAGTCATTGCTACAATATCATGTTTATTTCTGAATTATTGTTTTATATGGCATTCTCTTAAAGTGGTACTAAAGCCTAAACATTTTTTGCCTTAATGCATTCCTTGCAATTCCAGTAACTGAACTGTTTTGCATTATGTAACTTCCTTTAGGATTTGCTTTTGTGGGATGATTTAGAATGGGTCACATATTATTATGTTTTTTATTCTACTATACTTTCAGAATAAATAATAATAATACACATATTAATATATATTTGTTGCTGAGTTTTACATGTAAGGGTCTCTTTATACACTGGCTGATCAGTTCCATTGGTATGGCTGAGGCAGAGAATATTTATAGATAAATTTAAGCACATATTTTGCAATTAAGTAGTACAGCTTACGTTTCTTGAATTCTTCCTTGTAGCATTGCTGGTAGCCGGGTGCATTTGTGTGAACTTCTTTCATTGCCTGGTTCCTTCAAATCAGTGTGTTATTCAGGAGTGTGGTTTGAGTCTTGAGGCAATACAGTGCCCTTGGGATAACTTGGTATTTAATTTTATCTGTAGTCCAGCTAAATATAATCTTCAGAGAACTAACCTCTGCTCAAATCTTTTATCAAACCAGACCTAAATACACAATGCTCTTTTTATTACTGTTTGAAAGATTTAATGGCTAATCTGATGTACTGTATATATTCTTAATTAAATATGTATGTATAAGAAAGATATGCATATAAAGAAGTGATATTTCTATACACAGACATATGATGACAACAGATATTGGATGCACATATATATTTTTATTTTCAGCTATTACAGTAGTTAAAGAAAACCTGTACTAATAGCTATAATAAATACAAATAAATAAATACAAAGACTGTAACTCTGGTCTCCCATCTGAAAATACTACCTGCCTGGTTGCCTCTGCCTTCTTTGTCATTTGATCCAGAAAAAAGTATTAGGGAAATTAGATTGAACAGTATAACTATACAGGGTACAGCTGTGTGCTGTTAAGGGTGAGGGTCTTTTCACTGCTTTAATCCTTTCTCATAACCTGCATAGTTACTGTCCCATTGGGTCTTGGAGTCCTACTTCATAGAAACTATAGTTTACATACAATCTACTGATGATTGACAAATAGTCTGCATACAGTTTGGAATAAATAGGTTTATAATTTTAGGTTCTGAATGTGCATCTGGCTAGAGGAACAAAAAGCTATGATTTGAATGGCTCCCCCCACTTTCCTAAAATGAAGAATAGCCTTATTATTTTTGGGATATTAGATAGGATGAGACATGAGAATATCTTCGGTTTTATAAAGGTTGTACTGTTCTAAGCTAGGTAAAGTTAGATTTAAATCAGGGCTTTGACTAGACCAGTTCGTAGCCTTCTATGTCTTCCCTTTGAGACATTCCTTGGATTTGTTAGTATCGTTCAGATAATTATCGTTTTGAAAGATTAATTTGTGGTTAAATTATACATTTCAGAAAGATAGCCACATATTCTCATCAAACACACTTTGGTGTGATGCAGAATCATATCTGACTCAATGTCTGCAAGCTGCCTAGGCCCTGAAGCTGCAAAGCATCCCTAAAATATAACATTTCCACCACGATGGCTCATTCTAATCCAAAAGAAAAATCTGCCCACCAATGAAGAGTGTTAAAGAAAGGTGAATTTGAGGAGAGCAAGTAGGGATGTTTTACATTTGGTATGAGGTTCTTCTGCTGGAAGGCTGTCTTAGGTTTGACATGTATGTGGAGAGATATGGTGCAGACGTGTATGTGACCAACACACTGGAGAGAGATGACTTAGGGGGTCCCGGTAAGTTAGTGGAGTGGTTCCAAAACCCTGAAGTGCAGACCGCCGGCCATCTTGTGTTCTCCCAGTGCTCCAATCCACATCAATAGACTCCAATGACAGCTGAACCCAGCTCGGCTCTCCTGCAGCTGAATGAGTAATGGATGATTGAAACTACGCAAGGTGGAAGACCCACGTGTTATAAGGCTTCTAAACCCTTTACTTCTGTAAATTTGCTATTTACATAGCTTAATTCATCAATATAATATCTATAGTGAAGATAATTAAATCTTAGCTGTGAATGAATCAAAAATATTGTGCAAACATAACATGTGAAATACATTCATCAAATGGGGCCATCAAAAATGATATCTTGGTGAGTCCCGAAAGTCATCAAAGAAAACCAACAAAAGTCCAAGTGATGTTTGCAATTAATCCGTGACAGTGAAGGATCCACCACCAGAAAATAGAAGGGGTAGCTCCTTACCAGATAGCCGTTATATAGCATGTTATGTTTGCACAATATTTTTGATTCATTCACAGCTAAGATTTAATTATCTTCACTATAGATATTATATTGATGAATTTGGTTATTAGCGCAACCCCTTTTATTTTTTCCCTTTACTCATCCACAATTGATGTTTGTTGTGGGGTTTGCAGCTTTTCGCAGTATAGAACACTTTGGTTTTTAGCGCGGTTTTTTTAATTTTCCACTATTTACATAGCTTGCTTTTCATTTACCTATTGCTACACTTAGTCTTCTACCACCAGTGGTGTCTACATTGCATTAAAGCTACAAGTTCTGCAATCCCTCCCAAGGAAGTTCATTCTGTTCTGAAAAGGTCAATCCCCGAAAGCTAACCCTGAATGATGTTTCTACATTTATATTCCCGATACACTACATTGTCTTAAAAGTTGCCAATTATCATATGAATAAAGGAGTTTTTATACTGCTATACTCAGATGTGCCCTTTGCTGTCCTTGTCCTTGGTTTGAATCAAACATGTCTACTGTTACTGTGACAAAAATTTTTTATCTGGTTATCATCAGTCTACGTTGTTCCAGAAGGCCTGGTCTTTGCCTATATGGCAAGCTGTAGTCTTGCTCTAATGTTCTTTTTGGACCAGCAAAGGCATTTTGCTGGCACAGCTCCCATGCAGGGTAAATTGGTGTAATCTCTTTGTCAATGTAGACACACTAACTGTTATCTAGTTAACTAACTGTTACTGCAACCTGGTATGACATTTCTGTGTCATTATAGGCTTCTTTTAGCATCAAATGGTCAGCTCCTGGGCAGAATTTTCTGTGTTTGCCAGTCCTGGACAAATTAGGATTTGGTTGAAATGTATGCTACTTGTAGATTATTTTCCTTTCCAGTGGACTGATTGATTCCTAATAACTTAGCAACCTCTTAAAATCCCCTGTCAGACTATAAGACATCCACAACCTTCTATCTGAGGGGCTTATAAAGCTCTTTTGTTCTTGGCATGATGATATCACACACATCAATAGCAATGAGAACACCAGACCCTAGATATCTGAAGCGTAATAAGACATGTTCAACATGTATTCGATTTTAATCAATGCTACCTGATTTGGAACACCAGATCCCAATTCCATAGATCCGAAGTGGTGGTAAAAGCAAGTGCACTCATTTTTTCCAAATGACAAATCTGCATTTTCCCACATTTAGATTATGAGATGAAAAGACACCATGTAATTTTTATGTATACATCGCCATTATCTTTAGGCACTATTTGAATGCAGATTTAATGTTTGCTCATTCAAATATGGTGAAACAGTCAACAACTTATATGGGGTATACTTATTTTTTACATAACTGTATGGGTGTGATGGTCAGCCTGTCCACAAACATTTGATCCAAAGTAAATTCTGTGATACAAAAGAGTTCCATATTGAATGAAACAAATATACTTAAAATTAAAATGCAGAAAGTAATTAAGCCACACACACACCAGTGATTCCCTTATAATGCTGTTATACAGTACATTTGGTATTACATTAAACAAGACAAGTGACAAAAGAATTTAAGACAACTAAGTGATCTGAGTCAAGGAATCAAATTTCAGATAGTTAATTAATTAGAAGTGTTTATAGGAATACTTTAGTAAAGAAAAAGCTCAAGGCAAAATAAAAAAAAGCAGTATATCTTTTTTGTTAATAAATTTGTTAATTTCCACATAGGCTGACAATACACAGCATTTATGAGGACTGTCAGTCCCTCCTAGTCACCATTCATTAAATTAAAGAATCACTCCCAGTATTCTAATTTTCCCAACAAAGCGCAAGATAAGAATTAATGGGGCTAATTACATTTCTTGAGATAAGACAGCACCTGAAAGCTGAACATCCCTGAACTTGACAGTATCAATAGGTATTTTTTTTGCCCATCAGACATATACAAGAAAATTCTTTCAGGGGTATAGATAATGTAAGCGTGATCTATACCACAGCATACACACTATTTTATTAACATCTGCATTGTAATAGAAATACAAACAATAGTTATTTTTGACAATCCAGTATCGACAGGATTTAAAATCATTTTTCATGTTGCGATTGCTGCCTGTCTGTGGCCCATCTCTTTGCACAACTTCCTGGATTCCCTGCATGCTTTGCAGATTCTCCTTTGCTGTCCAATTTGAAATTTAAGGATGTCACCAGCAGGGGTCAGGCTTGGAGACCAGTAGCTATAGCAGTAGAGAGGTTCCCACCGACCAGCAGGATAAGTAAACAAGCAATTCACCCTGGTGGATGACAAGGGCTCATCTGAAATACGGGGTCTAAAAACTATCTGGTATTCACCAGAGCTTCTAATGATGGAGAGTTTTGCTGCGTATTAGTACCAGGTCGTGGTTCTCAGGATCACCAGGGCCACCACCCGCCCACCAGGAGGTGAGCAAGCCAGGGTCGAAATATAGCAAGTAGGGATCAAATGGAAGCAAAGGCAGTAAACCAGCCAGGTCAGTAACACATGGAGATAAGGACAGCTGCAGGTATGCAAAGGAGCAAGATATCGAATGAGAGAGAGAGAGAGAGCACAGAAATCTGGCAAATAGGAAGTGCAAAGGCATGGTTTAAACAGGAAGTTCATGGCAGAAGCAAGGGTTCAAGATTCAAAAAAAACCAGACACAATTCAAGGTTGTCAAAGGAATCAGGCAGGGAGCTGTTAAGCATCTCAGGTGGCTCAGTAAGAAGAGCCACTGCCAGATGCAGCAGAGGTTTTGGTTCAGATCCTGGTCCTACATATCCCATGGTAGCTTGCTGCCTGAAAGCAAAGATACCTGTACTGACTTTGATTCCTGAAACCTCTCCTCTCGAGATCAGGCTTAGGTAAATATTAGAGGGGGCTGAGGGGGGAGCTGCACACTGAAGGTTTTTTACTTTCATGCATTCTTTGTATGAAGGTAAAACACCTTCAGCCTTTACAACCACTTGAAATACATTTTAATAGATCAAATGGATTTAATGGACCCATAAGTAAATTTTTAAAAACAGATGATCTCTGGGGGTCAAATAGAAGCTGAACCAGTACATGATTTTATAAGTTACTTGAGGCTTCAGAAAAAAAGGTTTTCACCCCAAGTTTCTGGTTCTGTTCTTGGTTCCATGAAATCTCATTGACTTTTTCTTTTTGCCTGCACCAAAACATGAATTAAAATTTCATGTGAGAATCCTTTCTTCATGGCTGTAATGAGTGGGTGGATCTGGAAACACTGAAGAAAAAAATCTTGCCTGTGGCCTGCTCAAAAAAACTGAGATTTATTTGACGAAGTATCCATTCGTTTTTACATAGTAATGCCCCGTACACACGGTCGGACTTTGTTCCAACATTCCGACAACAAAATCCTAGGATTTTTTCCGACGGATGTTGGCTCAAACTTGTCTTGCATACACACGGTCACACAAAGTTGTCGGAAAATCCGATCATTCTGAACGCGGTGACGTAAAACATGTACGTCGGGACTATAAATGGGGCAGTGGCCAATAGCTTTCATCTCTTTATTTATTCTGAGCATGCGTGGCACTTTGTCCGTCGGATTTATGTACACACGATCGAAATTTCCGACAATGGATTTTGTTGTCGGAAAATTTTATATCCTGCTCTCAAACTTTGTGTGTCGGAAAATCCGATGGAAAATGTCCGATGGAGCCCACACGCGGTCGGAATTTCCGACAACATGCTCCGATCGGACATTTTCCATCAGAAAATCTAACCGTGTGTACGGGGCATTAGTCTGGTTGAAAAAAGACATTCATCCAGTTCAACCCAAAGAAAAAAAACACACACACACATACATACACACACGCACACACAAAAACCCTCTATATACACTATCCTATACCCAGAGTTGATCCAAAGGAAGGAAAAAAAAACAATAAAGAATAGTCCACTTTGCTTCAGTAAGGAAAAAAAAAAAATTCCGAACCCCCAAAAGACAATTGGATATTCCCTGGATCAACTTTACCTATAAATATTAGTATCCAGTTATATTTTGTGCATTTAGGAAAGTACTGTGAAGAAGCCTTTCTGTATTTGGAGTTTCCATGTTTTCTTCCAGATGTAAAGAGTGCCCCCTTGTCCTCTGTGATGACCTTAAAGTGAATATACACCAAGTTTATTATATGGACCACTTATGTATTCATACATGTTGATCATATCCCACCTAATATCCTCTTCTTAATCCCGCGTACACACGGTTGGACTTTTCGACCGGACTGGTCTCCCGGATGCCGATGGACCAAATCCAGCGAACAATCCGATCGTGTGTGGGCTTCACCGGACTTTCAGCGGACTTTTCCAGTCGCAAATCTGATGGACTTTAGATTTGGAACATGCTTCAAATCTTTACGTCGTAACTCCACCGGACCCAGAAATCCGCTCGTCTGTATGTTAGTCCGACGGACAAAAACCGACGCTAGGGCCGCTATTGGCTACTGGCTATCAACTTCCTTATTTTAGTCCAGTGTACTTCATCACGTACGAATCCGTCGGACTTTGGTGTGATCGTGTGTAGGCAAGTCAGGTCGTTAGAAAGCCCGTTCAAAGTCCACCAAAAGTCCGTCGAAAGGATGTCGGACTTTTGTAGCTGAAGAGTCTGACTGTGTGTACGCGGCATAAGAGAGAATATATTCAGTTCCTCTAATCTTTCCTCATAGCTGAGCTCCTCCATGCCTCTTATCAGTTTGGTTGCCCTTCTCTGCACTTTCTCCAGTTCCTCAATATAATTTATGTGAACTGATGCCCAAAACTGAACTGCATATTCCAGGTGAGGTCTTACCAGGGCCGGTACAAGGCAGGGGTGGGGGGGGGCACTTGCCCTGGGCGGAGTCTTTTGAGGCTGGAGATGGGGCGCCAAATTGCAAGCTGCACAATTCACTGATCCACTAAATTACTGCTGTTACAGTGCTCAGACTCAGTGACTTTGCTATGGGGGGGTGACACTCGCCAGAGGAGTGACAACATCAAGGAAGCTGGCAGTTGTAGTGGGTGCTGTAAACCCCCCATCAGTAAAGCGGTGACAGCTCCAGCGGGCTGCCGCTCACCTGAACTCAGGCAGCGGCGGTGTGACAGGGGAGAGGCGGGCTGCCTGAATGTTTCCCCCGCTCGCCCCCCTCCCCTCTTTCTCCTATTGGCAGTGCAGGAGAAGAGAGAGCAGCTCTCTCATTAACCAGCGCCAGGGGCTTCCATTTACAAATGCCCATTCAGCGTTCCTGCTGCTGTGGCTTTGATTCTCAGCCACAGCGCCGTTGTTAGTGAAAATATGCTGGCTAATAACATCCACCTCTCCCGCCCCTGCCCACCCCCTTCAGCGTTTGTGGCTAGTTGATAGGACTGCCGGGATCTCAGCAATGAATCAGGTGCTCGCCCCGCCCCCAGGCTCATCTTCAGCGTAAGAGGAGAATAGAACTTTCTCCTGCAAACCTGCCTGATCCCAGTGCCACAGCTTCTTCCTGTATCTGCACTGAGAAGAAACAAACCATGATATAAGTAGGATCTCTGAGTACCCCGCTCTAAAGGGGATCTCTGGGGACCCTGGGCCAAGAGGGATCTCTGGGGACCCTGAGCCAAGGGGGATCTCTGGGGACCCTGAGTAAAGAGGGATTTCTGGGGACCCTGAGCTAAAGAGGATCTCTGGGGACCTTGTGCTAAGGGGGATCTCTGGGGACCCTGACCTAAGGGGGATCTCTGGGCACCCTGAGCTAAGGGGGATCTCTGGGGACCCTGAGCTAAGGGATATCTCTGGGGACCCTGAGCTAAGGGATATCTCTGGGGACCCTGAGCTAAGGGATATCTCTGGGGACCCCGAGCTAAGGGGGATCTCTAGGGGCCCTGAGCTACGGGGGAGCACTGGGGACCCTGCGCTAGGGGGGATCTCTGGGGACCCTGAGTTAAGGGGGATCTCTGGGGACCCTGAGCTAAGGGATATATCTGGGGACCCTGAGCTAAGGGGGAGCACTGTGGACCCTGTGTTAGGGGGGAGCACTGGGACCCTAAACTAAGGAGGATCTTTGGGGACCCTGAGCTAAGGGGGATCTCTGGGGACCCTGAGCTAAGGGGGATCTCTGGGGACCCTGAGCTAAGAGGGATCTCTGGGGACCCTGAGCTAAGGGGAAATCTCTGGGGACCCTGAGCTAAGAGGGATCTCTAGGGACCCTGAGCTAAGGGGGATCTCTGGGGACCCTGAGCTAAGAGGGATCTCTGGGGACCCTGAGCTAAGGGATATCTCTGGGGACCCTGAGCTAAGGGGGAGCACTGGGGACCCTGAGCTAAGGGGGAGCACTGGGGATCCTGAGCTGAGGGGGAGCACTGGGTACCCTGCGCTAGGGGGGAGCACTGGGGACCCTGAGCTAAGGGGGAGCACTGGGGAGCCTGCGCTAGGGGGAGCACTGGGGACCTTGAGCTAAGGGGTATCTCTGGGGACCCTGAGCTAAGGGGGATCTCTGGGGCCCCTGAGCTAAGGGGGATCTCTGGGGACCCTGAGCTAAGGGATATCTCTGGGGACCCTGAGCTAAGGGATATCTCTGGGGACCCCAAGCTAAGGGGGATCTCTAGGGGCCCTGAGCTACGGGGGAGCACTGGGGACCCTGCGCTAGAGGGGATCTCTGGGGACCCTGAGTTAAGGGATATCTCTGGGGACCCTGAGCTAAGGGGGAGCACTGTGGACCCTGTGTTAGGGGGGAGCACTGGGGACCCTAAACTAAGGAGGATCTTTGGGGACCCTGAGCTAAGGGGGATCTCTGGGGACCCTGAGCTAAGGGGGATCTCTGGGGACCCTGAGCTAAGAGGGATCTCTGGGGACCCTAAGCTAATGGGAATCTCTGGGGACCCTGAGCTAAGAGGGATCTCTAGGGATCCTGAGCTAAGGGGGATCTCTGGGGACCCTGAGCTAAGAGGGAGCACTGGGGACCCTGAGCTAAGGGGGAGCACTGGGGATCCTGAGCTGAGGGGGAGCACTGGGTACCCTGCGCTAGGGGGGAGCACTGGGGACCCTGAGCTAAGGGGGGGGAAAAGGGGACCCTGTGCTAGGGGGAGCACTGGGGACCTTGAGCTAAGGGGGGGCACTGGGGACCTTGAGCTAAGGGGGAGCACTGGAGACCCTGAGCTAAGGAGGATCTATGGGGACTCTGAGCTAAGGGGGAGCACTGGAGACCCTGAGCTAAGGGGGATCTCTGGGGACCCTGAGCTAAGGGGTATCTCTGCGGACCCTGAGCTAAGGGGTATCTCTGGGGACCCTGAGCTAAGGGGTATCTCTGGAGACCCTGAGCTAAGGGGGAGAACTGGTGATTCCAATCTAAAGGGGAGCACTGGGGACCCTAAGCTAATGGGGAGCACTGGGGACCCTGAGCTAAGGTGGATCTCTGGGGATCCCGATCTAAAGAGGGGAGAATTTGGTATCCCTGATGTAAGGGGGTAATCTGGGGTCCCTGAGGTAAGAGGGGGAATGTTAGGGGCCCTAATGAAAGGAGGAACTCTGATATGAGAGGGGAACTCTGGGGGAACCATGATGTAAGGAGAGGACTTTGGGGACCCTAATGAAAAGGGGGGACTATGATGTAAGGGGGAACACTAGGGACCCTCATGTGAGAGATGACTTGGGGGACTTTGTGAACTCTGATGTAGAGGGGAACTCTGGGCACCCTGATATAAGGGGGTAGTACTGCTGTGCTACCACGACAAAATCATGTGCATTGCACACAGCTGTGGCGCAGAGTAATAGAACTGCATTCATTATGTCCAGTGGAGGCAACACCCATTAAAAGTGCTAAGCTGTTTAAGTTTTGCTGTGGCATGTATACAGCTATGAGCAGGAGTTAGTGTAAAGGTTTGGGGCAGTAAAGCCATGGCTCAACTGCCTGGTTTTACTAACCCCTGGCTGCACCTGGGAATAAAGCCTTACTTCCTTAGAGCCACACAAGGCCCCCTAGATAAATGGATCCCATAGAGCCCCCACCCTTCCAGCTCCCCTCCCTCTTCAAACCACCACCAAATCAGTCCATAGACTCACACCACATTTTTCATTTCAGTGACACCACACATGCAGGGACATTTTTCCCTCACAACTAATGCTGGGGAATTTTTTTTCCACACTATTGTGAGCCCCATATTTATTTGCAGGATAGAATGTGTACCACTATTAAACTGCATGCATCGCAATTTATCACATCCCACCTGCTATTCCACCTTGAGGCGGGGGATTGGGGGGGGGCCATTTGGCATCTTCGCCCTGGGCACTGGATGACCTTGTCCAGGCACTGGGTCTTACTAATGATTTCTACAGGGACAAAATAATATCTCTTTCTCTGCAGTTTATACCTTTTTTAATACAAAAAAAAGATTTTGCTCACTTTGGAAACCACAGCTTAGCATTGCATGCTATTATTAAACTACACTATGTATTCAAACTAAATTCTTCTTTTTGGAGCAACTTATTATAGGTCTCATCTTCAGCATAATATAAAATATGTAACATTCTGTATGTCATAGTAACCAATCAGCAATGAGTCTTTAATGTTTTGACTAAACCCATAGAATGTAAAATCTGGTAACCATGGATTACTGGGTTTTGCACTGAAATGTTGTGGCATAAATGTCTTTTAAATGCCTTATAAAATAAGCTAACCAATGTTCCAGAACAGCCCCTCATCCAATCCAGTTCATAATATTTAATACTGTGCATCAGTTGCTAGCAAAAACTGCTGACAAGCTTGTTGATTTACACATGATGCTTCAATTTCAGAAATCCCATGTTGTGAAAGCATAGTACGGTACGCTGTATTGTGCTCAGTGAAAACGCTTTTATTTCACCATCTTGACGATTCAGGAACAGCTGTTTCCATTTCACACCTCATACTGTATTGTTCAGGAAACCATTACAGCACAGACAGAAAATTTAGGAGGCTGAAAAAAACAAAAATAAATACCGTACAAAGACTACTTTTTAAAACTTAACTAGAATGAAAATTCCAGTGTGTCTTCACCTGTTAAATCATAACAAACACTGGTCTATGGATAAACCACAAGTCTCCGCATATAGCCAGACAGCACCCAACAGGCTAGAAGTCTTTCAATATTGTGCTAGAATTGCTGGCTTAGGTTACTGATGGCGGCATTTGACATTCTGTTTGAAAAGTGATACTAAGAATCTTTCTAAATTGTAAGCAGAGATTTACAAAATTCACGCAATGAAATACTGTCTCAAGTTTCAGAGCACAATTAGCGTGGGAAGATTAAACAATATAAAGATGATTTTGTTTACATAGAAACACCATAGTTTGAAGGAAGTCTTAGCAAAAATGAAAAAATTAAATATTTATTATCTCTTACAAATTATATATATATGCAGTATCTCACAAAAGTGAGTACACCCCTCACATTTTTGAAAATATTTTATAATATCTTTTCATGTGACAACACTAAAGAAATTACACTTTGCTACAATGTAAAGTAGTGAGTGTACAGCTTGTATAACAGTGTAAATGTGCTGTCCCCTGAAAATAACTCAACACACAGCCATTAATGTCTAAACCACTGGCAACAAAAGTGAGTACACCCCTAAGTGAAAATGTCCAAATTGGGCCCAATTAGCCATTTTCTCTCCCTGGTGTCATGTGACTCGTTAGTGTTACTAGGTCTCAGGTGTGAATGTTGAGCGGGTCTGTTAAATTTGGTGTTATTGCTCTCACTCTCTCATACTGGTCACTGGAAGTTCAACATGGCACCTCATGGCAAAGAACTCTATGAGGATCTGAAAATAAGAATTGTTGCTCTACATAAAAATGGCCTAGGCTATAAGAAGATTGCCAAGACCCTGAAACTGAGCTGCAACATGGTGGCCAAGACCATACAGCGGTTTAACAGGACAGGTTCCACTCAGAACAGGCCTTGCTATGGTCGACCAAAGAAGTTGAGTGCACATGCTCAGCGTCATATCCAGAGGTTGTCTTTGGGAAATAGACGTATGCGTGCTGCCACCATTGCTGCAGAGGTTGAAGGGGTGGGGGGTCAGCCTGTCAGTTCTCAGACCATACGCCGCACATGGATTACTGGAACCATGTCCTGTGGTCTAATGAGACCAAGATAAACTTATTTGGTTCAGATGATGTCAAGTGTGTGTGGCACCAACCAGGTGAGGCGTACAAAGACAAGTGTGTCTTGCCTACAATCAAGCATGGTAGTGGGAGTGTCATGATTTTGGGCTGCATGAGTGCTGCCGGCACTGGGGAGCTACAGCTCATTGAGGGAACCATGAATGCCAACATGTACTGTGACATACTGAAGCAGAACATGATCCCCCTCTTTCAGGGACTGGGCCGCAGGGCAGTATTCCAACATGATAATGACCCCGAACACATCTCCAAGACGACCACTGCCTTGCTAAAGAAGTTGAGGGTAAAGGTGATGTACTGGCCAAGCATGTCCCCAGACCTAAATCCTATTGAGCATCTGTGGGGCATCTTCAAACGGAAGGTGGAGGAGCGCAAGGTCTCTAACATCCACCAGCTCCGTGATGTCGTCATGGAGGAGTGAAAGAGGACTCCAGTGGCAACCTGGTGACCTCCATGCCCAAGAGGGTTAAGGCAGTGCTTACCTCGTGCTAAGTCCAAAAGACAAAGAAAAGAGAAAAAACAAAAAGGGAGGAGATGGGAGCTGTAATGTCACTATTGTCCGGACCTGTCCATGTATACCGTGTTCAGATCTTCTTCTCTCTACTGCTTGACTGTCTCAATTTCATTGTAAGTACAACGAGTTTGCATATTGCGCGATGAGTCTTCCTTTTGTCTACACATACATCACGGACCGAGTGTGAGGTGTATTAGAAACCATGGTACACATGTGTGAAGGCTGGGACGCATCAGGCTTACAATCCATCTCCCAAGAGTGGTGGTGTGTTAATCGGGCAGGGCTACACACAGGATATCTTCTTATCTCATGCTTACCATTAGGGATGAGCCCGATGTTCGAGTCGAACGTAAGTTTGACTCGAACATCGGATGTTCGCCTATTCGCCGAACGGCGAACATTACATGGAGCAAATTTGAAAGCCGCAGAACACCGTTAAAGTATATTGGACATTAACATGAAAAACCAAAAGTACTCATTCTAAAGGCTTATATGCAATTTATTGCCATAAAAAGTGTATGGGGACCCGGGTCCTGCCCAGGGGACATGTATCAATGCAAAAAAAAAGTTTTAAAAACAGACCTTTTTTCGGGAGCAGTGATTTTAATAATGCTTAAAGTGAAACAATATAAAGGAAATATTCCTTTAAATATTGTGCCTGGGGGGTGTCTATAGTATGCCTGTAAAGTGGTGCAGTTTTCCCGTGTTTAGTACAGAACCACAGCAAAATTACATTTCTAAAGGAAAAAAAGTCATTCAAAACTGATCACGGCTGTAATGAATTGTCGGGTCTCGGCAATATAGATAAAAAATCATTGAAAAAAAACGACATGGGTTCCCCCCCAGTCCATTACCAGGCCCTTTGGGTCTGGTATGAATATTAAGGGAACCCCAAACCAAAAATTTAAAAAAATGCGTGGGGGTTTCCCCAAAATCCATACCAGGCCCTTCAGGACTGGTATGGATGTTAGGGGGAACCCTGCGCCAAAAAAAATGGCGTAGGGGGCCCCCCAGGTCTGGTATGGATTTAAAGGGGAACCCTGCGCCAAAATGTTTTTTTAAAAATGGTGTAGGGGTCCCCCCAAAATCCATACCAGACCCTTATCTGAGCACGCAACCTGGCAGGCTGCAGGAATAGGGAGGGGAGAGAGTGCCCCCCTCCTCAAGTGTACCAGGCCACATGCCCTCAACATGGGGAGGGTGCTTTGGAGTAGCCCCCCCACAGCACCTTGTCCCCCATGTTAATGGGGACAAGGGCCTCATCCTCACAACCCTTGCCTGGTGGTTGTGGGGGTCTGTGGGCGGGTGGCTTATCAGAATCTGGAAGCCCCCTTTAACAAGGGGACCCCAGATCCTGGCTTCCCCCCATGAGAATTGGGAACTGGTATATTGTACCCCTACTATTTCACAAAAAAGAGTCCAAAATAGTAAAAAAGACAGGAGACACTTTGGGACAAGTCCTTTATTAAAAAATAAAAGAATAAAAATGTCCTATGATGTAAATCAATCTTACGCCGCCCGATGAGCCGAAAAAAGCAAAAGAAAAGCCGCAATTCGTTCACTGGGTTTGAGTACATACTGTTATTATGATATAAATACTTTTTGATATGATTATAAGACAGCGCACATTTTTTACATTTTGGCACATATAATCTCTTAACACAAATCACATAACTGTGAGCAAGCTTTGCATTATAATAAGATAGCTTTAAATGATCACATACACATGCAAAAAAGTCTCCTTAACAATGACTGTACAATTTACAAAAACAAGTCTCAGTAGCAATACCATGAACTGTCCATGTGTTTTAAAAACTTAGAATGTTATTTCATGCAGTAGTCTCTGCAACTGTCAATTTGCAAAACTCCAGAGAGCAGGAAAAATGACAGTGGGAGCCCCAATCTCTCTTCCACTTGGTCCCGCCCACACGTCATTTGAAGCACCATGCCTCAGAAGAACCCATCAACGCCATTTCATTTAAAATAACTATTCAATCCTGTTCTCCAACTACCAACCTAAAATTAGCAAAGCATGTAAAAAATGAGAGCTGGACCTAAAACTAAATTTGTCTGCTAAGAGAGTGGGAGCGCATATTTGCACACTTACACAAGGGAACAATCACTGTATCTACACAGGAGAATGGTTATAAAGTATTCTAAAGATGGTACAGGACCCCCTAATTGCTTCAGAAATTCTCCCTAGTGGTACCATCCCAATGTTGGCGCTGCTCAGAGACACCTAGTGCCCTACTACACATATGTGGTCCTGCGCTGCCATCAAACCTTCTCGGTTGGAGATCCATAAACTTATTTCCCAAATCACAACATATACCTTGGACTTCACTTTAGCCCAATGCAAATCCTTCTACATCATTCCTCTCTCCCCAAAATGACTTCCTTTAAATCTCTAGCCATGCATTTAGTTAATGCAGCCAGAATGTGTATTCCCACTGACTGGTGTTCCACCCCCTCAAAATAACAGTGTCGACAAAGTGGCCGAAATGGAGGAACTGGTCAGTATAGCACTCTAAATACACCCTTTAAATACACTAACACCAGGACTTGCTGGCACCAATTTGCTGAGTATGTGGAATATGCTTGGTTAATGAAACTCCTGCCTTGAGATATAGTAACTGTGGCTTGTCATGACCTTGAACTTCTGGTGTCTGTGAGAAAGGAAATAGGAGGGGGCTCTGCCCTACAGCCCCATCTCTCTTCTATCTTCTGCCCCCCCTCTTCCCTTTCCCCCATCCCGCTTCCTTTTCACCTTTTTTTGCATACACCCTTCTCCCTCCTTTAGCCCTCCTTTCTTTATAATCAACACCATAGACCCGCCAAGAAAGCAGTTGGGACAGTCATTTGGCACTTGTACAGTGAGGGAAAAAAGTATTTGATCCCCTGCTGATTTTGTCTGTTTGCCCACTGACAAAGAAATGATCAGTCTATAATTTTAATGGTAGGTTTATTTTAACAGCGAGAGACAAAATAACAACAAAAAAATCCAGGAAAACGCATTTCAAAAAAGTTAAAATTTGCATTTTAAAGTGGAACTTCAGTCATTTTTTCAACTTTCCATCTATTAAATCTTCTGCCATTGTTGTTTTAACTTTGGATAGTAAAACTTTTTTTTCTGCCAGTAAATATCTTATACAGCCCACTTCCTTTTTTTGTCTGGTAAAAAGCCTAGGCTTATGACATCGTGCACAGCTCTCTCTCTCTCTCTCGTGAGAGTTTGCCAGGAAGGGAGGGGGGGTGAGTCATAATCCAGGAAGTGAACAGGCAGCAGCTTCAGCTGCCCACAGTTAAAATGGTTGCAGCCAGACTCAGTGGAGGGAGATTTTTGCAGCATATTTGGCAAGTACAGAATCACAGTATATATAAAATAATATGCAAAGTGGTTGGAGGGAAGCTTCAGAATGGCAAAGATGTTTTTATTACAAACTATTTGAGCAGACTGCGGTTCCTCTTTAATGAGGTAATTAAGTATTTGACCCCTTTGAAAAACATGACTAAGTACTTGGTGGAAAATAACATGTTTGCAATCACAGAAGTCAGACATTTCTTGTAGTTGCCACCAGGTTTGCACACATCTGAGAAGGGAATTGGGCCCACTTCTCTTTGCAGATCCTCTCCAAGTCATTAAGGTTTCGAGGCTCGAACCTTCAGCTCCCTCTACATATTTTCTATGGGATTAAGGTCTGGAGACTGGCTAGGCCACTCCAGGACCTTTATGTGCTTCTTCTTGTTTCTTCCTTTGTTGCCTTGGCCGTGTTTTTTAGGTCATTGTCATGATGGAATACCCATCCACGACCCATTTTCAATGTTCCGGCTGAGGGAAGGAGGTTCCCTCCCAAGATTTGACAATGCATGGCCCCGTCCATCATCCATTTAATGCACTGAAGTTTTTCTGTCCCCTTAGCAGAAGAACACCCCCAAAGCATAATGTTTTCACCTCCATGTTTGACGGTGTGGATTTTGGTCTCGTCTGACCACAACACTTTCACCCAGTTCTCCACTGAATCATTCAGATGTTCTTTAGCAAACTTCAGATGGGCCTGTACATGTGCTTTCTTGAGCAGAGGGACCTTGCGGGCACTGCTGGATTTCAGTCTTTCACTGTGTAGTGTGTTACCAAATGTTTTCTTGGTGACTATGGTCCCAGCTGCCTTGAGATCATTGACACATAAAAAGAGGAGAGCTTGGGACTCTGATATGTAAATCAAAATGCCTCCATCACGGGTTTGCAAAAAGCAAAGAGAGAAGGGGGGATTTGGGACTTTATGTAAAGCATGCAGCTGGAGAGCAAAAAGACACTGTAGATTGTAAAAATTAATTTATTCCATGAATGTAACCTACATTAAAATACATTCATTGGCACAGTAATTCATTATAACCTGCAACCCATATTTTCTTAGATTGCGTATAAATGTAATATGCAGTACAAATACGTAAAAATATATATATATATATATATATATATATATATATATATATATACACACACATCCCACATATATATGGAAAGATAACCTCTAAAATGTAAACACATGATAATAGCAAAAGTAGCTCAAACATCTGTATGTAAACCCATGATTGTAGCATCTGAATCTCAACGCATTTCATGACTCACTGTCACTCATCAGGAGCAGACGCCGAAGGGATGTCTAAAAAGTATGGTAAACTGAACACAAAAAGAGGGGGATTGGGGAATTATGGAACATCCACCCATACTTACAGACTGACAATGAATATGGAGTGTGGTGGCGAGTATTGGGGCAAAGCTGCGGACATCATCTCACACAGGAGCTGAGGCTGCAAAGCCCATGGCACAGCAACGGGAAATCCTGAAGAGATGTGACTGAGAGGGTGGACCCCACCCCACCGAACAATCAATGGAAATACATGGTTTGTGAACAAAGCTATCTGTGAAAGGATATAAATTGTGTATAAATATATAAGGAGATTGGGTAAATGAAGTGGGGGAATAACCCAGTGCTCATACTGAGGAGTGATGGGAGATGTGGAAATATGAATATAGTATGAAGATGAGTGAACCAAACCATAAGTAGAAGGCAATCTAACAGAGTCACTAATAGTAGTGATGTGCTCCAAAATTAAAGGGATTAGAGGTGATTGAATAGGAAAAGCAACAAGGATGGGAACCTAAACATCAAAGAAAGTTGGGGAAAGGAAAAAAGAACTAGTATAAACATTACCTCATATGTTAATGAAGAAGCATAAGTGCTAACTGTGCACTCTATCCCTGGGACACTGACCCAAACAGAGAGTGCCCGTTCCAAAGGGGAGGAGTATAAATACTCTGCTGTAGCCACTGTTTGCCGGCAACGTCACACAGAGGGATATGGGAGAGGGGGAATGTGCCAAACCTGAGCGATAACCACTCGGCGATTGGCGCCAAACACACTCCCTCGTGTATAGCGCCAATGTAATTCCCAAAGCAACAGTGCCATGACGCCGATGACATCATGCGTCCAGAGCTGGAGACGTGGCTTCGACGAGCAATGGAGCACCCACCCGAACCCCCAGCCACCGGAGGTGATAAGGGAAGGGGAGGACCCACAGTCATTGAGATCATTGACAAGATTCTCCCATGTAGTTCTGGGCTGATTCCTAACCATTCCCATGACCATTGAAGCTTCATGAGGTGAGATTTTGCATGGAGCCCCAGACTGAGGAAGATTGACAGTTATTTTGTGTTTCTTCCATTTAATAATAATCACACCAACTGTTGTCATCCTCTCGCCAAGCTGCTTGACCATGGTCTTGTAGCCCATTCCAGCATTGTGTAGATCTACAATATTGTCCCTGACATCCTTGGACAGCTCTTCGGTGTTGGCCATGGTAGAGAGATTGGAATAGGATTGATTGTTTGCATCTGTGGACAGGTGTCTTTTATACAGGTAACAAGCTGAGATTAGGAGCACTCCCTTTAAGGAAGTGCTCCTAATCTCAGCTCATTACCTGTATAGAAGACACCTGGGAGCAAGAAATCTTGCTAAATGATAGGAGATCAAAAAATTTTTTCACTCATTAAAATGCAAATCAATTTATAACTTTTTTGAAATGTGTTTTTCTAGATATTTGTTGTTATTCTGTCTCTCAGTGTTAAAATAAACCTGCCATTAAAATTATAGACTGATCATTTCTTTGTCAGTGGGCAAACCTACAAAATCAGCAGGGGATCAGATACTTTTTTCCCCTCACTGTATTGATGAGCTACATGTCAGGAGTATGATTTTCGAGCACTGCATCTTGATTGTGTTAATAACTACCACATTCTGTAGAATGGCTTGATCTAAAGCTGGTTTCTCATCCTTCTTTCACCCCCTTAATTTTTTTTCCTGGGGGATCATGGGATAGATTATCAATCTATAGGGTACTAAACAATGTGGTTAACATCAACACTCCCCTGTTCTATGTGATACATTAGATGGAGTACTCTTTCAATGTTCTTTATGTTACTGTATTATTGACTTGGCCGATAGGCCCTTTACCCCTGTTATATCGTTATTACTTGACCTGCAAAGTTTCTTATTTTCTCAATAAAGTCCTTTTTTAAAAAAAAAAAAAAATTACAGTGGGCATCCATACCTCATATTGTAATGGTTAAATGCCTATTTAATCCTGGGATAGAGGAATTAACATTAATTCTTAGCATTATTCCTTATTTTTCTCATTCCCTGCGGGCTTCCACCTAGCTTCTAGACCAATCCCTAAAGAAGCTTCCCTGGATCCAGGACCAGGGATCATGGTATCTGCTGGGAGACTTAACTTATTTGAACTTAATGCAAGTAAATGCTATTACCTCTGGCAGGTAAAAGAGTGTCTGTGCACTACAGATCATGGTTACTTTTCTACTATGGATTTGTCTTTCCTAATTTTTGGGCTAAACCTTGTTTCCACTGCTGTCCCATCCATATTCATATCTTATCTTGTTCATTTAGAACATTTTAATTGATGATTATCTTTCAAGTGCATTCTCAGTAGAGAGAGGATCAAGAGTGGGAAATACTTCTGGGGGTGACTTTTAGCCTTTAGAAGTAGTACCCTAAGTAAATAAATCCAAGTTAAGAGGGGTATAAAGATGCTTTTTTAATAATAAGAATGAGGACACTCAGATGTTTCTGCTCCTAGGCAGGGCTTAGAATTTTCAACTGGCTGACACATTCATAACTAAAGGCTCCCTTATGCCCCGTACACACGGTCGGATTTTCCGATGGAAAATGTCCAATCGGAGCGTGTTGTCTGACATTCCGACCGTGTGTGGGCTCCATCGGACATTTTCCATCGGATTTTCCGAAACACAAAGTTTGAGAGCAGGCTATAAAATTTTCCGACAACAAAATCCGATCGCGTCAATTGTGACCGTGTGTGGCCAGTTCCGACGCACAAAGTGCCATGCATGCTCAGAAGAAATTCCGAGACGGAACAGCTCGGTCTGGTAAAATTAGTGCTCACAATGGATACAGCACTTTCGTCACGCTGCAATGTAAAAAATGGTTTAATACAGCGCACTCTCTTCTTCTTTATAATGTGAGAAGAATGAATTAGTTTTGCTGCTTATATTCACACAGACTTCTCAAAAACTTCTTTCTTTATTATTCAATATATATATTCAATATATTTTGATTTGTCACATCTGACCAAATTTTTTTTTTTTTTTAAAGGCTGTTTTTTTTTTTTCTGGGTTTGTATTTTTTTCAAGGCTGATCTTTGTTTTTTTTTTTTGTTAGTTTTACTCCCTAATATTTTTGTGTGTGTTTTGTGTGTCAAGTTACCACAACACCATTGATATCTTATATTATTGAATCTCAATGAGGTTGTTTGGTGTTGGTGTCCCTTGTTAATTTCACATTATATTTTTGAAATGTACCTGAATCCTCACAAACAAACTGTCCTTTTTGAAGGAAAACACACATAGGCGAGTATAATTGAAACAAAAAATCCTTTATTAAGGGCTCAGAACCAAACAAAGAGGGAGGCAACGCTGGAGAAACAGCAGAAATTGGCGAAGCCTTGGACCCCCAGGGCAGACATCAATTATTTAACATCAAAATTGGTGGCCTGAGGAGTCCATATCTAAGGGAGTGCAGTCTGGTCCAGAAGTCCCAGAGATCCGGAAAGCAGCAGATGACATCTGTGTCCCCAGGCTGTGGTACTACAAGAGGCTGCATCTTTTGCTAGACCAGACTGAACCCAGGGTCATCACTTTCTGGTCTTCTTTCCACGCTTCCTTCCTGGCTGTGGCTCTGGTGTTGGAGATTTGGCAGGAGGAGTAGTAGGACCTGGAGGAGGAGGAGGAGGAGGAGGACCTGGAGGAGGAGGAGGAGGAGGACTATGTGTGAGGTCACGAATGTGGGTAGCAGATGTTTTTTGGCCCCTCAACCCCTTATTGAGAGCTTCCAAAATTAAGGACTCACACAGGAGTTGTTGGCCCTCCTCCATCTGCATCATTTTGCAGGCAGTTATGCCAGCAAAGTCCTCCTCCACACTGTGGGGGCTTCTCAGGGCCTCTGTAGCCTTCCAAAAGAGGCCTATGGCAGCCTCCTCCAGGTTACTCCTCTTCTTGGCACTTTGTCTTTGAAGGAGTAGGGGAGGGACCTGGGTATCAGGCAGCCTGCTTGGCCCGGCCACCTCCTGGCTGAGACTTCCCTCTGTATGAAAAAGGGACATGGTTTTAGTTTTTGCTTCATCAATCACAATCATAAATTAGTACTCCAAACTAACATCTAGTTAACATCATTGATTGGACAACCAGAAATATTTAGAGGAATGCTATACCTGGCTCAAGCTGGGCTCCTCCACATGTTGCTGCCTAGAAGGCCCAGGTTGGATGTCAGAAGCCTCAGCTGGGGGGGAAGGAAGCGTGGAAGGAAGACTGGAGAGTGCTGGCCTGGGTTCAGTCTGACCTGCCAGAAAATGCAGCCTGTCATAGTACCACAGCCTGGGGACATAGATGTCATCTGCAGCTCCGGATCTCTGGGAATCCTGGACCTTCTTGCACTCCCTTAGATAAGTGCTCCTCAGGCCACCAATTAGGATCTTCAAATAGGTGATGTCTGCCGTGGGGATCACCATCTTCACAAATTCCAGCAATTGATCCAGCGCTGCCTTCCTCTTTGTTTGGTTCTTATATTCAGGGTGGTTTATCTCCCATAGACAGGGCAGCTCCCTGAACATATCAATGAAGATTGGCATAAAGTCGTTATCTTTCAAGATATCCATTTTCACTGCAAGAACCAACACAAGACAAACCCTAATGTCAGCCTAAAGTCTTCTAAACTTGTGCAAATACAGGCCTCAATCTAGAAGCAGTATAGGCCCAATGTTAAATCTTACCTTCGTTATCACGATCGGCGCCTCCGTTACTCCTTTCTCCATTTACAGATCGTATGTACTACGCACGCGTGTTACGCTTTATAGGCACTGCGCATGCGTGAAACTCCGCCCGCCCCTGACGTTCTTTCGAGTCTATTCCCCGCCCCTTCTCGTTCGGCGCAGTGGGGAAGAGCACATGGCGGAGTCAGAGCAGGTGTCTGATATTAACACCAACGAGGAGGAGGAGAGGAAAGCCCGGAGCCTGAAACGTCCCGATGCAGAAGGAGATGATTTAGGGCATCAAATATGTCCTTTGGGGAGATGTTGGAGATGGTCAACATCCTGTAGAGGGCCGACTATGATGGAAAGTATGGACCTTACCCCAACCCCAATGTGCGAAAGGCCAAGATCATGGCGAAAGTGGTCAAGAGCCTGCACCAGAATTTCGGGGTACGTTGATCGAAAGATCAGCTCAGGAAGCCGTGGTCAGACCTTTAATTAAGAGAACACGACCAGTACTGAAAGATCCGGAGAGTGCTGCAAAAAAGTAAGTATTTGTGCTGTGTTCCTATTCTTTTTGTCTTTATTACGTTCGTGCTGCTCTATGTGCTTTTCTTAACTGTTAATCCAGTTTAAAATGTCAACTTTCATGTTCATGGGCACATTATTCGTTCGTATCAAACATTCTTCTTTCGGCCTATAAAACACCATTGTTTGGGCCATATGCATTTGGCAACATTTTTTAGGGCCTACTTGTCTGAAAATAATTTGGTTGTGTAGATATGTTTGTTAATAGAATGAAAGGCAAACTAGATTCTGTGTAAGGAGAGGACACTCAGCAGCTGTTTACACATCTGGACGCTGTAGCACTAGTGTGGGACACAAGAACACCCTTTTTTATAGGGGGCCCACACAGGTGCTCCAGTGTATACTATAGGGGGGTCTCCATCTGTGAAGCTTGTACAAAACAGGTAAAGTATTCAAGCTTGACAAAGGACACTAAAAATTCTACATCTTGGAACTCAGCCAAAATAGACAATTGTACCCCACTTCCAAGCAATGTTTCATATTTATAGTTCTTCCCTCAAATATCTGTGTGCTAAGTATTCGATTTTTTTTTACATAGGGGAGAAAAGACTCGGAGGACACCCCTCATCCGAGGAGACCAGAGACCCCCCCAACTCTGGAAGAAGGGGAAATCCCCCAAAGACAAGAAGAGCAGGAGGAGGAAGACGTGGTGGAAATTGGCACCACAACAGGTGAGTGTCTGCGACCACAGGTTCAGGTAAGCGATGGATGCCGGCATATTTATAATACATGTTTTTTTTTGGTTTCTATCTTTTTAGGTGATCGTGATGTTGTGGATCCAGATCCTTTCACCTCGGAAAGTGCACAGATCCTGATCGGGGAGATCATGGGGTGTAATGTTGCATTGGAAAACATCCAGAAAAACATCAATGTTTTTCAAAAAATTAAGAACATCATTGATGTTTTGGGGAGATTAAACCCCTCCAAATCCCTTTGTTTTATGGTGTACTACAATTTTAACATTTTTTGTCAAATAGTAGAAAAGCCAAATTTTGAAGATGCACACAGTGTGTCAACATGTGCTATCTGCCATCACGGGAAATCAATGGACGCGTTTTGGGGGTGCAACCCCTTCCTCAATAATAAAGTAGCTGTGAGGAAGGGGTGGCTCCCCCAAAACACGTCCCTTGATCCCCCATGATGGCAGCTAGCACATGTTGACATTGAGGTATTTGTGTGCATCTTCAAAATTTTGCTTTTCTGGGGGTGACTTCACCCCATCTGAATGCAATATCAAACACAGTTCCTAAATACTCATGTCTGATATTGCCTTCAAGTTCTACCAAATGTGAACTTTGTAAGTTCAAGATTTGTGTCTTTCTTGTTTGTTTTTAAACATGCCTGTTTTATCTTAAATGGACATTTCTACTTTTTCTAATGTGACCCCAAAAATTGTTATACAACAAACATGTTGGTTTGTTTGCCAAACCTTTTCTAAATGCACATGTGATTGTGCTGGTATTAAAAAGATTGTTAATCAAGAATGTGTGGATTATTGTCTCAACGCTGGAACACTTTTGGGGTGCTTTAATTGGTGTTTTCTGTGACAATGGGTGTTATTTCCTAAGGGCAAATCCACTTTGTACTCCAAAGTGCAGTTTCAAGTGCACTTGTAGCGCAAAGTGTCTTTGCCTTTAGTAAATAACACCCAACAGTGCTTTGTAAGGTTACACAATCACGCCATTTTCAGGACTCACCACATTTCTGTCAGGGTCAGCTAAAACAAACACAAGCAGTAAATGTCACCAAAGATTTGCTTAATTATTTTTTTTTTTTATTTGAAAAAGGTTTCACACATTGTCTGGCATATTGATAGCCCCCCTACCCGCAAAGAATTCAAAGTATCTTAGCCGGACATCACGGGCGCTCAGGGAGGTCAAGCCAGGACGTCCACTTTCAAGCACCGTCAAGGTTGGTTCATTTAGAAATCCGGCCTCAGGCCCAACTGAGCCAGCATAGTTGGCAGAATGTTGCCGTAAAAAGTTGTGTAGAACACAGCACGCCAGGATAATGTGATTCAGTTTGTACTCCGTCATATGTATGGGTGTAAGAAATAAGCAGAACCGGCTGGCCAGAATTCCAAATGTGTTTTCCACCACTCTTCTGGCTCTGGCCAGCCGGTAATTAAAAACCCTCTGGTCTGGGATGAGGGTCCTCATCGGGAATG
This sequence comes from Lithobates clamitans, assembly GCA_037952925.1. Lineage (NCBI taxonomy): Eukaryota > Metazoa > Chordata > Amphibia > Anura > Ranidae > Lithobates > Lithobates clamitans. Next base: position 3,147,009 of record JBBGZY010001130.1, read on the forward strand.
GCCGCATAGGATGGTCCCCAGCGCAAAGGCTTCATCCGCAATGAAGACGAATGGGAGTCCTTCCACATTGTCTTCTGGAGGTGGCAAGTCCAAGCTGCCATTCTGGAGACGCCTGTAGAACTCCGTCTGTGCGATGACTCCACCATCGGACATCCGGCCATTCTTCCCCACGTCCACATATAGGAACTCATAAGTAGCCGACACCACCGCCAACATCACAATACTATTGAACCCCTTATAATTATAACAGTATGACCCCGAGTTGGGTGGTGGGATGATGTAGACGTGTTTCCCATCAATTGCCCCTCTGCAGTTAGGAAAGTCCCACCGCTGGGCAAAGTGGGAGGCCACAGTCTGCCATTCCTGTGGCGTGGAAGGAAACTGTTGAGGAAAACAAAAAAAATGTAGTCTTTTTGCACATAAACATGGAAAGCAGATTAGACACAAACATTCTTGGCCAACATCAAGATAACATTTATTTGAGGGAGTTTTTAAAGACCAAAGTATAAGGTACACCTATCATATTCCCCCTCTCATGGGCCATTTCTAACATTATGGGGGGAGCTCTTGGACAGGTAACCCTCTCCACTTCATTGAGACATAAATGCCTAAATACAGGGTATTACTTGGAACAGCCCCTCCTTAGTTACACTATTGGCAGCCCACTGGACAGGTAAGAAGTGTCATAATACAAAGATAAATACACATTGTACACATTTGAGCACATTTGGACATTCTGCTATTATCTATCAAGATAATAATAGGATAAAAAACTTTAAACAGTACCATTTGAAAGTATACAGGCAGGCCCTTGCACTTCATGCTTTGGGGAATTCATCCATACATCTGACCACAAAAGAGATGGGTATAGTGTGTATGGGTTTGGCAAAGTCAGCAGATAGATGATTGAGGATAGATAGGAAATTGGGATCAGCTGACTTAGCAGTTGGGGGGAGGGAGGGTTCCAAATGTTTTGGGGACCCCCCCAAAAAAAGCCTCTGGCACTCTGCCTGAATTTAAAGCACAAATTACATTTAAAAACATTTTAGGGGGTGTTTGGGGTAAAGCACTACTATGGAGCTGGTAAAATACATTGTTAAGTGACTACATGAGGTGAATATAGAGCCAGGAGAGCATGCTGGGGAGGTAAGTGAAGGCAAATATGTATGAAGGACCAAAAAAAAATTAAAGAAAAATCCAGCATGCATGAGGACAAAGGGAACATTCACAGCATATTACAATCATGGTAATTAGGGAATGAGGAAAGAAATACAATATATTATCAAACATTATATACAATAAAATGTGATGTTAAAGGATAAAAATCTTACCTTCATTCATATACTCCCTCTGCAGGACCTGGATGAGGGCAGAACAGGTCTCTGGGATAATCCTCAGAGCCTGGGGGGAGATGCCTGTCGAGAACTTCAAGTCCTGCAGGCTTCTCCCCGTCGCCAAGTACCGCAGAGTGGCGACTAGCCTCTGCTCCGGAGTGATGGCTTGCCTCATGCAGGTATCCTGCCTGCTGATATAGGGGGTCAGCAAAGCCAACAATCGGTGAAATACGGGGTCCGTCATCTGGAGAAAGTTCCTGAAATCATCAGGATTATTCTCACGGATCTCACGGAGCAAAGGCATATGACAGAACTAGTCACGCTGAAGCAACCAATTCTTGGTCCATGAACTCCTCCCCACCCTGTTCATGGACTGGGCTTGTGTCAAGGTCAGGACCCCAACACCAATCCCCCGCACAGCACGAACTCTACGAGGAGTACGTATACGCAACATGGCTAGAAAACGGTCGGCTGCTCAGAACGAAGTAACAGAACGCACTGAGGAACAGCAAGGCCTGTGAAGAGCGACCTGAAAAACAGTAACGAACGAACAAGAACACAATGAAAAAGTCACGTGGAGCTTGCTTGCACGCACTGAAGAGCAGCTACAAACCCACAAGCACAAACTGAACAGCAGAAAACGATCTGAAAACCACGAGTCTAAAAAAGCGTGAATCGTCTCTCACCAAACTTTTACTAACACGAGATTAGCAAAAAGAGCCCAAAGGGTGCCGCGCTTGGTTCTGAACTGGCCTTTTCTAGTCTCGTAGTACGTGGTTTACGTCACCGCGTTCTTGGCGATCGGAAATTCCGTCAACTTTGTGCGACCTTGTGTACGCAAAACAAGCTTGAGCCAACATCCGTCGGAAAAAATCCTAGGATTTTGTTGTCGAAATGTCTGATCAATGTCCGACCGTGTGTACGGGGCATTAGTATGATAGTACACAAAACCCACTTACTATGAGGTGCACAAGCCTCATAAAGTAAACAATTAATAGTCTTTACCATTTCTGACTAGGCCAACTCCTCTTTTATCACCTCCTGTGTCTCACATAACCCCCTCCTAGATACTGTAGCTCACAGTTGTTCCAGCAACAGAGGCAGTGCTACAAATCCAGAAAGCAGCGGGCAAGACTAGGTGTAGGCAGGTGCTCATTGACAAGCTACGGTTATGGCCTACATGAGAGTGGCAACTTTGCTCTGCAATCAGGAACAGTGCAGCTTTGTTGCCACACCATCACAGGAAGCTGCAGTAGTTGGACTCTACTGGCAGGATCAACAGGTATTTGTGAGACTTTGCAGGAAGACTTATGCCCCGTACACGCAATCAGATTTTCCAACAACAAATGTTGGATGTGAGCTTGTTGGCTGAAAGTCTGACCGTGTATATGCTCCATCGAACATTTGTTGGCGATCTTTCCGCCAACAAATTTTGGCTAGCAGGTTCTGAAATTTTTCGCCAACAAAACTTTGTTGTCGGAATTTCCTATCATGTGTATATAAGTCCGATGCACATAAGTTCACGCATGCTCGGAATCAAGCAGAAGGAGCCGCACTGGCTATTGAACTTCCTTTTTCTCGGCTCATCGTACGTGTTGTATGTCACCAGGTTCCCACGTTTGTAATTGTTGGCCAACATTCGTGTGACCGTGTGTATGCAAGACAAGTTGGAGCTAACATTTTTCAAACAGAAATCCACGGTTTTGTTGTCGGAAAGTCCGATCGTGTGTACGGGGTATAAGAGAAACCTGTAAGCACAGATGCAGCTGCTGCACATATTTTTTAATGGTAGAGACACCAGGACCCCAATTTAAATACATTCTTGTCCAATCACTGCTACCCCTGAATGCTGTAGATATATTTTAACTGCCCAAAATAAAGGAGTGTTTTTTTTTCCTTTACTTACTTTGAGTCATACAATTAATGCTGTTTTTAATGGATACTAGCTCTGATATTCACATCTCTCTCTTCCTGTGGGATTAATCCAGCCTGTAGTTTCTATTACCTGGAGGCTTATTTAGAAGGTAAAATCCCTAATTAACTGTCTGATCACCTGGAACTCTTCTTCAGAATAAACATACTATGTTTTCTCTGTCATAATACAGAAGCTGTTAGACTGTAGTGAGTCAAAAACTGCATTGTCATCTCTCCAAAGACTATTGGGATTGTTTTGTTTAATAACCGCTGTTAGAATAAATCCACAGCACTCTGTATTATATTCAGTAACAGATGCTGTGGACTCCTGTCCTTCAAATATCTTCAAATTATTTATTTTTTTACTTTGCTTCAAAAAGACTATCAATTGGTATAACTTATAAGATTTTAACTTGTTGCTGACTGCCTACCGCAGATGTACTGCAGCAGGTCGGCTTTATTGCGCGAATTGACGTACCTGTACGTTATTTTGTGCAATAGACACTGGAGGCGCGCGCCGCCAAAGGAGCGATTGGGCTCTGATTGGACAGAGGGGGAGCCAATCAGCAGGTCCAGCGCGTGCGATGTCCGCCGGCCACCCGCGATTGTTCTACAGAGAGGCAGAACGGCGATCTGCCTATGTGAACAAGGCAGATTGCCGTTCCGACAGGGGAGAAGCTAGAGATCAGTGTTCCTGCTAAGCAGGAACACCGATCTCTATCTTCACCCAGTCAGAGCAACTCCCACACAGTTAGCAAGCACCCCCTTAGGACACACTTAACCCTTTGATCGCCACTGATGATAACCCCTTCCCTGCCAGTGTAATTAGTACAGTAACCGTACATATTTTTAGCACTGATCACTGTAATAATGTCACTGGTTCCCAAAAAAGTCTCAAAAGTGTCAATTAAGTGTCCAGTTTGTCCGTCACAATGTTGCAGTCCTGTTAAAAATCGCTTATCGCCGCCATTACTAGTAAAAAAAAAATGGCATAAAAATATCCCATAATTTGTAGACACGATAACTTTTGTGCAAACCAATAATATATGCTTATTGGGATTATTTTACCAAAAGAATACATATTGGACTAAATTGATGAAGAAATTAGATTTTTTACAATTTATTGGATGTAGCAGAAAGTAAATTTTTTTTTTTTCAAAATTGTCATTTTTTTTTGTTTATAGCACAAAAAATAAAAACTGCAGAGGTGATCAAATACCACCAAAAGAAAGCTCTATTTGTGGGAAAAAAGGGGCATTCATTTTATTTGGGTACAGTGTTGCATAATCGTGCAATTGTCAGTTAAAATAACGCAGTACCGTATCGCAAAAAATAGCCTGGTCATTAAGGGGGTAAAACCTTTCCGGGGCTGAAGTGGTTAAAAAAGAAAAGACAGTCAGGATTTAGCCTTGTAGCTCTGAGCTACAAGGACAGATTATTTTGACTATGGAAGCCCATAGATGATAATTTTTTTTTCATTCAATCGGTAGGTTAAGCGAAAAAAAAACTTGATTCCCCAATCCACACACTACATGTGGATGGTGGAATCCTCCCCCCCTGGACTATTGTATTTTGACAGCAAGAAGACTTCCCTGCCATCAGAATACACTGATTAGTGTTGCAGGCTATACGCTGCACTGCTAATCAAGTAGGAAAAAATTGACAGAGCTCCCATATTTGACACATTGCCTATACATGGATCAAAATTCATCCAGTCCCTGCTGAACTGATTGTATTTCGATCCATGTATGGCTGGCTTATGGTTTTCATTTTTTCCATTAGTCATGGTCCGACTAATGATGACCTGTAATAAGTATATAAACAAAATGTCCTGCAAGGTGTGTTGCAGTGGGCCTAATACTATGTTCAGTCCTAATTAGACCCAAATAAGGTAATATTATTGAAACTGCCCAAGAATAAGACAAGTTAAGGGTTAAGACTACAAATGTTTTGGCTTGTTTCGTTCTGAATTAAAATTTGGATGATTTTTTTCATTTTTCATAAATTCGGCTGTATCCGAATTTCCGAATTACAATAGTAAGTAATTTAATTTCAATATTTTTTATTGGAAGATTTGTCATTACAATGTATTAGCAATCATTTGCATAGGTTACATGTATATGTAATTGGTACATGAATAAGTTGTGCATCAGCCATGAAACATTCACATATTTCAACAGAAAAAAAAAATTAAAGAAACAGAAACAAGGCAATTACACAACATTAAGCCTCCAAGTTGAAATGTATGATAATATACAATTCACTTGCTTAAAATAAGGAAATATCCTAAATAAGTTCTACTCTTGGGGGAAAGCTTTTCCCCCCACAGATATGTATACTACTTGCCTTTTTGAGGGGACCTGTTGCATTTATCATAACGAAATACCATAAAAAAATGTTATGAGGAAGTATTAAACTTTAGAATTCTTTCTTTAGTTTAGTAGAATCGCAGGCTCTCTCACTCTTTACCAAGTAGATTCTAACTTATACAGAAGCAGACAGGAATAGTAATTAATTTAAATGAATCTGAAATAACAAATCAAAATTTTGGACAAAATTTATACTTGAATAGCGTTCAAATCATATTTGTATAGTTTTCTAATCAAATTTGACTTTTCGAAGATAATAAAATATGATAGAAAATAAAGGAATAGAATAGAAAATAAGGGAGTAGAATAGAAAATAATAGAATAGAATAGAAAATAAAATAAAAGAATATAATACAATAGAGGAAAACAGAACAGAATAGAAAATAAAAGAATAGAAAAAATAGAATATACAAAAAAAGAAAAGAATAGAAAAAAAAAGAATAGAGTAAGACGGAATAAACTAAAATAGAAAAGAAAAAAAAGAATAGAATGAATAGAATAGAAAATAATAGAATACAATAAAATATAAAGAAATTACAAATTTTCTGAAATTTAAATTTCAAACAGAATAAATGTGAGTTAGACTAGAATAGAAAAGAACAGAACAGGAAAGAATAGAATAGAAAATACAAGAATATAACCATTCCCAAAATTTGAATAAAATGAATTTGAATAGAATAGAAAACAAAACAAACTAGAATAGAATAGAAAACAAAACAATAGAATAGAATAGAAAGAATATAATCATCTTCCTGAAATTTTTTATAGAATAAACTTGAATTTGAATAGAATAGAAAAGAATAGAATAGAAATTAAATTGAATAGAAAATAATAGAATAAACAATAGAAAAGAATATAAGGTATAGAGTTTTCCAAAACTCTAATTTCGACTATATTACATTTTAATTTGAATAGAATTAAAAAAGAATATAATAATAGAAAATAAAAGAATAGAATAGAAAAAAACAATAGGATAGAATAGAATAGAATGAAATAGAATAGAATAGAAAGACTATAACCATCTTCCAAAATTCAAATTTCAAATAGAATAAATTTGATTTAGAATGGAATTTGATTCAAATGCAATTTGAATGGAATTCAATTTGAATTTGCATGCAAATTGAATGGAATTCAAATAAATTCTAATTAATTTGAATTTGAATAAACAAAACAAATTCCGGAAATTAATTAAACAAATTAAATTAATTTATGTAAATAATGAATCAAAACAAATTCTTTTTGTTCTCCATATGTTTAATTAAGACCCATTTTGATACAATAAGAAACTCACCTAACAGACAATACTAGGGGAACAGCTCAGCAGAGGTAATTGGTGATTTAGACCAGCCATATGATCAAGGGTTTCTCAGTAGCCCCTCCCAAAGACAGTCTACTGATGACAAGTTTGACTACACCTGTGTCACGCTACTGGTGGAGGTAAAGTCTACCCCCGCCCTGTTTCATTATGCAAAGGAGGGTGGCTTTTCCCCTGAGTGTATCTCTGTGTACATGTGTTTCAATAAACAGTTCCATGTTCAAGCTGTGTAACTGCTAGTCTCGTCTGGTTCTTAGTTACAATGCATGGGCTGTAATATCTGATATCTGAAAGTCCAGACTGGAGGAAGCAGTGTAATGACAGAGGCACTCAAGCGGAGTGCGACGGGGATTCCGTGACAATCATGTAATTATTTTATATTGCTGTTGTTGTAGTGACCATTCTGGACAACTTTGTATTCATACAACTACTCCTTTCCACCTCTCTTGATTGGTACTACTTTGAGCAAAATACACTAACACCAATACATTTAAACTAATTTACTGACACTTTGTGGTTTGCACAAATTCTAGTTTACACCCACACATTATTTTTATCTGGATGGTTCACAAAACACTTTCAGGAGACAACCAAGTTTACATTTATACAGTAACTGAGAATAAGGGAAACACTAAGTTTATTGTTTTTTACCTAGATTTACCGGCCTATATCTGGTGCCCATTAATTGATTTATACTGACTAGAAATCAACAAGGTTACAAATGTTTTCATTGCTGCCTAAACAAAAAAGCCACATATTACAGCACATCTAATTTTAGGATGACTAAATTTAATATGCTAAGTGCATCTCTAAAACCCATAAAATGGGATGCAGTCTTGTCAGGCAAAGCCACAGAACATAAATTGACAGTTTTCAAAATGTTGTTAAAAATACACTTGTCAAAGCGAACCACAGGGGAGTACTTACAAAAGAAACAAATAGAATATTAAAGAGAACACAAAAAAGATCATTCTATATGTCTGAAGCTAAGCTCACACTGAGCTTTTCACATTAAAAAATAAAATAAATATAAAAATCTATATATAAATATATACAGTAAAACCTTGAATTGCAAGCATAATTCGTTTTGAAATCGTTCTTGCAATCCTAAGCACTCTTATATCAAAGCGAATTTCCCCATATGAAATAATGGTAACTCAGATGTTGCGTTCCACAACCATTTATTCATACGTCCTTCAGTTTATAGTCCATATAAAAAGATTATAGCAATTTGATGTCCATCCACAAATGGCAGCCTCCACAAGGAGATTAGAAGCAAAACCAAATAGGAGCTACAGAGTATAAAAGAGAAGAGAGGCGCCTCTAAGGCTCCATTTACATCCTGGCGTGTGAGGCGGCAATAACAGTAAAATCACACAACCAGAATCGTGGGACGCCTGTCGCCCAAAAGAAGCTTTGTGCTTCTTTTGGGCAACAGGCGTCCCGTGATTCTGTTTGCTTGAATTTACCACGATTGTTGAACAACGAATTGCGGCAAAATTGTGCGGTGTTTTGGGTGCTATTGAAAGTGACAGGTGTCCCATGATTTGCCGCTATTTCAAATTGCAGGCAAAATTGCGGTGATTCTGCCCGGGATTCAGAATGTGGAGATGTGAACGGAGCCTATGTGTAGCAATATGGTTACATTTAATGAAGGTACAACATTTACAGTAGCAACTCACATGGTGGATGATTAAAAGAGGCACATCTAAGTATGAAAGAACACCAGGGGGAGGGGGACGCCTAAAATCATCCAAATTAGGTTAGGGTATAGCCAAGGCTGGATTGCCGGCCTATAGATTGCCCGCCTTGATTGTTATACCCTTATATACCACTAAGCTATTACTGATTACCACTAAGCCATTACCTACAATAGGTGATTGACAATCAGAAAATGGTTGTCCTACGGACCAAAATTGCATATACAAAAAGAGGGGGAGAAGGAAGAACCTCCAACAGTCCACTGCAAGAACAATCGGATATATGCCTAAATATCTTTATTGATTATCCCAATTAAACAAATTACCTATCCACAAACCATGAGTTAAAAATAGGACAATGGTCCTATATGACACTGGTGGCCACCAGTTCACTCCACACACATCAGTCACTCATGTCCTTGCACACATATTGTGAAGTATCAGAGACCCGGGTCTAATCTATAAGATAATACAGTTCCTGAATAAGGCTATAGGTGGGTTAATTACTGTCCCATCGGTCCTCGTTAGGTAAGGTGCAAGTGCTGGTGATTGGAGAAAAAGTTCCATCCGGATATAAGCTAGGAGGAAAGCTAACTCAAATTCGAACAGAGTGTTGAGTGGGATATCCCCGTATTGCAGGCTGTTAGCAGAAATCAAATAACAGGCTTACATCTTTAAAAAAGGAAACAAGCGGTGGACAGCAATAATCAGTGTGCCTCCTATATGTTGGAGCACTACACAGCTCACCGTTTGACGTCTTCTATAGATGAATATCAGAGCCCGTGGATGATTATGATAGCCACACTGACTCAGTGTGGGGGGGGGGTGTTCATACAGCATGTTCATCCATTGCTGACAGGAACTGTTGTCTTCCGATCTTCCTGTTGGAATGTACGGTATACCTAAGAGTCCAAAACTTCCGGACTTGGCCTGTCAGGTTCTCAAGGGAAGAGCTTAGCCCCAGCAGCAACCGCAGAGCTCACCCCAGCAGCTCGGAATCAGGCAAAACACTCCTGTATGATCGGAGATGACTCCTCATCTGGGTGTGGAGTCAGTGTCCCACCAGTGCGTAGGTTAGACGCTTACGTGTTTCACTTGTTGCCAAGCTTCTTCAGAGCACATCTAAGTATGCAGACATCCGGGGTAAAGCTGTTCTCCACACCGCCGGCTCTCACCGCTGTCAGTCTGCAATCGTGACCGGAAAGACTACCCTGCAGTAGAGCGATCTGAAAGTGAGGCTTGAATCGCTCGTGAAGCTCAGAGTGGAATGGAGATGGCGTTGATGGCGGTGGTGCGGAGGATGGAAAGCTTTACCCCAGATGCCTACTTAGATGTGCCTGTTTTAATCATCAACCATGTGAGTTGCTAAATGTTGTACCTTCATTGGTGCCTATCATCAGTGCTGCCTCATCAGTAGCCATCAGTGCCACCTCATCAGTGGACCCTCATTATTGCACATCAATGAGAAAAAAATTACTTATTTGTAAAACTTTAAAAAAGAAACTAAGAAAACAAACTTTTGGGGGGTTTTCATTTCTTTAGCAAAAGATAAATAACCCAGTGGTGATTAAATACCACCAAAAGAAAACTCTATCTGTTTTAAAAAACAATAAAAATCTCATATGGGTACAGTGTTGCATGACCGCACAATTGTCATTTTTAACTATATAAAGGAATAAAGACCAAAACATTTAAGGGAAAGAAGCTGTTTCCATTACTTTTTGTTTTAAAACATAGCAAATAAAAATGTCAGGGCAGTACATTAACCCCTGAAACGACCCTCTTCTTTGCCAGGTTGACACCCTAGGTGATCTGATTTCTTTCCACAGTTTTTTGGGAAAGAAACATGGAGCTTAGTAATGGTGCAATAGATGTATTAAATGTATACTGTAGGTCATACACAGAGGGATGAGAGATGAAGGTGTTAAAGTACAGGTCATGTACATGAAATGGAAGAACTATGGTACCCAATATTGTCAATAGTTGTCAATTAAAAAGCTTTTAAAGGTCATCAATTTAGTGAATAGTGAGTGATCATCTTAGGATTATTGCTTTCACTCTGACATTTTCAGTCATACCTAACATACAGAATTTGTAACTGTTAAATTTTATTTTACTTTTTTAGACTGGACAACCACTTTAAAGTACATCCATAGTCATATCTTAACAACCCCATATTACATTGCAAATTCATAGGATAATGCTAGTTACCTCTGTAGCTAAAGAAAATCCCTTGTCTATTTAATCAATAAAAGTCAGTTTTCTATGACCTGAACTCTATCCTCTTTCAGAAACTGAGCTTGTTGTGGGCAAGGCTATCCAGCAGCATGTACAGTATGTCATCATGGGATAAGACAGCGGTATAAACTTAATTTCCCATTGGCTTTATACAAAATGGGGGCAATTGATTGGCTGCTACCAGCTGTGGCTTTTGGGAGTCTAATAGCAGAAAAAACAAAAGGACTGAATTGCAGAAAAATGTAGAATGGACTTGTAAGTCAAATGCAGCAAAGGGCTAGAGAATGGAGCATGGATGAATGTTGGCAGACAACGGTGAAGCACAATGGTTCCCTGCTGGCTTGTTGCAGTTGTTGAGGGATGTTGCGGTTCCCCTCTGTATGTTGTGTTTTCTTCCTCCAACCCCTACATTACTACAGGATACACTAGTAATGTAGTGGCTGGAAGTAAGAAACACAGCACCCAACAGGGGAGCAGGCATCAATCACACACAGAAATGTATGCCTGGGGTAGACCCTTGTACCACACGATTTACATGGCACTGTAACTAAAGAAAACAGTTCAAACATTTCAACAAGCAATGGGTGTGATGGGGAATGGGAAGGAGGGATAAGGAAGGGGTAAGAGGTCACAGTCTTGAAGACACGTAAGGGAGAGTGGGGAGAGGGGAAATCTTCTTTGATGACCTCTTTCTCCCTAAAGCCCATAAAGTTATCGTCTCTGAGCAGACTGGACCAGTCTGTGGCAGTCCTCAATAGACATTATTTTCCTCTGGTGGATAAGGTTCTTTCTGTTGCACCACAAAAAGTCCTTAACCACTTACGGACTGCCCGCCGTTGATATACGTCGGCTGTTTGAAGAGGATTGCCGTTGTTATGGCAGCAGCTAGCTGCCATAACCCCGGTATCCTTTTCTTCTCTGACTCACACACTACCTGACAGTTCTGTGTGATATATTTAAAAGGACAGTGTCAAAAAAAAAAGTAAAATAAATAAGAAAAAATAAAAAAATTTAAAGCGCCCTGTTCTGACAAGTATGCGCGCAGAAGCGAACGCATATGTGAGAAGCGCCTGTATATGAAAAAAGTGTTCAAACCACACATGTGAGGTATCGCCGTGATCATTATGCCCCATACACACGATCGGACATTGATCGGACATTCCGACAACAAAATCCTAGGATTTTTTCCGACGGATGTTGGCTCAAACTTGTTTTGCGTACACACGGTCGCACAAAGTTGTCGGAATTTCCGATCGCCAACCACGCGGTCACGTACACCACGTACGACGAGACTAGAAAAGGCCAGTTCAGAACCAAGCGTGGCACCCTTTGGGCTCCTTTTGCTAATCCCGTGTTAGTAAAAGTTTGGTGAGAGACGATTCGCGCTTTTTCAGACTCGTGGCTTTCAGATAGTTTTCTGCGGTTCAGTTTGTGCTTGTGGGTTTGTATCTGCTCTTCAGTGCGTGCAAGCAAGTTCTGCGTGACTTAGTCATTGTGTTCTTGTTCGTTCGTTACTGTTTTTCAGGTCGCTCTTCACAGGCCTTGCTGTTCTTCAGTGCGTTCTGTTACTTCATTCTGAGCAGCCGACCGTTTTCTAGCCACGTTGCGTATACGTACTCCTCGTAGAGTTTGTGCTGTGCGGGGGCTTGGTGTTGGGGTCCTGACCTTGACACAAGTCCAGTCCATGAACAGGGTGGGGAGGAGTTCATGGACCAAGAATTGGTTGCTTCAGCGTGACCAGTTCTGTCATATGCCTTTGCTCAGTGAGATCCGTGAGAATAATCCTGATGATTTCAGGAACTTTCTCAGGATGATGGACCCCGTATTTCACCGTTTGTTGGCTTCGCTGACCCCCTATATCAGCAGGCAGGATACCTGCATGAGGCAAGCCATCACTCCGGAGCAGAGGATCGTCGCTACCCTGCGGTACTTGGCGACAGGGAGAAGCCTGCAGGACTTGAAGTTCTCGACAGGCATCTCCCCCCAGGCTCTAGGGATCATTATCCCAGAGACCTGTTTTGCCATCATCCAGGTCCTGCAGAAGGAGTATATGAAGGTAAGATTTTTATCCTTTAATATCACATTTTATTGTATTGAATGTTTGATAATATATTGTATTTCTTTCCTCATTCCCTAATTACCATGATTGTAATATGCTGTGAATGTCCCCTTTGTCCTCATGCATGCTGTATTTTTATGTCCTTCATACATATTTGCCTTCACTTACCTCCCAAGCATGGTCTCCTGCTCTATATTCACCTCATGTAGTCACTTAACAATGTATTTTATCAGCTCCATAGTAGTGCTTTACCCCAAACACCCCCTAAAATGTTTAGAAATGTGATTTGTGCTTTAAATTCAGGCAGAGTGGCAGAGGCTTTTTTTTGTAGTGTCCCCAAATCATTTTTATTAACCCTCCCTCCCCCCAACTGCTAAGTCAGCTGATCCCAATTCTCTATCTTTCCTCAATCATCTATCTGCTGACTTTGCCAAACCCATACACACTATACCCATCTCTTTTGTGGTCAGATGTATGGATGAATTCCCCAAAGCATGTAGTGCAAGGGCCTGCCTGTATACTTTCAAATGGTACTGTTTCAAGTTTTTGTATCCTATTATTATCTTGATAGGTAATAGCAGAATGTCAAAATATGCTCTAATGTGTACAATGTGTATTTATATCTTTGTATTATGACACTTCTTACCTGTCCAGTGGGCTGCCAATAGTGTAACTAAGGAGGGGCTGTTCCAAGTAATACCCTGTATTTAGGCATTCATCTCTCAATGAAGTGGAGAGGGTTACCTGTCCAAGATTCCCCCCCCTATAATGTTAGAAATGGCCCATGAGAGGGGGGGAGGGGGAATATGATAGGTGTACCTTATACTTTGGTGTTGTAAAATTCCCCTTAATAAATGATATCTGGATGTTGGCCAAGAATGTTTGTGTGTAATCTGCTTTCCATGTTTATGTGCAAAAATGGCAGACTGTGGCCTCCCACTTTGCCCAGCAGTGGGACTTTCCTAACTGCGGAGGGGCAATTGATGGGAAACTTGTCCACATCGTCCCACCCCCCAACTCGGGGTCATACTATTATAATTACAAGGGGTTCAATAGTATTGTGATGTTGGCGGTGGTGTCGGCTAATTACGATTTCTTGTATGTGAACGTGGGGAAGAATGGCCGGATGTCCGATGGGGGAGTCATTGCCCAGACGGAGTTTTACAGGCATCTCCAGAATGGCAGCTTGGACTTGCCACCTCCAGAAGACAATGTGGAAGGACTCCCATTCGTCTTCGTTGCGGATGAAGCATTTGCGCTGGGGGACCATCTTATGCGGCCATTCCCGATGAGGACCCTCACCCCGGAACAGAGGGTTTTTAATTACCGGCTGGCCAGAGCCAGAAGAGTGGTGGAGAACAAATTTGGAATCTTGGCCAGCCGGTTCCGCCTACTTCTGACACCCATCCATATGGCGGAGTATAAACTTAATTATATAATCCTGGCGTGCTGTGTTCTATACACAGAATGAATGGAATGATACATGAAACAACACTGATGGCGCTTGAAAGTGGCCATCCTGGCTTGCCCTCCCTGAGTGCCCGTGATGTCCGGTTAAGATACCTTGAGTTCTTTGCGGGTAGGGGGGCCATCAATATGCCAGCAAATTTGTGAAGCCTTTATCAAATAAAAACCAAAAAAAAAGCAAATCTTTGTTGACATTTACTGCTTGTGTTTGTTTTAGATGACCCTGACAGAATCGTGGTGAGTCCAGAAAATGGTGTGATTGTGTAACCTTATACAAAGCACTGTTGGGTGTTATTTACTAAAGGCAAAGACACTTTGCACTACAAGTGCACTTGAAACTGCACTGAAACTGCACTTGTAGTGCAAAGAGGATTTGCCCTTAGGAAATAACCCCCATTTTCACAGAAAGCAGCAATTACATCACCACAAAAGTGTTGTAGCGTTGAGACAATAATCCACACATTTTTGATGAACAATCTTTTTAATACCTGCACAATCACATGTGCATTTAGAAAAGGTTTTGAAAACAAACCAACATGTTTGTTGTATAACAATTTTTGGGGTAGCATTATAAAAAATAGAAATGTCCATTTAAGCTAAAACAGGCATGTGTAAAACCAACAAGAAAGACACAAATTTTGAACTTACAAAGTTCACATTTGGTAGAACTTGAAGCCAATATCAGACATGAACTGTGTTTGATATTGCGTTCAGATGGGGTGAATTCACCCCAGGAAAAGCCAAATTTGGAAGAAGCACACAAATTTACCAATGTCAACATGTGCTAGCTGCCATCACGGGGGATCAAGGGACGTGTTTTGGGGGAGCAACCCCTTCCTCTCAGCTACTTTATTATTGAGGAAGGGGTTGCACCCCCAAAACACGTTGGCACACTGTGTGCATCCTCCAATTTTGGCTTTTTGAAAAATCGCTAAAAGATTTTTAACATTGTAGCACACAAAAAAACAAAGGGATTTGGAGGGGTTTTAAACTCGCCCCAAAACATCAATGATGTTTTTATTTTTTTTAATAACATTATTGATGTTTTTCCTGAGGTTTTCCAATTGTAAATTACAGCCCATGATCTCCCCGATCAGGATCTGGGCACTTTCTGATGTGAAAGGATCTGGATCCACAACATCACGATCACCTAAAAAGAGAGAAACCAAAAAAAACCAGGTATCAAAATTATGCCGGCATCCATCTCTTACCTGAGCCTGTGGTCACAGACACTCACCTGTTGTGGTGACAATTTCCACCACGTCTTCTTCCTCCTGCCCTTCTTGTGTTGGGTGGATTTCCCCTCCTTCCAGAGGTGGGGGGTCTGTGGTCTCCTCGGATGAGGGGTGTCCTCCGAGTCTTTTCTCCCCCATGTATAACAAAAATGGTATACTTAGCACACAGATATTTGATGGCAGAACTATAAATAGGAAACATTGCTTGGAAGTCGGGTACAATTGTCTATTTTGGCCGAGTTCCAAAATGGAGCATTTTCAGTGTCCTTTGTCAAGCTTCAATACTTTACCTGTCTTGTACAAGCTTCACAGATGGAGACACCCCTATAGTATACACTGGTGCACCTGTGTGGCCCCCTAATAAAAATGGTGTTCTGGGGTCCCACACTAGTGCTCCAGTGTCCAGATGTGAAAACAGCTGCTCAGTGTCCTCTCCTTACACAGAATCTAGTTTGCATTTCATTTTAGTAACAAAGCCATCTACACAAGCAAATTAGTTTCATACAAGTAGGGCGTAAAAATTGTGGCCAAATGCATATGGCCAAAACAATGGTGTTTTATAGGCCGAAAGAAAAATGTTTGATACGAATGAATAATGTGCCCATGAACATGAAAGTTGCCATTTAAAAATGTACACTTGTAAGAAAAGCACATGGAGCGAATGTAATAAACATAAAGAATAGGAACACAGGACAACTACTTACTTTTTTTGCAGCACTATCTGGATCTTTCTGTACTGCTCATGTTCTCTTAATTTGAGGTCTGACCACCGCTTCCTGAGCTGATCTTTCGATCGACGTACCCCAAAATGCCGGTGCAGACTCCTGACCACTTTCGCCATGATCTTAGCCTTTCTGACATTGGGGTTGGGGTAAGGTCCTTACTTCCCATCATAGTCAGCCTTCTTCAGGATATCCACCATCTCCAACATCTCCCCAAAGGACATATTTGAGGCCTTAAATCGTCTCCTTCTGGATCGGGACGTTTCCGGCTTCGGGCTTTCCTCCTCCTCCTCCTCGTTGCTATAATTAGCACACACCTGCTGTGTATCCGCCATGTGCTCTTCCCCCACTGCGCCGAACAAAAAGGGGCGGGGAATAGACTAGAAAGAACGTCAGAGGCGGGTGGAGTTACACGCATGCGCAGTGTGTATAAAGCGTAACACGCGTGCGTATTACGTATGATCTGTGAGTGGAGGAAGGAGCATCTGAGGCGCCGATCGTGATAATGAAGGTAAGATCTAAACTTGGGCCGATACTGCTTCTCAATGGAAGCCTATATTGTAACAAGATTCAGAGAGTTTGGCCTGACATTAGGGTTTGTCCTGTGTTGTGTCTTGCAGAGAAAATGGATGGCTTCAATGACCACAACTTCCTCCCCCTGTTCATAGACAAATACAGGGAGCTGCCCTGTCTGTGGCAGGTGAGACATCCCCATTACAACAATAAACAAAAGAGGCAGGCAGCGCTGGAGAAACTGCTGGAGTTGGTGAAGCCGGTGGTCCCCACAGCAACCATCCCTTATTTAAAAACCAAAATTGGTGGCCTGAGGAGCACTTATCTTAGGGAGCGCAAGAAGGTCACAGATTCCCAGAGATCTGGAGCTGCAGCAGATGACGTTTATGTCCCCAGGCTGTGGTACTATGAGAGACTGCGATTTCTGTCAGACCAGACTGAAGTCAGGGAATCCCTCTCTACTCTTCCTTCCACTCTTCCTTCCACCCCAGCTGAGGCTTCCGATGTCCAACCTGGGCCTTCCAGCCAGGAAGAATTGAAGGAGCTCAGCTGGAGACAGGTATAGCATTCTTCTACAGATTTCTGGTCAATAAATAAATGATGCTTATTAGATGTTATTATTGATCACTAATTGCTGATTGAAAAAAGTGTTTTACATATCAATAGACAGTAGTGGGCACCCAAAATTGGGACAAGAATGAAAAATGCTGGGCTCACAATGATAGTCTGTTATATTTGTTAACATTCAATTTGCAACAGTCAGGAGATGAAAATTGTGTGTGATTGATGAATAAAAAACTAAAACAATGTCCCTTTTTCATACACAGGAAGACTTCAGCCAGGAGGAGGTTGTGGAATGTGGCAGTCAGGAGGAGGCGGGGATTAGTGGCAGCCAGGAGGAGGCGGGGCTAAGTGTCAGCCAAGAGAAGCCTGGGACCAGTCGCAGCCTGACTGAATCGCAGGTTCCTCCCCTCTGCCTTCCATATAAAAGGGCGAGGAAGGTGACTCACATGCAGGATTCAGCGCTCAGGCTAATTCAGGAGGCTTCTGCATCCCTCCGAGCCTTACCCACTCCTGAAGAGGCCTTTGCCTACATGGCTGCCACAAAACTGCAGGGCATGCAGGAGGGTCAACACAAGCTATGTGAGGACCTGCTTTATAAAGTCCTAACTAAGGGGGTGAGTGGGGAACTAACACCCAAGACCGACGTGATTGAGTTGGACCATCCTCTTCCTCCTCCTCCTCCTGCTGCCACAACTCCACCACCAGAGCCACAGCGTGGAAGGAAGCGTGGAAGGAAGACAAGAAAGTGATGACCCTGGGTTCAGTTTGGTCTGACAAAAGATGCAGTCTCTTGTATGACCACAGCCTGGGGACACAGATGTCATCTGCTGCTTTCCGGATCTCTGGGACTTCTGGACCAGACTGCACTCCCTTAGATATGGACTCCTCAGGCCACAAATTTTGCTTGAAAACAGTTGATGTCTGCCCTGGGGGTCCAAGGCTTCACCCATTTCTGCTGTTTCCCCAGCGTTGCCTCCCTCTTTGTTTAGTTGTGAGCCCTTAATAACGTTTTTTTTTTTGGAAAATTATACTCTCCTATGTGTGTTTTCACTCAAAAGGACAGTTTGTTGGTGACGATTCAGGTACATTTCTAAAATACAATGTGAAATTAACAAGGGACAACAACACCAAACAATCTCCTACAGATTAAATATAACAACATATCAATGGTGTTGTGGTAACTTGACACAAAAAACACACACAAAAATATTCTGGAGTAAAAATAACAATACAATAAAACAAAAATTAGCCTTGAAAAAAATACAAACCAAAAATAACTAATCTGCCTTAAAACCAAAAAAAAATAAAAAAACAACACCAAAATAATGTTGTCAGATGTGACAAATCAAAATATATTGAGGGAATCCCGATAAATAATAAAGAAAGAAGTTTGTGAGAAGTCTGTGTGAATATTAGCAGCAAAACTACTTAATTCTTCTCACATTATAAAGAAGAAGAGAGTGCGCTGTATTAAACCATTTTTTACATTGCACCGTGACGAAAGTGCTGTATCCATTTCGAACGCTAAGCTTACCAGACCGAGCTGTTCCGTGTCGAAATTTCTTCTGAGCATGCATGGCACTTTGTGCATCGGAACAGGCCACACAAGGTCGTAATTGACGCGATCAGATTTTGTTGTCGGAAAATTTTATAGCCTGCTCTCAAACTTTGTGTGTTGGAAAATCTGATGGAAAATGTCCGATGGAGCCCACACACGGTCGGAATTTCCTACAACACGCTCCGATCGGACATTTTCCATCGGAAAATCCGACCATGTGTACGGGGCATTAGAGCGAGAGCAATAATTTTACCCTAGACCTCCTCTGTAACTTAAAACTGGTAACCTGTAGAAATTTTTAAACTTTGCCTATGGAGATTTTTAAGGGTAAATGTTTGTCACCATTCCACGTGCTGGCGCAATTTTGAAGCATGACATGTTGGGTATAAATTTACTCCACTTAGCATTATCTTTCACAATATAAAACAAAATGGGCTAACTTACTGTTGTCTTATTTTTTATTCAAAATTGTATTCTTTTCCAAAATCAGTGCACTTGTTAGACCACTGCGCAAATACGGTGTGAGAGAAAGTATTGCTACTTATTGCTCCTACCACCATTTTATTCTCTAGGGTGTTAGAAAAGAATATATATAATGTTTGGGGGTTCTAAGTAATTTTCTAGCAACAAAAAAAATATTTTAACTTGTAAATACCGAGTTTGAAAAATAGGCCCAGTCCTTAAGTGGTTAAAGCAACACATCGCTCCTCCAGGTACCTTCAATGTCCTTTTGTGCAAATGCAACACAAAATAGTATGTTCAGCCCCCCAAAGTTGCTGTTGGCTGTCTGTAGTATAAAGTCTTTGAGTTCTGGTTCCAGGGCCCTCAACAGGTCCTCTGAAAAGAGCAAATCAGTTTTTTTCATGGATGATACAAAAAGGTCAGGGCTTGTATCTGCACAGGTTTCTGGGATGCTGAAGATGTTTCATCCAGCAGGCCTCCTGAAAACAACGGCTATTAGGGGTGCAGGAGGAGTAAGTATTAACCTTTTACCTTGCAGAGAGAACTTTGATTCTGATTCTGATTCAGAGTCTCTTTAAAGTAGTTGTAAACCCTTACATATACCCAGTGGAGTGACTATCCTCAGGTGATACACAGAGATGAAAAAATCCTCCTACATACAGTAAGTTTTACTGGTTTATCTGCAGTTTTCTCTTCTTTACAATTGTTCAAAGTCCAGGATTTTTAAGGCTCGGTTCACACCACAGCACAGAGTGGCTCACAGCAGGGTGTCCGGTCCGTCCCCATTCACCGGTTCAGGTCTGATTTAAGCCCAAATTTTTGGTTGAATTACGACCTGAAATGGACCAGAGGAGGCACAGGACTCCTGTGCAATTTCCACTGGAGTCACTCCGGAGAAGTGTGAACGGGCTCCATAGAGACCTGGCCACAAACTCCTGACATCTGAATTGGATGCAGGGAAACCCGCATCCAATTCACAATAGTGTGAACCCAGCCTTAAGGTTGTCTGAGTTGTCAGAAAAAAGGGGGCGAGGTGCTGAAATTACACACTGCAGAGCTCAGTGAGAAGAGCTCTGACAGATGATTGGAGGGAAGGGACACACCCCCCTTCACACAGCACTCAGGAACAGAGCTGAGGCTTTCAATCATCTGGAGCTCCCTCTCCTGTCTCCATTTTTCTCTTGGTGTTGGGAAAACTTGTCAGAAGTGAATTATGCTGATAGCAGAGGAACACAAACACAAACACAAATGACACATAATACTCTTAATTGACACAAGTACACACTATAGAGGGATATGCTCTGTTTATATTTCATGTATGAAGTTTACAACCACTTTAAGTACATTAAGCTATGAGGACATACATAACACATTGTGTACAAAACTCACATATAAAAGTGTGCCTTCTGAAGTCAAAGTTGGAGAAAAGTCCAATGCTATCCAAAAAAATAGATTTACCTTTATGGTATAAAGATGGTCAGCATTTAATCCAGCCAAGTATGTTTGGATCAGGACACAATCGCATGTCTGTAGGCAGTTTGTAACCTTCCTAAATGCCAACTGACCAGACTATCTTGGTGAAAGAAATGATAGCCAGAATTTGCATTTCCCCAGACTTTATCCATTGTCTTTCCAAGATAAGGCCAGTGCCAGGAGTGTCTATCTGAATTTGGTGTTTTAATAATCTTCTAGAGTTTAAGTGATGGAATTTTGCCTGACTGCTGATAACACACACTCTGATAAATCCTGCTTGTTTAGGCTGCTTTCCCAATGAGTTATTTTGTTTCTTTTAATGAAAATCAATAGATTAATTATAGAATATTTAGATAGCAATCTCTTCAGACAAAATGCACATTTGTCTCCCACTTAAAGATAAGTGGTATTCACAATTTGAATAATTAGCAATATAGATCCCTGCTGAGAACAGAAAGCCTTTCCGAGTCACTCGTGCATTTTATTTAAAGAAATCAAAGAGAAATATTTTTGGCACCTTCTGTACCAGCATCATTTTGAACTAAATTAATGTTAATTGCTAAACATAAAAATAAAAGCAAATATTGGCATAGGTAACCAGGCAGACCTAATATAATAAATATTTTAACAATTATATATGATATACCTGTGGCATGAACATATTGTATGAAAGTAAATGTTAGGGCAAAAGAATAAACACATTCTCTGTGATACATGAACCTTTCTCCATGTTCTATTCATTTATAATATGCAGAAAAATATTTGTTGATCTACCAAAAACCTAGTAAGCTCTTAAATGTGTTGTCAGCCCAGACAAGTAAGCTCCTAAAGTAGCTCACAGATTATGTGATTTTCTTTCTTTCCACCACAGGATATTCCCCCATTAGTGTTAATGGAGGAAAGTCTCCCACAGTGCTATTGTGTTCTGCCAGGGGGAGGGCGTGGAGAGCCTTCCTGGCCACCAGAATACAATGATTACTGCTAGTGGCTATAGCTTCTAGCAGCAATTGCATGTAAAAAAAATCCAACAGGCTAGTGGTACCCAAGTCGATCGATGGATTGACTTGGGTAAAACCAGCCTGCCCATACTGTCAGTCCTTACTGAACTGTCCGAGACTCGATCCATCTATGGCCGGCATTACTGTGTTGTCAGACCTGTTTGGGCTGAAAAAACAGTTCCTTGCTACATTGAAATCCAAATATATCTTTCTTGGTCCTGACAGCTGGTCTGCAGAATTCAACTTATACTACTACTGCTCTCTATCGCTCTTCATTTGCATACATGGCTGAAGCCTTGACTCCAAACTGCCTGACCTTACACTGTCTATGGGGAAAGGGTGGAAAGGGGATGAAGCTTTGGGGGCATTACTACTTCAATAGAAATTTAGCCCACAACAGATACCTCTGCAGACATTTTACAAGGCTGGTGATGATGTCAAGGTATATAAAAATTCTGGGACATGCTTTAAAGCGGTTCTAAAGGCTCAAGGTTTTTTTACCATCATGCATTCTATGAAAAAAAGTCTCTGTTCTCAGTTCTCCCTCCTCTTTGGCTGAGACAGCAGCAGGAGCCATTGGCTTCCATTGTTGTTAAAAGAGAAGTAAATAATTTTTTTTTTTGGAATCATACTTACCTCGGTGGATGCAGCATTGGACCGTTGCTGCATCTGTCCCAGGCACCTCTGCACTGAGAACCGAGTGATCGAACACTGCCGATCGCTCGGTTTTCACAGCTCTGTGAGCAGAGAGCTGCAGACTGTCAGTCATAGCTCTCTGCTCTTCCCCCTCCTCATTCACTGGAGCGCTGGGCTGTGTAGGGGGCAGGGCGGCCAGCTCAAGCTCTTAGTGGCTAGCTGAGAGGCTGAGCCGGGTGTCAGTCCAGGCACTTGGCGGATTCAGACTTTATTGCCATGTTGATGCCCGAGCCTGGGCTGACGTCCATGACATCAGCAGAGAGCAGACTTCAGCCCCCTCTCTGCTGAAAACGGGTCACAGGAGTGCAAAATAGACTGTACTCCTGTGACCCATAGGAGAAGTACAGCCAAACAAGCTTCGGCTATACTTCTTCTTTAATCACAGTTAGTGACCCAATGAGAGGGGGCTTCGACTCAGTGTGTGAATGGACATGCAGAGTAGAGGCTCGGGAACAAGCCTGCTTGGGTGCCCCCATTGCAAGCTGCTTGCTCTGGGGCCACTCAGCAGAAGGAGCACTGGCAGGGGACCTGAGAAATCGGAGCTGCTCTATGCAAAACCACTGCACATAGCAGGTAAGTATGAAATGTTTGTTATTTAAAAAAAAAAAAAAATGACTTTAATATCACTTGAAGGGTAGAGAGAGGTTTTGAGGCTGATTGCAGACAGGTCCGGTGCGAATTGAAGCTCGGTTTTCCCTGTGAATATCAAAAGCAGTTGTTCAGAGGTTCCTGTGCATTTGGGCTACGGATCTGGAAGGATCAGGACAGGATTTTTATCAGAGTGACATGGGGTGCACGTGGGAGCCCTGACCAATCCCCAACTAGGATTGGCAGGGGCAGGCCTCCCACATATACCCATTGTCAGCCTACTGGGGGAGGAGTTGTCGGATGGGTGAACTGGATGATGGAGTGTTAGACTGTCGTGTCTGAGGGAACCCCCTTTCTGGATGGGGGTGTGCCTCAGGCAGGGGAGCTTGGGAGCTGGGAGGGAGCCTCTCCTTACACAGTCATGGAGAGGTGTCCTGGAACAGGAGCTGGAAGAGACAGTTGGTCAGCACATACGGAGTCATTCAGGAGGGATCCAGGCTAGATGTCAGTGAGTAGAAAGCACAGTGGAAAGCTCTGGAAGAGACATGCCAGAAGAGCTGGATGTAGAGGGAGAAACTGAGGGAGTTTTGTGTCAAGTTGCTGCAGCCAGGAGGGCGGGCAGGATTTGCAATCGGACTTGCTGGGATCAGTAGTCCTTCTTCACATTTATTCTTCTGAACTAAATCGGTTGCTACCACATAAAAGGGGTACTGCAGACCCCTGCCTTCAAAAGACCATCAAGTAATGAAATACTGAGACCTAGTCATCGTGTGACAGGAAGTGTGCTAAGGAGAGGATTGTCAAGTTTAGAGTCAACCATCTTTTGTTCTGCTGAAGAAGTATATGCGCAGTTACTTTTACTCTGCTGAGAAGTGTGACGCAGCTACTTTTATTCTGCCAAGTATTATTCATCCTATGGACATCCCATCTCCCCTTTCCCCAACCAAGTTCAATCTCCTAAATAAAAACAACAAAAACAAGCAAGAGACTGTTCATTGACTGAGGAAGTGTGTCTAATGGATGTCTGACCAGCATGGTGAAATGTGTGAATGCTGTAACACGTAGCAACCCCATCGGGGGGCCATCGATACATAAGTCTGTTGTTTTTCAAAAAAACAAGCACTCCTGCAGATGTATCATTTACAGGGATGAGGCAAATCATTTGACACTGAAAGGGGTTCTTACAGTAATCAACTTTTATTTATTTATGTAAAACATTTATCCCAAAAGGAAAACAAGTGCTATAACTTCTTAAAAAGTGTTAGTGTATGTAAATCTTTTAGTACATTTAACGTTCCGCTCCCCCCAGACTGACAATGTTACTGTCCAAAGGTGCCCCTGTGCGTCCTCGCCTAGAATGTAGGCACTGTGTTACAGGGGTTGTGTTGCTGGCCAGGTCACCAGGTGAAAACAGAGGGAAAAAAAACCTAGAAAAAGAAAAGTAATGCCACCACATCTAATAATTGGTAAGCTGCTATATATTACATGTTTGAGTTTGGGTTTGATACAGCTTTGAGGCAGTGATTACAAATGTTAAAATAATTTCTCACAAGAAAGGTTTCTAAACCAGGAAATAAAATCACAGACTGAAGTGGTACACTGAATAGAGTAAGGGCCTCTAACGAATCAGGTGATTTAAGAGATATAGGGGAACCATCATTCTTAAAGTAGTAATTAGTTATCTATATTAGTCCAATAACGCATGATTTGAAGATGTTACTGTTGCTTTTATTCATGTATGTGTAAACTTGCTCCTTTTAACATTTTTGTATAAATAAAAATTCAATTTTTATTATGTCATCGTAAATATTTGGGTACTGAGATAATCAATTTTTCCCTCTTTCTAGGGGCATAGTGGTGGTTGCCCTCAGTCTTCCATAATTACGAAGTGGTACACTGAAAATATTCCACTTTCTTCAACTTAACTACTTTCTGACCACCCACCGCAGATGTACTGTGACAAGATGGCTCGGCTGCGCAAATCTTCATACCATTACGGCAATGCGTGGACGCACACGCGTTCTGTTTGGCCAGCGGGGGAACCAATCAGCGGGTCTGGCAGACTCGATGCCTGCCGGCCGCCCACGGGCATTACCCGCAGAGACAGAACGGGGATCTGCCAAAGTAAACAAGGCAGATGTCCGTTCTGTCAGGGGATGACACTGAGGTCTGTCTTCCTGCTAAGCAGGAAGACAGATCTGTGTGTTTCCCCAGTCACACAGCGCCCCACACAGACAAAAATATATGTTTCCGGGAATGGTGGAAGGAACTGCCAACATCCTAATACACAGTATCTCACAAAATTGAGTACACCCCTCACATTTTGTAAATATTTTATTATATCTTTTCATGTGACAACACTGAAGAAATGACACTTTGCTACAATGTAAAGTAGTGAGTGTACAGCTTGTATAACAGTGTAAATTTGCTGTCCCCTCAAAAAAACTCAACACAGCCAATAATTTCTAAACCACTGGCAACAAAAGTGAGTACACCCCTAAGTGAAAATGTCCAATTTGGGCCCAATTAGCCATTTTACCTCCCCAGTGTTATGTGACTCGTTAGTGTTACAAGGTCTCAAGTGTGAATGGGGAGCAGGTATGTTAAATTTGGTGTTATCATTCTCACTCTCTTATACTGGTCACTGGAAGTTCAACATGGCACTTCATGGCAAATAACTCTCTGAGGATCTGAAAAAATGAATTGTTGCTCTACGTAAAGATGGCCTAGGCTATAAGAAAATTGCCAAGACCCTGAAGCTGAGCTGCAGCACAGTGGCCAAGACCATACAGCGGTTTAACAGGACAGGTTCCAGTCAGAACAGGCCTCGCCATGGTCGACCAAAGAAGTTATGTGCACGTGCTGAGCGTCATATGCAGAGGTTGTCTTTGGGAAATAGATGTATGAGTTCTACCAGCACTGATGCAGAGATTGAAGGGGTGGGGAGTCAGCCTTTCAGTGCTCAGACCATACGCCGCACACTGCATCAAATTGGTCTGCATGGCTGTCGTCCCTGAAGGAAGTGTATTCTAAGGATAATGCATAAGAAAGCCCACAAACAGTTTGTTGAAGACAAGCAGACTAAGGACATGGATTACTGGTCTAATGAGACCAAGATAAACTTATTTGGTTCAGACGGTGTCACGAGTGTGTGGCGGCAACCAGGTGAGGAGTACAAAGAAAAGTGTGTCTTGCCTACAGTCAAGCATGGTGGTGGGAGTGTCATGGTCTGGGGCTGCATGAGAGCTGCCAGCACTGGGGAGCCACAGTCCATTGAGGGAACCATGAATGCCAACATGTACTGTGACATACTGCAGCAGAGCACGATCCCCTCCCTTCGGAGACTGGGCCACAGGGCAGTATTCCAACTGGATAAGGACCCCAAACACACCTCCAAGAAGACCATTGCCTTACTAAAGAAGCTGAGGTTAAAGGTGATGGACTGGCCAAGCAGGCCTAAACCCTATTGAGCATATGTGGGGCATCCTCCAATGGAAGGTGGAGGAGAGCAAGGTCTCTAACATCCACCAGCACCGTGATGTCGCCATGGAGGAGTGGAAGAGGACTCCAGTGGCAACCTGTGAAGCTCTGGTGAACTCCATGCCCAGGAGGGTTAAGGCCATGCTGGAAAACAATGGCGACCACATAAAATATTGACATTTTGGGCCCAATTTGGACATTTTCACTTACGGGTGTACTCACTTTTGTTTCCAGTGGTTTAGACATCATTGGCTGTGTGTTGAGTTATTTTGAGGGGACAGAAAATTTACACTGCTCTACAAGCTGTACACTCACTACTTTACATTGTATCAAAGTGTAATTTCTTCAGTGTTGTCACATGAAAAGATATAATAAAGTATTTACAAAATTGTGAGGGGTCTACTCATTTTTGTGAGATAATGTAAATAGAGAAAGGTGTGCAATGGACTTTAAAGGCAGTTAAGTGGTAAACAGTAGAATTAGTTTAAAAGGCAGTGACGCCACTTTAATTAATACAAAGCACGATCAAACGGGTAAACATAGCCCTGCAATAATAAAAACAAAATATACACATACATAGAATATATATTGCACAATACTGAATTGCAATCAAACACAGTTGGTACAGGTATTCCAATGAATGCCAGAGTCATGCTGTGGTCAGTACAAAAGGTATCCCAATATGTTTCAGGATTATTGCTGTATATTCCTTCTTCAGGGAAGTTTAAATTCTGTGTGATTGTATTTTCTGAGATATAGAGAAAGTTACTAATAGTCACATTGCATAACATTGTGTGAGCAGGACCATTTATTTAATAAAGTGTTTCAAGGTATAATCCTAGCTAATTATATACTTACATAAAAGACAAAGAACAACATATAGCTTCAGGACAAGCTAATGGATTGAAGAATATTCTCAAAATGGCACAAGCCCACCGTGTGAACAGACACACAGCCACCATGAAGCATACAGATATGCATCCACAAGAAGCGGAGAAACAAAAGGGGGGGTTTTCCGGCGCTCCGCAACATGTGATGTCTAAGGTAAATAGTACAATGGTAGCTATAATAGCATATTAAAATAAGGCAGGTAAATTCTAGAATGAGAAGGCAGCCATCCTCAGAGGTAATGATTATCCACAAGAAGCGCCCCATGGACTACACCAGCAAATATATATATATATATATATATATATATATATATAGCGTCTTCTGCAACCAGAAAAAAGTAGTCAAATGGTTGTAGTTAAAAAGTAAACTAAATTAACATAGAACATAGACAGGAGAAACAGACAGACACAGTCTTCCCGTCAGAAAAAAGTTCTTTATCTTTAACCGCTTGCCAACCAGCCGCCATCTTTATACTGCAGCAGGTCGGCACGTTCCCACGAGGCGTTGTAGCTGTATGTCGGCCCTTTAAGCAGGGATAGCTGCACTGTGGGGGTGCCGATGCGCGTGGCCGACGGTCGCAATGACCGCCGGCCACTCGCAATCACGGGCGCGAGAGCCAGAACATGGACGTGTGGCACATGAATCCCTGTTCTGTAAGGAGAGGAGGGACAGATTGTCTACTCCTACTAGCTTGGAACAATGATCTGTCATCTCCTTTAGTCAGTTCCATCCCCCCTACAGTTAGAACACACACACAAGGGAACACATTTAACCCCTTGATTGCCCCCTAGTGTTAAACCCTTCCCTGTCAGTGACATTTACACAGTAATCAGTGCATTTTTATAGCACTGATCGTTGTATAAATGTCAATGGTCCCAAAAATGTGTCAAAAATGTCCGATGTGTCCGCCATAATGTCGCAGTCCCAAAAGAAATCGCAGATCAACGCCATTACTAGTAAAAAAAAAAAAATGCCATAAAAATGCCATAAATCTTTCCCATAGTATGTAGACGCTATAACTTTTGCTCAAACCAATCAATATACGCTTATTGCAATTTTTATTACCAAAAATATGCAGAAGAATACATATCAGCCTAAACTGAGGAAAAAATTGAGGAAACTGAGGAAAAAGGTAAATCCTTCTGGGGCTGAAGTGTTTAAAGTAGAACGAAACCCTCCTCTCCTTTACAGCCAAGAAAGCTGACATTGGAGCCTCTGTAGTTGTTTAGCATGGATACTGAGAAGACTACAGGCTTCTTACACATAAAATAAAATATGATAGTTGGTTTGAAAATATTTTGTTAATTTGTGACTTGAACTGCCAACTAAAGCTGAACGTGTCTTGTGACATGGGGACGAATGCTGGACAATGCAACCAAATTAGTGGCCTCACTTTTTTTAACTAATGAAGCTTAGTCACAGCCCTCCCTGCTCACTGGATAGTAATGGAGCAAAACATAGTAATGAGTCACCCTTGTGATCTACCCCCCTGTAAGTATGGTCACAGTGTTAGACTTACTACACTGTCTAAAGCAATAGAGCCATTTTAACATATATAAATGTATTATATTAAGTGTTTTAAAATACATGCCATTTTCCCTTTTCAACAAAACCTTTGACAATGTGCTTAAAGCGTATATTATGAGTAATGTTGCCTTCGATGTACAGAACCGCCAAGGACAAAAGGCGATGGTGACTCATAGTTGACAGGTATGAGTATATAATTTGGAATATTTGTAGCAGTTCACCGGTTGCTAATGTTTTGCCAGGCAGTTTAATAATCTGTTTGATATGAACAGGAATAACAGCTTGAATATTGTGTTTAGGGATCTGTTGGCCAGGAACCAAGCACAACAGCTTGAATCTAGCAGAGAAAATATGAGCATCACTTTATTTATTATATATAAAGATTCACGAGTATCATAGTCAAACTACATTGTCTGAGAACTTGAAACCCTGTACTGGGAGGTACAATGGAGCATGCAGGGTGGTCCCAGTCACCTCTACAGGGAACAATTGTTGTCATGCACACACAAGACAGCTTGTTGCTGCATTTCAACCTAGCCAAGAGCATACTTCTATGAATATTTTGGTCTACATTTTGACCTGCACTGTGTGTAAGCGACAGATTCCATTTATGAAAGACATGGATGGGGTCATCCTACAAGCATATATACTGGCATATGCCACAGTGTAAACAGGGCCGGAGCAAGGATTTTTGTCTACTCAGGCGAAGGTGCATTTTGACACCCCCCCCCCCCCGCACACACCGTCTCACATCACCTCCCTCCCTTCCCGAACAGCAGTGTGTAATGAAGAAGGGGGTTATGCATTCCTTGCTGCCCCTCACTAAAACATTCACACTGCACCTGGTAGGAGGGAGGGTACAGGTATTTTAACCACTTAAACCCCTGAGCTTTTTCTTACATTTTTTTGTTTACATGTTTTAAAGCAGTAGTAAACTGCTGTGTGTTTTTTTGTTTTTTTTGTTTTTTGCAACCTGCAAGGTAAAGCCGTAATGTGCTAGTATGCACTGCATACATACCAGCACATTAGGTGAAACTTACCTTTAGAACAAAGCCCTCCAGCAGCATGATGTCACTGCTGACTGGGCTTTCATCTTCAGCTGGTCTTCCTTTTGGGTTTGCGAACTCTAGCTGTGTGAGTGGCCGGAGCCACGATGATATCACTGGCTCCGCCGTTTGTGGCAGTTCCTTCAGAGTGCATTTGCCGGTGACCTCACCGGCTGCATCTACAGTAAATATCTTCTAAACAGTTCATGTGTAGGAGATATTTACACTATCATCCCCGAGACGATGTCAGATGTGATGAAACACGCGTGGACATGCTGAGGTCATCGCGTGGACATGCTGAGGTCATTGCGCGTTCGCTTGCTGGCCGGCTGTTTTATATGACTACTTTTATCTTCTGAATTGTAAGTGCATTACTTTTTATATAATAAATTCCGTTGTGATACAGTATGCACTATGGAGTTCTTTTTTATATTTTCTGGGCAATATCTTCATTGACTCCCGGTGGCTGATGCTCGAGTATTTTTGAGCAATTTGGAGTGTATACGAGCTCTTCCTTTTACCAGTGGTGGCATATCATCTTCCGTATGGATAAAGGCCCTGGCTGGGTATTAGCCGTAGGCTCTCTATAAGCTTGCTTCTGGTAAGTGCATTATTTATGTGGTGGTGGTGCACTGTCGTCAAGAGGTGTTTTGGTCAGCGCTTATCTATGTGTCATCCTTGGACTGCGATTTTACCAATTATGCTAGCCACATTCAATTATTGTATTGGACTTATTCATTTTTGTTTTTTTCACATTTATTAGTGCTGCTACAGTGCTTTATTGAAAGCCTTATTATAGGCTTACCTATAGGTACAAATTATACATGGCAGTTTACTCCCACTTTAAAAATCATTTTAGGCCTGAAGATTACTTAAAACCCCAAAAACATTTTGTATTTTGTGAAAGCAGACACACTAGAGAACAAAATATTGTCAGTTCCATTTTTATATGTTACATTATATTAGTGCAACGGTTTATGAAACACTAGCTTTCAGTAAACACACCATACTGAGGTTAATTTTTGGGCACATAATGTAAATACATATTATTGCCCAATTTTTTTTTTAAATATAAAAGATGAGGTTGTGCTGAGTAAATACAGTATCTCAAAAGTGAGTACACCCCTCACATATTTGTACATATTTTATTATATATTTTCATGTGACAACGCTGAAGAAATGACACTTTGCTACTATGTAAGTAGTGAGTGTACAGCTTGTATAACAGTGTAAATTTACTGTCCCCTCAAAATAACTCAACACACAGCCATTAATGTCTAAACCGCTGGCAACAAAAGTGAGTACACCCCTAAGTGAAAATGTCCAAATTGGGCCCAATTAGCTATTTTCCCTCCCCTGTGTCATTTGACTCATTAGTGTTACAAAGTCTCAGGTGTGAATGGGGAGTAGGTGTGTTAAATCTGGTGTTATCACTCTCGGGAAGATCAACATGGCACCTCATGGCAAAGAACTCTCTGAAGACCTGAAAAAAAGAATTGTTGCTCCACATAAAGATGGCCTAGGCTATAAAACATTTGCCAAGACCCTGAAACTGAGCTGGAGCATGGTGGCTAAGACCATACAGCGGTTTAACAGGACAGGTTCCACTTAGAACAGGCCTCGCCATGGTCAACCAAAGAAGTTGAGTGCACTTGCTCAGCATCATATCCATTGGTTGTCTTTGGGAAATAGACGTATTAGTGCTGCTAGCATTTCTGCAGAGGTTTTAGGGACGGGGGGTCAGCCTGTCAGTGCTCACACCATACGCTGCACACTGCATCAAATTGGTCTGCATGGCTGTCGTCCCAGAAGGAAGCCTCTTCTAAAGATGATGCACAAGAAAGCCCACAAACAGTTTGCTGAAGACAAGCAGACTAAGGATGTGGATTACTGGAATTATGTCCTGTGGTCTTATGAGACGAAGATAAACTTATTTGGTTCAAATGGTGTCAACTGTGTTCGGCGGCAACCAGGTGAGGAGTACAAAGACAAGTGTGTCTTGCCTACAGTCAAGCATAGTGGTGGGAGTGTCATGGTCTGGGGCGGCATGAGTGCTGCTGGCACTGTTGAGCTACAGTTCATTGAGGGAACTATGAATGCCAACATGTACTGTGACATACTGAAGCAGAGCATGATCCCCTCTCTTCGGAGACTGGGCCGCAGTGGAGTATTCCAACATGATAACGACCCCAAACACACCTCCAAGAAGACCATTGCCTTACTAAAGAAGCTGAGGGTAAAGGTGATGAACTAGCTAAGCATGTCTCCAGACCTAAACCTTATTGAACATCTGTGGGGAATCCTCAAACCGAAGGTGGAGGAGAGCAAGGTCTCTAACATCCACTAGCTCCATGATGTCGTCATGAAGGAGTGGAAGAGGACTCCAGTGGCAACCTATGAAGCTCTGGTAAACTCCATACCCAAGGCAGGGCTGGAAAATAATGGTTGCCACACAAAATATTGACACTTTGGGCTCAATTTGGACATGTTTACTGTTTAGTTATTTTGTGTGTTGAGTTATTTTGAGGGGACAGCACATTGACACTGTTATACAAGCTGGACACTCACTACTTTACATTGTAGCAAAGTGTCATTTCTTCAGTGTTGTCACATGAAAAGATATAATAAAATATTTACAAAAATGTGAGGGGTGTACTCACTTTTGTGAGATACTGTATATACCCATGTCAAATATCCT
The DNA here is from genome assembly GCA_037952925.1 of Lithobates clamitans. Lineage (NCBI taxonomy): Eukaryota > Metazoa > Chordata > Amphibia > Anura > Ranidae > Lithobates > Lithobates clamitans. The sequence continues at coordinate 3,179,856 of JBBGZY010001130.1, forward strand.
ATATTTTTTATAGGCAGCACTTCCCCAACAGGTCTTCAGTTTAGAGTTACGCTGGAACTCTGGTACATGTGTAGCACTATGCTAATTGTAGGGAGATCTCAAGTATTACTGGTGGTACTAGCTAACATGCGTAGGGCAATTGCTGTTTTCCTATGTAGGTGACCCCAATATGTATTTTGTGTGTGGGTGTGGGGATTCTTTTGTTCTTTTTTTTATGTGTCTCTTTAAATGTTTAAGACTTTTTTTTACATGACTTTATTGCCAATAGCCCCCTATGTGTTAGCATATTGGTAACAGGTACTCTTTATGAGACATCTGGGGTCTATCCTTTCTGGTGCCCGAAGGTGGCTACCAATACCCACTCTGCTGTGCCCAAGTCAGCCTGAGCTCAGCTATCTAATAATCAGCAGGACTCTTGAACTGCACATGTGCAGAAAAGAGCCCAGGAAAAGCCGCAAAATTTAAGGGTGCTCTTCTCCTGTCTATAGACAATTAAGGTCAGGAGAAAAGTGCCCTTTTTTTGCAAATGGTCTGCAACTAATCATCTGGGTTTTAGCAACCCAGACTGTGACTGTCTCCATGTTTCATGTTCTAAATGTCCCATCCCCCATTGCCCTGTTCACCTCTCACCAAGTGATCTGTTTTGCCCGCATCTCCTTTGCTCTTTCCCCGTGTACTCTTCTCTGACTGCCCCATGTCCCCTTCTGTCCCCATCAATGTGCCTTGCTGTGTCCCCATCAGGGGCCAACCTGTCCATTAGGGCGCACGGGCGATGCCCCCTGTTTGTCGTTACCTCTCCCTATCCATGCGTCTGGCCCCTTTCAGGAAGCCGGATGCATGGATTCCAATGCGGGATGGGTGTTTTTTTGAAGCACTGATTAGAGCCAGAGGCTCCAATAGGCTTCAAAATAGGGTGGGCTCGGGGTGCAGAGAGTGTGCTCACAGCCCACCCAGGTGTGTTACAACAGCGAATGAATATTCACTATTGTAACACTGATCCTCCTCCTGGCCAATCAGGGAGCGGGTTTTGACACCCGTCACCACATTGGCTGAAAGGAAAGGCGATCCTATTGGACGCCTAGGAGGAGGGGAGGGGGTGCACGCTGAAAGCTGCCTATGGAGGAGAGGACATGGAGCCGCTGCATGCTGCTGGCCACCCACTACCCGCCTAGATGGGGTAAGTGTCGGACCGACCGGCAAACAGTGGTGAGGAGGTGCCGCTGGCCACTCGGGGGGTGTCTGTTTGCTCCCCCCCAAAAAAAAACACCAGCCGCCAAATAAATAAAGCACTTTACCTTACCTTCCACTCCACTGAGGCTGCAGGATCTCTCAGTTCCATTCCCGATCCTCTGTCTGCTGGCTCCTTCCCCTGGTCTTACTCAGCTCATCCCCCTCCTCACACAAGCTCCCCCTCCTCTCACCAAAGGGGTCTGCTCTTCATCTGGGAAGGAGGAGGGGGGGCTGGGAGAGCAGCGGCAGCAGTTTACTGCATTCACAGAGCCCCGAGCTATGCTGGCAGTCGCAGTATGAAATGCCTGACCTGTTCTAAGTAGAAGTTTGTGTGAGCAAGGCTGGCGCCAACATAAGCACATCTTGAACGGCCCCCCGGTTTTAGCGCCCCCTACGTTCTGGCATCCTCAGGCAGCTGCCTAACCTGCCTTATGCTTGCTCCAGCCCTGAGTGTAAACTTGTACCAGGTATCAAGCCCAATAATATGATTTGCTACCCACTCCCAAAAAGCCCTAAAAACTAAAGTTAAACATACATAAGTAAATCAGTCTGCTTTAGCAATTTGATATGCTAAAAATTGGGAAACTATAGGCAAATTACTTTACAATTACTTGTTAATTTGCTTTACCGTTTGCTTTATGGTGTAACATATATAGGCATCTTTAGAATATATTTTAGTTTTATTGCTTGAGGTTAACAAAATGCTAATTTCCCCCTGTCAATTTTGTCTGCGCACCACATCACAGTTAAGTACTCTATATACAAAAATTAAGGCTAAAGGCCAAAATAGATGGGGACTTTGAGGTGCGTATATTTTTCAATGACAACGTTTTTAAAACTAATTATTAGTCACTTGTCATTGCATCATCTGCCTATTCACCTACAATATTCAAAAAGATTCTGCACTTTTATATTTTCGTTGGTAATGGTAAAGGCGGGAGGAGTAGTAATTGGTTGTGTCTGAGAGTGTCATGTGACTTGTCTGTCTGGAAAGCAAAGAAAGGTGACTATGTAGAAAAGTGATGCAATTTGTTTTTGAAATTCTTAATAAAAAGAGTTTAAAAAAGTATAGAAACTTTTTGAAGAATCCTCGTACACACACATATATATATATATATATATCTTAATAAACACATCACTTTTTAGGTTAGTACATACAGTACAGTATATAAAGATGTGTATACACTATGTTATAAAAACCTTATATACAAATCAAACATTTATATATTTGTATAAATAAATTATTGTACTTCATATACCAAAGAGTCAATGAACATGAACCTAAAAGACTCCCCCATGTGACCGCAGGGAGGAATGAAAGGTAAAGAGGAAGACATGTTTCAATAAAACATTGGGGTTGATTTACTAAAACTGGAGAGTGCAACACCTGGTGCAGTTCTCCATAGAAACCAGTCAGCTTCCAGGTTTTATTGTTAAAGTTTATTTGAACAAGTTGCAGTTAGAAGATGATTGGCTACCATGCACAGCTGCACCAGATTTTGCACTCTCCAGCTTTAATAAATCAACCTCACAGTGCTTTGCTCAAAACAGGTTGGACATTGACTCCAGCCAGAGGATGATACTCTATACAAATAGAGCACACAGCCCTGGACCAGCACACATTGGTAGCCTAATAATAAATACACAGCAGTGTTTGTGATAGAGGAGCAAAAGAGTGTTAAAATGGAATACCATTTATTTTATTTTTTTTTTCCAATAAATATTAAAGCATAAAATGTACAAAATCAAGTCCAGTAAAAGTTTATTTATCATAGCAATACTTCAGACGATACAGCCATAGCATTTTTCTGAGGCTCAACCGCCCCCCCCCCCCCCCCCTTCAGAGCTTGAGGAATTTGAGAATATACTGGACAACAGTTTTATTAGCATATTAGAAGGATGAGGTGAAGATGATTTAGATCAAAGATCTGACAGCTGTCAGTTTTGAGCTCCCAAAATGCATAGGCTGTATTTTTGACCTCTCATCACAATAAATAAACTTTTACTGGATGATTGGATCTATAACTCCACATCATCCATCCTGGGCAAAATACTCCAGTCAGGTGTAAATCAAAGGCCATGTGTAGGCCAAGTCAGGCCCTGTTTAACAGATGCCATGCTTAAGCCTGACACATGGTGTTCACAAGTACTTCTTCAAAGGGGCATGGTGTGATTGGAATAAAGAAAAACAGTGAACATCGTGTATTACATGATGACTTGTTCACTTTTGATGTGTTCAAGGAGGGACTAGATAGGAATGTGAATACTGAATGGCTTTACATTTTGTCTATCTACCTTCACTAATATTCACAATCTGGATAAATGCCCACATAAAAACTACATGCAGTAACATTCTATGTTTTGTGCCATCTTAAGAAGAAAATTGTGTATGGACTTTGTAAGATTTAGGAACTGTTCAAATTTTAAATATTATGCGATATCTGTTACCTGTTACATATTGGGCGCAGGGTCTTGTATATGTTTTTAAAGCGGGGGTCCACCTATCTATCGTTTTTTTTTTTTTTAGTTCATTCACAAACTTTTCTTCCCAGCATTACATACTGACATATTGTGTGTAATATGTCCGCCTGTGTCAGATTTCGGCGGAAAGAATAACTTATATTATTCACTACAGGCGGTTTCCATCTTCATTGTGGGCATTTGAAGCCCACAAGCATTTATTTCCTGGATGTGGTGAATGCTGTGCTCCCAGCATTCACCGGTCGTTCCCGCACATGCTCAGTGGCATCCTGGGAAGCCTGAGACTAGCTCCCAGGAGTCTGGGAGAGGCTAGAAACACGCCTACTCCCACGGGGGGAGAACCAGGAAGTGCAAAGAAGAATAGAAAAATAAAAGGTAAAGCGCTGTGTAAACTGTTGGCGCTATATAAATCCTGAGTAATAATAATAATAATAAAAGGTAATTACGGCGATTTAAATTTTTTTAAACGGCATGTCAGCATCTAGGCAAGGAAGAGAATACATACAGATATTGTTCAAAATTTGGGTGGAACCCCGCTTTAATTGTTTTTTTACTATTGAGATTCTTGAGAAATAGGGGGTACTTCTTGTTGGCACATATAGATGATATATGATTAATAAGTAATTTGCTTATTGAAAATTTTTGTGATAAAAAAAACTTTGTTGTCAGAAATTCCGAGCGTGTGTACACAAAATTCCACGCATGCTCTGAATCAAGTACGAGACGGAAGCGCTCGGTCTTGTAAAACTAGCGTTCGTAATGGAGATAGCACATTCATCATGCTGCAAATTTTGAAATCTTTCAATGCAGCGCATTCTCTTCTTCTATAGAATGATAGAATAATGAAGTTGCTTTGCTGCTGATATTCACACAGAGTTCTGACAAACTGATTTCTTATTATTTCTCGTGATCTCCTGAATACTCTTTTTTTTTTTTGCCAGATCTCCAGAACAATTTTTTTATTTTTATAGTGATCTACTTTTTTTTTCTCAAGATCTCCCAAAATTTTTTTTATATATATTGATCTCCATAATATTTTTTGTCGTTTTGTGTGTCAAGTTACCACAACACCATTATTATCTTTTATTTGTTAACCTCAAAAGAGGTTGGTTGGTGTAAGTGTCCCTTGTTAATTTGACATTGTATTTTTGAAATGTACCTGCCTACTCGCAAATAAACTGTCCTTTTTGAAATAAAACACATAGCCAAGTATTTGTCAAAAAAATTTAAAAATTTATTAGGGGCCATAACAAAATAAAGAGGAAGGCAACGCTGGATAAACTGTTGAAGTTGGTGAAGCCTTTGTACCCCAGGGCAGACATTAGTTATTTGACAGGCAAAATTGGTAGCCTGAGGAGTCCATTTAATAGGGAGCACAATACGGTCCAGGACTCTGAGAGATCGGAAGCAGCAGCAGATGACATATACCTGTATGTCCCGAAGCTGTGGTCTTACAACAGCCTGCATTTTTTTCTAGACCAGACCAAACGCAGGCCATCACTCATAAGACTTCCTTGCACGCTTCCTTCCAGGCTGTGGCTGTGGTTTTGGAGGTGTTGCTGGAGGTGGTGGAGGAATCATATGGTCCAATTCACAGGCGTGGCTTTTATTGGTGAGTTGGCCCCTCACCCCCTTATTTAGAGCCTGAAATATGATCTCCTCACAGATGAGGCATTGGCCCTCCTCCATTACTTGCATCCTACTGGCCGTCATACACGCAAAGGACTCCTGGACACTAGGGGTGGTTTTGAGTACCGCAGTAGCCTGGCGAATCAAATTAGTCGCTGACTCCTCCAGGTTCTTCACCTTCCTGGTCCTTTTTGTTGGAAGGCGGAGGGGATGAGCCTGGTAGTCGGTCGGGCTACTGGGCATGGCCACCTCCTGACTGCCACTTTCCATGCCCTCCTCCTGGCTGAGACTTTCCTGTGTATGAAAATGGGACATGGTTTTAGTTTTTTGGTCATCAATCGCACACAATTTTGAGCTCATGACTGTTGCAAATTGAATGTTAACAAATAGAAAAGACTCATTCTGAACCCAACATTTTTCATTCTTGTCCCAATCCTTTTCGGCTACTACTGTCTATTGATATGTAAACCACTTTGTTAAATCAGAAATTAGTGATCTATAATAGGGATGAGCCGAACACCCCCCCCCCCCCAGTTCTGTTAGCAGCAAACAGGAAAAAAATTTGTTCGAACACGCGAACACCTTTAAATTCTATGGGACGCGAACGTGAAAAATCAAAAGTGCTAATTCTAAGGGTTTATATGCAAATTATTTTCATAAAAAGTTTTTGGGGACCTGAGTCCTGCCCCATGGGACATGTATCAATGCAAAAAAAAGTTTTAAAAACGGCCATTTTTCGGGAGCAGTGATTTTATTAATGCTTAAAGTGAAACAATAAAAGTGAAATATTCCTTTAAATTTCATACTTGGGGGGTGTCTATAGTATGCCTGTAAAGTGGCACATTTTTCTCGTGTTTAGAACAGTCCCTGCACAAAATGACATTTCTGAAGGAAAAAAAGTCATTTAAAACTACTAGCAGCTATAATGAATTGTTGGGTCTCGGCAATATAGAAAAAAGTCATTGAAAAAATGGCATGGGGTCCCCCCAGTCCATTACCAGGCCCTTTGGGTACCCTGAACCAACATTTAAAAAAAATTGTGTGGGTGTCCCCCCAAATTCCATACCAGGCCCCTCAGGTCTGGTATGAATATTAGGGGGAACCCTGTGCCAATTTTTTTTTACATTTTTTAAAAAAATGGCGTAGGGGTCCCTCTCAAAATCCATACCAGACCCTTCAGGTCTGGTATGGATTTTAAGGGGAAACCCGCACCAAAATAAAAAAAATGGTGTGGGGTCCCCCCAAAAATCCATCCCAGACCCTTATCTGAGCATGCAACCTGGCAGGCCGCAGGAAAAGGGGGGGGCGAGAGAGCCCCCCTCCTGAACCGTACTAGTAGTGCAAAGTGGATTTTCCTTTAGTAAATAACCCCCAGTGTGCTCTAAAATTTGCCACAATCAGGCCATTTTAGGGACTCAAAGCAATTCATGGAGCTGAAAAGAATGATTTTTTTTCCATTAATGCATTACATACATTAACAACAAAAACAATGTGTGTGTGTAGCAGACCCACAACATAATAGTTAGCTGAAGAAGAGATTGTCACCTCATGTATCGAATAAATTATGTTTTCACTATTGAAGAAAATGGCCAAAAAAAAAAGGTCATTGGAAAACCTAGGAGACAGCTAAAAGAAACACAAGCAGTAAATCAAATGAAATATGAGTTCAGTTTATACCAAAAAAAGTGTTTAAAAAATGTTTCACATATTGTCTGGCATATCAATGGCCCCCTTACCAGCAAAGTACTCTATGTACTTTTGTCTTACTTCGCAGGTGCTTTGGGGGGGCATGCCAGGACGCCCAGCTTCAAGTGCCGTCAGGGTTGTTGGATCAGAAAAGCCGGCCTCAGTCCTAACTGAGGCCACATAGTTTGTTGCATTTTTCCTTAAATAATTATGGAGTATGCAGCATGAAAGGACAATATGATTCAGTTTATATTCCGTCATGTTGATTGCTCTGAGAAATAGGTGGAACCGGCTGGCCATTATTCCAAAGGCATTCTCCACCACTCTTCTGGCTCTGGCCAGCCGGTAATTAAAAACCCTCTGGTCTGGGGTGAGGGTTTTTATGGGGAACAGCCGCATCAGATGGTCACCCAGCCCAAACGCTTCATCAGCCACGAAAACAAATGGGAGTCCTACCACGTTGTCCTCTGGAGGTGGCAAGCCCAAGCCACCATTCTGGGGACGTCTGAAGAACTCGGTGTGAATGATGACTCCGCCATCTGAAATCCAGCCATTTTTCCCCACGTCCACATACAGGAACTCGTATGTCGCAGACACCACCGCCAACAGCACAATGCTATTAAACCCCTTATAATTGTAAAAATATGACACAGAGTTGGGGGGAGGGACTATGTGGACATTCTTCCCATCTATTGCCCCTCAGCAGTTGGGGCATTCTCCACCACTCTTCTGGCTCTGGCCAGCCGGTATTTAAAAACCCTCTGGTCCGGGGTGAGGGTTTTTATGGGGAACAGCCGCATCAGATGGTCACCCAGCCCAAATGCTTCATCAGCCATGAAAACAAATGGGAGTCCTACCACGTTGTCTTCTGGAGGTGGCAAGCCCAAGCCACCATTCTGGAGACGTCTGTAGAACTCCGTGTGCATGATGACTCCACCATCTGAAATCCAGCCATTTTTCCCCACGTCCACATACAGGAACTCGTATGTCGCAGACACCACTGCCAACAGCACAATGCTATTAAACCCCTTATAATTGTAAAAATATGACACAGAGTTGGAGGGAGGGACTATGTGGACATGCTTCCCATCTATTGCCCCTCAGCAGTTGGGGAAGTCCCAATGCTGGGCAAACTGGGAAGACACAGTGGGAAGACACAAAAGTATAAGGTCCATTTATCAGATTCCTCACCCCCTCTGATGGCCCATTGTAAAAATGTTATGGTGGGGGGGTGGGTAGATGTTTTGAACAGGTAACCTTCTCCACTTCTTTGAGAGCTGAATGCATAAATAATATGTATTACTTTGACCAGCCCCTCCTTACTTACACTATTGGCAGCCCACTGGACAGGTAAGAAGTGTCATAAAAAAATATGAATACACACTGTCCAAATTGAAGCACATTTTTACATTCTGCAATTACCTATCAAGATAATAGGAGAACAAAACTTTAAACAGTACCATTTGAAAGTATTCAAGCAGGCCCTTGCACTACATGCTTTGGTGAATTCATCCATAAATCTGACCACAAAAGAGCTAGGTATAGTGTGTATGGGTTTGGCTAAGTCAGCAGATAGAGTATTGGTATCGGTTGACTTAGCAGTTGGGGGGGGGGGTTCCAAATGAGTCCCCCCCCCAAAAAAGCCTCTTGCACTCTGCATGAATTTAATGACAAAAATAACATTTGTACGCATTTTAGAGGGTGTTTAGGGTAAGCACTACAATGGAGCTGACAAAATACATTGTTAAGTGACTAGGCTAGGTGTGTATGGGCTCAGGATAGCATGCTGGGGAGGTTAGTGAAGGCAAATATGCGTGAAGGACAAAAAAGGAACTTTAAATGCTTCCAGCATGCACAAGCACAAAGAGGACATTCACAGCATATTACAATCGTGGTAATTATGGAATGATGAAAGAAACACAATACATTAGCAAACATTAAATACATAGAATGTGATGTTAAAGGATAAAACTTACCTTAATATAGTCCTTCTGCAGGACCCGAATAATGGCAGAACAGGTCTCTGGAATAACAACCCCTTTAAGAATCATGTAAAACTGCTGTAGCTTTTCTGCGACACCTAATATTCAGCCTTGCAATTTTGTAGTAAGGTTTTTTGCATTTTCTAATTGATGGACTTCTTGCTGTGGTTCCTGGAAACATTGAGCCTAAAGATAGATGCCTCTGAATCACTGCATGGTCTCTGGAATAATGAACTTGATGTCCTGCAGACTTCTCCCCATCGCCAAGTACCGCAAGGTGGGAACGAGCATCTGCTCCGGGGCTATAGCTTTCCGCATGCAGGTGTCCTGCTTCGTAATATAAGGGGTAAGCAAAGCCAACAGACGGTGAAAAATGGGGTCCATCATCTGCAGATAATTCCTGAAATCGTCAGGATTATTGTCCCGGATCTCTCGCAGCAAAGGCCTAATTGGTCATGCTGGAGCAACCAATTCTTCGTCCATGAACTCCTCCTCGCCCTGTTCATGGATTTGACTTGGGTCAAACCAAGAACTCCAACACCAAGCCCTTGCACAGCATGAACTCTACGACGAGTATGTACCCGCAACATGGCTAGAAAATGATCGGCTGGTCAGAACGAATTAACAGAACGCACTAAATATCAGAAAGAACCTGAGAAGAACGAGCTGAAAATCAGGAAAGAGCAGACAAGAACGCACTGAAAAACAGATACCAACTCATAAATAGAACACACTGAAAGACAGTAACGAACTGACAACACGCACTGAAGAACAGATACGAACCCACAAGCACAAACTGAAGAGCAGTAACGAACTGAAAAGCATGAGGCTGAAAAGCGTGAATCACTTCTCATCAAACTTCTACTAACACGAGATAAACATGAGATTAGTAGAAGGAGCCCAAAGGGTGGCGCACTGGCTATTGAACTTCCTTTTTATAGTCCCGTCGTACGTGTTGTATGTCACCGCGTTCTTGGTGATCAGAATTTCCGACAACATTTGTATGACTGTGTGTATGCAAGACAAGTTTGAGCCCACATCCGTCGGAAAAAAATCCAAAAAAAAATGTCTGATCATGTGTACGCGGCATTAGAGTAGGCCTTGGTTGATTACATTTTGGACAGTTTGATAATGTGTGTTTTAATAAAAAGTAGCACTATTACAAGATGTTTCCTTTTTTTCCTCATTTGCATTTTAAATGTTTCAGCACTGATAAGTTAAGGTGATTGTAAAGGCTTGTTTGTTTTTTAAAAAAAAAAATAACAAACATGTCATACTTACCTACTCTGTGCAATGGATTTGCAAAGAGCAGCCTGGATCCCCCTTTTCTCGGGGCCCTCTTTGTTGCTCCTGGCCCCTCCCTCCTGATGAGTGCCGCCACAGCAAGCAGCTTACTATGGGGGCACCAAAGCCAAGCTGCAGCTTCGCGTGTCCATTCAGACACAGAGCTGCCGCTCAGCCCCACCCTCTCACTCCCCTGATTGACTAACTGACTTTGATTGACAGCCGCGAGAGTCAACGGCACCAATGCTGTGTCTCAGCCAATTAGGAGGGAGAGTCCCGGATGGCCGAGGGATTTGTGGACATCGCTGGACAGAGAGGGGGCTCAGGTATGTTTTAGGGGGTGCTGCTACACACAGAAGACTTTTTATCTTAATATCTTAATACATAGAATGCATTAAAAAATAAATAAAAAATAAATAAATAAAAAATCTTCTGGCTTTAAAACCCTTTAAGAATCATGTAAAACTGCTGTAGCTTTTCTGCAACACCTAATATTAAGCCTTGCAATTTTGTAGTAAGGTTTTTTTGCATTTTCTAATTGATGGATTTTTTTTGTGGTTCCTGGAAACATTGAGCCTAAAGATAGATGCCTCTGAAACACTGCATGGGTATAATAACCATGATAACAACATTAATTTAACAGATAAATATCAAAAATCTGTTAAGCAGTGAATTGGAGGGCCTTGAAATATTATCTTTCCACAGGCTATAAATAAATACAATTGTTTCATATAGCAGAATATGGATCAGTAAACTGGAACTAATAAAACTGGTCCTAAAAGCTATTTATACTTGTTTGCATGTTATGTCACTCCAAAACACATTTAAATTAAAGAGACTTTGATGGTAAAAATAAAATAGTAAAAAATGTCCCCTGAAAAGAAGATATTGAGTTCTTACCACTTCTAGTTCACATTCCACCAATCGCTGCTGTATTACAGAGAAGCTGCCAATGGAAAAATCTTATTAATCCAACAATTCCAAGAATCCTTGGTTCTTGGTCCTCACCATGAGATATGGTTCCCCCCACCACTTCCTATTTCACTCATCGAGAGAAACCAAAGTGTAGAGGAGAGGATCAGAAATCTGACACTGTGCTAGATTCAGAAGATTCTTCCACTAGCAGGTACTCTGCACTACAGCAGCAATCAACAGAGTAGGCAGTAGGGAAGGTAAAGGTAAGTTTAAAATGTTCTTTTTTACTAGCTTTATCTATGCCAGAGTCACTTTAAGAAATAAATTGTTATTTGAGAATTCATACATTTAATAACAATTTATTTCCATCTACATAATAAAATGAGTGATTATTTTTGGTCATTGACAATGACCACTAATTCACACACATTTAGATGCTCAATATTTGATAGAAGTCTTAGAAGGTATTTCCCTTTACTTTAGAGATATCTCCTGTCAGTTCCTGTTATACTTTATGTCTGCGGCAGGAAAAAGTATAAAATCTTCCCAATTGGAACCAGAAAAAAATCTGATGGGCTTTTAAGTATTCCCTGCTTAAAACAAAATGTCTTGGCTGTTGATTCACTTTAACACTTAACCTGCACTTTTAACCCTTAAAGTGGTTAAGAGTCAGTTAACCCTTAAAGTGGTTGTGAAGGCAGAAGGTTTTTTTATCTCAATGCATTCCATGCATTAAGATAAAAACCTTCTGTGTGCATCAGCCCCCCTAATAGTTACCTGAGCCCCATCTCAGTCCAGCAATGTTGCACAAGAGAGTCAGCTGGCCAGGACCCTACCTCCTGATTAGCTGAGACAGCAGCGGAGCGCCATTGGCTCCCACTTCTGTAAGCCAATGAGGAGGTGAAAGGGGGCCGGGCTGAGCCCTATACATTTATAGATGAATGTAAAATGGGGTACACACTATAAGAAAATCGGGTGAATGTTCGTCCGATTTTCCTCGTTATTTCCCAGCAAATCGGAACTGATAAACGAAAATTTGTACGAAAATTCTCATATGACAAAGACTTTTTTTGTTGTTTCTGATCGCAGTCTGCGCAGTCTTTCTTTTCCCCTCAGGAATTTTCGTACGAAAGTTCAGAATTGGCTGTCGAAAGTTGTGTACACACTATACAAAAATCGTACAAAAATTCTTTGGACAAAAATGTTTTCCCAATTTTCTTATAGTGTGTACAAGCCTTTAGGCAGCCACCTTAGGAAGCCAGGATAGGAAGGAGGTAAAATCCCAAGCCTTTTGATGGGGGAGATGTGGGGAGATGAGGGTGTACAGTTCCCGGCAGGTTGCCATCCCCAGTAAAAGCCGTTGTGATCAGTAGGTGGGGACTGGAGAGAATGTGGGAGGATACACTGGCACCTCTCTGTGCTGTCACTGCTCATTGTGCAGTCTAGCAGAGCCAGGGCATCGGGGTGACAAGGCTGCAGGACCAGTAACACCTGGGAGGATGAGAAGCAGAATAGAGCTGAACATGCAGGGCAGGAAGTGCAAGCAAAGTGGAGAAGGTTGGTGACTGAACTGTGCGGGATCCGCTCTGACATGTGCTAGATCAGTACTGGGCTCCACCCCCCACACAGCTTCTCCAGCAGGGCAGCATCCAGTAACTCTAGCCTGTTTGGGTCCTCCCTCTCTGGAATACTCTTCCAGGGGGAATGAGGGAGGGGGATGCCAGGTACAGTCACACTCTTAGGTGGGGCTAGGGGGGTTGGGCATGATGACAGGTATAGTCACACCCTTTTTTGGGGGGAGCATAATGCTAAATATGGTGACATACTTTAGGGGGCGGGTGGGTTGGGTATAATGCCAGGTTTGGTCACACTCTTTGGGGCTAGGGGGGTTGGGCATGATGCCAGGTATGGTTACACTCTTCAGGTGGCTAGGGGGATTAGGCATAATGCCAGGTATGGTCACACTCTTCAGGGGGCTAGGGGGATTGGGCATGATGCCAGGCATATGCCTGCGCACAGGGTGTGCCAGGTGTGCCTGGGCACACCCTAATCACCCTGTGTGACACAAATTGCTCCTGTGTAAACCCCTAATATTTCACTAAAGCTCTTCCTCCCCTTGATATTTTACCTAAGGGGCTCCTAAAAAAATAGTAAAAAATGAATTAAAAAAATTAAATTGTAAAAAATAATAAAAATAAAAACTACTGACTCCATCTACTGCCCTACTGACAGCAATCCCTGCCCTATTGACACCATCAGTATAAATACACATGCACACACACATATGTGAGCTTTGAGGTGCACACCCTAATGCAATAGGCTTTGCACACCTATGATGCCAGGTATCGTCACATTCTTTTTTGGGGGGAGCAGGTGGGGTTGGTCATGATACTAGATATGGTAACATTCTTTAGGGGTCTGGGCATGATGCCAGGTTTGGTCACACACTTTGGGGGGCTAGGGAGGTTGGGCATGATGCCGGGTATGGTCACACTCCTCAGGGGGCTAGGGGGAATGGGCATGATGCTAGGTATGGTCACACTCTTCCTCTACCTAGGGTGATGATGTGATCAGGGTCAGTATCAGTATAAGGCTGCTTAAGCAGATTCCTTAGAGGACCAGGATGGGGGAAGGCAGTAAAATTTGAATCCCCAGCCACTTGTTAAAATACTTGTCTTCTGTTCCCTATTTGGGCATCCTCTCTCTCACTGGGCTCAGCGTTGAAGTTTTAGTTCGCCTCACCTGCTAGCTGCCAAAAGCCAGTGAAGGGAATCAGGAAATGCATAACCTCTCCCCCTTATACACACCTCATATACGGGTGAGGGGTTGCACTGTGGGGGGGGAGAAAGGTGGCAAAATGCCCCTTCACCTGTATAGACAAAATACTTGTGCTGTTTACTGGTTTATAGAGTCTTGGAAGCAAAGAGCAGAAAATATAATCTTTGCTTAGTTCTGTTGTGCAAGTAGCAATCCATCAGAACATGATCTACACAAATACCTAAAAGTAATTCCAATACTTATTGGTTATGTCCATTCACATTGGCAGCATTAAAGTTTTTTAGGTGTATCAAACAGATGCAGTCAGGTCAGCCTGGAAGCTCACAAATGAACTTTATTCTTTGTTTCCAGGTGGATTTAAGACAACCACTGACTGTACAGTAAATAGGAGCTTTCAGTAGTTTATAAACAGTAAGTATAGCAATGCTGTGCATGACACAGAACACGATAGTCCCTACTTCTTGGTGAGAAAGCCAAATGCTCTACCTAAATATATTTTTATTATCTTTTCCCAAAATTAAAAAAAAAAAAACATTTTCAAAACGAAAAATAAGCACGTGGTGTTTAAAATGTAGTTAATACTTTGTAAGTGCTGCCATAATTTTATGGTGACAGTTAGACAATAGGATAAAACAGCAGCCCCTTGGGGAGTCTTCTAGGACCATGCACATTTTTTTGGCTGTAATCTAATCATATGGCTTGCATTATGTAATTGGCATCAGTTTGCATCAGGGTTTCCAAGTCATCTCTTTAATTGCTAGCATAATTAAGCTATACATGTTCTGTGGTTAATTGAATAGGGACAGTGTTTTACCTGAATTTAATCAATCCCATAAAGTTTAACTGATATTTGTTAGTAACTAAAGTAGATGTAAACCCTGGAGGACAATAATGTTTGTTAAAGCAATGTGTATCATTGTCTATCACAACTGCCAATTATTTTTTTAAATTGTTGTATATATAAAAATACTGTTTTCACATTTTTTCATCTTTTTTTTTGCATCTCAGTATTGCTGATTTCCTCCAGACTCTTTTGGCAACTTCCAGTCTATATACACTCACTTCATTATTAGATACACATCATTGTTCTGGACCAATTTCCTAATAGTGACCACAATGATCCATACTTGTGCAAGTGTCAACATGGCCATCTGTGGTCTTCATAAGGGTAGCATGAGACAGGATGACGACGTGGGACCACGACTGGAAAAAAGTTGCCACTTGTTTACAGGATGTACCCGAACAAGGGCCATCATGATAACATAACCAGATATTTTATGATTGAGAGCTACAGATTTTATAAGACTGAAACCTGATATGTTTAGATTGACTTTAAACTGATTTTTCAGAAACAGCAGGCAGTCTAACTAACAGGATAATGAAGCATTGGAAGACACTTTCTCACTTAACAAGTACATCTACTCTTCAGTTCACCTTGCAAGGTCATCCCTGAGGCTCCAACACGTCACCTACGCAATCATGCATCCTTTGGAAAGAATAGTAGTACATTTAAAAAAGGAAAAAAAAAAAACCTTTAACATATTTTGCTACTGACTAGTGGAAAATTCACCTACAAAGTATTAGTGGTCTGTTAAGGTCTCTTTACCTGTTGTAACATCTGGAGGGGGTCCAATAGTGTTATAGACAAGTGTGGTCCTGTTGTTTTATGAGTTCATTCGAGAAAAAGATTGTGAATGCAACATTTCAAGGTCTCCTTTAGCTTAAGATCAGTCAATAAATAATAACTACAATTTGCACAAGCTATTCTTGTGCATGTCAAGAGACCTGAAATAGAAGGAAAAAGTGTTTTATTATGCTAATCTATTAGTAAAAATGTTATCAAATGCATTTCAACTTCAATGACATCTCCAATGCCATAGTGTTCCTGACAATCCCCTTTCCGTCAATAAATTTCCTGAATAATAAAGAAAGTGCTGCACTTAGTGTATCTCTTCAGCATATTGTAGACTTAGACAATCATTCATCAATAGCAAGAAGTGAGAAATCATTTATCCTGACATTTTTTTACCATCTGTTGAGAGGACTATACCATGACTTACCTAGAACTAACAAGGTCACTCATGCCTTTACTATAAAAGTAAGGAGACCTGCAATTGTATGTGGCTGTCAAGTATATTAGCTCATTTAAAAGAAGAACTATCATTATTGTTTAATTATTATTTCTTTAACTCCCAAAGGGACCAAGTGCATATAACATAACATTGCCCCCTAAACACACCTCTACAGTATATGCTGCATCAAATATATGTCAAAGAAAAATTTCTAAAACATTAGCCACGCTAGTGCAAAAATAGCAAATATTTAAAAATAGCAATGAAATTGCTTAAGAGTCCACTTAAACAAAGTATCAAATGGTGATCCACTCAGTGAAAGTCCATTAGGAAAAGGCAGGTGAGTATAAACTAGACGATCGTGGAAGAAAATATTAGTAGCGATCCCAAGTCTCCATCACCACACCACTTGTGCCACAGCCCTGTAGGTAATTCAGTTACCAGACCCTGCTGATTAACACGCTTATCAATCAAAGGGATAATCGCTGTTCACTGGACACTTTTCATCTGTATTTTGCTCATTGCAAGCAATAGAAAAAAAAATTCCACATAGTGTAATCCAGTACAACAATTATTTATTAATTTAAATTATCTCACAAAAAACACTCACAATGTTTGCATAATATAAGGGCATGTAACATCAATACTATATCAGTCGTGCATTCCCCTATAACCTCTCACCACTCCTGCGGTGTTCCCGGGAAGGACAGACGAGGATAATCCGACTCTATAGATAGCTGCATAGCAACGCCCTTAAGGTCATTTTTCATCTTTCCATCTATTAAATCTTCTGCTGTTGTTGTTTTAACTTTGGATAGTAAAACATTTTTTTTTCTGCCAGTAAATACCTTATACAGCCCACTTCCTGTTTCTTGTCTGGTAAAAAGCCTAGGCTTATGACATCACACACAGCTCTCTCTCACTCTCATGAGAGTTTGCCAGGAAGGGCGGGGAGATGAGTCATAGGAAGGCCAATGAGAGCTGCAGAGCTGGCGGTGTGCCTCTGTGTGTCTGTGTAATTCCAGGAAGTGATCAGGCCGCAGCTTCAGCTGCCCACAGTTAAAATAGTTGCAGCTAGACTGGAGGGAAATTTCTGCCGCATATATGGCAAGTACAGAATCACAGTATATATAAAATAATATGCAAAGTGGTTGGGGGGAAGCTTCAGAATGGAAAATATGTTTTTATTACAAATTATGTGAGCAGTATCAAGAAAAGAAGAAACGATTGATCACACACTTGACTCCAAAAGATACTATAGAAATGTCTTTATTGTCATGAGCCAGGCAAAATTGCAATGATGATCGGTTGACACGATTCACACGAAAAGAACCGTGCTTGTTCACAACAATTGAAATGCTCACAATACAAGCTATTTAAAGGTGTATATCAAATCAAACACCTAATACAAAACACCTTTAGTTAAAGAGCAATCAACACAAAACTTCACCAACATAAAAACATTAGACAAATAGACAACGTAAACATGTAAACAAGAAATGTATTAAAAACAGAAATAGAAAAATGAGCGAAAAAACATGACTCTTCATTTCCCGGAAAAATAGGACATGCGGCGCATGCACGCGTGACGTCATTAGTGAGAAATATACAGAATAAAGGCAAGGCAAGAAGGTAAGGAGACATTCATATAGTGCAACTAGTTTAGAAACCTACAAAAATAACAAGGAAAAGAGATTCCCCAAAAGAAGGCAGAAACCCAAACACAATCTGTCAAAAAAGCAAGTTTATTTAATAGACTATAAACACCACACAACAATACAAAATGGAAACAATATTGGGCAATTTAGGGGAGATATCAAAAGACTAATAAAATTGATAACGTTATCATTAAAAACAACAGAGCCGCGGCCAAAGCATACCCCATACACACACCAATCACAACAGCAGATTCCTACTGAGTAGCCAAGTAATGGGATATCTCAAATCAACAATGTATAAGGTATGGCGGTGTGGGGGTGGGTGGATGAATGCAGGTCGACTTAGGATTATCACAGGAGATTTCACTGTGGTGTAAACACCAATAGAGGGTTAGTAACAGTCCGGGAGCTGAACATATGACATGTGCAGGCTGATCAAAATGACCGGCAACATCTATGGTAGGCAGTAGTAACTCAGGGCATACAAGCAGAGCAGTTCATGTAGATAGCAAGCAGTAAGGGGGAGCACATAGGACAGGGCTGCATTGATATTATAAATAGGAGTGATACTCTCACCAAACGGATCAGCAGCTCTCAGGATCGCAGGCTCTACCCCAGGTATTTACTTGTTGATGAAAGCAGTTGCATTTGCTTGTGCCGTCTGGTTGAAAAAGTTCCGCTGTATCAGTGCCTTCTATCAGATGGTGGAAGCCGGTCGTCAGCTGTTAGTTCTCAATGAGGCATTCAAACACCCTGTGATCGCGGCTCCGAGATGACGTGCTTTCCCCCTTTCCCACTCTTGTGGAGGCTTTGAATAAAAAACTTAAGTTGGGAATGGAGGCGGGTCTCTTAACGAAAAGGGAATTCTCCTTTCTTAAGGTAGATGAAATCACCATCCCTACCTTTTATATAATACCCAAGCTCCACAAATCCCTTACCTGCCCCCCTGGTAGGCCAATCGTTTCAGCTATAAAGGGCCCCCTAGAAAAAACAGGCAAATACATCGATTCCTTGATTAAACATATGGTTAACCTACTCCCTTCCTTTGTCCGTGATAGCAGAGACGTCTTGGTTAAACTACAACATTTTGTCATACCCCCAGAGGCCCTTTTGGTGGGTATCGACGTGGAGAGCCTGTATACGTCGATACCACATCACTGTGGTATCGAGGCTACAATGCATTTTCTGGACTTTCATCATCCCCAACAAGGTGCTCAAAATGAATTCATTGGGGAACTCCTTGAATTCATGCTTAATAACAATTTCTTCCAATTCCTTGGTCACTATTACCAGCAGATTAGAGGCACTAGTATGGGGGCACCATGGGCTCCCTCATACGCATGCCTCCACCTGGGATTTTGGGAGGAAACTATGGTCTACAAGTCCTCTCTGTACCTCAGCCACTCCCTCCTGTGGCTGAGGTACATTGATGACGTCTTGATGGTGTGGGGGGGCTCAGTTAAACAACTTGAGGATTTTATGTCCGAACTAAACAGAAATAACTACAACATACGTCTGACCTACTCACACCATCCTGACATACTCCCCTTTTTGGACTTATCCATACGGAGATTTGGGAATGAAATTGTTACTAGCACCTATAGGAAGAAAACAGCAGCTAACACCTTGCTGTCTGCCCAGAGTCATCACCCCAAATCATTAATCCATGGGATACCCACAGGACAATTCCTGAGGATCAGACGGAATTGTTCTGTGGAGGAGGAATTCCATAAGGAGGCATACGAGATGTATCAAAGATTTAGACAAAGAGGTTACTCACATAGATCCCTTAAAAAGGCCAAGAGAAAAGCCATCCTCAAAAATCGTGATGAACTCCTAGTACCCCCTGCTAATTCTTCTCTAAATAAAAATAAAAACAATGAGTCAAAAGGAAACTCGGAAAAAAATTTCCCAAGGATCATTACTAAATACGGATCCCAATGGAAATTGGTCCAAGGAGTCCTACAAAAACACTGGCATATTTTAAAATCAGCCCCTTTAATTTCGGAACTTGTGAGTCCAAAACCCCTTTTGACAGCTAAAAGATCAAATAATCTTGGTGACCTGCTGGTCCATTCTGAATACACCCGCACTACCCAGAAGAACTGGTTAAGTGACCCCAGAATTTCCCCAGGCATGTATAGATGCGGACATTGCAATATCTGCAAATATGTTCACCAGACAAATGTGTTCTCGAACCCCCGTGGAGGTGCAGATTATAAGATCAAACAGTTTATAAACTGCTCCACTACTCGAGTGGTTTATACACTTACCTGCCCATGTAATAAAATCTATGTGGGTAAAACTAAAAGAGCCCTAAGGGTTAGGATCCGAGAACACATTGCTGGTATTAAAAAATTGAATGATGAACGTCCCATTTCACTCCACTTTGCTAAATTTCATAACCGTGACCCAAGGGGCCTAATAGTAAAAGGTATCTATAGGTTGAATTTACCTACAAGACGCGGCGATTTTGACACCATCCTTCTTCAGAAGGAAAAAATGTGGACCTACTATTTGGAGGCGATGGCCCCCAATGGGTTAAATACCGAATGTAGCCTTCAGTCTTTTTTGGAGAAATGATTTTTTTGATTTTTTGGAGAAATGATTTTTTTGATTTTTTACTTTTTATTTCCCCTGTAGCTACCACCTACACATAAAAAGTTTTTCCCTCTGCTTTATATTTTTGAGCGTCTTTTTACCTTTATATTGATGCGCTAATTTGCCATGCCTTATCTTTAGGTTGTTTTCTGTTTTTTGTTTTCCGCTTGGTCTCTGTGTTACTGTATATATCCACTTTCATCAAACGTCTCTCTGTATTACATTGTAACACTGTTTGAGGTGCTTACTTTTGAACAATTTGAGTGAAGCTATTTTTGTGAAGCCATTTACGAGATACTATCTTTGCTGAAATGTCTGCGATGAGTGGTGACTGTGTGCGACATCTGGTGGACATGTTTTGTAACTACACCTTTATTGGTTAGTCTATTTAACCTTCGCCCACGGACCCCTCCTTTGCTCTGAGGAAACCAGCGGTGATTGGCTGGTGAAACGCGTCAGCACGTGACGTCAGCACGTCATCTCGGAGCCGCGATCACAGGGTGTTTGAATGCCTCATTGAGAACTAACAGCTGACGACCGGCTTCCACCATCTGATAGAAGGCACTGATACAGCGGAACTTTTTCAACCAGACGGCACAAGCAAATGCAACTGCTTTCATCAACAAGTAAATACCTGGGGTAGAGCCTGCGATCCTGAGAGCTGCTGATCCGTTTGGTGAGAGTATCACTCCTATTTATAATATCAATGCAGCCCTGTCCTATGTGCTCCCCCTTACTGCTTGCTATCTACATGAACTGCTCTGCTTGTATGCCCTGAGTTACTACTGCCTACCATAGATGTTGCCGGTCATTTTGATCAGCCTGCACATGTCATATGTTCAGCTCCCGGACTGTTACTAACCCTCTATTGGTGTTTACACCACAGTGAAATCTCCTGTGATAATCCTAAGTCGACCTGCATTCATCCACCCACCCCCACACCGCCATACCTTATACATTGTTGATTTGAGATATCCCATTACTTGGCTACTCAGTAGGAATCTGCTGTTGTGATTGGTGTGTGTATGGGGTATGCTTTGGCCGCGGCTCTGTTGTTTTTAATGATAACGTTATCAATTTTATTAGTCTTTTGATATCTCCCCTAAATTGCCCAATATTGTTTCCATTTTGTATTGTTGTGTGGTGTTTATAGTCTATTAAATAAACTTGCTTTTTTGACAGATTGTGTTTGGGTTTCTGCCTTCTTTTGGGGAATCTCTTTTCCTTGTTATTTTTGTATGCCTCTTAAAGGCGACCCAAACTGCATCCACTATTTTTCTGGATGAATATCTGTTCATACGTAATTAAATTAGTACTATTTTTCTTTGGAGGTTGATCCAGGCTAAAAACATCTTTTTCTCATAGTTTAGAAACCTGCAATTGTCCATTTAAATAAAAGTCATCGGAATGGGTATATAGCCACTTTAAGTTCTTCTTTACAGTATATAAATGATTATCAAGGCTATGGACTCTCCACAAATCCAGCATATGTGTCCAAAATGTATATACCTATGTGTCTTACATGTGTGTCCATGCATCCATATACTCTCTATAACCTAAGCTACAGCTTTTCTACAGCTGTTTCCATCCTGTGCAGTCAGGCAATGCTTTATGAACCTGAATGGACCTGCCTTATTAGAGGCCCAACTTGATAGGAAGACCTACTTCGCATATTAATGAGGTGTCTTTACCCATCATCTACAGAAATTCCAGCAACTATATGCAATATACTGTATATTTCTATATATATCCTAAATTTACAAACCTACCAATTTTACCAATACCCTACAACTTACTGCAACTGGATAATTTTGCTAAAATGCATTCATGTCACAGGTCCACTCTTTCCTATAAATGAGCCAAAACTCAGCTGTATATAAATGAATGGAGCTGTAGCTCACTTGCACAGCAGGAAGATGACCTGGCTGAAACTTTTCCTTGAAAAGGCTGTGGGTAGTTAGGCAGCATTACAGAGAAGGGTTAGAACCTCTGCTGCATATTGCTGTCCTCCTAACTTATGTTCCTAAGTCTTTTTATTTGCAACATATTTCTTTCTCCAAAACTACAGGTTGACTAAAAACTGATACTGCAAATTAGTCAGTTAAGTGCCAGTGACTTTAAAGAGGGATTTTGCTGATCTGCCGCAGTATAATGACAACAGCTGGTCAGCAAGTGGTTAAAGAATAAGTTTACCTTTCGTAAAATGTTACATGTTACACCTATATTTAGGGTGTAACATGTTATGAACGGACCACCCCCTGCATCTCCCAGGTCCCCGATCTGAAAGCTAGCGGGGATCTTCTCTCTGTGCATTCATAATTTTTTTCTAAATGGTGAACATATCCTTTAAACATATTTTTTGGTACTTTAAAGTATAAATTGTTTCAATATAAAAAAACAGCCATATACAGTATTTACAAGCCATATGCGGCAAAGTATAAACTACAGTTTACTTATATAAAAATATTTGACATTGCATGTAGCCATGTGATATGCAGTAACAATAATTATTTCCCCGGTGTTTTAGGCAACTTTCTAGGAAGAATAATTTACACAGGCTAAAATGACAGTACATCTGCTGTGGGCATGAAAGCTTTTCTTGCCTTACTAAACCTTTATCTGAAGTGTCAACTGGTTTGATAACTTCATGAAACTCCTGCAATAAAATTCCTAATGTAAAGAAACCAAGAAAGTTTTTTGTGGTCTAGAATTGTGCTTGTTTTGCTTAGCATCTATAATATCAACTTATAGTTTATAATTCATATCCAAACATGATCAAATGAAATCCTCTTCAAAACCTAAGCTACATTGACAATTAGGTCATGCTACTAATCCATAACATCTGCAGTGGAATAGGATTCTATAGAGTAGCCTTTAGTGAAACTCTAGGGTCCCGTCAGAAGTTACTAGGGGTTCCTTAAGTGATGGTGCCCAGCCTGATGGTGCTTGCACATTTATGACCTTCAATTATGACCTTCAATCTAAAGGGTCACCTCTCCCACAATTTTCATTGTCAGCAATCTTTCTGGTCATTCTTCCTATCATTAGTTTAACTTCTTGATCATTACTAAACATATTTTGTTAACCTCTTCCTGTCCGTGCTATAGCCAAATGATGGCTACAGCGCGGATCTACTTTGCCGGAAGGGCGTCAATAGACATCCTCTCGTGTTCGATTGGCCTGCACGCTGGCTCGCTCTGTGATCAGTGAGTCTATGAGATGGTCCTCACGTGATCAGCTGTAAGCCAATGAAAGCTGATCATGTTATGTAAACAGAGCCGTTAATCGGCTATAAAAAAAGATCACTGGCGACTATGAGAGGGATATCAGTCCCAATCCTGGAGAGCCTCTACAGAGTCATATGTGCCCACCTGTGCCACCTGCCAGTGCCACCTACCAGTGCACAACCAGTGCACAACAGTGCCGCCTACCAGTGCCCACCAGCGCCACCTACCAGTGCCCACAGTACCACCCATCAGTGCCCACAGTGTCACCTATCAGTGCCCACAGTGCCACCTATCAGTGCCCACAGTGCCACCTAAAAATGTGAACAATCAGTGCCTCATCACCAGTGCTGCCTATCAATGCCACCTACCAGTGCCCATCAGTGCCACCTATCAGTGACATCTATCAGTGCCCATCAGTGCCACCCTTCAGTGACACTCATCAGTGCCACCCATCAGTGCCACCTATCAGGGTGCATCAGTGCCGCCTCATCAGTGCTGTCTTATCAGTGCCCTTCAGTGCCATCTTATTAGTGCCTTTCAGTGACGCTTTATCTGTGCCTATCAGTGCAGCCCATCAGGGCCCATCAGTGCCCATCAGTTCAGCCTATCAGTGCCCATCATTGCAGCCTCATCAGCGAATATCAATGAAGGAGAAAAATTACCTGTTTGCAAAATTTTATAACAAACTATGACATTTTTTTTTTCCAAAAATGTCTGTCTTTTTTTGTTTGTTTAGCAAAAAATAATAACCCAAGTGGTGATTAAATACCACCAAAAGAAAGCTCTATTTGTGTGAAAAAAATGATAAAAATGTAATTTGAGTACAGTGTTGCATGACTGCACAATTGTCATTCAAAGTGTGACAGGGCTGAAAGCTGAAAATTGGTCTAGGCAGCAGGGGGGTTTAAGTGCCCAGTAAGCAAGTGGTTAAACAGCAGGTAGGAGAAAAAAAATATCCATTTTGGGTGTCAAATATGTTAAGTATTGTCAGGGAAATTTGGCTGTATGCTATGCGCCCACCATATCTCCTGTGCTAATAAGAACACATTTTGTCTAATGATATAATGTATCTCACCTATAGCTCTATTTCCCGTATATCCCCAAGTAAACAGACATCACCATAGCTTACGTTCTCAGCAACATGCTCTTCTGCCCTCCGCCCAGCATGCCCTTGGTTTTTTTCCAACATCACAAAAGCTATTACAAACAGGAAGTCATGGCCACAATAGCCAATCGCTTCCTCCATTCAAAATAACATCACAGGAAATGACAATAAAGGGGAGGGCATCCACAGGATGAGTTAATACAAACAACCAATGAATAATAGCTAAAGGAGTCTTATGGGTGTGTCTGAGCAGAGACAGGGTGCATGCATGTTTTTCCTGTCCCCTGCACCCGGAATCTAAACAAAAGAAGCAGCATGGCTTTCAAACATGGACTCCGTCTCTGACCATAACAACTCAAAGACTCCCGTATTTCCGCTGATAGGAATCCTTATTCTGCGTTATTCCAGAGAACAATGCATACTAGGATTATACTACCATTCCTGGGGATGGGAGGCTATCTGCAGGTGTACACTATGAATCCCGACATGTGCTGATCAGACACAGCAGAGACAAGAGCGTACATCCGCCTATAACCGATAATGTTCTTACAGAGCGAACATATCCCCTCAGACGATCGTCTGTGCAATGCACAGGGGCCCTTTTGCTGGCAGGCATACCACCACTCTGCAAACACCTCCCATCCCAGGAAGTTTTTCACTACCAGATGGGACTCAACCAGCAGCAGTCTGCCCCAGTCAGCTCTCTATAGAGCGGGCTTCGGGAGTACTAACACTGGGAGACACTGTGACAATACATATTAAAATACATCTTCATAAAATTTCCACAAGTATGCCGCATTCTTCATTCTTTAACTTAATATTACATCTGCAACTTACTGATTACACTAATGTGCAGTAGAGTTGGTAAGGTTTCCTTAAACACTTTAACGGGTCCTCGATAGAAAAAAGTTGAAAACGGCTGCTGCAGAATATAGCAGAAGCCCTCAGCAATAATTAAAGGATTATTTCACCTTTTGGAGCATTTTACACATTACACCCATATTTAGGGTATAATGTGTAACATGCTCCAGGTCTCCCCCCTCCCCCCCATGACAGAGGGTGGGGGATCATCTCCTGTGCGCACTGTCGATTTTTAAAAACAACATGGCTGTGTGGGACTCCTCCACGCTGCATTATTTATTCACAGCAATCTGTGAATGAACGAATGAACTATGCGGCAGAGGTCTTGTAGTTCTCGAACTGCAAGGGCACTGATGAACAGTGACATTTCATTGATGGCTCATTGACACTTCTTCCAGCTTTTTAACTGTCTGCTCGTATGAAGGTGCGGGCAGGCAAACTGGAGGCAGTGTTGTCAGGAGATTTACATTGCACCCACAATCAGCAGATTGTGGGTGCAATGCTCTGCAGTCTCGTCAGAAAAAAAAGTATTATTTTTCTACTAAAGGTGAACTTAGCTTTTAACAGGTCATATTGGAACATTGCATGATCTAGTTCCAGTGCATTGCTTGTTACTTGTCCCATAGAAATCCATCAGCTTTTCTGTAGCATTTGTTCATCATGCCTAGTTCAGGTAATATTATATTTTTCTCAATTCTTATAACATACTAGCTCCTAGGAACTAGGCTAGTACACCAGGCCACAAGGCCCTATCACAGAGCAAATATTAGGCAAATTTTAATGGTGACCTATTTATGCTTCTCTTATTTCAAACTCTTTGGTTCTGAAATAGTTCTGACTTGAGTTTCCTCCTGCCTACCTGATGTCACATGAATATAACAGTAAAAACCTAATCACATCACAGAATGTCTAGTAAGGTGACAGAAAAGCAGCTGGGAACTTCTGAATATTTCTTGCCTTTTTACCTTTATTTTGAGAAAAGGTTACCATGCAATATTTGAACATGAGAGTGTATTTTTCAGATATAAATACAATGTTTGAACAATGCCTCGGCAAAGAATAGCTTAGCTATTTAAATAGAATAGATACAAATCGGTATTCTCGCTTCTCAGTGTGAGGATAGCTAGATAAATCTTAGCATTATTTCTATGAAATACCTGCTTAGTTGAAGCATAGCATCTTATAGTTTTTCTTTATGTATTTAATATGCAATAAAAAGAGGCAATTTATAGTACATCTAATTTATAAAGGCATACTTTATTTACGATTGAAACCATGAGATTCATATAGGCAACACCTCCATCCTGCTCAGTGCTTTCGTTTTTCATCCAAAGTTGCTGTAAAGCAACACACTTACTTTTATTGATAATCTGGTGATTTGAGAACTTTGCCTGAAATGTTGGAAATCCAAACACATCTAGCTAACCACTACCTGTCTTTTTTATACAGAAAGCCTAATGTACAGTGCCTTGCAAAAGTATTTACCCCCCTTGGCTTTTTACCTATTTTGTTACATTACAGACTTTAGTTCAATGTTTTTTTTTAATCTGAATTATATGTGATGGATCAGAACACAATAGTCTAAGTTGGTGAAGTAAAGTTAGAAAAATATATACATAAAACTATTTTTCAGAAATAAAAAAATGATAATTGGCATGGTGTTGGTATTCACCCCCTTTGTTATAAAGCCCATAAAAAGCATCTCTTGCAACCAATTACCTTCAGAAGTCACATAATTAGTGAAATAAAGTCCACTTGTGTGCAATCTAAGTGTCACATGGTCTGTCATTACATATACACACCTTTTTGAAAGGCACCAGAGGCTTCAAAACCTAAGCAAGAGGCAAAAAAAATATCCAAATCTTTGATGATCCCTAGGAGCACCATCAAATCTATCATAACCAAATGGAAAGAACATGGCACAACAGCAAACCTGCCAAGATACGGCTGCACACCAAAACTCACAGACCGGGTAAGGAGGGCATTAATCAGAGAGGCAGCACAGAGACCTAAGATAACCTTGGAGGAGCTGCAGAG
The DNA here is from genome assembly GCA_037952925.1 of Lithobates clamitans. NCBI lineage: Eukaryota > Metazoa > Chordata > Amphibia > Anura > Ranidae > Lithobates > Lithobates clamitans. Next base: position 3,207,402 of record JBBGZY010001130.1, read on the forward strand.
TTCCACAGCAGAGACTGGAGTATCTGTACATAGGACGACAATAAGCCGTACGCTCCATAGAGTTGGGCTTTATGGCTGAGTGAAAGAAGAAAGCCATTACTTTCAGCAAAAAACAAAATGGCATGTTTTGAGTTTGCGAAAAGGCATGTGGGAGACTCCCAAAATGTATTGAGGAAGGTGATCTGGTCTGATGAGACTAAAATTTCACTTTTTGGCAATCAAAGAAAACGCTATGTCTGATGCAAACCCAACACATCACATCACCCAAAGAACACCATCCCCACAGTGAAACATAATGGTGGCAACATCATACTGTGGGGATGTTTTTCAGCAGTCGGGGGTGGGAAACTGGTCAGGGTTGAGGGAAAGGTGGAAGGTGTTAAGTTTAGGGATATTCTTAAAGTGGAGTTCCACCCACTTTTACAACTCTTCAGCATCCCTCACTAAACTGTTCACTGTAAACTAATTGGATATTTTTTTATTTTTTTTCTCAGCACTTAATGTATATCAGCTGTATTCATTTTTCACTTCCTCCTCCCTGGCCGCGGCCCATCGCATCATTTCCTCATTTCATCATTTCATCATCGCATTATTGCAATGCCTTCTGGGAAGGGGTGGCAACTTTCTCTGACACTGCCGTTGCTATGGAAACCTGACCTGAAACCTATTACACTGCTTGTGCTGCACTGAGCATGTGCGAGATCTGCAAGGATGAGATCCAGGAAGAAATACAGTCTGGCTTCAGATGCCCACACTTAAGATGGCCACGGCCTGCTGTAAGTTTATAAAATAACAAACTACTGCTATAAACTAACAAAACAGACCTTAGTTTACAGACTAACTTTACTAGAATACATTAAGCTTGTGTATTATAGGGGTATTTTTATTTAAAAAGTATAATTTCGGCCGGAACACTTTAAGCAAAACCTGTACCACTCTGGGTGTGATTTGAGGCTAGAACGAAGGTTCACCTTCCAGCAGAACAATGACCCCAAACACACTGCTAAAGCAACTTGAGTGGTTTAAGGGGAAACATGTAAATGTGTTGGAATGGCCTAGTCAAAGCCCAGACCTCAATCCAATATTAAATCTGTGACTTAAAGATTGCTGTTCACAGGAGCGCATGCGCGGTAGCTCGCAAGATGGCCGCGGCCTGCTAGAGCTCCGCTCCACCACAGCCCTGTGATCGCCACCGGAGCCCGCAAAACGAACCCACGATCCTGTCACCGGGTGGATCGGGCGGGGGAGACATCAGGGAATCATCTGATGACAGCGGCACAAGCGAGGAGGAACCTGAGCGAACGGATGGCCGCGGCGGCCGCTCCCCTCAGCTATGCTAAGATGGCGGCCAGAGGCCTACTCAGCGCGGAGGAAGCTGAGCCATCTATTGCAGATCAAGACTTGCCACCACCGCAATCTCCAGGTATCTCCTCTCCCCCCCGGGAATGGGCAGCTTCCCCTGCTTCCACGGAGTCCCTTTTAAACAGACTGAATGACGGTCTCCCCTCCACACCCCAGCTTGATCCGCACACAGGCATGCTCCTGTCAGTGAGCGAGGAAATGGCTTCCATCCCAGCCCCTAATGATTTCCCCTCCATGATGACAGCGTTCTCTCATCTGCTCTCTAAAAGTTTAGCAGCAAATGCAGCCCAAATTACATCATCCATCCATGCTGACCTGCAGCAAATAGGTTTGCGAATGGACACTATAGAAAAGAAGGCTGATCAATCAGTCGCAAGGATTAACCAGAATTCAGCCAGAATTCAGGACGTCCAAGACCAGCTAGAAGTGGCGTTGGCAAAGATCGATGACCTTGAGAACAGGTCCAGACGTTATAACTTTAGACTCAGGGGGCTCCCTGAGTCTGAAAAGGACGTGCAGGCTGCTGTAAAATCCCTGCTCCAGGCTCTTATCCCAGGTATACCTGAACACCGTTTGGAACTAGACAGGGCCCACAGAGCTCTTCAACCCCCCCGCTCGGATGGCCTCCCTCGAGACATCATAGTGAAACCACATTTTTATTCGGTGAAGGAGGAGGTCATGAAAAGGTCTAGGCTATCTGATAATCTCATGCTTCTTGGCCATAAAATCCAGGTGTTTGCGGATTTATCGCCATACACAGTACAGAAGAGGCGAGCACTGAAACCACTCTTACAGGTTTTGATGGAAAAAGACATTACATACAGATGGTCTTTTCCGCTTCGTCTAAATTTCTCCTACAGAAATAAGAGCCATGCCTTCTCATCGTTTGCTGAAGGGGAACGCCTATTTCTGCACCTGGGCCTAATTGAGCAGGAATCCTCCAGCTCCAAGTCAACAAAGGGATCCTCATCATCATCCAAAAGGCCTCCACCAGCTAGCCCGCTGCAACCCACTTGGCTTCAATCAAGCTACAAGCGATCAAAAGAAAATGCCCCGACATGATTCTCAGGCTGTATTCATCACTTTTCTTATTGTATGGAGACTTGCCTTTGTTCCCCTCAGTCTGGCCACAGATGTCCCTCAGGACTTCCGGGACTAGCCCCTCATTTGAGGGCCCCCTTTGAATAGTGATCCTCACCATCTCTATCCAAGCGGGGGACTTCATCCAAGTTCACATCAGAATGGTTGTCACCTTCACCCACTGAGGTCGGACATTGGTGAGGGGAAGGGTTGGGGGCAGTACTCTCTTACAGTCCCCCCTAGTTCACTTTCCTTCCATTTTCTGAAATCCTAGTTTATGCATTTAGGCCTCTCTAGCGTGGTTAGACGCTCTAGGGTAGGCATAGTTCTTTTACACATTAAGGGACTCCCAAACAGGTCATGGGAGATCTAAGCGGATTTCTGTTTTTATTTATTTTTCAGATACTTATCCCTCATCTCCCCTGGAGTTTCTGGTTCCCCCTTCTCGCGGCTGGCGAGGGACACTTCGCGAGGGGCGAGAAGGGTGAATCACATAGGACCCACTCGTCTATGACTAGCTTTTGGTAGGTCGGTGCTTCCGGGTTCCCGGCCTTGAGAGCTGGGGATCGGGTCACTGATCTGGCAGGTTTTTTGTAGTGGGGGGGGGGGGGGGTTCCCCCCCCCCCTTTTTTCTATTTTTTCTATTTTTATTTTTTTTATTTTTTTTTATTTTTTTTTTTTTATTTTATTGTTTACCTTTTTTCCTTTTTACTCAAACCCGGTGACTCAAATATTTTTCAGTTGCACTATACCTGTTATTAGGTTGTTTAGGGCACTACATAGCATAGGCCTCCGTTTGGCCTTTAGTTGTACATTTATATTATAGGCGTCGGGGCTGTGGTGGACCCAGCACGCCTCCAGCGGATCCCAGGTCCACAGTAGGTGTACCTGGTTTCCTTTCCAGATCCCCATAGTAGGGGTTTCTGGTCCTCTCAGGATCTGAGGGTTGAGGTGGCTAGCCCACTTCAACCCAGGGGTGGGAAGGGGTCCAAGGACCCTAAGGCTTGTTATCAGGGAATGTACTGGATTGCTATACATATATCTCTGCCTAACATAATATTTTTTTTGCCTCTCTTCTTTTCTCGTCTCCTTCCTCCCTTCTCTTTACTTCTCTTGGCTCATCTGTGCTCTCCAAGGTTCCGGATGGTCTCATGTCCTCTCATCGCAGGTCCAGATTATCTTTTCCATGGGTTCGTGTGGCTGCTTGACTTGATATCTCTGCCCGCATGGGGTAAGTCAAAAATTCTCATTATAGGAGCACCCCCTCTGGTTCATGGCTGACACGCAAGGTCCTTCCCCCTCCCTTTACATATTATCCCATAACACACAGGGACTCAACTCCCCCGTTAAACGCAGGAAACTGTTCCAATTATATCACACCATGCATGCAGATGTATTACTCCTTCAGGAGACCCATTTCCCTTCCACTTATAAGCCCTCCTTTCTCCACCAACGCTTCCCACAATTTTTTTTAGCTTCCGGAGAAAATAAAACTAAAGGAGTAGCCATCTGCTTTGCCAAACACATCAACATCTCACAATCAGCTATAATAACTGATCCTCAAGGCCGATATATTCTGGTGTCTGGCCATATAGACGGTGAACTCTACACGTTTGTCTCCTACTACTCTCCTAATAAAGGACAAAAAAACTTCTTTGAAACACTACTACACAAAATAAAACCCCACCTACGAGGCAGGATCATTGTTGGGGGAGACTCGAACACTGCATTCGACTCTTCTATTGACAAATCTGCTGGGAATAGGCCGACTTCTAGACGCCCCTCCAAACAAAGTGTTAAAATTGCAAAGTTGCTTTATGAGGAGGGACTGATTGATGTCTGGAGGGAAACTAACCCACGTAAGAGAGATTATACCCATTTTTCAGCACCGCATAATTCCTACGCCAGGATAGACCACATTTTCTCTCGATCAGCTTCTATTCCCCTAATCAGAAGATCTAGGATAGTAGATACCCCCTTGTCAGATCATTCGATGGTGACTCTCCTCATGCAGAGGTCTGGGGGGGCAGGGGGCCCGCCTCGCTGGCGCCTGCAGGAATCTCTCTTGAATGACCCGGTACAATGCTCCTTATTGGAAGAGGCCATCAAAGAATACTTCCAAATTAATGCAACCGGTGAAGTCTCCCCGGTAACAGTATGGGCGGCACACAAGTCAGTAATTAGAGGGAAGTTAATCCAGATGTCTTCCAAACTTAAAACCGAACACAGAATAGACACAATCAGACTGACAGAGGAATACCATAAAGCTTCGAAGGCACACAAACATTATCCCTCGCCTGAATCTTTGGCAGACTTGGATAAGGCCAGAACCCTCCTAAACCTTCAGTTGACCACGGCTGCTGAACAACACCTTAGATGGACGGGGGCTAAACTTTACACGCAAAAAGATAAAATAGGATCTAAGCTAGCAGTCAAACTGAGCCCTAGACCCCGCTCCTTAGCATTCCCGAAAATTAAAGTATCTTCGGGGGACCTTACTCAAAATCCCGAAAAGATCATGACAGCCTTCCATAAATTTTATTCCGAACTCTACAAACCAAAATCCTCCCACACCCAAAGCACTCAGCATACTTTCTTGGACTCCCTGACACTACCTACCTTGTCACCCGAACACAGGGACCTCCTGGAGGCACCTTTCTCCAATCAGGAAATACTAGATACAATCAAATCACTAAAGGTAGGATCCTCACCAGGCCCAGACGGCTTTTCAAACGGTTACTATAAGAAGTTTGGCGCTTCTCTAGCTCCCCATCTGACGAAACTCTTTAATGCGCTACGGGAAGGGTCTCTTCTTGAAGCTGACCTTAACTCGGCATATATATCAGTTATACCGAAGCCGGGCAAGGACGCCAGCGAGGTGGGCAACTATCGACCCATCTCGTTAATAAATAATGATATCAAAATCATGACTAAGATCCTGGCAAACAGAATAGCGAGCTTCATATCACTGTATATACATGGAGATCAGGTGGGATTTATCCCTGGGAGGCAAGGCCCCGACCAGATTCGCCGCTCCATAGACATTATCTCTCTTCTGCGATCAAAGTGGGACGGGGGACCCCCCCAGAAAGGCTTTCTCCTATCGATTGACTTGAACAAGGCTTTTGACTCGGTGGACTGGGCTTACCTGTCTGGTATCCTACGGAGATGGAGTTTCGGTCCTCACTTTCTGAATTTAATTAATACACTTTACTCTAACCCTTCAGCACAAGTACGTCTGATGGGCAGATACTCATCTTCTTTTAGTATCAACAGGGGTACCAGACAGGGATGCCCTCTCTCCCCCCTCCTATTCGCTATGGCCATCGAAACGCTGGCCATAGCGATCAGATCGAATCCTGACATAAAGGGGGTGATGTGTGGGGGCCAGGAACACAAGTGTGCACTCTATGCAGATGACCTTCTTCTGTATGTTACCTCCCCATTAATCTCTACGCCTATGATTTATAGGACGCTGAAAGAGTTCTCCGCGATTTCGGGACTGGAAGTCAATATGACAAAATCCATGGCGCTAAATATCACCGTCCCCAATGACTCTCTCACACTCCTCTCACATAACTTCGACTTCTCCTGGGTCCCAGATGCTCTCCCTTATCTAGGGATCAAACTAACATCACATATGAACAATCTTTTCAAAGCTAATTACCCGCCTATGATTAATAAATGCAGAGCTGAGTTGGCAAAGTGGTCAGGGGGTGGTCTATCCTGGCTAGGTAGGATACATGCGGTTAAGATGACACTCCTCCCACGCCTATTATATCTTTTTCGTTCCCTTCCGATTCCCATCCGGAAGGACTTCCTAGGCAGCTTCCAGTCTGACATAACACGCTTTGTTTGGGGGGGCAAGGGTTACAGATGTCCTTCTCGCACTTTAGTATGCTTAAAATCACAGGGGGGACTGGGTCTACCAGACCTGTGGGGTTACTACCAGGCGGCACAATTAGCACAACTGTCAGTCATTTACTCCAGAAACTACAAACCGGATTGGGTTTCAATGGAGAGGAAAGCGATCCCTCTTAACACTATTGATTACCTCCTGTGGTCAGACACCAGAGGTAGGCCAGCCATATTGGCCCCCACCCTGTCACACTCGATAGCTTTAGGCACTAAGCTTTATACAAATCACTCTTTGATTTCCAGTCTGAAACCCTTGGCTCACCTATTTCATAATCCAAAGTTCCCACCGGGACTTAATATAAAGGCGTTTCGCTGGTGGACAGACAAGGGCCTTTACCGCATAGGGCACTTCCTGTCCTCAAAGGGTCCGATTACCTTGGCCCACTGTAAGAAAAATCTAGACATGCCGGATTCTGAAAAATTCAGATTCACACAAATTTCCCACTATTTACACACTATTTGGTCCACTAGGAAGGACCCTCCCTATATTACTCCTTACGAGCAATGGTGCTCTGACTCCACGAACCAGAGGGGGGGAATCTCTCTAATTTATGCAGCACTTCAATCGAACTTGGAAAAACCATCTTATGCACGGGCCTGGGAAGAGGACACGGGCTGCTCCTGGAACGCATCTGATTGGTTTAGAGCTTCCCTACGCTCAACCAAAGGTATATGCAATGTATCCTTAATGGAAGCCAGTTTAAAAGTAATGAATAGATGGTACTACGTTCCCTCCAGACTGGCAACAATTTACTCGGGGACATCCCCAATCTGTTTTAGAGGATGTGAGCTAGAAGGCTCTATGTTTCATATATGGTGGACTTGTCCACGCATCAGATCCTTCTGGAAGAGAATTTTCCGCACCATTAGTACATTGACGGGTGAAATAATCGCCCCCAGTCCGATGATAGCACTGCTGAATCAACACATTCCTAATCTGCCTAAACGTCTACAAGCCCTTTCCTTCTTCATACTTGTGGGAGCCAAGATTACCTTGGCAAAAGCCTGGAAGAAGCCTTCGGTCTCCTTTCAGGCTTGCAAAAGGAAAATCTCTTGGATAATGGCACAAGAGCTGATAGTAGCAAAACTTACTGATAAGATTGAGAGGTTTACCACTACTTGGGAACCATGGGCCACGCATTGTGGTATCTCAATCCTGCCTGGTGTGGAGAATACATCTCGGAACCTCTCCCCTCCTCTCTGACCTCTACTTCTCTAACTTTACCCTCATTTTCCCACGTTTCTTCTCTTCTCTATCGGGACACTCTGCCCGTTCCTCATCAGACGAACAGTCTTCTGTGTACAAGCACTCCTGAAGTATTAGTTCTTTTCTTTTTTGTTTAATGTATTTTGATGTTTCCTAAGCAGGGAATGGACGGTCGGGGTGGGAGTTCTACCCCCCAGGGAGATCCGTCTCCTATATTACAGGGAGTTGGTTCATAGATTTCTTACCCCAGGGGTCGCCCCAGATGTCCCCACAGTAAGAGCCCATTGGGGTGGGGCTTCTGGGAACCCAGGGGAGAAAGTGCGGTCACAGCACCGGATAGTATTAGGCTAGTATCTTCTTGGATCTCCTTCTGGGTGGGTGGCCTCCCGACCGTACCGTTCCCCTATTGGTTTGTCACTGCCGTTTGACGCATACCTTACTGTTCAAAACAAAGGCTGGCAAATTTGGTACCACCAAAATTTATAGGTGCTTTATGTTCTGTATAGACATGTCAATAACTGTTACAGGATACTTTCTATGCCAATTTTCTATGTATATGGAAATTTTTTTTCTTACATTGTATGCTACTGATCTTCAATAAACCTTTTGAAAACCAAAAAAAAAAAAAAAAAAAAAAAAAGATTGCTGTTCACAAGCGTAAACCATCCAACTTGAAGGAGCTGGAGCAGTTTTGCAAGGAGGAATGTGCAAAAATCCCAGTGGTAAGATGTGGCAAGCTCATAGAGACTTATCCAAAGTGACTTGGAGCTGTGATAGCCACAAAAGGAAGCTCTACAAAGTATTGACTTTAGGGGGGTGAATAGTTATGCACATTGACTTTTTCTGTTATTTTGTTCTATTTGTTGTTTGCTTCACAATAAAGAACAAAACATCAAAGTTGTGGGCATGTTCTGTAAATTAAATGATTCAAATCCTCAAACAATCCATGTTAATTCCCAGTTGTGAGGCAACAAAACACAGAAAATGCCAAGGGGGGTAAATACTTTTGCAAGCCACTGTAAATACAATGTCAGTAAAAGGAAATATCACACAGCCACCCATCAGATTTAAACCTGCCTTATATGCCTATATGTTATTGAAAAAGAAAGCTACACAGCACAGCTATGGGGTGCAGTCTCTCAGGCCTAATGTCAGGTTTGTACAAGAAATTCTCCACTAAAGTTGGGGGTGGTTAACATTAGTCTCTTACACAATGGTGCCTTCATCTCATGGAAAATGCTCTCTACCTCTAAAGTCAGGCACAAACCTCCGGTAGTATCCTACAATTTCTAGGAAGGCTATACCTGTTTTAATGACACTGGCTGAGTCCAACCTTTAATTGCTTCCTTTTTGTATGTTAAAGGCTTTGTGACCCCTGCCCAATGCTGTAGACCATATACTGATCTACTTCCAGGCCCATTTTGTTTTGGATTGTCTGGTGGAGCCTGAAGCATTGGGGAAGGTCTCTCTTTTAGCCCTGGCTCTGGAGTCCCTTATAGGGTGACAGGGGATGCTTGAGCACAAGGTGGAGTGAGTGCCTAATATTTCTCTCGCTGGCAGGTGCTGGTGTGCATCTGGAATATAGGGATGACAGGTCTGGACACGCTGGCGGAAGAGCAAGAGCCAGTGAAGAGTGCAGATAGGCTGGTGTTGATGTAAGAGTAAGTCTATTGCTGGCAGGTGCCAGGGAACACAGAGACAGCAACAAGACAGAGTCGGACAGAACAGGTCAACAACTAGCGAGCAGATCTGGTTATGGTGACAGGCAGGAGAGATGCCAGGACCAGTAAGAGTAGAACAAAAGAGCAGGAGGAGCAGGCAGAAACGTATTCCAGGGACAAGCCAGAGGTTGGTACAGGTGGAGTTCAGTCAGAGGCAGGATCGGGATGGCAACAGAAGAACAACAGGAACTGGTAATAGGAACACAGGAGCATAACAGACCAAATTGCACTGACACACTGCACTAATGCATTTTAAATAACCATTCTGGTGCCAATGTGCGCTTACACCCACTAACCGGTTATGGTTCCTTAGTTTTGTGTGTGTGCGCACACAGATACTTACCTGGAACCAATTTTATGTAAGTTGCAATTTTCGATTATGTAATAAATATTTTAACATTCTACACATAGAGGCACTTTTGCCCTTTTCCTTTTTTAGGTGAAACGTAGGTCCAATGCTTGCATTAAGCCCCGCAGCTGCGGGTTACGGGAAGGGGCAAAAGAGGATTTTTCCTAAGACAGCTGGCCAAAGAACAAGGGACATTTTCATTAAATGAAAAGTACCATCCCTTGTGCTAGTTTTACCTAAACTTAGGCTTTAACCCTTTCGTTGCCACCGACTTATGAGATACATTGGTGGCAGTGGGGGCTTTACACATACTCCTGGCTGGTGCACCAGCTGGGAATGTGTGTACACTCCACAAGCCGACTGTCAGCTTTTTGATCTCCCCTAGCAGTAAAGAACCCAGAAGCGATGTTTATAATGCCACTTTGTGTTTCCTTTGCTATTACGACCAGGGAAGTAGCTAGAGGAGCATGATCTACACTCTATTACCTTTCATTTAATGATGAAAAATAGGGAGTCTAAAAGACCCCCGATTTCCCATTAATAAGGACCTGTTATAAAGAAATTATACCAAATGCGGAACTTTTTGTCCCATATGTTATATGAATAAAATTTTGGTTCAAAAAGTGTCAGAGTAAAGTTGTACCCAAGCGCTAAGAAACCCCTCCAAAAAATTTCGAGCTTACCCTGCCCCCACATGCACATACTCCCAAATGTAAACACACCATGTAGAAAACCTACGTATGAAGAAATGTATAATGACTTACCTATTTACGTGTTGTGACGGGATGCTTGGACCAATAGGCTGGCTGAAAATAATTACTATTTGTTTTGGAAGGCATATGGTTTATAAGCTATGCATTTAGCTGATTGCCTGGAGATCAGCCACAATGTTTGTGTACAGGTCTTGTCACCTAACTTTTGCAAGCCTGACGTGTAGATGAAGGCCTCTGGTACAGCCCTAGCTTTGAGACCACTGATGTTGTGACAGTGGCCATGAGAGCGGGGCAAGGTATGAGTACCTGTAAGATGTCCTGTCAGCCATGACAGCAGGTAACATGTGCGTTGCCAAAGATGGGTCGGACCATTGGAACAGTGGATGGCAGCAGAGAGAGCAGACTCAGGACTGGGCAGACAGCAGGCAACAGATGCTTGACAGGCAGGTGGCTGGTGTGGCAGGATTGGTAATGCTCAGCAGGCGAATAACCAGCAGGGACCAGGTACCATGCAGAGTAGAACTTGAGAACAACTGGATGCAGGGTCAGATAAGCCAGGTCAGCAATAGACGGTCAGATACAGGCATAGACGCTAGGCAGAGAATGGTCAGGATACAAGCAGTAGTTGGCAATACAGAATCAGGCAGATGAACAGGAGACAGAGCAAATCCAGGGACGGGTCAAGGTCAGGGCAGGTAGCATTCAAGAAAGGTCAAGGCAAACCAGGTCAATAACAGGAATCAATACAGGAACAGATGCAGGAACACAGGTAATAGCTGCAGATCAGACGACACTGACTAATAGAAATGCTGCAGTTTAAATAGTCCCATTGGCGCCAATATTAGCAGGGGGCACGCATGGGTGCATTCACGCATGTGCATACGCCTCTGCGCATGGTTATGCACAGAAACATGGGCAACCACACATCTGCGCTTGCGCACCCATGTACTTTTTGCGGCTTCATCTGTACTATGAATAGCATCATCTTGACAGGTCCACTTTAAGCAAAAAAAACGCTTTCCTCCCTGCTGTGTGGTCTTATTGTGTCCTATTTTGTTGCTGACAGTCAAGTTAGCATTTGGACCAGTGAGCTGAGCAGGTACAAGCATTCCCAGTGATCCATTTCTTTGTGTGCTGGAACTCATTGGTCTTTGCTGACAAAATGTAACATTTTCCCTGGCGGCCTTGTCACACTGTAACCCGAGTTTAAACATGTACACTTTCATTTCAACCTCCACTGATTTCTCACTACTTGATCTCCTCTCAATATTTTATATTTATTGCTCTTTAGATTCAGAACAAAAAAAAAACACAGAAGCATTTCCCAATTATATTTCTGGGAGGGATAAATAATATACTTCATGACATCAGTAAATGTCAGATTACTCCTCAGATCAATGTTCTGCCTCAGCAAAGATGAAGTTTTGTTCCCCTGAATGATAGTAGATTTATAAATGAAGAGGAAAACCTCTGAACATCATCGATGTAATCATATATTTACAGGATTGTTCTTCTCTTTCTCATAAATTGATGCAATTATTTTGCTAGTAAGAAATACTGTAATGGAATATCCTGGAACTGAGATCTTTCATGCGTTGGGGAACAACATTCTAAACTCAGTGGCCTGGAAATGAGAGGTGAAATGATTTCTCATATCTGAGCAAACATCTCTGTGAAAACCCAGCTTGTCTTCACACAGGACAGCGTCTCTGCATACCTGCCAGCTCTTCATCTGTCGTCTGCAGCCAAGCTGTGCTGAAAGCCAGGAGATATTCACTTATCTGCAGAAGCTCCACCATTCATATTGTCCTAGCTACAGGAAAAGGATAATGGCAAGACAAGAATCAAGGGTTAAGAATCTTCTTTATTTACGTTCTTTGAGATTGTTGGTTAACCAGTTTGTACTCACAGGCAATTAAAGGAATCTTTTAGCCAGGTACATGAATGAATGCATTCCATGTGGAAGCCTAAAGGGTTACTCCAGGTCACGGGAAAAAAATTAAGCAAATAAAAAAAATAGCAAATACAATTGCTCCCCAATCCATATTGTAACTTAAAGCGGTAGTAGACTCTGCATTTTAATTTTATCTACAGTACAGGTAAGCTTATAACAAAGCTTATCTGTAGGTAAAATGAATATCTCCTAAACGTGCACCATTTAGGTGATATTCTACATGCGCTCTGAAGGAGCGGCATACCCGTGCCATTACTTCAGAGGAGTGTGCCATGGCCGAGACTCCAGCACTCAAAAACAGGAGTGAAGTCTTTGTGGCTCGGCCATTCAAACTCATTTAAAGCGTTTACTACTGCTTTAATGTTATTAACCACTTGCCGACCACAATACGTATATATAGATTGTGGTTTACAAGTGGTTTTCCGGGATTATGGCTGAAGATATATTTTTTCAACTTTCTCTTGAAAGCATTTCTAGTGGCTCATGAGCCGCTGGAACACTTTCAGAAGCAGTGGGATGGGATGTCCCCCCCCCCCCCGCAGTTCACCAGTGCCTTCCAGGCTTACAGTTTCTGCTGGCTCACCCGAGAAATGATCCAACCTGCCACCACAGAGGTGATCAAAGAGTAGATCGGCTTTGATTGTCTCTATGGCCTTGGAGAGCCAGAGAGACATCATGATGACGTCATTTCTGGTCCAGAGTGAAAGTAAACTTTTTTTTTTTTTGATCTTTTGCTTTTGGAGGTAAAGGAGAGATTTGGGGGTTTTTTTTTGTTTACATTCCTTGTAATAGGAATTAAAGTTATCAAAAGAAAAAAAATTAAAGAGACAGTGTAAAAATAAAATAAATAAGAAAAAAACCATTGAAAGTACCTCCATCCCTCCGTGCTTGCGCACAGAAGAAAACACATACATAAGTCGCGCAGGCTTATGTAAACAATGTTTGCACCACACATGTGAGGTATTACCATGAACGTTAGAACTGGAGCAATAATTTCAGTGCTAGACCTCCGCTGTAACTCTAAACAGGTAACCTGTAAAGGCATTTAAAACGCAGACTATGGAGATGTTTAAGTACTCTAGTTTGTTACTATTCCACGAATGTGCGCAATCTTAATGCGTGACATGTTAGGTATCTATTTTCATGGCATAACATCATCTTTCATATTATGCAAAAAATAATAATTGGGGTATATATTGTGTTTTTTTTTTTTTATTCATTAAAATTTATTTTTTTCACAAAAATTGTGTTTGAAAAAACGCTGCGCAAATACCGTGTGACAATTTTTGTGAAAAAAATTGCAACAATCAACATTTGATTCTCTAGGGTCTCTGCTAAAAAAAATATATACAATTTATAAGTTTTAAGTAATTTTCTAGTAAAAAATGTAAACTTGTAAACAAAAAGTGCCAGAAAAGGCTTATGCCGCGTACACACGAGCGGACTTTACGGCGGACTTTGCCCGGCGGACTTTTCGTCGGACTTTGTTTGCTCCTTGCGCCGGACTTAAAAACGAACGGACTTGGCCACACACGGTCACTGCAAAAGTCCGCTGGTTTTGAACGCGGTGACGTATAGCACGTATGACGGGACTAGAAAAAGGAAGTCCAAGCCCCACTCCGGCACCCTTTGGGCTCCTTCTGCTAATCTCGTGTTAGTAGAAGTTTGGTTAGAGACGATTCGCGCTTTTCACACTTCAGCTTATTTCGTTCGTTTTCTGCGGTTCAGTTTGTGCTTGTGAGGTTTGTATCTGCTTTTCAGTGCGTGTTGGTCAGTTCGTAACCTGCCTTGCAGGCCGTTCTGCTCCGCTCGTTCCTGATTTTCAGGTCGTTCTTCATAGGCCTTGCTGTTCTTCAGTGCGTTTGTTATAAGTTTGTTTGTTTGAGCAGCCGACCGTTTTGAAGCCATGTCGAGTGGACGTTCTCGTTCTCGAGTTCGTGCTTTGTGGGGACTTGGTGTTGGGGTTAATACTTTGACCCGAGTCCAGTCCATGAACAGGGCGAGGAGGAGTTCATGGACCAAGAATTGGTTGCGCCAGCGTGACCAGTTCTGTCATATGCCTTTGCTCCGTGAGCTCCGTGAGAACAATCCTGATGATTTCAGGAATTTTCTCAGGATGACGGACCCCATCTTTGAGCGTCTGCTGGCTATGCTGACCCCCTATATCAGCAGGCAGGATACCTGCATGAGGCAAGCCATCAGTGCGGAGCAGAGGCTAGTTGCCACGTTACGTTATTTGGCGACAGGGAGAAGTCTTCAGGACTTAAAGTTCTCGACAGGCATCTCCCCCCAGGCTCTGGGGATCATAATCCCTGAGACCTGTTCTGCTATTATTCAGGTCCGGCAGAAGGAATATATGAAGGTAAGTTTTATCCTTTAACATTACATGATATGTATTAAATGTTTTTTGATGTATTGTAGAACTGTCCTCTTTACCTAATTGCCATGCTTTCAATCTGCTGTGAATGTCCCCTTTATCTTTGTGAATGCCTATTTTAATAATTTATTGCCCTATACATGCCTAATTTATTTCATTAACCTCCCCACCATGCAATGCTGGGTGCATTTTTATCTCTAGACTATAGTCCATTGAACAATGTATATTGTCTGCTCCATTGTCTTGTTTGTCCCTCCCCCACCCCACTAATGTTTCAGCCAGTCAGGTGTGTTTGTTAACCTAATTAGAACCCCTCCCCCACCCCACTAATGTTTCAGCCAGTCAGGTGTGTTTGTTAACCTAATTAGAACCCCTCCCCCACCCCACTAATGTTTCAGCCAGTCAGGTGTGTTTGTTAACCTAATTAGAACCCCTCCCCCACCCCACTAATGTTTCAGCCAGTCAGGTGTGTTTGTTAACCTAATTAGAACCCCTCCCCCACCCCACTAATGTTTCAGCCAGTCAGGTGTGTTTGTTAACCTAATTAGAACCCCTCCCCCACCCCACTAATGTTTCAGCCAGTCAGGTGTGTTTGTTAACCTAATTAGAACCCCTCCCCCACCCCACTAATGTTTCAGCCAGTCAGGTGTGTTTGTTAACCTTATTAGAACCCCTCCCCCACCCCACTAATGTTTCAGCCAGTCAGGTGTGTTTGTTAACCTAATTAGAACCCCTCCCCCACATTCAAATGTATCAATGGGCCATCATAGGGGGTGATTAATCTTATAAGTGTGCCTTATGTTTTTCAACATTTCAATTACAAACACACATATTCCTAATATTTGACTGCTGTTGTTTACTAATGTTTTGGTGTAATCTGAAATAAAATTTTTGTTATTAAAGTCCTTATCTTTTTTTTTTGCACTCCACAGTTTCCTACAAGTCCACAGGAATGGCAGACTGTGGCCTCCCAGTTCGCTGACCGTTGGGACTTTCCCAACTGTGTCGGGGCGATTGACGGGAAACATGTCCGGATTGTGCCACCACCGCATTCGGGGTCTTATTTCTTTAACTACAAGGGGTTCCATAGTGTAGTTTTGATGGCGGTGGTCTCGGCACATTTGGAGTTTATGTTTGTGGATGTGGGGAAGAACGGCCGGATGTCTGATGGAGGAGTCTTTGCACAGACCGAGCTGTGCCATCGTCTCCAGACCGGTGGCCTGGAATTGCCACCTGATGACGATAATGTGGATGGACTCCCCTCAGTTTTTATTGCTGATGAAGCATTTGCTCTCTGTGAGAACTTGATGAGGCCGTTCCCCCAAAGGACACTCACCCCTGAGAGGAGGGTATTTAATTATCGGCTGGCCAGAGCAAGAAGGGTTGTGGAGAATGCCTTTGGTATTCTGGCCAGCCGGTTCCGTATCTTCCTTACGGCTATTAATTTGGCGGACTATAAAATCAACCACGTCATCCTTGCTTGCTGCATCTTGCATAACTTTTTAAGGAGACATTCAGCTACATATCTATCCTCTGTTGGGCCTGAGCCCAGACTGGAAGAGTCTAGTAGCACTTTCACAGGCCTAGAAATTGGGCGTATTGGCTTGGCCCCCCGAACCGCACGTCAAGTGCGTGACCGTTATGTCAATTATTTTAATGGTCGGGGGGCCATTGCTATTCAGCAACAGCTGTAAGTTTATATATCAAAAATAAAAAAGAAAATTGGTTTATCTAAATATCTTGTTTTTATTGTTGTTTACCTTTAAGTTATGTCTGTCTCCTAGTGCACTTGTAGTAGTGTCAAGTGCGTTTCGCTTTAGTTAATCAGGCCCACATAAACAACCCCTAAATTTTGACTTCAAGAAACAGCCACACACATTGTATAGGGTAAAAAATTTTACTTGGTGCACATTGAAAGGTGCATTTTTTACCATATGTTATTTTTTTTTGTTTGTTTATTTTTTTTCAAAAATATTTTACGTTGTGTAAAAAAATACTATTTTATTCAAGCCATTTTTTAACAAAAATATAGACCTTTATCTAACAAGATTTACATACACAACAGTGTTTTTACAAACAAAAATTAGAATATAAATGAACTTACAAAGTTCAACAATATTTCGAGAACGGTGCATGTAATGTCACCCTTGGAAATTGTTCATTTATAAGATGCTCAAAATTGAGCTTTAAGAAAGGGTCAAGTCAACATGTGCTATCTCCTATCATGGGAGAGCAATGTACGTGTTTTGTGTGTGCAATCCCATTTTTGGTTCCTCTCACCACCAAAGAATTTTCAGGATGAAGGGTTTGCAAACACAAAACAAGTACATTGCTAACCCATGATGGAAGATAGCACATGATGACACACCGTGTGCATCACACATTTTAAATTTGGGTATACCCCCAAAATATTCCAAAAATTTTGGATAACAAAATAACTTCACAAGGAAATGAAGAACATGATTGATGTTTTTAGGCCAAACGTGATTATATTCGGCCCAAAACATCAATCACGTTCTTCATTTCCTGTTGCATGGAGTCCAGGCGAAGTTTCATGCTGTGAATTTGTTCACGCATTTGATCTATGTGGCCATTCCACAGCATAATCTGGCCAATTAATCTTTGTGCACTGTCTGTGGTGAAGTGCTCTGCCGCTTGGCCTTCCACAACCAGAAACTCACCTAAAACGAGTGAATAAAAACAAGGTTTACAATATGCACGCCAAAATACAGTAAAACTGAAGCTGGGGTGTCAGTCACTCACTTGGTGGGCTTGAAACCTCGCACACTTCCTCCACCTCTCCTTCCTCAAGGTCGTCGGGTGGGCGTGGTCTTGGGCTGGGGCTTGGGGTAGGTTCGGCCTCAGGCTGGTGACTTGGGGGGGTCCTGAGATCCTTGGACTGTTGTCTGAGTCTTTTCTCCCCTATGAGATTAGAAAAAAAGGTATAGTTAAAAAACACTGATCTTTTATGTTTTAATAAATAAAGTAGAACGTTGGTTAATATTTTTGGGAAATTTTCACAGATGCTGACACCTCAATGATCTCCTATGTGTATTACCCCTCAAAAATTTGGTTATGGTCACATAGTACACTAGAAAATGCATTTCCTTAGCAAAATGCGTGGGAATGCTGAATAGCTACATGGCTAAAATGACCGCCATCAAAACTGGCCCATCATATTCCTATATTATAAATCAGTACATGGTGTGTCTGTCCCCTCCCCCTGGGCTCTGTAATCAGAGCTGAGATGCTCCAGCCACCTCCCCCCCTGTGTATAACAGAAGCTTGGGTAACCATGGCAACAAAACAAACACAGTACACTCTGATTAATGTCTAAAATGTCACGAAATGACCTCTAAACAAAAAGGTTTTTCTCCAAAATTAAAAAAAATATCAAACAGAAAGGATATAGCCAGATAGATGAATATTTAGTGAACATTGTAAAGTTTGTTTGGTGTCTCTAGGTGAAAGTATGAAGGACCGGAAACTTTTGGGAGCGGAAGAAGAATTTGAGGATTTCAAGCATGCTCCCATTGAATTCAATGTTGAAAAAAGTGAATAAAAAATTATTATTTAAGAAAGTATAAATGTTATTAACAAATTAGAAAATGACCACACATCAGCTAAAAGAGACGAACATTTTAATAGTTGAATGGTTTTAATAGCTGAAAGTATGCAGAAGTTACGCAGAGCCAAAAAACGTACGGAAGAAAAGTCTAAGTAAATTTATACACAAATAAAATCGAAGAACAATAGTGGGACTGCTAAATCATTCCCACTAACTATAGTGCTCGTGAGTCCAGATGTGGAAACAGCTGCTGTGTCCTGTCCCTACATTACACTGAATCATTTTGGATGAAGCATTATATTTTCAAACACATCTACACCACATCAACTCATTGTGGGAATTCGCTAAATTATCAAGCCATAAATGTATATCCAACCCTGTACCATCGTATTTGGCGAAAAAATAACGTCACTTTCTAAAGTATCCGATCTATTCCAAAGAACGGTATTTACGAACGATGCTGAAAAACCGCCAAAAATAAGGATCAGCATGCAAGTTCTGTATCTCAATAGTAAAACACAAGTACTTACTTTTTTTCAGCAGCTTCTTTATTCGCCAATATTGCTCTGGCTCACGACTTTTTATGTCAGACCACCGCTTCCGCAATTGTTCTTTCAAACGTTTTGTCCCAAATTTCTCTTCCAGAGCGGTGACCACTGAGGACATTATTTTGTCCTTTCTCAAATTGGGTCGTGTGTACGGTCCTTTTTTGCCATCGTAGTCCTCCCTTCTTAATATGGACACCATCTCCACCATCTCTCCAAAAGCCATGTTGGTGGCCTTATATCTCCTCCGGGATGTGGATGTTTGGGGCTCCGGGCTTTCCTCCGCGCTACTTGCACTTAATCGCTCCGCCATCTTTTGCTATCTACTCCCACTGCGCAACGAAGAGTGGAGGGGTGGGGCCAAATCGTACTTACGAACGTCAGGGGCGGGCGACGCAGGCGGAGCATGACACATGCGCAGTGTATATAAAGCTAGTACGATGGCCTATGTATGTCCGTGCGGAAGTAGCGAGCGGAACAAACGAAGGTAAGATTAAAGTGTGTGTGTGTGTGTGTGTTTGTGTGTGTCCCCGTGTGTGTCCCCTAGATTACAACACAAACTAATCCTGAGATTTGGGACTGACATTTAAGTTTTGATCTTGTGTCTTGTCTTGCAGAAATAATGAATCCCTTTAAAGAGGAAGAGTTTTTGACACATTTCATTGATCTCTATGAGCAGAAGAAAAACCTCTGGGAGGTCAAACACCCCCAATATTATAATCGTGATGTTAGGAAGGCAACACTGGGCACACTTTTAGAGTTTGTGAAGACTCGACTCCCCCAGGCAGACCTCAAGTTTGTGGACAGGAAAATAGGTATCTTGCGTAATATGTATAAGCGGGAACACAGAAAAATCCAGGAGTCGCTGAGATCCGGGGCAGCAGCTGACCAAGTTTATGTACCCAAGTTGTGGTATTACCACAAACTGCAATTCCTGGATGAGCAGACCGAAGCCAGGCAATCCCTTTCCACCCTTCCCTCCAGCCTTCCCTCCACCCTTCCCTCCAGCCTTCCCTCCAGCCTTCCCTCCAGCCTTCAATCCACCTCCACCCCAGCTGAGGAGTCCCAGGATGAACTGGGCCTTTTCACCATAGATGAAGTGGATGCGCCCAGCTTCAGCCAGGTATACTTTTTTGGAACATTTTGGGATTGTGTAAATGTTATTAATGATGTTAAGGTGTTAATTTTGAAAGTGCTTCATCAAAAATCACTTCTGCACAAAGAGTAATATGTAGACATATCACTAGACAGTAGTGGCCAAATATATACGTAACTTCTGATCTTGTTGATCATTTGAAATAATGGTGTGGTCAAATAGATAGCCTTTACTATTTTGTGTAATTATCTTTGAAAGTTAGGAGCTGAAAATTGTGTGTGATTGCATAACCGAAAATTACAACTATGTCCCTTTTTTTTACACAGGATGACCTCAGCCAGGAGGAGGCCTTGCCCAGTGGGAGAGAGGAGGAGGCCTTGCCCAGTGGGAGAGAGGAGGAGGCTGTGGCTGGGCCAAGTAGAAGCCGCACAGAGTGTCAGGTGCCTCCCCTCCGCATTCTCCACCAAAGGCCCAGGAGGATGACTGCAACAGAGCAGGAATCCCTAGAGCTCATACGGGAAGCAAGCCGGATCCTGAGTAAACCTCCCAATGTAGAGGAGGCGTATGGCACCTATCTAGCCGTCAGATTACAGGAGTTGGAAAAGGGCCAACGCCTCCTCTGTGAGGGTCTATTTTTCCAGGCTTACCAGAAGGGCTTGAGAGGGGAGCTTACTGCTAACACATATATAGCAGATGAAGCCACTCCTACTCCTCCTCCTCCTCCTCCTCCTGCCCCAAGTACACCACCAGAGGCACAACCTCCGAGGAAGGCTGCAGAGAAGCGTGGAGGGAAGGCTGCAGAGAAGCGTGGAGGGAAGGCTACACGGAAGAGTCGAAAGTGATTGCCTGGTTTCTGTCTGTTCTGACTGTGCTCCCTGTGCTCCCTATAGTCGCAAGATACCTATTTTCTTGTCCTGAAACTTGATGTGTGTCCTGGGGGACGAAAGGCTTCCCAGATTCTAAAAGTGTGTCCAGTGTTGCCTTCCTAATTTTTGTGTTTATTAAAAAAATACTTTTGGGTTTACCTTACATTCTTGCCTATGTCTTTGGATTAAAAGACGCCATTTTGTTTGGGAGTAGGCAGGTACAGGTCGAAAAGACTATGGGGTTGATTTTAGAAAAGCAAATAGTCTGTGCACTTTGCAGAGGGCAGTTGCCCTCTGCAAGTGCAATTGCTCAAGAGCATCAGAAATTAGTTAAAAGCTTGACTTTGCAAAGAGTACCCAATCCTGTGCAAGTAAAACCAAAAAAATAACCTTTTTGCTTGCACATGATTGGATGATGGAAGTCAGCAGAGCTGCTTCACATTTAATAAAGCTTGGGAGCAACTGCTCTTGCAGAGGGCAAATGCAATTTCAAAAATGCACAGCCTTTTTACCTTTAGGAAAGCAACCCCTATGTGTGTTTTTGTCAAATAAAAAGAATTTATTTTGATTTTACATGATTTGAGGAATCAATCAGCAGAGCTTCCCCGAATTTAAGCTCTTGCCCTCAGTTTTTATGCGACTGCACTTCCAACAAGTGCACTTGGTGTGCAATTTCTCAAGTGAACGTTTCACTTGATATTCTTAAATGATTTAAGCCTTTTGTCAAAAACAAGCTCGGGGGAAGCTCTGCTGATTTTTTCACAAAAACATGTCAAAAAAAAATTAATTGTTTTGGTTTGGGCTTCCTTGCATGTGCCCCTCGGATCCACAGCGAACACACTTCAAAATGCTCTTTATGTGGAATTATATGTATAATTAGCAATTGGAGTGAAAAATGATTTTGCATTTGTTAAATACACCCCCCTATGTCTAATGAACAAGGGACAACAACCTCATTAAGGTTCTTTAAAACAACACAAAATATGAATGTTAATTGTGGTAACTTGAAAATACACACCAAAAATGTGGTTAGCATTTAACACACATTGTAAAATAGCTAAAGTGTTGAAATAAAAAAACTCAAAAAAAAAAATTAAATATTTTACAATTAAAAATTTATGGAGATCTGGCTGTTACAAAATATTATATTAGTCATGGCAGGAGGATAAATCACGAAGAAAGAAGTTTGTGAGAACTCTGTGTGAATATAAAGCAGAAAAACAACTTCATTCCTCTCGCATTATCAATCCTAAAAAAAGGCTGTATTAAAAGACGACAGAAGAGGAATGTGCTAGCTTCAAGACGAAGGCTAGTTTTACCAGACCGAGCGCTTCCGTCTTGTAATTGCTTCAGAGCATGCATCAGTTTGAGTTCGTCGGACTAGCACACAGACGATCGGTTTGTCCGCTAGAAAGAAGAGTCCGTCGGATAAATTTTAAACAAGTTTCAAATCTAATTCCGTCCAACTTTTTAGAAAACAAAGTCCGCTGGAGCCCACACACATCGAATTGTCCGACGAAATCCAGTCCGCCGGGCAAAGTCCGCCGTAAAGTCCGCTCGTGTGTACGCGGCATTAGTCTTTGAGTGGTTAAAAATTACCTTTTCATGTCAATCCACAGTGCTGTAATTTTCTGTAAAATTCAATGCAATATGGCAACCTGGATGCATTCCATACACCTTTGGTGTACAGGTCTTCTCCAAAAATGTTATACCTTTTAAAAAAAAAAAAAAAAATGTTTACAGTGAAACATATCAAAAATAATACTGCTCATATACACGAAGGGACCTCACAGAAATTTCAAGATAGCTCTTGTACACATGAATAGTGAAAGCTATGGTAACAATAAGGGATCTCGCATGAAGGTTGGTTAAGCATGTTAGAAATAATTAAATAAGTACCACATGCAGGAATGAGAACTCCAATGTTCTCGATTCTGCAAACCCTGTAGTTGGTAAAGGGATAAAATTGTTCAAAGACTGTCCAATTGAGTGTGCAAGAAGGGATAAAAGGGAAAGGGAGGGGGTAGAGAGAAAGAGGGTGAAAAACACATAACCTTTAAAACCCCTAACTCCTTGTGCCCCATAATATTGTCCAGAGACAACCTCCGCTTTAGTTGTCCAGTGTTGAGTAGAAGAGATCTATACTGTATTCCAATCCAAGGGGGGCTACTCAGTATAAATGCCAGCGAGGGATACAAACTGGAAAACATTAAGTGATCACATAAACTGTGTTCTCAGCTGCATAAGGGGTTTAGAGAGGTGGGGGTGGAGAAACAGTAGTACACTGATCTTCTCAATGAATGGCTGCGCAGCTGTTGCGTATTAGCAAAAGTCTGATCATTGGAGTACAGACAGGCTATTCTCCGCACAGCTGGAAAGCTGACTACACTGTGATGGATGTCCTTCTATGCCTAGTGTAGTCAGTTTGAAATAGGAGAACAGGGGGACTGGGGGATCACCAGGTATTTCACACAAAGAAAGCAATACAAAGAGAACAAGATACTTTTTTTTTATTAACACAAGTACATGGTAAAACAGACACATATCATGAATTTGAAATGTTGGGGTAACATATTCTTTAACCACTTCAATACCAGGCACTTTCCCTCCTTCCTGCCCAAGCCAATTTTCAGCTTTCAGTGCTGTCACTTAAATGACAATTGCGCGGTCATGCTACACTGTACCAAAACAAAATTTTTATGATTTTGTTCCCACAAATAGAGCTTTCTTTTGGTGGTATTTGATCACCTCTGCTGTTTTTATTTTTTGCCAAACAAATAAAAAAATACAAAAAATCTTGTAAATAAGTAAGTTTTCTCCTTCACTGATGGGCACTGATAAGGCAGCACTGATGAGGTGGCACCAATGAGGTGGTAGTGATGAGGGGGCACTGATGGGCACTGATGATGGGCACTGATAGGTGGCACTGATATGCAGCACTGATGGGCATTGATAGATGGCCATGATGGGCACTCATAGGTGACACTAGTGGGCACTGATGGACACTGATAGGCGACACTGATGGGCACTGAAAGGCTGCACTGATGGGTACTTATGGGTGGCACTGATAGGCTGCACTGATGGGCACTGATAGATGACACTGATAGGCATCACTGATGGCACTGGCAGGCATTGCTGGTGGGCACTGATTGGCATCTGCCTGGGCACTGATTGGTATCTGTCTGGGCACTGATTGGCATATCCCTGGTGGTTCAGGGTGGCATACCTGGTGGACGTCCATTGTGGACTCCGTCAGAGGCTCTTTACTGAGATCGTTGACACGGTGTGCCAGACTGACATGCTGCACCACTGATCGCCGCAGGCGGGTGATCGCGGCTTGTCCTGCTGTCGGTCATATGGCGTCCAGTCAGGATAACTGAACCACCGCCTGGCCGTCATTTTGCTATAGGCCGGGTGGGAAGTGGTTAAACAAACGGTTATTACTTCAAAGCAGAAACAGGTAGTTTCACCACATAACTCTGGTTGAGAAAGGCTGCTAGAGTGTCACTTGAGTGGCAGCTCAGAGTCAGCTGACATCATATCCAAGATATCAGCGCTCAGCGGCAGTCTCAGGGCTCTTGGGTGTCATAACATGCATAAAATATGTTAAAATTGCACATACTGTTATGGGAAGGTTTTTGTTGAAGTAGATGATCTGGGTTTTATTAAACTCTATTCATTTACTTCCTATTGTCTAAATCCTAGTTGATACACTTTTCAGATAATGGTAAGAATAGGGTTGCCAGGAACATTATGGCAGTCATCAGAAGGTCCATGCCAGCCATAAGGCACATGTGCTTAAACATGTGACTGTGGGCATAGGAGCCCAACTAAATGTGCAACAGTGTGCGTATGTATGTGCATAGGAACATGCATGCCACGATTTGCGTGTGATCACACGGGCATGTCCACCACAGGTACTGCTGCCTAGTGGGCTATTTAAACCTGTACTTTGCAGGGGATCATGTGTGTGAATTGTTGAACATTTGTTAGGTTCCAATACCCACAACTGTGTGCACTTTTTTTGGACATGAGCATGAGCTTAACAGCTGGCTTGACCTTTCTGATGGCTGGCATGATGTTCCTGACATTGGCATAGGGGAAAAGGTCTTCTGTGCATGCTTTTCCAGCATTGTTGGGTAAACAATTTGAACTCACAGGTGTTAAAGGAGAAAGGAGAACTATAGTCAGGCTACATAAATAAATGATTTCCATTTAGAAGCTTGCAGCAAGACAATGCTTATCTGAAACTTTAGATATAAATCCAGGTCTCCCACTGAGTTCAGGGGTCTGAAGACCCCTACATCACTACTGTGCCCTGTAGCAAAGTAAGGGCTGGCAGGATTAATCACAGCACCTAGCAGGGGACCACAAAATCAACACTCTTGAAAGCTTTACATTCTGCAGGAACTTTAGCCTGTGGTGTCTCTTCACTACTGATTATACCCAAAACTTATCTTCACAAAGTGAATCTCTTATATAATGCAAGTCAAATGTGATATTCTTATAAGTATTTGAAGCTATCCTTATAAGTATTTGAACTTATAAATACAATAGGTGAACTGAAACAAAAACAATTGAAATGTCAAATAAACATAAAAATCATATAGTGATAAAACCCTTCTCAATAGAGTATAGATGGTGAATCTGATTAAGATAATATGATGTGCAATAGTAAAGGAACAAGCCTTCTGGAATTAATGTGGAGATATCAAGAGAAGAAGAAAATGCAAAAGATGTCAAGGATCACACCCAAGTGTGACAAGCAGGAGGCTTACCAGAAACTTATGACCAAATGGTGGTCAACACATGCTCTGGTTAATCCTCCAAATCGTTTGCCACCGACTCCAAACACTGGTCACATGGCTTGAACGAGCCTCTCAGATTCCTATTTGGGCAGCGCTTTCCAGCCCGGCTAGTCAGTCTTACCCGTCACAAATATAGGGATGAAACAGGAATGCTAACCATAGTGAAGTCCTGTTTAAACAGTGATGTGTTTATTAAAGTATTGCACATACAAGTATTAGCAGCATTGAATCAAATATAATATACTAAGGAGAAACAGCTCTGGTCACCAGACTCCAAAATAGCCACAATGGGGCCATGCATGTGCGGTGCATCCTAGCTCTGTCCTACGCGTTTTGTCATATATGACATCATCAGAGGCATCATGCTGTGATACTTATACCTGAGTATTGTGCTAGCAGCTTTTTTTTTCACTCTGACTATAGCATGAAAGTATTTTTGTTCTTTCTCTTCATTACTGCAGAGATCAGCATGATAGCTAACAGGAATACCGAGAATTAAATGTTTATGTCTGTACACTTCTCTTTTAGTGACATGTTCACTTAAAAAAATATAGTGCAGTTAATATTTTAAAACTTAAAGTGCATTTCTATCTTTTCAGTCAAGTTTGAGAAAACCTTACTACAGTATATGTTTATGTGTTCATTTTTGCATAGCATACCCAAACATTTTTTTTAAATATTTCTCACCTTTTAGAAGTTTTTCAGGAAACTGCCTCATGGCAGACTAGAAACATTTCTGAACCATTTTAGAATAAGTCTGTCCCAAGGACAAGCTAAGTTTTTCTCATATCATCTTATTCTGGATAGAATGAGGGTAGGTTATAACCCCTGTAATATTCTTTTTTTTTTTTAGATCTCTGTCTCCTTGGGGAGATTTACCTTCACTTCCTGTCCCATAGCCAAAACAGAAAATTAGAGGAAATCCCTCCAAAGTGAGGGAATCCTGGGGTATCGCCAGAACTATTGTCCCCATTGGAAGATTTCCCCTCTCTTTCTCTTCTGGTGTCAACCCAAAAATTTGGATTCTCTTTTACTTTCACTTTCAGTGCTAATGGTAAACAGGACACCATGGCCGGCTTCACTATCTTGCGGTGTCTACAACATATGGCTAAGCGCCCAGCAAGCAGGAAGAGTCCCTGACGGATCTGATGATTATCCCCATGATGGATGTACTTTTAATACCCATGCCTATTGATGACTTACGAAATGTGAGTTGCCTATACATGTGATTTGTGCATAAATTGCTTTTACATCTACACCCAGAGGCGCCTCTCTCTTTGTGTTTCTCTTAAATATGGTAAACACAGCTCCCCAGCCCCCTTCATAAATAAACAGAACTGTAAGGCCCCTTTCACACTGGGGCGGTTTGCAGGCGCTATTGCGCTAATAATAGCGACTGCAAACCGACCCGAAACAGCCGCTGCTGTCTCTCCAGTGTGAAAGCCCCAAGGGCTTTCACACTGGAGCGGTGCGCTGGCAGGATGGTAAAAAAAGTCCTGCTAGCAGCATCTTCGGAGCAGTGAAGGATCGGAGTGTATATCGCTCCTTCACCACTCCTGCCCATTGAAATCAATGGGACAGCGCGGCTATACCGCTGCAGAGGCGCTTTCTGGTGGTTTTTAACCCTTTCTCGGCCGCTAGCGGGGGCAAAAAAGCCCGCTAGCGGCCGAATACTGACAGTAAAGCGCATTTACAATAGTGGCATTTTACCGCCGAGGCCGCCCCCGCCCCAGTGTGAAAGGGCCCTATAGGATTTTTTTAGTTTCAAGGTTTTTAGAAAAATGGTAAGTGGCAATTTTTAAATATTTTTTTAAGTTATGCTTTGGAACATGTAACAGTTATTAAAACGAAACTTTAAACAGAATATCCTGTTAGTTTACTTCATGCTCACTATTTTTGCAGGTATAGCTATGTAAAATATTAAAAATGAGTACCCATACTGTTTTAAATGTAGTAATACACTGTCTCACTCTGCTCTGCACATGCTCAGTTGCTCTCTATTTTAGGTACTGTGTCGAAATTCTAGAGGCCGATCTGATCTGGGCTTCAGCAAAATGACAGCCTCTGGAAAAAAGAAACAGGAACAACGCTGGAGGCAATTTACAGCACACACTAATTTTGGGAGCATAAATATTAATGTAGAATGTATGTTCCTTGTTAAAGAACAATGGGCTTCATTCACGAAGCTGTATCTATTGCTTTAAGAAATGCGGTAAAATACTGCATAGCGTTTTTCAAAAAAATGTTTGCCATTCACCAAAAAAATGCATCTAAAATGCCACATGCCGTATTTTTCTGAAATTTGCAGTACAGTAAAACCTTGGATTGCGAAGCACTTATACACCTTGAATCCAAAGCACTTATATCAAAGCAAATTTCCCCAGAAGTAATAATGGAAACTCAAACGATTCGTTTCACAGCCTTTTTTTCATAAGTATTTCAGTTTATAGTTCATATAAAAAGATTATAGCAATATGATAGGTTGTGTAACTATTAAATGTCCATCCATAAATGGAAGCCTCCACAAGGGGATTAGAAGCAAAATCCAGCAGGAGCTACAGAGTATAAAAGAGAAGAGAGGTGCCTCTAAGTGTAGCAATATGGTTACATTTAATGAACGTATAACATTTAGCAACTTACATGGTTGATGATTAACCACTTCCGGACCGCTGCACGCCAATACACATCCTTACTTTGACATGGGATATTGTTGTTATGGCAGCAGCTAGCTGCCATAACTCCGGTATCCTCATGTTCGGCCGGCGGTGCGCTTCAAGATAAAAGTGGTCTCTGCAACGGATTTGCCCCCTCCTCCCGCCACGCTCCGGTGCCCTCCACCGCTTACCGGAGCTGCCGGCAGCGGCGGAGGCGATCGGCTCCTCTCTGTGGCTGAGCATGGAGACGAGTGTGGGGAAGATGGCCCCCACACGTCTCCATGACATTGCAGGGTAGAAGCAACGTCAAAACGTCACTCCCGCCCATAGCTCATAAAGGAACATTTTTTTTA
The DNA here is from genome assembly GCA_037952925.1 of Lithobates clamitans. Lineage (NCBI taxonomy): Eukaryota > Metazoa > Chordata > Amphibia > Anura > Ranidae > Lithobates > Lithobates clamitans. The sequence continues at coordinate 3,235,973 of JBBGZY010001130.1, forward strand.
AAATCATTTTTTTAAATTACATTTTTTTTTATTGCATTTTAGTGTAAATATGAGATCTGAGGTCTTTTTGACCCCAGATCTCATATTTAAGAGGTCCTGTCATGCTTTTTTTCTATTACAAGGGATGTTTACAGTTTTATTAAAAAAAAAAATGTAAAAATAAAAAATAAAAGGTAAAATAAATGAGAAAAAAAAAATTTAAATGTGCCCCGTCCCACCGAGCTCGCGTGCAGAAGCGAACGCATACGTGAGTAGCGCCCGCATATGAAAACGGTGTTCAAACCACACATGTGAGGTATCGCCGCTATTGGTAGAGCGAGAGCAATATTTCTAGCCCTAGACCTCCTCTGTAACTCAAAACATGCAACCTGTAGAGTTTTTTAAAGTTGTATGGAGATTTTTAAGGGTAAAAGTTTGTCGCCATTCCACAAGCGGGTGCAATTTTGAAGCGTGACATGTTGGGTATCAATTTACTTGGCGTAACATTATCTTTCACAATATTCAAAAAAATTGGGCTAACTTTACTGTTGTTTTCTTTATTAATTCAAAAAAGTGTATTTTTTCCCAAAAAAGTGCGATTGTAAGACCGTTGTGCAAATACTGTGTGACAGAAAGTATTGCAATGACCGCCATTTTATTCTCCAGAGTGTTAGGGAAAAAATGTATAATGTTTGGGGGTTCTAAGTAATTTTCTAGCAAAAAAAAACTTTTTTTACTTGTAAACAACACATCTAAAAAAGAGTCTTGGTCCTTAAGTGGTTAAAAGAGGCACATCTAAATATGCAAGCACCTGGGGTAAAGCTGTCTGCAATCATGACTGGGAAGACTACCCTGCAGTAGAGCAATCTGAAAGCGAGGCTTGAACCACTCGTGGAGCGCAGCATAGAAGGGATGACGTCAATGGTAGTGAGGAGAATGGTCCATGTAGACATCTTTCCCCCGGATGCCTGCATACTTAGATGTGCCTGTTGTAATCATCAACCATGTGAGTTTCTAAATGTTGTACCTTCAATAAATGTAACCATATTGCTACACTTATGCCCCCTACACATGATCTGACATTCCGACAACAAGCTCCTAGCGAACATTTTCCGTCGAAAAAAATGACCGTGTGTACGGGGCATTAGAGGCGCCTCTCTTCTCTTTTATACTCAGTTGTGACATGACGCTACTTGTATAACAAGACATCACTTGTATATCAAGTCAAAATTTATATAAAAATGTTGCTTGTCTTGCAAAAGGCTCTCAAACCAAGGTTTTACTGTATTTATCTCATGAAACCATGCAGTATTTTATCTCATGCGATATCCACTGGAATGGATACAGTGGAAAACAATATGTTTTTATTGCTAATCCCAACCTGCAAAAACTCATTTCAGGGAGGTGGCAAATTCATTTCAGGGAGGTGGTGCTTTGCTCCAGCAAATGCCACCCCTGCGGCAAAATATTATTTAAATCACTTTCTCAATATTTTTTTGCAGTGCTTCTGGGGAAGTTGGTGGGGGGTGGGTGGCAGTGGATGGTGTCAGTAGTTTTTTTTTACTTTTAATAATTGATTTTTTTACATTTTAATTTGTTTTTAATTTTTTTCACAATGCTTTTTTTTTTCTTTTTTTTACACTTTTTCCTTTTTTTAGAATTTTTTTACAATATTTTATTTTTTATTTTTGGGGGGCTTTGGTGAGATGTCAGGGGTCTAAACAGGCCCCTGACATCTCCCCTTGGAGACAGACAAAGGGACTGAGGACACATTCCCTAGTCCCTTTCTCAGCACTAAAGATGAATGAACAGGAGACAGAGGAGTGATCTCGCTCACTGTGTCCAATTACTAGTCCCCGCCTGCAGCTGGCGGGAGAGGAGACTAGGGGAGCTGGCTGCGGGGGACGAGGGGGGGGAGAAGGACACAGGGGGGGCCAGGGGAGGAGTACACAGAGAAGCTGGGGATGATCGGTGCGCAGCAGGAGGGACAGCCACCACACCAATCATTCAAGGGGGAAGGGGAGGCACTTGTGGGTGTGCGGGAACCACTGCAGAAATACGGGAGTCTCCCGCACCTTCCGGGAGACTTGAGATGTCTGTAAAGAGGTCAAATGGTTTAAACCGTAGAAATATGCCAACTCATTAAGTCAGTTCTGTCCCTGCAGCATATGTATTAAAACAAAAGAAAAAAGGTGACTAGAATACCAATCAAAAATGGAAGCTGCTTTCACAGGACATACCAGCTGTATCAAAAACAACTAATTTAAATTAGGTAAATACTAAATATCTTTATAAATGTCAAATATTGAATGAAAATAGTATAAAAAAACACACACACATATATAAATACCCTTCTTCTACCAATAAAAAATACAACGTTCAACTGATTGCTTTGCATGTGGTCGATGTGATTGGAGTTCACAAGGAGCAGCAAGGAGGCTTAACTCTTAAATTAATCTATGGGACTGGAGTTTACGAGCAGCTTATAAGGAGAAGGAATATCATGAGGAGCAATTCAAAGGAATAATCATTTCCAAAGGCACATTTAATAAGCCTATAAGGTGAGGGCACAATCGGTGGATGGATCACTAGGATAAACACAAACTGGTGGATAATTGTGGAGAGATCAATTTATTTTTATGCATATAATGGACTGGCACAATATTTTCACCATTGTTTGATTCATATAAGGACACCTATGGATAATAATTGTACATTGCACTTTAATACGCATCAAATTATTTGATTTGTATAAGAACACATTGTGAAAATTTGCATATTGCACTTTATGTATTTATATATTGTTTACTGTTTGCACTACATATCCCTTAAGGGATACCTGTATATTTAGCGCTGCACTTATTTTGAATTTTTAGTTTGTCATTTCACATGTTTAGGAAGTGTGTTTAGTGCTGGCAGCTCTAATAGATTAATATAGCAGCTCACGGTTTCACATATTTACGATTCTGGACTATTACTTAATTACCACATGCATTTAATTATTTAATTCCTTCTGTGAATTGTGTTTAACGCCTCATGCATTTTCAGCATTTTGCGGTAAATATCGCAAAACGGCATAGTGAATTGACAATTTCAGGATCGCATGCGATATTTAGGGAAAATGTGTCTGAACACCTAAATACTGCATGAAATCTGCTTTAGAGAATGGAGCCTGAATTTTTTTTATCAAGTTGTTATGGATACAGTTCCCCTTTAAAAAAAAAAAACTGTGGAAATACACTTTAAAGCTCAGCTCCAGCCAAAACTTTTTTTGTTTGTTTTGGATAGACTGTGAGAGAGTCAGAGCCCATGTTGGGTTTCTGTTTGTACCCCTATTGGCTATATTTCTAGGACTAGGATATTTTTTGGATCTAGCATTAGGTATATTTTTTATGTTAACCACTTTGGGAACACCCACCGCACATATACTGCGGCAGGGCAGCCCGGCTGCGTGAAACGACGTACCTGTACGTCATTTCGTGTATGAGATACTGTGGGCACGCGCACGCTGCATGCCGGGAGGAGTGTGCACATGCGCGGGTCTGGCAGACTTGATGTCCACCGCCAACCCACGATCACTCCACAGAGAGGCAGGACAGAGATCTGCCTATGTAAACAAGGTGGATCCCCATTCTGCCAGGGAGCAACACTGTCCTTCCCTGTCAGTGTCATTTATACATTGATCAGTGCATTTTTTTTAGCACTGATCACTGTATTGGTGTCACTGGTCCCTAAAACTGTCACTTAGTGTCAGATTTGTCAGCTGCAATGTTCCAGTCCCACTAAAAATCGCATTACCAGTAAAAACAATAAAAAAACAATTAAAAGTCCCTAAATCTATCCCCTATTTTGTAGACGCTATAACTTTTGCACAAACCAATCAATATACACTTATTGGGATTTTTTGTTTATCAAAAATAATGTAGAAGAATACATATTGGCCTAAACTAATGAATACATTTTTTTTTTACTTTTTTTGGGGGGATATGTATTATAGCAGAAAGTAAATTATTTATTTTTTTCAAAATTGTCAGTCTTTTCTTGTTTATAGCGCAAAAAACAAAAACCACAGAGGTGATCAAATACCACCAAAAGAAAGCTCTATTTGTGGGAAAAAAGGACATCAATTTTGTTTTTGTACAACGTCAGTTAAAGCGACGCAGTGCTGTATCACAAAAAATGGCCTGGTCATTAAGGGGGTAAATCCTGAAAACACTGAAAAAAAGTGTGAGTGTACACTTGCAGGTATTTATTACCTCTTACAGAAAGCACAGTACTCCCCCCAACAAGGTCTTCATCTGGGCTCCCACGCAGGGTGGCACCATTTTGTTCAGATATCATTTAGTCAAAGCATTCACTTCCTGAAATGGGATGCTGGCTCAGAGATGACACTGTCATGTAAATCCTGGTGCCTGTGCAGTTCTTTACTTGGTTTACCTATGTATGACACAGATCACTCCCCTGCTGTACCTTGGGACATTCTTCAAAGTTATCATGTTGCAGTCTGATCACAGGGGGGATGTGACTGAAGAAATGCTTTCTTCTGTTGGTAGCAGACTGGGGACATCATCTTAGTCTAGACTAAGTCACTTGACTAAAGCTCAAGGACTGCTTGTTATCCAAAAAAATATTTATTGAAAGGAAATATAAAATTACAGATACATGAAGACATTGCAATGGTAATAAGACAATTGTAAAGGTGGAGATAATGTAGCATGACATAGAAAGCTTTTAGCGTGTGCCAAAGTATTTGTTATAAAGGTGTAGTCCTGCATTGTCTACATTAATATAAAAAACCTTCTCATGCAGTGTTTTTATTTTTTGCATTGGGCCCCCCTTAAATATCCACACCAGATCCTTATCCTTGTTAAGGGTCTGGTATGGATTTTTGGGGGGTGGCATACTTTTTTTGTTGGTTTGTGTTTTGCATAGTCTTTCTTTATTTCTGTCTTTCTTTCTTTCCCATCTAGACTGTATGCACGAACAAGAGATTTTTAAGGGGTGCTCCATGAAAAAAAAAATTGCATGTGGACACCCTAGCAGGCCCTTATCCAGGCTTACAGGGAAGAAGCAATAAGCCTGCACCCCCCCCCCCTTTTCCCCTGTAATGCACCTTGTCCCCATGTTGGTTACAGGAATTTTCCACAAAAACTGTGGCATTTGCTCAGAGACCAACTTTTGTCTCCTAAGTGTGCTCTTCCAAACTGTAAACCAGTTCTTAGTCAAACTATAAAGGTAATCTAAATTCCCAAAGCTAAACCATTTACCTCTGTCAAGTGCCAGTGATCCATCTTTTTAACCGTCAAGGCTGAATCAGCCTAGAAATCAAGTGAAGCATATGGATAGCCTAGGAACTGCCTGGTTATCCCTCTTTGTATGAGCAATACACAGTATTAATCATTTCATCCAGAACACTAAGGAATTACTGTAAACAGGAGCTCTGTTCAACGAGCAGGAAAAACAGACTCTTAATGCCAAAAAGATAATTAGTTTGGTAGGTTTACAAAATGTGAATTGATTGTTACATAACACACTCAGAAGTTCTTTACATATATCCTAATGAGGGTTTTGAAAGACAGAATTAACTTACGGCCCCAGAGTGAATTCCTGTTAGACTACAGAACAATAACGGCAGGGCGAATGAGACATATATTTTATTTTGATCAATATTTTATCTCTGTAGAGAGAATACAATTAAGACTGCTTATGACCTGGACATAAAAAGATTTGGCTGTGAAGTCAAACTTTCAGGATGGAGTGATGAATCCTGATGTACAAGACTTTATTGGCTCTGTTGCCTTATGTGGGGCTTAATGCATTGTGAAAATCTGGATCTTATACATTTCTAATAAACCTCCTTTCTAAATGGTATTCCAATAGTCTCAGCTTGAATTACAACCTAGTACAATCCACAATATTGTCAGTACATTCGTACCATCTCCCAGGTACTGCCTTGCAGTTTCTAGGATAGTGCCAGTTATGGAATGATGGCGTGTTGGTAAAGGAAAGATAAGTGAGTTCTTGAAATAAATGGCATCTACCATGTTCTTGCTGTATATGACATGCCTTGTTATATACTACGTCATTACAATTATCATCACCTTTTTTTAAAACATAGGCCAGTGCTTATTTTCCCTAACCTTCCCCATTGAAGCATATTGTTAAGAAAACTCAACAAAACCAGGCAAATACACAGCTGAAATTCATGTCCTGTATCACCTGCCTAAAGTGTGGTAATTTGTATTTAATTGGCCTTTACCACTACAAAACAACATACCCAGCTCCCTGACCTCCAGTGTAAACAATATAACTTTGTCAAGTATGTCACTCCAACCACTTTTAGAATAGTTGCACACTGATGCAATCATTCCTTTTTTCTCCTCTTCAGTATGCATGCCCTGCTTGTTAGACTGAGAGCACTGTGCAAAGTAATAGAGCTCTGATTGATTCAGACTGCTGACCCTACTTCTCCCAGTTGGAGCCCTCTTGTATTAGAGAAATTAAAAGAGGCTAGTTTACACACAGAATTCAGGTACTTACTATAGTTAGGCAAAGTGGATTGTGAAATCTTTTTCCAAATAATGCAAGCAGATGGCAGAGGACTAGTCATCAGTATGGGCCAAAGGCCCCCTGAGTTAATCATTTCACCATGACTACCTTACCATGCTTTTTTTCAACACCATGGGGTTGATTTAGGGGCCCATTCACACCAGAAACTGCACATAACACTGCACTGTTTACAGTGCGTTTGAAGTGTGCTTGAGTGCATTTTGAATGCGTTTTTTGCTGCGTTTGCAGTGTATTTTTCTATATATTTTGGGTTTGGCTTTCTTGGGTTAAAGGAGTGCAGTACGGCATGGGGGCAGTGCATTTGAAGCGTGTTTGTAGCGTGCTCCCTACATTTGTGGTGTTGAAAAATGCAGCATGCTCTATTTTTTTTAACTGCGCTGCACTGCAGTGATGTAAACTATTGCCATAGGATTACCTTTATTTTGGGCTGTCTATGCAGTTGGAGTGCAGTTCAAAATGCATCCAACTCGAGCCAACTGCAGCCAACTGTGTTTGGTGTTAAGACTGGGTTCACACTGCTCAGACACAACTTCCAATCCGACTTTGCCCTGTGACTTTATGTCCAACTTTCATGCGACTGCAATAAATAGGATTGAACTTTGATCCGACCATACCAGGCCCTTTGAGTCTGGTATGAATCTTGAGGGGGAACCCCGTGCCAAATATACAAAAAAACAGCATGGGGTCCCCCCAAAACCCTACCAGACCTTTCGGTCTGGTATGGATTTTAAGGGGAACCCCTATGCCATTTTTTTTAAACTGCCTGGGGCCCCCCAAAATCCAGACCCTTATGCAAGCATGCAATCTAGCAGGTCAGTTAAGGGGGGGTGGTGAATGCCCCACCCCCTTCTGGACCATACCAGGTCACATGCCCTCAACATGGAGGGGTGGGTGCTGTGGGGCAGGGGGGTTCTGCGCCCCCCACCCCAAACAAAACAGCTTGTCCCTATGTTGATGAGGACAAGGGCCTCTTCCCGACAACCCCAGGCGGTGGTTGTGTGGGTCTGCGGGCAGGGGGCTTATCAGAATCTGGAAGCCCTCTTTAACAAGAGGGTGCCCAGATCCCAGCCCCCCATGGGAATAAGTATAGAGTACATTGTACCCCTACCCATTCACCCCCCAAAAAAGCAGTGTAGTGTAAATAAAAACAAGAGACGGTTTATTAAAAATGAAGAATGTTCCCTGTCGTAGATCCAACATGACCAATCACAGCATGTCACGTGACATGCCATCCATTGTATACAATTGTGTTGCTAGCTGTGATTGGTCAAATTGATCACATGGTACAGACAGGGCCAATCACAGCCCATCTGCACCATGTAATTATCTTTGGGCAATCACAGACAATCACAACATAAGACACTAAATTAATCAATTTCTGTAAAAATTGTTGTTTATACCAATGAAATTCACTGGTATAAGCAATCATAATGTGTGAAGAAAATAAAATAAATCTTGATCACTTCCCCAGGGCAGTACAGTGTTACTATGGTAACACTGTATTGTTCTGGTCACAGTGTGTTATCAAAAAAATATCATAAAAAAATGAAAGGAAATTGTAATTAAAAAAATAAAAATAAAACATTGAAAACAAACTATTTTTTTTTATTTTATTTTTTTAAATACTGTCACCAGTGAGTGTCCCTGATCACTGCCTTGCCAGTTATATGATAAGGCTGTACTGCACTGGTGACAGTATGTAAAAAAAATTGTGAGAAAAAAATGTTTGTTTTTTTTTTAATTTCTTCATTTTCCAAAAAAATTGTGACAGAAAATTACAACTTCAAAAAATTTGCAATGCCTGTTACAACATACTTTGAACTGTCTACTTTCCAAAAAGGGGTAATTTGGGAGTATTTGGCATTTTCGGGCCTCAAGAAATGAGATATGGGGGTTGATTTACTAAAGACAAATCCACACTGCACTACAAGTGCACTTGGAAGTGCGGTCACTTTAGATCTGAGGGGAAGATCTGAAATGAGGGGAAGCTCTGCTGATTTTATCATCCAATCATGTACAAGCAAAAATGCTGTTTTTTATTTCCATTGCATGTCCCCCTCAGATCTACAGCGACTGCACTTCCAAGTGCACTTGCAGTGCAAAGTGGATTTGCTTTTAGTAAATAAACCCCAGTACATCAGGATTGATCTATTTTAACTCATATACCATAGTTTGTGGACTCTAACTTTCCTACAGACTAAATAATAAACACTGATTTGGGTTATTTTGACCAAGGAAATGTAGCAGAATACATTTTGACCTACATTTTGAAAGAAAAATTATTTATTTCCAAAATTGTATAACAAGAACAAAGAAAAACACATTTTTAAAAAAATGTCAGTCTTTTTCATTTGTTTAGCAAAAAATAAAAAACCCAGTGGTGAATAACTACCACCAAAAGAATGCTCAATTTGTGTGAAAAAATGATAAAAATTACTTATGGGTACAGTGTTGCATGACCGTGCAATTGTCATTCAAAGTGCGACAGCTCTAAAAGCTGAAAATCATCCTGGGCAGGAAGGGGGTAAACGTGCCCGGTATTGAAGTGGTTAAAGTTTCCTTTTTTATGGAATCAGCTGATTCCTAAGTGTGTTTTTGGATAGCTGTTAAGCAAACCTGTTATTTTGTCTAGTATCGGTACATTTTTGCTATAAAATACATTTAATATTTTTTTCTTTCATTTATAACTGAATTAGATTGTATCACTAAAATAGGCCTAGAGTTAGATTTGAAATACTGTATATTTTAAGCAGCTGCAATAATTTAGATACATTTACAAAGCTGTGCATTATTTGACCTAGACATGATTTTCCAATAGGATGTAGCTTTCTTACAGGCTTTGCCAATAAATGATTGAGACAATCATTTGTCATGTTTGATGTAGACAGAGTATTGAGTAACTGTCCAGCCAGACAATATTGGTACAGTCTAGAAACACAGTGCTCGTTACTTAACCTATACCCTTTCTGCACACAACAATAATAACAGCAGAATATGTGTCAACATGTCCTAGTTGCTGTTGTTATGTTGGAGAGCTAACTAGGTCACAGTATCCATAAAGTGCTCTGTTTTACTTTCAGGTTATTTATTAAGTTATCTTCTCTTTTTGTAAAAAATGAAAATTTTCACCTTTACAATTTTTTTTTTACTCAAAGTTGCTTTTCATATGTGTAGTTTGTTTTAAAATAAGAATATTTAAAAAAATTTTTTGGGGGGGGGGGGGCACAAATGGATATATTTCAGCAGCAAACTGGATAGAGTATACTTTTATTTTGTATGTTTTGTTTGGTAGCCACTGCAAAAATGTCTACCGAAATTAGTAAAATAAGTATTTAATTCCCAAGCAAAATGTGACTTAGTACTTTGTGGAGAAACCCTTGTTGGCAAGCACAGAGATAAGACATTTCTTGTAGTTAGTGACCAGGTTTGCACACATCTCAGGAGGGATTTTTGTCCACTATTTTCTACAGATCTTCTCTAAATCCTTCAAGCGGAGTTCCACCCAATTCCGGGAGGGGAGGGGGTACCTGTTTTTTACAGGTACCCTGTCCCCACTTCTGGGAGACTGAGCCGCAGCAAAGTACGTCAGTAGCTCGGCCCCTCCTCCTCCCTCCCCTTCTGCTGGGCCAGTGAGACAGTGCAGGGCGATTTGTGCATTCGCAGCAGGGACCTGGCCATGAACCCGAAAGCCTACACTGCCGGGTTCCCTTACCAGCAATGGCAGTGGCCGCCCCCGACCAGCCCATGTAAACATCGGCTGCGGTGCTGACATCGCTGGACTCCAGGACAGGTAAATGTATTAATGTTAAAAGTATAAAAGTTATACAGTATGTGTAGCTGCTGACTTTTAATTTTTAAATGGGTGGGCAGAGCTCCTCTTTAAGGTTTCTTGGCTGTCGCTTGGCAACTCGAAGTTTCAGCTCCAAACCATTTCTATAGGATTAAGGTCTGGAGACTGCCTAGACCTCCATGATCTTAATGTGATTCTTCTTGAGCCACTCCTTTGTTGCCTTGGTGGTATGTTTTGGGGTATTATCATGCTGAAAGACCCATCCATGACCTATCTTCAGTATTATGGCTGAGGGAAGAAGGTTCTCATCCAAGATTTTAAAATGCATGGCCCCATCCATTGGCCCCTCAATGCGGTAAAGTTGGTCTGTACCTTTAGCAGAGAAACAGCCCCAAAGCATAATGTTTCCACCTCCGTGTTTGACTGTAGAGATGGTGTTCTTAGGGTAATAGTCAGCATTTTTCTTCCTCTAAACACGGCAAGCTCCCCTCGTCAAGAAGGTGCATATACAGTCATGCCAATGAACATCCAAATGATTCAGACAACGTTTAGAAAAAATGCTGTGGTCAGATGAGACCAAAATTCAGATACTTATTTTACTGAACTGCAACTTAATTTATAGCATTTGTTCTGTGTTTTTTTTTGGGGGGATTTTTGGTTGATATTCTGTCTCTAGCATTTAAAATACACCTATAATAAAAATTATAGACCCTTCATTTCTTTGTAAGTGGGCAAACTTACAAAGTCTGCAGGGGATCAAATAATTATTTTCCCCACTGTATATGTTTGTGATGTACTCATTTGGGTGTGTACACATTAGGATCATTTAGAACACATGTGTCTAATTGCCCTCCAGGCCATTTCATGTTGCTCTCGCACCCAGGGGAAGTTTGTAAGTGAGATGTAAACAGCCTGTAAAAGAGAGCTGCTTCCTGTACACTGTGCATAGCACAGGCCTAAATCCTGCACTCTGTACATAGAGCACCCCTGAACTCTGCACGTAATGCATCCCTGAACCTTGCACATAACACATTACTGGTTAGGATCCTCCCACTGCTATCTGGCCATACCCACTGTTTGATGCAGTTTGGTGGGGGGGGGGGGGCGTGGTTGAGTTCCTGCACCTTTTTTCTGTAAAAATAAGCCATGCAGAAATACTGTATATATTATGTTACATGCTACACTTGTATTTAAGGTGTAACATGTTCCAGAACCCCCCCCCCACTCCATGGGCCCCACTTTCCCACTGCATGGGCTCTTCTCCCCCTCAGCCGCTTACACATTCAAAATCAGTGCGGCTTCATCATTCAATCAGAGGGATCTGTGAATGAAGAAACTATCATTCCTGTCTGCCACCATGGCAGATGGACTTGTAGCTGTCAATTTACTGTGAGGGCACTGATGAACACCCTTGTAGTCCACTGACATTTGATCCAGCTTTCTAACAGATAGAGGTATGGGCAAAAAGCTGGAGGATGTGTCTGCTGGAGCCTGACATTGCACCCATGATCCCCCGATCACAGGTGGAATGCTTTGCAGGCTCCTAAAGAAAATAATAATAAATGCACAAACATTGTTTGTTATCTTCCCATTGTAAAATAGTAGAGTGTACATCACACAAAAATCAGACCTAAGTGAAATAAAAGAAAGTTTTAACTTTTTTTTTAAACTTGCTTAGTAATTTGTGGTTGTATATAGTATTGCAATAATTATTTACTGATAGTAACAGTCCATTTACATTAAACACGTGTTAGGCATACTTAGAGCAAAGTAACAGGTTTCCTGCATAACTAGCATTGCAGGGAACCTGTACTATCTGCCCATGTGCTCTTGCATTGTCCCCTTCATTTACTGGAACCCTCTAAATGTGTCATTTGCTACCATACACTGTAGGAACTTACATAAGGCTAAGAACCTTCCCTCTGGCCAAAGAAGACTTGGACTTTGCAAATGGCCACTCAGAGCAGCCAACACCACAAGAATCAGCTGCCAGTCCACTAACAAAATGTAAACAGGTGTGCAAAATTCAGTATAGCCATATAAATCTTAGAAAATATAACATCAACAAACATTACAATTTACATCATTACAGCATAAATCCAATAGCACATGAAATAATGGTATAATGAATAAAACCTGCTATAATGTTTACAAATAATCTTTTACTGCCAGTGCGAAAAAAAAAGCAAGAACAGAGCCAGATTACTCTTTCAGTGAGGCTTTCAAACTCTACAGGAAATTCTAACAATGTCAGAGACATATCACCAATTTTCCCTATTAAAGTGATCTGACTATCGTGGTGGACCAGTATTAGGTTCCATCTTCTAATTGTCAGTTAAATCATATTTCCCAGCATCTTTTATGGCTCCATGATTATTTTGATCCCCCATATCACATGGTTGATGTGACAGAGCCAGGGCAGGGGGAAGCTGATCCTCGTCTCTGGTCAGCTCATGCTTTGTACTGTAAATTTAAGGATTCTTCCCTTTGATTGGTCAAATGAGGTTTCTTGGCAAATCCTCATAATACAATAGGATTATTTTGACCTTATTCTGTGTAATATTCATGTCTTTTGCTTTACAATCTCACAGGAGTCTCATGACAAAAGCAAAACCATTTTTATCTAATTTTTTACTCATTCAACATAAGAAAAAGGACTTTTAACTTTATACGATTGGTCTAATTTTTTTGGTGGGATTCCCTGGCTCTTGTCATTACTTAATGTTCCAGTGACCACAAGAAAATGATGTGCGCTCCTAAGTTGCAATACCTAATTGGGCCTATTTCAGTGAATAAATAAAAAAATCCCTGCAGTCTGTGCATAGTCTGTTTTTTTGTATTCTTTTTTGCCCTGATGCATAATTGATGCCATTCCAGTATAAGCTAACATACAGTAGGTAACAACAGATCAAAAATGCTGATCGCAGGTAAGTTCTGGCATACGTGAAATTTTCAGCTTTTTTAACCACTTCAGCCCCGGAAGGTTTTACCCCCTTCCTGACCAGAGCACTTTTTACAATTTGGCACTGCGTCACTTTAACTGGTAATTTTGCCATCATGCAATGTGTAATTAATTTCCCACAAATACAGCTTTCTTTTGGTGGTATTTGATCACCTCTGCGGTTTTTATTCTTTGCAATATAAACGAAAAAAGACTGAAAATTTTGAAAAAAAAAGATATTTTCTACTTTTTGTTATAAAAAAAATACAATAAACTCAATTTATTCATACATTTAGGCCAAAATGTATTCAGCCACATGTCTTGTGTAAAAAAAATGCAATATTGTATTTATTGATTTGCGCAAACGTTTTCTTAATTTTATGAATTGCGTGGCAAAATATTAAATATTCCATGGACTCAACGTGCCTCTCAGCAAATAGATTGGGGTGTGTACTTTCCAAAATGGGGTCATTTGGGTGTGAGGGGGTGTTTGTGCTATCTGGGCATTTCATGGCTTCTGAAACTGTGATAGGCAGTGAGGAGTGAAATCAAAAATTTACGCCCTTAGAAAGCCTGAAGGCGGTGAGTGGTTTTCGGGGGCCTGTACGCGGCTAGGCTCCCAAAAACTCTCACACATGTGGTATCCCTATACTCAGGAGAAGCAGCAGAATGTATTTTGGGGTGTAATTTCACATATGCCTATGGCATGTTTGAACAATATATCATTTAGACCCCTTTCACACCAAGCCGCCTAGGGCATCAGTGGCCGAAAAGGGGTTAAATCAGCCCGAAAAATGCTGCTGGCGGTATCGCAGCACTGCTCCATTGATTTCAATGGGGAGCAGCGGTGGAGGAACAGTGTGTTCACCGCTCCTTCACCACTCCAAAGAAGCTGCTGGCAGGACTTTTTGTGACAGCCAGCGCACAGGCTTTCACATTGGAGTGAATAGAGCCGCTTTTTTCAGGCAATATGCAGGCGCTATTTTTAGCGCTGTAGCACCTGAAAAACGCCCGTAGTGTGAAAGGGGTCTTAGTGACAACTTTGTGAAAAAAAAAATGTATTGTAATATTTCCCGAAACTTCTGGCAAAATATAAAATAATCCATGGACTCAACATGCCTATCAGCAAATAGCTTGGGGTGTCTACTTTCCAAAAAGGGGTCATTTGGGGGGGTTTGACCTGTCCTGGTATTTTATGCACAACATTATAAGCTTAGGCCTCACATCACATCTAACCACTTGAAGACAAAGCCCTTTCTGACACTTTTTGTTTACATTAAAAATACTTTTCTTTTGCTAGAAAATTACTTTGAACTCCCAAACATTATATATTTTTTTAAAGCAAAGGCCCTACAGATTAAAATGGTGGGTGTTGCATTTTTTTTCACACAGTATTTGCGCAGCGATTTTTCAAACGCAATTTTTTTTGAAAAAAAAAAAGTTTAATTTTAGTGCACTAAATCACACTATATTGCCCAAATGTTTGGTAAAATATAAAAGATGATCTTATGCCGAGTAGATATATACCAAACACGACATGCTTTAAAATTGCGCACAACCGTGCAGCGGCGACAAACTACATACATTTTTAAAAGCTTTTACAGGTTACCACTTTAGATTTACAGGGGAGGTCTACTGCTAACATTACTGCCCTCAATCTGACATACGCGGTGATACCTCACATGCATGGTGCAATTGCTGTTTACTTATGACACGAGACCAACACTTGCGTTCGCCATTGCACGCAAGCACGGGGGGGCAGGGGTGTTTTTTTTCTGCCCAAGATCGGTGTGATAACATGCTTTCCCAATTTCCCAATGGCACTGTTTAAATCCGGCGAAACAGAAGTCATGAAATGCTTGTAGCTTCTGGTTTCTTAGGCCATAAAGATGATTGGAGAGCCATTCTGGTCTTCGATCAGTTCTATGGTCAGCTGGCGGAACCACCGGCTGCATTCTCAGGTTCCCTAGTGGGACAGGAGAGCCTAAGAAAACCATGGAAGACTGCGGGAGGGGGTGTTGCCTCCCACTGATTGTAAAAGCAGTCTAGCCGCTAATTAGCCGCTAGGATTGCTTTTACAGGAAAGCTGACTGCTGGCTGAAAAGAACGATACCAAGATGATACCTAAACCTGCAGGCATCATTCTGGTATAACCACTCAAATTCCAGCAACATACCAGTACGTTGCTGGTCCTTGTTGAACATATATTGTAATGTTCTTTTTTTTCATGCAGCCTGTAGGATGATCGAAAAAAGAGATTGATCGGTGGGTATGCCCACCAATAGAATACCACCCTGCATCCACCCACTTCTAATGATGGGCATACACTATTTTTTTTTAACTGTGGTGGTGAAATCACCTCCTACAGCACTGGAGACGCTGATTTACATATCGTGAGAGCAAACGCTGTTGCTGTCAAGGTAAATAAATCAGTACTGCAGCTGAATTGCGTACCTGAAAAACAAACAATGGTAACAATAAAACATTAACTCAATAAAATAACAACAATCTGTGCCAAAAAAGTAAAAATATATGCCGAAGCATGGGAGCAATCTGCCCCTAATGTTAGGGGCAAATAGCCCCTCCACCCCTGCCCCCATGCTTCAGCATATATGCTCTTTTTTTTTTTTTAACTGTAGTGGTGAAATCACCTCCTACAGCGCTGGAGTCGCTGATTTATGTATCGTGGGAGCAAACACTGTTGCTGTCAAGATAAATAAATCAGTGCTGCAGCTGAATGGCATGCCTGAAAATAAAATAATGGTTAATAATAAAACACAGTAAACAGTAAAGTATAAAATAATTACATACCTGAAAAGCAAACGTGATAAAACATAGTAACAATAAAACATTGCAGTTAAAAAATACAGTAAAACAGAGCAGAACAAAAGAGAGAGAATAGAGAAAGAATAAAACGACAACTATTTTTGGCTTTTTTATTTTATATTTTTTTGTTTTTTTCAACTTTTTTTTTTACACTTTTATTTGTAACTGTAATGGTTGTAATGGTTCCCGGTTTGGGTCTCTAAAAATCCGCTGGCATCTTTGGAGACCCCATGTAAGTGTGTCCAAGTCTATGCAGTGCAGTACCCTACACTAATACTCCACTAGTGTGTGGTAGCATTCGAAACATTCACCGCTGCAAAGACCAGGTTGGTCAGGACAGAAGGGACAAAAATAACGGGTGTCATGCCTAAATCCGCGCTTGCTACAGACACGACATCTTCTTTGGGGTGATCGGTTGGTAGGGGTACCAGGGAGGACATACGGAAAAAGCCTCCCATGCAGCCGGCTCACTGCATTTACATTGGGAAGTTGGGCCACAGCACAGCACCGCCTAGAAACTGAAGGGCTGTGATGATCTCTTCCTGCAATTTAAGGAAGGATCCAGTTCCTCCTGAAGCTTTGTATAGCACATAAGCGTTCAGCAGAGCCAATTGGAATAAGTATACAGACACTTTTTTTTACCATCGTCTGGCCTTACGGGCAATTAAGTATGGCACCATCAACTGGTCGTTGAGGTCCACCCCTCCCATGTTAAGGTTGTATTCGTGGACACAGAGGGGTTTCTCCACAACACCAGTCGCCGTTTGAATTTGGACCATCATGTCTGTATGAAGGGAGGACAGAACATAAACATTCTTATAATCCCTCCACTTCACAGCCAGCAAATTATTACATTTGAAGCAGGCTCTCTCCCCCAGCCTAAGACAGGAATCTACAAGCTGCTGGGGTAAGCCCTGGTGATTAGATCGCACGGGGCCACATGCGCCAATTCCATGATCAAACAAGTGACTAAAAAGTGGCACGCTTGTGTAATAATTGTCCACATACAAGTGTTACCCCTTTCTGAATAAGGGTGACACCAAGTCCCACACAATCTTACTAGCGCTCCCTATGTAGTCTGGGCAGTTCCCCGGCTCTATGTAACTATCTCTTCCCTCGTAAACCATAAAAATATATGTATAGCCTGTTGCCCTGTCACAGAGCTTATACATCTTGACCCCATATCTGGCACGCTTGCTGGGAAGATACTGTTTGAATAACAAGCAGCCAAAAAACGTAATCAGGGACTCATCAACGCAGACAACTTGATCGGGAGTGAACAAGACTGCAAACTGTTGGTTGAAGTGGTTACGAGGGGCTGAATTTTGTAGAGTCGGTTGTATTCAGGGTCTGTTGTATTTTTTTAACTATGCCCATGAGGAGGGATAGGCCCAGGAAGGTCTTAAATTCAGAAACCGTAATGGGTTTCCAATCTCTGGCAAGGGTCAACTGGGGATTAGCGGAGATGAATTGACCAGCATACAAATTGCTTTGGTCCACAATAGATCTATAGAGATCTTCTGTGAAAAACAGCAAATAAAAATCAAGTGACGTAAAATCAACTGTGTCCACCTGAATTCTGGGTTGGCCAGTGAATGGGGGAAGTACGGGTGCTGCAGAAGTGGTGGGCTCCCAATTTGAATTGGCAAATGCAGCAGGAATGGCATTATGGGCTCGATGGGCCTGTCTTTGTCTTCTTGGTGACAGCAGGACATTAGTTGTGCTAGCCATCTCACCAGCTTGAACTGCACTTAAGGGACTCCCCACGTCACCACATGATACTGCAGTGCTGGTTTGACTACAACCAGGATGTACTAGGCCGCTGGTGCTTGCCAGTTCACCAGGAGGATGAGCAGCACTAGTACTGGCTCTCTGATCCATACGAAAGCCCTGCGGTTCTTGCACCTCAACAACAGCAGAAGAACGGGGTTGGGTATGCCTGACCTTGGCAGGGACCACAAATCCGTCGTCAGAGCTATCTGTCAGGGTGCCGCTGCTGTCTACAGGATCTTAGTCTAAACCTGAATCTGACAGATGGGTGACTTCCTCTTTACTCTCATCTGTCATGCTCAGAAACGTGTAGGCCTCTTCACTAGTATACCTTCGATTGGACTTGTGGCCTCTAAATTTACTGGTACACTAGTGACACTCACAGGAAAAAAGAGCCCCCGACTGTCAACGACTGCTTCAAATGCTACCAAAAAAACTGTTAGCGTTCGCAGGGATCAGGCCTGACTCTACGAACGCTGCAGTTATGTGTTTAGTGTTTTGTAAGTGACAGTGATCGATTGATACTGCACTTAGGTGGGCTGGGTAGGGCTGGGCGGAGGGGCTAAACGCAGGTGCTAACAGGTATCTGGGCTGATCCCGCTAACACTGCTTTTTTGGGAACCCTAAACTACTGGGGACACTAGTATAGATCTGATCAGATCAGATATTGATCCGTTCAGACACTATACTACTAAGGGAGGCGAATGGTGAGTGCGTGGGTGTTAGCGCTACTGCCATTAATCTGATGCTGCAACGCAGACCCTGACTGATGCTAAAACCTAACTGATGTCACCTGCCAGGTGATCAGGGGGTTAAACCCTTATTTAGGTAATATACCGTGGGCACCCTGACACTATAAAAAAATAACTAACTAACCAGTGTCACCCGTAACACTAATACGGTAATCACTGGTGACAGGGGGTGATCAAGGGGATAAACCTTTATTAGGGGGGTTAGGGTGCCTTAGGGGGTACCCTAAAGCTACCTGGGCCTACTACTAACTGCCCTAATGCTGATTACTGTCACAAATGACACCAGTACAGTGATCATTGAAAATTCTGACAACTGTACTGGGTGACACAGTAACAGGGAGTGAAGGGGTTAACTGGGGGGGGGGCGATCGGGGGGTGACAAGTGTACCTACGTGTACTGATGTTAGTGTAGTGTTGGTGCAACTTACTGTGAGATGTTCTCTCTCCTCTCTCTGGAACGAAAGGGATTCCACGAGGGGAAATGACATTTGCCAGAACCAATCAGCAGGTCTAGGCCATAAATCATTGGCCTGGGCCTAGAGATTGATTGGTTTTGAAACTAATCTGATGGTTGCGAGCCCGGCGGGGGACCCTGGCGGCGAGAGCATGCCCTGTACAGGTAAGGGAATAGCAGCTGTGCTATTGTGCCTCAGTAAATGTACACGACATGGTCAGAAAGTGGTTAAGAGTAATTTAGTGGTATATTCATAAAACTATGAATGTGACATTCACCAAATATTCATTGCAGGTGAATCTTCCCGATGCATGTGTTTTAAATAACAGAGAACGATTTGCCATCAGTGAATATCATATTGACTTATAATTATGGCCTCTAAAGCAGTTGTAAAGTTTCCATGTTTATTTTACTAAAATACAACAGTTAGACTTACCTGCTCTGTGCAATGGTATTGCACATAGCAGCCTGGAACTTCCTCTTCTGGGGTCCCCTACCAGTGCTCTTGGCTCCTCCTCTTCTCAGTTTACCCCCATAGGAAAGCGATTCCTATGGTGGCACATTTAACATCTGTGGGCTTACTCCCGAGTCGGGCTGTGTGCATCTATTGACACACATAGAGCAGCTCGGCTATGTCCCCGCTCCCTCCTCACTGCAATTGATTGGCCTTGTTGCCTGCCCCTATGGTGAGGGGATTCACCAATGACGGAGACAATCCGGGCCCTTCCGGTTCTGGTTACCAACGTTGGGGTTTTCACAGGCCAGGTCAGGGCATCAAAAGGTCGGCAGACCAAAGAGAGGATCTAGAGGGGGGCGGCGACTGCGAACAAAAAAAGAAAAAATCGTAACTTCTGATGGAATTTTTAACCTAAGTTCAGCCACGTTAAATGACTCTGAGAAGATCCTACTCAATAAGGGCCTTAAATTCGCGCCTCCTCGTGGTTTGGATAAATTCCAGACCTATATAGACATTCATAAGTTTGTACGTAAGGTCAACATCAAAAGATATATGGCCTCTAACCCCATTTCGAATACTGTGTCTAATACTACTGGTTATCGCCATTCAGGATTGGCGAATGCATCTTTATTTAACCCCCCGGGCACTATGACTCCTTCCTTGAGAGTATTTAGAGACCTAATGCTCAGGGACTTAGAGCAATTACCCCTGAGAAAAATATACTTTGATAAAGAGTTGAAGTCTGGTTTGAATTCCCTTTGTGAGAACAAAAACCTAGTAATTAGACCTGCTGATAAAGGGGGTGGTATTATTGTCTTGGACAAGAAAGACTATCTTGCCGAGATGTATAAGATTTTAGGGGACCGAGATACATATACCCCCCTTAGATCAGATCCTAAGTCCCAATATAAGAAGGAACTAGAAGTAATTGTACAATATGGGTTTGACCAGGGTATTCTGAATGGAAAGGAGAAATCTTATCTGGTTCCTAAGGCTCCCCGTACCCCGGTTATCTATTATTTGCCTAAAGTGCATAAACATCCTACCTGCCCCCCGGGACGCCCTATTGTTAGTGGCATTGATTCCATCTCATCCCGGGTGGGCAGGTATATTGATTTTTTCTTGCAACCATTGGTCCTGAAAATGCCATCACACTTGAGGGACTCCCGTCATGTGATCAACTTACTCTCCAACATTACCCCGAAAACAGGGTGTTGGCTAGTGACGGCTGATGTAGCCTCATTATATACGGTGATTCCGCATGATTTGGGGTTATTTGCAGTGGAATACTATTTGAGGCGAGATTCCACATTATTTGATGAACAGATTTGTTTCATCATGCAGTTACTTCATTTTGTAGCCACTCGAAACTATTTTTGGTTTGGAGGGCAGTTTTATAGACAAGACAGAGGGGTTGCCATGGGGGCTAAATACGCCCCAAGTTTGGCTAACCTTTTCATGGCCCTGTGGGAGGAGGACGTCATCTATGCCCACCAGAGACCCCAATTGGTCCTGTGGGCTAGGTATATAGATGATGTCCTCCTCCTATGGGATGGAGACCGCCATGATTTGGACGCCTTTATGAATATGCTTAATGACAACCATCGGGGTATACAACTTTCATATGAGGCTAGTCAGACCGAGATCAACTTCTTGGATCTCAAGATCAGTATCAGAGATGGACAACTTACTACGGCAACTTATTTTAAGACTACGGATCGTAATTCCTATATATCCACCGACAGCTGCCACCATGAAGCCTGGCTTAAGTCAGTGCCCAAAAGCCAGCTCATACGCCTGAAACGTAATTGTTCAAACCAGGAGGAGTTTTTGGCTCAGGCTGATGTCTTGAGAGGACGTTTTCTAGAGAAAGGTTACCCTGAGGCGTCCCTTAAAACTACACTGAACGAGGTTGCTACTCTTGATAGGCGCACGTTATTAGTGGATAAGGCCCCCAATGCGAATAGAGTACCATCTGTTCCATTTATTACCACTTATTCCTTACAACATAGGAATGTGGCAAGGCTGGTTAAGAAACATTGGCACGTTCTTCAAAATGACCATATATTGGGTAATATCCTTCCAGCTAAACCACAAATGGTATACAAAGGTGCCCCTTCCCTTAGGGGGAGAGTGGCCCCTAACATCCTAGATCCTCCACCAATTAAAAAAGGTTTTTTTGAATACATGACTGGTTTCTATCAATGTAAAAAATGTAGGATATGTTCCTTGAGTGGATGTTTGCATAGAAGGACACACAAGTTTACTTCTACTAGTACCTCGGCTGAATTTGGAATCAAATCCTTTATTACATGTTCCACTGAGCGCGTTGTCTATTTATTGCAATGTCCTTGCGGATTACAATACGTGGGGAGGACCAAACGCCCCCTCTCCGTAAGGCTCAACGAACATGTAACTAATATCTTGACGGGCTTTCCGAAACATCCGGTCTCTAGACACTATCTCGAGACACACAATCGAGACCCCAGAAAGACTATCTTTCTGGGAATTGATAGATATACCACGCCCTGGAGAGGGGGTTCCCTTCTTAGGGGGATTTCGAGACTCGAGATGGCCTGGATATACAAACTTAGGTGTTATACCCCATTTGGGCTCAACGTTGAGGTAGACCTTAATGCCTTTCTAGATAATTCATGAATTTTTGTACATTCCTCTAATATGGTTAACGTAATATGGGGGCTTCTTATCTGTACTAGAAATCCAAGAAAATAAGGTTCGTGATGTTCTGCTTTGTGATTTCAGACTATTTTTATTATTTGGATGTGAACCTGTTCTGACCCTTTGGTGGCCTTACTGTAACAAGTGATTAGTTAACATCATACGACCACCATTGGTGTACTTCCTCTCTTAATACGTACCTCCATTGGTTCCCAAATTTGGGGCCAATTCTGGTCATTTTAGCCTTGGGGGTTGTACATCCCTATGATGGAGATATATATGCTCTGAGGTTTTGACCATCCTGAGTTTTTTTAGTAATCCTCTAATATTTTATTGGGTACCCAGAGGTTCCCTTGACCCATTTGCTCACTGTCACCTGATAGGTACATGCATGAGTTTATTAGTTAGTTGATCTGCTCCATTTTTATTTGGGGCATTTATGTCTTCCTTATTTAGTATTACAATTCTCTACATGGTTATTGGTCAAACATGTGGGGGCCTATATGGTTTATATGACTACTTCCCGGTTTCTATGATTATTACTTTTTAATATTTTAATAGGGGAATAATTCAATTTTGTTTTCACCGCAGAGTGGTATATGGCTCTGGGGATGTCTTATTATTAAGTATTTTTTATTAGTTCCCAAGTGAAAAATATATATGCTATTTATTGGCATGTATAGCTTAATATTCTCCACTAGATGGCGTTTCCTTAAGCCGTTTATAGGCAGAATTTGGAATAGTACCCTATCAGGTGGTTATATTATTTTATATAATATTTTTTATTTTTTATTTTTCATTATAATTTTTGATGAAGCCAAGGTAGTGCGTTCATGTCGTACTTCTTTGAAAGAATACTCATATATGTTTTCAGTCCCCCCAGCAATGAGGAAAGCTCACTTTGTAAATGTTGAAGCGATATTTGTTTTATGTACATCAGCCCCCTGTTCGTTGCAAGATAGGGCTGACCAACGTTATTCGTTTTGCCATTAAAGTGAGGCTTGGTTTCACCTTGAGTACTTCCTGGTTTAGAACCAGGATGTGGCCACTAGAGTGTCAGAACGAGGGGTGGTTCTATGTATGTATTTAAGGAGCGATGAGTCAGTGCGTCGCCCGTTCCTATGACAACGTCCAATAGGACGAAACGTACGTCGGAAGGCAGACGCGCTGACGTCATCGTTTCCACCTTACAGTGAACGGGTGTATGCAGGCCGGCCGGCTGATTTTTATATGCTGTTACTCGCTATTTGTAGTAAGTGCGCTATTTTTATTCTCAAATAAACTGCTTTATACGGATTCACACTATGGAGAATATACTTCTTATTTCCCTGGGTGTCCAATGTTGAATATTCGACCTTTCTATTGGTGGATTCCGGACGATCCTCCTCCATGCTGAGATCGCTGTTGGTGTCCCCACGGAGTGGATTTCGAATATAAGCTTTAATATAGCTTACCTCTGGTAAGCACATATTGTTATAGGTGGTGGATTTCTGTTCACGTGATACCTTTTCACTACAAGTCTTCAATCACTATTGGTGGATTTGTTCTACACTAAGGACTGTCGATTTTCTGTGCCATTTCCAATTTCACAGACTTTTTGGTTTCTGTCACTTGCCTAATTTGCATTTAGTGTTTCACGATAATTTCGGTTGTATCAAGTCATCTGATTGTTATTATGTTGCTATTTGGGTTCACATATGTAATTAATAGGTGAATGTAACACAATTTCTGTGTCATTTCATATATTCATTTATTTTTTAGCACAGTCTTTTTAATTTTAATTTTATTTTTATAGCGCAGTTCTTTTTATTGCTTTATCTAATTGATTGGCAGCAGCAAGGGGGTGGGGGGAACAACTAATGGAAGGTTTTTTACCTTAATGCAGGTAATGAATTAAGGTAAAATCCTTCTGGCTTTAGAATAACGTTAACCACTTGCCTACTTGGCACTTTCAACCCCTTCCTTTTCAGCCTTCAGTGCTGATGCACTTTGAATGACAATTGCATGGTCATGCAACACTGCACCCAAACAACATTCTTATTATTTTTTATGATACTGTGATTGGCTCTTTACCCTGTCTGTGATCAGGGCTCTTGTTTGGGGAGCAGATGACACTACAGTGGGGGGTGATGTGAAGGGGGGCAGAGGGCACTACTGTGGGAGGGCAGAAGATACTACAATGGGTGGGGGGTGATGTTAAGGGGACAGAGGACACTGCTATTAGAGGAAAGGCGAGGAAACTACAGTGTGCAGGGTAATGTGAGGGAGGCAGAGGACACTGCTGTATGGGAGGGCAGAGTTCTTTATACTGTCTTTTTATTAGGGGCTTGTTCATTATTTTTTTTATTTTTTAACAGGGTAAATCTCAACCCCAGGAAGGTTGCCTATGCCTGGAATTTTACGCCTTTATCTGTTCTAATCTAAATTGAAAAAACCTGCCTGTATTTTCTCTGAACCATTTGGTAAAACAATGTTGAGAACCTTAATTACTGTATTCTAGAATATGGAAATATATGTATAGGTAGATGGCATTTTACTTTATTATAAAGCTTTATTATAAAGCTATGTCGACATTCTTACAGGGATAAAGAAAATAGTTTTGAGTAAAACTAGAATTAAAGTGCTGCACTGTGATCTTAAAGTCCAGATACTGCTTATCAGATGATTGGTTATTACAAGCAAATGACCAAATTGTGATAGCTGCCATAACCCCAGTATTTTTATTCACGGCCAGCAGCCCTCTTTCACATAAAAGTGGTCTCAGCGGCAGATTCGCAACAAGATCACTTTTATGGGTGGCCTCCTGGGCATCTCTGATGCTTACTGGAGCTGTTGGAAGTGGTGGAAACTATCCAATCACCGGGATGGATGGGCAGGAAGTCAAGTGAGGGCATGATGGCCCCCACTCAACTCTATGACCTTGGAGGACTGGAGCGATGTCAAACATCACTTCCGCCCTCCGGCTTTAAAGGGACAATTTTTTTTTTTTATTGAAAAAAAAGACATTTTTTTAAATTGATTTTAAATGTAAATGTGAGATCTGAGGTCTTTTTGACCCTAGATATCACATTAAAGAGACCCTATCATGCTTTTTTTCTATTACAAGGAATGTTTACATTCCTTGTAATAGGAATAAAAGTGATCCAAAAAAGGGGCAGTGTAAAAATAAATAAAACATAATAAAAAGTAAAATAAATAATAATAAAAAAAAAATTTAAAGCGTCTCGTCCCTCCGAGCTTGCATGCAGAAGCGAACGCATATTCAAGTCGCACCCACTTATGTAAACGGTATTCAAACCACACATGTGAGGTATCGCCGTGATCGTTAAAGCAAGAGCAATAGTTCAAGCCCAAGACCTCCTCTGTAACTCAGATCTGGTAATCTGTAAATATTTTTAAACGTCATCTATGAAGATTTTTAAGTGACAAAGTTTGTCGACAATCCATGAGCGGGCGCAATTTTGAAGCATGACATGTTAGGTATCTATTTACTTGGCGTAACATTATCTTTCACATCACAGAAAATTGGGCTAACTTTACTGTTTTCTTATTCAAAATAGTGTATTTTTTCCCCAAAAAATTGTGTTTGTAAGACCGCTGCTCATATACGGTGTGACATAAACGATCTCCATTTTATTCTCTAGGGTGTCTGCTACAAAAAAGTAATTTTTCTATAAAAAAAAAAAATGATTTTAACTTGTAAACAAGTGTTAGAATTTGGTCCTTAATTCGCAGAGAACTAGTACCATATATCCACAAAAAAAAAAATGGCAGAGCTCCTTTCAGTGCTACTTACAGAAAAAAAAGGCATTGACATTTATTCATGTGATCACTGTTGAAAGGAAGGATTTGGGTTCAGAATAAATACGTTCAGGGCAGTGACCAAGCAGTTAGAATTTTCAAAAAGAAATCAACCATGTCAATCTAAATTCAGTATTTCATTACCGGTAATTACAAGTTTATTTAAAATTATCATTAGGTGCATGCATGCTTAAATTTGTTGTTTACAACAAAAGCTTTTTAAGACAATTTTGTTATAAAACAATTTGTCTCAAAATATATGATTTACTATGTTTAAAGTAACCAGTCTAACTCCGCAGACATGAAAAGAGTTAACCATCATCTATTACATATTTCCTTTCTGTGAAAGGTGTGCAGTCTCATGCTGGGCTCTAAAAGGACGTATCAGAGTTATAGATGGATAGATACAGTAATTGAAAGAGGAACAAGTTGTGGGAAGTCTGCAGACACTGTGATCATTCATCTAGAAATAACGTAGGAACAATCAAAGCTATTGGGGAAACATATTATCTTAGCTTACAGATGATGTGTTCCATCTACCATATATTTTTTAAAGCTCCTGCTACATTGCATGGAATTCATTGCAACTCAAATATCATAATGTCAGACAGAAAAGAAAAAGCCTGGCTACATTTTAAAACCCTGTTTTGTGAGCCAGGAAAAAGTGTGGGTGAATGTCAATCTCATTTTCTCTGCCCCAGGTATGTGAAAAATCAAAATTATTGACATCCTCAGTGCGACTGAGATCAATATCTAGAGGAGGACACTGTCAGGGAAAGATAAGGAGGGGGAGGTACAGCCACATAAACTCAAAGCATTTGCTTGCCCTAGTTATAAAATATAAATAGCGTGAAAAAAAAAATTGTACAGATGCCTTATTTATATGCAGTGGCTTCTGTGTATTAAGCACTGCAGATGCTGAACCAGTGCAAAATGAAGAATTATTACTTTTGCTACTTTCTTGTGACAAACCGTCTATATAAATAATCCAAAGCCAGAGTAAAGGCAATATTGCTGATTGGCACACATGTTCTGGGTCAGAGATTCAGACATTGAAAGCTGAGGACAGCTGGGCAACTGGAACTTTAAGAAGGAGGTCTGCTATGCAGCCCTAATGTTTCTCCTGTGACAGGTTTCTGATCATTTTTCAACCCTTTCATTAATATTATTATTGTACAGGATTTATATAGCACCAACAGTTTACGTAGCACTTTACAATATAAAGGGGGTCAGTACAATTACAATGCAGTTAACTACAGAAGGAATAGGAGGGTCCTGCTCATGGAGCTTCATGACCAGAGGTTGTTTATATAAAAAGAGGAGAATATTTGCGCTTATCCTAAACAGTGCAAGGTGACTGTAGCCTAAATACTAAAAGCTCATAATAAATGGAGCGAAGATATATAAAAATATATGAATAAATCAGTGCTTACAAAATAAAAAATAAATAAAACTAATTCCGTAGTGCATATAATAGAAATATCACTCAAATGAAAATCCTTCAATATATGAATAAAAATTCATAAAAAAATTATATTAAACCACAGCCAAAATAAAAGTCCATATGTTAATCTCTGAGTAACCAAAATCCAAAGAAACACAAGATCTTCAATTGGTAGGATTGGTAGGGCAGCAGGACCATTCCTTGGGAATCTGCTATTTATTAATTTTGATACTGAAGGATCGATCTGGATGATCTGAGCTGGTGGAGTAAGCTGCAGAGGCTTGTCGAGCCAAGGATGGATTTCTGACATCACTCACGGATAACCATACATGCCTATCACCCCTGCAGGAGTAACAGGAGCTGGTGAGTAGGGACCCGAAAGGGGGAGCACACAAGTCACCTGGATTTTTGAGCACAAGAGTCACCAAGAACTTTTTGACTGACTTTGATCAATTTGAATATATTTTTATTTCTATTTATTATATTTTTTGGCATTACTTGGAACTTTTTCATATTTGTGGACTTCACAGCACTCTCGCTATTTAGGTGTGATTAGGTTTTTATGTACATCACGGGTATATAGAACTAATTAATTATATCATTTTTGATAACTTTTTATTTTTATTTTTATATACACATTTATATGTATTTTTTTTGTGACCATATATTTATACATTTTTCTGTGTGGATAAGTCTGGGATATCTATATTCATTTTTATTTAGCACTATCAATTAGGTAAGGGAGCACACTTTTTGCACATTACGGAGACAGCTCCTATCAACAGTTTCTTGTATTCCCTATTTTGATAGCATCAAGGTAGCGCCATACACCCCATTTTTTTGCATTCTCAATTGGTAGGATGTTCGAATACTCTGATATGAGGTATGGTATCACAAACTGCTTACCAGATTCGTAGGATCTCACATGATAGAGATCAAGAGCGCTTGTGCATCAGCCTGCCGGCAAAAAAGCAATCCACCTTTGGTCTTCTCACAAGAAGGGATATTTCACCAACTGCAGCCGGACTGCCAAAGGGAAAGCTCACTCCAGGAATCGTTCTAGATTTGGGGGTATCTAAAAAGTCTCTAAGATTGTGCATGTCAAATCCACTTTGTCAGACAATCAGTCCACTTTTCATCATTCAACAAATCCAGTGTTCCTCCTCTCCTGTGTGACTCAGGTCTGGGCTGGGGGTTATTAGAGGTTATTAATGCCTAGATGCCAGTACAAATTTTAGAATGTCTGTATATGTTGGTTAACTTGATTATAAGACCCCTTTCACAGTGGAGGCATTTTTAAGGCGTAGCGCTAATAATAGCGCCTGTAAAGCACCAGAAAAATGCCTCATCTACAGTCCCAGTGTGAAAGCCTAAGTGCTTTCACACTGGGGCGCTGTGCTGGCAGGACATTAAGGCTACTTTCACACTGGGGCAGGCGGGCACCAGCGGCAAAGCGGCTCTATTTTTAGTGCCGCTTTACTGTTGTTTTAGGGGCGCTATTTGGCCGCTAGCGGGGAGGTTTTAACCCCCGCTAGCAGCCGAAAAAGGATTAAAACAGGTTTGGCGACACTGCCTCATTGTTTTCAATGGGTAGGGGCACTTTAGGAATGGTGTATATGCGCTGCAAAGATGTGGCTTGCAAGACTTTTTTGACCGTCCTGCAAGTGCACCGCTCAAGTGTGAAAGCCCTCAGGCTTTCACACTGGAGACACAGGAGAGGCTCTTTAGGTGCTATTTTTAGCGCTGTAGCGCTTGTAAAGTGCCTCAATGTAAAAGTAGCCTAAAAAAAGTCCCACAAGCAGCGTCTTTGGGGCTGGGGAGGAGCGGTGTATACATTGAAATTAACGGGCACCGCTGCCGAAGTGGCTGCAAAGCGCTTTGGCAGCGGCGTTACACAGGCGCTTTTAACCCTTTCCTCGGCCTCTCTAAAACTAAAGGCTAATGAGCCTGTGGCTAAAATGTGAAAGGGCTCTTACTTTCATTCATTTGACTACCTAAAATATTTTTACACTGAATTTTTTTTTATGTGGTACACTTTTAATAAATGCTCATATTTTATTATAAGCTGGCAAAACAATTCATTCATGCTTTAACAGCTAATGACAGTTAAAAACAATTAAATCAATTTTTTTTTCTTTTACATTCAGCATGTTACTTTAAGAGCCACGGGAAAACAAAGACATGTGATCATTTTTATTGGCTGTCATAGTGAACACGTGATGGGGTACCATTCTGGTTGGTTCTTGATCCTTGTGTCCAACAGCCAGGGTATCTCTCAGGTAAAGTGTTGTCACAGAACTAGCATCTGGCACCATTGTTAGCTGCTAGTTCTACCATTTAAAAGCTATTAAAGTATAACTAAAGGAAACATTTTTTTTTTTTGTTTTGGACAGAGTGGAGAAGGATTAGAACACCTGTCAGTTTTTATTGCTGTCTGTGTCCCTATTATGGTGATTCGCCCTCTCTGTTTGTCCTGTTTACAGTTGTCATTGCAAGTGAAAGTAAAGAAAATCCCAAATTTTTGGTTGTCCCCCAGAAACGTAATAGAGGGGAAATCTTCCATTTGGGACACTAGTTCTGATGACCTGGGGGTCCCCAGCCCCGCCCACTCTCTCCCCTGATTGGCTAGCTGACTTTGATTGACAGCAGCATCAGCCAATGACCCCGCTGCTGTGTCTCAGCCAATCAGGAGGGAGAATCTTGGACGGCTGAGACCCTGGTGGACATCGCAGGACAGAGAGGGACCTCAGGTAAAGATGAGGGGGGCTGCTGCACACAGAAGGCTTTTTAGCTTAATGCATATAATGCATTAAGATTAAAAAAAAACTTCTGCCTTTACAACCCCTGTAGCCTCCCTGGCGGTTTTCCAGAGTGTGGCTCGGGGTTAAAATTCAGGACCATTAGCGGTAACCCCGAGCCACACTCGGGATTACATTGCAGGATCCTGGTGTGCCTTTACTTACCTTGTCCCCGGGATCCTGCGATGTCCCCCGCAGTGTCTGTGGGCTCCGTCCTCCTCCGAAGCCTCTCCTTGCCAGGCTCCGTTCCCTGCGAGCGTCGCGACGCACGGGGGCGGAGCCTGGCGGCTAATTAAAAAAAAAGGAAAAATCATAACACATACAGTACTGTAATCTTACAGATTACAGTACTGTATGAAATTATTTCACATCCCTTTTGTCCCCAGTGCTTTGGCCCATGCCCTGCATGCAGTTTTATGTGATATATACTGTTCTTTCTGCCTGGAAACTGGAGATTGCCCATAGCAACCAAAAAGTGTCCCTTTACGTCAAAAGTGGCTTTAGACCAGCTAGAAAACAGCGATAGTAAATTAGAACACTTGCAGAATTGAGCGATAGTGAATCGTGGGGAAATTTATTTTATTACTATTTATTGTTATTTTTTTTTAATTATTTATTTTTATTTATTATATTATAATTTATGTTTTTGTGTTTCAAACTTTATCATACCCGGGATATCTACTAGACTCTTATTTGGACAGATTTAAGTGTGTTATTGTTAAGAATTACAGACCTACAATATAAAACGCCAAATTTCCATGCAAAATAATTGTACCGCTTTCAGCACCTAAAATCCGAAATAATCATACCGCCAGGGAGGTTAATAAACCTACTGTCATGAGAGGCAATTAATCAACAATTCTCTATTATTCGAAGAACAAGTAAGGCCTCATCCATCCCATATATCTTTGGCAATATGACATGTTTGACAAAAGAATTGTTTGTGTGCAAGGTCCACCACTAAGGCTTAGCAGAAATTGAACTCTCCGGTTTGTTTGGGATATTTCTCCCATGTTCTGGGCTTTCTCATGTGGGAAATGTGTAATGACAGGCATAGAGGATGAATCTGGAAATTTAGTTATTCCTTTTGGGAACATTCATTACATTTGCACTGTGATCCAGCTTTCACTTCAAAAGAAATCAAAACATGAGTCCATTTGCTGTTTGTTAGGGGACCATAGTAGAGGAGGACCCCTTCCTGTTATCAAATGGAAGACTCCTTATCAAATAGGGCATTTCCATTTTACCTGGAAATTTAGATGAAAGATTAAGTGCACTTTCACATAAACTAGTAAAACAACATGAATTTTATGTGGCATCATTCTCTTGTAGTTCAATTTAAAGCAACACTCAGACTTGGGGAGAGACAGGAAACAGCAGGAGCTTACCATGTATCCTTTATTTACATGTGCTGATAAGGAACACACTGATAGCAGGAGAGAGCAGAAAGGTGACCCCTTTTAATTTTGTTGCTTATTCACAGTCCATTTACAGGGTGAGGGCAGGAAGGTGACCTAGCTGCGTTGTTTATCTGCACTAGAGAAAAGTCATGTGCTGTCCGACAAGGCTGTTTTTGTTCAAACCGCAAATCTTTAACACTTATCCTAAAGGCAAAAATTGGGTTGATTCACTAAGAAGGTGAACCTTATCACATAGCAAGGACATTTTTAAAAATTCACTTAGCAAGGCAAAGGGAACAGTTTTAACTCCTTTAACAAATCGGCCCCAAGGTATCACCCATAAACTGTTCCAAAACCTGCACTGAAGTTGCATAGTGACCCATAGGATACAGCACGATTCTAATCAAATATACAGCTTTGTTTTAATAAGATATACAACACGGCTCAAAGTTATATGTGTTTCCAATATGTTGTGAATATTATTAGTAAATAATTATTAACAAGGTGTAGAATGCAAATTCTTCAAGATAATTTCAGGCAACCTTGGTTCTATAGCGTTTATTGGATCTCAGAACAGATGACAAGTCTGAGTGTATACAGTACAAAATAATACATTAAAATAAACTCCATGAGTTACCTTCAGAATACTCAGTTTTTCTGCCATATCTTTGAAGCATATAGGCACTCCACACATTCAGCATTTACGTCCGATCTACAGTATATATGCACTATATATGCACCTATATGTCATTTATGTGCCTTGCACAAAAAAGATAACTCTAGAGTACACAGTAGCAAAAATAATGTGCCAGGTTATGGTTTGCAGGAAACAAAGAAAGCAATGCTATAAAACAGTATCAAAAAATGAAATAAAATGTTCCTCTAGTTAAATCTCAGGGTAAACACTTTTAGAGAAACAGACACTGGGAGGAGGTTGGATTATGCCTCCAGCCACATATCTGCTGAAAAATACCCCATTAGAAGGTCTGAGGAGTTAAAGGGGAGGAGGAGAGTAGGTTAGGCTTCCACCTCCATTGCAGTGTCAATAGACACTAAGACTAGTCAGTTCCCTGGAGAATGAGATGGACAGCACAAGACAGTTGACCTCAGGAAGCGAGGGTGGGAGGGTTATAAAGCTGGCCTAGTTTCTGAACAAAACATTGCAATGCCTGCAGTTCCTGTGTGAATTATTCTGAATATTTCTCCTTTAATAAGTATGCTTCATTATCTATTCCTCTTCACAATGATATATCTGTGTTGGGTACAATGAGTTATTTACCTGCAACACTTAGTTACTGATGCCAGTTACACTTGATCAAATTGTGATATTGCAAGTATATTTAGTTCCACAGCATGAGTCAAGCACATGCAGACAAGGGGGTTGATTTACTAAAGGCAAACAGACTGTTCACTTTGCAAATTGCTCTTTGTGAGGGATTTTTTCCCAAGTTTAGTGAATGAGGCGGAGTTCTGCTGACTTTCATCATCCAATCATGTGCAAGCAAAAATTCAGTTAACTTTTTATTTTCCTTGCATGTGATTTGGTATCGTTTAACCACTTCAGCTCTGGAAGGTTTTACTTACTTACTGACCAGGCCAGTTTTTTGCGATACGGCACTGTGTCACTTTAACTGACAATTGCACGATTGTGCAGCGCTGTACCCAAATAAAATTGATGTCCTTTTTTACCCACAAATAGAGTTTTATTTTGGTGGTATTTGATCACCTCTGCGGTTTTTATTTTTTGCGCTTTAGCAACAATTTTGGAAAAACAAAAAACAATATTTTTTTACTTTCTGCTATAATACCTATCCAAAATAATAAAAAAAAAACAATAGGCATATAATGATTGGTTTGCGCAAAAGTTATAGTGTCTACAAAATAGGGAATATGATTTTGGGACTTTTATTTAATTTTTATTGTTTTTACTGGTAATGGCAACGATTTGCTATTTTTAGTGGGACTCGACATTGCGGTGGAGTAATCTGACCCTAAGTGACACTTTTCGGGGGCCAGTGACACCAATACAGTGATCAGTGCTAACAAAAATGCAGTGATCCCTGTATAAGTGACACTGGAAGGGAAAGGGTTAACTACAGGGGCGATCAAGGGGTTAAATGTGTTCCCTG
Source organism: Lithobates clamitans (assembly GCA_037952925.1). Classification (NCBI taxonomy): domain Eukaryota; kingdom Metazoa; phylum Chordata; class Amphibia; order Anura; family Ranidae; genus Lithobates; species Lithobates clamitans. The sequence continues at coordinate 3,269,763 of JBBGZY010001130.1, forward strand.
GGAGGTGCTTTCTAACTGTGGGGAGGAGTGGATTCACTGTAGGAAAAGAGAGATCATGATTCGGCTTAGCTGAAACACGATCTCTCTCTTTTCCTCACTGACAGACCAGCGGCGTGCTTTGTTTACATTGGCAAACCGTTGCTCCGTCTCTCCTGTGAACGATCAGCAGGTTGCGGCGGCCATCGCGGCCGCCGGACCTGCTGATTGACTCCCCCTGTGTAAAATCACAGGGGGAGTGGCATGCTGGCGGAGTGCACGCGCCCCCTAAACCACACAAACGAAATCACGTACAGATCATTTTACGCACCCGGGCCTCCCTGCCATAGTAAATGTACGTGGGGCGGTCCGGAAGTGGTTAAATAGTGAAATTGCACCACAATTACTATGCTCTAGGGAAAAGTTCCTTGCAAGTTACAACTTCCCTTGCAAAGTGAACAATATATTTACCGTTAATATGTCAACACCTAGGTCTTTTTAATGTTTTGTGTTCCATATTTTTTAATGCAAGTTTATCAAACTGAAATTGTATTACCACACAAAAAGGCTTGTAACTGATGGATAACAAATGCCTAGAAATGAGCATGTTATAAGAGAGAGACGCTCTCATGGTGTAAACAAGACAGGCCCCAGAAGATAAATAGCTTACTAAAGATAATCAATGTTCAGTATTCCTCGTCAGCAAAATGATTCTTGGTTGATTGTGAATTTCTGTGCACATGTAGGTTCGTTCACATGGACAAACACAGATGTGCTCCATGGACAAACTCTGGCATGTACTAAACTAAGTTGTAATTGATTATCCAATAACAAAAAAAATAGGCAAAGAATAATGTACTCTGAATAATTTCCAGCACAACCCTTTCAAAAATTGTAAAACATTAAAAGCATGTTAATATATCCAAAATAAAAATGTAATCTTTCCAATTTATTATGATATTGTTTCAATAAATAAATATATGGTCAATTAATAAACATACAAAATACATTGTGGTCGATCCCTGTGAAAAATTTTATATTTTAAAGCTAAACTTAGGAAGATATTAATAAAATAAATGCAGCTATATATTTATAAAAAAGGGTAAATGTATTTTAAATGCATCTAGTATAAATACCTGGAACTGACTTGATTTGAGAATTATTATAATCCCTTGTACAGCAGAAATCAGATTGGGATGTATCGATCTTTTCTGGCAGGGATGTTCGTAGACATGTGTTGGAACAATTTATTGCATCCGTAGACATGTGCGATGTGTGGAGGTGTCAACACTCCTCCGAAAAAGACTACTCTTTCTTTTCTAAAGCCCATCTTACTTATTCAAGAATAGATCTATTTCTTGTTGACAAATTCCTTTTACAAAAAAAAAAAAATAGAAAAAGAAATGAATGCCTGGCATTCATCATACAGGGAAAATAAAAATAAAAACCATAGACAATAGAAATCAAATAAAATAGCTGGAGGCCTGGAGCAAAAAAACTACTTCTGAGAGTTGCTGTGCAGCCACTTTCTGGAAACAGTGTCTCTGTTCGTAAATACAGTACATAATAAATACTAATAAAGAAACAAAATATAATTGATGAAAACAAAAGGGAAAAGACAAGCACAACCTCCATAGTGTAGCAAATAAAGTGAAAAATATTTATTAACTCACAAAAGAGGAGCCATGGGCAGAGGACGGAAGAGCACAGGCAGGAGAGAACCACTCCTGCAGTGAGACAACCTGACCAGGGATGGAACCTGAAGCCTGGATGGAGAGGATGCCTAAAATTGCTGGGATAGGCTGAGATAGTCTGAAGAAGAAGCAACATGCTTTGAAATGTGTTCCTATCTCCCAGCAAACTCCCAGTTGTGTCAGGCATCCTCTCCATCCAGGCTCCACCTTTCATCTCTGATCGGGTTGTCTCCCTGCAGAAGCGGCTCCCGCCTGCCTATGCTCTTCCATTCTGCTCATGGCCAAAGCAGGGGAATTCCACAGCAGCTCTGGGCTCCAGAGGCAGCAGCTCTGGGCTCCAGAGGCAGCAGCTTTGACCTTTACCACTTCGCTCAGCTCCTCTTTTGTGAATGTGTTTTTAATCATTAATAAATATTGTTTACTGTGTTTTGTTACGGAGGTTGCACTTGTCTTTTCTCTTTTGTTTTCACAGTGTCACAGCAATCACCAATGGTTGCTTCATGCTGTACCTTCTAGCTATTAATCAGTGGCAATGTGTATAGTCTATTGGGCTATGTGCCTCATTATTTATATTTTGGCTTTCAGTTTTTGCTTTATAACTTCTATAATCATCTTTTATGGTTTGTTTCATTGCCACACATACATTTCCTGGAGACCCTTCATTCATTCCAATAAGGTCATCGCCACCACACTTGCCTCATTTTATAAAGACTTTGCCCTCTGAAGTGGATCACTTTTTAGAGGGCAGTTGACAAGTATTGAGGAGATGTTGTGTAGCCTGTTTTAACATGTTCACATTTTATACAATACTTGCTTTGCAGTGGGCTTTATAACAATCCCTCTGGGGTTATGCACATTTTCACTGCCCCTTCATAGCTATACAAATGACAGCTTGTAAAAAGATTAATTTGGAGGCTGTGGGCAACTTCTAATTAGTGGTAGAGACTGAGGAAGGAGGTGGGTCCTAGCCTCTGAAATGCATTTCCTGACAGCCCTTGCAACTACACATCGCAGTGTGAGCACATCATTCGGCGTGTCTTCTGTGTCCCACAGCGGCGGTTCTTCCCATCTATAGTGCCTGTCTGAGCTCTGGTCTTCCACCTCCACAGGTGTCCAAAGTGCACACTGATTTAGGAGACACGCTTTTATCTACTTTTGTTTGTGAATACCACTTTTATCTTTTTTGATCTCTACAGTTAACTCGCTTACTACATTATGGTCAGCTTGGCACCCCTCTCTATTCTCTTTTAAATTCCTTTTACAGAATGTCAAACTTTCAGAAATCCATGAAATGATTTGGTCTGATCATTCCCCAGTGTCCATACACATAAGGGGGGAATCTCCGGTAGGTTTTTTTGAAAATAAAAATAACAAATGTTATACTTACCTGCTCTGTGCAAGGGTTTTGCACAGAGCAGCATGCTCCTCCTCTTCTTGGCCCCTGCTCCTGGCTCCTCCCCTTCATTGGGTGCCGCACTGGAAAGCCGCTTTGCATGGGGGCACCCATGCAGGCTTGCTCCAGATTTCCATTGCTGCGTCCATTGACACAGACAGAGGGACTTGGCCCCACCCCCATGTCAGTGGATTTGATTGACAGCAGTGGGAGCAAATGGCTCCAGCTACTATCAATCTGTCCAATAAGGAAGAGACAGCAGCTGGAGCTGCTGGGTTAATGCATGTGGCTGGATCAGATGGGCTCAGGTAAGAAAAAAGGGGGCCCTGGGGGCAGCTGCAGCAAAGAAGGTTTTTCACCTTGATGCATAGAATGTATTAAGGTGAAAAACCTTGAGACTTTACAATCACTTTAACCGCTTGCCGACCAGCCGCCACAGTTGTACTGTGGCAACATGTCAGTTACATAGGTGCCCCCTGCTCGCCCACGGAGCCGATGCGAGTGCCCGGTGGTCGCGATCACAGCCGGGCTTCCGCGATCGCTCGGGCACACGGAGAACCGGGATCTGTGTGTGTAAACACACAGTTTCTGGTTCTCTGAGGGGAGAACAGACAGATCGTCTGTTCATACAGAGTATGAACAGCGATCTGTCATCTCCCCTGCATAGTCCCATCCCCCCTTCAGTTAGAAAACACACGAGGACACACTTAACCCCTTCACTGCCCCCTAGTGGTTAACCCCTTCACTGCCAGTGACATTTTTACAGTAATCAATGCAATTTTATAGCATTGATCGCTGTAAAAATGCCAATGGTCCCAAAAATGTGTCAAAATTATCCGACATGTCCGCCATAATGTCGCAGTCCTGATAAAAATCGCAGATCACCATCATTACTTGTAAAAAAAAAAATGTATAATAAAAAAGCCATAAAACTATCCCCTATTTTGTAGAGGTTATAACTTTTGCGCAAATCAATCAATATACGCTTATTGCAATTTTTTTTACCAAAAATATATAGAATACATATCGGCCTAAACTGAGGGAAAAAAAATGTTTTTCTATACATTTTTGGGGGATATTTATTATAGCAAAAAGTAAAAAATATTGCGTTTTTTTCAAAATTGTCGTCCGTTTTTTTGTTTATAGAGCAAGAAATAAAAACCACAGAGGCGATCAAATACCACCAAAAGAACGCTCTATTTGTGGGAAAAAAGGGACATCAATTTTGTTTGGGTGCAATGTCGCACGACCGCGCAATTGTTAGTTAAAGCAACGCAGTGCCGAATCGCAAAAAGTGCTCTGGTCAGGAAGGGGGTAAAATCTTCCGGGGCTGAAGCGGTTAAAGCAAGAGTACACATTACCATAAAGTTAGGCCTCATTGTCCCAACACACATTTATCATATTAATATCTTAGTTAACTTTTATATGAGTGGCAATAAGGCAATTTTTAGTGACAAAAGTGAAAGAAAAAACAGCTAGACAAAAGATACCATACCATATTATTCAACCTGTTACGGGTTAATACCTGAGTAACCCGCAGGATATCACAGATGCATTTAGAGCATATTATACTGGGTTATATAACAAGCCCATTTAAGACCCAACCTACTACGCAAGATATCACTAAATTTTTAACATTTACAATAGCTTAATGCCTTGTTCGCTGCTAGTGAAATAGTCAATGTTAGTACCATCCTTACCTAGAATACATCTCCAGGACACGATGGGTCCTCTGCGGAATATTACAAACTCTTTTCAGTAAAGCTTACTCCTTATTTAGAAAAAAAAATCTTAATCTAATCTTAATATTAATTGGCCTGTGTCTTAATTGGCCCTAGTATGTGTATTTATAAATGTGAGTTAGGGACCTTAGAGTGTAAGCTCCTTGAGTACAAGGACTGATGAGAGTGTACAATATACAGTATATGAAGAACCCTCTAGTGTGCTGCTAGTGTGAGTGTGGGTAAATTTATGCCGTGGCTCTCATGCCTGTTACATGATTGGAAAGCTTCCGCTCGCAAGAAGTCAGGAGCTTTCTGTAACTGTGCTGGGAACGCAAGCTTTCAGCACAGCTGTTTTTGCAATCTGATACACAAAAACATTCAGCCACTCGGCACCAAGGCCTACCCACCAAGTGGCCGCATATTTGCATGCCATCAGTACCAAGAGTTAATGCCTAAACATAGTAAACATCTGACTATGTTATGTGATCAGATTGTATTACCATAGTATGTAATAGTTTTGCTTTATTATGTCGACCTCCACCCTATAACAAAATAAAATAAATATTATTCTAAAAAAAAAAAAAAAAAAAAAAAGAAATCAGGGAAAAGGAGCATCAGGACAAGTGAGGTGTAGGTGTCCTGCAATCACATGTCCTGACAAGGAACACACTAACAGGAGGATAGAGCAGAGAGATAATATCATAGGTCAACTGCTTCTCCCTCACTGTCCAGTTACAGGCTGGGGGGCAGGGAGGTGACCTGCTTAACTGCAGAAGAGATATCTTCCATAAGGAATGAATATGTGAATGAATGAGCTTGTTAAGCCCAAACTAACTACAATGCTCAGGAGTGGTCTGATAAACCAACCTCAAAATGGGTAAAAAAAAAACTAAAGTACCAAATAATAAGTGATGGATGAAATTATGGAAAAAGGAATGGTAAATGACAATACTTATGATGTATACAGTGTTAAAAGGTTTGTATAGGAAAACCCAGAGTGGGGATAACACAAAAATTGCTAAAACTGTGAGCTGCAGCTAGAAGACCAGAGAGGGTGCTCACTTACCAAACATGGAAGAAAACAGAAGAAGCAACAGTGCAACAGTGTAGCATTTAAATAAATGACAATTTATTGACGAATAGAAATGCACTCACAAAAGTACACATGTTTGGGGCATGGCATAAAGGTGACTTGGGAGCCAGGAAAGCCTGGGGGGCAACAAGAGAACCACCAGCCCTGGCCACCGCCTGGGGTTGAAGCGTACTGAAGATGGAGGAAGCCGCTGTCACTGCAACTGCAATTGGTGTTTGACCTAGGACTGGAATCCCCAACATCACTGTAGGCACAAGCTTTGCAGACATGGGAGGCGTTTTAAAGCCAGTTGGCTTCTTCATCTGCCTGTCTATGCTAGGCTATCCTAGCCAGTACATTTCCATCAGTCCTGCCGTCTCACAACCTCATGGCTGGCAGCTACATCACATCTACCGCACCACTTCTGAGTGAAACTAGAGGTGGTGAGACATCGATGATCTGACGCACTGATGGGGAAGCGGGTTTTTGATGATTAACTAGTGGTCACAATGGTCATAAGGCAATTTTACATTGCATGTTTGTGAGTGTTTTTAATGGGGTATAAATAAATTCAAGTGTGTTACGATACTGCACTATTGGAAATTCTTCTTTTTCATGGCTTACTGCAAGATTTATATGGTGGATGGTGGTTGATTGAATGCTTGGAGCTAACCGCATTATTAAATCTATCTTTGCCAATCATCTTGGATGTGAGGCAGATCTGTCTAGTGAATGAAATTTTTCACACGTTTGGGAGTGGTGATCACGAATTCAAGCACAAGTGAAAGTTATTTCATTGAAGATTTGTGGACACTTGTGGTGATATTTTCTACACCTCTTTAAAGTGGTGGGCTATATTATATTGGGACTCTTTGGAGCTTCTTTATCTATATTGGTGTATTTACTTTATATTTGTGTACATGTCTGTGCACTGTAATGCCCCGTACACACGGTTGGATTTTCCAATGGAAAATGTCCGATCGGAGCGTGTTGTCGGAAATTCCGACCGTGTGTGGGCTCAATCGGACATTTTCCATCGGATTTTCCGACACAAAGTTTGAGAGCAGGATATAAAATTTTCCGACACCAAAATCCGTTGTCGGAAATTCCGATCGTGTGTACACAAATCCAACGGACAAAGTGCCACGCATGCTCAGAATAAATAAAGGGATGAAAGCTATTGGCCACTGCCCTGTTTAGAGTCCCGACGTACCTGTTTTACGTCACCGCGTTTAGAACTATCGGATTTTCCGACAACTTTGTGTGACCGTGTGTATGCAAGACAAGTTTGAGCCAACATCCGTCTGAAAAAAATCCTAGGGTTTTGTTGTAGGAATGTCCGAACAAAGTCCGACCGTGTTTATGGGGCATAAGGCTCTTTCACATTGACGGACCGTTCTATGAAAAACTGACAGGTGAACCTGACCGGACCATTCATGGCTCATTATGGAGCAGCAGATGTCAACCAACATCTGTCCACTAACACCTGCCGACATCGGATCTGGTCTTCTAAAAACAGACGAATGGGGATCCCATCCAGGTTGGGATGACAGTCGAATGTAAACAGACAAGCAGTCCATTTCCATTTGACCGCCCCATAGAGAAGAGCAGTTGTGTCAATGTCTACTCTGCATAGTGCAGTGGACATGAACCTGTCATTTGCCTGTTCAGTGGGGATCAGTGGACAGATCCGTTGCAGAGCAGGCAGATCTGCTTGGCAGAGTCCACCTCGTATGCAAGGGGCCTTACACTTCCTAATGAGTTAATGTTTTTTTTTCTAAGTTTGCACCAACTATGAAAGGGAAAAAAAGTTGCGCTATTAAATGGAAGGTCCATACAATTGCTCGTGGATAAACGGTAACAAATCAGTCTATTAACGAACACCAGAGTGAACCAAAATAAATCAAACGTGCCACCACCTTAAAAAATGCCTGCTTACCAACTGGCAAGCAAAATCAGGCAACTGGCTTAACCCGGCCAGGGCCTTTGCTTGTGGGGAAGATCAGCTGATGGACTGGAGGTTGGATGGTTGGATGGATGGATACTCAGACCACTCCTGACACCACACGACCTTACTCAGACCCCGAGACCCAGCCATAAACAGAGGGAAGAAAACCATCCATAGCGTAATATTGTCACAGCTAATGGTTTATTAATTTAGGTATTGCACTTACATAAAGAGATAAAAACTTTGCATATAAAAGCAGAGCCAGCCGGCTGCAAACGATATCCCGTCCTCCTAATGCAGGAGCGTGGTAACGTCAACACGTGTCCTCTCCCAGATGCGTTTCGTCATAAATGACGTTATCAATGGGGAAAGGGAAGCGTGTTGAATCACCACCTTTTAGCATACTACCAAGCCTCGTTCTGAGTCCCGTAGGCAGAGTCTCAGGACGCCATCTTAGATATGGGCAACAATTCCTAATCTACAGGAAATGTGTGGAAGAAAAAGGAAACATTTTCCCTAATAAAAGGAAAGGAAAAACAAAACAAAAAAAAAACAAAAAAAACAAAGCACCAAAGAGATGCCAACCTACACTAAATGACAGTGTTAATAGTGCAAAAACGGCCTGAAGTTTGACTTACACTATATAAGTCATGTTAAATAGTAATCGTAAGGGGTAATAAGGAAATACCAGAAAATAAATAGATGATAAAAGGAGAAAATAAGATAATGCCGGGAAATAGATGAATACCTGGGGAAACACGGGACTCTTATATGTGATTAAATATATGGGATCCATGAAAATCCAGTGTATGGATGGTGAAGTGTATAATTACACAAATCCACTAATGGGAAATATTTTATTACTTTACATTTAAAGTGTAAATGTGCCTAATAAAAATAATAAATAAAACAAGATAGAGAGTGAACCTAAAAAATCGATCGATCTATAATTATACAAAATATTTTAATAATTAGGATATATTAAACTAAGTGAATACTTTACCTAGTCCGTAGTGAATGTTAAAAATAGTGGCAAAAAAGCGTGAAGAATAAGTACGAAAATTCATAGATAAATAAAAATAAAATAAAAATAGGAAGGTCATAAATGAAATTATTGTACAAATTAATATGTATAATAATAAGTATAGAATTAACAAAAATATTTTAATATTAAAAAATTAAGAACATTTTTTAAACAGGCCTAATCATAGACAACCACCTGTGTGGAAATCTTGTCTATATGGACTACTAGGCCGAACCAAATTATAATATAATATAATTTAATATAACATAGTATAATAAAAATAAGATCCAAATCCATACTAATAAACCCGCGAACGTGACTCAGATCAAAGTTCACATAAAAAAAGAACACAGGAGAAAGAGACCACAGAAATCATATTCAAACCATAAAAACAAGGAAGCTAGGAATTATCGATAAAGGCATTAACATCTACCTCTACGTTTAACCCATAAGGTGTGTATGTTTTAACCCTATGAATCCACAGCATTTCGAGTCTGGAAATTTCCTGTACCAAGGAACTACCCCTCCAATTGGGACTATATTTATCAATGCCCAAAAAAATTGGGTTGGAGGGATCCCTGTTATGGACCAAACGATAATGTTTTGACACTGAGTGTTTTTTAAAACCAGACTTGATATTTGTAATATGTTCATTAAGTCGGACTTGCAAGGGGCGTTTCGTTCTGCCTATATACTGCAGCCCACAAGGACATTGCAGTAGGTAAACCACGCTCCTAGTAGTGCAGGTGATGAAAGGGCTGATGGCATGTTGTGCTTGTGTGCTTGTGGACACAAAGTTGGTGGTCCTCCTATGTGCACAGCTCAGAACACACACGACAACGCCCGCACTGGTAAAATCCAGTCAACTGGTCAAAAAACATCAACTTTTTGGTAGGAATGTCCAATATATTGGGGGCCACTCTATTTCTAAGAGAGCTAGCTCCCTTAAATACAATCTGAGGTTTTTCAGGTAGGACCCCTTTCAAAATAGTATCATTATTGACGATATGCCAGTGTTTCGAAATGATCTGTTTAATACTCCTATGTTGAAGTGAGTAAGTGGTCACAAAGGGAACCCCTGATTCAGATATTTTGTTTGGTCGAGGTGGTTTTTCTCGAAGTAAAAGATTCCTATCCAGGCCCTGAATCTCATTTAGTACAGGCATTAAGGACTCAATGGTATACCCCTTCTCAAGGAAACTACTCGTAAGAGTAGTGGCTTGGGTTGAAAACATCTGTGGGTCAGAACAATTCCTTCGTAGGATCAAATACTGGCTTTTAGGTATTGAACTAAGCCAAGGATGGTGATGGCAACTGTCCATTGAGATGTAGGCGTTACGGTCGGTTGTTTTGAAAAAGGTGGACGTGGACAGAACACCATCCTCAATGGACAGTGTGAGATCCAGGAAATGTATCTGTGATTGATTCATTTCGTAACTCATACGTATACCACGTTCGTTCGAGTTAAGAGAGGACATAAAATCCTGTAGGCCATGACGACCATCACCATCCCATAGGAGGGGGATGTCATCGATATATCTAGCCCACAGGATAAGCTGAGGTCTCCTGTGGGTATAGATGACATCCTCCTCTCATCTGGCCATAAAAAAATTGGTCAAGCTGGGGGAATATTTAGCCCCCATGGCTACTCCCCGACACTGAAGAAAAAACTGATTGGAAAACCAAAAATAATTATGAGAAGCTGCGTATTCTAAAAGATCCAATAAAAAAGAAATCTGACATGCTGGGAGTCCTGAATCTCTATCCAGAAAGCCCTTAACCGCTTCAAGACCCAGGGCATGGGGAATAATGGTGTACAGAGAAGTGACGTCTGCAGTCACCAACCACACCCCTGGAGTCAGAGCAACCCCTGAAAGGAGATTCAACACCTGCCAGGAATCTTTCAAATAAGACGGCATATTGCGAACTAACGGCTGCAAGTAAAAATCAATATATCTGCCCACCCGGGACGTAATGGAGTCAATACCACTCACAATAGGACGTCCCGGGGGGGCAGACAGGGTTCTTGTGAACCTTCAACAAGTAATAGATAGTCGGCATCCTTGGTGCCCTAGGCACCAAAAATAAACTCTCTTTTTTGTTTAAAATACCCGCTGACAAACCTCTAGAGATAATTTTCTCCAAATCTTTTTTAAAAGCTTTTTGGGATCAGAGGGGAGTAGAATGTAAGTCTCGGTATCACCGAGAATCCTGCCCATTTCGGCTAAAATAATCCTTATGATCAAGGACTCCACCCCCCTTATCTGCAGGTCTAATGACCAAATTTTTATTTTTACACAGTGAATCAAGGCCCTCTTGGATGACTTTGGAGTTCCTAGCCTTCCTAATTTCTAAATTTTCAAGATCCCTCAAAACGACATCCCTAAATACCTTCAAGGATGGCGTGAGAACACCAGGGGGATTAAAAATGGATACATTCGCCAGTCCAGAACGGACGATGTCAGTAGACACCAGATTATCAGTACTAATAGGATTACTGGACATATACCTATACATATACCATACAACTATGGTCTGTATATGAACACTGTTTCAGAAACTATTTTGGAGTTTTGATTTTATTTAGAGGGGCAGCAACATTATTGATATATTTACATATTGTGTGGTTTTCACATAGTTCACTTAAGCATATTTGTTTTTTGTTCACTTAACCTGTTGGGGCAGTGTAAATTTGTTTTAACATTTAATCTTTGTAGATCTACATTTCAGTTATGATCCTCTAGGCCAATGTTTCTCAAGTCCAGTCCTCAAGTACTCCAACAGGTCACGTTTTCAGGATCTCCCTCAGATGAAACAGTTGTGGTAATTGCTAAGGCAGTAAAACTGATCAAATCACCTGTGCAAAATATTTGAAAGCCTGAAGACATGACCTGTTGGGGGTACTTGAGGGCTGGAGTTGAGAAACATTGCTCTAGGCCACTTTAAGGGTGCCTGCCCAAAGAAATTGTTTCTAGTTTCATGTATACAGTCAATAAGGGTATCATGTGTATTATTGGAGTAGTCGTTTCTCATGTTTATGTTAAATTCTTACATTGTAAATATGTCAGGATGATGAAACAAGGAGCATACAGTAATACTCTGTTTTTTTTTGTTTTTTGCCCTAGGCTAAAGTTCTGCAGTTATTACACATAATAACAGACCTCTACTTGCAGTGATTTATTTATCAGTCTGAGGTAGTTACTTTGGCTGATCAATTCAAAATTGAACAATTTGATAACAAAATCAGACTTATTACATAAGACGAAGTACATTGTGCAATGAATTAAAACAAACCTACAGCAGACCCTCTGACTTTTAGGAGTCTCGTGAGTCTAGCACTGTTTAGCAGAAACTGTATATGGCAAATATTGGATAAAATGAATGTAGAATGTATAAATAATTCATAAACCACTAACAGATTTCTATAAAAGCACTTGCTATACTGTTGTAGGTTTTTTTTTTTTTTTTTTGTAGCGACGTGCACTAAAGGTAAAAAAAAATAAAGGTAAAGTAAAAGTGTTTGTTTTCTACAGTATTTGAAGCACACCTATCAGTTTCTAATACATTCTAAAGTGGCAATAAAATGCCTACATATACAGTACCTTCTCACATCTTCATAAGCATTCCAAAGCCCTCAAAACCCACAAGCTCTAATATGCAAGTTCTGAAACTTCCTGGTTAAAATGCCCCTGTTAACACAGGGTCATTTGTATAAAAATACCATACCTCAAAAAAAGAAGGACAATACCTACCTTTCCAGTCGCATATGTATTGAAACACTGTTGTTCCACATTTCCCAGGTCACTGATGGTATGTGACAATTCCAGGCTGGTAGAAAACCTGGTACCCTTGATGTTGGTAAAATACCATTGGTTCCTTCCAATGGCTCATACAACCTGTATTGGTGTACTAGTCAGCAGGAGAAACCACATGTATGGTGCTAAAGTAAATATTACACATCCCTGTAAGTGTGGAATGTATGCAGCTGTCTGTGAGCAGTGAACCAGCAACAAGAAATGTAAGTATTTTGCCTCAGATGACCCTAATCTTTCCTCTCCAGCTGTTGAAAAGTGACACCCAGAAGTGTCCTACACACTATATTATCAAAAGTAGTGGGACGCCTGGCTTTACACACACATGAACTTTAATGGCATCCCAGTTTTAGTCCATAGGGTTCAATATTGAGTTGGCCCACCCTTTGAAGCTATAACAGCTTAAACTCTTTTGGGAAGGATGTCCACAAGGTTTAGGAGTGTGTCTATGGGAATGCTTGACCATTCTTCCAGAAGCACATTTGTGAAGTTAGGCACTGATGTGGACGAGAAGGCCTGGCACTCAGTCTTCACTCAAATTCATAACAAAGATGTTCTATCAGGTTGAGGTCAGGACAGCATTCATGTTGGAAAAGGAAGGGGCCATCCCCAAACTGTTCCCACAAAGTTGGGAGCATGAAATTTTCCAAAATGTCTTGGTATGCTGACGCCTTAAGAGTTCCCTTCACTGGAACTAAAGGGCCAAGCCCAAACCCTGAAAAACAACCCCAAACCATAATCCCCCCTCCACCAAATGATTTGAACCAATGCACAAAGCAAGGACCATAAAGACATGGATGAGCAAGTTTGGGGTTGGGGGACTTGACTGGCCTGCACCAAGTCCTGACCTCATCCCGATAGATCACCTTTGGGATGAATTAGAGTGGAGAATGTGAGCCAGGCCCGACCTCACAAATGTGTTGGAACATGAAATCTGAGGATTATTTCCTGTTTTGGGACAGATCATCTATAATCTTCTCCAAACAAGGATTAGACACAAAAAAGGTAACATTCTACCCATACACTTGGGAATGTGAAAAAGCTTGCAGCAAGTAAACTTTTTTTTTCAGATAAATATTTTTAGTTTATCTTTTACTATTTCATAGTCTTAATTTTGCAAGGAAAATAAAAGATTGCCTTACTTTTTAAACAGTGCAATATGCAACCACCATATAATAGTTGCAACCCATCACAGCCAATAAAATAATAAGAGTTCCTCTTTAAGTGAACTGAAATTTGTTTGGTTGTTATTAGCATCTGCATCTTGCATTATCTCATTAAAAAATATATATACTCTGTTCAACATACTAAGATGTATAGCACGGTGTAGAGACATGCATTTGTATTTCTTAACATGAGTAGAATTCAGCTGAATCACATACCCAGACTTAGGTCAGCTACCAAGGGAAATTATCCTGTGTGAACCTGGCACCAAGAGAATAGAGCTGGCATTGTTCCCTGCAGAAGAGCAGCAGGAGCCAAGTTGGTTGGGTAACTTGGTAAAATAGTGTGTATGAAGCAATGGAATCTAAAGACAGGCTAATCCTGGAGGTGTCAGGCTCCAAGAAGGACACCCTGTTATCTTTCAAATAGTTTAAGTCAAGAGAATTCCGGGATGCAAACTGAACTGACTTAAAAATGTTAACTGTGATATTGGTAAAGGAATGCTACTCCCAAAACAATATTTATATGCAAACTTTTTTAGTTTTTTAATACAGTGAAAATGGATAGAACCTCTGTCTTTTTTTTCTTATTTATCCCAGCTTGTGAGATTCACCTCCTGTTTTTATGACATAATAATAAGAGAGAAAATCTCTACAAATTAAGTGAAAATCTTCTCCTAGATATGATCCAAATTGCAACAAATTTATTCTAAACAGATCCTCTCACCTGATCATTTATTTCAACAACAATATTTTAAAAACGTTATAATTTTAATGCATCTAACATATTTTGGGCACGTTGTTTACCTGTACAATCTTCCCTTGTGTAGACATCCCAAAGCCCCGAGACTGCTGCTAAGCACCGCTGTCTTGGATGTGATGTCAACAGCCCCAGCAGACTCAGAGCTGTTACACTAGGGATGCCAAATAGGGATGGGCCGAATGGACCCCTGTTTGCTTCGTACCAGAACTTTCGAACACCGTGAAAGTTCGGACCCTAATATCGAACCCCAGTCAATGGGACCCGAACGTCAAAAATCAAAAGTGCCCATTTTGAAGGGTTATATGCAAGTTATTGAGCATACAATGATTATAGGGGTCCGGGTCCTGCCCTGGGGGACATAATTACATAGTAGGTGAGGTTGAAAAAAGGCACAAGTCCATCAAGTACAACCTATGTGTGTGATTATACAGTCAAGTCCATAAATATTGGGACATCAACGCAATTCTAATCTTTTTGGCTTTATACACCACCACAATGGATTTGAAATGAAACGAACAAGATGTGCTTTAACTGCAGACTTTCAGCTTTAATTTGAGGGTATTTACATCCAAATATTCTGACCGATGTAGAAATTACAAAAGTTAGTATATGTGCCTCCCACTTTTTAAGGGACCAAAAGTAATGGGACAGGTTAACAATCATCCATCAAACTTTCACTTTTTAATACTTGGTTGCAAATCCTTTGTAGTCAATTACAGCCTGAAGTCTGGAATGCATAGACATCACCAGACACTGAGTTTCATCCCTGGTGATGCTCTGCCAGGCCTCTACTGCAGCTGTCTTCAGTTCCTGCTTGTTCTTGGGGCATTTTCCCTTCATTTTGTCTTCAGCAAGTGAAATGCATGCTCAATCGGATTCAGGTCAGGTGCTTGACTTGGCCATTGCATAACATTCCACTTCTTTCCCTTAAAAAACTCTTTGGTTGTTTTCGCAGTATGCTTCGGGTCATTGTCCATCTGCACTGTGAAGCGCCGTCCAATGAGTTCTGAAGCATTTTGCTGAGCAGATAATATTGCCCGAAACACTTCAGAATTCATCCTGCTGCTTTTGTCAGCAGTCACATCATCAAAAAATACAAGGGAACCAGTTCCATTGGCAGCCATACATGCCCACGCCATGACACTACCACCACCATGCTTCACTAATGAGGTGGTATGCTTTGGATCATGAGCAGTTCCTTTCCTTTTCTATACTCTTCTCTTCCCATCACTCTGGTACAAGTTGATGTTGGTCTCATCTGTCCATAGGATGTTGTTCCAGAACTGTGAAGGCTTTTTTAGATGTTGTTTGGCAAACTCTAATCTGGCCTTCCTGTTTTTAAAGGGCTCACCGATGGTTTACATCTTGTGGTGGACCCTCTGTATTCACTCTGGTCTTCTCTTGATTGTTGACTTTGAAACACATACACCTACCTCCTGGAGAGTGTTCTTGATCTGGCCAACTGTTGTGAAGGGTGTTTTCTTCACCAGGGAAAGAATTCTTCGGTCATCAACCACAGTTGTTTTCCGTGGTCTTCCGGGTCTTTTGGTGTTGCTGAGCTCACCGGTGCATTCTTTCTTTTTAGGGTGTTCCAAACAGTTGATTTGGCCACACCTAATGTTTTTGCTATCTCTTTGATGGGTTTGTTTTGTTTTTTCAGCCTAATGATGGCTTGCTTCACTGATAGTGACAGCTCTTTGGATCTCATATTGAGAGTTGACAGCAACAGATTCCAAATGCAAATAGCACACTTGAAATTAACTCTGGAACTTTTATCTGCTCCTTGTAAATGGGATAGTGCGGTTATGACCATTGGCCAGGTGAGAATAACACACACCTGGCCATGGAACAGCTGAGCAGCCAATTGTCCCATTACTTTTGGTCCCTTAAAAAGTGGGAGGCACATGTACAAACTGTTGTAATTCCTACACTGTTCACCTGATTTGGATGTAAATACCCTCAAATTAAAGCTGAAAGTCTGCAGTTAAAGCACATCTTGTTTGTTTCATTTCAAATCACTTTTGGTGGTGTATAGAGCCAAAAAGATTGGAATTGTGTCCATGTCCCAATATTCATGGGCCTGACTGTATTCATTATTACATTGTATATCCCTGTATGTTGCGGTCGTTCAGGTGCTTATCTAATCGTTTTTTGAAACTATCGATGCTCCACACTGAGACCACAACCTGTGGAAGGGAATTCCATATCCTTGCCACTCTTACAGTAAAAAACCTTCTACGTAGTTTAAGATTAAACCTCTTTTCTTCTAATTTTAATGAGTGGCCATGTGTCTTGTTAAACTCCCTTCCACAAAAAAAAGTTTTATCCCTATTGTGGGGTCACCAGTACAGTATTTATAAATTGAAATCATATCCCCTCTCAAGTGTCTCTTCTCCAGAAAGAATAAGTTCAGTGCTCGCAACCTTTCCTCATAACTAATATCCTCCAGACCCTTTAGCTTTGTTGCCCTTCTTTGTACTTGCTCCATTTCCAGTACATCCTTCCTGAGGACTGGTGCCCAGAACTGGACAGCATACTCTAGGTGCGGCCGGACCAGAGTCTTGTAGAGCAGGAGAATTATTGTTTTATCTCTGGAGCTGATCCCCTTTTTAATGCATGCCAATATTCTGTTTGCTTTGTTAGCAGCAGCTAGCCTATCATCTACTAGGACCCCTAGGTACTTTTCTATCCTATCAATAAACATGTATCAATAAAAAAAAGTTTGTGAAAAATGTCATTTTTAAATGAGCAGTGATTTTTTGATTTTTAAAGTGAAAGCATAAAAATGAAAAATTCCTTCCAATATAGTGCCAGGGGGGTCTCCTTGGTCTACCTGTAAAGTGGCAGATCTGTACCATGTCTAGAATCTGCTGCAGCAATAATTGCATTTATAAAGCCCCCCAAAAAAATGCCATTTTCCCTGCAAGCTGCCTTTATTTTGCTCAGCAACAGCTGGGGAGCCAGTGTGTATGAGGCCACAATGTAGTGCACTGAGAACAAGATTAGAGATTTTTTGGATACATTCTTGTGTCCCTTTGACTTTGGATAGAAGTATTGGGTTCGTAAAAAATAGTCTTTGGGTGTCGGTGGCACCTTCCACCGTTACCCTATAGAGGTACTCTTGATGAAAGCAAGAATTGGCCTTGCTGTAAAAAATTGCAATGATATGCACCTGTTGAACAGGTGCAGAAAAATTACTCTTTGGGTGTTGGGGGCACCTTCCCACTGTAACCCTATAGAGGTGCTTTTGATGAAGGCAAAAACAATTGCAATGATATGCACCTGTCAAACAGGTGCTGAAAAAATTGGTCTTTGGGTGTTAATTGTGCCCATGAAACCTATACCAAAAACATTCTTCCAGATGAAATTATTGAACACCCTCAAAGCTAGACAGCCTTGAAGTCTTGTAGAGATTTCACATCCCAAAAAGACTTAATCAGTGACATCGGCATCATGGGCATCATAGCTGGTAATCCAGGACTGAATCATTTTCATAAAAGTCAACCGGTCTACGAAGTCGGCGCACAGGCGCGTTCTATGATCAGTAACAAAACCTCCTGCAGCACTGAATGCCAGTTCTGAAAGCACGCTGGATGCAGGGCAGCTCAACAACTCAACATTGTAGTGATATACGGCACCAATGTAGTGATATAATATGTATAGTAGTATAGTGGGTATTATAATTAATTAATAAGTACTCTTCCGCAGCAACCCAATTCTTCCAGAGAGATGCACTTTATTGACTTCCAACACAGAACAAAGTCCAAAGTCCACAGATGACAAAAAATCAGAGTATATCATTCAGAGTCCCATGTTCCTAGAATTGCGCCTTCTTAGTCATACACAAACAGACGATATTAACTATAGACTGAACACCATGTTATATTCACTAGACATTGAATGGCTGAGCAATTTGATTGTCCGTCTCCATTCAGGCCTTTGATATACTTTAGTCTTTCAGACAGACAACAACTCCCAGCCGTGAACAGCTGCAGTCATAAACCGCCCCAATTAGCACTCCCACATATCAACATCAACAAGTCCCCTTAGATATGTGTAATTAGATTAGATTAACAGATACCACCTGAACACCCTTTGAAATGTTCAAATAGACTTGCATAAGATTAACACATCAAAGGGTCTTCAGCTGTACCCTTGCTATGTTAAAATTCAGTTGGCTCGGACAAATCAACCATTGTCAATTGAATTCTGGCCTGGTCAATATTGACTGTATGTGTACATACATATAATAATATAATGCCCCACATAAATCAGTGAACATATTACAACATATACAACAAACATCACACTGGGCAAGGTCTGACCAGTGGTCTATTCTCATGACCCAGTAAGTCAGTGGATCGTCAGCTGAAAAGCTCTCCATCTTTGTTTTGGCCCTGAGGTAATCATCAACCATGTGATGCAGATGCTGCTGATGGGATGACAGCTCTGGGTGGCGAGGACTAAAAAAATTCTTCTCCAACACTCCTCTCTTGACCAACAGAGGACTCAAAACAACGTTTTCCATGACACTGTAATCTACTGGAGTCAGGAAAAATGTTCAATAAAATCCTCTTTAACCTATCCTCAGGATATTTTATCTTCTGCACTCTCTGTGGGTATGGGATGAGTTCTGAGACCTTCCCCTTATAACGGTGGACAAGGAGGGTTACCAACCAGTAATCATCCTTCTCCTTTATGCCACATATTCTTGGGTCCTTTCGCAGGCTTTGAAGCATGAGGTTGTCCATGCTCCTCAAATTTGCCGAGGCTTGAGAAGCAGACTCTTGGGGGTAACTCAGGATGACAGCATGTGGAACTTCCTCCTCCCAGCCATGTACGACTCCCAAGGATCCTGGGGTTGGAAAGTCATCGCTTACAGATTGACGCATGTCTTCCTCTTCTTCAAAGCCTATGAAAGTGCCAGAATCCTCCTCCCACCCTTTCTCCTCCTGTGGGTTCTGTGACATAGGAATGATGGTGTCTGGATAAAGTGGGCCTTGAGAGGAAAGGAAGTCCTCCTCTTCCTCCTGCTACTCTGCCTCCAGTGCCCTGTTTATAATGCCACACAGAGTCTGCTCCAGCAGGAACACAACAGGGATTGTGTCACTGATGCATGCATTGTCACGGCTCACCATCCTTGTGGCCTCCTCAAATGGTGACAATACAGTGCATGTATCCCTAATGATCAGCCTTTGGCGTGGGGAAAAAAAAACTGAGGCAGCCTGAGCCTGTCATCGTGCCGTACTCGCAGAGGTACTCGTTTACGGCCCTGTGCTGCATGTATAGCAGCTGCAGCATTGCCAAAGTTGAGTTCCACCTGGTGGGCATGTCACAAATCAGGCGGTTTAAGGGCAGGTGGAATTCCCGCTAAATTTCAGCCAACCGAGCACTGGCTGTGTATGACTGCCTGAAATGGCTACATGAAAGTATTATAAACAATAGATCCGCGCTACAGGTTGTGCTTGCAACTGCAGCCCCCCTATGTAGGCAGAGGGCACCAAAGGACACCCTCAAAAAGGTCTATAAATTATATATAAATAAGGGAGTGGCGCTGTGCAAGAGAGGATAATTGGCATATATATTTAACTAATGATTAAAAATCATATTATGGAAAAAACACAAAAAGATATGTATCCCACATGGGGGTTGATAAGTGTCAAAAGTGTGATGCAGATAGACGTTCAATGTAGCCTGGATTCCATAACCCAATAACCCCTATTAATCCCTGATGGTATTGTGTGATGTGCAAATAAGTGCCAAAGTGCCAAGTGCAATATCACTATAGTGTTCCAGCCCCTATAAACTCCAAGTGATTCAAAACTGAAGAAAAATGGGGGGATCTTATACCCTCTAAAGTGCAGTGTGAAAATAAAATAAAGTTAATATGTGAACAAAAATAAATCAAAAAGGTTTGTAAATCTGTAAATATATAACTAGGTAGTGATATAGGATTGAATTAATCTAAAAGGTTTTTTTTAAACTATATATATATAAGTATATATACATATAACTTAGATAGTGATATAAATAGTGAATATAGAATTAGAGTAGTGGTTCAAAATTAGATTAATAATAGCACGATTCAATAACAACATGAAATCACATATAAAAGTGTAGAAAAGGGAAAAAATCCAGCAAATCGTAAAAAAAAGTTCATATAGTATCTTCCACCCGACAACCTCCAGATTCTCTGAAGATACAATCCCCCTATTGTGTTTCCACTCACCGGAACCTTATACCCCTGCAGGGGTATAAGCATAAGATGTTTCCACTCCAGCAGATCAGATCCGGATGTCGGTCGAATCTTTCCGGTCTCTCAACTCTGGTTCCTTGGTCCCGGTCCTAGTTCCTATCCGCCTCTCCAGAGTAGGGGGAAGAGGGGGTGGATAATCCCCTAGTATGGTCCTATCTCCAGCCGGACATCCACTCCAAGGAAATTATATGTAATAAAAAAATTTTTGTCCACATAGCGTAACTCTTTTTTTAAAAAGATTTATTGGGTGATAAAATTGTAATCCAAAAAATAGAGTTACTTCAAACAAAGTTAAAAATAAAGTTAGATAAAGATTGGGGAGCATACAAGCTCACTGACTCCCCTTGCTGTTCCGGGACGCAGCGTTATACACGTTTAACAAAATGTTTTTATTGAATAGGGTTTAAACATATTTTCAGTTACACTAGTACATTTCCAACTATCCATGAAATCTGCATTTATTTTTATTTTATTTTATTTTTATTATTATATTTTTTATTTTTTTATAATTTATTATTTTTTATTTATTTTATTTTTTATTTTTATTTTTATTTTTATTTTTATTTTTATTTTTACTTTTATTTTTATTTTTATTTTTATTTTTATTTTTATTTATCTTCTAATTTACTGTTTAAATTATATGTAATAATGTTTTCCTTCTTAAATCGTAATTTTCAAGGAAATGAGAATTTATTTACCTCTGGTTTATTTAAAAGTGACGTACTATAGTTTTACCGGCTAATATCTGGCTTGCAAAACATCCATTCCCATGGCCGCCATTCAATTATATATATACAAAGATTTCACTAGATGGCGCTCAAGGAGATGCCAATTGTTGATATACTGTTCCCCTTCACTAAATAAGGTTGAAAAAGAACAAGATTTATTTTCATCTCCGCAACCTAAGCGGTTTTTTTAATTGGCTTTGCATCCTGTCCGTCAAATGATATTCGATGTACAATTGGCCATGGCACTCACTGCACCCAGATATAAGGCGTTGAGAGGACCAAGATGGCAACGCCTCCGATGACGTCCGTATGACGAAACGCGTAAGGCGGGACTATCTTGGTACGCACATACGTCACTTCCTGCCGCTGTGGTTCTGGCTAGCTGACCGGTGGAACGCAAGCGCTAGACGTGTATAACGCTGCGTCCCGGAACAGCAAGGGGAGTCAGTGAGCTTGTATGCTCCCCAATCTTTATCTAACTTTATTTTTAACTTTGTTTGAAGTAACTCTATTTTTTGGATTACAATTTTATCACCCAATAAATCTTTTTAAAAAAAGAGTTACGCTATGTGGACAAAAATTTTTTTATTACATATAATTTCCTTGGAGTGGATGTCCGGCTGGAGATAGGACCATACTAGGGGATTATCCACCCCCTCTTCCCCCTACTCTGGAGAGGCGGATAGGAACTAGGACCGGGACCAAGGAACCAGAGTTGAGAGACCGGAAAGATTCGACCGACATCCGGATCTGATCTGCTGGAGTGGAAACATCTTATGCTTATACCCCTGCAGGGGTATAAGGTTCCGGTGAGTGGAAACACAATAGGGGGATTGTATCTTCAGAGAATCTGGAGGTTGTCGGGTGGAAGATACTATATGAACTTTTTTTACGATTTGCTGGATTTTTTCCCTTTTCTACACTTTTATATGTGATTTCATGTTGTTATTGAATCGTGCTATTATTAATCTAATTTTGAACCACTACTCTAATTCTATATTCACTATTTATATTACTATCTAAGTTATATGTATATATACTTATATATATATAGTTTAAAAAAAACCTTTTAGATTAATTCAATCCTATATCACTACCTAGTTATATATTTACAGATTTACAAACCTTTTTGATTTATTTTTGTTCACATATTAACTTTATTTTATTTTCACACTGCACTTTAGAGGGTATAAGATCCCCCCATTTTTCTTCAGTTTTGAATCACTTGGAGTTTATAGGGGCTGGAACACTATAGTGATATTGCACTTGGCACTTTGGCACTTATTTGCACATCACACAATACCATCAGGGATTAATAGGGGTTATTGGGTTATGGAATCCAGGCTACATTGAACGTCTATCTGCATCACACTTTTGACACTTATCAACCCCCATGTGGGATACATATCTTTTTGTGTTTTTTCCATAATATGATTTTTAATCATTAGTTAAATATATATGCCAATTATCCTCTCTTGCACAGCGCCACTCCCTTATTATGAAATGGCTACAGACTCTTCTGGCCAGCTTTAGCACATCTTGCAACCCTGGGTATGTATTTAGGAAATACTGCACCACCAAATTGGGGACATGTGCCAGGCATGGCACATGTGTCAACTTTCCCTGTCTAAGGGCAGACAGGAGGTTTGAGCTATTATCGCACACCACCATTCCTGGTTCCAGCTGGCGTGGTGTGAACCACCTCTTGGCCTGTCCCTGCAGAGCTGCAAAAATCTCTGCTCTGGTGTGTTCCCTAAACACACCAGCTGAAGCACTGCATGGCTGTCAGAAGCCATGAATCAGACTGAGACAGAAGTATACAGTTAAATCACACTTGTTTAATAATAATAAAAAAAGGTAAACAGAGTAAACATAGTCAAAACATAGCCAGAGTTCAGGAATCGGAACGGATAGTCAGACAAGCCAAAAAGTTAGGGAGCCAGAGATGAGCGTAGTAGAACAGCAAACAGGATCTGGAGCCAGAAGGAATGTCAGCCAAGCAAGTCTTTAACAGGAACACAAGAGAGCGTCTCTAGAGATGTGACCAAGGCGAAGGCAGAGTTCATCTGGATTGGACGGCTTAAGTAGGCAGGACTGACGAGCAGGATATTATCAACAGGTTAGTCACTGTGGAGAGATAGGAGCTGGCACTTAGCCGACAGCTGAGCGGCCAGCTTTGAGAAGGAAGGGCTGAGCTCAGCCCTGACAATAGTGCCTTTAAGCCTGACTCATGGAATAGCCCTTTGTACCTGATGTTCATAGGACAATTCTGCAGAGGAGGACATGGAGGTGGTGGAGGAGGAGGAGGAGGAGGGAGTAAAGATCACAAGTCTGGCATCATCACCACCAGTTACATGGAGACGTGGGAGCACAACAAGCTGCAGCACTGAGCCCTGTCCTGCATCCTTTCAAGTTGAAAGCAGTGTTACCCAGTGTGCTGTGAACAAAATACATTGTCTCTGCCATGCTTGCTGGACCACGTGTCAGCAGTAAGGTGGATTTTATGGCTGACTGACTGACGATGCCAGAGCATTCCCTTCCACATGATGGTAGAGAGATGGAACGGCCTTACGTGAAAAGTAGTAGCGACTGGGAACCTGCCATTGTGGTACAGCACATTGTGCAAATTCACGGAAGGGGGCAGAATCCACCAGGCTGAAAGGCAGAATTTGGAGAGCCAACAGCTTTGACAAGCAGGGACCGTATTTTTTTTTCCGCTGCAGAAGATGGGGCACAATCTACAGCTGGTGGTGTGCTGCTGGCAGATGTACTGCTAGGACCTGGGAAACCCTGTGCTATACCATCATCCCTGTCAGTGGAGGCTGCTGAGAGGTAATGTCTCGGTATAGCAGGGGCAGACTGAAGTGGGTAAGGAGGAGGAACAGATTTGTGCCCCTTTTGTGTGGCTTTTAGGTGCTCTTGCCAATGGGCTGAGTGGTTGGACATTAAATGCCTTGTTAAGCATGTGGTACCCAAATGGTTGGTGTTTTTGCCACAATTGATGTGCCTGAGACACAGTTTGCAGATAGCAGGAGTGCGATCTGCTGCAGATGTACTGGAAAGGGCCCAGACAGCTGAGCTTTGGGGAGATAACAGCTGTAGAATGTGATGGAATAGGATGGCTGTTCTGTACTCTTTCTTGATGTCGGCCTCCTTGGGGTTGTGCCGCCTTACTTTCAGTTTCCTCCTCTGCTCTATCTGGTACTCAATTCGCATCAGTGACCTCATCATCATCATCATCTTCTCCATCTTCATCTTTACCACTGGAGACAACTTGGCAATACGCTGCGGCTTGGGGAACATGAATGCAAATTTGTCTACCAGTGTCTACCAGTTGCATGAATGCCAATTTGTCTACCTTCCTCTCTCTAGGCTCATGTTCCTGTCATCCTCAACCTCAGAAGCAACATCTGAATCCAATAATGCCTGGGCATCATCAAGGGGCAAGTGGCTGATGCTGTGGTCAAATAACTCAGCTGACTCTTCAACGGCTGATGCTGGGGTTATGGCAGGAATAGATGTGGACAAGGAGGCAGGTTTATCCATTGTGGAAACTGCAGGGGACTGCACACTTGTCTCTGCTTGCGTGACAGAGGATGAGGAGGATGGGGAAGGTTTAGTAAGGCAGTCCACCACCTCCTCTGCATGCTGTGGCTGGCTAGCATGGGAAAACTCACTAAACAGAGGAAATTATGTCCTGCCTGAGGACTGACCACCACGTCCACCTTTTCCTGTGGACACATTTGTTGCTGGCCTCCTTACAGTGCCAAGGGAACGTCTGCCTCTCCTTGTTGTCCTCCCAGACATTATTGGGAGGGAGGGGGTGGTGCTTATAAGCAAATGTAAAGAAGAAGTTGAAATCTGTACGTAGATGCACTTTAATCAATGTAAAGAGATGTTTGGTGCACTTTAATTTGAGTACTCACACTACACAGACACACTCCACAGATACACTATAATATACTGCAATATAATGTGACAAATGTACAGTGACTCACAGGACTATATGTCGTTAAACTGGCAGTAATAACGCACACAAAACTATATGGCGTTAAACTGGCAGTAACGCACACAGCACAATATGGCATTAAACTGGCAGTAATGCACACAAAACGCACAACAGAAGTAAATGGCATTAAACTGGCAGTAATGCAATCAAATAGACGGTGTTCAACCGTCATTACACTGACACTATCTGAACTGTCCCTACTCTAGCTATACATGAATGTAAAGATTACTGACACAGTCTCACTACACTACACTGAAACTATATGAGCTGTCCCTACTTTACACTAATGTATGCATGAATGACACAGTCTCAGTACACTACACTGAAACTATCTGAGCTGTCCCTACTCTACACTAATGTATGTATGAATGACACGGTCTCACTACACTACAGTGAAACTATCTGAGCTGTCCCTACACTAGCTGCACACTATGCAAAGCTGAATGATTGTCCTCCTCACTACTCTCATACTATTCCTAGACTGACACTAAACTAATATTCTACACTGAAATTAAAGCAAAATAGCACAGTATAACACACTAACTAACTAATAACACTGAACAGAGCCCTGTTCTATCTCTCTCCACGCCTAAATCACACTGAAAATGGCTGCCATTGAAAGAATACTTTTATACTGTGGGGCGGGAATGAGCCATGATTGGATAAAGTCATGATGACAGTGCTCTGTGCCCTGATTGGCTGAAGCTTTCACTGCTTCAGCCAAACAGGGCTTGCAATGCACTGTTCAGCGCCGCAATGCATTGTGGTCGCCCATCCCTATTGCTAAATAGTAATCCCCTTTGCTCATTCCCTTGCAGCTACAAATAAGGTTATGTAGGGAAGAGGGGAGAGGGGAAGGGAGGAGCAGCTGGGTCAACACAGTCAGTAATTAGACACTCCTATATGGAGACTATGGGGTTGATTTACCAAAGGCAAATAGGCTGTTCAATTGCATGGTCATTTTGTTAAAGAGCTTAGTGAATGTTTCACTTTGCAAAAAATACCCAATAAAGTGCAAGAGAAATAAATAAAAAAACAGCATTTTTGCTTGCTCATGATTGGATGATGGAAGTCTGCATATGTGGTGAGGTTAAGAACAATCTTATTTCTGATTATTTGGAGTTTACAAATTGTTATAGATATTCTACAACACACTTAAGTCGCCTTCTTCACCCAGAAAAAGTGAAGGCTTCCTAGGTCAGACATGAAAAAAGTATGTGTGGTAATTAAAGGTGGAACTTCAGACTTGGCGCAGAAGGCAAAATGCAAGCTTGCTGTTCTGCAATTACCTCCAAAATGCTCAAATGGCCGGGAGCCTGTGAACAATTTGATATCCCCTGTGCTCTTACTTCTAACATTCACTTCATTCAACTAAAGGGAAGTTGGAAAAAAAGATATAAAAATTCAGACCCATAGAAAATATAAAATCTTAGCACTTATGGTTATAAATGTAATCTAATTGGAGTTGTTACACAGATGGTCATCTCAAAAGGTTCAATATTATTGACCTGTTCTTTGTAACATAATTGTGTCTGAAATAAACATTCATAGCAGTGAACTTTACAAGTCACAACAAGAAACAAGCTCAAGGTTCGGTCTGAACTTAAGTTTGAACCAAACTTTGCTGTTTGCTGTCACTGGTTGTTAAGACCCCTTTCACATTGAGGAAGTTTTCCGGCATTTTAGCGCTAGATATAGCGCCTGTAAAGCGCCTGAAAACTGCCTCTTATTCATTGCAATGGGTGCTTTCACACCCGGGCAGTGCACTTACGGGACGTTAGAAAAAGTCCTGCAAGCAGCATCTTTGGGGCTGTTTGGGAGCGCTGTATACAGTGCTCCCAAAACGCCCTTGCCTATTGCGCCTAAAAAGTGATTTGGAAGTGCCCCTTGTTTGGGGTTAAAAGTGTCCCGCTAGTGGTGCAAAAGCGCCGCTTAAACAGCGGTAAAGCGCCACTAAAACAAGCTAGATATAGCGCCTGTAAAGTGCCTGAAAACTGCCTCTTATTCATTGCAATGGGTGCTTTCACACCCGGGCAGTGCACTTACGGGACGTTAGAAAAAGTCCTGCAAGCAGCATCTTTGGGGCTGTTTGGGAGCGCTGTATACAGTGCTCCCAAAACGCCCTTGCCTATTGCGCCTAAAAAGTGATTTGGAAGTGCCCCTTGTTTGGGGTTAAAAGTGTCCCGCTAGTGGTGCAAAAGCGCCGCTTAAACAGCGGTTTACCGCGAACGCATGTTCAGCCCCAGTGTGAAAGGGCTCTAAGGATCCCGGCAAGTGCAGATGCTTCTGACTTCTTAACAACCAGTGATCTCACCAGCCTTACTCACTTACATGGCTGGGAATAACCAGCCATGTAAGCAAAGAGGAAGGGATAGCTTAAAAAAAAAACACATGGGACCGCCCTCTTATTAAAAGAAGGACGTTTGAGTCTGGTACAGATTTTAAGAGGGTACCCCATGTGAAAAAAACACAAAAAAAATGCGTGAGATCACCCAGGAAATTCATACCAGGCCCTTCAGGTATAATACTGATTTTCAAGGGGACACGCAAAAAAAGAAAAATGCATGGGGGTCCCCCTAAAAATCTATACCAGATCCTTAATTTTGAACATGCAGCCTGGTTGTCAAGAAATGGAGGTGATGAGTGTGGGCCCCCCATTCTGAACCATGACAGGCCACATGTCCCCATGCACCTTGTCCCCATGTTGATTAGGACAAGGGCCTATTCCCCACAACCCTGGCTGGTGGTTGCAGGGGACTACTGGCATGGGGCTTATCAGAATCTGTAAGCTCTCTTTAACAATAAAGGGGCACCCAGATATTGTCCCCCTCTATGTGTGTGAGCATAGAGTATCCATTTACAAAAAAAGTTGTAACCTAGAAATAAAGATATCCAAACCTATGACAAGTCATTTATAAAAAAAAATAAAATCCCCCAAAAATGTCTCTTGTTGTAAATCCTTTGTTAATCACATCATTCAGCAATGCAGATCGATGCCAATTACGTTGCCCACTGACTGAAAATAAACACTGCCACTAAAACATTTCTGGTGCATTCACTTGTCACCCACCGAATGACAAGTCCAGTGGGTGACAGCTGATATATACAAGGAAGCGAGATCACTGACCATATATATGAACATGACCATATATACATTGGGACCTGGGCATCAGGCATGGATTTGCATTGCTGGACAATGTGGTTGGCAGTGGATTTACAAGGATGGGGGGGCGGTATTTCTTTTACTAAAAAACTTGTCAAACATTTAAGTGTTTTTTGTCAATGATTAAGGGAGTAGGGTACCCCTTACTCATTCACATAGGGGTGGTATCTGGGTGCCGCCTGCCCACAGGCCACCACAATTACTGGCCAGGGAGGAAGGCCCTTCTCTTCATCAATATGAGACAATGTGCTTTCCTGGAGGAGGGGGTGTACCTGGCAAGGCACATCCACTGCCTTACAGCATGCTCCGATAAGGGTATGGTCTTTTTTTTACCTTTTCTATTTGCATGAGGCTACCTTTAAAATCAGCATTAGACTAAAAGGGTCTGGTATGGATTTCCTGGACATCTCACTCTTTTTTTTTTTTACCCCCTTAAATTTCATCATATAAAAAGGAATCTAGTATGCGTTTTTGGGGTTGGGGATGTCACACAATTTTGTTCTTTCTTGCTGTAGCATGTACTACAAAAAAATTAAGCTCATTGCCAGCTTCTTTAAAAGAGAAAAAAACAGCACACAGACACCTCCAAAGGTCGCCCAAAATACATAAATACATATCAGACCCTTGTAGGGGGTCTGTGTGCTATTTTTTTAACCTCTTAAGGACCACCCCACACAGATATACTGCGGCAGGCTGGCCCTCCTGAATGAAATCACGTACCTGTACGTGATTTCGTGCACGGAGTCTGGGGCGCACATGCCGCCGCCAACCTGCTGCCGCTTTGATTGGACACAGCGGGAGACAATCAGCAGGTCCAGTGGATGCGATGTCCACCAGGACCCGCTAAACGTTCTAAGGAGAAGCAGAATGGCAGAATGACATTCTGCCTAAGTAAACAAGAGGGGAAGATGGAGATCTTGTGTTTCTGATAAGCAGAAACACGGATCTTTGTTTTTCCCCAGTCAAAGCACCCTCCCCACAGTTAGAATGGACCCCCTAGGAACACACTTAACCCTTGGATTACCCCTGAAGTTAACCCCTTCCCTGCCAGTGTCATTAGTACAATGACAG
The DNA here is from genome assembly GCA_037952925.1 of Lithobates clamitans. Taxonomy (NCBI): domain Eukaryota; kingdom Metazoa; phylum Chordata; class Amphibia; order Anura; family Ranidae; genus Lithobates; species Lithobates clamitans. Next base: position 3,299,559 of record JBBGZY010001130.1, read on the forward strand.
TGCCAAAGCACTGATCACTGTATTGGTGTCATTGGTCCGAAAACTGTTGCCCTTGAATTGAATATTAATTTCTCTACCATAAGCCATCTCTAAAGGCATTTCAGAGAATTTGGCAGTACATTCAACCGGCCTCACAACCGCAGATCACATGTAACCACACCATCCCAGGACCTCCACATCCAGCATCTTCACCTCCAAGATTGTCTGAGACCAGCCACCCGGACAGCTGCTGCAACAATCGGTTTGCATAACCAAAAGATTTCTGCACAAACTTTCAGAAACTGTCTCAGGGAAGCTCATCTGCGTGCTTGTTGTCCTCATCGGGGTCTCGACCTGATGACTGCAGTTCATCGTCGTAACCAACTTGAGTGGGCAAATGCTCGTATTCAATGGCATCCAGCACTTCTGAGAGGTGTTCTCTTCACGGATGAATCCCGGTTTTCACTGTACACGGCAGATGGCAGACAACATACAGTGGCTTGCGAAAGTATTCGGCCCCCTTGAACTTTTCAACCTTTTGCCACATTTCAGGCTTCAAACATAAAGATATAAAATTTTTATTTTTTGTGAAGAATCACCAACAAGTGGGACACAATTGTGAAGTGGAACGAAATCTTTTGGATTTTTGAAACTTTTTTAACTAATAAAAAAATGAAAAGTGGGGCGTGCAAAATTATTCGGCCCCCTTGCGTTAATACTTTGTAGAGCCACCTTTTGCTGCGATTACAGCTGCAAGTCGCTTGGGGTATGTCTCTATCAGTTTTGCACATCAAGAGACTGAAATTCTTGCCCATTCTTCCTTGCAAAACAGCTCAAGCTCAGTGAGGTTGGATGGAGAGCGTTTGTGAACAGCAGTTTTCAGCTCTTTCCACAGATTCTCGATTGGATTCAGGTCTGAACTTTGACTTGGCCATTCTAACACCTGGATATGTTTTTTTGTGAACCATTCCTTTGTAGATTTTGCTGTATGTTTGGGATCATTGTCTTGTTGGAAGATAAATCTCCGTCCCAGTTTCAGGTCTTTTGCAGACTCCAACAGGTTTTCATCCAGAATGGTCCTGTATTTGGCTGCATCCATCTTCCCCTCAATTTTAACCATCTTCCCTGTCCTGCTGAAGAAAAGCAGGCCCAAACCATGATGCTGCCACCACCATGTTTGACAGTGGGGATGGTGTGTTGAGTGTGATGAGCTGTGTTGCTTTTACGCCAAACATATCGTTTTGCATTGTGGCCAAAAAGTTCGATTTTGGTTTAATCGGACCAGAGCACCTTCTTCCACATGTTTGGTGTGTCTCCCAGGTGGCTTGTGGCAAACTTTAGACAAGACTTTTTATGGATATCTTTGAGAAAGGGCTTTCTTCTTGCCACTCTTCCATAAAGGCCAGATTTGTGCCGTGTACGACTGATTGTTGTCCTATGGACAGACTCTCCCACCTCAGCTGTAGTTCTCTGCAGTTCATCCAGAGTGATCATGGGCCTCTTGGCTGCTTCTCTGATCAGTCTTCTCCTTGTCTGAGCTGAAAGTTTAGAGGGACAGCCAGGTCTTGGTAGATTTGCAGTGGTCTGATACTTCCATTTCAAAATGATCGCTTGCACAGTGCTCCTTGGGATGTTTAAAGCTTGGGAAATCTTTTTGTATCCAAATCCGGCTTTAAACTTCTCCACAACAGTATTACGGACTTGCCTGGTGTGTTCCTTGGTCTTCATGATGCTCTCTGCGCTTTCAACAGAACCCTGAGACTATCACAGAGCAGGTGCATTTATACAGAGACTTGATTACACACAGGTGGATTCTATTTATCACCATCAGTCATTTAGGACAACATTGGATCATTCAGAGATCCTCGCTGAACTTCTGGAGTGAGTTTTTCTGCACTAAAAGTAAAGGGGTCGAATAATTTTGCACGCACCACTTTTCAGTTTTTTAATTGCTAAAAAAGTTTAAAATATCCAATAGATTTCGTTCCACTTCACAATTGTGTCCCACTTGTTGGTGATTCTACACAAAAAATAAAAATTTTATATCTTTATGTTTGAAGCCTGAAATGTGGCAAAAGGTTGAAAAGTTCAAGGGGGCCGAATACTTTCGCAAGCCACTGTATATGGTGTTGTCTTTTTTTGTTTATAGAGTAAAAAATAAAAACCACAGAGGTGATCAAATACCACCAAAAGAAAGCTCTATTTGTAGGAAAAAACTAACATCAATTTTATTTGGGTACAGCGTTGCATGGCCGCGCAATTGTCAGTTAAAATAACGCAGTGCCGTATTGCAAAAAATGGCCTGGTCATGAAGGGGGTAAACCTTTCCAGGGCTGAAGTGGTTAAAGAAGTACATTTTCAGCATATTCAAACATCTTCAAACAATTTTTTCCTTTGTAAATATCAGTGCTGTTTCAGCACTTTTTGTATATCACAGAAATGCATTCCTTCATAGGCAGTATATATACTTTATATGAGTGAATTTAGGAAACAAACCAGCAGAAAATTGGCTTGCACAGCTTAGAGAAGGCTTAGTTCATAAAACAGAAAAGCTGATGTTTTAACTCCAACTGCGAGATCTTGCAGTATTGTCATACTGCACATGTGGAAGATGAACTGCATTATATCATGCGCTTCATTTCACACATCCTCAGAATCACAGACATTTCTAAAATGGGAACCAGAACCCAGGCAGCTGAGAGGCAGGACAAAAAAAGGTAAGTATGAAAAAAGTTACAAGGATATAAATAAGTGTGATTGTTTGTTTATTTGCACCTATTGAATATTAGCTGGTTTATAGAGTAGGGACAGGGGGTGGGGAAAGTCTTCTTAACCACTTGCCGCCCGCCATATAGCAAAATGATGTCGGCAAAGTGGATGCGATATCCTGACTGGACGTCATATGATGTCGCCAGGATATCAAGCCTATGCTCGCCCCCCGGGGGCGTGCATCGTGACGGAGACTCTTTACCACATGATCAGTCGTGTCCAATCGTGGCTGATCACAATGTAAACAGGAAGAGCCGTTGATCGGATTTTCCTCACTCGTGTCTGACAGAAGCGAGTAGAGGAGAGCTGACTGGCTGCTCTCCTGACAGGGAGGGTCAGTGCTGATTGTTTATCAGCACAGCCTCCCCTCGGATGCCACCCAGGACCACCAGGATGCCACCAGAACCACCAGGTATGCCACCCTAGACCACCGGGGAAATGCCAATCAGTGTCCAGGCAGCTGCCAATCAGTGCCATTCAAAAATGCCTGCCAGTGCCAGTGATGCCTATCAGTGAAAGCCAGTGCCAGCCATCAGTTCCCATCAATGCCCATCAGTGCCGCCTATTAGTGCCCAGCAGTGCCGTCTATCAGTGCCACCCATCAGTACCCATCAGTGCAGCCTTTCAGTGCCCATCAGTGTTGCCTATCAGTGCCCATCAGTACCCACCAGTGCCACCTATGTGTGCCCATCAGTGCCACCTATCAATGCCAATCAGTGCTGCATATCAGTGCCCATCAGTGCTGCCTATCAGTGCCCATCGTCAGTGCTCATCAGTGCCACCTCATCGGTGCCATCTCATTGGTGCCACCTCATCGGTGCCGCCCTATCAGTGCCCATCAGTGAAGGAGAAAACTTACTTATTTACAAAATATTATAACAAAAACAAAGAAAACCTTTTTTTTCAACATTTTCGGGCTTTTTTTATTACTTTAGCAAAAAATAAAAACTGCAGAGGTGATCAAATACCACCAAAAGAAAGCTCTATTTGTGGGAACAAAATGATAAAAATTTAGTTTGGGTACAGTGTATCATGACCGCTCAATTGTCATTTAAAAAAGTGACGGCACTGAAAGCTGAAAATTGGCCTGGGCAGGAAGGTGTCAAAGTGCCCTGTATTGAAGTGGTTAAAGAATCATACAAAAGGCTTATCTACTTCCATGGCTTACCATACTAATACATAAATAGTGAAATACTAAATGACACCACTGCTTTCAAGTATTGATTGGTAAGCTCTGTAGGTAGGTTTGCACACTGTCATCTAGAGTAGTCTGAGTTAGGAATCCTTGCAGAAGATGCTATGAATGATAAGCATGTGACCAAAGCTGACCTGACAATCCAGACTCTTGTTCCTGTCTATGTGATTACTTTGTGAGAAGCCGCCAGCTCATGATATAACATATCCTTCTGTTTCCATTTGACACACAGAAAAAGTGTTATATTGGTCTGCAAGACACGGACGAGGTCTCGTGAAGCGAGACTGTGGGAGAAGATTTGTACTCTCGCTGGTATTATTATCATTTCTTTTTAGCACATTTTGTAAATGAGAGAATGACTAATAACAGTCATGTTGCAAATGTGGAAATATTCTGCTCTTTTTAATGTACAGGCTAAACCAATAAAAGCTGTAAATTTAAAGGTTATGTTTATTGACGGAGATCTGTAGAAAAGGTCATTGAAGGTCAGGAGGTACTGCTTAACTTTCAACTTGCAATAAAACATTTTTTTATATAAAATGCCTTTATTTTACAGCATGGAAAAGAAGATAAAAACACAACAGCATTATTTTATAAGTACTGCAGTAATCCAGAAAAGCCATTAAGGTGCATTAGAAGATGATGATGATATTGATAATAGTCTCAAAGCCCCATGACATTAATTAAAGTTCAAATGCAAAAACAATTTACAGCTAATTAGCACTGAAAAGCCAACCAGTATTTGCTAACGCCTGTCACTTCCATAAATGATGAAAATTGATTGGCTTTGTGCAAATTGCACATACTAATTACATTTTGCACTTCCCAAAATGTGAACTTGTGCTTGACCAATGCAGGATAAAACAATAGTTGTACATAACTGTGAACTTAAACAGCTTGTAGGCAAGGCCTCAGTAAAGATACCCACATGAGAGGGCTTACATGCACACAAGCTTCAGTAAAGTGGAAACTTTAGGACTGTTGTGCAGAGTTGCAACAGTCACAGTGAGTAACTGGTTGCCATACTGTTGAAAAAGGCAGTTGAGAACATCCCTCAATATTGTATTACACTGTAACTTTACTGGAGGATGCCTCTGCTGGAAGTCGATGGTCTGCTGCACCAACACATAGCACTAACCCACAGAAGGGAATCCTAGAGAGGTTCTTCCGGATCATATAGTGTCCCTCATTCTGCTCATACTCATCAGAAATCTTTCTTTAAGCTAAGCACTGTTTCTATCCAGTGGGTTCCTTTCCTTGACCCTTTTCCACTCATTCAGAGCGTACCCATTAAGGCTGGCCATAGATGACCGATCAGACCCATGGTTGCAAGAAAGAAATTAATAGGATTCCCCATCAACACAGACAGTGCTGACAGGGGAATTCTGCCAAGACATTATCTTCTTCCGGTAGGGGGGTTATCTTCTTCCGGTGGGGGGGGACCTCCCCATCGGGAGAAGACATTGATTATTGTTAGTGGCTATAGCAGCCACTAGTAATAAGCACAAGTAAAATCTAAAAAACGTGTACCAAAAAAATGGCGCCTTGTGAGGATGAGAACATATAAACAAAAGCTGCCCCCTTTAAAGTGAACGAATCTGTAACTGTGCGAAATTATAACAAAAAGAATAAGGCGCTATACATGTTCATATAAAAAAACTGTCAGAAAGAAAAACACTGCATCAAACTCAAATGTGCACATTAATGAGAAAATAAGCATAAAGTCCATAAGTGAATAAATCCCAACACCAAAACGGAATACTCTGAGATAAAATTTCTAGATCTTCCACCACGAGTACTCAGTATAAGGATGGCCACTCACCAGAGCTGTTTGACCCCTTTTTACAGGAAGGTCAAGAAACACTTTGGGAACCCCAAATTGGTTCCACTAATGGCATGAATCCACTCCAATGGCCACTCAGGAAGGAAAGAGAATGTAAAAAATGACTCCACAGTAGACACAGATGAAGGTCTCATAGCGTAGTAATTTTTAATAGGGTAAAAACAGCAGTAATAACAGTTACACTCACATGTGATAGTGCCTGGCCTGGCACTAGGTGTGAGTCAACTGATCCCTGGGTGTAGCGTGCATTCCACGTCTCACTCCGAAGGTGCAAAGCCTGGTGTATCAAAAATGGACCTGGAAATGACGGATCCTCTGCTCCGACATATGTTTCAGCGTGAATGGCTCTTCAGGAAGTGATGTCGCACCACTTCCTGCTTGCTTTTATGTGAATGGAAAGTCTGCTATTGGTGGGGCTCCTCCAAAATGTAGGAGAAGACAGGAATAACATCCAGAATCTGCCTCTAGGGAGCGTCGATGCACACACGCTGCCCACACTGCACATAAATAGCCAACCTTACAAAGGGATCAATGAATAAACTAATAAATAAAATGTATTTGTGGTCAACCATTACCTAAACAGTAATAAATGAACTATTTGGGTGCATGGATGCAATTTAGAGCTGAGTAGGTCAAATGGGTATATTGAGGCTTGAACGAAAAAATGAGGACAGCACCATCTAGTGGTGAGTATTCAAATGGCCAAAATAACCAATACAACCATGCCTCCAATTTTTTTATCATGGCATGGTTATTTCAGTCATCTGGATATTCACCACTAGATGGTGCTGTCCTAATTGTTTCCTTCATATAGAAGATTAGAGGCATGGTTGTATTGGTTATTTTGGAGAATATAGAGACAGGGCGGCTCTGTGGATTCTGGCCGCTAAAGCTCCAGTACCCCTGCTATTGGCTGGAGGGAGGACCAGTCAGAAGGAGGAGAAGAACATAATGTGACATGTAGTGCTGAAGACAGGCAGCTCGACTTTCTAAGCCAAGGAAAAACTACAAGGAGGAGCAGTCACGTCAGGAGAAGGAGAAAATAGCTGGGAGCATGGGGGAAAAAAAGATACCAAGCCTCAAAAAGCCCCCTTGCTATGCCACAGTCTACACCCAACAGAGGGGATAGAGGACAGGAGTGGTGAGGTGACAGTACTGTGTGGTGGAACTCCACCCAAGGGAGAGAAAGAGCCACGTTTTTCCTGAGACTACCCAGAGAGTGCTGCCAGGAGACTGAGGGGAGCCAGGAACAGTGTCACCCACACGATCCGCCACCATTCAGTGCAGGGACCCTGCTCGGCGACCCAACACCACCCAGCCCAGCAGAGGTGACCCACACCACTTCAGGGATCACAACATCCCTTCTTGTCAACCACTGTCCGGTCCCCTTGTTAGTTTGTCAGAGGATTGGTGAGCGGGTGCAAACCCAACATTCCTCTTAGCACAGTACTGACACTGCATGCAGGCACCGATTTCCCTTTCTAGTGTCATGGGATGATTGTTTGGAGCTGCCACCTTTACTGGTTTGTCCTTATAAAGCTCTACCTAAAGGAACATGCTAGAAGATTACTGCTCCACACAAGCTTGTTTAAACCTACTCTTTAAACAAGGGTCCCACCGTTTGCTTGCAGAAGACGCGAGTGCTCTTCACCCCAGGACCTGTAACGCTATGGAACTGTGTTTACTGTACCTGTTTAACCCATTTTTTATGTTTATCTCTCAATAGAGTTTGGGGCCCAGAAGGAGCTGAGAAGTTGACAAACCTTCTCTTCTCCCTCTCAGCGCCTGTGTTATGGGCATATAGATTACTGTCTTTTCTATAGTTACAGTTGCTAAATATTGAAGGTTGTTGTTTCCATTGTATTGATTCTCTGCAGCAAGGTTTAACAATGCTGTAAGTTTTCACATGTTTTAAACCGTGATAATATGTTCAACTTGTTTATCACTACCAAGTGTGTGTCTGTTTTTGGTGATAATCCACAGCCAGGATAACAATATTTTCCACTTGTGTCCATAAATGTGTTTGTAGTAATTTTATTCACCCAGGTGTGCCAGAGGGGCTGAGGTTATTCTTGGAGATGAGATGGAGATCAGAGAACCCAAAATCACCAAGCAGCTCCTTTGGGGGTGGCGCTATATTGGTTAACTACTACAATACTACTTTTTGCTGTCGTTTGAGTGTTAACTGCTGTGTTATAGCTTTTGATGGTAAATCAATGCAGCATAACCCTCCCTTGTTGATGTACAGTATTCCCTTTTCTTATTTACACACAGACTTATTTACACCTGTTTCAAAACACTTTGCCGTTACTCAATCAGTTTAGAGTCATTTTCTGGTGTATATTTATTACTGTGTTTGGGGATAAGCACTACACCAGGATATCTTTCTGATGTGGGGAAAATCCCCCCTTAGACAGTTGTCACCATGGGAAATTTTTCTCTCCATTCTTATTCTAGTGGCTACTCAAAATTTGAATTTTCACTCACTTTAATTTCTGGTGATATTGGTCATCAAGACAAGTAACTAGAAACGTAATATAAACCTGATAGAAGTTCTAACCCCTCACCACTATTTCAGTTGCAAAAAAATATTTTAGTTATAATTTATTTTCAAATAACAGTTTTTATTGTAATTTTTCAGTGATACAGAATAAAGGATCATAGAAAATCACCAGCATTGTACAGTGTATCCTTACGTATTATTAAGCATGCGTTTTATATGACTCAGCTGGCAATATTTCCTACAATAAACAGGGAAGTAAGTGTAAGCTTTCCTTCCATTGCTGGTTTGGGTTCCAGTTCTCTTGGCTGGTTAAAAATAAAACAATACCAACAACATTCAAGAATAAAACAGGTATTTGTATATAATTGAAAAGAAACATATAGTAATGGGGGGTGGGAAGGAGGGGTAGAGAAAGAAGGAAGGGGGTAGAGAGAAAGTGCCATCTAGTTGGTTTTGATACCTGGTCATGGTGGGTCCTCCCGGAGGTGCCACAGCTCCCAGACCCTGTTGTGTGCCTCCAACCTATCCTGAATTCTGGCTGTCATCTTTTCCATTAATTCTACATCTTTGATTCTAGCGTAAAGATCTTCAGCCGTGGGTGGAGTGATGCGTTTCCAGTTTAGGGCTATTAGGCAGCGTGCTGCTGTGAGTATGTGTCGTACTAGTTTTTTGTATGGTCTGCTAATTTTTAATGGTGACAAACCTAGTAGGAAAAATTTCGGTGTCGCTTGGATTTCGGTTTCTAAGAGGCGGGCAAGGAGGTGACTGACCATCTCCCAGTACTGAGCCAGCAGTGGGCAGGTCCAATACACATGTAGGAGAGTGCCTTTAGCTTCTTGGCAACGCCAACATTTATCTGAGCTATTGGGGAAGATTGTGTGTAGTACGTCTGGAGTCATGTACCAAAAGTAGAGGATTTTGTATGAGTTTTCTTTATATAGTGTACATATCGAGCTCTTCGCTGCTTGGTTCCATATTGTCTGCCATTGTGCTAAAGTAAATTCTTCCCCTAAGACCTTCTCCCACTTAAGCATGTAGTAGTGTTTGCCGTGTTCCTCTAGGGAGATGGCAGTCAGGATCTTGTATATTCCTGATATGAGTCCCCTCTGTGAGTTGCCTGCTAGGATGATGGTCTCAAACGGGGATGGAGGTGAGAATTGTAGGTTCGGAGCTATTGTTAGTGCATAATGTCTTATTTGTAGGTATCCGTAGAATGTTTGTCTTGGTAACTTATATTTAGTCTGTAGGTCTGAGAAGGGCAGGAGCCTACGGGTGATGGGGTCTACTATACTCCCATAGTGGAATAAACTCCTAGAGGACCAGGGATGAGACATCTGGCGTGTGAGACTATCTGGCACCTTGGGGTTACAAACAAATGAGGTCAGAGTTGACTTCTCCGAGACTAGTTTATGAGAGTGAGCTAATGTGCGCCAAGTCCTCTTTAACATGGACATGGGGCCCAGTAAGTGCTCTGGAGCTACATCCGCGTCCGCACTCCACAATAGGCTGTTCGGGTGTATTGGAGCTAGCCATAGTTTCTCGATTTCCGTCCATTTATTGTATGATTTTTGTGTAAACCATGACGCCACCGCTCTCAGCTGTGTCGCTTGGTAGTATTTGATTATGTTCGGGAAGGCCAGACCCCCCTCACTGCGCGACGCCATCAACACCGTTTTTGAAATCCTGTGTCTTTTATAGTTCCATACATAGTGGAGTAGATCTGTTTGAAGTTTTTTCAGATGTTTAAGTGGTATGGGTATAGGGAGCGTTTGGAACAGATAAAGAAGCTTCGGGAGGATGGTCATTTTTATTGTTGCAATTCGCCCTAGAAGGGATATATGATGTTTTTTCCATTGTTGTAAGAGGGATCTAATGGTGCCAAAGAGAGGGGGGAAGTTCTCTTGGTACAGGGTGTTAAATTTTGGGGTGATGTGTATCCCTAGATATTTCAGGGCGGTTGTTTGCCAATGATAATTATAATTGGATTTTAATAGTGCCAGCTCCGCTTCGGGAATGTTAATGGGTAAAGCTTCTGACTTTGAGGCATTTATTTTGTATCCCGAGAGGGCGCGAAATCGGTCTAGCTCAGCGTGGAGGTTTGGGAGGGATATGTGGGGTTGGGTAAGGGTGAGTATTATGTCATCTGCAAAAAGGGAGATTTTAAACTCCTTATCTTTGACCTTTATTCCCCTTATGTTTAGGTTATTCCTAATGGAGGCCGCTAAGGGTTCCACACATAGCGCGAATAACAGGGGCGACAGCGGGCATCCCTGCCTTGTACCATTTGATACTGTAAATGGTGTTGAGAGTGCAAATGGAGTCCTGACCTGCGAGGAGGGGTTAGAATATAAGTGCTTTATTGCGCGTAAAAATGGTCCCCGGAAGCCCATGTGGGTCAATGTGGCAAACAGGAACGGCCACCCCAGCCGATCAAAAGCTTTCTCAGCGTCCAGACTCAGTAGCATAGAGGGGGCGCCGTCCCTGTTCGCCACCTCCACCAGGTCTATCACCCTTCTAGTATTGTCGCCCGCCTGCCGCATCGGCACAAATCCCACTTGGTCCTTGTGAATTAATGATGGTAAAATCGTGTTCAGGCGGTTGGATAAGAGTTTAGTGAAGATTTTTAAGTCCGAATTTAGCAACGCTATAGGTCTGTAGTTTGCGCAGGTAGAAGGGTCTTTATCTGGTTTGGGGATCAAGGTAATGAAGGATTTCTGCATTTCTAGGGGAATTTGAGTGTCCTGGAGAAAGGCATTGAACAGTCTACAAAGATGGGGGAGCAGTATGGGGAGAAATGTCTTATAATATTCGTATGGAAAGCCGTCTGGTCCCGGGGCTTTGTGGGATGACAAATTTTTAATAGTAAGCTCTATTTCCTCGTCCGTAATCTGTGCATTAAGTGTTAGCAAGTCAGATGGTTGAAGATGAGGAATTCCACTTTGTTCTAGATATTGTGTCATCGTGTGGGCCAGGTCATTAGGGGGGGGATTACTGGGTATGTCCGGGTTGTTATATAGTTTTTTATAGAAGTCCGCGAATGTGTGAGCTATGTCCTCAGGATGTGTTAGCGTCTGTCCCTTTATGTTTTTAATTTGGTTCGGGGATTGCATATGAGTCCTCTCCCTCAGTTTATTGGCTAAAAGAGAGTGTGCTTTATTCCCCTTGTCGTAGAACTTTTGTTGAAGCCGGGTCAGGGCTTTCTCTACCTGTCCCATTGCTAGGTCACGAAGTGTTGTGCGTAAATTGATTATTTTCCTTAGAGTTGATATTGTGGGGTTCGTCTGAAGTTGATTTTCGAGAGTTCTAAGTTCCCGTTCCGCTTTTACTTTGGCCGCTGTGGCGTCTCTTTTTAGTGCTGATGAGGTAGCTATGCATTTACCTCTAAGGACCGCTTTGTGGGCTTCCCAGAGTGTAGGGATTGAAACTTCTTGGTTGGAATTTTCCAGGAAGTAGTGTTTGAGTGCTGAGTTTAAGTCTGCTAAAGTTGGTGGATGTTGGAGGAGGAATGTGTTTAATCTCCAGTTGTATGGTCTACGGATATTTGTGCCTAGATCTAGGGTGATTAAGATGGGTGCATGGTCCGACCATGAGATAGGACATATTTGCGTCTTGCGAGTGAGTTTCAAGGTGTAGTTATTAACAAAAAAGTAATCAATGCGTGTGTGTGTGCGGTGGGGGGCCGAGTAGAATGTATATTGTCGGCCCTGTGGGTGAAGGGCTCTCCATGTGTCAAAGAGCGCGTACCGTCGGGTAATTTGCCTGAATAATCTTGAGTCTCTTTGGACCTTAGCTGGTGGAGCTTGGGGGGTTATCGTCTGGCGGTCTGCAGTGGCCGATTGAGTGAGGTTGAAATCGCCTCCTATAATAAGAATTTTGGGAGTGGATCTAAAAATTCGCGAGAGTGCCTTGGACATGAAGCTATGTTGTTTTACATTGGGGGCGTATATTGAGCAGAACGTCACTTCTTGCATTTGCCATAGTCCTGTCAGGATAATAAAGTGGCCATTAGGATCACGGTGCTGGGTCACGCAGGTGAAGGGAGCCCCCTGTTTGAAGAGTATAGCCACTCCAGCTTTTTTACGACTGCCCGATGCCATATATATTTGGGAGTAATGTCTGGACGCGAACGCAAATGAGCCTTCTTTATTGTAATGTGTCTCTTGGACCATAATCACATCTGCTCCTGATTGTCTAAACTCCCTTAGTGCCAGATGTCTTTTCCTATCGGAGTTCAATCCGTGTACATTTAGTGAAAGGATCTTAGTCATGGTGGTGGCGAATAAATGTGTGGTAGTGTACGCTTACCTAGTGGTGGATTGTCGGCTGTTGAGACCCCTGGTTCAGGGTAGGCACACTCCGGGAGGAGACCAGGAATCTTCATGTACCTAGCTATGCAGAGAAAGAGATGGCTAGGGAGAAGGAAAGAAAGAAGGGGTAGGGAGGGTAAAAATACAGTTAGTGCATAAAGATAACACATAGTCAACCTTGCTAACCATCTATAAGCGGCCAACAGGCCTAGACTAGAGCAGACCCCAGCGTGAGCCCCCACCCCGAATCGGGCGGACATAGAGGCACACCCAGGGGCCCGCATTCCGTCAACAATAAAATCTATACCTGTGCACAGCCTAATACTGTGCACCAGTATCCAACCAAAATAGGTTAGAAACAGATTAGCAAAAAGAAAAACAAAAAACAGCTAAGAGAGGGGCGAGGGTGATAAACAATGGCTTCAATGCCCTTCCTCCTTAGGCTCGTCTAATACTAGCCCTTAGTAGTATACTATAGTTGGGCGTAGGGGTATTGTCACTTATGGTGTTCTAGGGGACTATTAAACTTTATGTTAACTGATCATTTCTATTTTTTAAATCTAGGTATTCGAGTCTCTGAGCTTTGTGCTAGAATAGTAAGCGTTGTTCAGCGGTTCCTGTGTTTAGCGGGTTTGCGTTGAGTGTCGGAGTTCCTAGGCCGGTTGGTTGCAGGGACCTTTTGCCAAGTGGCAGGTGGTGGTGGAGGGGTGGCCACTAAGTCCCATTCTGGAAGCTGTGGAGCTGCTATTTCAAGAGTGTCACAGAATGTACGAAGATCCTCGGGGTATCGTAATACAGCGGATTTTCCTTGGCGTTTTGCTGTGAGGCTGAAGGGGAAACCCCACCTGTAGATAATGGCTTCTTTCTGCAGAAGTTGTAGGAGCGGTTGAAGAAGTCTGCGTTTCTGCAGGGTTATCCACGAGAGGTCCGGGTACAGTTGTATCTGAGTGTCCGCATGAGTTATTTTGCGAGCTAGGCGCGCCTGCCGCATAATTTCCTCTTTGAGAGGGTAGGAGCTGATTCTACATATTACGTCCCTCGGCTTAGAGGTAGTGTTTTTGGGCCTAAGCGCTCGGTGGGCCCTGTCCATTTCTATATGTTTGGAGGGGGGGTCCCCAGTGAGATTATTGAAGATGGACTGCAGTATTGATTGTAGGTCCTCCGTATTTTCTGATTCCGGGATACCTCTTACCCGTATATTGTTACGGCGCCCCCTGTTGTCCAGATCTTCCACATGCCTCTGCATATCTCTTAGCATTGATCTGTGTTCTGCGCCCTGAAGTTGGGTTCTGTGGACCGCTAGTTTTGTTTCTTGTATTTCCTCTTCAGCCATTTCCACCCTGTCCGCCAGGTGTTTGAGGCCTGTTTGGAGTACTTGAATTTCCGTGCGGCATGTAGTTTTCACGTCCTCGATTAGTTGTCTGAAGTCCTCTTTAGTGGGAATGGCCTGCAGGTAAGTTTGCCATTGCAGAGGCATGTGTGAGGGCCCATGAGTGGCCTGTGCTGGGCTGTGATAATGAGGAGAGGGGGATAACACTTGTGGAGGGGAGCGTGGCGACAGCGCCCCTGCCCCTCGGTTAAACTGTATTTCAGTTGCTGGGGAGTCCCATGAATTCATGCATTCCCCTATTTGTTGCTGCTGTGGAGGGGGTCTGGCTTTGATATCCTCTGCTGGGGGGAAGATTGAGTGAGTGACTTTCTGTGCATAAGAGGGTATGCTGGTGTGCTGCCTTGATGTGCTAGGATCTCTGGAACGTGATAGTCTCTGTGCCTTAGGGGGGGGGGAGGCCATCACCCCTGCCCATGTTCCCTCTGTTGAGCCATCAGGGGTTCTGTAGGTACTAGCTTGTGGACCTGCGGGGCCTGGCAGGGGGGGAAAGTCCTGGGATAAGTCTGAGGAGTCTGTGGAGAGAGGCTCCGTGTCATGTGGTGGCGGCTCTGGTGCTGTTCTCAGCAGCTGCGGGAAGGCCGCCGAGCACTGAGTGTAGCGCTCGGGGGAGGCGGGCGGCGCGGCGGTCTGGGACTCATGTGTCTGTTCTGCGGGGATACTCGGGTGTCGATGGGGACTCACCCTTCCTCCGCCCGTGCCCGCTGCTGGATGGTTCGCCGTGTCCCGCCGCGCGCCCTCCGGGATCCGATCGTCAGTGTACGCTGGCTGGGGAGGCTGGGCGGGACTCCTCTGCATACTGGCTGGAGTGTCCGGCGCCATATTGGCCTCTTCGTCCTGGGACATTTCTGGCTGAGTAAAGTAAGAGCGGAGGTCCGTGGAGGCCCCTGGAGGGGGTAGAGACGATCCTCTGGATCTGGAGGATCGAGTGGTCCTAGATTTGCCCATGTGGGCGCAAGATAAGTACCCCAAATTTCGCCTTTTGAGCTGCGGGCTGAGAGAGCTAAGAGCTTAGGCTGCCATTCAGCTCGGCTTCCGGTCACGCCCCCCTTAGTTATAATTTAAGGTATTTGGGATACAACTTATTAGACCAATAAGAAACAAAAAAGACCCCGTGCATGCTGCAAAAAATATGTAGCACACTCAAATGAAGTATTGATTTATGTGACTAGCACCACATGCATAATTTAATTTGATATATTCATGGAATCAATGTCAATGCAGACTTGAAAGTGAAATATGAGAAAGATATTAAGATAAAATAGGATAAACAGATCTAATAAGTTTCTTCAAAGTTGTGTCATATGTTGAAGCACAACAGAACTAATTTGCTACGTCTTATTGAGTACCAAGACATTTCAAATAAGAATAATAAATTACAAAGTACAAACCTACACTGAGATTCAAAAGTTGCAAAGTTCTTGGGTGTTGTTGCCAAGGTCTAAGAAATACTTACATTTGTACTCTCAAAAGATGTCATAAAAATGTCAGCAGTAAAGTTGATGATTATTACAACAGCTACTTTAAAGAATAACCATGTTGGAAAAGTGTTCAACCTTATGATTGATTAGACCAAGGGTACCCATCCAAATTCAAGGAGCTTATGCACAAACCGTCCACCCTAAGGCAGCACTCCTGACGCCCTAAGAGCACAAACATAATAGCTTGGTTTGGACAAAAAGATCTGTTGCTATGGAGAAGGGAGCAATGAGAAAGAAGATGTTGATAGAGCATTTGGCTGGACCTGAAGAACTGACTTTTCATAAGAAAAGGAACATTTTCTTTTCTTTTTTTAGTCAACATATTGCTATATACTGTGTTATAACATGTCATGAATGCATTCATACAGCTTACACAGTTACTGTTAGGCCCACTTTATTTGTTTTTCAGATCCTTTCTCTTTTAGGAGTGAGTAGGGAGTGGGTATGAGGTTTGCCACTACCATGGGTTTATGGTGAATCCCAAAGGTCCTCAATGTTCCCAAATAGCAATTTTTTGGTCAAAAACTTTGTAGGTTTGCTGCAGGAAATAAGGAAAAATCTTTAAATACAGTGCATAGCCTTTTTCATGGTCAGCTGTTTCACAAGAGTTTGATTATTTGAAGGAATGGATAAACCAGACCCCTTTCTATAAAAGGGTGGGCTCACAGCAGCCATACTGTCAGTGAGCGTCAGGAAGAGGTTACAATTCCGTGTAGGAAGAGACACTGGGGGTCATTTAGCGCTAATTGGCGCTAATTACTGCTAATTGACGCAAATTAGCACTAATTCGCGACAATTTAGTGCTAATTAGCGCTAATCGTGTGAATTCGCACTAAAACGGTATTTACTATAGCGCTGGTGAGAAAATACTCCCAAAATCGAATTTAGTATAGTTCCCTGAAACCAAATAGAGCCCAAACCTTTACTCTGCTAAAACCTGGAGTAGTGCACATGGAAATAATGTTTAGAGCATGATATAATTGCCTAAATTATACTGAAATATGCTGTATATTATTTAAAGATAATCTGCTTTTAAACTGTGTGAAAAAGTGATTTCTACACTGAAATATCTTTAAAAGTCTGAGAAGTGAAAAATTCCCTGTTTTGGACAACCCGGTGCCAACACAGCTAAGCATGCTCAGACCTGAAAATAGCCCTCATTTTAGGTCCAGTGTCTTTTTTACCCGGTGCTATAGTAAATACCAAAATGAGAGCTACTTAGAGAGCATTTTTTGGAAGTGAAAATCTTAAAAACAAAATATAGTCCAATGCAAGTTTTAGCAATTGATTCTAATGGAACAATTCTAACTTTCACAAAAAAATATTTTAATGTTGAGATGAAATGTATCTTTCTCTGAAATAAAATTTCCTTTGCAACATTGTTGATTCTACTTAAAATATTTTGTTTTTAAGAATACTAGAATGTGGAATGTTTTGATGTTTTGGTAAAATATATTTTTCTCTGTCACTTTCACTTGTTACTCTCCATCTCACAACAATCTTTACCCAAACTCACACATGTGTCTTTATAATCCACAAACAATACCATTGCTGATGCAAATTTAAAATAAATCACAATTTTTGTGCTTTTTATTATTTCCAAATATTCATAATTTGAGCCCAAAAAATGTGATATGTGTACCAACGTCAGAAATCAAAATGTAGTTCCCAAAAATTTTAGGGTAATATTCTACTCTCACCCACAAAAAAACACCAAATATCACAGAATAAATCAAGAAGAATAACTCTTGAGTAATGTAATTCCATCACCTGTATGTCCAAAGAAATGCAGTATTTATGTGTTTTTATGTGTAGTTATATGTAGGAGGTTCTCACATGTGGCAGCTCTGTGGCTTAGAGGTTAGAACTTCTGCTTAGTATCCTTGAGTGTCTGGGTTCAAATCCCAAACATGCTGCTTCATGTAGAGAAGCTGTCTCATCTCCCAGGTTCTATAACTATGTCTAAATGTAAAATGTATGTGTAGGAGGGTTCCACTACCATTGTAAGCCTTTTCCAGATACACTATTTAGCCAAAAGTATTGGGACACCTGCCTTTACACACACATGAACTTTAAGTGCAGCCCAGTCTTAGTCCGTAGGGTTAAAATTTGATTTGGCCCACCCTTTGCAGCTAGAACAGCTTCTGGGGAGGCTGTCCACAAGGTTTAATGTGTCTATGGGAATGTTTGATCATTCTTCCAGAAGTGCATTTGTAAGGCCAGGCACTGATGTTGGACGAGAAGGCCTGCCTCGCATTCTCTGCTCTAATTCAGCCAAAGGGTGTTCTATCGGGTTGAGGTCAGGACTTTGTGCAGGCCAGTCAAGTTTCTCCACTCCAAACTTGCTCAGCCATGTCTTTATGGACCTTGATGTGCACTGGTGTGCAGTCATGTTGGAACAGGAAGGGGCTTTCCCCAAAATGTTCCCACAAAGTTGGGAGTATGAAATTGTCCAAAATGTCTTGGTATGCTGACGCCTTAAGAGTTCCCTTGACTGGAAGTAAGAGGCCAACCCTTGAAAAACAACCCCACATCATAATCCCCCCTCCACCAAATCATTTGGACCAGTGCACAAAGCAAGCTCCATAAAGACATGGATGAGTGATTTTGGAGTGGATGAACTTGACTGGCCTGGACAGAGTCCTGACCTCAACACAACAGTACACCTTGGGGATAAATTAGAGCGGCGACTGTAGGTCAGGCCTTCACGTCCAACATCAGTGCCGGACCTCACAAATGCACTTGAAAGAATGGTCAAACATTCCCATAGACACACTCCTAAACATTGTGGACAGCCTTCCCAGAAGGGTTGAAGTTGTTATAGCTGCAAAGGGTGGGCCAACTCAATATTGAACCCTACGGACTAATACTAGGATGCCATTAAAGTTGATGTGTGTATAAAGGCAGGTGTCCCAATACTTAAGCCAATATATTGTATGTTGCTTGTGACACTGAGCATGGCTATGGACTTAGGGCTGGTTCACACCACAGAGATGTAGAGAACATGTGTGAGGCTGCCTGCTGGTTAAGTGGGTAGCAGTTCTGTCCGGCGAGCACTGGGGTTGCTGGTTTTATTCCCCAACATGCTAATGCTTGTGCTGAAGTTTATATGTTCTCCCTGTGTAGGTTTATCACCACAATCCAAAGACATAGTGGTATTTTATTTGTCTCCTGTCGAAATAGTCTCTAATGTAAGAAAGTTTTTGGACTTTAGATTGGAAGCTCATTGCAGCCAGGGACTGATGTTAATGTTTGTTAGCACTAATCATGCCCAGGGACATTTAAAATTTTAGGGTTTACACTGCACAGGTACATATGTTTAGAAAACTGGTGCTTTGTTTATGTGGATGCAAATGGACTTTGATCTTTGGCCTGTAGTTGGAGATTTGATGCACATAGCCAAGGGCTAACACAGTTGCGAATAGTATTATGTGTTCATGCTCAACAGGTACAATCACTTTAGACATACATGAAGAGATAGATTGAAAGATACTGGTGGGCGTGTACTTCTATTGGGCGTGTCAGTGTGCTAACAATAAACCTCTCTTATATAAAGGCCTGCAGTAGGGGGGTTTGTTTGGCCTGGGAAGGTCAGGTTTTCTGCTGTGATTTGTGGGGGAGAAGGAATGATATTGTGCCTATTGGCAAATGCCCAACTAGGGATATTTGCTGAAGTTCTTGTGCATTTTTTCTATCAAAAGTGGGTTTATGTGGCCATGCTGTCAATGTTGTGTGTTTGGTATCCCCACACATTTGCTTCTGGTCCATGTGCACACATCACTTCCTGCATTTGTTCTGCTGATGTAAATGCTCCTTTCTATTAAAATATATATGGCTTGTTTCACAGTTGGGCGACTTTGGACCTCCGAGTTGCTTGACAAGTTGTACCGACTTTGGACCTCCTAGTTGCTTGACAAGTTGTACCCCATGATTCTCAATGATAACTAGGGATGGGCCGAACATCCACCTGTTCGGTTCGCAGCAGAACATGCAAACAGGCAAAAAATTTGTTAGAACACGTGAACACCGTTTAAGTCTATGGGGCACGAACATGAATAATCAACAGTGCTAATTTTAAAGGTTAATATGCAAGTTATTGTCATAAAAAGTGTTTGGGGACCCGGGTCCTGCCCCAGGGGACATGTATCAATGCAAAAAAAGTTTTAAAAACTGACGTTTTTTCGGGAGCAGTGATTTTAATAACGCTTAAAGTGAAACAATAAAAGTGTAATATTCCTTTAAATTTCCTACTTGGGGGTGTCTATAGTATGCCTGTAAATGGGCGCATGTTTCCTGTGTTTAGAACAGTCTGAGAGCAAAACGATATTTCTAAAGGAAGGAAAAAGTCATTTAAAAGTGCTAGCACCGGCTATTAATGAAATGTCGGCCCCGACAATACACATAAAAGTTCTTTGATAAAAACGGCCTGGGATTCCCCCACAGTCCATTACCAGGCCCTTTGGGTCTGGTATGAATATTAAGGGGAACCCCGAACCTAAATTAAAAAAAAGAAAAAATGCATGGGGGTCCCCCCAAATTCCATACCAGGGCCTTCAGGTCTGGTATGGATATTAAGGGGAACCCCTTGCCAAAATTTAAAAAAAATGGAGTGGGGGTCCCCCTAAAAATCCATACCAGACCCTTATCCGAGCACGCAGCCTGGCAGGCCGCAGGAAGAGAGGGGGGACAAGAGAGCGCCCCCCTCCTGAACTGTACCAGGCCACATGCCCTCAACATGGGGAGGATGCCCCCATGTTGATGGGGACAAGGGCCTCATCCCCACAACCCTTTGCCCGGTGGTTGTGGGGGTCTGTGGGCAGGGGGCTTATCAGAATCTGCAAGCCCCCTTTAACAAGGGGACCCCAGATCCCGCCCCTCCCTGTGTGAAATGGTAACGGGTACATTGTTCTCCTACCATTTCACAAAAAAAGTGTCAAAAATTGTAAAAAACACAGACACAGCATGGGACAAGTCCTTTATTTAAAAAGAAAAAAAAGTTCCAGAGATGTAATCTTTCCTCGCCCCAGGATACGTGGAAAGACGCCGTCACGACATGATCTGCCTCCATGGGAGGAGCCCTCTGAATGACGCTAGACCTGTCGTGACAGTTTTTACATAGCTGAGGGCGGGGCCACCCGTGACGTGCGCAGGTAACCCCGCCTCCCTCTGACGCAACGGGGAAACACCGCAGGGTTACCCAGTGACATGTACAGGTGACCCCGCCCCCTCTGACTCTACGTGGGTTTTCATGTCACATTTTTTTTTAAATTTTGGTTCAGGGTTCCCCTTAATATTCATACCAGACCCAAAGGGCCTGGTAATGCACTGTGGGGGATCCCAGGCCGTTTTTATCAATGAACTTTTATGTGTATTGTCAGGCCTGACAATTCATTAATAGCCGGCACTAGCGCAAGCACTTTTAAATGACTTTTTTTTTCCTTTTAGAAATGTCATTTTACTGTCAGACTGTTCTAAACACGGGAAACACACGCCACTTTAAGTGGCGTCTCCAGCTTTCATATTTAGGGGGGCACATGGGGGGACAGGGACAAAAGTAGGGGGCAACTATAAAATGCAATTATATATATCCTGGGGCCCTTTACTATGATCCCTTTCACATGTTCTGAAGTGAGCTCCCTTCCTACTGTATTGGAGCCCCCCCAGGGTGGCAGAAAACAAGAGATATATGTCATCAGCATACCAAGAAAATATAAGGGTCCAAAGTAGTGGGAGAACTACCAGGGTTGCAAAGGTTGTCTTGCCATCGGGCCCTGGTGTTCTTCCACTGTGGGGTACCCCAGCCTCCTCTTGCTGTCCTGCCCCTGCTATTGACAGCGCTGGTCTGGCATCTCTTGGAATTTACAGACTGGTTCTCCTGTCCTAAGGACGGGAGAAATCAGCCTGTTTTTTCAGTAACTGAGAGTCCTGGTGGTGGTGGAGTCCTTCCTGCAACTCTCTCTTCTCCCTACCAATGAGGATGCAGGGGAAGGAGCAGATCAGGCGGCCGTGGTTGTGTGAGCGCTTACATTATGCAGTGTCAGCGAGCAGAGGGAGGGGGAGGAATCACCCACAGGAGCTGACTGGGGATGCTCTCCCTCTCAATAGAGACTGTGTTACTCCAGCGGAGGCCCGATTAAGATACGGTGCATCCGTTATGAATGCAACAAAAAGACATTGCCTTTTTGTAAAAAAATAAATAAATTTTTTTTAAAATTTGGGGGCACATGGTGGGGCACAGCATAATGTTGGGGGGGTCAGGGCCCCCTCTGCCCCCCCTAGGGATGCCATTGGCCACTTTACAGGCATACTATAGACACCCCGCAGGTACGAAATTTAAAGGAATATTACACTTTTATTGTTTCACATTAAGCATTATTTAAATCACTGCACCCAAAAAAACAGTCATTTTTAAAACTTTTTTTTGCATTGATACATGTCCCCTGGGGCAGGACCCGGGTCTCCAAACACTTTTTTATGGCAAAGAACTTGCATATAAGCTTTCAGTGAGAATTTTGGATTTTGCAGGTTTGAGCCCCATTGACTTCCATTATTCCTGCATATGTGATCTGACAGGCATTTTTGCCAGCAATAGCGCTGCTTTCCATTTGCATTAGAGTTCAGTTTCTGAGTGTTGAAGTCTTTCTGGCCTTTTTTGCACGCTATTTTTTGGGAAAGCAGGATCATTTTTTGGCTCTATAGTAAATGACCCACACTGTGTTATATATTTTATTTATTTTTTAAATTTTGCCACTGGTACATATCCCCAACAGCAGTGCCTGGCTTCCAAAGCATTTTGTTTGACATTAGCATGGTTATTAGCCCTACAAATTTAGGGCTAATAATAGAATTAAATAACAACATTCACACCAATAGACTTCAATTGGGTTTGCCGCAAAGTTCAAACTTCAAGCAAAATTTACAAAACTGTTCATAAACCAAACTCAGGAAGATTCCTTCATCCCTAGTAGTGATGAGCTGAACATACCTGGGTTCAGTTTGAGGCAGGTTTAGCAAACATTATTAAAATTTAGGTGCTGAATCCAAACTCTATTGACGTCAATGAGTGATAATTGTTAAAAAAAAACAGTCATGGCCATTTTCAAACAAGTTGAGTTTGTCAAACAAGAGAATGAGAGCTGCAGGCTTTCTCTCCCCCCCACCCGCCCGATCGAGGCACACGGTGCCACAGCGGGAGCCAGGAACGACTGTGCCGCAGTAAAAACAGTACCTGTTGGTGTCTCCTTCCTCTTTATAGAGTTTGTGGACTCTATAACTTTCCTACAGACTAAATAATATACACTGATTTAGGTTATTTTCTCCAAGGAAATGTAGCAGAATACATTTTGACCTAAATTTTTGAAGAAAGAATATTTATTTGCAAAATTTTATAACAAAAATGAAGAAAAAAAGTTTTGTTTTTTTTTAAATGTCAGTCTTTTTTAGTTTATTTAGCAAAAAATAAAAAAAACAGTGGTGATTAAATACCACTAAAAAAAGCTCTATTTGTGTGAACAAAATGATAAAAATGTAGTTTGGGTACAGTGTTGTATGACTGCGCAATTGTCAGTGAACATGCAACAGTGCTGAAGGCTAAAAATTTGCCTGAGCAGGAGGAAGGTAAAAGTCCCCAGTATTGAAGTGATTAAGGAAGACACGGAGTGAAAAAAGCTTTTTTAATCCATTGATTAGTATTTTGATTTAGATCTGAAAATCTATGGCATTTTTATTTTATTTTTTTCTAGTAATGGCAGCGCTCTGCTATTTTTATCATGACTGTGACATTGCGGCGGACACATTTGACACTATTTTGGGACCATTCACATTTATACAGCGATCAGTGCTATACAAATGCACTGATTACTGTATAAATGTCACTGGCAGGGAAGGGGTTAACACTATGGGGCAATAAAGGGGTTAAATGTGTTACCTAGGGAGTGATTCTAACTGTGGGGGAGGGGGTTAACTAGGGAAGGAGACCGATCGGTGTACCTCTGTACTGGGAACACCTCTCCCCTGACAGGACGTGGATCTGTGTGTGTTTACACACACAGATCCACATCCCGGCTCTGTTACCGGCAATTGCAGGTGCCCGGAGGACATCGCAGTCGCCGGGCACGCGCATCGGCTCCCGAGTGACGCGGCAGGCTGGGAAGCCCAGGACATCATATGACGCCCGCCCCAGGATAGGAGATCCCTCCTGCAGACGTCATTTGACTATGGGCGGGGTATGAAGTGGTTAAGCACTGGACTTTTTGAATTTACAGTTGTACCACAAGCAATATTGTAATTTATTGTTTTTTTTAAAAAAATACCTTTCCTTTTCAATCTGCATCTCTCTTTAATTTTTTGTAAATGTATTGCAATGTGGAAACCTGGAGGCATTCCATACATAGTTGGTATACGGAACACCCCTAGAGATGTCCTTTCCTGCTTGCGTGATTGGCTCACTGATTTTCCCAGAAGTCTGCACTAAGATACAAGTCAGTGTTTAGGCATCCTCTGCAACAAAAATTTCAGTTTTGGTGATATTCTCCTAAAGGATGAATCACTTTTAAAGGAATACAGAACATAGAACTCCACTTTAGAGCGCTGCAAGTGCATCAGTTGATCAAAGATGAAAAAGTCACTCCCATTTAGTCCTGCACTAAACATGATCTAACAAAGAGTTATTCTTCAGAGCAGAAGCAGGCAGGACTTTTTCAACAAAGTTTGTTAAAATCTTTGCAATTTATATTGATCACCCAGGGGGACTGCTTTTTGGGAGGGTTGTCTGGGGGGTTCCATGACCCCACCTTTAAATTGGTGCATCTGTGCAACATATATAACCCACTACAGCAAAACTGACATCTATAAAGAGAAAAATGTGTTAAAATTGCTGGGAAAATGACAGCTTCTAACAGCTCCTTTGTTCAGTCCTTTTGATCTGTTATGGATTTTAAGGGTGAACCCCATGTATAAATCAAGAAAAAAAGGTGCCATTCCTCCCAAAAATTTGGGGGAGGGAGTAACTAGCCATGTTGATGAGGACATGCCAAAATTGTTGACATGTCAAGTAGAGGAGGATCAGTGAACATCCATTCATCAATCTTTCCACTGTGTTGTTCACAGAAGTCAGATACTGGCCCATCGTGGCTGGGAAAGGAGAAAACTGAGCACTTTCTGTACTTGATTTATTCTGAAGCAGTGCAGTAGAGATATCAGATGTATCCATAAAGAGGACCTGTCAAGATAAATCTACTATCACATATATAGATAGCAGGGATAACTTGCCACACATTTGTGGCAGTTTTGAATTGTAAGTCTTGTGCACATTTTCACTGGCAAGTTGCAGAGCACTTGAAGCACAAGTTTTAGTTGACACTTTTCCAGTCTGTAGAAAATTTGTATGCAAAATCTCTTGCAAGAGCAAAGTTGCAGTGGTGAGTCTACAGCAAGAGCTCTGTAAGTCTACAGCAGAGAGAAAAGATGAAAATTCAGCCACAGTGACCCCTTGAACTTACAGCAGACTTGGAGAATGTTTGCAAAGAAAGTTGATCTGGAGTCATGCAATGAGGACTTGCTACAATTGTGCAACAAACTTGTGAAGTCATTTTCAAACTTTCAGCTCAATTGCTTGCTATCTGGGTAGGGGCTTGTAATGAAATTAAGAAAATTACTTGCACCTAGGATGTAAGCAGTAATTGAGTAACGATTGAGTAATGCTATAGTGAGAGAAAACATTCTAAGGCCAATATTCATGGTTCATTTTAAACTCACAAGCTGTAAAGGTTGGTACCTATGTGAGTAAAATTTTATATATATTTTTTTTTTCACAAGGTCAAGCAATTTTTAGACTTGAGATATTTGGTATCTATCTATTAACTGATGTGTTATGTATTTACTTAAGACTAAACACACTCATGCCTTTTACTTTTTAAAATAAGAATTATATTTTTGTTTGTGTCCCCTAAAATTTAAATTAGCACTTTTTTTTTACAGAAAATGCTGTGGGCAGCATGGCGGCTAAATGGTTAGCACTTCTGCTTAGCAGCACTAGGGTTTTTGATTCAAATCTTAACCCTGACACTACCTGCCTAGAGTTTGCCTGTTCTCCCTATTCCTGCATCAGTTTCCTCACTCACTTCAGACATGCTGGTAGGTTAATTGGCTCCTGACTAAATTGGCCCTAGTGTGTGTATGTATGAATGTGGGATAGGGATCTTAGGACTAATGTGAATGTACAATATACGCTATATTACCAAAAGCATTGGGACTCCTGCCTTTACAGGCACATGAACTTTAATGGCATCCTAGTCTTATGGGGCGTACACACGGTCGGACTTTTCGTCTACAAAAGTCCAACGGATGCCGACGGACTAAAGCTGGCTGGTAATCCGATCGTGTGTGGGCTTCCCCGGACTTTCAGAGGACTTTTTCAGCCTCAAATCCGACAGACTTTAGATTTGAAACATGCTTCAAATCTTTACGTCGTAACTATGACGGACCCCGAAATCCGCTCGTCTGTGCGTCTGTTATGGATTTTAAGGGTGAACCCCATGTATAAATCAAGAAAAAAATGTGCCATTCCTCCCAAAAATTTGGGGGAGGGAGTAACTAGCCATGTTGATGAGGACATGCCAAAATTGTTGACATGTCAAGTAGAGGAGGATCAGTGAACATCCATTCATCAATCTTTCCACTGTGTTGTTCACAGAAGTCAGATACTGGCCCATCGTGGCTGGGAAAGGAGAAAACTGAGCACTTTCTGTACTTGATTTATTCTGAAGCAGTGCAGTAGAGATATCAGATGTATCCATAAAGAGGACCTGTCAAGATGAATCTACTATCACATATATAGATAGCAGGGATAACTTGCCACACATTTGTGGCAGTTTTGAATTGTAAGTCTTGTGCACATTTTCACTGGCAAGTTGCAGAGCACTTGAAGCACAAGTTTTAGTTGACACTTTTCCAGTCT
Organism: Lithobates clamitans; assembly: GCA_037952925.1. Taxonomy (NCBI): domain Eukaryota; kingdom Metazoa; phylum Chordata; class Amphibia; order Anura; family Ranidae; genus Lithobates; species Lithobates clamitans. The sequence goes on from JBBGZY010001130.1 coordinate 3,325,980, forward strand.
GTAGAAAATTTGTATGCAAAATCTCTTGCAAGAGCAAAGTTGCAGTGGTGAGTCTACAGCAAGAGCTCTGTAAGTCTACAGCAGAGAGAAAAGATGAAAATTCAGCCACAGTGACCCCTTGAACTTACAGCAGACTTGGAGAATGTTTGCAAAGAAAGTTGATCTGGAGTCATGCAATGAGGACTTGCTACAATTGTGCAACAAACTTGTGAAGTCATTTTCAAACTTTCAGCTCAATTGCTTGCTATCTGGGTAGGGGCTTGTAATTAAATTAAGAAAATTACTTGCACCTAGGATGTAAGCAGTAATTGAGTAACGATTGAGTAATGCTATAGTGAGAGAAAACATTCTAATGCCGCGTACACACGAGCGGACTTTACGGCGGACTTTGCCCGGCGGACTTTTCGTCGGACTTTGTTTGCTCCTTGCGCCGGACTTAAAAACGAACGGACTTGGCCACACACGGTCACTGCAAAAGTCCGCTGGTTTTGAACGCGGTGACGTATAGCACGTACGACGGGACTAGAAAAAGGAAGTCCAAGCCCCACTCCGGCACCCTTTGGGCTCCTTCTGCTAATCTCGTGTTAGTAGAAGTTTGGTTAGAGACGATTCGCGCTTTTCACACTTCAGCTTATTTCGTTCGTTTTCTGCGGTTCAGTTTGTGCTTGTGAGGTTTGTATCTGCTTTTCAGTGCGTGTTGGTCAGTTCGTAACCTGCCTTGCAGGCCGTTCTGCTCCGCTCGTTCCTGATTTTCAGGTCGTTCTTCATAGGCCTTGCTGTTCTTCAGTGCGTTTGTTATAAGTTTGTTTGTTTGAGCAGCCGACCGTTTTGAAGCCATGTCGAGTGGACGTTCTCGTTCTCGAGTTCGTGCTTTGTGGGGACTTGGTGTTGGGGTTAATACTTTGACCCGAGTCCAGTCCATGAACAGGGCGAGGAGGAGTTCATGGACCAAGAATTGGTTGCGCCAGCGTGACCAGTTCTGTCATATGCCTTTGCTCCGTGAGCTCCGTGAGAACAATCCTGATGATTTCAGGAATTTTCTCAGGATGACGGACCCCATCTTTGAGCGTCTGCTGGCTATGCTGACCCCCTATATCAGCAGGCAGGATACCTGCATGAGGCAAGCCATCAGTGCGGAGCAGAGGCTAGTTGCCACGTTACGTTATTTGGCGACAGGGAGAAGTCTTCAGGACTTAAAGTTCTCGACAGGCATCTCCCCCCAGGCTCTGGGGATCATAATCCCAGAGACCTGTTCTGCTATTATTCAGGTCCTGCAGAAGGAATATATGAAGGTAAGTTTAATCCTTTAACATTACATGATATGTATTAACTGTTTTTGGATGTATTGTAGAACTGTCCTCTTTACCTAATTGCCATGCTTTCAATCTGCTGTGAATGTCCCCTTTCTCTTTGTGAATGCCTATTTTAATAATTTATTGCCCTATACATGCCTAATTTATTTCATTAACCTCCCCACCATGCAATGCTGGGTGCATTTTTATCTCTAGACTATAGTCCATTGAACAATGTATATTGTCTGCTCCATTGTCTTGTTTGTCCCTCCCCCACCCCACTAATGTTTCATCCAGTCAGGTGTGTTTGTTAACCTAATTAGAACCCCTCCCCCACCCCACTAATGTTTCATCCAGTCAGGTGTGTTTGTTAACCTAATTAGAACCCCTCCCCCACCCCACTAATGTTTCATCCAGTCAGGTGTGTTTGTTAACCTAATTAGAACCCCTCCCCCACCCCACTAATGTTTCATCCAGTCAGGTGTGTTTGTTAACCTAATTAGAACCCCTCCCCCACCCCACTAATGTTTCAGCCAGTCAGGTGTGTTTGTTAACCTAATTAGAACCCCTCCCCCACATTCAAATGTATCAATGGGCCATCATAGGGGGTGATTAATCTTAATAAGTGTGCCTTATGTTTTTCAACATTTCAATTACAAACACACATATTCATAATATTTGACTGCTGTTGTTTACTAATGTTTTGGTGTAATCTGAACGAAAATTTTTGTTATTAAAGTCCTTATCTTTTTTTTTTGCACTCCACAGTTTCCTACAAGTCCACAGGAATGGCAGACTGTGGCCTCCCAGTTCGCTGACCGTTGGGACTTTCCCAACTGTGTCGGGGCGATTGACGGGAAACATGTCCGGATTGTGCCACCACCGCATTCGGGGTCTTATTTCTTTAACTACAAGGGGTTCCATAGTGTAGTTTTGATGGCGGTGGTCTCGGCACATTTGGAGTTTATGTTTGTGGATGTGGGGAAGAACGGCCGGATGTCTGATGGAGGAGTCTTTGCACAGACCGAGCTGTGCCATCGTCTCCAGACCGGTGGCCTGGAATTGCCACCTGATGACGATAATGTGGATGGACTCCCCTCAGTTTTTATTGCTGATGAAGCATTTGCTCTCTGTGAGAACTTGATGAGGCCGTTCCCCCAAAGGACACTCACCCCTGAGAGGAGGGTATTTAATTATCGGCTGGCCAGAGCAAGAAGGGTTGTGGAGAATGCCTTTGGTATTCTGGCCAGCCGGTTCCGTATCTTCCTTACGGCTATTAATTTGGCGGACTATAAAATCAACCATGTCATCCTTGCTTGCTGCATCTTGCATAACTTTTTAAGGAGACATTCAGCTACATATCTATCCTCTGTTGGGCCTGAGACCAGACTGGAAGAGTCTACTAGCACTTTAACAGGCCTAGAAATTGGGCGTATTGGCTTGGCCCCCCGAACCGCACGTCAAGTGCGTGACCGTTATGTCAATTATTTTAATGGTCGGGGGGCCATTGCTATTCAGCAACAGCTGTAAGTTTAGATCATAAATAAAAACGAAAATTGTTTTATCTAAATATCTTGTTTTTCTTGTTGTTTACCTTTAAGTTATGTCTGTCTCCTAGTGCACTTGTAGTAGTGTCAAGTGCGTTTCGCTTTAGTTAATCAGGCCCACAAAAACAACCCCTAAATTTTGACTTCAAGAAACAGCCACACACATTGTATAGGGTAAAAAATTTTACTTGGTGCACATTGAAAGGTGCATTTTTTACCATATGTTTTTATTTTTTTTTTTTTATAATTTTATTTCAAAAATATTTTACGTTGTGTAAAAAAATACTATTTTCTTAAATTATTAAAGCCAATTTTTCTCTAAAATATAGACCTTTATCTAACAAGATTTACATACACAACAGTGTTTTTAGAAACAAAAATTAGAATATAAATGAACTTACAAAGTTCAACAATATTTCGAGAACGGTGCATATAATGTCACCCTTGGAAATTGTTCATTTATAAGATGCTCAAAATTGAGCTTTAAGAAAGGGTCAAGTCAACATGTGCTATCTCCTATCATGGGAGAGCAATGTACGTGTTTTGTGTGTGCAAACCCATTTTTGGTTCCTCTCACCACCAAAGAATTTTCAGGATGAAGGGTTTGCAAACACAAAACAAGTACATTGCTAACCCATGATGGAAGATAGCACATGATGACACACCGTGTGCATCACACACTTTAAATTTGGGTAAACCCCCAAAAACTTCAAAAACTTTGTGTTAACAAAATAACTTCACAAGGAAATGAAGAACATGATTGATGTTTTTAGGCCAAACGTGATTATATTCGGCCCAAAACATCAATCATGTTCTTCATTTCCTGTTGCATGGAGTCCAGGCAAAGTTTCATGCTGTGAATTTGTTCACGCATTTGATCTATGTGGCCATTCCACAGCATAATCTGGCCAATTAATCTTTGCGCACTGTCTGTGGTGAAGTGCTCTGCCGCTTGGCCTTCCACAACCAGAAACTCACCTAAAACGAGTGAATAAAAACAAGGTTTACAATATGCACGCCAAAATACAGTAAAACTGAAGCTGGGGTGTCAGTCACTCACTTGGTGGGCTTGAAACCTCGCACACTTCCTCCACCTCTCCTTCCTCAAGGTCGTCGGGTGGGCGTGGTCTTGGGCTGGGGCTTGGGGTAGGTTCGGCCTCAGGCTGGTGACTTGGGGGGGTCCTGAGATCCTTGGACTGTTGTCTGAGTCTTTTCTCCCCTATGAGATTAGAAAAAAAGGTATATAGTAAAAAAACACTGATCTTTTATGTTTTAATAAATAAAGTAGAACGTTGTTTAATATTTTTTGGAAATTTTCACAGATGCTGACACCTCAATGATCTCCTATGTGTATTACCCCTCAAAAATTTCGTTATGGTCACATAGTACACTAGAAAATGCATTTCCTTCGCAAAATGCGTGGGAAAGCAGAATAGCTACATGGCTAAAATGACCGCCATCAAAACTGCCCCATCATATTCCTATATTATAAATCAGTACATGGTGTGTCTGTCCCCTCCCCCGGGCTCTGTAATCAGAGCTGAGATGCTCCAGCCACCTCCCCCCTGTGTATAACAGAAGCTTGGGTAACCATGGCAACAAAACAAACACAGTACACTCTGATTAATGTCTAAAATGTCACAAAATGACCTCTAAACAAAAAGGTTTTTCTCCAAAATGAAAAAAAATATCAAACAGAAAGGATATAGCCAGATAGATGAATATTTAGTGAACATTGTAAAGTTGGTTTGGTGTCTCTAGGTGAAAGTATGAAGGACCGGAAACTTTTGGGAGCGGAAGAAGAATTTGAGGATTTCAAGCATGCTCCCATTGAATTCAATGTTGAAAAAAGTTAATAAAAAATTAATATTTAAGAAAGTATAAATGTTATTAACAAATTTTAAAATGACCACACATCAGCTAAAAGAGACGAACATTTTAATAGTTGAATGGTTTTAATAGCTGAAAGTATGCAGAAGTTACGCAGAGCCAAAAAACGTACGGAAGAAAAGTCTAAAAATTTAGACACAAATAAAATCGAAGAACAATAGTGGGACTGCTAAATCATTCCCAACAACTATAGTGCTCGTGAGTCCAGATGTGGAAACAGCTGCTGTGTCCTGTCCCTACATTACACTGAATCATTTTGGATGAAGCATTATATTTTCAAACACATCTACACCACATCAACTCATTGTGGGAATTCGCAAAATTATCAAGCCATAAATGTATATCCAACCCTGTCCCATCGTATTTGGCGAAAAAATAACGTCACTTTCTAAAGTATACGATCTATTCCAAAGAACGGTATTTACGAACGATGCAGAAAAACCGCCAAAAATAAGGATCAGCATGCAAGTTCTGTATCTCAATAGTAAAACACAAGTACTTACTTTTTTTCAGCAGCTTCTTTATTCGGAAATATTGCTCTGGCTCACGACTTTTTATGTCAGACCACCGCTTCCGCAATTGTTCTTTCGAACGTTTTGTCCCAAATTTCTCTTCCAGAGCGGTGACCACTGAGGACATTATTTTGTCCTTTCTCAGATTGGGTCGTGTGTACGGTCCTTTTTTGCCATCGTAGTCGTCCCTTCTTAATATGGACACCATCTCCACCATCTCTCCAAAAGCCATGTTGGTGGCCTTATATCTCCTCCGGGATGTGGATGTTTGGGGCTCCGGGCTTTCCTCCGCGCTACTCTCACTTAATCGCTCCGCCATCTTTTGCTATCTACTCCCACTGCGCAACGAAGAGTGAAGGGGCGGGGCCAAATCGTACTTACGAACGTCAGGGGCGGGCGACGCAGGCGGAGCATGACACATGCGCAGTGTATATAAAGCTAGTACGATGGCCTATGTATGTCCGTGCGGAAGTAGCGAGCGGAACAAACGAAGGTAAGATTAAAGTGTGTGTGTGTGTGTGTTTGTGTGTGTCCCCGTGTGTGTCCCCTAGATTACAACACAAACTAATCCTGAGATTTGGGACTGACATTTAAGTTTTGATCTTGTGTCTTGTCTTGCAGAAATAATGAATCCCTTTAAAGAGGAAGAGTTTTTGACACATTTCATTGATCTCTATGAGCAGAAGAAAAACCTCTGGGAGGTCAAACACCACCAATATTATAATCGTGATGTTAGGAAGGCAACACTGGGCACACTTTTAGAGTTTGTGAAGACTCGACTCCCCCAGGCAGACCTCAAGTTTGTGGACAGGAAAATAGGTATCTTGCGTAATATGTATAAGCGGGAACACAGAAAAATCCAGGAGTCGCTGAGATCCGGGGCAGCAGCTGACCAAGTTTATGTACCCAAGTTGTGGTATTACCACAAACTGCGATTCCTGGATGAGCAGACCGAAGCCAGGCAATCCCTTTCCACCCTTCCCTCCAGCCTTCCATCCACCTCCACCCCAGCTGAGGAGTCCCAGGATGAACTGGGCCTTTTCACCATAGATGAAGTGGATGCGCCCAGCTTCAGCCAGGTATACTTTTTTGGAACATTTTGGGATTGTGTAAATGTTATTAATGATGTTAAGGTGTTAATTTTGAAAGTGCTTCATCAAAAATCACTTCTGCACAAAGAGTAATATGTAGACATATCACTAGACAGTAGTGGCCAAATATATACGTAACTTCAGATCTTGTTGATCATCTGAAATAATGGTGTGGTCAAATAGATAGCCTTTACTATTTTGTGTAATTATCTTTGAAAGTTAAGGAGCTGAAAATTGTGTGTGTGATTGCATAACAGAAAATTACAACTATGTCCCTTTTTTTTACACAGGATGACCTCAGCCAGGAGGAGGCCTTGCCCAGTGGGAGAGAGGAGGAGGCCTTGCCCAGTGGGAGAGAGGAGGAGGCTGTGGCTGGGCCAAGTAGAAGCCGCACAGAGTGTCAGGTGCCTCCCCTCCGCATTCTCCACCAAAGGCCCAGGAGGATGACTGCAACAGAGCAGGAATCCCTAGAGCTCATACGGGAAGCAAGCCGGATCCTGAGTAAACCTCCCAATGTAGAGGAGGCGTATGGCACCTATCTAGCCGGCAGATTACAGGAGTTGGAAAAGGGCCAACGCCTCCTCTGTGAGGGTCTATTTTTCCAGGCTTACCAGAAGGGCTTGAGAGGGGAGCTTACTGCTAACACATATATAGCAGATGAAGCCACTCCTCCTCCTCCTCCTCCTCCTGCCCCAAGTACACCACCAGAGGCACAACCTCCGAGGAAGGCTGCAGAGAAGCGTGGAGGGAAGGCTGCAGAGAAGCGTGGAGGGAAGGCTACACGGAAGAGTCGAAAGTGATTGCCTGGTTTCTGTCTGTTCTGACTGTGCTCCCTGTGCTCCCTATAGTCGCAAGATACCTATTTTCTTGTCCTGAAACTTGATGTGTGTCCTGGGGGACGAAAGGCTTCCCAGATTCTAAAAGTGTGTCCAGTGTTGCCTTCCTAATTTTTGTGTTTATTAAAAAAATAAATTTGTGTTTACCTTACATTCTTGCCTATGTGTTTGGATTAAAAGACGCCATTTTGTTTGGGAGTAGGCAGGTACAGGTCGAAAAGACTATGGGGTTGATTTTACAAAAGCAAATAGTCTGTGCACTTTGCAGAGGGCAGTTGCCCTCTGCAAGTGCAATTGCTCCAGAGCATCAGAAATTAGTTAAAAGCTTGACTTTGCAAAGAGTACCCAATCCTGTGCAAGTAAAACCAAAAAAAAAACCTTTTTGCTTGCACATGATTGGATGATGGAAGTCAGCAGAGCTGCTTCACATTTAATAAAGCTTGGGAGCAACTGCTCTTGCAGAGGGCAAATGCAATTTCTAAAATGCACAGCCTTTTTACCTTTAGGAAAGCAACCCCTATGTGTGTTTTTGTCAAATAAAAAGAATGTATTTTGATTTTACATGATTTTAGGAATCAATCAGCAGAGCTTCCCCGAATTTAAGCTCTTGCCCTCAGTTTTTCTGCGACTGCACTTCCAACAAGTGCACTTGGTGTGCAATTTCTCAAGTGAACGTTTCACTTGATATTCTTAAATGATTTAAGCCTTTTGTCAAAAACAAGCTCGGGGGAAGCTCTGCTGATTTTTTCTGAAAAACATGTAAAAAAAAAATTAATTGTTTTGGTTTGGGCTTCCTTGCATGTGCCCCTCGGATCCACAGCGAACACACTTCAAAATGCTCTTTATGTGGAATTATATGTATAATTAGCAATTGGAGTGAAAAATGATTTTGCATTTGTTAAAAACACCCCCCTATGTCTAATGAACAAGGGACAACAACCTCATTAAGGTTCTTTAAAACAACACAAAATATGAATGTTAATTGTGGTAACTTGAAAATACACACCAAAAATGTGGTTAGCATTTAACACACATTGTAAAATAGCTAAAGTGTTGAAATAAAAAAAAACAAAAAAAAAAAAATTATATTTTACAATTAAAAATTTATGGAGATCTGGCTGTTACAAAATATTATATTAGTCATGGCAGGAGGATAAATCACGAAGAAAGAAGTTTGTGAGAACTCTGTGTGAATATAAAGCAGAAAAACAACTTCATTCCTCTCGCATTATCAATCCTAAAAAAAGGCTGTATTAAAAGACGACAGAAGAGGAATGTGCTAGCTTCAAGACGAAGGCTAGTTTTACCAGACCGAGCGCTTCCGTCTTGTAATTGCTTCAGAGCATGCGTCAGTTTGAGTTCGTCGGACTAGCACACAGACGATCGGTTTGTCCGCTAGAAAGAAGAGTCCGTCGGATAAATTTTAAACAAGTTTCAAATCTAATTCCGTCCAACTTTTTAGAAAACAAAGTCCGCTGGAGCCCACACACATCGAATTGTCCGACGAAATCCAGTCCGCCGGGCAAAGTCCGCCGTAAAGTCCGCTCGTGTGTACGCGGCATTAGGCCAATATTCATGGTTCATTTTAAACTCACAAGCTGTAAAGGTTGGTACCTATGTGAGTAAAATTTTATATATATTTTTTTTTTTCACAAGGTCAAGCAATTTTTAGACTTGAGATATTTGGTATCTATCTATTAACTGATGTGTTATGTATTTACTTAAGACTAAACACACTCATGCCTTTTACTTTTTAAAATAAGAATTATATTTTTGTTTGTGTCCCCTAAAATTTAAATTAGCACTTTTTTTTTACAGAAAATGCTGTGGGCAGCATGGCGGCTAAATGGTTAGCACTTCTGCTTAGCAGCACTAGGGTTTTTGATTCAAATCTCAACCCTGACACTACCTGCCTAGAGTTTGCCTGTTCTCCCTATTCCTGCATCAGTTTCCTCACACACTTCAGACATGCTGGTAGGTTAATTGGCTCCTGACTAAATTGGCCCTAGTGTGTGTATGTATGAATGTGGGATAGGGATCTTAGGACTAATGTGAATGTACAATATACGCTATATTACCAAAAGCATTGGGACTCCTGCCTTTACAGGCACATGAACTTTAATGGCATCCTAGTCTAATGGGGCGTACACACGGTCGGACTTTTCGTCTACAAAAGTCCAACGGATGCCGACGGACTAAAGCTGGCTGGTAATCCGATCGTGTGTGGGCTTCCCCGGACTTTCAGAGGACTTTTTCAGCCTCAAATCCGACAGACTTTAGATTTGAAACATGCTTCAAATCTTTACGTCGTAACTACGACGGACCCCGAAATCCGCTCGTCTGTGTGCTAGTCCGACGGACAAAAACCCATGCTAGGGCAGCTATTGGCTACTGGCTAACAACTTCCTTATTTTAGTCCGGTGTACGTCATCACGTACGAATCCGTCGGACTTTTGTGTGGTCGTGTGTAGGCAAGTCCGTTCGTTAGAAAGTCTGCCACAAGTCCGCCGCAAGTCCGCCGAAAGTCTGTCGGACAGGCTGTCGGACTTTTGTAGACGAAAAGTCCGACCGTGTGTATGCCCCATTAGTCCATAGGGTTCAATATTGAGTTGGCCCACCCTTTGCTGCTATAACAGCTTCAACTCTTCTGGGAAGGCTGTCCACAAGGATTAGGAGTGTGTCTATGGGAATGTTTGACCATTCTTCCAGAAGCACAATTGTGTGGCCAGGCACGGCTGTTGGACAAGAAGGCCTGGCTCGCAGTCTCCACTCTAATTCATCCCAAAATTGTTCTATTAGTGTTGAGGTCAGGACAGTCAAGTTCCTCAACCCCAAATTCTCTCATCCATGTCTTTATAAACCTTGTTTTGTGCACTGGTCCAAATCATTTTGTGGAGGGGGGATTATGGTGTGGGGTTATCTTTCAGCGGTTGGGTTTGGCCCCTTAGTTCCAGTGAAGGGAACTCTTAAGGTGTCAGCATACCAAGACATTTTAGACAATTTCATGCTCCCAACTTCGTGGGAACTATTTGGGGATGGCCCCTTCCTGTCCTAACATGACTGCGCACGAGTGCACAAAGCAAGGTCCATAGAGACATGGATGAGCGCGTTTGAGGTGCAGGAACTTGGCTCTGGAAGAATGGTCAAACATTCCCATAGACATACTCCTGAACCTTGTGGACAGCCTTCCCAGAAGAGTTGATGCTGTTATAGCTGCAAAGGGTGGGCCAACTAAATATTGAACCCTACGGGATAAGACTGGGATGCCATTAAAGCACATGTGTGTGTAAAAGCAGGCATCAGAAATACTTATGGTAATTTAATGTATGTGTAAATTATCAGTGCTGTTTAAATACCTGAAAATATATGTGTGAAAAATCTGCATCTACCATGGTTTTATTCCATATGGGGTTTTAAATAATTTTCAGATATAAAAAATGCATTTTAACATCTTCAGTGGGAAAAAAAGCAGCTATAAGGGGCTTAAAACACTAACATGAACAATAATAAAAAACATACAAAGTTTTAAAAAAAGAAAAACACACACGTTTTATGTTTTTGTGCATTTATCAGTTGATGTATGAATAATAATAACAATAATAATACAGAGAAGCTCTTTTATTGGAATAGTGTACCATATATAAAAGCCTTAAAATTGCACATAAAAGGGCCAGTACCAAAGGTGTCGCCAGGGGTGGCTATTGGGGCTATAGCCCCGAATCTGGGTCCCATAGCCCCGAGTCTCTTGTTGCAGAGATTCAGGCCGCGGCTGCGGCAGGCGGACTGCATGAGAGGCGTATGAGAGGAGAGAAGCGGGGGGGTGTCCTTGCTGCCGAGCAGTATGGCTGTGTGATCCGCTTCACAGGGTGAAAAACCCAGCTCTCTGCATTTCAGCCTTTCTGTCCCAGGGAGGAGGATATCCCTGCACACCAGCAGATCATGGCCCAGCGGCGATTGCAGAATGCAGACATCGGGTCCCGGCCGGTGTTGCTATGGGGGTGCGGGGGGCGGGCTGCACCCGGTGACACTGGGGCTGCCGCCCACCGCTACACAGTGTGTAGTATACACTGTACTTCTGCTTGCAGAGCCGCAGCAGAGCGGTGTGAGCAGAGCACCAAGCCGTGCGGGGGAGGCTGCCTGTAGCACTTCCCCCGTCTTAAGCTGTCCCTCAGCCTCGGGGATCTCCAATGTCTCTGGAGGCAGCTGGAGTTGGTGGGCGGAGCTGGGGGTGTGGCTGCCTCCTCCACTCCTCCCACAGACTCCTTCACTCACTGGCTGATCCCACAGCTGAAGGAGAAAGAGACGAGGACACAGCAGCCCAGAGCGTCTTCAGCTCCAGGCATGCTGTAAGTTACTGCACTGCTGCACATGTCACTACATAGAGTCCTAACCTGGCACCATACCACCCCAGCCTGCCCTATGCCACCACAACCTGCCCTATGCCACCGCAACTTGCCCTATGCCACCGCAACCTGCCCTATATCACCCCAGCCTTCCCTATGCCACCGCAACTTGCCCTATGCCACCCCAGCCTGCCCTACATCACCCCAACCTGCCCTATACCACCGCAACCTGCCCTATACCACCCCAGCCTGCCCTATACCACCGCAAACTGCCCTATACCACCCCAGCTTGCCCTATACCAACCCAGGCTATCCTATACCACCGCAAACTGCCCTACACCACCCCAGCCTGCCCTATATCACCCCAGCCTGCCCTATACCACCCCAGCCTGCCCTATATCACCCCAGCCTGCCGTATACCACCCCAACCTGCCCTATACCACCCCAGCCTGCTCTATATCACCCCAACCTGCCCTATACGACTGCAAACTGCCCTATACCACCCCAGCCTGCCCCTTACAAATCCAGCCTGCCCTATACAACCCCAGCCTGCCCTCTGCCACCCCAGCCTGCCCTATACCACCCCAACCTGCCCTATATCACCCCAGCCTGCCCAATACCACCCTATACTTTAATTTACAGGGGCCATTTGGAGGTGTGCCTGCAGGGCGCTGGGCAGGATAGACAGGAGGGGGGTGACACCATGTTTTGCCGCACCAGGTGACACCAACCCTAGTGATGCCACTGCCCGCCGCCTCACAGATTTATTCATGAAGCACACAGCAGTCCAAGATGGCTCTGCAGAGAACGGCCGCCCTGCCTCACCTCAACCACTGCCCAGAGACTTTGTCACCCAGACTCTGACATGGACGAAGCCTCCCTCTCCTCCTCATCTGACATAGGTAAGAGAGCTGCAGTCTCCCCAGCCTCATCACCCACTAAGCTGCCCTCAACCAGAAAACAGCACTAGACTTCACTGCCAGCACAGCCCGCTGATCATGAGGAGAACACTGACTCCCTCTCTGCCTTCCCTGCAGCAGATATCCCACACACAGAGGCTACTCTAAGGGCATGTGGCGGGGGGACATCAATGGTAAAGCGCCGCTATTTTTAGCAGCGCTTTACCGTAGTTTAAACAGTGCTTTTCGGCCACTAGCGGGGCGCTTTTAACCCCCTGCTAGCGGACAATTAAGGGGTTAATAGTGCCCGCAAAGCTCTGCTACCGAAGCGCTTTTCAGGTGCTTCGGTGGCGCTGCCCATTGATTTCACTGGCAGGGGCACTTTAGGAGCGGTGTATACACCGCTCCGAAAGCACCCGAAAGATGCTGCTTGCAGGACTTTTTTTAACGTCCCGCAAGCGCACCGCCCCAGCGTGAAAGCACTCGGGCTTTCACACTGGAGTGACAGGAGAGGTGCTTTACAGCTGCTTTGCAGAAGTGAGCGGGCGGACGAGCAGAGATGACATCATCTCTCACTGCCCGCCTGCATCACCGCTCACCTGCCCCCACTAAATGGACCAGTGCTGCCAGCCTGCCACCAATGCAGCAACAATGCATATTTGGTGGCACTGGCTGGCATGGCAAGTGACAATACACATCAGTTGGCAAGTGACAATCCACATCTGGTGCCAGGCGACATGGCAAGTGACAATCTGCAAATGGTGGCAGGTGACATGGCAAGTGACAATCCGCATCAGGTGGCAAGTGACAATCTGCAAATGGTGGCAGGTGACGTGGCAAGTGACAATCTGAAAATGGTGGCAACTGACAATCCACATCTGGTGACAGGTGCAAGTGACAATCCACATCTGGTGGCAGGCGACAGTGGCAAGTGACAATCCACATCTAGTGGCAGGTGACAGTGGCAAGTAACAAGCTGCATCTGGTGGCATTATATATTAGAATGTAACAATAGAAACAATGCTCTTCAATCACCCTGACACCATATCAGCCATGGTGCCATGATGATTGTACTGCCAACACTGGCAATTGCCCACGAAAAATTGCTTACCACCGGGGTGCCCCCCCCCGGTTGGTGACTGGTGACCGCTGCTATGGGCTCTAGCCCCAGATCTTTTGCAGACCTAGCAACGCCCCTGGCCATAACCAACAGGTTTCAATGGGCAAAGGCTATGTGTCTTTGATATTAGTTTAAGATTCTACTTTAATCATTCAAATTAAATTCAGGTACATCTGACCTGCAATTCACCTACATGTGACCTGCTTTGACTACTTTTGTATCCCCACAGACTTTTACAGGAAGAGAAGTGAACAAAAGCCCATCAACACAGGCCCAGGTGGACACTGCTTAATTTTGCCTGGGCATTTAGGCATCAATGACCTCTGCTCATAAAAAGAATAAATAAAACGGTAAAGCAAATTTCACATTTTAATGGCAAGTTGCAACCAATCAAAACAAATTATTTTCATTAGTCTGCTCTTTTCAAGCTGAATGTTGAGTCTTTCAAAATACTTATGTTATGAATAGGACCAAGATTCCTTTGGACAGCAGACAAGCAACACGTTGTCTTACTATTTTTATTTGTTCAGCTGTTCAACCTAAATATTAAAATAAACTGACTTTTTTATCCTGGTACATTCACTATCACAAATCATTTCCTGCATGACTGTAGCATTAATAGAAATGATAAGTGTGATATTTGTACACACAACATTGCATGAGAAAACAACATTAATTATTGTAATATTAGTGCTGCTTTTTACATGGCATAGATGGTAGGCTTTTATTACCTGCCAACATTTATTGATGACTTTTTTAATTGGATTATTTGCATATTGTGATATATTTCACAAAGCTATCATCATAACAACAAATTTCTTGTAAATTAGGTTTGAAAATCAAGACTATTCCAGGTAGAGTTTTGTATGCTAACTAACTCCAGAGACAACTGTAAGCCCAGCTGATGTATAAAATGTTAATATTCAAAAACTATGTAGCAAAAAGAGGATACATGAAAAAAAAAAAAAAAAAAAATTATATATATATATATATATATATATATATATATATATATATATATACAGTATCTCACAAAAGTGAGTAAACCCCTCACATTTATGTAAATATTTTATTCTATCTTTTCATGTGACAACACTGAAGAAATTACACTTTTCTACAATGTAAAGTAGTGAGTGTACAGCTTCTATAACAGTGTAAATTTGCTGTCCCCTCAAAAAATAACTGAACACACAGCCGCCATTAATGTCTAAACCACTGGCAACAAAAGTGAGTACACCCCTAAGTGAAATTGTCCAAATTGGGCCCAATTAGCCATTTTCCCTTCCCGGTGTCATGTAACTTGTTATTGTTACAAGGTCTCAGGTGTGAATGGGGAGCAGATGTGTTAAATTTGGTGTTATCGCTCTCACTCTCTCATACTGGTCACTGGAAGTTCAACATGGCACCTCATGGCAAAGAACTCTCTGAGGAACCTGAAAAAAAGGAATTGTTGCTCTACATAAAGATGGGCAAGGCTATAAGAAAATTGCCAAGACCCTGAAACTGAGCTGGAGCATGGTGGCTAGGACCATACAGTGGTTTTACAGGACAGGTTCCACTCACAACAGGCCTCACCATCTTCGACCAAAGAAGTTGAGTGCATGTGCTCAGCATCATATCCAGAGGTTGTCTTTGGAAAATAGAGGTATGACTGCTGCCAGCATTGCTGCAGAGGTTGAAGGGGTGGGGGTCAGCCTTTCAGTGCTCAGACCATACGCCGCACACTGCATAAAATCGGTCT